>OY998180.1:179912043-182312043 GCA_963921935.1 Galeruca laticollis
ATTATAAATAAATCAACTTTATAGATAATATTACGAAGAAAATTCGTTCAGTGACTAAGATACCAAAGAAGCTTGAGATAAAATCAATTATGACCTATCTCAACATGCTAATTACTCTGATAAATATAGCTTATTTATTAACGCATTGAAATCATCCTGCAAACTAGAATACGTTGTTTACATGAGTTCAATATCTCTATCAATGTTGCAACCTTCAGTTCTCTAAAAATTTAAGCCTGCATCAGATTTACTTTAATTGTTTTAAGCAAATAGAAGTTTATTAAACTGGTATGACAGGAAATTGTTATGTAATTTCTTAATATGATCCAATGGTGATGTGATTTAGTGTTCATGTTTCTTTTAAAATGGTATACTGCAAAAAATTAATAATATTGTATTCGTTTACCACCAGTTTGTTTTGATAATATCAGATGTTCACAACATTAGTTTTAAGTCTAAACTGACAAATCCACCTCATAAAACTTGAGCCCGGTGCACACGAGGAAACTCTGCTGGCTGAGGTGATGGAACATGACGTCACTGCGGTGTATCTGCTGAGCTAGATTTACGTGACAACCAATCGAATATTAGAATTTTATCATGTGATCGTTAAGACATCAAAAACTGTCGTTGAGGCAACCAGGCTTTTTTACTATCTGTATTACTATTTTATTTTAACTCATATTAGAAAAATATAGATTTTATAATAATAAATAAATTAATAAATCAGTAAATGTATTTAAAAAATGCTATTGTTTGTTAGAAAGCATTAGTTTTAAACATAAAAAATTATGATTTTTTGAATTAATTTATCATTGTCAATTCTGCATAACATTGCAATCTGTTAATTGAGTTGACATATTAGCTGTCAGAGCTACACAACGAGCAATCCAACGAACCACAACCCATCTAGCAGCTGAATCTACCTTGAAATCCGACAGTAAAACTTATCTAGTTTGCAGCGGGCAGTGTTAATTATCGTATATTATGCCATGAGTATTAAATCCATTATCAAATAATTCACATAATTTGACCTACATAAATAGTTCTCCAATAATTATTGTTTGTTTGTAAATTTTGTTAATGATTGATTTTACAACTTTACGAAAAATTATACTTGAAATCATTTTAGAGTATTTTTGTATCAATTTTGTCATCACATTTTTTTATAATTTATAGGGCATACGGTTTCGGAGATAGCCACCTTTATTGAAGAATTAATTTACAGCAAGCTGGAAATCATTTTAATGGTCCTAGAAGCGTGTAATCTGAGTTTGGACCATCCCAGGTGGTGAGCTTAACTTTTGGTAGCCAAAAATCCGCAAATTTTTTGCACTTTTTTTTAGTGTTTTGCTTGTAGCTGGAAAACTATGCGTCAGACGGAAAATTTCATTCCATTCAGTAATACAGAGGACTCAATTCTGCGTCGAAAGACATCTAAAAACGTCAAATTCGGTTTAGTGATATACTCAAAATCTAATGTTAAAAACGAAGAAAATTTCGTAGTCCGGTGCAAAGACATATCTTCAAAACAGATACCCCTATTAAAAATACCATGAAAAAAAGTTATAGAGAATAAAATATAATATAATAAGTAAGTATTAATATTAATTTATTAATCATTAAATTAATCATAGTTCTTAATAGCTTAGGTATAATGAAGTAACAAAAACACTTTACTGATGAACAGTTTATTGCTGAAATATAAATGTAAACGCAGTATAAAAAAATAGTAGGCATACAACACAAAATGAGGCAGCATTCATGTTCGTATTTTCTTTGATGTCGATGGTCCTTCATCTGAGAAGCTCGGAAGGCGCGGTTACATATCGAGGTCCTCTTCATCGGGATCATCTTCAAATGGACTATCTCACGTACAGTAGAAACGGTGAAGAATTTCCATCACGTGACTTAGTTGATGATATTATTCAACACATACTATGTTGGTACTGTCTTCTTCTAATAACAGAAAAAAAGCGAAACTCAATCAAGCAATTGTCGTATTATTTTGATTAATATGCATATGGTTGATCGTATCAGTCACGTGATGGAAAAGACTCGTTTCTACTGTATTTCTGCTTCTACGGCGATGAATGCTCATCCTCGAAGAGTGCTGAATTCGAGCATGACTGGCCGTTGCTGTTGAGTCATATTGTTGAACATTCTACGCAGCTGTAGTTCTCCGTATACTCCTCTGTACATTTGCAGGACACGGTGTTGAGAATTTCAGGTGGAGCTGCATCCTTGGTGTTTATGATGGGGAGAAGGGCAAGGTCCGTCTTCCACCAACACTAGCCTTGGAGGTACACCCGCAGAATATGTTGGGCGACGGCTGGGTTTGTTGGAGGTAGAAAGGCCAGCTCGAAAGTTGACTTTGTTAGGGATTTTGAAAATATCTCGTAGCGGATTTGGTCCAAGGAGGTCTCATCTGTATTAGATGGCTGCCAAGAGCAGTTGACTTGCTGAAATGAGGATCTGCATCTTCATGATGAAAAACCTTGACAGTCTCCTGTAATTTCGGGTTCATTTCGAAAAACTTGACTAACTTCAACTTCCCCTGGTCATAGAATGCACAGGTTATATCACATACACTGATTGCATGTAGGAAAAGGAGATTTTATTTGACAGCAGACGAGATGTTGAAAGACTTGGGAGAGTAGAATGTGTTCTGAGAGGTTCCCTTTCCAGATTTCATGACGTAAATGTTGGATGAATTTGGTACTTTGGCGATTAATAAGATGATTAAATCCGTATCCTCCCCGATTCTGATGATCGTCGCAACGTTACCTGCGAATTCAATGGCAGTGTTGACAATAAGTGTGTCAGCATCCGCAACATTTTGCCTTACTTTAAACAGACTTCAAATTGATGCAAAATTTGGGACCCAAACCAATCCGGGAAATCAGATATCCGGATAATAGGAGAAATCAAGAAAAATTTAACATTTGGACATGTGAAGGTAATGTATTAAAAAACTTACATGAATTTGTGTTAGTTAACTAAATGTATAGCTGCAAAGCAGCCTAGTCTGACTGGATTGGAACAGATTCTCCGATGTACTAGGTCAGACTGATTGGCACCGGAAAACACGACTTTGCGCGGGAGACTGATGACGCAGATGTCACCATGCGCTGCTCCTTGCAACTGCTTATGCGTGCATCTGATTTGAACGGTCTGAGTTTGAGCGTGTTTTTCGGAGTCGAATGCGATCCGGATAATTGGCGATCCGGATAGTTAGAGTTCGGATAATTGGAGTTCCACTTTATATAACGTAATATTTTATTCTGCACAAATTTTATTCCATGGGATTTTTCAACAGGAGCATCTGTTTTCAAGATATGTCATCTTGGAAAGCCGCAAAATGTAAGTTTGCACCCAACTACAAAATTTTCTTCTTTCTTGACATTCGATTTCGGCTCTACCACTAAACCGAATTTGATGTTTTTAGATGTCCTTCGACGCAGAATTTAGTCCTTTGTATTATTTATTAGAATAAAAATTCCCAGCTACAAGCAAAAAACTAAAAAAGTGCAAAAATTCGGCAGTTTTTTGGCAATCAAAAGTTAAGGTCACCTCCGGGAGGGTGTAAACTTAGATTACTCGCATTTAGGACCGAATAGAGGTATTAAAATTAATTCCCCAAAGTATATTATTGACCTATATGTAGATGGCACGAAAATATGTCTAAGGAGTAGACTTTGTGTGATTAATTACAAAACGATTGAAAGTTTTAACGTTTTAATTAACGTTTTAATTCAATAAATGTGGTTTAATGTATACTGAAAAATTGTTTTAATTTTAACCAATTGTTTTGTTACAAGAGTCTGAAAATATATTTTCATAAAAATATTGTGTTTTCAATTAATTTAGTTACAAGTTCATAATTGATAATAATGTGTATTCTGCAACTGACCTATAATTTATTATTTAAACATTATATCGCAATACATGTGATATTTTGAAATTTCAAATTATAATGTAAATGAACGTGTGAATCGTTTGTTTAGATTTTTATCATAAATCAAAATCGTTATTTAATATTACCAACGTTGTTTTTTTCCTATTTAGAAACTTACTCACTATAAAAACAAAACAAAATGTCATTCATAGTAAAATTTTTGTATATAATGAGAAACTACATTTTTAAAAGACTGCTGTCATCATCACTGAAATGTGTCAGTAACTAAGACATTTGAAATAATACACAATTATTATTTTAATCAAAACTAGTTATGTCAGTTGTTTGGATTGTTCAACGCTCATTTGAATATCTGAAAAGCTGAGTTCTGAATGTTTAGGAGAATTACGTTTATTTTAAAATGCTGCTGGTTTCTGACAATGTGCTTAGACTTCGACCATCCGTAACACTGCTTTCTTTGTTTGACGTTAATAAAGGGCATCAATACTATGTAGAAGTTTTAACAGGTAATAGCATATTACAGAAATGCTGGGAATTGGGAGTACAGCAAGTGATAAAAATATAAGGAGGTATAAAACCCGACAACGTAATCGATGTACGGCGCGCCGAGGGATGATCTCTATTTACAATTTCAGTCAACTACATAAAAAATTTCTAGGTGCAAGACAAGTTGATCAGTAAAAAGTAATCTAAAGGACGTTTCTAAAATTAACATAAACGTAAATCGATTTATCGCCTTATTACAATTTACATGAGACATTGATATGAAGAGAACATTTTTGTAATAAGTCAACATATTTGGGAATTTGTGAGTTTACAGACTGCATCGATATGCTGCGTATTATCTTATAAAATGGTAACATTCGGGCAGTACACAAAGCTATAGGGAGAAATATGAAGGGAGGGTCGTAAAATTATTACAGAACTTGTTTTTTGCTTCACTGAATATGATTCATGCATGACAATCTTCGTGAACATTGATATCGAATATTTCACGACATGATCAAATCGAGATTGTATCGTTAAACTAGCAACCTTAAGTGTGCGTTTCATATGGAGCGGCTGACGCCTAGTACTGATCATGTGACAATTTATTCATCCGTTTCTTTTCAAGCGTCAAACACTGACGGTTGCAAGCAGTCCGAAGTCGAAAGTTTTATTTACTGCAGAGGAGGATGAAAAATTGGTGGAATCGGTTGGAAAGTACCCTTGCCGTTACGATTTACAACTGTCAATCAATAAGGATCAGAAGGGATGTGGATATCTTTTCGATGATTGTTTGGTTAGATCTTCTTTTATGAATTACAGTATATAATTGAACTGAGCAATATTTAATCTAATAAATTGCCAACGTTTCTCTTCATCTTTGAATAAATGTGTATTTATTAAAGTATTCGTCAGTTCTGGTTTGAAATAATGGATGAACATTTCTT
This sequence comes from Galeruca laticollis, assembly GCA_963921935.1. Lineage (NCBI taxonomy): Eukaryota > Metazoa > Arthropoda > Insecta > Coleoptera > Chrysomelidae > Galeruca > Galeruca laticollis. The sequence goes on from OY998180.1 coordinate 179,917,396, forward strand.
TGCACATGCACAGATCACTCGCTACTAACACTTCCTAGGAAATGGGTATACTGACGTCAGCCGTTTGCGTCAGACGCTGTGCGGCAGCCGCGGGCGTCAGACACCCTATACGACACGCACTTTTTGTCTAGTTGCCGGTACAATAGCAGGATGAAGTATGAACAGAAACCAACTCGGTAAAGTATCATAAGCATACTACTACGGAACGTGCCCAGAATGCTTCAAGTACAGGTAGAAGATTTAAAAAAATAATGGGAATTTTCCTTTTTTAATTCCTTCAATGAAAAGTATTCCAAAGGAATGTGCAATAAATAATCAACTCGAAGTAACTCATAAGATAAAATTCATAGTTATATTGCAACATTATTGGAACATAGTGGTGTTGATTTGTTAGAACTAAAAAATATGTATTGGAAGAAAAAGTAGTATCCGTTAGAAATAAAACATCTTTCAGCTTATTCTTCTTCTTCTCCTTTTACCTTTTCTGGGAGAATTATGAAGTCTCTTGTAGACATATTTTCCATTATTTTCTATTCCTTGCTTTCATTTCTTACAGACTATCTCATTACCAGTTTCCATTATTTGATCGATCCATTTTCTCCTTGGTCTCCCTCTTCTTCATTTATTCACACTTTCTGCTTTCATTACTTTTCTTGTTATTGTTTCCTGCATTGGTCAGATTATATGTCGATACCATCCCAATTACGTCCTTTGTATTTTTACTTCACCTTATGTATAGTATATATAATATATGTATACATATAAGGGAAGTATTGTAATGGAGTGATTTTGACGTTTCGAGTCGATCTACACGTTTCACATGGTTCAGAGTCCAAAAAACTTGTTGGTCGGCCGACCGATTTTTTTAATAAAATTGTATATGTAGGTTCAGAACGTTAAAACTGAGGCCAAGTTCGTAAATGATCAAAGTCTGATGTACAGTTTTCCGGAAAATTCCATTTTCATACATTTTTCTCAATTTTCCACCCGGAATAGTTTTTTTACGAACAACTGACAACTTTTTTGGATTCCTCGTATCAAAAAACTCAACTATGTACAGCTTCATCGTAATCAAAAATTTTTGTTGGGATTTTCAATCCATAGGAGGGATCTTTGAAATCGTAATTGCAAGAAAAAATCAACGATATTTTATAACTCGGTTTGCATTATCGATGGGAAGTTGCTGTATTTTTTTAATAATATTATGAACACTCCTATTTCGATTTTCACCTATTTCTATCTTTTCATTGCATAGACGTAGTTACTACAAATATTTTTAAGGTATTTTATTTTGAATTTCTGCTCCATCTTTAATCCCGTGTATTGTCTACATCTATAAAATAGAAGAATTTAATTATGGTAACTTATTGAGATGGATCTTTACTCGATCGAAGTGAGTAAAGAAAGGAATAAAAGTTTTAATGGAAGTATGTTTAAAATTTACCAAAAATCCTGGCCAAAAAATTGTAAATTTTGGTTTACAGTGGATGTATGGACATAATTATGAGGTAACTTGTATTTTAATATGAGCAATCCATTTTTTGATTAGTTTTATGAAATTTATGTTATTAAAAAAAATGTGTGAAAACTAATAGCCCCATTACATAAGGTGAAATCATGTGCTGGGTACATCAACTGGTTCTTATTATTGGTTCCTGCTTTGTTATTCTTCGAATCTCCTCATTACTGTATCTATCCCAATTTGTGTTGCCGGCTATTTTCCTCTCCACTGCCTCCTCCTTCATTCATGTCCAATTTACTATTACATTAGTTATTATTGGTATATTTATTGTTATACTGTTCTATTCCACTTCCATATCGATATTCTTGTGCCTTGATTTATTCTTTTTGAATTAACTTTTCCTTATGTAATTTCTATTAGCCTTGATAGTTCCCAAGTGTTTCAATTATTTCAATATTTCTTTTCTGCCCACTGTATCGAAGGTTGCTTTTAAATCAATAAGTTCGAAAATTTTTGTTATCCTTTATCTATGTTCCTTTTCGTTAAATTTCTCATTGGGCATATATTATTGTTAGTCTCCCTTTCAGGTCTGCTAGTGTTACATTTTGTATTGGCTCTGATCCCTTTTTAATATATTGGTGTGATGTTGCACACTATACTTTTTCTACAACTGCACAAATTTAAAGAATTCAAGTAAATAGTTTTGTAGAAAAAGTCTAAGCATCGAGGACCACCCACCGAAAACGGCTGGGCATCGAGTATACCCTCCTGAAATCGGCTGGGCATCGCGTATCCTCTACTGGATTCTCCATGTAAATGTATGTAGTGTGGGCAAAGTGCCATGAGAAATGATATTTCTCACAGTGTGAGCAATATATGGTTCTGTAATTAAGTAAGCTATGAGAAATGCGCTACTTTTCATAGTAGTTGTAGAAAAAGATTTTTGTCGCACTCAATAAATTGTTGTTTTTACAAAATAACATGTAGTGAAGAATCATCATAAAATATTAGAACAGGACACAGATCTGTTTTAGCATCTTTACATATATGGAATACAGAAGTTCATTTGATCTTGGAATGTGAGATAATTTCATTTTCTATGGATTTCTGCCTAATATAATAGAAGCTAAATGTCGAGGTATGAAAAGGATCACCAAATTTATTTGAACCAATGCAAAAGTAATAACAATATCGTAATAGTTAACAAAAATTCAACAAGTAAGTTTAAGAGTTCAAATATGAACAAAGTTCTACATAAATTGTCACGAATCAATATCAAAAAAAATTATAACTCTGTCTAAAAGATCATCTAAAACATGTTGCTGAAAACAAAAGCATTTTTACCTAAAATTTCTGCTTAAAAAAATAGAATTCTATGTATATACGGGCATATAGTCTAAGGAGTAATGTTTCTATTCAAAAAACAATTTTCCAAAAATATTTGTTTTAAGTAGAAATGCTCTTATTTTTAGCAACCTCCATGAAGTGCTTGATCTCGCACATTACATTAAAAGAGTTATTTTCCTCTAAAAGAACTTTAAAATGTACATTAATTTTTAGTATAGAAAAATATAGAGTATGTTTTGGAGCTCGAAGGAAACTAGATCAATGTTATAATGTTAAAGTCGGGAAACAATGAAATCAAAGATTAGTCTGTTATAAAATATACTAATTATATTTATACTGCAGCGAGATTTATTTGGGTTAAGCTCTTAATTAACGAATCTATATGTTTAATTAAGATTCACTCAAGTGTTGCTAAATTTAGAAAGATAAATCAAAGGCCAAACAACTCAATAACAACACTAATTACCTAAACTTCCTTCAAAAAAATAATTATATCTTGATTTTTTAAGTATTTTTTGGATTTCAAATCGTTATCAGTTTCGAATCTGTATTGCATTCCTCTGACAGATGACATTTAAATTAAAATATATCAATCAATTAAAGTAATGAGTATGAAATTAATCCTGAATGATTGTTAATAAACAATATTTGCAAATCGAACACTTTGACGACAGTGATTATATATTATGAGTATTAATGCATGTATGCCATTGAAATTGAATTACTACACTTGTGGCCTAATATCGCTATAATAACCCATGATGATCAAAATTTAAAATAAAAATAGGTAAAAAAACTTTTTAAGTTAAACGGTTTTATGTTAAACATACATTGCAATGTTTAAGATAAATGTACTAAAAACCAAAAAATAATAAAATAGATACAGTCGTGGGAATTATAAACATATGCATAGACTAGACTAAAATAAAACCGTGGGGCACGTCAATTGTCTACAAATTATCGACTTAATGCGCGATAGAAGAACAGTATACGCTTATAAGTAACATTACAAAACAAAAATTTTAATCAACGATTATCGACTTAATGTGCGATAGAAGAACAGTATACGCTTATAAGTAACATTACAAAACAAAAATTTTAATCAACGATTGTAGACAATTGACGTGCCCCACGGTTTTATTTTAATCTAGTCTATGCATATGTTTATAATTCCCACGACTGTATCTATTTTATTATTTTTTGGTTTTTAGTACATTTATCTTAATCATTGCAATGTATGTTTAACATAAAACTGTTTAACTTAAAAAGTTTTTTTACCTATTTTTATTTTTTGGTTTTTATTTCGCATTCTGTTTAATTCATTTAGTGCTTCATTATTGCAAGGTTTCTTGCCCGTTAGTTTATTGCAGTCCAACTCCTCTATACGTAGTCCCTGCAAAGATCTTACTCTACTAAGAGCCACGTAGGCTTGACCTTCTTCAAACAGTTTCGCACCTAAGTATACGACTGCGTGATCCACAGTACTGCCCTGCATTTTATGTATTGTAGAAGCCCATGATAATATTAAAGCCAACATTCTTCTTTCAGCCGTCCCGTAATTGTACTTAGCTGGAAACTGTATGGCTTTCGGGTGTATAAGATGTACTCCGTCTCTTGCGAAATCAATTCGGACGGAAGGTACATCTGTTGCATACATCTGAGTTCGACGAAATTGAGGCCAAACGCCACACAGTCCTCAACACGATACAAAATCTTGACTTGGGTGGTGGTTCAGGCTGGATTAATCAGATACCTAAATTACAGATTCAATTTCTAAATTTAAATCTTATTATTATACGCCATTTAGTGGCTGCGCCCATCTTAAATATTGAGGTTGTATAGTGCACTGTATTCTTCTTGTCAAGCCCTTTTATTTGTTTATACCCATATTGGTGTGATTGATAAAAAATTGTTATCAGCCATTTGGTAGCGGCGGCCATCTTAGATTTCAATTTTGCATAGTAAATTGTATTCTACTTGTTGAGACCTTTCATTTGATACCCATGTTGATGGGATTGATAAAACCTACGTTATCCGCCATTTTGTAGAGGCCGTTATCTTGGATTTTAATTTTATATAGTATATTGTATTCTACTGGTTGAGCACTTTCATTTGATACCCATATTGATGGGATTGATAAAACCTACGCTATCCGCCATTTTGTAGCGGCCGCCATCTTGGATTTCAATTTTTTATAGTATATTGTATTCTGCTTGTTGAGCCCTTTCAATTGATACCCATGTTGATGGGATTGATAAAACCTACGTTATCCACCATTTTGTAGCGGCCGCCATCTTGGATTTCAATTTTTTATAGTATATTGTATTCTGCTTGTTGAGCCCTTTCATTTGATACCCATATTGATGGGATTAATAAAACATAAATTATCCGCCATTTTGTAGCGGCGGCCATCTTGAATTTATAATGATAATGAATAAACATAATTGTGTTGTCACCAAAATCCAAAGTGTATACAAAATTTCAGATTAATCGGTTGATAGGAAGAGGGTGAAATTTGAATTACTAAATTTGACCCAAGAATAAATAATAAAACAAACGGGGTGAGCTAAATAAAACCGTTTAAAAACTGAGGCTACATACACAGAGAATATGCGCCAATCACATTCGTTACAGTTGAAATCTCACATATTGGATACTCCATCAACTAGAAATTAAAAAATGTCACTATTACCATAAGTCCAAAAAGGAATGAATATTTATTGACCAATGACATACCAAGTATGTAATGTCGTTTGAGATAATCAATTCTATACGTTATACATATATTTTTTATTTTCTAGACCATTTTATATTTTCACTCTTAATCAATCTCACTAGAGCTTGAATAATTTCCGAAAATTGTTTCGAGGTGCGAATTTTTTGAAAGTTTCCGGAGGCGCTGGCCGAGAGAAATATTCTTAAAAAAAATAGTAACCGAGATAAAATTTACGGAGAATTCAAGTTAGCGGGAGATTCGGTACGAAAATTTTATACCTATATTGTATTTTAAATGGTTTTAATCAGAGTGTATAAATATTATAAATTATTTTATACTACTACTAGAGAGAAAAGACAATTTTAAGAGGTAACATAAAATCTGTGAAGTTGGGTGTGATTGCAGCGCATTTGTGGAATGACGTTTCATTTATTCGCCATATTACAATTAGAGTCGGACAGATAACATAAAATTAGTGGAAAATCGTACAAATTTTGTTCCTTTTGTACGGAATCAGAGCATATTCAAATTTATCATAAAAATATAAAATATTTAACGTATTTGGTGAAGAAAACCCACAGCAATAAATTGAAAAATGAACTTCAAAATCAGCAATTATTAATTGATGTTGCCAACGATAGATAAAATGTACTTATTTTTAAATTGAAAATAAATATTTGTCAAAAATAATCTACTCTTCTGTTATTTTGGCATCTGCACGTGACAGCAATCAAGCCAAGTAAATTATAATTTATTATTCGGCCTTTTCATCGCACATTTATTTTGTGCGCATGCGTTCAGCCATCTTTTTCGAACTGTTTTTTAAACAAGCACATTAAAATACCTGTGTACAAATAGTTCAAATCAACAAATATTAAACAAATAATACTGATTAAAAAGAAATTGAGAAAAAAATTAAATAATTAGTCTAGTGTCTTAATTGAAAAAAACATTTTTCAAGTTGACTGTAATTATATTATCTGTACGAATAGGGAAAATAAAAAGGTGTTGCTCTAGAGTACGTAAGAGTGATACACGTTCTAAATCATTTAAAGCCAATTCATAATATATTATTTTTATTTATAAATACATTTTATAAATTCTCCTAAACCTTGCTTGCAATATATAGTAGTATTATACACGCGTAATTCTAGGATTGGAAATGTAATATGTTTAAATAGTATCAGGAAAAATTTGAAATTTTAATATTAATTACATTCAATATCAACCTAGATGTTAATTTTAGAGTTACTACATATGCTAATAATAAATTATCTTGGTTAATTAGAATTTATTATTTAAATAATAGATTCTATTAACAGCTAACCTCTCAACTAGCTCACTTATTTTGCGTTTTTGAGAACGCCCATGACACCTTATTCAAAATTATACTTTTAAACTACCGCTCTTTCAATATGGCGGCTGCGCATGCGCTTGTCATGTGATGAAAAGTACTATTTTGCTGCTAGGTCACGTGACTGAAAAATTTTTCATAAAAATTCAAGTTGTCGTAGCAACCTGTCAATATCAAGAATTCTGATTGGCTTAAACAGGAGGTAAAAAAATTTCCTATTTATTTTCTTGAATATATGTCAAATTTAGCCCGAAACCTCAAAAACTATAAAAATCACGTTTTATTTATTATAAAATTGTTTTGAATTAAATGTTATATTCAAATATGCAATTACAGCCATTTAACATGAAAATTCTGTTTTTGTGATTACTTACTAATCATTGCGCATTAATTATTCTGGCTTGCTACAATTTAACGTAATCTAGGATGCACTGACATGAAATATTTAACACTGAATGTCAGAGTGAGTTAGTATTTATAAAATTACAAAATATTTTCCACTGTATCATTACTTTCTGAAGTATTTTGGATTGCAGAGGCCCTTTTGCGTAATGACATTTTTGGTTCCTCTACGACGGAAAGCATCAGTGTCTTTATTGGTAACCCCTCTTTGGCGTTTATTCTTTAAATTATTTTCAATATATTGACTGGTCTTGAATTTGTTTAATATTTTCGTTGATTGCCCAATGTTTTTATGCGGATGTCTATCATTAAACATATTTGCTGCCTTTCTATGTGTTTTGTAATTTTCTCCAAAAATTAACACAATTTCTATTTTGTCATCAAGATTTAGTAAATTTGCCATTTTTATTGTAATTTTTCAAATACCAACTCACTCTGATATTCAGTGTCAAATATTTCATGTCAGTGCATTCTAGATTACGTTAAATTGTATCAAGCCAGCATAATTAATGCGGAATAATTAGTAAGTAATCACAAAACCTGAATTTTCATGCTAAATGTCTGTAACTGCATATTTCAATATAACGTTTAATTCAAAATAACTTTATAACATTCTTCTGTATTGTAAAAAATCCCAATGGCACAGGACCAATTGGACAGGCTTATTTCAGTAACATGTTTGCATAAAACCCAAAATAAAAAATTAGATACAAAAGTAATAGAATGTTTTGAGATGTACAAAAAACCAAAGTAACATTCTGGCATCAAATCAAAAATAAAAAAAAGTTTTGGTAAATTTGTGAATTTTCTAAAATAAATGTTTCAATGTACGATTTAGAGAAAAATGTTAAATGCAAAAGTTGTAGAACGTGTTAAGGTCTATGAAAAAGCTCAACAAATTATTTGCGTCAAATGAAAAACAAAGGAAATACGATTTTTTTTCAACTTTGACAGGCCGCCATTTTGGTTTTCCTGGGCCGATTTGGCTCATTAACGAACTCGTCTAAGATTTTGGCCTAAACAATTTTTGTAGCGAGTTTGGTTTCGATTCGTCAAAAAATACGCCCTCTATCGTGCTTACAAATTCCGTTATAACACATACATATATATATATATATATATATATATATATATATATATATATATATATATATATATATATATATATTGTAATGCAATCTGGACTTGTTTCTTTCTTTAATTTTAACTGTTTAACGATTGTCCTTATGTTAGGATCAAGGATGCATTCTAAATTAGCGTAAGTTATGAAACTGTTGTAGCGGACTGTTTTTGTAATTTATGTTTTCCTCTCTGTCTTTGTAGTTCCCTGAAGATGCAAATAAATATTTGCGAAAGCTTGGAAATCTAAGAATAGTACACTTTTCCTTTTGCTGCTAACCTCAATAGTATTTGTCCTTTTGTGTCTTAATTGATCAGCAACAATCATAGGCGTTTATCGCTTTTTTGCTTATATATATATATATATATATACATATATATATACATATATATATATATATACATATATATAACCTTTGGAACGGAGGGTGATTTTGGCATCTAGGAACACCAAAACGAAAAACTGCATTGAAAGTTTTCCGAAGTCGCGTCATGCTACTCTCTACAATAGCCCTATTTCATTCTGAAATAAGCCTAAAAACAACATTCCACAATAATAGCATTAGACTTAGTATACCAGTACTACTGTGAATGTCCACGTATACACACTATTAGTAGTAAAATGTTTTTAAATGTGTTCAATTTATCTTAATTTGTCATGTAGCACTTGCTGGGATGTAGTCCACAGGTATGTCATAATTTTACATTGTATACACTACTATATTAAAAACAAATTCTCTTTTAGTGTTTTATATTCTGATGAAGGTTAAAAGGGACCGAAACGTTAATGTAAAATATATTTTTAAAAAAACACGTTTTAATTAATCCAGGACCAAAAATGACCAAGAAATATAAATAAAAAAAATAAAAACTATAAGGTCCAAGAAAAAATCTATATACAGGGTGCGGCATTAGTGCGAGGAAGTCCAATTACTCACTTTTCGTGAGAGATACGAAAAAAATTTATTTAGACAAAAGTTAAGCCACACATAAGACCATATTTTAAAAATATTTTCAAATATACAGGGCCACCCATATTGCCAGGATGAACCTAAATTTATCTTTTTTTTAATGGAACACCCTGTATATTTCCACATTTTTTTATTCCCCTCGATTTTCTTGTTTGTGCGATATGAGGTATTGCAATGTTATACGAGGTAATTTAAAAGATATGAGCACTTTTTTAGTAATTTCCTAGTAAAATCAACACCCTGTACCCATTGTATAGATTTGATATCAAGAAATCTATTTACGTTCAAACGATTTTTGATATAGTTTACTATTTTCCAAAATTATTAACAATGCGCGATATCTGTTCCTTATATACAGGATTGGTCATAAATCGGAATGAGCATTTACTGGGTTTTCTTAAATGGAACACCCTGTATTTTAGTATTGTAATGAAATGGTATTGTATGGCACTTTATTCTTTCTTAAGCATTCCCTATACCTAGTTGCCCTAATTTGTGAGTTATTGATGATACTTTCAGCCAAACATTATTTGAAATAAATAAGTGAAATTTTATTAGTTTGACGGTGGAAATATTTAACCAAAAATAATTTTCCAGGAAAAAATCACAAAATAATCTATTATGATCCATAATTGATTACTATTAGGTGAATTGCCTTAATAAATGAGTACTTAAGATTGTTGATGTATAAAACATAACTAAAATCACATAATATTCTAGTTGGCTATGAAAATCATAGGTTATGGGTTATTGCATATTAAGCATAAGCATCATTATACAAAATCCAAATTACTAATATTTCCAAAGTTGAACTTTATCAAATAAACAAAAGAAGGAGTTACCGTTTAATATAGTCACCTAACAAAAAAAAACAAGAAAATCGTTGAATATACAATAGATGTTCAAAATGACCTCCGTGATCTCCAAAGGAGCAACTCACATTATTTGTTAATACATTTCTGTTTAAATTTGTAAATTCATATCCTTCATATCTTCGTTAGTTGTAGGAGGTGTGCAGGATATGAATGCATCATATTACTTTTTTAAATTCTCCCTACACTGCGACCACTAATTTGAAAAGCAGTTGCAATTTCCATGTTACTAATATATGGATTCTCAGTGACACTAAGAATCACATTTAATTAATTCTCTTCAACAGTTGAAATCGTTATAATAAACTTTGAAATGCTTCTTGTTCTGGGCTGTCGCCTATCAGGGAATTGCTGATGATACATTCTTCTTGCCAGTAACACATTTTTGTTACATTCTCCTAGCACATAGTAAACAGAAACTAATAAAAGTAATCTAATGTTAGATTTTTAAACCAGTTTATTGTCAAATTCAAAGCCAACTAGAATAATGTGTGATTTTAGTAATGTTTTATACACCAACAATTTCATGTATTTTGGTAATTCACCTAATATTAATCAATTATGGATTAGACTAGATTATTTTGTGATTTTTTTTGGAAAATTATTTTTGGTTAAATATTTCCACCGTCAAACTAATAAAATTTCACTTATTTATTTCAAATAATGTTTGGCTGAAAGTATCATCAATAACTCACAAATTAGGGCAACTAGGTATAGGGAATGCTTAAGAGAAAATAAAGTTCCATACAATACCAGTTCATTACGATACTATAATACAGGGTGTTCCATTTAAGAAAACCCAGTAAATTGTCATTCCGATTTATGACCAATCCTGTATATAAAAAACGAATATCGCGCAATGTTAATAATTTTGGACAATAGTAAATTATATCAAAAATCGTTTGAACGTAAATAGATTTCTTGATATCAAATCTATACAATGGTACAGGGTGTTAATGTTACTAGGAAATTACTAAAAAAATGCTTATATCTTTTAAATTACCTCGTATAACATTGCAATACCTCATATCGTATAGACAAGAAAATCGTGGGGAATAAAAAAATGTGGAAATATACAAGGTGTTCCATTTAAAAAAAGATAAGGTAGGTTCATCCTGCCAATTTGGGTGGCCCTGTATATTTTCAAAATATGGTCCTATATATGGCTTAACTTTTATCTAAATAAAGTTTTTTCGTATCTCTCATGACAAGTGAGTAATTGGACTTCCTCGCACTAATGCCGCACCCTGTATATATATATATATATATATATATATATATATATATATATATATATATATATATATATATATATATAAGATGTACGAATAGTGCGTGACATATAAACAATAAGTAACGAATAGATTAGTGGGTATTGCACGCAAATAGAAGAAGGGGCTACTGAAAAAAGTGGTAACCGCAGACATGCATTAGCCGTCATCGGTACGGTACAACCAAGAAAAGATGTGAAACATGGGAGCAAAGTTGGTGAATCAAACATGAGAAAATATAACAGAATTCAGCAGGATAGTCAAACACAACATTTGCGTCAGTAATATTAGAAGATCTCGAATTTTCGAGACAACAACCAACATAGACACGGAGGTGCATATAACACTCCCGTCTGAAACTTCCGACCCAGATCAATGAAATAACAACAAGATGTACGAATAGTGCGTGACATATAAACAATAAGTAACGAATAGATTAGTGGGTATTGCACGCAAATAGAAGAAGGGGCTACTGAAAACAGTGGACCACTTTTTTAATTTTCTTCAAATTTTATAAACAATTTTAATTTGTGAACCTGAAAATAACTTAATATTAGTTGATAATATACCAAATATTATTTTTATTCAGTAAATAGCTAAAACACTATCCCATTGAATCTGCCGATAACTGTAGCAACCTAGAATAATGTGATATCAATAATATTTACATCACAATATTGTATAGAAATCGTTTATAAGCAAAACTTCAGGTAGGCTATGGATAAATGATAGTGGTCAAATGATTTCTGTATTGGAAAACTGTGGTTTTAAACATGAAATTTTCCATAGAAGAACAAACAGATATGCTTAGGGTATTAGGAGAAAGTATGAGAAATTGTTTACTTGCATCCAAAATATATCAACAGCGGTATCCTGAACGGAGGCACCCAAATACACGAGCGTTTCAAAGATTAATGGATCGCTTTGTTAGTACTGGATCAATGGTATATCAAAAACATGATATAACAAAAACTGTTACCACCAAAGAAAAGGAATATGATGTACTGCTATAGCCATTACTGAGAATCCCACATTAGTACTCCTGAAATATTCCGCCAACATGACATTAGTCAGAAATCGGCCGTAAATATCCTCCACACATATAAAATGCATCCGTACCATATTCTATTACACCAAGAATTGACAGACGATAATTATTCTGGCAAGTGAGCTACAAATCCGTGTTGACAGATTTTTTTTTGATTTTGTGCTTTTTGGCGATGATGCTACTTTTCACAAAAATGGAACGGTGAACAGGCATAATTTCTCTTATTACTCCACAAGCCGTCCGTAAATTGTTAGAACTCGTAGTCAAAATAGGTGGTCTATAAATGTTTGGTGTGGTATCGTTGGAGACCACGTAATTGGGCCACATTTATTAGACGGTCGCGTGAATGAAGCTGTATATCTTGATTTTCTTGAAAATAATTTGCCATTATTACTTCAAAATGTTCCACTTAATATTCGCCAAAGAATGTGGTTTTTACACGATAGTGCTCCAGTTCATAACACGGCCCTCATTCACAACCACTTAAATAATAATTTTCCTGGAAGGTGGATAGGCAAAGGAGTACCAACTGCATGGCCAGCTCGATCACCGAGATTATCAAAAGTTGATTTTTCATATGGAGCTATATAACAAACCGTATGTACCAAAAACCTGTAACAACAGCAAATGAAGTGAAAGATTGGATAAAAGAAGCTTTTAATAGTATTGACGTACACATTTACAGAAATGTAGCAAATTCATTTGAAAACCGAATACAAACTTGCATAAACGTTGTAGGTGGACACTTCGAACATTTAGTTTAAAATTATTTTTATTCAATATTGTTAAGGTTTATGCTTACTAAATAATAATATTTGTTTATATTAAGATATATTACTAAAATTTGAAGAAACTTAAAAATATTTCGAAAAGTAAGGTGTAGGGAATGCTTCACAAATACCAAATGCAATTGAAAAAAAACATAGGCGGCACAATTCAAAAAAAAATATTTACATCTTAGTTTACCCTGTATACAGATGTTCGGAGTTATCGACCGTTGTCATACTAAAAATTCACCCTGTATTATTGTGTCTACATTCAAAGAACTAGAATTGTTTTGCATCCTCTAATTAGATTCAATTGTAGGAGACAAATCCCATGAATAATTTTTCTTCCACCAATTTTCTGTTTCATATTTAATATAATTAATATTCTACAATTCTAACAAATTATACTTTTCGGACATATTAATAGACCATATTAGCACAAAAAAGGAAACAGCATTAATCAATTGACACTTTGAAAGTTCTCATTAACAAAGGTTTCTTTCGCAAATTTAAATAAAAAATATACACTCATTATAGTAAAAATAATGTCCAACCGTATACGATGATTTATTTAAATTTAAGAGAAAATGTCAATCTCAAAACTACGGTTTACTTCAATTCAATTATTATAAAATTTATCTTTTCAGAAGTACCGCAATCTACTAAAAACTATAACTTATATTTAATTGTAAAAATGGTGAAATCAATAACTACAATTAACAGTTTAGTACATTAAAAAGCGTCTGAATAAATCATTGAAACCAATACGCAAAGAATTAAAACTAATAACAATATAAAAGACTTACTTTGAGGCAACTGTGGCTTGTCCACTGGAAAAATTTCCTGACCGACATCTTACTTTTCTCCGACTGTATCTGATATTGACTTTTGTTTTCACAGTTGTGTTCTACTACGCGATTTCGAGTGATATAATATAGATTCCGCGCGCGCGTAGTCGTTGCTTTATATATACGATCCCCTCCATAACATATCTACAATATGCACCCTAAAATAATGTCCCATTTTTATTTCCACCCTCTAATTACAAATACCAGTTTAGAATAAGGAATTAATGTTTCCCACACTTGTTCGATGCCCTCTAGTATGATTTTTTCAAATCGAGATATGTTTCACACGGTGCTTTCGAATCGGTAGTATTTTCCGAAAGGGGTTGGTTGCGTGGGATAATTGTTTTGATTGAGCTCTTAATTTTTGGTTATTTTGTCAAATTAATTGTGTTATTAATCAATCAAATCGATATAAGTGCTTAAGTTATGAAGAAAGTATAGATATCGATTAATGTATTAAGACTTATTAATTTTAACGTTTCGGACTTTTCGTGTCCTTCATCAGGAAATTATTTACTGCAAAGAGACAGTTTACAATTAAAAGATTAAACAATATAAAAACTTCTTTTTAAAAAACTTACCACAAAACAAAAGCCTTGCAAGTGCATATCAAATAAGAAGACGAAACAACGGTTTTGATTAAAAAACATTTAGAGTCAAATAACACTTTCACAACAACGGTACAATACATTATGTTAAAATATAGTTTTGTAGGAAAACCAAAATTAATCGACTGGTATTTTAATTTTTAACTGAATCTTGATACCCCAAAAAAAATATTTCCGAAATACATACATATATATATATATATATATATATATATATATATATATATATACAGAGTGCGGCAGATAAACGGTCAATTAGAAATATCTCGATAACTAAAGGTATCTGAATTATGAAAAATGGCATGAAGTGGTTTTGAGTAATGAGCTATTTAATGAAAATATTGCCGTTACCATTCTACTTCCGGTTACACCGGAAGCTGCACATAACTTTGTAATTTTTAATGAAATGTATATTTTTCAATTTTAGAAGTATTTACGTTATTCTGAACATTTTTTGTTAATACTTCCCTATACCTATTTTGAACCGTTTTTGAGTTGTAATGTTTTTTATATTAAAATTACACTTTTTTACCATGTACATAAAATTCAATATCCTCTAATATAATTTGAATAAAAGTTTAAATTGCTTAGGAACTATTTAACACATACCGCTTTATCGTTTACACTGTGAAGTTACCTTTTTTATTATACAGGGTGCTGTCAAAATTGGAATAAAAACGGAATCCACAATCTTAGCGTAATTGCTTTTTATCAAATGGGACACCCTGTATATGATTATCTATTTTCGAAGAATATGTTGCCCACTATCGATATGTATTATTATTCCCTATATCTATCTCCTGCAGTTTTCAAATAAATCAGCTTTATACATTTTTGTCACAAAAATTAATTTATCAAGTCGCCTATGGAATATTCTGGCAAATGTCAGTTATTGTTAATGTTTAGTAGTCACCTTGTTGTATGCCGTTGTGTGAAAGTTATAATAATAATTTGCTTTTAATTTTCTTGACAAAATAATAATGGCACATTTAGGATATACAAATGATGATTTTTTAAATTTAATTATGATTCACGGTGAGTATAACAGAATAATATCCAGAACTTGCCGTGTGTTTGCTGAGAGATATCCTGAAAAGCCTCGACCAATCATAAAACTGTAAAACGTTTGCTGCCAACTGTTCCCAGTTTAGTCAGTTTAAAAGTAGAAAAAATAAGCCCAAGACCCATGTCGATAATGAGGATTTACAAATAGACATCTTGGGATATTTTGCAGCTCATCCAAATTCATTCTTAAGGGAATGTGAGAAACCGTTAGAGGTGTCGACTAGAACAATTCACAGAATTTGAAAAAAACATCATTGGACCCCTTATTAGTATACAGTAGTTCAGCATTTACATCCTGGAGATTATGTAAAACGTGTAGAATTTTGTGAATGGATTTCAATTAAATGCCAAGATGAAGATTTTACAAAAAAATTATTTGGTGTGATGATTCGAAGTTTACTAAAAATGGTTTGTTTAACCGCCATAACAGTCACTTCTGGAGTGACGAAAATCCTCAAGTCACATGGTATAGTAAATTTCAAGTGTCCTTTTCGTTTAATGTTTTTTGTGCTGTGAAAAATAATAAGATATTCTCTCTCTTGATCTATGACGAAAATTTAAACGGAGACCATTACTGCAACATCTTACGGCAAGTAATTGTACCAACAATGCACGCTTTACCTAATAATGAGACTAACGAAGCTTGGTTTCAACAAGATGGTGTACTGGCTCACAATCTTTGAGGAGTAGGCACATTGCTTGATGAAATATTTAACGATAGATGGATAGCTAATAAAGGTCCGTTTCTCTGGCCACAAAGATCCCCACAATTGTCACCATTAGATTACTATATTTGGGGATATGTTAAAAATAAGGTATTCTCTGAACCTGTCACTACTAAGGAAAATATAATAAACAAAGTCCTTCACGTTTTTAACGAAATAGATGGAGAATCACTATCAAGAGCTACTAATGAAAATCTGATTAAAAGAGTCCATAAATGTTTGGAAGTTGATGGGCAACATTTTGAACAGTTGTTGCATTAACAAGCTAATGTCTTATTATCTTCGATAGTATCTGTATAATTGTTCAATATTTAACTTGATAAATTAATACCACATAGCCTATAAAAAAATTAATGTTTTGTGACAAAAATGTATAAAGCTGATTTATTTGAAAACTGCAGAAGATAGGTATGAGGAATAGTAATACATATCGATAATGGGCAACGTATTCTTCTAAAATAAATAATCACATACAGGGTGTCCCATTTGAAAAAAGGGAATTACGCGAAGATTGTGGATTCCGTTTTATTCCAATTTTGACAGCACCCTGTATAATAAAAAAGGTAACTTCACAGTGTAAACGATAAAGCGGTATGTGGTAAATAGTTCCTAAGAAATTTAAACTTTTATTCAAATTACTTTATAGGATATTGAATTTTATGTACAAGGTAAAAAAGTGTAATTTTCATATAAAAAACATTACAACTCAAAAACGGTTAAAAATAGGTATAGGGAAGCATTAACAAAAAATGTTCAGAATAACGTAAATATTTCTAAAATTGAAAAATATACAGGGTCTTTCATTAAAAATTACAAAGTTATGTGCAACTTCCGGTATAACCGGAAGTATAATGGTGACGGCAATATTTTCATTAAATAGCTCATTATTCAATACCCCTTCATGCCAATTGTCATAATTCAGATACCTTTAGTTCTCTAGATATTTCTAATTGACCGTTTATCTGCCGCACCCTGTATATATAAATAATAATAATACCTATTAACCAAAAACAATAGAGAGATATTGCAGTATTATAGACGACGTTATTTTAATAGTGACCGGCATTATTCTGTGATTAAATACAGAGATACTGCAAGTTAGTATCATTAGTTGTCCTTATTCGATACCGACAATACATTCGTTATTCAATTCATAACATAACCTAAATTTAAATTATAGAAATCTATTTGATTTGAGCTGTTGATTAGTTGATGCTACGTTTCAACCGTTTGATATTGTTTTTGTATTCGATGGAAGAAATAGTCGAGGCCGTAATTCTGGGTGGAGGAGATGATGAAGGTATTGAATGGGTAATTCTCAATAACCTATTGATCAATCGAGATGAAGTTGATGCTGTTGCAGTCAACTTTGATTTGAACAATTATGCAAATGAAGATGTAAAGTTGCACTTCAGATTTTCAAGAGATGGCAATAGACAGACAATAGAAACAAAGTGAGCAGTAAGTCATTCTTGATCAGTAGTTCGGGAATTTTGTCAATAATTTTCATTTCAGGTTTAACAGCACTCTGTATTCTATTGAAGCGTTTGGCTTACCCAAACAGGCTATTCGATATTTGCATGATGTTCGGATATTCACCACAATCTTTGTTTCAAATAATAAAATCTACAATAAATTTAATAATTGAAGACCATGAAAGATTATTAAATAATTTGGATAACTTGCAGTGGTTGGATAGAAATAAATTACAAAATTATGCGGCGGCAAGTTTAGTGTATATACCTAATAAACTTCAATAATGGGCATGTTTTGTAGGCTGTCCAGAATAAAGGAGCTGCGGTACTAAATTGTTGGGGATTTATTGATGGCACTGCCAGATAAATATGTAGACCAACTATAGATCAAGAAAATTATTTTTCGGAGCATAAAAGGTTTCATTGTGTAAAATACCAAGCGGTACTTTGTCCAGATGGCATCATTGTCAGCCTAAAAGGTGCCTTTCCAGGAAGGAGACATGACGCAGGCATATTTCGAGAGTCTAATCTGTATCAAGAATTCGAAAAGAAAGCTGTTGTTAATGAAAATGAAAAGTATGTTATTTATGGGGATCAGGCTTATGGAATCATGGAACTCGTACTTTCTCCATATCATGGACGAACCGAAGATTTACCTCCACATCACCAAGAATTTAATAGGGTTATGAAAATTTTGAGAGTAGCAGTTGAGTAGGGTTTTCAAAAAATTGTAACTGAATTCGCTTTTGTAGATTTTAGAAAAAAAACAAAAATTTCTGTTACAAGATGTACAATCATTGTATAAGGTTGCTGTTTTGTTTACAAATTGTCATACTTGTCTATATGGCTCTCAAACAGCACTGTATTTTGACATCATTCCACCCACTCTCGAATAATATTTTGGTATTGGAAACTAACATTTATAACTCAATGTGAAGTTAAATATTATGTTTTTCTACTTCCGCTACTAAAACCGCACTTTGAACACGGGTTTGACATGCACAAAACGACTCTTTAAACACTAGTGTTTAAAATGCGAAAAGTCACATCTCGTTTATCTTTTGTTTTTTAAACGTCAAATCAAGTGTATCTTTTGTATGTTAAATTTCATGCTCCTTGATAATTTTGTTATTCTGCGTCATTTGATTTATCAGTCAGCTGTCAGTCACCGTCCGTCATGTAATGAATATAATTCAAATATAATATAATGTTTTCCTTCCCGCGGGCGAAGAAAAAGTATAGTAAGCACCTCGTGTTAAAAACGTCTTTAGTCACTCGTTTCACAAGGAACTCGTTCCGCTTCGCTTCACTCGTGACTAAAGTAACCGTTTTGACACTTTGTACTTAATATACTATTATCATTTGTTTTTTGCAAATTTATTGAAATATAGTGTTTGAATTTTTTTTTATTTATTTGCACACTTTCCTGCAACTATAATCAAAGTTGTAAAAAAGAGAGGAACATCTATAAAAAATATGTAATCATAAAAAACAAAATATGAGAACTCATATAAACTGAAAAAATACATTAATATTATTTTAAATAACCTGAAATAAATAAAATATTCTACTCCTAACATTACAGTAAAATTTTACTCAGCAGCTTCTTTAAACAAAAGAGAATTAATCCTAGAATCACAAAAGGAAAATTTACAACAGCCTTAAAATATAAAAATATTCTTATTCTGACATCAAGTTGGTCACTATAATGAAAAACATATAAATTGAATTAACAACCCTTGTTAATTTGAGTTAGTTAATGATTCTATCAGTTGTTGTTGCGTCTCTAATAAAAGTTGAGTAATTGTCTTGTCTGATATCATCATTTTTTTCTCAATATCCAAGTTTTCTTTCCTTTCGGTTATTTCCCAATCAATCCTCTTTTCTTCTAGTAGTAACTTTTTTCTTCCAACAATACTTTTCTTGTTTCTAAGTCTAGTTCTCTATTCTTGAATGTAATTTCCCTCTCATTTTTTTCTGACAGATAACCCAATGCATCCTTTCTTAAGGTTTTACTTTTAACATTTCTCTTTCTGATTGGTCCTACAATAAAGAGATTAGAAAATACATTGTCTAGATGGAATTGAAAAAATTAACATTTTAATTTTTTTATTAGGTGACGAAAAATGATGCTTCACAAATAATTGTTTTAAAGCGTATCAAAACGCATGTGTTCTGAAGTTATAAAATAGATTTTTATGAAACTTACGTAGAATATGTGTTTTTCCATCATCAGAATTTTCTGGTACGTTTGCAGGTACTGATATAACATCTGGTATACTTATTTTATTGGACGGGACACTCTCAGCACTGACATTTAATTCTGCAAGAACAAAAATTAATTTTGATATTTATAAACTTAATTTCCACATTCAATAACAAACCTACCACAGTAGTTGTGATCTCCGTCATATAAAATTACTTCAGTTTCTATCACTTCTTCAAATATAGAATTGTTGATAATGTTTTCATCATTATCATTCACAAAGTTTAAGGCAAATGATTCTCTAGCCTGTCGACCCAATTCTGCAATTTGTTTTTCTTTAAAAATCATCTTCTTTTGTTTAATTGGTAACCCTCCACTTTCTAGGCCTATGCTGCTAACTTCTTGCGGTAAATGGTCTTTTTCGCTGCAAGGATCTTCACAACTCGATCTGAAAAGAAAAATCGATAGTGAATTATTTGAAATAAATGTACATTTTAAGTATCTCTTACCGAATTTTAGTGATTTTATCCTTTTTAGCCCACAATTCTAATAAAAGCTGCAAATGTTGTTTTAGTGTTTTTATAAGAAATTTCTTCCCCACAGTTGTTTCCATATCACGTTGAATTCCAACCCATGCTGCGGGGTTTCTTAGAGGATTGTGAGCAATTATCTCCCTGAGTAAAAAATATCATCATCATAACTGAATCTTAGTCTCTTCGATTTTTCTTTCTCCATAATGTTTCAAATTGTTCCCAACGTCCAACAACATGTAATCAACCACTGTCAAAAATTTCATATTTGTCAGCCACCTGTCATGTCATATCCACAGAGCATGTCACGATCTAGCCCGAAATGAAAATAAAGGAACGTTAATTCTCCCTTTTAAATGTCCACTAACAAAGTCGTATTTTAATAAAGTTGTCCTCATTCCAGATTCACACTTCGCATGCGTACATGTTAAAATAAAGACGACTTTATTAATGCCAGGCGTTATTGAGCACTGCAATATCTCTCTAATAACATTCTTCCAATGCTAATAAAATGAAGCATAAGATGAAGAAAACTAAATAGAATTTAACTAAAATCGCGAAATTTTCAGAATAAGTGTTCAAAATGCCTTCCCTTAAAAAAGTTTAGTGTTCGTCGCAAACCTCAAAACGGGTTTGTCTGGGGTAGCTATGGAAAACTGACATTTATTATAGTCCGATTTTAAAAGGCATGGAGTAATAAAAGCTCATTAGGTATGCAAAACCGATACAGGGTGTATAATAAAATATCTCTGAAGTTTATCTAATTTTGTACTAAAATTTCTCATTTGTTACGAATTTCAGGTAGACACCCCGTAACTCTGTATTCGGTTGGGTCGCCTATTGTATTGAAAGGGTCGCTCTATTGTATTTGAATGAACAAATAAACGATTTAATCCTCAGAGGCGTGCAATCAGGACAAAACAAACTTGGTATATGAATATGAAGGCACTATGAAATTATAAGTTCACAATATCGATTCAATAAAAACACATTTTTTGTGTTCCTATGAATAAACAATAAACATGAAATATTATATAAAAAATAGCAAATTTTTTTGCAGTAGGTATCAACTTTACTACTAATATACCGTTTACAATAAGAGAGGAAAAAAGAAAAATGCAGGAATAAAGTACGAATTAATGTAATATTTATAAAAAAAAAGTCTAACAAATAATAGTAATAACTAACACAAAAACTAGTCTATATATCAGAATCAGACGATTCTGTTCAGCTTCCATTATTAACATTGATTATAAATGGTTCAATCATGTGTTCACTTGTATGATCCATTTCCCACATATTTAGTTCTTCTTGTATCACGTGTTCAACACATTTCTTCCAGTTTTCTTTGGTTACGTTACCTAACGCGTCTTCGAATAAAACGTTTACGTCACTCATTTTGAATGTCGTATTCTTTCTTGAAACTTCCCCTTTCACTTGGGCCCATATTAATTCTATGGGATTTAGTTGACAGTGATAAGAAGGAAGCCTCAGCACCGTTATACCAGGCGCTGATGCCATTTGATCTACAACGTATCTACTATATTTGTGTTTATGTGAATTGGCCAGTTGCAAGAGCTCATTTTTCAGCGGGTTATCTGGGGATTCAATATTTTTCGAGGTTAGCTAATCGTGGATATCTTGTTTACGCCATGCAATTGAAGGTAATTTCTCCACTAACCTGGAGTGATAACTTGCGTTATCCATAACAATGACTGAGCCCGTTGGAATTAGATCTAACATCAAGAAATATTCTTCGAAAACGTCTGCATTCATATCTTCATGATAATCTCCGGTTCGCTTCGACTCAAAGCACAACAATCCACCTTTAACAAAACCTTCGGCACTTCCGATATGAGTAATGATGAGTCGACGTCCTTTTCCTGCTGGTGGATTGAGGCCTGTTGACCACCCTTCAAGAGCTGCCTGCCTCCGACTTTTGACATTCGTGTCTTGCCAAAACATTGAAACAGTATGACCTTCATTTAACCAAGTCTCATCCAAATAATAAATTCGTTTTTGATCTAGTCTTGCTTTCCGAATATTGCGCAAATAACTCCTCCTCCAAATGACAATGTCGTCTCTATCAATCAACATTGCGTTCCGATAATTTTTTTTATATTCAAATCCAAGTTCCTTCAAAATTTTCCATAATGTACATTTTCGGAAAATCTAAATCTTCTTGAACCGAAGCCATAATTTTGGAGAGAGTTGGGATCTCTTTTCTAAAGAAAAAAGCATGCACCTTACGCCTTATTCCATTCTTCAAGTCGTCATCCATTTCAAGTTTGGGTCGGCCTGGGAACTTTGCTGGGGCTGTGATGTTTCCATTTTTTTTCTCCTTCAGTAAATTATAAATTGTTGTTTTTGAAACACCCATCATTGTTGCAGTAATCTCCACAGTTTCATCAACACTTCCTGTCAAATTCATGATTTTTCTTATAATTTCTAGTTCTTCGACGAGGAATAGCAATTTAATATCAGATTTTTTTCGTTCAGCGACAATGGGCCAACTTTAGGTCGCTTAGATGGTGATAAATCCTCCATATCTGGTCGAATTTGGTTGGAACACTATATAGTTGGAAGGTGTAGTTAGGTGTTTGTCTCGTGTGATGAGAAGAGAACTTGTATAGATGAACAAAAATAAACACCAGTTAACAATAACGGGAAAAAATAATAACAAATAACAGTAATAATGGGGAAATCAATTAACACAGCAGTTTCACCAGAACAGGTGAACTGTAAATTGAAAATATTCAACCTTTCCGCTACTTTTATAGTTGAAAAGTTCTAGTAAGTACATTGTATTATGGGGGCATTTTCTTAGATCTGAAAAGACTATATTTCACAATAATAAAACCATTTTTGAGCTACCTGTTTGTCAAGTTTCTTCAATTACCTGCTAATTGGGTGAAATAATCGGCAATATATATATATATATATATATATATATATATATATATATATATATATATGTATTTGTATAAAATTGTTATTACCACTTATTTTATTATTTATTGTATGTAGGATTATAACTACCTGGAGCTTAGTGGAGGGACTCGTCTACGCCCTTTTATACATAATAATAAATTTTCTGGAAAATTGATGTCAGTGATATAATCCACAGTTCATTATATTATTGATAATTTGAAATTTCATTTTAAATAATATTACAAAACGGTTATTTTCGGAAATGAGATAATTTTAGAAGCCTTAACTTTTTTTAAATGACTAAATGTGGTACGCCTATGGTTCCGGCCAAAATGAGTGATTTATTACTCCATGCCTTTTAAAAACGGAGTATAATAGTTATAAGATATAATATATATAAGACAGTTTTTAATAAATAGGTAATGGTTTTTAAAAATACTTTATAATAATAGACCAGGGTCGATAATTTTGAAAATGGTAAAAAGTAAAAAAAAATAATAGTAGGATGAAACCTATTGGAAAAGGAAGAGAATATAACAAAAATTAAAGGAAAAAT
Source organism: Galeruca laticollis (assembly GCA_963921935.1). Classification (NCBI taxonomy): domain Eukaryota; kingdom Metazoa; phylum Arthropoda; class Insecta; order Coleoptera; family Chrysomelidae; genus Galeruca; species Galeruca laticollis. The sequence continues at coordinate 179,941,669 of OY998180.1, forward strand.
AATTTACGGGCGATCTGAGGACGGAAGTGTAAGTGGTTGAGTTTTTAAGGGTTTATCTCAATTTCCGGCAAAACTGCAAGTCCTATGAAAAAAAGTTAAATAGCAAATATGTAGGTAATACAAAGATCTACGACTTTTGTATCCACACTTTTTTCACATAAACTTAAAATGTATGTGAAAAATTCAAATAACCAAGTTTTTGGTTTTTTATTTTTATCTTTTACAAAAAAAATATTTTCTCACGAAATTTATTGAAAACTTACACAAACACACGTAATTTTTTATATTTAAAATTTTTATTTTTTCAACTTATTTTGACTTAATATCGAAAAAGCACCCTAATTTTCAATTGAAAATTCTCATGTCCAAATATCTGCCTTTTTAAAAAAGTCAGTGGGTTTTTGTTCGTTGAAATCTCTACTTTCTGATGGTATATAAAAATATACATTACTATGGTGAATGCTCTCAGAAAATGCATATAAACGGAAAAAACTTGAATCCGAATTTTTTTTTCTAATCATGTATAATTTTGAGCTATTTATCAAAATTTACACTTTAATTACCCGAGAAACGTAAGATTTCATGTTACATTGCTAAACAAAAGAATTTCAAATAGAAATATACTACTATAATGAATAACCAAATAAGTTAAAGTTAATATTTAATAAGACATCTACAATGTTTTGAGAAAGTTGTAGAATCTTCCTTAAATGATCAGATTCCAGAGTTCAATTATCAAAAACATATAAAAATTCCGTTTTTGCAAGAAAATTTTTTATGTAACGAGAAAAACAAAGACAAAATAATAAAAACGTTATTAAAAATATTACAGTCACAAGGATTTTCCTGTGAACAAGCAGAAGAAGATGCTGATGCTGACATAATTAAGACCTCGATAGAAATTGCCAGAGATACTAATAAAACTGTCATTGTTGTTTGTCAAGATATTGATCTTTTGGTCCATTTAAATCAGTTAAAATCAAATAATCATGATATTTATTTTCTCAAGCCAGGTTCTGGAATTGTAAAAGATCTATTTTTCACGTCAAATAGTTTCAAATATGAATACTTCAACCCCTTATGGGTCGATATCGTCAGATATTTCCGAGACTATTGATTAACTGCAGATATGCATCTTTGAGGTCTAGTATCGTAAATAAGTATATTCCAGTCAGCTGTCTGCGAAGGTGATCAAAAAGAGGTATAGGGTATTTTTCTGTAATTGGTACAGGATTTATGGTGCTATGAAAATCGCCGAAAATTGTTATTCTTCCGTCTTTATTTGGTACATTTACTGTAGGTGTAGCCCATTCTAATGGTTCGGGTCAACAGGTGATATTATTCCACTTTCCACTAAGCGTGTTAGTTCCGCTTCGACATTTTTTTGTATGCCAAAATTAATGGGGCATGCTGCAATATGTTTGGGCCTTGCGTCAGACTTAATATGTAGGCTTAATAGAATAATTTTTTATCTTACCCACCGATTTTTCGAAAAGTTTCTAATTTTTTTCATTTAGGGTCTTAAGACGTTCTGCATTGTTTTTCTTGTTTCTATACAACATCTGGATGTGCCGGAAAAGGAAAGAAAAGTATTAATTATTAGACGATAAAAATTTGTCAAATATGGCCAATATTTTTCATTAAAAAAATGCAAACAAAGAAGATATCGAAAAAAAATGGATTACGATTAATAAAATCTATTTATAAATGTAAAAATGATAATATAACGCTGAATCAATTAAGATTTCGAAAATATCAATTAGCAAGAATTAAACCATCTTTCATATTGGCGAATCTCTCACCCACAGAAGGTGTTACAGGGCATATATATTATCAGCTTCAAACTTGGCTGGGTAACGAACTGACACCAACAGGTTGGGGCTGGAAGCAACATCAACGTGGCATTATGCCCAAATTTACAGAAAAAGAGTTAATTCCGGAAATATTGCTCTAAACTATATGCTGTAGCTGTGAAACTGGATGTAACAGTTAAAAATGTGGCTGCCTAAAACATGATTTGAAATGCACAAATTTATGCTCAAATTGTCATGGTTCTGAAAACTGCTCCAATGTGGAAGAGAAAACCTACGAAGAAGTTGATGATTCAGATGAAATTGTGGATGAAAAACCAATGCAGATTTGAAATAATATTGGAGACGAAGACGGTGATGGTCTTGAAGCTTTCGAAGATATACTAGAATCGGGAAGGTTTGCCGAATCTAACGATGAAGAAATGCCATCAAAGAGACAAAAAGTAATGGATAAGTGATTAGAATGCAAGATTAATATATTTAAATATGTTATAATGAATAACGTAATCAGTATAAAGTATCAAAGTTCAGTGTTTTTAAATGAAACTCAAGGTCTCTAGTTAATTCCACAATATAATACAAGTTATTGAAAATTATAAAAAAATGACAATTGTTTCGATAAATCAATATCATCGTCAGAATGACAGAAGTTACATTTCATTTTATCCCTACCTGATGTTTAGTAGTTATATTTGGCTAGACCAAGAAGTAACCTAACTTGTGATTGGCTTAATATATGTTTATAGAAAAAAGAAGAAGATGTGATATTACAAATATTGAAGCTTAGATATTATTAGCACTATGGTGATATCCTGGATATCATTTTTCCAATTAAGATCAGTATAACTGTGCAATGATATAGAAAACCAGGAAAACTATATCTGCCGATCTTTACAATTATCACTTAAGAAGACAGTTTATTAGTGGAGAATTCCCTAGATTTAACTGTTCATTGACAACTTCATATTGTGGGTTTCTTAAATGTCTTCTAATTTCCAGTTCTTCAAGGAAATCCAGTTCTTGTTTCTTTTCACAAATATGCAGTACTTCTAGTTTTGTGTTAGGTGTCAATGAATGATTGGTGTCAAGTAGATGTTTTGCGTAGTGGGATTTATCTGGTTGTTTTAATCTGTATGCTCGTAAGTGCTCACTGTATCGTATTTCAAAATTCCTAAGGGTCTGACCCAAATAGACAGCATTATATTCTGGACATTTGAGTTTATAGATACCTGACTTCTTTAATAGTGGTATTCTTGTTTTTACATTTAACAATTTTGTACTAAAGTTACTTTCTGTTTTAAAAGAAATTGTTGTATTCGTTGCTGAAGATATTATCTTTGAAATATTATTAGAAATATTTCCTGCATATGTAATGGTTTTATACTTGACACCAATCATTCATTGACACCTAACACAAAACTAGAAGTACTGCATATTTGTGAAAAGAAACAAGAACTGGATTTACTTGAAGAACTAGAAATTAGAAGACATTTAAGAAACCCACAATATGAAGTTGTCAATGAACAGTTAAATCTAGGGAATTCTCCACTAATAAACTGTCTTTTTAAGTGATAATTGTAAAGATCAGCAGATATAGTTTTCCTGGTTTTCTATATCATTGCACAGTTATACTGATCTTAATTGGAAAAATGATATCCAGGATATCACCATAGGGCTAATAATATCTAAGCTTCAATATTTGTAATATCACATCTTCTTCTTTTTTCTATAAACATATATTAAGCCAATCACAAGTTAGGTTACTTCTTGGTCTAGCCAAATATAACTACTAAACATCAGGTAGGCATAAAATGAAACGTAACTTCTGTCATTCTGACGATGATATTGATTTATCGAAACAATTGTCAATTTTTTAGAATTTTCAATAACTTGTATTATATTGTGGAATTAACTAGAGACCTTGAGTTTCATTTAAAAACACTAATATCAGCATATTCCACGAAGTAAGGGTCGAGACAGCCAATTTTATCTAAATTCAATAGTACCATTTACATGTCTATCTATATATTATGACATTTTCTATGACGTAAATGTAATTAGAATTTAATCAATTTTATTACAGCAGTCACATTTTTTAGATCAAATCCCCTTTAAATCCTATTTTTAATATTTAGAATAGCTATTTTCGCATGTTTTTGCTATCTTTATGTTTTATAGATTTGTAATTTTTTTGTTTATCAATGTAAGATGGAATCTTACGTTTTTCGATTTAGCATTTGCACTTTGAATGTTTTGATGATAAATTTTAAATTTATTAAAATTTTGCGGAACATCTTTATCATTCATATAATTATCAAAATAATATGTTTTTGTTTTTAGAGGTTCAAAATTACAATCTCTTATATACTGATTCATTTCCATTACTTACTTTTTTCACTTACGTGACTAACATTAAAATAGTAGATATTGGTTAAAAACTTGCCGCTTGCTTCTTCTTCACTTCTCGCGCAGGTTCTTAGCGACTGACGCGTCACTTTGGATACCCTCGATGCAAAGTTCTTTTGCAAAACAAATACTCGGGCGCCAGATTATTTTACGTGGTTTACTCCACGGCCCCTTGACCCTCGGCGTCAAGAGTTCCAGGTAGCCTCAGATGGAGGTTACGGAAAATTCCTAGGGGTCCCGTTGAATTTAACACACCTACAAAACTTATAACCTATATTAAGAAAACACTGATCGTATTTATTGGTATATTACAAGACTTACTTAATATGTACACATACAGATTAATATTCGACAATTTCTGATCAAGCGGTACCAAATCAATTCAATATATCAACAGTAAGCAAAAGTGTTCAAGCCTTATGTTGTTATGCACCATGCGAAATTTGCCGGTATTAAGGAATGTGAGTAATGACACAATAAAACAGGTGTAAGCAAGCAAATGCAATTTGTAAATAACAGCGGAAGCGGTATAAGCAGCTTTGTAAATTGTGCGGTAAACCGCAGTAAAACAATAATTACCTATCACGGTAGTGCATGGAATAAAACTATCTTCGCGGTAGGGATAGTCAATCGGGATAGATGAAAAAATGTGACCAGACCAGTTTATAACAAAAGAAACTAACGAATTTAAATTAGATTACCAGGATGCAACTCCCAAAAACCTTCTTAGCTCTCTGATATTTCTCGGGGCTGCGAATTTAATTATACTTTCGACCTTTTCGGGATCGGTACGGATTCCATCTCCAGTAACTACGTGGCCTAAGTATTTCATAGACGGAAGACAAAAGTGACATTTCTCCGGGTTAAGTTTCAGTCGTGCTCGTCATAATCGGCGGAACACTTCGGACATATTTTCTAAATGTTGATCGAACGTTTCCCCCAGAACGATTATGTCATCCAGATAAACAAAGGCATAGGGTTCTAGATCTGGACCCATCAACTGATCAACTAGTCTCTGGAATGTGGCCGGTGCGGAGTGTAAACCAAATGGAAGAACCGTGAATTGGAACAATCCACGGCCCGGTGCGGTACATGCGGTAATGGGTTTAGTTTCTGGTGTTAACGGAACCTGCCAGTATCCACTCTTTAAATCTAAACTGGAAATATACTTGGCTTTTCGCAGTTTATCCAATATAGCATTTATAAATGGAAGAGGGTAGGCGTCCTTCATGGTTACTTCATTGACTTTACGGAAGTCAATGCAGAAGCGGTTCTTCCCATCCTTTTTCTTCACAATCACAATCGGAGAACACCACGGACTTGTTGAGGGTTCTATCACTCCTTCCTTCAACATGGCATCTATTTCTGTATTGCAAATTTCCTGCATTTTCGGATTCTGAGGACGGTATCTCTGTTTGATCGGACGCGGTTGCAGCAAGCGGATTTCGTGCTCAACTAGCCTAGTTGGTCCTTGAATTTTCTCAAATTTCGGTAACTATCGGTTTAGGAAGATGTTCAGTCTGTCTGTCTGTTCTTTCGATAAATTTCTTTCCATTTGCGGAGTTATGGTTTCCAACGGACATCCGATATAACCATAATTGTCGGAATCTCCTAAGTCTTCCGGGAACAACATAGAGGTTTCAACAACGGATTGCTCTTTGTCAACCCCTAACACCAGGGAGGACTCAGAGACTTCGGAACCACATTTTTCTGTGTCAACCCCTAACAACACCGGGGAAAATTCAGAAGTTTCAACAACGGGTTGCTCCTTATCAACCCCTAACACCAGGGAAGACTCAGAAACTTCGGAAACAGATTTTTCTGCATCATCCCCTAAAAACACCGGGGGAAATTCAGAAGTTTCACCAACAGGTTGCTCCTCGTCAACCCCTAACACCAGGGAAGACTCAGAGACTTCGGAAACAGATTTTTCGGAATCAACCCCTAAAAACACCGGGGAAAATTCAGAAGTTTCAACAACAGGTTGCTCCTCGTCAACCCCTAACACCAGGGAAGACTCAGAGACTTCGGAAACAGATTTTTCTGTATCAACCCCTAAAAACACCGGGGAAAATTCAGAAGTTTCAACAACGGGTTGCTCCTTGTCGACCCCTAACACCAGGGAAGACTCAGAGACTTCGGAAACAGATTTTTCTGTATCAACCCCTAAAAACACCGGGGAAAATTCAGAAGTTTCAACAACAGGTTGCTCCTTGTCAACTCCTAACACCAGGGAAGACTCAGAGACTTCGGAAACAGACAGATTTTCAGAACATATGTCCTCAGTGAGACGATGGTTGATTTCTTCTTCACAGATGATCGGAACAACATCGACTTCTTTCATGGACTTATTTACTACCTCCATTATTTCAACCGGACTGACTAATTGTGAACCTCTTACTAGTTAATCCTTCACGTATATTTTTCCGGTTCCTAATTCCAAACGGAAATCATATTTTTGTAGGATATCGTGTCCTAACACAATATCCGTTATCAGACCAGGGAAATGCTCTAACGAACCCTCCATTGTGACGTCTTTGATCTTCCATTTCAGCTCATAAATGTCGGTGATGGAGACTAAATTTCCATTAGCTAAACGGGCCTTCGTCGCTTGACGGGCTGTAGTTTGCTTCTTTTGGGAAAAAGTCTTAGCTACTTGATCACCAATGTATGATTTTGCTGCTCCGGTATCTAGCAAGGCTTCGAATTGGTGTTTTCCAATTGCGACGTCTATGCGCGGTCGGGGGTCGTTCATTTCTTCTGGTCGTTCGGTATGAGAGGCAAATATTTGCGGAAGCTGTGCCGGCCTCTCTTCGGTACAGCTTCGGATTAGTTTTCCTGCCTCCTGCAGGAACAGTCTCTGGATAATACTCCTTCCTTACGGCAACGAGAACAAAATATCTTCAGCGGGTTTTGACAATTGTTTCTGTAATGTCCAGATTCACCACAGCGGAAACAGATTGGTTGACGGGAAGATGACCCAGGCGGTTGCTGAGTAGTATCAAGCGACGGACGGCGAGGAGTATCGGTCGTTGACGGTTGGCTGGGACCGGCGATGGGCTCTCTAGTTGGTCCAGGCGTCGAGTAATGAGACGGTGGTCCGTATCTTCTGGGCGTACCTGCTGGCTGTGGGCGGGGATTTTGTTCACGGTTCGGTCCACTGTGGTTGGGTACAGACTGGAGTTCCTTCCTGAGGAGCTCATATTCCCTGACCACCTGACAAAACGTGGAAAAATCCTGAAAGTCCCCTGAATCCCCTGAATTTGCAGACGGTATTCTGGCAACAGGTTGCGGTACAGCCATGCTAACTGTTGTTCAGGAGTTAGCTTTCCATGTCTACGCATTAAAGTTTGGAGTTCGGTGATGTAAGTGGCGGCAGCCTCATTTCTCCTTTGTAGACGGCGACCTATCTCGGCTTCTAAGTCAACCTCGTAGTTAACGGGATAGAAGAAAATTCGGAAGTCTTCTTCGAACTCATCCCAAGTCGTGTACCTGCTCCGGTTGTTACGGTACCAAAACGCGGGCTCACCGGATAGTAATTCCGGCAACACTGGGAGCAAATTATCTTTCCGGACATTCTTCGCTGTACATATTTCTTCTATTCTCTCTATAAACGAAACAGGATCTCCCTTGTTTCCAAAAGACACCTTCCAATCGTGTACATTTATTGGTGGATTGGCCATAATGGTCGGAACGGTTACGTTATTGGATCGATCAGAAACGGGTTGTGGAAAAATATTTTTCCGCCTTAGAAAGTTGACAAGTCTCTTCCGTTTTTCCGGAACGATTCCCGCAACGGATAAGTTTCTCCTCTCTAGCTGGATATTCAATTTTTCGTTCTTTAGTAGGTATACCCAACCTACACGCTGGTCTGCGGCTTCTTCCACGGAACTTACGGTCGGTACTGGAGGAACGGATTCGGATTTTTCAGCCTCGTTCGGATTGAACGAAACGGTTAGGTCAAGATCTTCAGAGCTTCTCCTTGACATCCAACTTTCCACTCTAGCTATCCTCGTTTACTTTTACTTAATCAACAAAGATAAGAAAAGAGAAATCTAACACTGGCAAAACGGTCACCTTTAAACAAACACTACGGAGAACCAATCAAACGAACAATAAGTAATCGACAACGGAATATCGATCCCTCTTTAACTCTACAATCAGTAAAAAAACACAAATCAAAACGGAAAAACGGTGACTGCTCAAATCTCCAATCAGTAAAAAAAACCAAAATCAAAACGAAAGAAAAACGGTCACTGCTCAAATCTACAATCAGTAAAAATCAAAATCACAACGGAAAAAACGGTCACTGCTCAAATCTACAATCAATAAAAACCAAAACCAAAACGGAAAACGGTCTTTGCACAAAACTACAATCAGTAAAAATCTAAATCACGACGGAAAAACGGTCACTGCTCAGATCTACAATCAGTAAAATCCAAAATCAAAACGGAATACGGTCCTTGCACAATACTACGATAAGTAAAAATCAAAATCACAACGTAAAAACGGTCGCTGCTTAAATCTACAATCAGTTAAAAATCAAAATCACAACGGAAAAACGGTCACTGCACAAATCTACAATAAAAACCCAAAATCAAAACGGAAAACAGTCACTGCTCAGATCTACAATCAGAAAAAAAAATCGCTCGGGCGCCACTTGTGACGCGCTTTCCTGCCGCTTGCTTCTTCTTCACCTCTCGCGCAGGTTCTTAGCAACTGACGCGTCACTTTGGACACCTTCGATGCAAAGTTCTTTTGCAAAACAAATACTCGGGCGCCAGATTATTTTACGTGGTTTACTCCACGGCCCCTTGACCCTCGGCGTCAAGAGTTCCAGGTAGCCTCAGATGGAGGTTACGGAAAATTCCAGGGGTCTCGTTGAATTTAACACACCTACAAAACCTATAAACCTTAGACGGTGATGCTACGGGATATTAAGAAAACATTGATCGTATTTATTGGTATATTACAAGACTTACTTAATATGTACACATACAGATTAATATTCGACAATTTCTGATCAAGCGGTACCGAATCAATTCAATATATCAACAGTAAGCAAAAGTGTTCAAGCTTTATGTTATTATGCACCATGCGAAATTTGCCGGTATTAAGGAAAGTGAGTAATGTCACAATAAAACAGGTGTAAGCAAGCAAATGCAATTTGTAAATAACAGCGGAAGCGGTATAAGCAGTTTTGTAAATTATGCGGTAAACCGCAGTAAAACAGTAATTACCTATCACGGTAGTCCATGGAATAAAACTATCTTCGCGGTAGGGATAGTCAATCGGGATAGATGGAAAAATGTGACCAGACCAGTTTATAACAAAAGAAGCTAACGAATTTAAATTAGATTACCAAGCAATCAGTGGCATCGGCCTCGTACTCGATTGAGAATCTAATGTTTTTATAGGGGAATTGACACTTTAAATTTTCAAATCAATTTAAATTAGATTACCAAGCAATCAGTGGCATCGGCGTCGTACTTGATTGAGAATCTAATTTTTTTATACAGGGGAATTGACACTTTAAATTTTATATTTTCGCGGTAGGGATAGTCAATCGGGATAGATGGGAAAATGTGACCAGACCAGTTTATAACAAAAGAAACTAACGAATTTAAATTAGATTACCAAGCAATCAGTGGCATCGGCCTCGTACTCGATTGAGAATATAATTTTTTATAGGGGAATTGACACTTTAAATTTTCAAATCAATTTAAACTAGATTACCAAGCAATCAGTGGCATCGGCCTCGTAATTGATTGAGAATCTAATTTTTATACAGGGTAATTGGCACTTTAAATTTTATATTTTCGCGGTAGGGATAGTCAATCGGGATAGATGGGAAAATGTGACCAGACCAGTTTATAACAAAAGAAACTAACGAATTTAAATTAGATTACCAAGCAATCAGTGGCATCGGCCTCGTACACGATTGAGAATATAATTTTTTATAGGGGAATTGACACTTCAAATTTTCAAATCAATTTAAACTAGATTACCAAGCAATCAGTGGCATCGACCTCGTACTTGATTGAGAATCTAATTTTTATACAGGGTAATTGACACTTTAAATTTTATATTTTCGCGGTAGGGATAGTCAATCGGGATAGATGGGAAAATGTGACCAGACCAGTTTATAACAAAAGAAACTAACGAATTTAAATTAGATTACCAAGCAATCAGTGGCATCGGCCTCGTACTCGATTGAGAATATAATTTTTTATAGGGGAATTGACACTTTAAATTTTCAGATCAATTTAAACTAGATTACCAAGCAATCAGTGGCATCGGCCTCGTACTTGATTGAGAATCTAATTTTTATACAGGGTAATTGACCCTTTAAATTTTATATTTTCGCGGTAGGGATAGTCAATCGGGATAGATGGGAAAATGTGACCAGACCAGTTTATAACAAAAGAAACTAACGAATTTGAATTAGATTACCAAGCAATCAGTGGCATCGGCCTCGTACTCGATTGAGAATCTAATTTTTGATACAGGAGAATTGACACTTTAAATTTTCGAAATTACCGGTTAAAATTATTCTAAGATACTGGTCGGAGAATAGGTTTCCCAAATAATAGCAAAATCAAACTGTGTCTTAGAATGCAAATAAAATCTAATATGTATTTGGGTAATTTGAAACGGGACACTAGGTATAACAATCTGTATCGCAAAATTAAAATCAAAATGCTACTTCAGTGCATTGAAGGCTCAGACCTGAATTCCAAAGAAACAATATACAAAACGTGGTGATAAAAACTGTAAATAAACTTGGGTTTTTTATCGTTTCGAAAAAAAGTATACCGGCTTATCAGTCTTATCAAAATGCGGAATAATATTCTTAAATACGGAACTGTTAGAACTATTCGTAAAATTAAAATCAAAATGATATTTCAATCAGACCCTAATTCCAGAGAAACAATATACAGAACGCGATAATAAAACTGTAAATAAGGTTGTTTTTATCGCTTCAGAAAAAAAAACTACCGGCTATCTGCTTTATCAAAATACGGAATTATATTCTTAATAACCAAACTGCTAAATTGTTTGTTGAAATTAAATATAAAACTTTTAAACTCGGGTGAAATGCTTTATTTGGTTTATAAAATAATTTCCACTTACTTGGAAAGTACTGGACGGTCGGACACTCGATTTACGGCCAAATTACAATTCACTCTCAATTGACTTAATATCAATCACTGAATAATGACTTTTGCCAACAACTGAACAGTAATTTTAATCGTAATAACTGAATATAGTAGCTTAATTTCACTAACCGAAAATAACAAATAAATCTCAATACCTGAATGATAACTTCAATAATCAAATAATTAATCTTAATCGCCAATAACTTAATGCCTTTTTAACGCTCGGTTTTTGAATTTATAATTTACTTCCTACCTAAATTTTGGCAATATCGGTGGTGAGGGAAAATCGATTTAGTTACAGCAAGAAGTATTTCTATTTGTACGGAACGACTCCGATTTTAAATTAAAATAGTTAATATACCGGGCGTCCTTGATAATTTAAATTTTGAAAAGTGGAATTTAATACATTTTATATATTTCCTTAAATGATAAATAACGGCTTTTGGGTTACTAATGAAATAAATACTTAAATTAATATTAGGGGCTTGAAACGGTACCAGAAAGCAGAGTTGGAAAGTAAGTAATGAGTTATATTCACTTATTAAACTTAAAATACCATCGGAACAAAATCATATAATGCTTCAAAAAAATAACTCGTTACACTTGTTGTCCTTGTGTCATTAGTTGCAAAGGTAGGATCCGCGGTATATTTATTTTTATTTAATCCTTCTTTAGGCTTTTCTAATGATGATGCGGTTGTTTTATTAGGAGTGTTTATGTTCTGGAAGGCTTCAAGTTTTTGCAATGAGTCCAGTGTGTAAGATTGACCTTCTACATTATAGCTAATTTTTGTAGATATGTGCTTTTTGTTTTTTTTGTTGTTCGTTGCCTCTTGCAAATATTTTTCTAGTTCCTTTCTTTCTTTTTTTCTTTAGTGGTTAGATCTTCAGATATATAAATACTCTGCTCCTTTATCTTTTTACATTTCTTAAGTACTGCAATCTTTGTTAAAAGACGGCTCAATTTTACAACTATAATCTTGTTTTGGCTTGATGACTGAATTGCATAAGCACTATCTATATCTTCCTTCTTCAAACTAATGTCTAATAAATTATTTACTGTTCTAAACTGGAAATTAAATATAAATATATAATCTTATCATTAGCGTTTCTTTCCTGGTATTGATTTTTCTCTTCAATTTCCTTAATCTGTCTCTCTAGAGCTTCTACTTTTCCTATGTTGTTTGTTACTAAGTCTTTAATTTCGTTTATTTGTTGATCACTTTTGTCGGATAGAACTTGATTTTCTTCTTTAATGAATTTCTTTATATCATCCATTTTAAATAAAACACATTGGAAATACTTTGTTTAGAAATTATCTGTTGTTATTACTTTTTCGCCCAACCTATCTAATATGCGAGAAAAGTATTGGTTTACCCACAAAAAAGTTGAAATTTTGGAAAAAATTTTTGAATGATTTTTACGTTTTTCATCAAGAACAACACGAAAAAATCGTTTTTAGAAAAAAAAATCCTGTGTGTATGTCGTCGGCCACTTTTCGTTTTATGTCTTGTTAGCACGATACAGTCTCCGTAGTGCAACAAATCACAAATTTTATGATTGAATATTGTTCAGGACGTCACAAAGACGAACCCTATTGATTTTCAGCTCACAATAGCCAGTACAACGGGTGCTATGGTACTTGAAGCACGACATTTTTGTAATTTTTTGAGAAATTTTAGTTTGTTAGCACGATATAACCTCCGAAGTGCAAAAAGTCAGCAATTTTATGATTAAATATTATTCAGTATTCAGAACATATCGCAAATGAACCTTATTGATTTTCAGCTCACCACAGCCAGTACAACAGGTGCCATTGTACTTTAAGTACGACATTTTGGTCGTTTTTGGAGAAATTTCAGTTTGTTAGCACGATACAGCCTCCGGAGTATATGTTGTGTTGCCAGGACCCAGTCATCCGTATATCCGAATCTTTTGGAAGTTATATCTGGCATATCGGCGATATATAAGCTGAACAATAGCGGAGCCAGAAGAGAGCCTTGTGGTAAGCTATTATTTAAGACTCTTTGGACACTTGACTGTTCCCCTGCTATCACCTGCGTGCTGTCAACGAGTCGGGTAATCCTCTGGCAAGGAATCACTCGGATGAACTTGTAAAGCAGGCCATGTCTCCAGACAGTATCGTATGTAGCAGACAGATCTATAAATACAGCTGATGTCTTTAATTTATTTTCAAAGTTTGTAGTGTAGTTGTAGTTGTTAGTGACATAACCTGATCTGTACAGTTGCGCCTGGGGCGGAATCCAACCTGTTCTATGAGAACCGCTGCCATTATTTTGGTAGCAATGCGGTTGTAAAGAAGTCTCTCCAGGAGTTTATAGACTGAGCTCAACAGTGCAACTGGCCGATAACTCTTTGGTTCATTACTTCTTTTCCTGGTTTTAGAAGCCCAATGATTTTGGAGTGCTTCATTTGCTGTGGTATTTTACCATGTATCATCATATCTGTGAAGAAGTCGGCCAACCATTCCTCCACTGTTTACAAGGAATTCCGGGTGGATTCCGGCAAATCCAGGCGCTTTCCCTGACTTTACTTCCTTTAACGCCGTTGTTATTTCTTCTGTTGAGAATGGATGGGAAAACTGCATACGTTCTTCACTTGTTAATTTAAGTGCTTCAAGCTCGCGTTTGATTTGCGTTGTGTGAGCTTTGTCTCGCCGAGCTTTGGAAGTTTGTACAATATGGGCAGCGATTTTGGTGGGGGCTATCATTGTACCTTTGCGTGCGCTCCTCTTCCCATCATTTAGCTTTCTAAGAGCGACCAAGCTTTTCTGCTAGACATTTTAAAGTCCAGTGCTTGTACAGTTTCCACCCATCGCTCTCGTCGAGCTATATCAAGGTTGCGCAGCAGCTCATCCGTGATTTCATGGTCGTTACTGTCGAGAAATGCCTTATATTGGTTTTCGAGATCATCGTTCCATCCCGGGATATATTGGTTTCGGTATCCTCTAGGTATAATCTTTTTTGCTGACCGAAGCAAAGGTCTGGGTTGTAACCCCGTTTCCAAGCTGTTGAGAAAAAGGACTCTCGCTCTTTTGCGTCGAATACGAGGTAGATATTATTTACGTCTGCCCATCTTGTAAGGGCCTCACCATTTTCTGTATATTTCCATTGTGAGTGATGGCTGTTAAAATCTCCAATATAGATAGATGGATGTTGGAGCAGGGGTAAGACTTGTGGGGACAACGTAGATGCCGGAGGTTTGTATATATTGGCCAAGGTCAGCCCTCCCATTTGGATAGTCACATTATGTATGTTGTTAGAAGAGGAAGCCGAGCACAAGTTAGCATTTTCGATGTTAGGCGGCACATAAGTTGCAACACCATAAGCGCGTTGATATGTGGCTCCAATTGAATCGTAACCAGGTATTCTACCTCTTCTGATGAGTTCTTCCTCATTTTCCGTATAAGTTTCCTGAATGGCAACGACGTCAATGTCATTAGCTTTCAAAATATTCTGCAGGACTTCGCACTTCGCCCTGCTTATGCCCTCAATATTGATTTGGCAAATCCGGACACAATGTCCAAGATTTCTTTTCGATTGGTCGTGAGAACGGCCGTTGAAATTTCTTTGTGACATATCAGAGATGATGTGTTTCATATAGCCCGGAGATCACAATGATTATCTGGCCGCCAATTAGTGCTAGCTCATTTAGTTCACGTTGTTAACAAAGCTATCCAGGGTGCACCACGGGGAGGCGAACTAGCATTACACCCCATCAAAATGAGTTTTTAGATTCTTAGGATTATTAAAATCTGCCCCCAATTTCTCTACCATAGAAAAATTGACTGGCGCAGCACTATCGAAAAGAGATGTTATTGTTATTCAAGTCTGATATAGGAAATCAAAGCATTTGCTAACAATTTCAGCTCGTCCTGCAGCTGTTGGTTCATCTATCAAGAAGTATCGCATTGGAACCTTCCAAAGTTCATTAATTCATACCACCATGAATACTAAAGTTACACGTACTTCTGGAACCTTACATATATACAACAACAAAGAGATTCATGGGTAATTCACGGTTACCACTCTGTTTCAGTAGCCCTTTTTCTTTTTGCGTGAATTACCCATGAATCTCTTTGTTGTTGTTATATATATATATATATATATATACATATATATATATATATATATATATATATATATATATATATATATATATATATATATGGGCTATTCACTCTTGTTAGAGAGGTGGCCGCTCTTTTGAGGTCTTGTTCTATTTTTTCCGGTCCTTTATATCTGTTTTCCAATCTCTTATATCCAGTTTTTGCATATCTTCCTTAACTTGATATTCCCATCTTGTCTTCGGTCTTCCTTTTCGCCTTGCTACTTGTGGTATCCAATTACTTATTCTTCTTATTATTGTTGTCGGCTCCCTTCTGAGTACATGTCCGCACCATTTTAATAGTTGGGCTTTTATGAACTTTACAACATCCTGTCCTTCCATTTTTTGTCTAATTTCATGGTTCATCATAGTTCTGAAGTCGCCCTCTTCTGTTCTGACTGATCCAAAAAATTTCCCCAATATTTTCCTTTAGGCACTCCTTAAAGTTTCTTCATTTTTATTTGTCAAGGAGATTGTCTCTGCGGCATATGTCATTGTTGGTCTGATAGCGGCTTTATACAGTTTCAATTTGGTGTTTTTGGTTAGATGTTTATCTTTAAGAAATTTGTTGTTACTCCAGTATGCTTTGTTTCATGCTTTTACCCTTTCTGCCACCTCTATATTTCTGTCGTTATTCTCGTTTATCGTACTTGAAGTTTGCGACTTTTTTTAACTTGTAGTTCTGTACTGTGATTTCTTTTATACTCTCTGTTGTTTCCCTGCTGGCTAGCATATATTTAGTTCTTTCTGGGTTTATCTCCAGACCTCTGCTTTTTTGCTTCTTCGATCAGGTCACCTAGCATTTTATCCAAATTACTCCTATTCCTTGCTATAAGTACCAGATCGTCTGCATACCCTATTATTTGTGTCATGTTCTGGGCTATTGTTGTGCCTGTTTCTATCGCCTTAATCGCTCCATCTAATGCTATATTGAATAATACCGTTGATAATACATCCCCCTGCCTCACATCATCTACCATATCAATTTCCTCACTTCGAGTTGTTTATTGACATCTTTGTCAGTTGAATTAACTTATTTGGAATACCCATTTTCCTCATGTCTGCTATCAGTTTACGCCTGCTAATACTATCGAATGCTTGCTTAAAATCTACAACAATATATGTAAATCGATTCCATATTCATAGCTTTTTTCTATCGTCTGTGTCATTACATGCACTGCATCTATACTTGATTTACCACTTCTGAAGCCATATTAGTATTCCCCTAGTTTCTGTCCTGCGTATTTGTTTATTTCCTTTCTTAAAAGTGATGTCATGACTTTGTATACTGTGTTAAGCATGGTTATTCCTCGGTAGTTATCGCATTTTGATTGGTCTCCTTTTTTGAAGATTGGTATTGTTAGACCTAAACGCCATTCTGCTGGCATTTGTTCTTTCTTCCATATGTTTATGAGTAATTCATACATCTTTCTTTTTAGTTCTTCGCCACCTTTCTTTATCAGCTCGTTAACTATTCCATCTGGTCCTGCTGCCTTATTCTGTTTGAGATTTGTTATTATTTCTTCATATTCTGCATATGTTGGGAGGTATTCCTCTTCCTCTTCTGCTGTTACCTCAAAATTTGCTGAAACTCATCCTCCTTTCGATCTTTCTTGTAATATGCTTCCCATTCTCTATTGCTGATTCTGGTAGTTACTTTCCTTCTTTTACTTTGTTTCCTTATGTAATCATTTAGTTTTTTATTATCTCGGTTGTCACTTGCTATTTCTATCGTTAACTCCTTTATTCACTCTGCTTTTTTCTTCTGACAGCATTTGTCCGCTTCTTTTTCTTATATTCTTTCAGTTCTGTCTCTCCTCCTGTATTTAGCCATTGTTTTCGTGCTTGATCTTTTGTTTCTTTTTGCCTTCACGTTCTTCATCATACCCTTCTTTACATCTTTGTTGCTTTTTTTGTTCTAGTATTTCCTCGGCTGTTTTGGTAATACTGTTTTTTATGTTCTCCCATTTTTTCTCTATATCTTTATCTCTATCTTTTAATACTTGTCTGTATCTTTCTTCCGTATGTTCTTCTTTCAAATTATCCATGTTCCATTGTTTTTCACGTTTTCCGTTTTAACGTTCCTTAGTATCTACATTTTTATTTTCACTACAACTAAGAAATGATCCGAATCCACATTAGCGCCTCTGAATGAACGAGTATCTTCTACTGTTTTCAGCCATTTTCTTGATATGAGTGCGTGGTCTATCTGATTCCCTTCATTGGAGCCTGGTTTTGTCCATGTCACTTTATGCTTTTTTTATGTCTGAATTTGGTACTTATTATGAAATTGTCGGTACTTATCCCAAAATTACAGAGTCTTGAACTATTGTCGTTTGTCCTGTCGTGTATCGTTTCTTTGCCTGCAACATTTTCGTTATATTCCTCCTTTCCGATTTGTGCATTGAAGTCTCCTATGACTAGTTTCATGCCATTTCTAGGTATATTCTCCCAAACCTCTTGCAGTTTGTCATAGAATTATTCTTTGTCTTCACTATTTGTGTCCTCTGTTGGTGCGTAAACATTTATTACTGCTAGATTTGCTTGCTTATTTTCAATCCTAATTGTTGAGATTCTTCCATTTACTACTTGAAAGGTCATTACTTTGTTTCTTAACTTATTATTCACCATAAATGCTGTGCTATTTTCCCCTGTTTCTTTTCCCCTGCGTAATAAAATGTGTATCTTTCCTTATCTATTCTTTCCTCACCCTTCTATCTTATTTCCTACAGTGACAATATCTCAAGCTTGTATCTTCCCATTTCTCTACCTATTTCATTACTTTTACCAGCCTTTAACATTGTCCTTATATTCCATGTGCCGATCTTAACCGTTTCTTCATTACCTTTTTGCTTCAGTATATTTATTGTACGTCTCTTGTTTGACTTTTTCTCTTTCAATTGCATCGCCATTTTCGTTGCCTGGTCAGTATGCTTATTTTCCATTCCTTTGGATTTTATTCGTTTTTTGAATTTACCATTTTTTCCGTTAATTTGTCCCATTTCCATTCCTCCCCGTCAATAATTATTTTACTAAAACCAATCTTCACTGTTTTTCCATTATTTCTTTCAATTTGTGCTCTGTCTCGTATTGCTTTTTGTCTTTGTCTTTCTTTCTTGCTTAAGTCATGATTTATATAAATTCTATCATCTTTTATATTTCTTAGTTTTTGTTTATTCAGCATAATCGTCTCTTTATCTTCTGCATTATCTAGTTCTATCAAACAAGCTTTATCACCTAACTTATGTGCTGTCTTAACTTGTATTTGGATTTTCAGTTGCTTTTCCATGAAAGTAGTGACTGCTCTTGTTAACTCCTTTGAATCCGTCATATCTATTTTTAGGCCAATAATTACAACGTTGTTTTTCCTTCTTTCTTTTTCTATCCATTCTTGAGCAGTTTTGATATTAATTATTTCTTTCTTAATATCTTCATTCTCCTTCTGTATTGTTTCGTACATTTTTCTGAGAGTCTCGTTTTCCTGCTTTATTATTTGAATCTCTTCCCTCAATTCTTGCTGTTCCTCCCACATTTCTTTAGTTTCGTTTTTCATTTTCCTCATTTCTGTTTTCATCTCCTGCATCAATTTTAGAATTTGATCTAACTTTTCCTCTTTCTTGTTTTTTATTGGTGTTGGTGTTCTTATTGTCTTCCTATTTTTCCCGGACGGTTCTTGATCTTCTTCTCCTGTATCTCTTCTTCTTTTATATCCCTCATCCGTAGAATCGCTCTCTATTATTAATTTCTTAAGGGGTTACTTCTGGAACCTTATCAGAGTTAAGTTATGTTCCAATGTCCACAAGGCCACAAAATTCCACTTGGCGTCTTATTGTCCTTTCATCCATTACCAAATTGCAATGTACTACTTTTCGAGCAGTTTTCAGAAATAAAGCACATTTTGACAATAGCGCACGGTGATGGGTAGCGTTATTGCTTTTGCAATGTTGGCTTCAGTATTTAATGTAAATAAATGGGTCTATTATTTTTCTACGTCATTCTTTTAAGCATTTCGTGAGAAAGATCTGGGATGTAATTTCGGTAAAAATAGTTTTATTATGAAGCTATGTTATTCTGAACCAGCATGAAAAATAAATATGAATATCTATCAAATTTCAATAAAGTTTCGTCTAGATAACCCTATTGTTCTCTTTAGTATCGTGGCGTGATTAAATTCTATAGTTTGTTAAATCCCTTTTATTATAAACTTGTGTCCAAATGGTCTGAATAACTTTTTTGGAGAAATTATTTATGAAAATTATAAATGTAATAGAAATTAACCGTTCTTCTTCATATTAGACCTTCTCTAGTTCAAAACCACCAGATTTTTTTGTTGTGGCTCAACTTATTTTATCATTTAATTTTCTTCTGTTACTATTTTTGTACTTACTTCTAATCAGACATACTAAGCGAAAAGTGATAAATTTTTTCACCGTACTTTAAAATTTGATCAAGATATGTATTTTGAAACTAGAACATCGTAAAAGTTTTGGACATTATAGACGATTTCATCATACTACAATCTTAGTTCATTCAACATTTGTGTTGTCTTTCTTCAGTCAAAGATCGATACATTATGTGAAACAAATATTGTACTTCCTCAATCAATAATGAGTAATATTATCTCTTAAGGTCATATTCTAACGAGTAATCACAATTTTTAAGTTGAATGTAAATAAACTGCTAAAAAATGTTGATACAAACTCCTGAACTCCTAACATTCTTTTATATAATTTTCATAATATAAATGTTACAAAATTATCCTCAATATTTGCTTTGTAATGAAACAACACGTTCTAAGAAAAATGGACGTATGACCTAAAATTAATTTTGATAATATGCCAATAATTTACAGTTTTTAGCTTTCCCACTAGTCAGAAAACTTTTATACAGCCTACAGTATACGTGGATAATCTATAAATTTTCCAACGTAACTAAATTTTATTTTTTTCGATAAAAATTTTTTCTCTGAAAAATAATTGCTTACGAACAGCTTTGTTCTGAAAATGTGTTTCCGCAATCTCTATCTGCTCAAATAATTATGCGTATTCATTTACAATGGTTTTAAGAGTTAACTCAATGCCTGATCTAGAAAATAGTCGCCATCACTTTCAACTTTCCCAGTCGAAGGAACTGGGAGATGTTCAAGTATTAGTTACAATATTATCTTCTACAATTTACTGCGCTGCCTGAGCGTTGATAATATTCATAGAACAAATTCTCATGCGAAGTCATCAAATACGACATAATAGACTGGCGGATAATGACTGATTTCGAAAAATAACGTTATGCCTCGTTGCATATACAAAGAATAGTTCATTGCATACTTGAAAAAAGTAGCGAACGTGCGTAATATGACGTTTGCAAAATCGATTGCAAATCGCCCATGAAAATGATTGTTTTTGTTTACTTTATCCAATCTGCCGTTGTTCAGAAAATAAATTATACAACGAAAACAATCATTTTCATAAGCGATTTGCAATCGTTTATGCAAACTTCATATCACGTATAGCCGCCAACATATCAATTTTTCAAGTATGCAATACAACGAGGTATAATGTTATTTTATAGAATCAGTCATTATCCGCCGGTCAATAAAACCCGCGCTGAATAATTCCATGATCAAATTTTAATTACCTTTAACTTTTTAGTGTAAATCAGTATATTACCTATGTTGCTATTGTTTCGTTAAAATTCGGCTGTTCTAAATTTCAGAAAGCAGACTTCTGTTGCCAATCTCATGTGAAGTCTGTATGCTATTTGACTCTGCCATGATGGAAAATATATCGTAGTAACCCTATTTCTCCTATTACTTAATAAATTTTTCATATATGTTCCCAATTCATTTTAACATTTCCTCAGTTATGTCATTGCCCGTACATTTCACTTTTTAAATTCAGCAAAGCAAAGATACATACATTTTATATCATATTTGGTATAGATGAACTAGGTTAGTGGAGTGGACTGTTATGTTTGTCATTCACCGATACACCAAAGGTTGTTGTTGTTTTTCTTCGATTAGGTTATGGAAAGAAGGACCAGTCGTAATTTTAAGTGACGTTTAATTAAAAACATTTAAGTATGACAATATTAACAACGTTAATCAAATCTTGCAAAAGACAGATATACAACAAATGATGTGGCGGGTTGATAGTTAGATAATTAATTACAGTTGTTCACAAATATTAGATGCTTGTATGAAAAATATGTATTTCTCTCCGATAATTATTATAAACATTGAACTAAAACACTTGAAGTTAGCACCGTTGTATTTCGCGTCGTAACACGATAGATATTTTTATACTTTTAGGTCGTAATTTTCCCGGCTTAGTATTAAGTTTAGAGATTAACTGAGTTGTTAAGATAGTAGATATACTAAGCTGGTCTTGGCCCACTGTTTCCAATTTTCGCCACTAGATGGCGCTGATCGTTGGCGGTCGTTGGCACGCGATTCAAATGGGGCGCTGGTGACGTCATATAGATGAGAAAACCACATTACTTTCAACGAAGCAGTTTCCACGACCCCCACCCCTTCTCCCCACACCTTTCAGCGATGGTATGAATATAGGAGGCCAAATTTTAAAACTTTAGTATTCGACGATCGTTGGAACTGTTAAGATGGCAAGCTCCAAAATGTTTAGTGTTTCACAGCTTTACGGTAAGAAAGTTAAGCAGACTGATGAGAGATTTGGATTGCGGCTCCTGTTGGAAAATTTGGAAGGTAACAATCTGGTTACAGATATTGGAAATATTAAATACACGGAAGGTGATCACCCGGTGGAAGATGAACTTATACCAATTACAGAACCATTTTGTGATAATATCATGCTTGTAAAGGTATGCGGCTTAGTTATATACGTGGTAAGTTTGGCGAATTGGTTTTTGCAAAACATGGTATTAAAGCTAAGCTACCTTTCCTCTTACTAAGTAACAACCCGCTTGCCATTGGAACAAGAGAAGTAGTCGGAGAAGATTTGGAAATTATTAAAAGGAAACATAAAGAACATGTGTGCATTCCATACAAAGTAGAATTGGCGGACGTTAAACTCGACAGGCTACTTAAAAAAATACCAAATTTATTGGAGCGACTCCGGAAGGAAGATTACTACCTAATGGACTTAGACATAACGCAGGATTTTGCAGGAGTTTTTAACAAAGAGGAAATGATTAATTATTTAACAAACAACTTTAACTTTTGCATCCAAGGAGAGTACAAGGAAAGGTGCAACGTTATTGTAAACAATGATAAATAAAACAGTTGGCGTAAATTGCCTTATTTGGCTCACATCTACCGCAAGGGTTAAAATATACAACAGATTTATTTATCAAATAACCAGTCCTGGAGCATTGGAAACCATATTATAGATTTCGTCAACTGCCCAAACGCAAGATTAAAGGAAACTTTATCTTCTGCATTGGCCAAGAAGCATGGTATTACTAGATTAGAAGCTGCGATATATAACTACCCAATTGGAAATTTCCATGGAGAAGGCTACATTCCTTTAGAAGATTGCATAACTCTGCTACAAGATAGTAAGTTGTACTTCAAAAATTCTCCGGTATACTCTGTTTCGATTGCAAAAATGTGGACAAAGTTGATAAAGAGTCTACAGAACAGCTGTTGTCTTGTGTTTAACAATATGCTGCAATATGTTTATTGGGGTAATAGCAATACAAGAAAGTTGACGGGATTACAAATAAATTTACCAAAAGAATACGACGCAAAGGAAGAAGGTTATAAATTACATTCTCTCTGTATGCAGCTTTAATTGCCTCCCTGTTAACCATATAGAAGTTGTAGAAGAAAAGGAGAACAGAGACAATGTTCGAATTATACAAAAGTGTTACATTAAAGCTGGAGAGACTTACTTTTCTAGGTCCAGCACCCCATTTTCTACTATACCGGAGGATATTGACATACAGGACGCTGGACTTATCTCTACAGATAATTTGGTAGCACGTATTTTAAGGAAGAGAAATAATAAAACAAATAAACTTTCTCCTCATAAGATTAAAGAAATCGACCCTCTGTCGCAAGCTTACATTACATCGACAAGGACACGAAAACAGGAAATGGATGAGCTAGATACCAAGAGGCGAAAGCTGGATTTTCTCGAAAAATCAACTGCAATAAAGGAAGAATATAGAAGTCTAATGGAGAAAGAAGATAAGATAACACAATTGAGGGAGAGATGAAAACTATTTTTATAGCCACTGGATAAACCTAGACCCAGCAGGTGTGTATAAAGTGTCAGCGTTTACCATAAACAATAAAAACAAATATACTTATGTTAATGTGTTAGCAGAAAAGGATACTATAAAAAATGTCTACTTCTTAAAGGGTTACTACAAAAATATATTTCCAACAAAAGAGCAGCTCTTATTACAGATGGTTATATTACAATACTTCATAATAATGGTATGGAGATAATATGTTTGCCTACAAAAGAAACGCTTGTAACATTTACTACAAATGGTATTACGTCTTACCAAGGCAACATATTCGCTAAGATAGAAAATTGAAAGTTATCTACGGAGGTATGGAAGGATATTCCTTTTACCCAAGAAGATATGACCCAAATTAAAAACATTACTATGCAGAAGATAAAAGATCGTATTAAATTAAGGTTTTGCCAGCGCTTAGAAGAAATTGCCGAAGGAACAGAAATGGTAATTACCGCTATAAACGAAGCTAAACACAGAGAGAAACTTCGTTATATATTAAAGTTTGAGAATTCAGAAATCTTCTATTGTTCAAACTACTGATTGGAAAGAGAATTTGCAGAAATGGACCTAAGTTATAGAATTAAGATAACAATAGAAAAAATCAAACATACGCCTAATAGAAATAAGGAAAGAGTTGTATTTTGTGTGTAATATTTGTACTTATTTGTATTATACTCAACATGCTATTATTGTAAATAAAAACGATTTGAAATAATAGCGTTTTGTTTATCCCTACCAGTGTTGTTTGATTCCTATTTCTTAAAGATTTGGGTTTAGGGAGGTGGTGCGTCACATAACATGACAGAAGATACACACCACATGGATAGCAGCACCACTTTTTGAGACTTGGTTTCAAGAACAACTGTTGCCTAATTTGCCCGATAATTCTGTCATTGTGATGGACAACGCCAGTTATCATTCAAAACAAATTAACAAGAAACCCACCACAAGCACGAAAAAAGCAGAAATCCTACAATATATGGCTGAAAATGGTATAGAAATACCTAAATCAAAATGCACCAAAAAAGATCTTCTAACCATTATAAAAGACCTGAACATTCCTACAAAATATCGGATTGACACAAGCAAAAGAACTGCGTCTTCCGCCCCACTACTGTGTATTAAATCCCATTGAACATATCTGGAGTACTCTAAAACGGGAAATTCGGCGTAAAAATACAGCTCCAAGGCTAAGTTCTGCTGTAGTAGATTTAATTAGAAGTGAGGTGGAAAATATAGTCAGTATTTTATGGAAAAATTGCTTCGCACACGTAGTTGAAGTGGAAGATTCATATGTGTCTAAGTTTTCGAATAGACAATGTTACAATAAAGTAACACTAACCGTCTTATTTCCCAGATTGTAAAAGAAACAACTTTGTTACTTGAAAAATGGTCCCCTTTTTTGTTCCAGGCCGTAACTGGGATTATTATGAAAACTATAAGTATTCTTCTAATACCATTATTAATGCTGCTTAGTTTGCTTTCTAAATAAAATATTGGTCTTATTACTCACACTATATTGCTGCTGAATAAATATCATTTATTGTTATTATAAAAATAGAACTAGTTATGCATGTCCAAAATGTTCCAATTATTTTCGTCCTAATTTTTCCGATATCTTTTTGACGTCACATAAACATTGTATTTTCCTGTTTGGAGTAAGGATCCCTAATAACGAAAAACAACAACCTATGCTTACCAAATAATTATTAAAACTCAATAATGTGATGAAATTGTTATCAGTTCGGAAAACGTGCCAAATACAACAACAAATGTTATATAAGGATCTATTGTTCTGTTCTATGAAATGTTGATAATTCTCAATTATTTGATTATACATAATAATTGCGTTTCTTTGCTTTTCGTATCTGTACGTATGTACACGTACAGTGATATTTAATGTACTGTTAGAACAAATAATTTTGCTTATAGTTAAATAAAAAATCGAATTCGGACACTATTACTATATTTACACAGAATTCTTACATTATTTACACTTATTATTAATTGTACAATGTTTCCTTACTGTTGCGAAAATTTGCTACTTAATAATCACTCGTTTACTAATCGAGATACTGTAAGAAAGAATTGCGAAATATTCTTGAGAATGTGTAGCTCAAATAGAGAAACTCACGAGAAATACAGACAAAGAGAAGCGTAAGAATAATAAAATAAGTTACTAGAGTTACTACAGGAAACTACTCAGACACAACTTGATCTTGACTCAAGCTGGAGTGGAACCGATTCATTCACTTGAAGAAACATTCACGACTGAGGGTTAGAACCGCAGTCTTCTAGCAAGAAACATCGTATGCCATCAATAACACACGTGCAAATCTTACAACACGAAGAGATTTTCTGAGTAAAACTAATTTGTCACAATAAACAGAAAATAGCTATCTTCAGAAATTGTTATAGAATCTATTTATGGGAGGAAATGCGATAGAGTATATTTCGAACGAGGCCAATAAACATTGAAGATTATAATAGGGACCTACAAGGGATCACAGTGGTTTAAGCCGCACGGACAATAGTTTTTGAAATACAAAAAGCGGTTGTGAATTCGTACGCAGCACAAAAGCACAAGAATAAACAAATAATATTTATTCTTTTGACAAAAGGTTGCCAATTCGATGCAACAGAGAGAATTTATCAGAGAGAAATATGTATTTGCAAACAGTGTCTATCTTAATATTGATTTTAAAATTCATTAGATTAAAATTTGTACTAATAACTCTGTATTCTATGACGATGAACTGCATACCTAAAATATTTTTCCTGTTTAACTTGAATAAGGCCGCAACGAAATTCAATCTCCCTTAGCAAAATTAACATAAGAAATTGTCTATATACCGTATTAAAAAGAATATAATCTTGGGAATTGCGTTTTAATGAGTGCGTAAAAGATAGCTTCCTTAATGATCAAGATAGCATTAGAAGTTTCTTTCCCTCGAATAGCTCGAAGAGGGGATAACGAGACTCGTCACCAAGACAACAAATCTTACAATGGTCGGTGTGAATCTGGCTTGTGTTTGTCAAAGTGTCAGAATTAAAAATTGCTAAAAATATGGTTATAGTATGACAAGGGGGAATAGGATTTAGGATTTTTGTTCTAATAACGTAAATAAAAGTAAGTGTTATTACCAAGTATATTTCATCATAGTTTTGTATTGCAAAAAATTGTAATAGTAAATGTTTTTGGCCACTTCGCAATTTGGAGTTTAAGAACAAACCATTTTTCAAATTTCCATCTGACAATAATCAAAGGGAACATTGGTACAAAATTTTAGAACTTCCTTGTACATCCAATGATCAAAGACGCAAAAGACTTAAATTTGCTTTACAAGCCTTACAACATAGACCACCAAAAGTAGTTGAACATAGTAATAATACCCAAGCTTTTTAAAGTACAGTATTGTTGTAAAAGAAAGCTTATTTTTTGTAACAACGATAGTTAAGAACTACAACACAAATTGTGAATCAGATGACTGCAGGTTATTAGATAACTAAATTTTCATAATGAGCCAAAACCATTCACTTCCGTAGTTATAGGTCTATCTGCAAAAGCCACTATACATAAATGTGTAGTATATTTTACAGAATTACCCCCACAGTGCCACTTAACGATCTGTAAATACTTTCTCTGCGGATGTTTCAGCGGTCATTTAATTTTCGAATTTTTCGCAACCGGAGCTAGCAAATAATGACTCATTGACACTAGACACTGTCATACCGTTTTTAAACTACAAGTGACTTGAATTTAAGTTGGAAATTCTGTAGATTTCTGATTGGTCAAATCACAGCCAGTTTTACACAGCACTTTTGACTCGAGTGAGGTAACAGGAGGGGAGGACAGCATTCCGTCTCTCTCGATTATATAACTGCGTTCCTTGTTACTCTTACAGATTTCTGACTATACCCAAGATATATTTTTTCCGATGCGGTATAATTTCTTAACTTTATTGCAAATTCTAGTCTTTAATAGTAAACTTTATTTAGAGTAATTGTTTTAATGTATAGGATAGGTAAAAAAAATAGTGAAAAAAATAATAATATAAATCTTATTATATTTAATTATAATATCTTTTAGTGGATCACAATTTAATAAACTGGGAAATTATAATGCTGACTGCCATTGATTTATACCAGCAAAGTCAATAACTTTGATTAGTAAAACTACCTGCATATCGGTAGATTTAGGTGCATTTGCAACTCTTAGAACAGTTAGTTATAGAGTATCTTTAACCCGACTTCATTTCACATTAACTGTATTTCATAAAGAATATATAGGAACCACCGTATCTTTAGATTATTCATAACCTAACCAAAAATTTAGAGATTTAGAGATCTAGTAATGAAAAATTGGGAAATAATAAAATGTCATATTGAAGTGAAAACAATCAATTAATTAATGTTGAAACTGTTAGAGAATAGTTGAGGCTGCATTTTTAAATTTCACACTTTTTCACGCTGAATACGAATCCTAAGTCATAATTGCGAATTTATGGACACAATCTTTAAAATACTTATTAAAACCATGATCTAGTAAAGGTTTCATATTGTTTTTGGCTCGGATGGTTTTTTATTTTATTGATTTTTCTCTGCATGCAACGATTTTTGGTGTGTGCGCGGACATGTACATACTTACGGACTAGGTGGTCCATTTGAAATAAAAAATTTCATATTTCCAGGAAAACGGAAAATCTGAAAATGTAAATTCAACCATAAGATCGACCACTCTATATAAATTTTGTAAACCTGTATACATTTTTGATTTTATGTCGTGAACATATATAAAATAGAAATATACTTAACGTTATTATTACAGGAAGTGAATACAGCACTTGCTTAAAATTATTTAAACAAACTAATGACAAAACGTAAACAATTGATGCTTTTGAATCATATTTCCCTTTCGCGGTACTGTCAATGACGATAAAAACAATAATTTTGGAGTTACTAATTGACTTAATCGCTTCTACATACTTATTGTTTGAATATCCTAATTTCGTACCTACGACGTGAAAAAATATTTATTGACACGTTTCCATTTCTTACGTCCAAATTGTTTACAGTTATTGATTACAATCAATACAATTTACTTTCAGTTGAGAACATGTTTTAAATTAGGATGTGATTTGAAATAAAAAATTTCATATTTCGAGAAAAACGCAAAATCTGACAATGTAAATTCAACCATAAGATCGACCACTCTATATAGATTTTGTAAACCTGTATACATTTTACTTTTCCGCCCAACCTATCCAATATGCGAGAAAATTATAGGTTTACCCCAAAAAAAGTTGGAATTTAAAAATAATGTTTGAGTTATTTTTACGTTTTCCATCAAGAACAACACGAAAAAACGGTTTTTAGAAAAAAATCCTGTGTGTATGTCGTCGTCGGCCACTTTTCGTTACATGTCTTGTTAGCACGATACAGCCTCCTGAGTGCAAAAAGTCAGTTATAATTGAATATTGTTCAGGATATTTCACAGATGAACCCTATTGATTTTCAGCTTACCAGAGCCAGAAAAACGGGTGATATGGTACTTGAAGTACGACATTTTTGTCATTTTTTGAGAAATTTCAGTTTGTTAGCACGATACAGCTTCCAGAGTCCAACAAGTCACCAATTTTATGAACCCTATTGATTTACAGCTCACCAGAGCCAGAACAATAGGTGCTATAGTACTTTAAGTACATTTTTGGAGAAATTTCAGTTTGTTAGCACGATGCAGCCTCCGTAGTATATACAAGTGACCTATTTTATGATTTGATATTATTCAGGGCGTCTCAAAGAAGAACTCTATTGATATTCAGCACACTACAGCCAGTACAACGGGTGCTATGATACTTGAAGTACCAAATTTTTGTAATTTTTGGAGAATTTTCAGTTTGTTAGCACGATACAGCGTCCAGAGTGTATACAAGTGACCAATTTTATGATTGAATATTATTCAGGGCGTCTAATAGATGAACCTTATTGATTTTTAGCTTTCCGGAGCTAGTACAACGGGTGCTAATGTACCTGAAGTGTCACATTTTTGGTAATTTTTGGAGAAATTTCGGATTGTTAGCACGATACAGCCTCTGGAGTGTACACATGTGACCAATTTTGTAATTGGATATTTTTCAAGGTGTCTCACAGATGTAACCTATTGATTTTCAGCTGACTAGAGCGAGTACAGCGGATCCTATAAATCCAGATATACTACATTTTTTGTTATTCTTGGAGAAATTTCGGTTAGTTAGCACGATTCATCCCCCGAAGTGTATACAAGTGACAATTTCATGATAGAATATTGTTTAGTGCCTATTACATATGCGGAAAAGTTAGTTTTAATCTTTAAATCCGTTTATTTGATTTTATGTCGTGAACATTTATAAAATAGCTTCCAACATTTTGTAAAAGAAATATACTTAACGAGTTCGGCTCTGACAGAACAAGTGACTAGTCTAGTTTTGTGCAGTTCTCGAAATATTACAAATTTAGTTAGTTTAAACCTTTTTCAATTAGATTTGATCAGTAAGGAGTAGTTTCAGAAACTGTAAGTTCACTTTACTTATATTGTTCTTCAAATTATCTAAACCTAGTGAATTCCACATCATAAACACAGTCAATTCAAGTAGTACGTCACCTATAAAAAGCAACCAACTAGTTTCGCATGCTACTATTTACTAATAGCGACCAGGGACGTATTCTAAATTCCGGCCAAATAAAATCAAATGTTAATGATGTCTTCTATCAATGATTCACACTCAAATATTCCTACAACAGTTATCAAAAGTTATTCATCAGCAGTTAACCAAGCAAGGAACAAGCAATTGTTTTTGCGCTATCAACAATGCCAAATTACAGGATTACCTTATCCCATCAGGATCAATCATTCAACCAAAAAATATTATTTTTTCATGAAGGCTTTCGAACAATCGTGTTTGTATGTACTTAGCAAACAAATCAGTAGTTGATAACTTCATGAACAATTATGGCTCCATAACCGTCAACGGCGAAAAACTAGTAGCTCGTCGACTCATAACTCCGGCTGATAGAATCATACTTTCCAATGTAAGTCCAACCATCCCACATCAACTGCTAACAGATGAAATATCAAAAATAGGTCTAAATCCAGTTTCTCCCATGACGTTTCTAAGAATCGGTGCAACATTACCTGAGTATAGTCACATCCTGAGTTTCAGAAGACAGATTTACGTAAGCTCTTATACGCAACAGCTACCAGACTCAATATTGATTGAATTCGAACAAACCAGCTACCGAGTTTTCCTCCAAAAAGATGGACTAACATGCTACAAATGAAAAGCTGATAGTCATATAGCCTCACAATGTATCAATAGCTCCCAAACTCTTCTTACAACCCCAACCCAAACTCTCCCACCATCTTTGTCAACAAATAACATTAATACACAAAAATTGACTTATGATCCAACAGAAGACTCTCCACTTAGTCAAGAGACGTCCACAACTTTAATGAATATGGAAGCAGAAACGGAAGCAACAGATATCCCCAATATGGTCAAAATCACAAACAAAAGACCTATGGAAGATTCCCCCACACCCGATAGCGATAATAACATAACGCCAGAAAAATTATTCCCTAAACCAAAACCAACTCTAAAAAAGAATAAATTGAGCAAGAAACAATCAATCATCTCCTGCAAAGAGTACATCGAAAATCATTCGCCACCTTTCATTCTGGACTACGACCAATTAATTGTTTTATTATATAACGTAACCGGCTCACCCCAACCTGTAAATATAGCTCTAGATTTCACATCTGATCTCCTTGCGCTTACTATTATGTTAACCGAAGTATATCCCCACATAAATGACAAGGCAACAAATACGTGAATCACCAAACTTAAAAAAAAAGATATTTACTAATCTTGGCCAAGACTTAATTGACTCTGAATCGGATTCATCTACTAATAATTAATTTGTCGCCCATAGCCCTCTTAAATTACTCCAAAATTCAACTCCATTCTTCAATAGAACATATATGGTTTCTACCATCGATTTGGTATGCTACAAGTTATTATTAAAGAATACTCTCCGGACATCATATGCCTTCAAGAATCCAATATCAAACCAGATAGCAGCTATTCAAACAGTCAATTTCAATTTTTCTCCAAAACTCGTAACAACACCAAACGTGCCAGTGGAGGAGTGGTAACTTTAATAAGTAAATTTTTTCAAGCAGATTACTTCCATGTAAACTCAGATATCGAAGCTCTTGTTGTAAAACTCACCAGCCATAAAACCTTTTACATTTGTAATATATATATTGCTCCCGATTCCACAATAAAATACACAAACTTAGAAAACTTACTAAATCAGATACCAAGTCAAAGAATTATCATTGGAGATTTTATTGCAGATATCATAATCTGGGGCAGTAAATCGACAAACCCAAGAGGACACATAATAGAGAAACTCATTGCCGACATTCCACTGAATTTTCTGAATGATGGAAGCCATACTAGGCTTAACATATCTACCGGAGAAACCTCTGCTATCGATTTAAGCCTCTGTGACCCAGCACTATCTGCCAATCTATCATGGGAGGCTCTCTCGTACTCCTATGGAAGTGATGACTTTCCAATTATTATCGAGAATCGTACCTCTCCAGGAAAATTTTCACCAAAACACTCGCCTAAATGGAGAATTAAATCTGCAGATTGGACATCCTTCAGAAATTAGATTGAACTAAATATGGATAGCTGCGATATTACCAACGATATCCAGAAATGTGTATTGAACTTCAATGAAATCATCTTGGATAGTACTAGCCGGCACATTGGCCATACAAAAGACATAAAAGGTCATACTCCAGTCCCCTGGTGGAATCAAGTGTGCGAAAAAGCTATCAGGGAAGCAAAAGCAGCGTTGAACAAGTACAGGAAATTCGAAACTCTCCAAAATCGCGTTGAGCTAAAGAAATACAAGGCAAAGGCACAACTTGTAATCAAACAAACCAAGAAAAAATCTTGGCGGGAATATGTTTCTGGAATAGACTCTTCCACTCCAATGAGCCAAGTCTGGACCAAAATAAGAAAAATGAATGGACATAGTTCAAAAGGCACTATTCGTAGCATTAAACACAATGATCATTACTACTCATCCACAATAAATATAGCCAATATTTGGGGCCAATTCTATCAAGAACAATCGTCAACTTCAAATTTCACACGCGACTTTCTCAATTACAAGGCTCAAATCGAACAAACTCCCATCAGTTTTGAAGATAAACTTGATAACCCTTTAAATCTTCCTATCACCATAGAAGAACTTGACAGCTTCTTAGACAAAATGAAAAATTCGAGTCGAGGTCCAGACAATATTCCAGTCATATTTCTCAAATATCTACCACCTTCAGCAGGACGGCATCTACTGAAACTTTTTAACAAGATATGGGAAGACAAAGTATTTCCTTCTTTATGGTCTGAAGCTATTATTCTACCATTTTTGAAATCTAAAAAACACAAACAAGAAGCCAACTCGTAATGACCAATATCTCTAACTTGCCCAATGGGAAAATTGCTAGAGAAAATTGTCAACCAAAGACTCATGTGGCATCTCGAAACTTCTAACCTCCTAATCAAAGAACAAACTGGATTTAGACCAAACCGCTCAACTCTAGACAATATTGTGGATTTGGAAAGTGAGATCAATAAGGCTTTTGCCACCAAACAGGTATGCGTAGCTATTTTCTTTGATATCTCAAAAGCATTTGATACCTGCTGGACTCCAAACATCCTGATGCAACTACAAATATGGAATATCACAGGAAATTTCCTAGCTTTTATCAACAACTTTCTTGCCAACAGAACATTCAAAGTTCGGGTTGATGACGAACTATCTGATACTTCCCGCCAAGCAAATGGAACCCCACGAGGCTCAGTTATCAGCCCTACTTTATTTTTGATTGCCATTAACAACATTCTTAACAATTTAAAAAAAACCACTGAAAGCAACAGTTTTCGCAGATGACCTAGTGGTTTACATAAAAGGAAAAAATATAAATACAGTATCTCTATTTATGCAACAATTCATCACAAATTTGGAACTATGGTCACGTCAATCCGGCTTCAGGTTTTCTGTTACCAAAACAACAGGTGTTGTATTTAGCAGGAAACGCTCATATACTACTCCAACATTGAAGCTTTATAATCAAAACATTAACTTTAAATCATCAGCAAAATTTCTAGGAATGATCTCTGACCATAAGCTTACCTGGAAAGATCACATAGAGAAGTTGGTCCAAACATGTATGAAGCGGCTTAATATAATGAAAAGCCTAGGAAATATAAATTGGGGATCAGACCAAGCAACGCTACTTTTTATATATAAAACGCTCATCAGGTCAAGAATAGATTACGGCTCCATAGCTTATGCATCTGCCAGAAAAACTGTATTTCGCAAACTTGATGTTATCCATAATACAGCTTTAAGAATAGCTTCAGGCTCGTTTACAACATCCCCTAATACCAGCATTCAAAGTCTTCTTGGTGAACCATCATTAAGCTACAGACGCTCTATATTGAGTTTGAATTACGCGGCTGCTATATCCACTAATGCTGAAAAATCAGTTTACAGTAACACATTCAACAACAGATATAGGGATCTTTTTGATAAAAAACCGCATCATACTAAGCCATTTTACGTCAGAGTTAGAGAACTTTTCCAGAAATTTAATTTAGAGCTCGCAACAATGTTTCCATCCACTGTCGAACATCCAGCTCCGTGGACAATTTCTACCCCTCGCTGCCGTACTAACCTGACTGGGCTTGATAGGGATACAAATCGCTATGAAATATTCGAAGAAGTCAACAGAATACTGCATGACTACAATGACTTTAATTTAGTCTACACGGATGCTTCGATATCGGAGGCTGGAGTGGGTGCTATAATAGTGACTACAACTGAATCTTACAGCATAAGATTCTCCCCACACACTAGTATATTTACGGCAGAACTCTATGCTACCTTTCATGCCCCCAAAGTAATTACCTCCTTTCCAAATCCCAAAACCCTAAATTTGAACTGATTCCTTAAGTAGCATTCATTGCTTGAAACATCCTTATCCCAAGCACCCAATATTACAATCAATTAAATCACAGCTTCATAAAATCCAGAACGACAAGAAATCTGTCGATTTCATGTAGATTCCTGCTCACATTGGCATCAGAGGCAACGAAGAAGCGGATCTGTGTGCGCGTAACGAAATTGTAAACGGTAATGCCGAACTCATATAACAAAATGCGTGGTGAGTGACTTGAGAACACTTATTCGGGAAAAAGTTCACAACCACTAGCAACAAGACTGGCAGCGATCGCAAGACAAACTTCGCGAACTTAAGTCAACAGTGACGGTGTGGAAGCATCCAACCACAACACGCAGAACACAGGTGATTGTTACTAGACTTAGAATAGGGCATTGCAAATTTACGCATACTTACCTTTTCAATAAAGACAATGCTCCTATATGTGATATATGTCAAGAACATTTAACAGTGAAACATGTCCTGATTAATTGCAATAAGTTTGACACGAACCGGCTAAAATATAGACTACCTACAGATTTAAATATACTCTTAGGTGTAAATTGCCCAGTTGAAAAATTGATGGGATTCTTAAAGGACATTAATTTACTAAACAAAATTTAATATTATATATTGTTATACACCGCTAATCACCTTGGGTGGAAGCGGATTAGTTTGAATAAAAAAAACATACTTAACGTTTTTATTACAGGAAGTGAATACAGCATTTGCTTAAAATTATTTAAACAAACTAATGACAAAACGTAAACAACTGATGCTACTGAATCATCTTTCCCTTTCGCAGTACGATAAAAACAATAATTTTGGAGTTACTAATTGACTTAATCGCTTCTACATACTTACTGTTTGATTATCCTAATTTCGTACGACATGAAAAAATATTTATTGACCCGTTTCCATTTCTTACGTCCAAATTGTTTACAGTTATTGATTACAATTAATACAATTTACTTTCAGTTGAGAACATGTTTTAAATTAGGATGTGATTAATAATCATAACAATTCAATTAAATGTTATCAATTTTTGTAGATGAAACTATGCAAAAAGAGGAAATACGATGTTAGAACAAATAACGTTTGATGACGAATATCAAGTGTTGATCTCGCAACGAGAAACGAACACAGGTATTGTGCCATGAGACTTATAATGCTGCTGCAAGGTCTAATGTGAAAAATCATCTGGAATGTTCCACATAATAACAATAAAATCGAAGAAACTTTAGAAGAGATGTGTATAGTTGTCAATAGAAGCTAATAGCCTGTGGGACTAGAGAAAATATATGTAAAATAAACGGTTTTAAAGATTAAAACTAACTTTTCCCCATCTATGAGATGCCCTGATTAACGTTATATCATAAAATTGTCACTTGTATGCACTTCGGGGGATGTATCGTATTTACAAACCGAAATTTCTCCAAAAGTAACCAAAAATGCAGTATATCTGGATTTATAGGACTCGCTATAGTCAGCTGAAAATCAATAGGGTACATCTGTGAGACACCTTGAAAGAGACACCTTGAAAAATATTCAATTATAAAATTGGCCACTTGTATACACTCCGGAGGCTGTATCTTACTAAACTCGAAATTTCTCCAAAAAGGACAACAATGTGGCACTTCAGGTACCGTAGCACCCGTTGTACTAGCTCTGGTGAGTTAAAAATCAATAAGGTTCATCTATAAGACGCTCTGAACAATACTCAATCATACAATGGGTCACTTGTATACACGCTGGAGGCTGTATCGTGCTAACAAACTGAAAATTCTCAAAAATGACAAAAATGTCATCCTTCAAGTACCATAGCATCCGTTGTACTGGCTATTGTGAGCTGAAAATTAATAGGGTTCATCTGTGAGATGTCCTGAACAATTTTGAATCTTAAAATTGGTGATTTGTTGCACTCCGGAGGCTGTATCGTGCTAACAAGACATGTATTGAAAAGTTGCCGACAACAACGACGACGACGACATACACACAGGATTTTTTTTCTAAAAACCATTTTTTCGTGTTGTTCTTGATAAAAAACGTAAAAATAACTCAAAAATTTTTTTCAAAATTTCACTTTTTTTGTGCGTAAACCAATACTTTTCTCGCATATAGATAGGTTGGGAGGAAAAGCAAAAATCTTTAAAATTCCTGACGCTATTCACGCGTACAGTTATCACAACTTGACCTATTAATTGTATGTGAGTATATCTGTATACTACAAGCTTAAAAGTGTTGTATAGACGATTATTGTCTTGGATCATTTGCACCGTATTATCTCGACGTTCAAATGGGTTCCCAACCATACCAATTGCCACTTCATTAATAGTTGGTACCTTTTATCTGCCTACGTGCTCTGCATATGGTTCTTTGTCTGGTTTAATGATAATAATGTAGTTGTCGATTTGCAATCCATTGGAAACGGTGTTGAACAACTGGACCAATTGGTTATTATTTCGCAAAATATTCCCAAAGTTGCCACAATTTCTCTCTCCACTCCATATGCTGGATGTGGCTGTATATACTGCGTGTGTTAATTTGTTTCTTCTCGTCACCAAGTCAACAAATAGGACCATTTGATGGTACAGTGCTCTGAATCTTTAAGTTGATTCAAAATTACGATTTTCGTTGATCCAAATGATGTCATTTGAAAGCAAGAATTAACGAATTTTACGCAAAAACAATTTCGACTGAGTTTTGGCTGAAGCTAATAGTTTTCAATGGTTGTCGTGGCATATTTAACATCGAACTGAAAGTTTTCCTGACGCGCAGCAAAGACCGGCAGATTCACCTTATACTTAAATTCATGACAATGCTTGCATTCTTTGGCCATATTGCCGATGATGATTTGTACATGTGACGAACAGTCTATTTCGGCGTCATATTCGAACGCAAGTGATTCATTGTATTGCTTGAGACCGACAAACTTCTGACAGAGAGAGCTGAGCAGGGGGCGTCTTTTTTGGCACACATCCAAAGTCAGCTATTTGGTGCAAGAATTTTTTTCACCTCATTTAAAGCTTTTATTTCAAGTAGAAGTAGTGAGGAGTAGATGCAAGACAAAGACCGGGTTAGTCTTGGTGTTGCATATGTGGTATTGATCCTGCAGTGTAATAAGTGGTCTTGGTCTTGCAGGGTCCAGTCTTGGTCTTGGTCTTACACCAAGACTCTTGCAAGTGTTGCACTTTTCTGGTAGATTTTTATTGGGGGTAATTTTTTCAAAGAAAATTTAAAAATAAATAGTTTTTCATATGATTTAAAGTTAATAAATGGACAGTATTTGTCAACATGAAAATTTTGGTTTTTAAACATTAAGTACCCCAGAGACAAATTTTAATATGTAAATCAGGTAATTTTTTCAAGAAAAAATACTGGAAAAACAT
Source organism: Galeruca laticollis (assembly GCA_963921935.1). Lineage (NCBI taxonomy): Eukaryota > Metazoa > Arthropoda > Insecta > Coleoptera > Chrysomelidae > Galeruca > Galeruca laticollis. The sequence continues at coordinate 179,979,844 of OY998180.1, forward strand.
TTCGAGTTAAGGAATCACTTGTTTAAGTTTGTCCGTGTGATATTAAAACATTCTGTTTGGTTACAGTTAGTTGCAGCGTTATCATCAGAACTACTCTATTTATTATTAAATAAAGGTGCATATAATTTTTTTATACGTGGTTGCTCATAAGTGAATCGAAATATTAGTATTTATCGATTTTCTTGATCATCTAAAAACAATCGTTTTTCATTTTCTCACCTTTTTTAAAAATATTACTTTTCCGCCAACCTATCTAATATGCGAGAAAAGTTTGGTTGAGTTATTTTTACGTTATCCATCATCAACAACACGAAAAAACGGTTTTTAGAAAAAAAATCCTGTGTGTATGTCGTCGTCGTTGTCGTCGGCCACTTTTCCTTGCAAGTCTTGTTAGCACGATACAGCCTCCGGAGTGCAATAAGTCACCAATTTTATGATGGAATATTGTTAAGGACATTTCACAGTTGAACCCTATTGATTTTCGGCTCACCAGAGCCAGTACAACGGGTGCTATGGTACTTGAAGTACGACATTTTGTCGTTTTTAGAGAAATTTCAGTTTGTTAGCACGATACAGCCTCCGGAGTTCAACAAGTCACCAATTTTATGATTGAATATTATTCAGGGCATCTCACTGATGAACCCTATTGATTTTCAGCTCACCAGAGCCAATACAACCGGTGCTACAGTACTTTAAGTACGAGATTTTTGTCATTTTTGGAGAAGTTTCAGTTTGGTAGCACGATACAGCCTCCGGAGTATATACAAGTGATGAATTTTATGATTGGATATTATTCAGAGCGTCTTAAAGATGAACCCTATTGATATTGAGCTCACTAAAGCCAGTACAACGGGTGCTGTGGTACTTAAAGTACCAAATTTTTGTCATTTTTGGAGAATTTTCAGTTTGTTAGCACGATACAGCCTCCAGAGAGGATACGATTGATCAACTTTATGAATAAGTATTGTTCAAGGTGTCTCACAGATGTACCCTATTGATTTTCAGTTGACTAGAGCGAGTACAGCGGGTCCTATAAAACTAGATATACTAAATTTTTGGTTATTTTTGGAGAAATTTTGGTTTGTTAGCACGATACACCCCCCGAAGTAACAAGTAACAATTTTATGATAGAATATTGTTCAGGGCCACAGATGCGGAAAAGTTAGTTTTAATCTTTAAAACCGTTTATTTTTTTCAATTTCATAAGATCATATGTTTGAAGAAATATATTTCAATGAGTGTTTTTAAATGAAACTCACGGTCTCTAGTTAATTCTACAATATAATAAAAGTTATTGAAAATTCTAAAAAATTGACAATTTTCAATAACTTTTATTATATTGTGGAATGAACTAGAGACCGTGAGTTTCATTTAAAAACACTAATATGAGCATATTCCACGAAGTAAGGGTCGAGATAGTCAATTTCATATATCAATGATTTTATGTCCTATAAAAAACAGTTCTTAGCATGCCCATTAGCTTAGATTTGAAAAAAAATTATAATTTCTTAATGAAGAAGTCCACATCAGTTGTTTGCATTTCTCAGCAAATGAAAATTTTGTCCCCAATTTTACTTGCTCGCATGCGTGTGTATTTTTCCTTACACATATGCGGCACATACTATATAGAAAATACAATGTTCAAAAAGCAAAAATAATGCAAAATATAGTTTTTGGTTCTATGAATGGACAGAAAAAACGTTTACTTAGAAACACCAATTTGATTTACATTGGAACTTTAGATATGTTTTTTATTGTGTGGGATTTCTTTTTGTTTTTTAAAGTTATATGATAGGGTAGATCACAATTACAATAATAGAGCTTATGTCAATATATTCAACATTAAACAACTAAATACTAAGTTTATTAACCCTTAGAAAAAGTTAAGTAAAAAACGCATACAGCTAAAGAACACAACAAAATATAAAAGTACCTATATAAATAGCTTACAAAATAAACTTTTCTTTTAATTCAAAAAACAAAAATAGATCAAATTCACATATTTTACATTAATTCAGTATTTTGTACCCAAGAATTCATACACAGTAATCAGCGGGCGGACTCATTGTTGAGTCTATTACTGCGTTTTCTGATTATTAAAGAGGCTTTCGAGAAAAGACAAAGAATCTCGTACCATTTTCCTCAAGATAGGAAAATCCCGCTGGTAACTTTTCCACCATTGTAAGATATCTTCTTTGCTCACGGCTCTGCTCTGAGTAATTCAGCTCACGGTGGAACTCTAATTTTATCTTCTGGCGAGGACTTCTCTGCTGTATTAAAATATGATTTTCTACAAGTAGAAAATACCTTTGAATTTTCCATAATATACAACAAAAATATGGATTTATATATAATTTGTATTTACAGACCACCTAAATCAAATGTTCATTCTTTTTTTGAGAACCTTCTAAATTTACTTGACGCTCTGCCTGTTAAGAGCAAGAAAGTTTTATGCGGTGACTTTAATATTGACTTTACTAATGATTATGCCACTCAAAGGTCTTTGGTTAATATTTTTGAGTCGTTTGATCTAAATATGCACGTGGATTCACCAACTCGTACTACTAAAACAACTTCGTCAATTGTAGATTACACAGTTTCCTACTTCCTACCCCATGATGTGAATCACTTAGTAATTAACTCAGGTCTCTCTGACCATGAAGCAGTTTTCGCTGAATTTGTATTACCTCGTAAATCTCTAAAGAAAAACACTCAGTTGGTGAGGATTTTCTCTCAACAAAATTTCACAAATTTCATAATTTATGTTTAGCAATTGATTGAATTGATCTTTCTGAAGATATTGCCACTAAATTTTTGGACTTTATTAATACAATTATCAGGTGCTTCAATACATCATTTCCCTTTCGCTATCGTAAAACTAAACATCACAAATCATGGTCTACGAAAGGAACACGTACTTCATCTAAGAATATGAGATCACTCATGTACATTAAAAAATTCACAGACAATCTGCACGTACTCAATTATATCAATAACTATAAAATATTGTACCGGAAAACTATCAAAGCTATTAAACAAAACTATTATAACAATCGCATCTCAAGAGCTGAAAATTCCACGAGAGAACCTTGGTCTGTTATCAATGATTTAAGAAACAAAACTCGTTCATCAAACTTTATTGAACTCGACCCAGACGAACTTAACAATTATTTCATAAACGTTAGTAAGAATATTAGCTCTAAAATATTTCCAAGTCGTGATGCTCTTTCTTTCCTCGTTCCTTCTAAAATAATTACTGATAGTTTCTTTCTTAGACCAATAGATAAATTTGAGCTAGTGCAAACCATACTCAGCATTCAAAACAAAACTTCCTGTGGCATTGATAGATTATCAGCTAAGTAGTTTTTGAATATTCCAGATGCGTTTTATGTTCTCTAATCAATGAATTCTTTGAAAAAGGTCTCTTGCCTAACTGTCTAAAAACAGCTATAATTGTTCCCCTCCACAAGGGTGGCGAGAAACAGCATACTGGTAACTATCGTCCTATTGCCTTATTACCAATCTTATCGAAGGTAATCGAAAGACTAATGAAAAACCATCTACTACATTTTCTTTTCAAATATAAAATCTTGAAATCCCAACAATTCGGTTTCCTACCTAATAAATGTACTAATGACGCAATGTTTTCTGTTCTTAATGAAATATATACCTCTCTGAATAATAAACTTTTCACGGCTTCGGTTTTTTGTGACTTCGCAAAGGCCTTCGATTGTGTTGATCATGAAATTTTGATAAACAAACTAGAATATTATGGCATCCGTGGTATTCCTTTAAAATGGTTTAAATCTTACCTGGAATGTAGAAACCAACTGGTACGAGCAAATGGAAAAGTTTCGAAAAATTTACCAGTTACCAGTGGTGTACCTCAGGATTCAGTTTTAGGTCCAATTCTTTCCTTGGTATTCATTAACGATGTCACATACTTACGAATTAATGGTAAATTCACTTTATTTGCCGATGACACTAGTGTAACCTGGAGCAGTTTAGATATACGAACTTTACATTCTACCATAGGCAAAGATCTCATTACTATTAGGTCCTGGTCTAACTCGAACGGGCTTTGTTTTAACAACGAGAAAACTTTAGTTTTGCAACCTGTCAAACTTAACAATGACGTAATAAGATCTTCAAATTCGATTAAGTTTCTTGATCTCCATATTGACTGTGCCCTTAAATGGTCTGTACATGTAGACATTTTAGCGAAAAAATTATCCTCTGCTTGTTTTGCCATTAAATCCGTATCTAAACAGCTTGATTCTTGTACTGCTTTAACAACTTACTACTCTTTGTTCGAATCGCACCTTCGCTATGATTTGCTTTCTGGGGGTCTTGTAGTTTACACCTCTTCACATCTATTTTCAAACTACAAAAAAGAGCCATTCGTTACATTTATGGTTTGAGTCGTAGGACGCATTGCGAATTCTATTTTAAAAAATACAAAATTTTAACTCTTCTTGCTCTATTCATTTTGGAATCCGTGTGTTTGGTTCGCGAACACTTTCACAATTTAACTGAGAGGCCAATTCATAGTTACCCTACTAGAAGAAAAAAATTCGATATCTACTTAACAATACCCACCTCTGATAAGGTAAAAAATTCCATCGCCTTCAATGCCAAAAAACTATTCAATCAGCTACCTTTAGAATTAAAAGAGATTGACAACGGCGTTTCTGCTTGAGAGACATTATTATTCAGTGGCAGAATTCTGCAATTTACCCTAGACTTTTGAATTACATCGGCGTAGTTCAATATTTCGTATGATGTACGATGGTAACATTGTATTATAATTATTAATTTAAATTTGTATTTTTATAAATTATGTTTTGTATTGTTAGTATAGTCAGTATTTTTTATATCTTTATATTATTTTTTATATACTTTTTTTATATTTATCTATTTTTAAATTATTTCGCTTTGTCCATAAAATTGTGAAAATTTTCATGACAATAAAGCTTATGTCTCTCTCTCTCTGACTAAGATAATCTTCTATTTCCTTCGTTCGGTTTTGAGACTGAGATGTACCAGAGACTGATGAGGTAGATGAGGCTGAATATAGTTTATCAAAATCTATAATATCGTCTTCAGATATACGGGCTTCAACCGCCTCCTCTGTTGCTAATTTTGGCGCTTGCTCCTCGATACGGTACACGTCGTATATTGACTCAAATTTTCTGAAAGTTCTTTCATTTAACTCAACCCCCCATGGTGTCTGGGATCTAATATTAGCGTTAAGCAATAGAACCAATTTGTTTTCTTACAGTGCTTCAAAATTTGGTCCCGGGCAGCTTGGAATGCCGAAATTAGCTCTTTTTCGAACATTTTCATCCATTTGTTTGACGGTATATTATATTTTATCTATTAATACATTTATTGAAACTATCACAAGGGGAAGGCGGTACATTTTTCTCCCCCAAATTTAGTTGTTAATATTTTAAAGTTTTTTAAAAACTTGTGAACTTTTTCGATGATTAACCATTCTGTTTCAATTAATCGGAGTTCATTTAGTTCAGGCACAATATCGCTACCACACAAAGTGTTGATGCCGCTTTTAATTTTAAAGCTACTCCAAGCAAGTCGTGTGTGGAGCTCCACTTTGTAGGGCAATCGAAAATAGGACTTAAATCTGTGCGTACCCCAACCGTCTCACATGCAGAGCGAAATTTATTTTTCAATATGTACGCCATACATCGGAAGTACTGATCCTCAGGATCAAAATCTGGAAGTAGTTTGACAAGTTCACTCATAAACTTTGTATTTGCGAAGGCATTATCTACAGTTATATCTTGTACTTTATTTGACAATTTAAAATCCACTAAAAATTTATGAAAATATTTGCTATATCTGTTCCAGTGTGTAGTCCATGAGATGGAATGAAATCAAGAACCATTGACTGATAATTCCAATCGTTATATATGTAATGAACTGTGATCCCGTAGTATGTTCTTCCTTCAATGGAGGTCCACCCATCAGTAGTAAATAAAAACTTATACGTATTTTCTTTTAGCTGTTGTTCCACCCGTGATCACAGCTGATTAGACCGACGCTTAACTTGCCCTCCGGAGAGTAAATATTTTTGGAAATTAAATATTTGAGGATATACATCGAAAATAATCTTGGGTCACCTGAACATCAAAAAATGAAAATGGCAAATACTTTTTAGTAATTCAGTCCACCGTGGCTGTTGTAAAATCACTAGTTCCAGTTGACTCAAAAAAAAATACGAAAAATAAAGAAGAACTATACAAGAATGCAAAGTTCAACGCAAACAAAATATAATATACATTGTAGTCAAAAACAAATACCCTATTCGAAATTCGAAAACTCGTTGAAATATTCCAAAATTCTTTTCGCCAGGCGTAAGTGTACAAAATGTTATGGACCACAATTTAATCATTTATACAGGTTCTTCCAAAAAAGGTATATTTCAGAATTGTGTTTTTTTAATTGACCATAAATTGAGAAACATGATGTGGTGATATGACCGGAAAATCAAATTCAAAATTTAACAGAAGTAATAGAAAAAAAAAATAAACGGTTTTCAAGATTAAAACTAACTTTTCCGCATCTGTGACCGTGAATAATATTCTATCATAAAATTGTCACTTGTATACACTTCGGGGGATGTATCGTGCTAACAAACCGAAATTTCTCCAAAAATAACCAAAAATGTAATATATCTGCATTTATGGGAGCCGCTGTACTCACTCTAGTCAGCTGAGAATCAATAGTCTGTGAGACACCTTCAACAATATTCAATCATAAAATTGGTCACTTGTATACACTCTGGAGGCTGTATCTTGCTAAAAAACTGAAAATTCTCCAAAAATGACAAAAATTTGGTACTTGAAGTACCATAGCACCCGTTGTACTGGCTTTAGTGAGCTGAACATCAATAGGGTTTATCTTTGAGACGCTCTGAATAATATCCAATCATGAAATTGGTCACTTGTATATACTCCGGAGGCTGTATCGTGCTAACAAACTTAAATTTCTCCAAAAATGACAAAAATATCGTACTTAAAGTACTATAGCACCTGTTGTACTGGCTCTGGTGAGCTGAAAACCAATAGAGTTCATCTTTGAAGTGTCCTGAATAATATTCAATCATAAAATTGGTGACTTGATGAGCTCCGCAGGCTGTATCGTGCTAACAAACTGAAATTTCTCAAAAAATGACTAAAATGTCGTACTTTAAGTACCATAGCATCCGTTGTACTGGCTATTGTGAACTGAAAATCAATAGGGTTAATCTGTGACATGTCCTTAACAATATTCAATCATAAAATTGGTGACTTGTTGCACTCCGGAGGCTGTATCGTGCTAACAAGACATGTAACGAAAAGTGGCCGACGACGACGACATACACACAGGATTTTTTTTCTAAAAACCATTTTTTCGTGTGGTTGTTGATGGAAATCGTGAAAATAACTCAAAAAATGTTTTCAAAATTCCAACTTTTTTTGGGGTAATCCAATACTTTTCTTGCATATTAGATAGGTTGGCGGAAAAGTAACAATCATTTGTTGGCTAAAAAAGTAGAAAGTACATAAGGGACACTCACCTGAATACTTTTCCCCTTTTCAAATGAAGAAAAAAACTTTGCTATGCTTGAATCTGACTTTGAACTCTTCTGAGGAAATAGTTTTTGGGCCTCATTTTTGTGAATAGATAGTAAATGTTTTTTAAGTCCAGAAGTATTTCTGTTTTTCTTGACTGTTTTATTTTTACATATGTTACATAACACATACACAGTTCCTTTATCGTCACTCGAAATAATATTTAAAGAATCACTAAATTTGCTCTTGAACTTTGGCATAGGTGTTGGCATATGTGTATCCAGTGTATCCGATATTTTTCGTTTTTTCTCGTTGTTTTTATGATGCGGATATCTTTTAAGTATTTGACAGGTTGATGGTGCTACACCTTCATCACTTTCTGAATCATTTGTAGTTGGTAAGTAACTATCTGTCACTAACACACGTCGAGGATTCCAGGTCACTCATGGTTGTCTTATTTTTTAGTTTAACGATGTTATTACTCTGAGAGATAGCTTTAGATTGTGATTCCCAAACAATTTAAGAAAATACAAAAATATGTTTGTTTAATACCCCTAATATTCAGTACTCTTGGCAAAATCTGATAAAATATCAATGAAACAATTATTCCCTTTGCGTAATATACCGCGCCAAACACTCTCTTATTGTTTGATGATTTATGGCTCCGTCGGCCTCCGTTTTAGAGTATGGTAATTATTGTTTTGAAAAAAATTGTGCTGTTGGTTAAAATATTATGAAAAGTTTCTAGAAATATAAAGTGCCCAAAGTAGAAGCAGATGAAAATAAACTGTCTTATATAGGATAGTTCAAAGAGTTTTTTTAAATCAGTAAAAATATTATTAAGGCCACTTTTTACATATTTTAAAAATTATTTTAACAGTAAGATAGTGACCAAAATGTAAAATTTAAATGGTGTTAGCGTGTTTGTAGGATTATTTGTCAGGTGTCAAGTCAACGTTTCGAATTATATTAACTTTGATCAGGGCTCTGTAAAGAGGAGAAAGCTACTCTCATAATACTAGTTCAATTTTACAATTGGATACAAAATTTCAAAACGAGAGCCTTAAGTCCAAAAACAAAACTTTTTTATGGTACTACTTTTGTTAATTAAAAAACACCAACCAAATTACATAGCGTAGGTGCGTAGGACAAGGACAACTGTTGAACTCTTTACTATATTTTATAGGTACAAACAAAATTTTTATAATTATATAAAACCAGCATTTTTTACAAATAATTTTTTTTGGTTTTATTGTCAAAAATGAAAACGATAAATTCATTATGAAATTCATCATTATGGATTATAAATTTGTTATTTATTCATTATTAAAATGTGAACTGATAAGTAAATACAACGTTTTCCATTTAACCAATGTTTTTTCTCTTATAGTTTTCAGGATTCCAAATACATTCATATTCTTTTCGAACATTTTCTGTGTGAAGAACCTAGGTCAGGATCATTCTTTCATTTATCAATTTTTGACAAACATTTGAAGGAAATTTTTCCTCTATATTTCGACTCAAAAATTTCGATCATAGAATCAAGGGCAATATTTAAACAAATAAAAATTGCGAAAAAATCGCAAGACGGCAAGAGTCTTACATGCTCGGTCTTGGTCTTGCATAAATCTTGCACTGCTCGGTCTTGGTCCTACAGACCTAAAACTGGTCTTGGTCTTGCTTTTTGTGCAAAACCAAGACCATTCTCGCTCAACATTAAATAGAAGTCTTTGTATGTAAAAAAACGAAATTTGGTGCGACAAATATGTTGGGGTGTTTTTGCGCTCCCACCGACACCACGAACATCGCAAAGTTATGCCATTAAAGAATGTATTACCTTAATTATCATTGCACAGTTATACTGATCTTAATTGGAAAAATAATATCCAGGATATCACCATAGGGCTAATAATATCTAAGCTTCAATATTTGTAATATCACATCTTCTTCTTTTTTCTATTAACATATATTAAGTCAATCAAAAGTTAAGTCACTTCTTTGTCTAGCCAAAAATAACTACTAAACATCAGGTAGTCATCAAATGAAATATAACTTCTGTCATTCTGACGATGATCATTTAAAACACTAATATTACCTTATTTCTCATTTTTGCAGGATCGCTTATTTTAAACATATTAAACAAAGTAGTAACATTGCCCGACAAAATATTGGGTTCACTTTGGCTGTCCAACGCCATAAAGTGGGGTGATAGCGCCCCTTGGGGGATATATTTAGTGAAAAAATTTGGTCTGAAGTGCGTTGACTAGAAGGTTATGCACGAAATTGTTCCTTTGATAACTGTTGTTGTTATTAAGCGTAGTATTAGACAACATTTTGAATTGAGAAATCTAATTGTTATTGAAATATGTGTATTTTAAATTTCAAAATTTATAATTAAGAAAATCAGCTCGTATTTAATGGATTCACGGTACTGATAACCTCTTATTGACGTGAATGTGTTTATACCAATGATAGTGCTTATACTGTTTTCAATTCTTATATAATAGTTCCTACTTTTGCTGCCGATCTAATACGTTAATTTCCAATTAACGAACGACATACTCCAATAATTTTCACCTGAATCATTGCGATTAAAATGTGCAGTTTGAATTGTAACAAATTGAACTGCGCAGATTTCATCAGATAAATGTATCGAAGCTGATGCCGCAGTTTTATCGAAGCATGAATAACAGTTTTCGACAAAATCTTTTTAAAAGGTGTCATGCAATAAGGAATTCGACGAAGTCCAGGAACATTTTGTAGTACAAGAGGACCTTGTCTATTGCAAACAAAATAGAAAGGTTACCACGATCGCATCATAACAGAATCAACACTCCAGAGATTTTTTAATTATCCCATAAAAATGTTGTTTCTTTAGCAATTGAGCTACGAGTGCTAGAAGCTTGAAATCATAAAGCAAATTTTAATTATATTTTTATCAGAATGAATATTCCTGCTTCCTTAGTAGTAATTGCTTATATCTAGTAATAAGTGATTTATATTTCTTTTCCTTAAACATAATATCCAAACTCCATATTTTAATTGAAAAGTTTTATCGAACTATATATAGGAGCCTCATCCCCACATCCTTCAATATACAAATTTTTGTTACCTACTGGAAATAAGAAGTTTTGAATTTTTTTTATTTTATAAACACGATAACATACAACTGATTGGACAATGTCCCATTGCACAAGCTTTTATGAATACATCAAGATAAACGATAATGAAAAAAATTTGCACTTGTCGAAACGGAATGTGAGTTTATTTAGATTTTAAATATTTGAGTATCAAATATGAATATTTAACCTTTACATCAATATCACTTGTATAAATATTTTTCAATTGGCAAATAAAATAACTTAACTATTAAACGTGTTAAAGGCCTTTGTTGAGATATCTCATTTAAGAATTATGGAGGATATCTATTTTGGGTATGCCATACTTTCAGTAATAAATATTATATTATCGGTCGTAAATACCCGTAAATACTGCTTCAATCCATAGTAGAAAATAACTTGAAATAAATGAACACAAATATGTACATTGTTTACCGAATTTTGCTAACGATACCAGTAAGTACAGCTGAAAGGAGATTATTAAAACTTATTTTTTGACAAGTGGACCGAAAAGACTTTCAGCTTTGGCAGTTTTATCCAGTTAAGCAGACATAGCCTCTAAGCTTAATTACGGTCCAACAATAAAGATTTTAGTAAGGCCAAAAGCAGGATAATTTTTGTTTCAATAATGTGTAGAAAATAGTTTAGATTGCACTACTAATAAAGTAGTAAAAAGCTATTTTTTAACTGTATTTTAATTTATTGCTTCTTTCGTCACCATAGGGCCTCGCTAAATGTACCCTGCATACATCAAATTTAGGTCTTGCCCCGCCACTGGGTATTTCCATTTGTCGTTATTTGGGATCGCTGAGTACGAGTAGAAAATTGGAAAACTGAATTTTGAATTCTCAATATGCCGAATCCGGTCCCCAAGGCTTAATAAATTAAAGATACAGCTACGTATCTTATTGTCTCAAAAAAATCTGTAAAATACTAAACATCAATAAAGGATATCTTATGAAATTTTTTTTTCTAAATTTAGGAACAAGAGGTTTTGAACGATAAGAGTTGCAACTTGAGATTTCATTACTCGTATAACAATTATTCACGTTGTAACATAACCCCTAATGTAGTGAAAAATCGTTTGTTTTCTATTTTAGATTAGGATTTTTGAAAAATTTGCCATGGTAGTGCTGGAGTGAGTTCTGCACAGAAAGGCGGCAAAATCAACTTCCAGCTTTTCAATTCCTATTTGATAATTTCGTTTATATTTGGTTATATTCATGTTGGTTAATGCTGGAAATTCGAATTTGCAAAAATTGGCTATTATGTGGTGATCGCATCTATTGTTATTCACAAATGAATTAATTGACTCTTTCGAATGTTTCGAAATTAAATCTTGTCGAAATTAGTTTTTCGTGTTCATTCAAAGTTAATTCATATGCAGACGTATCCATTTCGGTTAGTAACAAGTAATGTATCCAGGTCAATACCAATTTTATAAACTGTTTTATAGGAGTCTTTTGAAGCACGCCAAACATTTTCCAAATTAATTATCTTTCAGTATTTTATTCAACAAAATGGCTTCAGAGCGGGACGCTCATGTACATATAACACCTTCACAATCAAACGACTAATTGAAAAACAAGAAAAAGTATATAAAGAAACACATATTTTATTTGTCGACCTAGCCAAAGCATATGACAATGAATGTTCCTATCATGAAAATATGGGAAACTATGAGACAAACTCGCATCAGCGAAATTTTGATTTCAGCAGTACAAGGCTTGTATGAAAACATAACATCAACGATAAAGATAAGTAATTCGTTATCATAGAATTTTGGGCAAAGAGTTGCGCCAAGGGTGTTGTATAACAATAATACTTTTTGAAATATATGTTGAACAAGCTTTAAAATGGTGGAAGAAAAACGGTAGTAAAATGGGTTTCGAATTGGAAAAATCAACATTATATTCGCTTCAATTCGCTGATGACCAAGTAGTTTTTGCGTAGTCAAATGAGGATTTAGAATACATGACTCGTAAGTTATTGGAAGAATACCAACAATGAGGATTAACTGTCAATGATGATAAAACGAAATATATGCGTAGTGGAAAGGATGTGGTTGGTGAAAATCTAGTGCTTGAAAATGGAACAATAATAGAAACATGTGATAATGTCAAATATTTAGGGTTCACGTTCCGACGGAAAAGATACCACAGAAATCCAAAACAGGATACCTCAAAACAGGAAAATTATAGGTGCGCTGAATGAAGTTTTATGGTCGGGAAATATATCGGAAGGAAGAAAAAAAACATATATAACACAATGATCAAAAGCGTATTAACATATAACTCTGAAATATGGACAATGACTGGAAGAGACAAAAAGAAAATCATGGCTACGGATATAAAAAATATGAAACGTATAATAATGAAAAGTGTATAAATGATACATACTCGATAAGTGAGTGAACACTTGTTTCAAGATATAAATATAGTATTACTTAAGTATAAAAAAAATATTCAACACAATATCAGAATAACGAAATATATAGCACACTTAAAAAAGATAAATAACATTAATTGTGCGTTACAAAACAATACAATAACAAAAAAAAACTTTAAAAGTACAATCAATTTGAAACACATGAGCCATCAAAGTATGTCTCCATTTCAAAAGAACTGCTACAAACAACACATTGTACAAATAAAAATAGTTATGACCATAACAACAATTAATCATTTTAAAAACAACACTACAATAAAAACATTTAGAGAGCACTTGCAACCGTTTTGAAATGTAAAAATGATCAAAGCACGTTTGTTTCACAGACATGCTGTTACAAGTAACACACTGTATAAATGAGAATTATAAGAGAAATAAAACCAGTGCATAATGTTGTAAGTAGATGTAAAATGTATGAAATGAATCAGATGGACATATCCAGTCGAACAATCCCATCCCACCCAGCTCTTGCTGTTTCGTGAAGGAATCTTTCTACTTTACTTTTAAAAATCTTGAAGTTGTTTATGTTTTTTATATGGTGGTGTCTTTTTCGGGTACTGTAATTATGCGTAGGTAAACGAGCATAACTTTTTTTTATATTTCAATATAACATTCAAACAATATAGTTGTCTCAAATCCAGTATCCCGCATTCCTCGTATAATCGATCTGTAGGATATCGGTGGGGTTTTCTTAAAATAAATTTCAGGAACCTTTTTTGGACAATCTCCAGTGGTTTTATGTCTGTTCTTAGGGCTCCACCCCAACCTACCAAGCCGTAACGTAAGTGACTTTCACCTGCATTTATAGAGGATGCTCTGTAGTTTCTTGATGACGTAGCTGGTGTGAACATCCCATTTCAGACTACTATCAATCATTACACCTAAGTATTTGATTTTGTCTACAGGCAATATAGCCATACTTCGATTTCGTAAACTAATGATTTCAAGATGATCAAAATCCGGTCTGCACACATTATTGTAACTGATAGGCAGATAATAAGTTTTCTCAAGGTTAACCGTAGTTTATGTCAAGCCAATTCTTTACGTTTAAAAAATCAGCCTGAGCTTTATCTCGAGGTGTCTCCCAATTTTCCGCATCGTATACTATTGCTGTGTCATCGGCAAATCCAATTATTTCACCACTGCTTTTCAACGAGAACATTCCGTTTATATAAATATTGAATAAAAGTGGCCCCAGAACACTACCTTGAGGTACACCATACTCAACAGTTTTTTCCTGACTGAAGACATTGTCCACATTTACTATCTGGCGTCTATTGGTAATATAGATTTTAAATAAGTTAAGGTTTACATTCCTTATACCAATATCCTCTAATGCTTGCAGTAGCAGGTCATGACTGACAGTATTGAAAGCTTTCGATAGGTCTATGAAAATACACAGACAAGACTTGCTCTCAAAAAAGAAGATGTGATATTGCAAATATTGAAGCTTAGATATTATTAGCCCTTTGGTGATATCCTGGATATCATTTTTCCAATTAAGATCAGTATAACTGTGCAATTATATAGAAAACCAGGAAAACTATATCTGCTGATCTTTACAATTATCACTTAAGAAGACAGTTTATTAGTGGAGAACTCCCTAGATTTAACTGTTCATTGACAACTGCATATTGTGGGTTTCTTAAATGTCTTCTAATTTCCAATTCTTCAAGGAAATCCAGTTCTTGTTTCTTTTCACAAATATGCAGCACTTCTAGTTTTGTGTTAGGTGTCAATGAATGATTGGTGTCAAGTAGATGTTTTGCGTAGTGGGATTTATCTGGTTGTTTTAATCTGTATGCTCGTAAGTGTTCACTGTATCGGATTTCAAAATTCCTAAGGGTCTGACCCAAATAGACTGCATTACATTCTGGACATTTGAGTTTATATATACCTGACTTCTTTAATAGTGGTATTTTTGTTTTTACATTTAACAATTTTGTACTAACGTTACTTTCTGTTTTAAAAGAAATTGTTGTATTCGTTGCTGAACATATTATCTTTGAAATAGTATTAGAAATATTTCCTGCATATGTGATGGTTTTATAAGTTTTTATTTCATCAGATTGTTTAGGAAATATTAGTTGTAATGCCACTTTTTCCTCTTTTTTACTAATTAGCTTATTTATCATATCTAATGGATAACCGTTGGATGTTGCTATTTGTCTGATTGTATTAATCTCTCTATCAAAATTAATACTAGTTGATCATTTTATATATAAAGGTTACGAAATTCTATCGATATGAATATATATGATTAAATCCATAAATTTTAAATAGGAATTCTGCTAAACCCCTCACCTGAAACAATAAATGAGATTAATAAGTAAGTGTTCACTGTATCGGATTTCAAAATTCCTAAGGGTCTGACCCAAATAGACAGCATTACATTCTGGACATTTCAGTTTATATATACCTTACTTCTTTAATAGTGGTATTTTTGTTTTTACATTTAACAGTTTTGTACTAACGTTACTTACTGTTTTAAAAGAAATTGTTGTATTCGTTGCTGAAGATATTATCTTTGAAATATTATTAGAAATATTTCCTGCATATGTGATGGTTTTATAAGTTTTTATTTCATCAGTTTGTTCAGGAAATATTAGTTGTAATGCCACTTTTTCCTCTTTTTGACTAATTAGCTTATTTATCATATCTAATGGATAACCGTTGGATGTTGCTATTTGTCTAATTGTATTAATCTCTCTATCAAAATTAATACTAGTTGATCATTTTGTATATAAAGATTACGAAATTCTATCGGTATGAATTTATATGATTAAATCTATAAATTTTAAATAGGAATTCTGCTAAACCCCTCATCTGAAACAATAAATGAGATTAATAAGTAAAAGTTCAAACAATAATGAAGCAAATGAAAGAAAAGGTTTATTTTCGCCAAGATTCCGTGATGTTCTCTGTCAATAGAAGTAGTGATTCGGAATGCGAATACAGCTTTAACTACTAGAGCAACAAAAATCATCAAAAATTGATTATAAAAGAGGTAGATTAATCCAAGAAAAAATATTCTGATAAGGGCCGAAATCTAGATAGAACAACTCGAAACAGTATTTTTTTTGAAATTCGTGAAATATATTTTCAAAGAATGAATAGGATTGATTATATTCTTACATGCACTTAAATATTCAATCATTATACTTTCGATGTTATTTTTACAAAATTCAGTAGTATCAGCACATCTATGGAGAAACGTAGCTGTAAATGAAGTTAATTATAATTAAATACATACAAGGTGTCCAAACGAAAAGTACCCATTCTAAATAACTGCGGAGGTAATAACTTCGGTGGTGAAATACGTCGACGTTGAGCTCAAGGGGGACACATTTTACCATAATACTTGTATAACTAACGTCACCCCTCGAACCTACACTGTCACCCACTTAAAATATTTAAATTACAAGGGTAGTCGAGTGATACCTCTTTTAAAAGATCTTTGAATTCTCTTTACAATCGTCTATACGTTTTTATAAAATTTATCAATCAACCTCAAATTTGGTTGCACGTGCACGAAATGAATGTGTCTTAATAATTTATTGATCGGCAACCAAATGAAACAGATAAGTTTTTTATCGCAAAACTCTTACTAATTACTTTAACATGATAACAATTAGTTGGTGTGCTATCCAGTGTCGTGTATTTGGGTAATTCCAACAATCATCTGTTGAAGAAATAACCGATCATTTTAATTTCGTGTTTTTATTTTTAAAATTCAAAATCATAAAAACCATTTCTACAAACCCAATGATAAATTTTATAAAAAAATTTAGACGATTGGAAAGAGAATTAAAAAATGTTTTAAATGAGGTGTCACTCAACCTCCCTTGCAATTTAAATTTTTTAAGGGCATGACCATAAGGGTGGAGGGGTGACGTTACGTATATAAGTATTATGGTGGAATGTATCCTCCTCAAAATCAAGGTCGACGTCTTTCACCACTTTTTAGAAAATTATTACCTCCGCAGTTAATTAGGGTGCATATTTTTCGTTGGCACACCAGGTATGTTCATATGAAAATATTGCACCCAATCCCAAAGATTGTATTCACAAAGAAAAATATATATATATAGTATATGTGAGGGCTCACGAAGAAGGAATACAAATGAAAAAAACTCTCCGGTGATGTCTGCAGGAATAGGTGGAATGAGAAAATTGGCACCTAGAACGAAAAAAAGTGAGAGAAGTCTATCACTAAAAACGATGAAATAATAAGACTCGTAGGTAATACATGAAAAGCGATAATAAAATTATCATGGTATTTTGCTGCTTACTAATTATTAAATCATAATTAATGACATCTACAAAGAAATATCATATTACTATATGTTACTGCCATTAATGAACTTTTATTATTGATTTAAAATGATGTATCCCAAGAATTCTATTATAGGTTGGCTCATTTCTAATGACCAAAACTTGATAAATCAGTTCATCTTTTTCATTATCGCATGCAAAACTATGAGGATGTTTTTTTACATTGAATGGTCTACATTCCATTTTCACTATATTTTCCCATTCCTACATTTTCACCCTCTATCAATCTAGAAGCTGTAGGCAGTTCAAATATGGGAGAAAGTCGATACTTGGTATATTATGTGACGCAAAATCTATAAAAAAATCTCTAACAATTTTTGTACGTTAGTTTTTTTTGAATTTATATGATTTATGCCTTTGAGTTTCCTTTAATAAAATTTTATTTCAAAATAAACAGAGCAGAATCCGTTTCAAGATATTATAATCAGAAATTTAGTTAAATTGATGAATAATTTAACTTAGCAAAAGCTACATCAATTATAGAAGCATGTAAGGTAAGGTGCGTAATGGGGCTCATAGTCTTCAGGTTCATAGTTTCCCCTTATCACCCTCTGAAAATTTCGCATCTAAGAGCATCGAGGTGGCGTGTGCAACCGGACAATGTTCAACTGTTCGGCGTACGCATGAGAGTCGGCTTTCTAACTATTTCCCACGTTTCGGGACACCCTAAACCCTAAGCAAGTCATGTCATTTCAACCCCACGTAAACGCGTTATACTTTTATTTATACACACATACACACTTTATTTGCATTTTACTCTTTTTGATTTTCTTTAGCGATTCGCAATAATCTCTCTAAATATCCCTGAGGCATATCCGAAATTTTTCACTTAAACATTAAATTTATAATCCTACAGGGTGAATGAAATTTATTGCTCTTTACTGAGCTGCGGGTTGTTCAAATAAATAAACTTTTGTTAATAAATTCGACATTTCTCTATATATCATCGTGAATTTTACGAATTCTAGTGATTTCACTATTCCAATAATAATATAGATTCTTAAAAAAATTTCAAATATACTCAGTGACATAGAAACCCTAACACCCCGCAAAAATTATCTTTTTTCGGTAATATTTGGCACGATATATATCATAATATGTAAATGATTAAAATTTCACTCCAATCGAGTGAGAATAATCTAAGTTTCTGCTCACCAACTTTAATAATGGGTTGAAGCTCCACGATTTCTTACACATTCCCAATGCGTCTAGCCATACTCATAATCAGGTGATCAATATCCTCCTAAAGTATTTCATTCCATGTCGAAGAGCCATCAGAATTGGGGACAAATGCGGGGATCTTGGGGTCCAAAGTAGTTGATGAATTTGAGTCTGGTGGAAATGATACAAGGTATATCTGGCTATATGTGGTCGAGCGTTAGCTTGCTGAAAAGTTGGATTTTGAAGTGTACTGAAGTAAGAAATCAGATGAGGCTCCAATATTTCGTGAATGTGTCGATATTCATTCTTATTGCCACTAATGAACGGTAAAGGTGACCTCGGGCCATAAGCAATGGAACCCCATATCATAACTCCAACAGTGCGATAGACTTGCCGGTCAACAAAAAATTGAGAGTTATACGGTTGCCTCGTCTGCTTCTCACCCTCGCTAGACTATCATGCATATCTATGCAGAACCGGTATTCATCACTGTAGACGTTAGTGTTCCATTCCTGATTCCACACTAGTCGTTCTTGGCGGCACCATTGAATACGATTGATTCGATTTTCCAGAGTTAAAGTTAACACCAACTGAGGTCGGTATGGAAAAAGTCCAAACCTTCTCATCCGTCTATAAACACTTCGCATTCCAAAGACCCTTCCATATTTTTCAGAGCATTGAGTTGCTATTGCCCTTGTCAATGAGAAACGATCTCCTAGAGCTAATAACGATGATCTTGCCGTCAGTTGTTCTGCTTACTCGTCCTGTGCTTCTGGCTCTTTGTGTTCGGCCTTCTTGGTGCTGTACCTGATAAGATCTGACAATAGTATTCACACTCCTGTTTATTTATTCTACCAGCAATTTTTCGGAATGACAGCCCAGCTTCCCGAATACCATGAATTCGACCTCTCTCAAACTCAATTAGCTGCCGATAATTTAGATTTCTTCGCGCTCTAGGCATGATAAACACTTGTGATTTCTTGTAAGGCAACGTTTAAAACCACTGGACTCGTATAAATTCTGTACTATGATATCGGAATGGTGCGGTTCGTCCATTACTTCCAGCAAAAAAATTATTGAATAAAAACAGAAAAGTTCAACTCAAATTCTAATCTTGTATCAAGACTTTTATGATAAACATAAAGAAAAAAAAGAAGAATACCTAGCAGCTCAATGTGAGGAAATAGAAGTACTAGAAAAGAAATTTGACAGTTTTCATATGCACAAAAAGATAAAGATAAAAGATAATACTATCAAGGATACAAATGGGCGTATAATAACTGACGTGGGGGACAAACTTGAAAGGTGGAAAGCATACCTGTCAGAACTGTTCGATGATGAAAGACCTCCAAAACCGGTCTTAGAATCAAGCAATGTGCACTTAAAAATATTAATATCAGAAATAGTTTATGCCCTGGAAACTATGAAACCCAGTAAGGCTGCTGGTCCTGATCGGATACCCATAGAGCTTATGAAATTCTTTGACGATGATGTGGTTGATATTCTTCTGGACCTCTTTAAACGCATTTACGATAAGGGAGAAATTCCTAAACAGTGGCTATCATCCACTTTTGTGCTCATACCTAAGAAACCGAATCCAAGAGAATGCTCAGATTACCGAACCATCGCACTTATGAGCCACACTTTGAAGTTGTTCTTAAAGATCATTCGCAAAAGAATTTACAGAAGACTAGAGGAAGACATAAGCAACACACAATTTGGATTCCGCGAAGGACTTGGAACACGAAAGGCGCTTTTTGGGATTAACGTTCTTCTCCAGCGCTGTCTCGATATAAACCGAAAGGTGTATGTATGTTATATCGATTTCGAGAAAGCCTTTGACAAGGTGAAAGATGACAAGGTACATCAGCTGCTCGTCAGCAAAAAAATTGGCTCCGACGACGTTAGAATAATTAGTAATATATAGGTATTGGGACCAAAAAGCTAATACACTGGTAGAAAACCAACCAACAGAAGAAATGGAGATTCGTCGTGGTGTTAGACAAGGTTGCATTCTATCACCGCTTCTATTTAACCTCTATAGGGAAGCTATTTTTAGGGAAACCCTAGAAGATGAGTCAGTGGGAATAGTTATAAATGGAGAAGTAATTAATAATATGAGATATGCTGATGACACCATCTTGTCAACGAGCAACCTTGGAGACACACAAGACCTTTTAGAAAAATTAAATGATCGATGTAATGAATACGGGCTAAAAATTAACTTTAAGAAAACCAAGTTAATGGTAGTTACAAAATTCCCTCAAGATCTGAACCATGCGAACCTGATGGTGGCAAACACCACGATAGAGAATTTGTCGACATATAAACATCTAGGAACCTGGATAGAAGAATCGGGTGACCAGACAAGAGAAATAAGAACGAGGATAGAGACAGCCAGATCTACATTTGCAAAGATGAAGAAGTTATTTACGAGTCGAAATATTAACATGGGACTTAGGATGAGGATGCTGCGTTGTTACGTTTTTTCCACTCTCTTATATGGGGTTGAAGCATGGACCGTCAAGAAAAACCACATCGACAAACTACAAGCATTCGAAATGTGGTGTTACCGTAGAATGTGACACATTCCCTGGACCGATAGGGTTACTAATGCCGAAGTGCTGAACCGGATGCAGAACGAGTGTGAAATCATTAACACCGTGAAAAACAGAGAGCTTCAATACCTGGGTCATATAATGAGAGGATAGAAATACACACTTCTCCAACTGATAGTTCAGGGAAAGATTGGTGGAAAGCGTAGCATTGGAAGGCGCCGTGTGTCCTGGCTAAAGAACCTGAGGGATTGGTTTGACTGTAGCAACGTTCAACTGTTCAGAGCTGCAGGAAACAAGATCCAGATTGCTGTGATGATAGCAAACCTCCGGTAGGAGATGCACTGTGAGAAGAAGATAAACATGTACGTGAAATATTTTTGAATTAAAATAATATTCGCTATGTGTCCGGTGTCTATGTCACTGTCATATATTATATTTTAAAGCGTTTTCTCATCAATTAGATTGATTTTGGTTCAAAACAAAATATATTTACTTGACATAAATATTAAATTAAATTCCTTTATTTCAATTTCATGTTGCAAACGTTAGTAATTTGAAAAATCATCTTATTTATTATACAGTTCATTTTATACAATTTTAATTCATATTTTTTATATTTGGTTTTTATTTTGATGGAGTCATTAAGGCATAATGAAAACTTTATCATTTTTAGTAACAAAATTCATTTAAAAAAATTGTACATGGTATGTGAATTTATAATAATTACCGACCATTTTATTAGCCACATTATAATGATACGACATCAACATAATCATAGTTAAACCAAAAATACATATTTTACGTCACTTTATGTCACTGACCTAGTTTTCTCTATAAATAGCAGGTTCAAGTCAAAAATAGAAAATTGTTTCAAACATAAAAAATTGAAGCAACGTCAAAATATGACGTTCCCACTATGCCGATAAGAAACAAATTTATGTTCAGAGTATCTTGTTTTTGAAAAAGGCTAGAAAATCAGCCGAAACGTTAAAAATATAAATAAATGGTTATGAGATGAAATCTATTATGTAGTTTTGTGAAAATTTAAAAATAAGGACCGAAGCCCAAGAAATTACTAATAGAAATATTTATATAAATTGGTCCAAGAAAAATCCATATATATATATATACAATGTCCGCCATAAAGTTGGAACCATATGGGAATTTTTTTTATTATTGTAGTTAAATAACAACTTTGGATAGCAATCACTTCTGCTTCTGCAATAACTTAAAATACGCCAAGTCAAAGTTGACAGGTAACATCTGTCAATTGTCAAGTTCGTAATTTTGGAAAAAATGTCCTAAAAACGGGTCAATTTATTAAAATGTCGAAAAATGTTACTTGGAAATTATGATTCTAATAATATTTTATGCTTATGTGCCGATTTTCATATTTTCGTATTTTTTATTCACCCCCGTATCGGGCTACTTTAAAATCATTTAAAACTCTTTAAAGTAGTATAAAGGCTACCATTCCATTGCATATTGTGATCATAATATTCGTACGTAAATTGGTTTTGAAGATTATTGATATTTTCAACTAAAAAAGAGGTAGTCTCTGGATTATTTTCCAAATTTCAAAAAAATCAGAAATTGTTTTTCAACTTTTTCTTTATTAAACTTTAGTTGGATAGTACAAAAATGGTTTTAATTATAATCTGAATATATTTATTTATCGTATGGCACAGAAACACATGACATAAATTAATTCAATAAAAATATAAAATATAAACATAAATATATAGGTATATGACACACGTATCAAATTACAGACAAGCATCTAATTTACAAATATAATCAATCGCTTCTTTGGTAGCTATCAGGAAGTCGTTGAAATTGCCGTTGTAGGCTCTTTTCTGGCACTCTGTAACGATGTGGTGAACTGTTTGATTAGCCGCACCGCAGTCACATGCTGGAGATGGTTTTTTTCCCCACTTGTAGAGTGAATCCCCGCACCTACCATGGCCAGTGCGTATTCGGTTAATGGAGGTCCATATTTTCCGTGGTTGCTCATAGGCAGGTGGCTTCTCTGTTATACAAGGAAGATCTCTACAGTGGGCTGGACAGGCGTCTCTCCATTCTCGTTCCCAAAAGTGTGCAGAGTTAAACTCTAAGGCATCCAGCTCTTTGGCGGTTCTCATGGGGGGTCTTCTGGAACGCAGTCTGTTCTTGCCCAAGTCGCTTACGTCGGCGTGTATAGGCAGTAACGGATTTTCTTGAATTTTTTCATACTCACGAAGGAGGGCAGTTTTACGTCGGAGGTCTGGGGGGGGTATGTGGCTTAGCACAGGAAGCCAGTGTATGGGAGTAGATTTCAGGGTGCCAGATACAATCCTCATGGTATTATTTAATTGGACATCAACTTTATGTGTGTGTGCACTGTTTATCCAAACAGGAGCACTGTGTTTTGCAGCCGAATAAACAAGTCCAATTGCTGAGGTGCGTAAGGTGTTAGCAGAAGAGCCCCATGTTGTGCCACAAAGTTTGTGAAGGATGTTATTTCGCGTTCGCAGTTTGGCAGCTGTCTTTTCTAAATGTTTTCTGTAGGACAGCGTTCTATCCAAAGTAACTCCTAGATATTTTGGGTGAGTGTTGTGGTGGAGGAGTCTTCCCTCGAAGTAAACTTGGAGTTCTCTGGCTCTGGCTCTGAATATCTTAACGCATAACGACTACTTCAAAATTACAAACAATAAATAGAACACTTTAAAGGAAATTACATCTCCGTGTGCCTCCATTTTTCTGTTCTTCTGTTCGACGGTTAAATTCCCTGACAGCATTTAGTAAGAACCGCCTAGGTATATTTGCACACTCTTCCCTTATAACATCTTCCAAATGATCCACATTTTGAAAAGGCCTCCTTTTGTATACTTTTTCTTTTAAATATCCCCAAAGGAAAAAGTCCGTTATGGTCAAATCGGGGGATCGCGCCGGCCAAAGAAATTCAGAAAACCTCCCGATCCATTTTCCTCTGAACAAAATGTTTAAAAATTCCCTGACTGCAACAGTACTGTGAATTGATGCTCCATCTTGTTGAAAAACCAAACGCGACCTTTCATTCAACGGCATTTCATCTACAAATGATGCAATTTCTTGTTGTAACAAGTTTAAGTATCGTCTAGCATTTAAATTTTGTCTAAAAAAATAAGGTCCAATTAACCTTCCCTTAAAAATGCCACACCACACATTAGTTTTAAAAGAATACTGATCTCTACACTCTATTATGAAATTGGGATTTACATCAGCCCACCATCGACAATTCTGAGAGGATACCGTTCCATTGGAGGTAAAAGTGGCTTCGTCCGTAAACATAATGTACCTTGAAAAATGTAGGCTGTCTTCAATCTCACCTTGTATTCGTGCACAAAATTCTAATCTTGAGTCAAAGTCTCTTTCTTTCAATGTATTAATAAATTTAGGCTTATATGGGTGATAATGGTGTTTCTTTAAAATTCTCCTTACAGTTGTATTTGCTACATTTGTCCTCTCCGATATTCCAGCAACAGAGGTAACCTTATGCTCCACAACATCTAGCAATATTTCTTATCCTTTGTCATCAATTTTCCATGCAACATGCTGTTTTATAAAAATACCATTCACTGAACCGCTGTCCTTGAATTTTGACATAATTTTGCCGACCGTCGCTTGGGAAATATGTCTTTCAGGATGTCTGGTATTAAAAATTTCGGCAGTAGTTCTATTTGTACGGTCTTCGCCATGAATTGAAATTATTTCAACCTTTTCAGCTTTTGTAAGCATGTTTACAAAATTGCCGACCATAACAACTAATATTTTCTAATAAACTGTCAATTTCGTATTTTGTTTTTAAAACTTTCATTCGGTTACTTATAGCAACGACATTCCATGGATGTACTGATTTTTTGTACATAAGTTCCTTTAAGTTACGTTAAGATATTCAGATTATAATTAAAACCATTTTTGTACTATCCAACTAAAGTTTAATAAAGAAAAAGTTGAAAAACAATTTCTGATTTTTTTGAAATTTGGAAAATAATCCAGAGACTACCTCTTTTTTAGTTGAAAATATCAATAATCTTCAAAACCAACTTACGTATGAATATTATGATCACAATATGCAATGGAATGGTAGCCTTTATACTACTTTAAAGAGTTTTAAATGATTTTAAAGTAGCCAGATACGGGGGTGAATAAAAAATACGAAAATATGAAATTTATTGAACATCAAAATTTCTCTCTCAAAATCGGCACATAAGCATAAAATGTGATTAGAATCATAATTTCCAAGTAACATTTTTCGAAATTTTAACAAATTGACCCGTTTTTAGGACATTTTTTCCAAAATTACGAACTGGACAATTGACAGATGTTACCTGTCAACTTTGACTTGGCGCATTTTAAGTTATTTCAGAAGCAGAAGTGATTGCTATCCAAAGTTGTTATTTAACTACAATAATAAAAAAAATTCCCATATGATTCCAACTTTATGGCGGACATTATATATTGAACCAAATATCTTATATATTAAAGAACATCAACTGTTTGAGAATATTTTGCTTAGTATTTAAAATGGATTGAAACTATGTTAATTAAAAACACATTAAAAAACGACAATCATAAGTAAAAATTCATATAAAGTCATAATATATTAAATCATTTGTTTATAATAATTAAAGAGAGTAACAATAAATATAAAGAAATTACCTTAATAATTGTCTAAATTTTGAAAACGCTCAACAGGTATAGAGGAGAACATTAAATATGCCCAATATGGATGTTTGTTTGTCATGGTGGAATCAGCTGTTTATCTGAAATAAACAAGTTTTAGTGATCTAATTTAATATAAGTATTAGTTGAACAGTAATAATAGAAATAATATTCATATTTAATATAAAGATTTAGACAAGTTAAGAAAATATAAATATAAATGTAATTATATGTCAAAATTTGATATAAATTTTATGGAGGAAATGAATCATAAAATAGTGATAGATATAAGTAAATATTTGCAACTATAGAATTTGGATAGTTCAAATAATGAAATCAAGATATATAATGTAGGCTGTCTTCAATCTCACCTTGTATTCGTGCACAAAATTCTAATCTTGAGTCAAAGTCTCTTTCTTTCAATGTATTAATAAATTTAGGCTTATATGGGTGATAATGGTGTTTCTTTAAAATTCTCCTTACAGTTGTATTTGCTACATTTGTCCTCTCCGATATTCCAGCAACAGAGGTAACCTTATGCTCCACAACATCTAGCAATATTTCTTATCCTTTGTCATCAATTTTCCATGCAACATGCTGTTTTATAAAAATACCATTCACTGAACCGCTGTCCTTGAATTTTGACATAATTTTGCCGACCGTCGCTTGGGAAATATGTCTTTCAGGATGTCTGGTATTAAAAATTTCGGCAGTAGTTCTATTTGTACGGTCTTCGCCATGAATTGAAATTATTTCAACCTTTTCAGCTTTTGTAAGCATGTTTACAAAATTACCGACCATAACAACTAATATTTTCTAATAAACTGTCAATTTCGTATTTTGTTTTTAAAACTTTCATTCGGTTACTTATAGCAACGACATTCCATGGATGTACTGATTTTTTGTACATAAGTTCCTTTAAGTTCCGTTAAGATATTCAGATTATAATTAAAACCATTTTTGTACTATCCAACTAAAGTTTAATAAAGAAAAAGTTGAAAAACAATTTCTGATTTTTTTGAAATTTGGAAAATAATCCAGAGACTACCTCTTTTTTAGTTGAAAATATCAATAATCTTCAAAACCAACTTACGTATGAATATTATGATCACAATATGCAATGGAATGGTAGCCTTTATACTACTTTAAAGAGTTTTAAATGATTTTAAAGTAGCCAGATACGGGGGTGAATAAAAAATACGAAAATATGAAATTTATTGAACATCAAAATTTCTCTCTCAAAATCGGCACATAAGCATAAAATGTGATTAGAATCATAATTTCCAAGTAACATTTTTCGAAATTTTAACAAATTGACCCGTTTTTAGGACATTTTTTCCAAAATTACGAACTGGACAATTGACAGATGTTACCTGTCAACTTTGACTTGGCGCATTTTAAGTTATTTCAGAAGCAGAAGTGATTGCTATCCAAAGTTGTTATTTAACTACAATAATAAAAAAAATTCCCATATGATTCCAACTTTATGGCGGACATTATATATTGAACCAAATATCTTATATATTAAAGAACATCAACTGTTTGAGAATATTTTGCTTAGTATTTAAAATGGATTGAAACTATGTTAATTAAAAACACATTAAAAAACGACAATCATAAGTAAAAATTCATATAAAGTCATAATATATTAAATCATTTGTTTATAATAATTAAAGAGAGTAACAATAAATATAAAGAAATTACCTTAATAATTGTCTAAATTTTGAAAACGCTCAACAGGTATAGAGGAGAACATTAAATATGCCCAATATGGATGTTTGTTTGTCATGGTGGAATCAGCTGTTTATCTGAAATAAACAAGTTTTAGTGATCTAATTTAATATAAGTATTAGTTGAACAGTAATAATAGAAATAATATTCATATTTAATATAAAGATTTAGACAAGTTAAGAAAATATAAATATAAATGTAATTATATGTCAAAATTTGATATAAATTTTATGGAGGAAATGAATCATAAAATAGTGATAGATATAAGTAAATATTTGCAACTATAGAATTTGGATAGTTCAAATAATGAAATCAAGATATATATATATATATATATATATATATATATATATATAGATATATATGACAAATAAAATAATTTATGTTTATAAATGTAAATATTATTTCCAAGTTGTCACAAGTCTCAAAACAAGATTGACATTGTAATATCGAAATATAACCATGAATTTCACTATTTGTTATAGACTTGTTGTATTGAAATTCGTTTGAATTAAAAAAGAAAACAGATAATTTTCAAGTGAAATTCACATTCATATGTGTTTTCAAAACTTTCATAGAGTGTTGTAATTGTGAATAGAATTCGACAGTTCAAGAAAGAATTTGATTGGAGTAAAATGACAGGACAAATTTTGATAAATTAAAAAGAAACAAAATTAGTGAGCTGAGAAACAATAGTTTATTTATTGATTAAAAAATTGACGATCGAGAGGAAGCGTGGGGAGATTGGTTTTGGCGTCGAAGTAGAGAGGAAGTGATGAACAATTTTACGACAAATTTCAAGTTAAATCACAAAAAATAATTATCAAAGCTAAAGATTCCTCGTGTATATAAAACTACGAACACTCACATGTATATATATCCAGTTTTTTCCGTGAGAATATCACAAATTCTCCATAAATGATGCAGCTTGAACTTCGGTAGGCTTATTCCTGTTACCAAACGAGCTATATTCCAGATTTCAGGTCAGTGTTTCTTTAAATATTATTGGCCAATAATAATAATAATAATAATAATAATAATAATAATAACTAACTAGTTAAATTCAGTGACTATTTCCATGTGTATAATAATTCTTGCGTCTATATGATCGATCTACCTAAAATAGAAAAAAAGACTTTATGTAGTTTATTCAATAGATAAAATTTCAAGATTATTTAAAAAGGCCTACATGCATGTTTGTAATTCTGTAATAAAATAATGGTGGTACTTACTTCATTTCGAATTGTATAAGAAATATCCATTTAAATCAATAGATATATTTTCAAATGTATGTATAATCTGTAACCCAGTTTTTCTGAACATTTTCATTATCTGTATATATATATATATATATATATATATATATATTATTAGCTCTGGTGCGCTGAAAATCAATAAGGTTCATCAGTGAGATGCCCTGAATAATATTCAATCATAAAATTGGTGACTTGTTGAACTCCGGAGGCTGTATCGTGCTAACAAATTGAAATTTCTCAAAAAATGACAAAATGTCGTACTTCAAGTACCATAGCACCCGTTGTACTGGCTCTGGTGAACTGAAAATCAATCGGTATCATCTCTGACATGGCCTTAACAATATTCAATCATAAAATTGCTAACGTATTGCACTCCGGAGGCTGTATCGTGCTAACAAGACATGTAAGGAAAAGTGGCCGACGACAACGACGACGACATACACACAGGATTTTTTAAAAAACCGTTTTTTCGTGTTGTTGTTGATGGAAAACGTAAAAATAACTCAAAAAAAAATTCTTTTTGGGGTAAACCAATACTTTTCTCGCATATAGAAAGGTTCGGCGGAAAAGTAAAATTGCAACCATTTGAAATGTTCATGCAAATATTAAGTAAACAAGATAAAATTAAGATCCTTTTCTCGACAGATGGATATCAATGCAGCTTATTTAAGGCAGAATTTTAGAAAAAGTATCATATCAAAATACCCATTTTGATATTTCCAGTGACACGACTGTTAGCATGCTAGTCGCCATTGCGTAACACTTTACTTTGGCTACATTGAATTTACCAAATAATACTAAGTTGATGACACTGATTAAGTCAAAACATTTAAATTATTGACAGATTTAAAAAAGAGCAGCTGATCGATGAAGATAGGGTGCATTTCTATTGTTTATTAATTGTGTTGTCTGGACCATGTATTTATGGGGACATATTGGCGGGTATCGTCTTTTTGGCGCTTGCGGTGCATGTGCTGCTGGCGAGAGTGGTAACAGATATAAAACGTTTGTTATCCCGTTTGATGAGGGAATCAAACAACCCAGGACATGATTAGTTAGATTAATTTAATGTCATTCTCCCCCACAAACCCCCACATAAACAAATCTCAGTATTATCTATTCAAACATCCTCAATATTGATTTCAACAAAAATGACCAGGTCCAGGTCCTTTGATTTGTGGGATGGTTGTCGGCAATGATGGTTGACGGTGAAAGGGTTGGCCATTTGTGGTGTTTGGCGGGTAGCCCACACATCACGGTTAATAACCATCATCTTCACAGCTCGTGGTTTAAACACATTATACCCCCCTCCCTCCCCCCTGCAAACTAGTGTCAGTGGTTTTCAGGATTTACTGATGTTTTTTACCATGCAACACAGTTGTTTTTAATCACTTTTCACTTTCGTTGTGAACTATTTTTGGAGGTTGAGAGTTCTTTGTCGACCCCAGTGAGGATTCTCATAGATCCTCTTAGTCGGTCGGTGGGGTTTTTACGGTTTACAGTGCGACCAGCAATGCCGATGTTAGGGGGGTGGTTAGGCGCGGTAGATTCAGGGCTAATACAGATTTTTCTTTCTTGAGCTATCATCCTTTATACGCCTGACTGTCTATATTGTTGGTTACACGCCTACGGTACAAAATAGTTGAGTCATTTACTAATTTTTTCGTTCACAAGGCCGTCTTCTTTTTGTTTCAAAAAAGAATAATGCTTATTTACAACAATTCATTTCATTCGTTTTTGGTGTTATAAACAACAACACGTTTCACATTTTGTTGTTTTAAAAGTTCAAGAATTGAGTGGTTTCCTTGCAATGGTCTCCTTTGTGAATTTTTTTAAGGATTAACCTCGATTACTTGTGAGTAATAATTTTAAATTAATATTTTTGCCTATTTTACCTGTGTATATATTTTTGTAGTTGATTGATGAAGAAATAAACATATTTCGAAAGCTCTCAACATTAAGTAAAAAAAGTGCACTTATTCCTAACAAGGCTTATTCCTGACAACTTTCTAACTATTCCGCTACCTCTTGGCCGTTCTGCTTGTGGTTTCCATTCTGTAATCTTCGTCACTGCTGCATTACTTTCCTTTCTGAATATGTGTGCATAAACCAAGTTAAGCTGAAACAGCGGAAGTTTTATCACATTATATTATTTGGGTCCATAAATACATAAATGTTTATAATCATTGCAAACAAGTTGCATACTAATCAAAATTTCACCACGTTGGAGAAATTTCGGGTTAGTACGATACAGCCTCCGGAGTGTATACAAGTGGCCAATTATATAATTGGGTATTTTTCAAGGTGTCTCACAAATGTACCCTATTGAATTTAAGCTAACTATAGCGAGTACAGCGGGTCCTATAAATCCAGATATACTGCATTTTTGGTTACTTTTGGAGAAATTTCGGATTGTTAACACGATACATCCCCCGAAGTGTATACAAGTGACAATTTTATGATACAATATTATTCAGGGCATCTCACAAATGATGAAAAGTTAGTTTTAATCTTTAAAACCGTTTATTGCGTTACGTTCTTCTACTTCTACAACCTCATCATCTTCATAGGTATGATACATAAGTTGCGAGGGGTAGAATATATCTCCATTTACAATAAGTTTTCCGTTTTTAATAAAGCAATGTTCTTCATCATGATTTTGTTTTGCCAAATATAAATGATGTCTTAAGATTTTGGCTTCTTCCCGTTGTCTGATCCTGAGCAATGGAAATATTTGTTCCCTTTAAATTTTTTCTATTCTCATAGATCTTCTGCTTAGTTAGACATGATATGAATTTAAACTTGATGATGATGATTGAACATTATTCAGAATATCTTACAGATGAACCCTATAGATTTTCAGCTCACCAGAGCCAGTCCAACAGGTGCTATAGTACTTTAAGTACGACATTTTTGGAGAAATTTCATTTTGTTAGCACGATACAGCCTCCAGAGTATATACAAGTGACCAATGTTATGATTGGATATTATTCAAGGCGTCACAAAGATGAACCCTATTGAGATTTAGTTCACAAAAACCAGGACAACGAGTGCTATGGTACTTGAGGTACCAAATTTTTATCATTTTTGAGAAATTTCAGTTTGTTAGTACGATACATCCTCCGAAGTATATACAAGTGACCACTTTTATGATTGGATATTATTCAGGGCGTCTCAAAGATGAACCGTGTTGATATTCAGCTCACTAAAGCCAGTACAACGAGTGCCATGGTACTTGGAGTACCAAATTTTTGTAATTTTTGGAGAATTTTAGTTTGTTACCACGATACAGCCTCCATAGTGTATAAAATTGACTTTTATGATTGAATATTATTCAGGACGCCTTATATATGAAGCTTATTGATTCTTAGCTCACCAGGGCTAGTACAACGGGTGCTATGGTACCTGAAGTGCCACATATTCGGTCCTTTTTGGAGAAATTTCGGGTGTATACAAGTGACCAATTTTATAATTGGAAATTTTTCAAGGTGCCTCACAGATGTATCCTATTAATTTTCAGCTGACTATAGCGAGTACAGCGGGTTTGAGGAAATTTCGGTTTGTTAGCACGATACATCCCCCGAAGTGTATGCAAGTGACCAATTTTATGATAGAATATTGTTCAGGGCATCTCACAGAGGCGGAAAAGTAAGTTTTAATCTTTAAAACCGTTTATTTCGTTCGAGATCTCGATTAGTATACGAGTGATTATTAAGTAGCAAATGTTCGCAATCGTAATGAAACATTGTACAATTAATAATTAGTGTAAATAGTGTAAGAATTCTGTGTAAATATAGTAATAGTGTCCGAATTTGATTTTTATTTAATTACAAACAATAATAATTGGAATAACAGTGCGCTAATTATCAATGTACGTGCACATAGGTAAGAATAAGAGAATATGTGTGTCGAACCCTTTTAAAGTGATAAATATTCATACAGAATATTTTGAATAGGAAATTTCTTTCTCAGCTGTGTTGGTTAAATCGAAAGGAAGTTGACAGGACCTGACCCCATCTTTAAGACTGCAGTATTAAGTTTATTCGAATCTATTGTACTTATAATTTTATTTAGCTATTGAAGTAAGCATTTTTATAAAAAATATAGTAAAGAATAAATATGCAATAGTAAAGTATAAATCTACAATTTATGTACAGTGATATAACCAAAACTCTTATTCAAAGCTACATTTTATGCTTAATATGAATTTTAAAGAAATATCACGAATTTTTGTAGTTCATATAAAAATCTAACATTTAAAAAATTGAATATTAGAAAGTTGATGGAGTATTTTTTAAAATAGTACAAATCGAGGGACAGCAAATAAACATAGGACCCTCTAACCTTTCCGTTTATAGCTTATTTTCTATCTGTTCATGTACTTCGTCTACAACTTTCCTTATTTTGGTTACTTGTTGACTCGATGGTCACCATTTATATCTTTTATTCTGTCTTCCACTACCAAAAATGTATTAGTGTATTTTGCTGTTTTACAAAATTCAAAATTGCTACTCACTCAACACAGCATTAACAACTATGGTTTATTTATTATAGTCAATTGTCTCATGAATAAATCGATTAATTTTGTTATCTAACAAATCTGCAATTAGTTGCAAATTTAATTTAAAGTTACATCAACACGTATAACCCACGAAATAAACCACATACTCCAGTACTTCGGTATTAACCGATTAGGTAACGTATACTGTACTCCCATAAAAAGGAATCTAGAGGCGTTAGATCGGGAGACTGGGAAGAACACAATATTTTTCTTATTTATTTAAATCGTTTTTATCACGACGGGTGGGATAAATGTGTACACACGGTATATCTATTTACTTAATTTATTTATATACTTGACTATTCACTTATTCTTTTTATGTACACACTTAATTTTTAACCCATATTAAATACACTGTTCACTATTTAATTAAGTAATTTGTTTAAGCGCAGTTCATTATTTATGATCAGTACTCTTCTGGGTTCGCTATGAAATCACTGACTCACGGCTCGAAGGTAGTCGCCTTTTATACCAAAACTCCTTTCTGGAACATTCGTATTTCTGGAATTTCTAGAATGCAGCTCTCAACAAATGATCGATCTTCCTGGAAATTTTTCTATAAAATCAATCACAAAAAATAGTCCCTCCAAGAAATCCGTTCGTACTCGCCAAAATTTTAATTTTCGATAACGGATTAGACGGGACAGGCTTCGACGACCACACCAGTGTGCGATTTCATAACAATATTGAACCCCACAGTACTATCAGAGTAAAAAAAAACTCTTCAATAAGATTAGGTCTTCGGAATAGCACAGTGCTGTTTAAAAATAACTGATGCCCAATCAAAATATATGTAAACGATATCTGAACAACTAACATTAGTAAGTATGTTGAATAAACGTGAGGAACCAAACTGGACCATCAAAATGTTATTTACTTCAATTATGCCATATGAACCAAATGAAAACGCAAGAAAACGACGAATTTTGTGGAATAGACAATTGGAAGAGGCGAAAAAGCCAACGATAGAATAGAAATTCGCGAAAAATGATTAGTGGAAAACTTTAGTGCTTCGACTCTTGCTGCGTGGAATCTACTCATGTTATTTTTTTTAATAAAACTCACTTTTTCTAAATAATTCCTCAATATAATCAAAAATTGACAATTGTTTCGATATTACGAAATATCATCGTCAGAATGACAGAAGTTACATTTCATGTGATGCTTACATGATATTTAATAATTATTTTTGGCTAGATCAAGATGTGACCTATCTTGTGATTGACTTAATATATGTGAATAGAAAAATATAGGTCAAATCCTTAGAAATTGTGAAATTAGACACAATGAACACGTACGTGCATACAGATTAAAACAACCAGACAAACCCGATTACACAAAACATCTACTTGACACCAAACATTCATTAACACCTAACACAGAACTAGAAGTACTACTACTGTTATATATCATATATTCTTCTTGATCTAGCCAAAAATAATTATTAAACATCAGGTAGGCAATACATGAAATGTAACTTCTGTCATTCCGACGATGATATTTCGTAATATAGAAACTATTTTCAATTTTTTAGAGTTTTTATAATTTTTTCATTATATTGTGGAATTATTTAGAAACAGTATTTGCATGCATGCATGCATTTTCTAATGAACTATCAGTGACAATCTTAAAATCAATTCAAATTCACAAAGATATTCACAAATCTACTAGAAAAGTATCGTCGTGGAATAAACAATCTGTTGTAGATTATTTTTTAATTAACAGGGAGAACCTAAAGTGGATAACAGATATGATTTTACTATAAGAGGAATCTAAATAGGTAGGCGTCCACTACCTGCTTATAATACAAATAAAAATAAATACAATCAAGGTAAAAGAAAAAGGAAATAATTTGATTGATCATAAGAAGCTGCAAAATAAACGACAACGAAATCCACCAAGGACTAAATAAAAAAATCTAATGTAAACACGGGACAATGAAAACTAAATAAATACTTCAAAAACTGAAGTTCTTGACGCAGCTGAGGAGCTATGTGGAACTCAAAAAATATTCAACATATATTCAAAGGAAAGCGGATGGCGGGCATAAAAAATACAAGCAAGGATTGAAAATAGAAAAGTGGAAACAGTACCTAATGACAAATAGAGAATACCGTTACCATAAAAGATCAAAGGATCAATTTCAGTAGAAATTTAGAAAACCAAAAACTATTCTTATACAATGAAACAGTTGAGGCGAGAAAAACCACCGAGAGATAAATATGTATATATTTCAACAAATATAAACCGAGAAGAAGAGTTATTAAATAAGGAAATACACAAAAAAGGAAATGATATACATCCAATAATATCAAGAGGAATGACGCGGGTCAGAGAGAAATTAAAAATGGGGAAATTACCAGGATAAGACCAAATCACGTTCTAAAAGCTTATGGTTGTAGAAGAAATTGTAGGAAGAGAAGTTTGCAACTTACCAGATTATATATTGAAAGAAAGAAGAATGCTTAAATAATTAGAACAGTCACTAATAAGAGGGGATTGTTGACTGACAAGCATATATAGCAAAGTCGTCACTTTTATGCCATAACATAAATTAGAATAACAATTAAATAAACGCAACATGGATTTAGGGAAAAAACCTACGAGATTTGATATAGATTAAAGGAAATACATAGGTATGTACTTCAATGACATGAACTGGAATAGTTCACTAAAATAGAAGAGTCTGAGCAAATAGATAAAAAAATAAATCAAAGGGTCGCCAAAACGGGAATAACATATAATTGCTTTAAGAGGCACTTTTTCGGAAGCCGCTGTTAAAACACAGATACATTTATACTATAAAGTAGTCAGAGTCTGAATCCTCTCAACTCAGGCACTAGTCAAGATTCAGTATCTCAAATGTGGTAACATTGGTTGTGTTTGTATATATAGTTATATAAGCGAGATGCTCTCTGCCAGTCGGCCTTCCCTGTTTTTTATTTGATTTGTATTGAACCAATCACAAGAAACTGATTTTATATAAGATATTTTCACAGATTTAGTGAAATTATTCACATGTTTACTACGAATCAGACCAATGTGTGCTTTTATCAGATGACTTTTTCTCTAGCATTTTTATACAATTGAAGAATCTGATGTTGTGTCAGCAGTTCTTATATAGGAATTGAAAACAATATTTAACGCTTCTAATAAGCAATAGCTTCTGTGCTATATGTCGAACATTTTTTCAGAACAGGAACATAAGAAGTCCAACCAGTACTGTCACAGTTTTAGAAGTACCTACATGGTTTCGTTTAATCATAAAAGTACGCTATCATCTAATATATAATGCGCCCAGATATCTGTTTCTCGAACATCATTTAAATTGTTAGAAATAACAAAATTGCTAGGTCAGACCCTGTCCGTTCCTCTACTGGTTTTACGGTGATAATAAGAAGCGAACCTTGCCAATAATGGACGAGAAAAAAATCAACCCTTATTAGTGAATTGTGGAAACCTGTTTTAGAGCTATTGCAACTCATCGTCCGTAAAAAATTGTCTATTCAAAGGATTTTCGTGACAATTCGAATTTGCACGGTCAAACAGACATAGTATTTTATTTTTACATTATTATTGAAACATAACATAACAGTTATGACCCATATGAATATTTAAAGTGAGTTGCACGTGTGTTCCTATACAGGAAGTCGTTAGGTTCATTTTAAGCTGGTTGTTAGACCGTTTTTTATATACTAAACTGACCGAACGTTTCTCTGAGAAATCAATTTTTTAAAGTTATTGTGAAACCCCTTCAATACTTAATACTCACTTTGATCATGTATATTTCGCCAAAAACAGTTAGGTAATCCATAATAAAATTCTTCATAACGAATAAATTTATGATCTTACTGCCTACAATAGCATATTATTGCGCAAATCTCCCATCTACATTAGTGTCTGTGATGATCTGTGATCAAAATCATGATCAAAAATAATTGAAAAACAATGATCTACGAAAAAAAAAAATAATCATCATCCTTTCCATGTTTCAAACTTTGATCGCTACAATATTTTAAATTATTATTTGGCGAACAAAGTAATATATTTCAAAAATGCAGTTGATTCAACAGTTCATCTAGTTTCTCAATTGACGCCCCTAGATAGCATACCGAATCTTTACTCCCCAAAATAATATCAAACTTATAGGAGGCAAGTATTTTAATAACGAAGCTATTAAGAGGGGTGTAAGACAAGGAGTTTGTTCTCAGGATTATTCAGCCTCTGCTCAGTTAATTTCAATAATAATTCAGAAACAAACCAACTGATATCACTTGTGTTACATTATAAGTAAAGCTAAATTTAGATTAAATGGTACTATTACTTTTCCGCCCAATCTTTCTATATGCGAGAAAAGTATTGGTTTACCCCAAAAAAAGTTGGAATTTTGAAATTTTTTTTTGAGTTATTTTTACGTTTTCCATCAACAACAACACGAAAAAACGATTTTTAGAAAAAAAATCCTGTGTGTATGTCGTCGTCGTCGTCGTTGTCGTCGGCCACTTTTCCTTACATGTCTTGTTAGCACTATACAGTCTCCGGAGTGCAATAAGTCAGCAATTTTATGATTGAATATTGTTAAGGACATGTCACAGATGATCCCTATTGATTTTCAGCTCACCAGAGCCAGTACAACGGGTGCTATGGTACTTGAAGTACGATATTTTGTAATTTTTTGAGAAATATCAGTTTGTTAGCACGATACAGCCTCCGGTGTTCAACAAGTCACCAATTTTATGATTGAATATTATTCAGGGCATCTCACTGATGAACCCTATTGATTTTCAGCTGACCAGAGCCAATACAACGGGTGTGACAGTACTTTAAGTACGATATTTTTGTCTTTTTTGGAGAAGTTTCAGTTTGTTAGCACGATACAGCCTCCGGAGTATATACAAGTGACCAATTTTATGATTGGATATTATTAAGGGCGTCTTAAAGGTGAAATCTATTGATATTCAGCTCACTAAAGCCAGTACAACGGGTACTCTATGGTACTTGAAGTACCAAATTTTTGTCATTTTTGGAGAATTTTCAGTTTGTTAGCACGATACAGCCTCCAGAGAGTAAACGATTGATCAATTTTATGATTGAATATTGTTCAAGGTTCTCACAGATGTACCCTATTGATTTTCAGTTGACTGGAGCGAGTACAGCGGGTCCTATAAATCCAGATATATTGAATTTTTGGTTATTTTTGGAGAAATTTCGGTTTGTTAGCACGATACATCCCCCGAAGTGTATACAAGTAACAATTTTATGATTGAATATTGTTCAAGGCCACAGATGCGGAAAAGTTAGTTTTAATCCTTAAAACCGTTTATTTTAATATAATTTCTTTATTAGTAGCACAAGCATTTTGAATATATTGACAATTTTTGTTAACTAGATTTAAAACTAGTGATTTGTGGGTTGAGGTGGCCATTGCACTGACTGTTTTAAAAAGCCTGTACTTTAAGGTTAATGAAATAAAGTTATGAAGCTTATAGAATGTAATAACATACATACAATAGATCTTTTTTATAGATCTGGAATATTGTTTCAAGAGTGATTGCTGTCGACGTTCATAGCTATCCCAAAGGAAGTTAATATGAGATACTGCTGTCGGTACCATACCGAACGTCAGCTTAATGTGCCATATTTTAAAGATATTCTTGGTAATCATAGTCCATTGAATATAAACAAAATTTCTGGAAAATATTGGGCAAACACAAAAAAATATGTTCGTCTACTTTTTTTGTTTTATAACAAAGCATTCGATACTGTTCCGTAAAGACAATTATATCTGTGACATATTACATGTAGAGAAAGATACCAACCATTTTAAGAAAATAGATGTCTTTGGTATAACTCAAACTTTCTAGCGAAGATTGCACCTGAAGAGGAATGAAAATAATGAGTACATTAATAAGTGATTTTGATTTATATATTTTTCCTCTCCTCTCAGAGGAAGTCAACTAAAACTAGTTACTAGTTTTAGATTCAAGCTGCTTATTAAATACGTTGAACACAAATGAAATTCCACTTTATGCAGCAAAAGTAAGTTAACATATTTTGAGTTCCTACATATCGCCGTTCCGGGGGAATGAAGACAACTGCAAATCGCTAAATTTTCCTAGGGATGCAAAAAACGATAAGATGTTTTTAAAAGGATTTGTCCCAAAAAGCATAATTTCTTTATAATTGTAATTATATCAATAATAGACAATGTTGGGTGAACAATATAAGATACATTACGTATATTTTTCTTGTGTTTGATATTATAGATGATTTTTGAAGTTATGCTACGTTATAGTAAAAAAATATATCTAAATTACATTTCTGCCTTTTTCGATTATTAAAAAATGGCAAGTGTATTACTATAAAATAACATAAAATCGTGAGATCAATAATGGTAACACAATAATAGATTATACATGTAATTACTTATTTTACAATATCGGTCGGCATTCGATCGATCGTATAGGCGAATAAATCAGTAAAACTAACATTAATATTTAAAAAAACTTATACTACATAATTATAACTATAACACAACACACCGTAGTCAAAGTGTTCTACTGCATACAGATACGCTGCAATCAGAAATCTGAGAACAAACAATTAAGTCATGATTATCAGGTTTATTTATGTAGCGTTTTAAAGAATTCACTTGTTCTTTTGTTAGCCCATACAAAAACTATGATTAATCCTGGCTGGCTTTTCGATAGTTCTTCCAGATAAATCAAAACGCAGCTATTTCAACAGCACCCCTATTATAAAAAATTTCATGACAAAAAATGTTGTTGAACTCTTTGTTATATCCGTTATCTAAAAAGAACATGGACGTAGACATATTACAAAAAAAATTCTTAAATTATAACTCACAGTGAAATTGTAGCAATACTGCCTGTAAATCATAAATAGCCAACGAAATGCTTCCAGCTTTTTTTTTATTTTATCTTTCTCCTTTTCTTCACGACTTAAAATTTTCTCCTCCAAATGTTCATTATACTTATTCTCAATTTGTTTCTTCTCATCTTTCGATGAATTTTTAAAAGACTCACAAAGATCGCACTGATATTTTTTCTGTACGAAAAAGCCGATATTGAATTTTATGTTGAAGATTCTTGAGTAATAATCGTATGTGACTGATGGTTGGTTAGAAGCAGATCTTCTCTTGCAATAATCTCTATGCATTTCTGCAATTGTTAAGTCCACCTTCTATAAACTCTCGATTTGTCTCTTTACGAATATAATGGCTCTCAATTCGCGTAATAGAATTGATATGGTCAAATACAGAATTAGTTAGCTCTTCATCAATATTTTTGTGGTTCTCGTGTTTCCCCTTGCGATCTTCTACCATAATGCCTTGTTCAGATACTCTTAAATGAATTACATTTCTTATCATTTTTTCTGAAATCCCAAGTGTGTTGATCAAGATTACATACTCCTATTCTTTTCCCATTGTCACGAAGATAAAATGCACAATTTGGTTTCCTTGGTTGTGCTGAAGATACTCGCCTATATTTTATTCGTCCACACATGATCCGAGGAAATCCGCTGGCGTTGTAAGCTTCCTAACTTCCAGTATTCTTTAATTAAAAAATTGCGACATTCGTCTGAAAATTTCTTTAAACAATACAAAATACATTTGTCGGTGAAAGCAGGCTTCATGTTTCTAGGTTTGATAACCTTTCCTGTTCTTGAGGTATACTCGACCTAAAGTTCTAAGTCGCTTTGCTTTAACTTGTTTTCAGTTATTTTCGTTTTTTAACTCTTTTTTCCCCTTTTTGTTGGGGTATTGAAAGGTTCCTCATTCTGATTATCATCATTGTGAATAGGAATATTCTCAATGAATTCTGAGGTTTCATTTGAAGAAATCATTATCATCTGGTTGCTACTCGTCACTCGATCCCGCAGAAAACGGTACTTCTTCTGAATCACGGTAATCTGTGTAACTCTTCTTTATGTTATTTTTGTACTACTACTAATTTCTCTGCAATAAAAAAAAGAATACTTTAAAAGACATGTGAATAATACTAGTTATCACGTTTTGTTAGTGAGGATGGAGATTTTATGCTCTTGATACAAACTACTATAAAGTATTGGCATCGTACAATTTTAAAGTAACGAGTGCATCAATGCTACGAAGCGCGATACAAACGGATTGCGGTT
This sequence comes from Galeruca laticollis, assembly GCA_963921935.1. NCBI lineage: Eukaryota > Metazoa > Arthropoda > Insecta > Coleoptera > Chrysomelidae > Galeruca > Galeruca laticollis. Next base: position 180,021,430 of record OY998180.1, read on the forward strand.
TATTGAAAGGCAGAGATGCCGGGTCAAAGGTACACAAAAAATAAACGGTTTTAAAGATTAAAACTAACTTTTCCGCATCTCTGAGATGCCCTCAACAATAGTGTATCATAAAATTGTCACTTGTATACACTTCGGGGGATGTATATTTACTTTCATTATTGTTTAACGAGATGCTTAAGAGTTTACATAGGCAAAATGGTACGTACTCAAGCCGACAAAGTAGCAGCTATCTTAATAATTGGTGAATCTAGAAAGAATCTCCATGAAGCGGAACGTTTATTTAATGAGAGATACCCAGATCGCCATATCTCGAGAACTTATTTGAGGGAGCTTCTTCACAAGTTTGAAGCAACAGGTAGTGTTCAAGATGCCAAACGATCTGGTCGACCAACATTTAGTGATGATAAAAAAATTGATATAGTTGCTGAAATTGTAGTAAACCCTACTTCCTCTTCAACTAAAGTTGCGTCTATCTGTGAAGTAAGTAAAAGTACAGTACAGAGAGTGTTGGCTAAAAATAAATTCCATCCATACAAGTTAAAAATGGTGCACCACCTTTCGGATGACGACCCCGACAGAAGACTCGAATTCTGTGAATGTATGACAAATAAAATTAGTCAAAGTCCACATTACACAAAAACAATTTGTTTTAGTGACGAAAGTACTTTTTGCCTTAATGGAAATGTGAATACACAAAATGTAAGGTATTGGAGTGACACAAATCCTCAGACCTTTCGTGAACAACATACCCAATTTCCAGAAAAAGTTAATGTTTGGGCAGGTATTTTGGGAAACCACATAGTTGGTCCTGTTTTCCTAAATTCAAATTTAAGCGGTGAAGTGTATCTGGAGATGTTACAAAATGCAATTGAGCCGTTAATTCTTGAAATTCTGGAAGGTAATCAAGATGAATTCGGCCATCTGGAAATAACATTTCAACAAGATGGTGCTCCTGCACATTATTATGGTGCAGTAAGACGTTACCTGGATGAAGAATATCGAGGTAGATGGATCGGCCGGCGAGGTCCTATAGAATGGCCACCTAGGTCACCAGATCTGACACCATTCGATTTTTTCTAAGGGGGTACTTGAAATCCAAGGTTTATACTACGGCACCAGATAGCATTGGCGTTTTGAACGAAAGAATTACTGAAGAATGCAATGCTATTTCAGCTGACACATTCGAACGAGTACGACAATAGTTTGCTAATAGGATGTATTACTGTCAGGAAGTAGACGGAGCACATTTCGAACACTTGCTATAAGAATCCATTGTTGATATTTCATTAATTAAATTTCAATAATTTTGGTATTTATTTAATTTATCCGTCAAAATTGATTTAAACCCAAACAAAATTAATACGGCTATGTAGCCAATGTCAATGCCTTTCAAACGAGATATCACTTGCCATAAGGTCCTGCTTAAAATTATTGGCCAGAGTGGCACTGTGACGTCATCTATTACTATTACGTCACCTGTTACCATTCGTAAAGCAGTTTACAACACTTTATTTTCACCCTCCAAATTTTATTAATTTAAGTGTAGCCGTTCAAAAGATACGAGGGGGAGGGGACTTTTGAATAGCACTGTATATATATTTATATATATATATATATATATTTATATATATATATATATATATATATATATATATTTATATATATATATATATATATTTATATATATATATATATACAGGGTGTCCCGGGACTAATGGGAAAAAAGTCGGGAGCGTATAATATGAGCTAAAATAATGTTAGTACTTCATATAAACTTTTTCTATGCAGGCCCTCCTTTTCGAGTTATAGGCCTCCAAAGTTTTAATTTTGAATTTGGTTTTTATTTTTAATTTTTGTACTAGTTATTTGATCTTTATAAAATTGACAGCAAAGATATAATGTATGTGTATGTTTATTTTGGTAAGGTAAACAGATTTACAGTAGTGCATTGAAGCCAGGGACGAACTACTTGCAATGGTTAGTGATCCAAAAATTTTGCAGGGATGGCACACCCTGTATGAAATTATCGAAATTCACTTCCCCACACATTGAGCTAACGAAAAGATACTCTTGTTGGAATTCGATAAAATAAGCCGTTTGGCTAATATTTACAGTTTTATTCATGCACTACGTACCAATTTACGCATTCACCATTTTTATAACGAAATAAAACGTAACTTATTAATAGATGTCCAAGATTTACCTACAGTACTACAAAAAAATAATAGCAGAAGATGAAAAACATTAACGACTTATTAATTCGAAAGTTGGTAAAAACTTTTTATAAGTGTTTTTACCGTTTATCAAGTTACCATAGGATTAGTTGTCAAACGTTGTGTAGAATAGTTCGTAGTCAGTACTTGTCAATAATTCATAAGTCCTTAATTTAACAGTTACAATGGCAAAATTCGCTTTTATCGAGTACGCAGATATGCATCTAATGTATGGACTGGCTTCTCGAAACTGTTTAGAGGCCAGAAGGCTTTATGAAGAACATTTTGCAAACAGAGCATTGCCAGACAGACGAATGTTTGAGTGTATTGATCTCAGGTTACGAGAAACAGGTATGAATAAGTAAATGTAATTTTCTATGTATACAAAACAAAATTTTTAATTTTAGGAATATTTTTGCCAAAAAAAAGTGGAGAAGGTCCAGTACGAAGCATACGTACTGTGGCAGTTGAACAAGACTTGTTAAATGCAGTTGATAATGAACCATCAACGAGTTTTCTAAAAGTATCAAGAGAACATAACGTCTCGAAATTAGTTGTTCATCGCGTCCTAAAAGAACAGCTGTTATATCCTTTTCACATGAAGAAAGTACACAGTATGACAGTGGCTGATTATCCTGCACGGCTTGAGTATAGCCAGTGGTTTCTGCGACAACAACAAGCAGACAATACATTTATTAGTAACGTTCTCTTTACGAACTAATCCAGTTTCACCAGAGATGGAATCATAAATTCTCATAATATGCATTTATGGGATGATGTGAATCCACATGGCATTATCCAAACTAGGAGCCAGCATAGATTCATGGTTAATATTTGGGCAGGAATAGTTGGCAATCATTTGATAGAGCCATATACTTTATTGACGGTACTTTGACTGGTCAGAGATATTTGGAGTTTTTGCAAAATTAGTTATGGAACCTGTTTGATGATGTGCTACTACAAACTCGTAGGAATTTATGGTTCATGCATGATGGGGCCCCTCCTCATTTCAGTTTAGATGTACGACAGCATTTACACACAAGGTTTCCTAATAGATGGATTGGTCGTGGAGGCCCTTTTCAATGGCCACCGCGATCAGGAGACGTTAATCCTATGGATTTCTTTCTCTAGGGTTATCTCAAAAGTAAGGTATACGCAACACCTGTGCAAACAAGACAAGATTTAATAGACAGAATTGTGTTACACTGCAATGTTATTAGAAATAATGTGGGATTGCTCATTCAAGTGCAAAGAAACAACCTTCGTAGACTTAGAATGTGCGTGGAAGTGGGAGGAGCTCATATTGAACATTTATTAGAATAACGTCAGTTTTTGTTGTTGTTTAGAAATTAGTATTAGTCTAATGTTTTATAACTTGTGTTTTTTGAGGTTTTCTTAATGGTTTAATAATGTTATGTTCATAATTTTGATTAAAAGGAAGTAAATCCTGGACATCGTATTAATAAGTTAGTCAGGTAGATTTGTACGTAGTGCATTAATAAAACTGTAAATATTATCCAAACGGCTTATTTTATCGAATTCTAACAAGAGTACCTTTTCGTTAGCTTAATGTGTGGGGAAGGCAATTTCGATGATTTCATACAGGGTGTGCCATCCCTGCAAATTTTTTGGATCACTAACCATTGCGAGTAGTCCGTCCCTGGCTTCAAGGCAGTACTGTAAATCGGTTTACCTTTCCAAAATAAACATACACGTACATTATAGCTTTGCCGTAAATTTGATAAAGATCAAATAACTAGTACAAAAAATAAAAACCAAATTCAAAATTGATACTTTGGAGGCCTATAACTCGAAAACGAGGGCCTCCATAGAAAAAGTTTATATGAAGTACTAACATTATTTTGGCTCAGATTATACGCTCCTGACTTTTTTCCCATTAGTCCCGGGACACCCTGTATATACATATATATATATATATATATATATATATATATATATATATATATATATATATATATATATATATATATACATATAGGTAGAACATTAACTAGTCATACTCCGGTGGTTGAACGTAATGTTTTTTTGTACATAATTGAAGGGTCATGGAGAATAAGGATCAAAGTCCACTCTCCGGCCAATCTGAGTTAGGGATGCTATATTATAGCGTGCAATTAGTAGAAATGAAGGGCTGTTTCACTTTTGGGAAAAAGATTGTGTGCATCGTTCTTAGCACCAAAACAGATAGAGGGCGTTGGGAAAGACTGATCAGGTTGTTAGGAAAGAACGATCAGTCTATTTTAATCCCAGTTTTCCAGCGTTTTAAAATTCTTTATTAACGTTTGTTATTGGACCCAAGTTATTTTTTTTCAGGTTAATCCTTCAGCCAGAAACGTCTTGAAATTTTGTACTTTGATTTACTCAGAATTTGGAAAATGTGATTTTAACCATTCTTCCCCACACAAAAACATTAATTAGTGTTATTAACTTTCAGAATAATTTAATATTGCAATACAATTTACATTCGCTTCATTTAAGAAAAGTTCACGCAATCGTGAAAAGTGGTTTTTGCAAAAAGTACAGAGATTCTTCATTGTAAATAGATAAAACGGAATTTATTTAATATGTTGTTAATTCCCATATTTCACACATGTGGCAGGATGAGAATCCTCGCGATATAATTCAAACCAACCATTTCATGATCAGTCGAGTGAAGGGTTGAGAAAATATAAATGAAAAACTTATTTCTATTAGCACTTTGAGGTTCGATGCAATATAACTCACAAAAATTCATAGAGAAAAAAAATATATGAATAACCAGCATTATTTTTACTGACTTCACTATAATGTTCACAGATGACTGGATTCACTCTGTTGTTGTAGTTGTAATAAGGGAAATATCAAAACAAAATTACGATAATAACATTTATTGCTGAAAAATCATCACAATAAAATATTCACGCTTAGTGAGATCATATATCTATAAAAATATTTTGTCTATATGGCAAAATCTATCAGACGTTCATAAAAATCCTAAATATAATAAACTAAAAATAAATAAACATTCAAATAAGGTACAAATGACTAAGTCTCGGGTAGGTCTGCTTAAGGCAAATTTATATACAGCCACATGATAAGTCCAGACCAATAATACTGTTTAAAAATATATTTGGAATGTTTGAAGAATTTTCTTATAGAAAAAATCGGCCACAGTCTTTTTTGCGATTTTTAAATCGGCATAAGACACATTGTTATTATTGTCCGAAAACGAACTGGCACTAGTTTATAATCACATCATAATTTTCAACAACTAGTCAGGACTTTTTTTTTATTCAAGGTCAATTATTTAAAAGACTAGTTCAATAGGCAACTTCTGCGCCCCATGGTCGATATGGTTTCATCCCTTGCGAAGGAGGAATACTTTGGCTATAATTCTGATGGTGACTTGTAGTAGGGATACTAAACGCGTTGTGTGGATATTGATGCGGACTGTAGGCCAAAGCTGAAGGAGTCGTTGTCGTTAAAGGGGTTAAAATAGATGTAGAAGGTGGTATCCTATTATTACTATCCGAAGTTGGTACTGGTATTGTAGTTTGTCCACAAGATGTAGAAACGTCAAAATGTCCTAAATCATGATGTAGGTTCTGCGGAGGAGGAGCTGTTTGATGGTGATTTAGATTAGATAAGGGACCATGATTAGAAGCGGGAGAAGGAGGTAAAGCATTTATCGGAGGATAAGGAGGTTGAGATCCTGGATATCCCCAAGGAGCAGAGGTAGCTTGTTTTGAAGCTAGTTCTCTCTGAGCAGCACAACATTGAAGATGTGAAGTTAACCTAAGTCGTAATGGGTTTTGAACATCTAAGCCTTCAATTCGTTCCAGATATCGAGCAACTTCCGCCACACATTCCCTGAAACCCATTCCATGATAATCCATAGCATATTTATGCGGATCATAAGCGAAAGAATCCAAGCCTGTAAAAAATAGTTATAATTAGTATTATTTAGCTGTTATAAAAAAATGATGGAACAGAAGAATGAAAATACACACAAAATTTAAGATAAGAAAAAACGTTGTTTATGGAAAAGAAAATATCGTTGTGATTAAGTAAATGAGACTCGGAAAGAAAACTACTAAAAAAACTAGTAGAACTATTGTCATCATTGAATGCCTTGTAAGAGTCTGTGTAGTGGTGTATAGTTTCTATTTAAATTTACTTGTATATTGAGGCTATTGTATTTCAGTTGAGTTAGTTTCAGGATCAAATTGGTGATAATTGATTTTAATATGGAAGCTGCATGTGTATGTATCTGGACGTTTTATATGTTCCTGTTCCTTTATACGTTAATTGATGAGACATGTGAGGGTTTATGACCTAACCATCTATCACAAGCAGGAATGTTTCATATGTATCAATACCGTTCATAAATCCTCACCTGTCTCATTAATTAACCAACATTTTCAAAAATGTCAAGATATTATATAAAACTTCAAATTCTTCATATAATGAATTAGTTAATTCTAATGATAAGATCTTAAAATTGTCCAAAAATGGCATTTATGTGCTGAGGTGTGGTGATTGTGAAACGTCATATGTGGGAAGGACTTGTAGAGCTTTGGAGGTACGTATAAAGGAACATATAAAACGTCCAGATTCATCAACATTCGGTTTCCATATAAAATTCAATAATCATCAATTTCATCCTGAAACTAACTCAACACTTCTTAAAAATGTGAGCACCAGAAACTTCAACCTATTGGATTTTTACGAGGACATCGAAATAACAATTGCCTCAATATATAAGTAAGTAAATTATAGAAACTATACACCACTACACAGACTCTTACAAGGCCTTCAATAACGACAATAGGTTGACTACTTCTGCTAGTACTTTTAGTAGTTTTTCCCGAGTCTCTTTTATTTAATCACAACTGTTTGATATCTATAGAGCTCGGCGCCGTAACTAGGGGGCCATCGAGACTGTCTCTTTGATAGACGATAGATGGTCAGTTAGTTGGAACGACGAATTCTTAAATCATATCTAAATTCACCTTTCCAAATTTCTTTTTAAAATTTCTTTTTTATTTTTAATTTTCAATCACATTTCATTATGAGAGATCGTCGCCCTTATCGGATGGATATCAAGTCTATCTCCAGATTTATTATTTTTGATAGATGGCGGATGTCCAGCCGATCAGGACAAGGAACTCGCACCTTTTAACCTCAACTAAATTCACTCATCGATTTTTTTTAATAACATTCAATTATAAATTTTTTTTTCTTCAATCATGTTGACACCATTATACCAACGATATTTGTCTATGTTCCGACAATTCGGAACCCACTTGATGGAAAGTAACGTTAATCAAAAACATTAATTGTTTATTTCGAAAATTTCTTGGAAATGACTTGGCAAAATGAATAAATGTGTAGTTTAATACTAATAATTTTATATAATTTTACAATCAGCAATTTTAAATTATTTTAAATGTGAAATTTGTTTTTCAAACAGTGTACAATGATTGGACACTCTGGTCTTGTAAATTGACAAGTACTTATAACTTTTATACATAATCATCAATTTTAATAATTAAAATCATTTTACTGACCGCACTGAAGATGGCATTAAGCCGAAAGCGCTGTGAAAATTAAATTTTAATAAACTTTGCACAACAGTACAAAAAGTTGTTACCTTCAAAGGAATTCCGAGATACTTACATATATGTGTTTATTCAATATTTAACGAAATTTCTTTACAGCTATTTTGATGTACTTTATAGGCAAGCAACAATGATAATTTATATAATTTATTCTAAACTAAATAATTCCTATCTTGACAAAGTGCTATAAAACATTAGGTACTGAAAAAACGTTGTTATGTAGTGGAAAAACTTGAATGTTCATTTAAAATTAATACCATTAAGACAACCCCAAACAACTCTAACATATGGACTACCAAAGAGAAGTTTGAAATGTCCAAGAAAATAGAGGTATTCGAAGGGGAATATGGTTAGGATTGTATATTAGCTGCCAAAGAACAAAATAAATTACATTAACCTTAAAAAAGTAAACACATTTCAACAGGAAGTCAATTGAATGATTTAAAATCAAGGGGAATTGTTGCTAGCAAATTGTATTATAAATAATATTATTATTAGCAACAATAACCAAAAATTGATTCATCACAAGGTATTTCGATGTAAACTGTGATCAACAAAAATGAAGACGACTGTAAATAACATGAAAAGGTAGCAAAATAATGAATGATTATTCTAATTATCTTTGTGACAATAGTAAGGGGATATTATTATTGACCGTTATATAGGTTTTGTTGTATACAATAAATGGTTAATTAAAAAGCAGCAATAATGATGTATCGCATTACTAGCATTCTACAATTGTCAAAATGGGAGAATTTGTCAATTAGCACATAATTCAGCGAGAGTTCGATTTATCTATGGTTTATAAACGGTTCGCTGAATTCAAGCACAGAAGAACAAAATTTGATATCGATCTTCTGAGCGAAATGATTTTATTGGATCTATATATATATATATATATATATATATATATATATGACATATTCGGAGATAAAGATGTCCGTAGACATAGCGGCGAAACAAATATATGATTGTTCACAAGTCAGTCGATGCTGACATTAATTCGTTTGCCCTATTTTGTAGCTAAGTAGTGGGTGTACATACTGTGTGAAGTATGTCAATTTTCAATTGAAGAAGCTGTTTTTATAAGGAGCAATTAAAAACTCACTTCGCTAACAAGAGCGTATATTCAAAGTACCGGGACGAAAAATAATTTTCACTACCCGCATACATTCAAAGGATGCGACAGTCCATGCGGACTTGATTGACGTGCGTCAAAACGCAAAATATTTGGTGTTCAAGCAATTAAAACGGTGAATCGTAAAGTTAAACACAGTGTATTGACCGAGGGGCCTATTAAGCCTGAAAAGTTAGAAATTATATCTTAATGGTTTAAAATTTCGAGAGCCACATATTTACACTATTAAAAGACAGAACTACGCAAGAGTTTATACATGGAACCATTTATAATTTATATAAGGAGAACAGGGTTGCGACATTGGAGGTTATACAGCAAAAATTAGCAGATTATCCAGATTACACTTATACCGGCGTGGTGTCATTTCGTCAAGTTCTAATAAGTTGTGGATTTAAGCACAAAAAACTTGATAAGCACATGGCGATTACCGAATCATTAAGGATAGTACAATGGCGACGACAAAGATTATTTGCGTAAAATAAAAGACATCAGACGTTCTAATAGACCCATTATTTTTCTTGCCGATACATGGCTCGATAGTCATGATGTAGTAAATTACGGTTGGGTAAACAATAGTAAAATTTGCTGTTCAAGTGGACCATGCTCTAAAGGGAAACGCTGGGACCAAAAACTGTTTTTTGTACCTAATGCGTTATTATTATCCGCTATAAAAATAAAGACTGTGCTGCTGATTATCATGAGGACATGGCAGCACACTTATTTGAAAATTTGTTTAGAGAACAACTTCTTCCTAATATTCCACCACTGTCAGTAATCGTTATGCACACTCGCGGCACTTCCGTAAGATATCAAATAGTAGCAGTGAAAGCTGAAATAATTGCATTTTTATCCGATCGTGGGAAAAGTGACACTATTTTGAGCTGTTTTCTATGCGCAAAGCTCAACATTCCAGAATAGTGGGCAGTTGCTAAGCAATTAGAAAATAACAGTGCAGAAATATTCTTACCGCACTGCTGTAGCGTGCGGTAATGTTACAAATGGATTATTACAATAAAATGAAACAAAGTATGGTTTTAATTTTTATAGGTATTGATAAAGTTGTTATAAAAGAATTAAAAGAAACATCTAATTTATAACGATATTCTTGAAGACAAATTAATTGTTGTTAATATTTACATTTATTGTACAGTTTGTACAATTTGTAAATTGTACTGGAGGGCAACGAGAATTTATAGACGTTGAAGCTGCATGGCTAATTGTTTGGTTTATCTCGTTTCGATCATTTTCATTTAAAGCCGAGGCAGGGGTGTTGAATATTTTATTAGCCACTTCTACTTTATTATTAAGTGATTCGTCAATATATTCTTCCGCCACATTGGAAGATTGCCATCCTCCGTGGCGCTTTAAAGAAAGAATATCAGCTCCAGCATCTACCAAATGTGTTACCGATGATCTTCGGAAACAATGTCCTGTATATTCTGTCGGATTTGGCAACTGTAAATAACTTGCAACAATTTGCGGCATTTTTCCAAATTGATTTATTCCAATGACTGTCTTCCATCCTTTTCCCTTGTTGAATTTAAAAAAAATCTAGGATTTTCAAAATCATTAGGCCTAAATGATACGTACTTTCTATAAACATTTAAATAGGTTTCGTTGATGATAAATGATCTAGGTTTATTTGTTTTTGTTTCTGGTATTTTTACCAGTATTTTTGAACCGAAATCTTCTATTCTTTCATTCGGACAAACTCATCTCGTCGACAGGCTCCTGCTATTCCAAATATTAGAGCTACCTAAAAAGTAATCAAAAATTGTATATTTCGTATTTTGTGAATTTTAAGTAATACTATTTTATCTATATCTACTTTCGTCTATAAAAATATGTCATCTAGGGCCTTTAAAATGAATTTCTGAACTTGTTCCTGGGTTAAAATTCTGGATTTTTTTGGTTTGTATCCTGTAGCTTGATGGTTTAAAAATGCTCCCAGTTTTTGGCACTGGGCGATATTAATATTATTTTTAACAGACAAAGTTGATCGAAGCATGGAATAATGTGCCCACAAAGTCGAAGATTTCATTGTTTTAGCCAATTCAGCAACATACGCCATCAGTACATTCTCAGAAAAGGATACACTGTTGTTTTTCTGCAAAATCCATGAAGCGTTGGTACGCAAGTTCATACTTCTCTCTGGATTTCGCCGGAAGTAAATTAAGTAAAGCCGCGTTTGCGGCTTCTACTAGTTCAGGAGGCGTACAAGGTAACAAATAATCACTATCAGTGTTCATGTTTACTATATATTTTTTAATTCCTTATAAAATACGAGTCAAACAAAACTGGCTTGAAAATTATTTTACTTTTGTCATAACAAAGTAATTTCCATGGTTACCACTTCTATATTTCAATATGAACATAGAGAAACCTATCTAAACTTACTTGATTACATCTTGAATTAATATTTTTTTAATTAATTTTTTAAATGTAAATCAACGATCGAAGAAAAAATAGTATGTACAATTCGTGGGAAAAGCATATTCCCAAACTTCTATGTTACCAGACTCGTCGCTACGCTCCTCGTCTGGTAATTATCACAGTCGTTTGGGAATATTATGCTTTTCCCACTAATTATACAATATACTATTATATCTGAAAACAATATACCTCTTCCTGCGACCAATCGTGTGAAATGCCTGATTTACTTACTCTTGTAAGTGTTTAAAGTAAGAAAAAATATATTTTATTGACGACGGTGCAATGAACGAGGTAACACCCTTGTAAGACTCTCCATGTTTAATCATATAAAGTTAATATGCGCAAACGTAAAATCAGAATTAAAATCCAAAAATGAGTAGAGGTTGTAAAAAGTGTAAAAAAAATTGAGATTCGGGAAAACTGTGTAATTTTTTCAGTTTTTAATAGTATATTAAGTACCAAGTGTCGAAAAGATTACTTTAGTCACGAGTTTCTTGTAAAACGAGTGACTAAAGACGTTTTTGACACGAGGTGCTTACTATACTTTTTCTTCTCCCGCGGGAAGGACAAAATTATATTATATTTGAATTATATTCATTACATGAAGGACTATGGCTGACAGCTGACTGACAAATCAAATGACGGAGAATAATAAAATTATCACGGAACATGAAATTTAACATACAAAATATACACTTGATTTGACGTTTAAAAAACAAAAGATAAACGAGATGTGACTTTTCGCATTTTAAACACTAGTGTTTGAAGGGTCGTTTTGTGCATGTCAAAGCCGTGTTCAAAGTGTGGTTTTAGTAACGAAATTAGATAAGAATATTTAAAAGCTTCAATAAAATTATTAATATCCGTCCACGTTGCTCAATGGATTCAAATTTGCACAAACTTAACGCTACAGAAAAACTGGATCAACTGTCTGGTGTAACATTTCTGCATTTGCACCATGTATCGAATTCGCTATTAGACATAAAAAATGTTGCGTTACTTATATCTTATAATATAAATATTTATCTATCCAATCATTTAACAAACTTTTATATAACTGTCACTGGTTCTGTTAGTTTATTCATATTTATTTTATGTTTTACCGTTCATCTGTAAAAATAAAACTAAGGGTACCTATTATGAAACGGATAAATAAATAAAACAGCGATAAACGATGTAAATCTACAATAAGGGTGTAGAGCGGGGGGAGGGAGTGAAACCTGTTGCAAGTGTAGCTGTTCGGCGAATCGGTGTTTCTTTACAAGGGTTCCCACGGGTGTACCCCACTACTAGTGACTACGGTCTATGGGTTTACATTTGTCACAGCTGGTTCATCGCATATTCCCACGCATGCAATGTAGATTAACCCTTTTAATTTTATATTCACCTGCTACCTGAATGAGTAGTGGTCAAAAACCGTGTAAAACGCTACTTTTAACTTATTGTTATCCTCATTTTGTTTATTTAAGTGTTCCGTTAACGGAATATACGTGAAACGAAATTTTTATTTATAATAAATGGTTCTTTAAAAGTGCTACCGATTTTTTCTGGAAGTCCCGAAATGTTTGGTAAACAAAGATAATTTTTTTGAGATATATTTTGAGAACTATTTCTAGATTGAGTTTGATTGTGAAAAATATGGATAACGGTTTTTTCTTTTTCACAATCAAACTCAATCTAGAAATAAATCTCAAAATATATCTCAAAAAAAGTATCTTTCTTTACCATACATTTCTGGACTTTCAGAAAAAATCGGTAGCACTTTTAAAGAACATAAGATAACAATAACGCACAGAGGACATAATCTTTTAAAATCTAATTTTATTAAACTAAAATCAAAAATTCCCAAAGCAAAGAGATTCCGTGTTTAAAGATTGTGAAGGTGTCTATATTGGACAAACCAGTCAATATTTAAAACACCGCCTAAATGGCCACAAATACGACAAAAAAACAAGACAGAGCCCTTAAGAATCACGTTTCTGAACACAAACATATCTTCGACTATGACAACACAAAAATACTACGAACCGAAAGCCATCAATGAAAAGAAAGTTCTACGAAATGATAGAAATCCTGAAAAACAAACAGTCTATCAATGCTAAGTCAGTTACAAAAAACTTATCGAAGATTTATTTTAATTTAATAAAATGAGTATCAACTTCAAAAATGGTTATAAGTTGGAAATACAGGGGCTAACATGACAAGCACCTTATGCCAAAAGCATACCAATATGAACATTAAGGTCAAATAGGTTTGTTTTGCTCCTCTTTTTAAAGCTTAATTAACGTATCGATACAAATACTAGTTGTACTTACAATCTATAAATGTAGGTTTACTTAAAAAATCTGTGACGGTCTAACATAGTATATTGTACCGTCATTAGTGAGAGTTGTTTTATTCTAAATGTTTTTAATTAAAATGTTGAGTATCATATGTGTTTGACATTGCACTCGCAAGCTTTTGTTTTATGGTACGTTTTTAAAAAGAAGTTTATATTGTATAATCTGTTGATTGTAAACGTTTTGTTTGTAGAATAAATTGCGGATTAAAGATATTGACTGTCCGAAACGTCAAACTAAAATGTGAATAAAAAACTCACAAAACTTTCCAATTTCGTATTGAACCATATAATCCCAAGAACAATATTTCCGAAAAATAAATAAAATTAGTTTCAAGAAATAAAACAAACCAAATATATATATATATATATATATATAAGCAAAAGGTGAAAGAATGAGAATATAGTTTTATTTCTTATACTGACCGCATACCTGACAATCATCACCTTTTGCTTATATAAATAGTACGGTCGATAATTACCACAGAATAATCATTTGTTTTGATTTTCTGATTTAAAAATATATATATATATATATATATATATATATATATACAAGTCGACATTCCAAAATGTATACTGTGGTTTTACTAGCCCAGCGGTCAGGAATCCTTTATAAGTTCTGCCATGAAAATATTGTTATCAAGTCAGGAGTTTTCTTCTTTTGGCCTGGAAATACTTTAAAAAGCCAGTAACTCTGTGTCAGCCAGCTTTAAACTACATACAGTAGTTACCTATCGTACCTCTTGTTTCAGTATATTATTCCAGCATATTAATTTATGCTTTTCCTCCCAACCTTATCCAAGATGCTAAGAAAGTATTGGTTTACGCAAAAAAAGTTGGATTTTCCAACGGGAAAAACACGAAAAACGGGTTTTGAGAGTTATAAATTCTGTGTGTATGTCGTCGTCGTTGCCCAACTTTTGAAACATGACTTGTTTGCTTGATTTAGCCTCCGGAGTCCATACAAGTGACCAATTTTATGATTCGATATTGTCCAGGACATCTCACAGATGAACCCGATTGATTTTCAGCTCACCAGAGCCAGTACAACGGGTTCTATAAATACAGATATACCACATTTTTGGTTATTTTTAGAGAAATTTTGGATTTACTGTTTATAAATAATTCCACAATATATTGAAAAAATGGTAAATTATAAAAATTGACAATAGTTTATATATTACTATCATCGTCAGAATGACATAAGTTACATTTGATGTGATGCCTACCTGATGTTTAATAATAATTATTTTTGGCTATACCAAGTAGTGACCTATCTTGTCATTGACTTAATATACTTATATGAATAGAAAAAAGAAGAAGATATGATATTACAAATATTAAAGCTTAGATATTATTAGCCCTGTGGAGATATCCTGGATATCTTTTTCCCATTTAAGATCAGTATGACTGTGCAATGATATAGAAAACCAGGAAAACTATATCTTCTGATCGTCACAATTATTACTTAAAAAAACAGTTTGAAAGTGGAGAACTCTAGATTTATCTGTTCATTGACAACTTCATATTATGGGTCTCTTAAGTGTTTCCTAATTTCTAACTTTTCAAAAAAATTCAGTTCTTGTTTCTTATCACAAATATGTAGTACAAGAACTGAATTTCCTTGAAGAGTTAGAAATTATAAGACACTATATGAAATCCTTAATGAACAGATAAATTTAGGAAGTTCTCCACTGTTAAACTGTCTTCTTAAGTAATAATTGTAAAGTTCATCAATTATAGTTTTTCTGGTTTTCTATATCATTTCACAGTCATACTGATCTTAAATGGGAGAAATATATCCAGGATATCCCCACAGGGCTACCTCGTACAGCCTCCGTTATGTATAAGTGCAGAAAAATTAATTTTAATCTTTAAAACCGTTTATTTTTTATTTATTTTAGATTCAGAGTCGAATCTTACTTTAGAAGTGACACTACAAGTATTTCCGCCATTGTTTTATTTCAATTCAGTCGTAGCGTCCAAGGTCTAAGACTTTTGTCCTGGATCTCAAGTGATTCGAGTATTCGAGTTAGTAGAGATTGAAATGAAGATAGTTTAGGTGAGCAAACATCCTTTCTTTAATTTGCAAATGTAAAATTTGTCAATATTAGATTTTATAGGATATTAACTATCACTGTTTTTCAAAACTACTTCTCTAACATTATGAAATAAATTTCTTTCAGTCCTGGGTAGTTTAAGGAAAACAGATATTATGAATATGAAAATTGAATCGTAATGTTAAACAGCTTTCGACACATAGTTGTTACTCCGTCCAAATTTGCAATGATATCTTATAAATTGCAAAAACACTATTATAGTTTTTAAAGAGATTTCATGAGGATATACGATTTTGAATTTTCTTAAATCTACAAGAGTTTATGACATTTTATCGTCTCTAATGCTTGTAGAAAATTGGTTTTCTCAAGGTTCTTTCTTGGGACATATTCTTGAGATCACTGCTAATCTTCTGGCGGAGTACATAACTGTTTTGTTCTTTTCATGCAAACAAAGTCATTGTCATAATAAACATTTTAAGTTATATTTAAAAATAATTTATATATATTTGACTCGACAATTATAATTCTTTTTACGGGGAAGAAGTAATATGAGCAAATCGCAAATTATTGAAACCCATTCATTAAATATCTAATTAGTAGAATACTTAACATGAGTCGGAATATATTAACGATAAAATAAGAAAGAAGTTATAGCCAATTTCACAATATATATTTTACCTTATGAACAGTGGAAGATATTTTATTACTGTCTCAGTTTATTCAAACTATGATTTTATTAAGATATTTTAAAATAATTATATAAGTTGATTACACATTTTGAAAGATAACCACCAAGAACTCACCAAAACTCATTTTTGTTATATTACTAGCTTGATTTCTCAAACAGTATGTGTATATGTAATAATTGCTGGACATCTTTATTAATATTGAATATGAGGGAATTTAAGTTTGTAATCGCATTGCATGCAGATTGTGAAATAGTTGTATTTTTATATAAACGCATCCTCATGTGCCGCTGTATAAATGACTGAGTAGTTTTGAATAGAAAATTAATGTTTTTAATTTAATAAGGATGTTTCGGGTAAAATTTTTCATCTACCAAATTTAAATATTAACAAACCATCTTCAATTAAAAAAAATATTATTATAAAAAATTGTGTTCCTCAATTAAACAAATTTAACAAAAATGTTTTGTGTGTATTTTCAATAAAATTTAAATAAATGAAAGACAATTCCATTCAACACAACGTACCTAATTGAAAGTTTTACGTTGTGTACAGAAAACCTATTTATTTACATAATTATATTTCTTCATTAATAATAATATTCACCTTTAGCATGCAGCATCTTCAAATGGTCCACCGTCATTTGCAAAATTTCGGCTTTCTCGAGTTTTGCAGATCCTTGTTTCTCAAAGGCACTAGGAACAAGTCGTTTTAATTCACTGAGTGACATGTTTATTCGATCTCTCCTCTTTTTCTCTATTACTCCTCTCCGTTTTTTTCTTGATAACATTTGGCAACTATCTGCATCACCAGGGCTGGTACACCTGAAGGAATAATAATAATACTCAAAATAATAAATTTACACTGAAACTTTTTGTCTTCAATATCAACACTGTCATATTGTCCAATTAATAATTATGTTATACATTGGTATATTTATTTGAATCGATTTGTTTTTTCAGAGTGCGTTTATTTGGTTTGTGATTTATACAAATATATTTTCACACTTTTCGCCTAATTTATTAGTTATTGTGCGAAATGCGTCATTCGAAATAATTTCTATTGAAAACCGTCTCGTAGGTCGTGATTTTCGCAAATTTTCCTAAATATATTTATGTCGTTACGGTCAAATTAAGTGTTTTTAGGACTAGGTTATTACCATTTAATTTATCATTCTTACTATTAAATGAAGTAATATAATATAGTAAGTTGAAAATTTTAAAAAAAACCTGAGCAATTGCAAAATTTAATCAACATTTAAGAATTTCTCCAATTTTCTTCCAAAACATTCACTATTCTTACTATCAACAAATGATTAATAAAGAGAATAAAAAAGTTGTGATTAATTATAAATTACAGGCAACGAATTTAAAACTACAAATTATGTTAGAAAAACGTAATTTCTAAAAAAAAAATTGATCCAAATATTATTGAGTATTAAAAAAATGATTTGTTTATATTTTCATGAAATAAAATATATGAAAAAATAAATTTTTAATCAAATATATCATTTTTTCAATTAGCTTTAAAACTTCATTTAGTGTTTTTTGTGATTGCACGTGAATTGTAAGTACCTACATAATAAAACTGGTAAAAATAAATATAAAATTGTATTTGATATTAAAATACAATATTTATTCTTCATCATTGATTATATTATAAGTTACATCTATGTGTTGAACCATGAAAGATATCAGCTATAGAAAAATAAAAATAGCTGACTGTTTAACTTTACAAATGTTTACTTCTTATAGAAATAAATGCGAACACGTTCCTGTATATATTTGTAAAATAATGTTTTTATCCATCGCTTTTATTTTAAAATATTCCCAGTTCTTTCAATACTAGTTTTAACTTACTTCGGAAACGTGACAGTGGATTTATAAAAACGTAAAATATAAACTTCAAATGTAATTGGTACTTACTGCTCTTTAGATGATTCCTCAGAGTATACATCATCACAGTCACTTTCAGAAAGAGGTCTTTTGTCACCTCTCGAGACAGGCTGCCAAGACGAAGAAGTGCTGTTACTCCCGGAATATCCCCACTGTAACGGAGTGTGCTGAGACAAAGAATGATCCATATCGGAAAATAGGTCACTATCACTGACACTTGTGTCCAAAGATGAAGATCGGAAATAAGTCGCGTGTCAAAACGGCTGTCAGTCAGTTCACGCGCGTGTATTACTGTCGTTCGCAAATTCGGAATGTGCAGCCCTGTTGATCAACCAACGTTCAGCCACGTTTTTACCCCCACTTTACCCCCACTAGTAGGCCTATCCACGCGACTTGTTCCTTGTAGTTTGCGCTACTCACCCCGAAAGTGTATATTGTATCCTTTTTCCTTTTTTGTAATGGTGGTGCAGGGCCGATTCCGGGTGGTGTGTGTAAGCGTGTACTTGCACGTGATACATGGGACAAAAAATTATGGCGGACGTCCGGATAGCTACCAGAGCTTAATCCAGATATCAAATTAAAATTATTAAGAACCATCTAATTATACCTTCATATTGAAAATCATAAAAATATTTTCTATCAACAATTGAAAGTTATATTCTACAAGTAACATGCCAATGAAAAATATGTATTAGTAAATGAATAAATAGGATCTTTACATTTCTGCAGAAACTATAAAAAATGTATAAATTGAATGTCCGACTTTCATTCACACTAATTTTCCAAACAATTATATAATTCAGCGGTTTTGGAGGATTATTCTTTGAGAAAGGTTTGCTATGCATTTTTTATGAAATTTCTTTCTCAGGTGAATGAAATAATAAGCTGCTGCAGAAAATTAAATAGGTAAAGCATGGGATTGATGACGCTTTTGTAAATTTTTAAAGCTACTGCATTTTGGAAAAAACGTTGAAAATTAATATTATAGACTTAATAGGAAATTCTGTCCATAGTTAATATATATTTTAAAAATTCATTTATTCTTATACTCAGTTTATGCCGCGGAGGCGAAATCCATATTATCTGAAATGTACCTACA
This sequence comes from Galeruca laticollis, assembly GCA_963921935.1. Classification (NCBI taxonomy): domain Eukaryota; kingdom Metazoa; phylum Arthropoda; class Insecta; order Coleoptera; family Chrysomelidae; genus Galeruca; species Galeruca laticollis. Next base: position 180,040,916 of record OY998180.1, read on the forward strand.
TTTAGGCAACGCTAATTGGAATTCCAGAAGAATAAGAACAAAAAGCAGTTTAAGATAAGAAGTTTAATACATGAAACCTCGTTTATCAGCTGCATTTCAGGGATGACAAAGTCGAAAATATTGAGGGTATCAGAACTTCACTGGGATGGATGGCATTTGTTCACAAGAAACCACCATGAATGGTCAGTTTTACACAATACTGAATTAATTGATTTATTAAAGATTGTAAATGAAGATAGTTTAAACCTAAAAACAAAAGGTTCCAGTTATTAAAAGAATCAATTTCGAAATACCAAATAATAAAATAACAAAAAATATAATATTCTGTTGTAGCAACAGCATTTCAATCTACTAAAAACTAAAAAATTATATATTTGACATAAATCAGCAAAAGAAGATACTGCTTATACAGTACAAGAATAAACTGAACTTGGCAATATCAGAAATGTGAGGAAAAGTTCGCCACCACATATTTATTTCCGTAAATACTCAGAATTGACCAAATATATTATTTTAGCTCTACTCATCTATCCAATTAATACGGTTGTCCACCTAACCAACGTTATTGATATATGAAAATTTTCAATGTCCAAAAACTGAAATGTTTTTGTGTATATACTATCCCTCGATCCTTTACATAAATTATATAGATACATTCATAATAGTAATACTGAATGGAACATACCTCAGGTAGAAAAACAATCAAAGCCGAAGTGTGCGAGCCGGTCGCCGCACTACTCCTAAATCTGTCCTGTATTCTACTTAGCCTTCCTTCATCTCTTTTGATCTGAAGATTTTTTACTATGAGTCGCGTGCCCCTTACCCGTAACCAATTTTTAACGTTTCCCACATCAACGACGGTATCAAATATTAGTCAGAAGGGCGCGAGGGTGGTAATTGTTCAGTATACCCTCGTTATTATTAATTTTTTCTTGTTTGATTCTCTTAATTATTTTTAAATCGATAGAATTAGTAGAATAATTAATATGGATATAGTTTAATCTATATGTTCTATCCACCCGTGATATATTTATTTCTCTAGGACGTATTAAAATTCCAATAAAGCAATTACTATTATTAAACTGTTAAAAAATAATTCATGCTATTTTTAATTCTAGTCAGCAGATAAATCAACACGAAATATATATGTCATTAGTCATTACCATACGTTCATGGTCTATCAGAAAAAATGAGTAAATGCGTAAAAAACAAAAATTTTCAGTGTATCAAAAGCTAAAAAACACAAACCAACAATTCCTTTCAAAAATGAAACCAAAAATTCCTAAAAACAAGCAAACGCATACATTCTATCAAATTCCATGCAATGACTGCAATTGCACCTATGTTGGTCAAAGTAAACAATACCTTCAAAAAAGAATTCAACCACATAAATATTCAAAAACCGATGTCACAGCATTATCAAATCGTTGCAAAAATACTGGACATAGTTTTAATATTGGCAATGTGAAAATACTGGCCAGGGAAAAAATGAAAAAGTAAGAACATTTTTAGAAATGATTAACATTAAAAAAGATCCTAATAGCATTAACAATAGAAATGATATTCGTAATTTAAACCTCATCTATGATGGTATTTTGAGAGAATAGTGTTATTAATTATTATAAATAACAAATAATCAATACAGAAACCAATTCTAAGTTCACTATCCAAGAATTAAATTCGTAGTTTATAAAAACTACTTTTTAAAAAATAGCTTTTATTTCTACAAACTAAAATGAGACTTTACAACTAGGAAGCTATATAAAATCTGAATGTGATGATAAAAAACGTTTTAAAGAAAACAATCCGTGAGATTGCAATTCAGCAGTCTAGCGGTGTCCTATTACCATATGCGTTCCCATAACTCCTCCGCCATTAGACAGAAATTCAAGGAATTTGTTGAATTTCAGAGTTCCAAATTCAGGATTTCTTGGCCTTGGCTTCTTCTTCGGGTTCTTCTTGTTAGAATGAATTTTACGGTCCAATACAAAATAATTATTAATATGATGAAATAAATAAAAATAGTCCAAATATTAAAATTTGCAGATATTATTGGTGACGAAATGTTGGCGATTTTTTGTTTTTGAATGTCTAAAGCACTTTGAACATATTTAAAGTCGTCTAAATTGATAGAATTTAATTGGATTGGTTCCATTTAAAAATTTGCTATTTCACTTGAAAATGTTAAATTTGGAAGGTTTATTAGTTTCAGTTCGGTTTGATAATTTTCAAAATGTTTAATTTTAATACCATCAATGTCCACTTCGCACTCCGAATCAAGTTCTAGAATAAAAGTTCCCTGAATTGGAAAATTGTCTGTGTTAGATCCGCTCTTTTGATTAACTACACTTATTTCAGGAGATATTAGAATCCAATGATTCTCTAATTTTTGGATTGGTAATTTAGGCATTCGAACAGTTAACTGCTGGCATGATGAGACGTTCTTGAAGTAGCGAAGCATCTGGATTTCACATGGGATTTCTTCTTGGATGATAACGGGTTCATTGTGGTAGCAAATGTACTGTTCAGATGAAACTTCTTGACAATTCTCGTCAAAAAACATATAGGAAAGGTCATTTAGGATAAGGAATTTCGCTTGAGATAGAATTACTTTGAATGAGTTTTGTGTGGGTACAGGCAATGAGTATATGTGGAAATAATTGTACGTTTCGCTTTCTACTATAGGAGTTTCTAAGATAAATACTATTTTGTATCCCTTGGTATAACATTTTACTTCTGTGACCTTTTCATATAAAAGAATATTTTCTACTTTTAGTTCAAATGGAAGCTTATTGAATTTCAATTGTCCATTTACAATCATTATTTCATTTAAAAGTTCTCTAGGTTCAATTATTGAATATAATATTGTGAATTAATTGATAAGTTGGAGCGATTTGAGAAACCAATGTATCCGTGACATAAAGGTGATAATTTCCGTTCTCTTGTTCGTAATAAGTTTCAATTTCCTCTATTCGTTTCATAAAGTTTGTTGATTTTGTGCCAATGTATTTTTAAAAATATTAACAGAATTTTAAAGAAGTGTTATTTGTGAATTGACTATATTTTTTTAATTTTGATTGAGTCTCAGAAAGTGTGTTAATTGCTTGTGTGATTTATCTTCATCTTTTGGAAATGTTTGCTGAATTCTTTTAAAGTGATTTTGTACAGCTTCAAAATGGGTCACTATATCTGAAATGTCGAAAGTTTGAATAAAAGACGAAAAATCAATTTTATTTTGAGCATTGCCTAATTTATAACGTAGAAGACCGGAGTTATTATTTAAGTTATGGAGTCTTGGGTCCCTCATGGATGTGGATGGACAACCTGTAACAGTTGGAGGTTGTTTTAGTTCCTTTATATGTATTATCTCCTTTTTATTTTTATTTTTCTTAGAAGTTATTTCTACTTTGTTCCTATCTAAAATTTCGGTTATTTCATAAGGTCATATAAATTTATTATCTTTTTTACTATGATAACGCAAGTTTTTCTTAAACACTATTTGTCCTAACAAAAATCAATATTAGTATTACCTTTTTGGTTATTCTTATCTACAATTTTATCTTTTTGTTTTTCTATTGATTCTTTTACATTTTCATATACATGTTTAAGTTTTTACTTACGATTTTCAGCATAATCTGAGTAAAATGCTGCGGTAATAAAAATTTCATTTGGATTTTGGGAATTAGTGTGTCCGAAGGTTAATTCGAAAGGAGTAAATTTAGTGCTAGTATGTATTGAGCTATTGTAACCTGAAATTGCATAGTCAATTAAATCATCTACATTGGGGTACATTTCTTTTAGAATTCTGAGATGTTCTATTAGACTGAATTGAATCGTTCTGCTACACGTTTGTTTCGTGATGTCCTACAGTGCCAAAATGTATTTTTATTTGATGTAAATTCAAAATTTCTTTTACAGTATCATTATTAAATTCAGTACCATGGTCAAGAATAATTTTTTCTGGTATTCCAAAAGAACAAAAGTATTTTATTAATGCTTTACTTACATGAATAGCCGTTTTGCCTTCGACTTGGTAAACTTGTGCGAACTTTAAAAATGCGTCAATAATAATTAAATATATTGTATTGTTGTAATGAAATAAATCTATGTGAACAATTTGAAAAAGTTTTGATGCTGTTTCAGTTATTACCAGAGGTGCGTATGGAGGATGTCTGCCATATTTTGTTCGTTGACAAATATCACACGAGTTTATATATTCAGTAATGGTAGTTTTCATATTTTTCCAATAATAGTTCCGTTTTAAATATTCATACGTTTCTACGATACCGCGATGGTTATTTTTGCCAACGTGATGCTGTTTTATTAGCATTATTTGTTCTTCCTTTTCCTTGATTGTTATACTTGTTTTAAGCATCTATTTGATTTTGGGCCTTTTTCCGAAAAGTGTTCTAAATAGATTTGATTGAAATCGTTATAACGAGAATCATTGTGAAAATACATGCAGTAACAACGTTTCATAATTGTGTAGTTTTTTAAAAATTCGAGTATAAAATTTTCATTATTTTGGTCGGAATTTTAACATTTATTATTTTATGATTTTCGTAGGATTCCTGTTAAACTATTAATTTAGGATATGGATGGGGTGTGACTATAATTTGATTAACTTTATTATTAATTATTTCGTCAAATATTCGTATACCGTCATTTGTTGTTTCATTAAAAGTGGCGTGTATTTGAGTCGGTGTCAACTGTGTCAACTGTTTACAAATTGGCATCGGTTATATTGTCATTTATTTGTTCGTCTATAAGGTCATTTAAAAATTGGTCTAATTCATGAGGATCTGTAATTTCGTCAGGATTATTAATCATTGAATCATTATCGAGTGCGTTAATGACTACTCTAGAAAGTGCATCGCAATTAGAATTTAAAGTACCTTTTTTGTAAATTATTTCATAGTCAAACTCTTCCAAACGTAATCTCCAGCGTATTAATTTTTAATTAGGTTCTCTGAGATTAAATAGCCAAATTAAAGGACGATGGTCACAATATATTTTAAATCGTTTACCGGAGAGATATGGTCTGAGGTATTTACAAGCCCATACTATGGCAAGTAATTCTCTCTCAATAGTACTATATTTTTGTTCAGAGTTATTTAAGGTTCTTGAAGCGTATGAAATTGTCTATCCGAACCAATTGGACCTTCAGATAATACTGCGCATAATGCTACGTTTGAAGCGTCCGTGGTTAAAACAAAGGGCTTAGGAAAGTCTGGATACTGAAGTATAGGTAAATTGATGAATAGATTTTTACAAGTGTTAAAAGCAGAGATAAAATTTTGATCGTGTTTGACTTTAGCATTCTTTTTCAGACATAAAGTTAACGGTTTGGTTATTTTAGCAAAATCTTTAATGTATCGTCCATAATAGCCTAATATTCCTAAAAATCTTTTGATTTCCTTTTGAGTTTTTGGTATTGGATAATTTTTTATTGCACTTATCTTGACAGGATTTGGCTTTACTCCGTCTGGTGTAATAACATGCCCTAAGTACGCGACTTCTTTTCTTAGAAAATCAGATTTATCAAGTTGGATTTTAAAATGTGATCGTCTTAATCGGTCAAATACTGTTTTAAGTCTTTCTACGTGTTCTTGCAAGGATGTAGTACAATGTCGTCTAAGTATACTAAACATTTTTCCTTATTTAATCCTCGTAAAATATTATCCATAACTCTTTGGAATGTGGAAGGAGATGAACGTAGTCCCATTGGCATACGTTTAAACTCCCAATGTATTTATCAGGTATGGTTTTTTCGTTCAATTTGCGGTAGTCTATTACTAAACGGAATTTCTTCTTATTTGATTTGTCTGTTTTCTTCGGCACACCAAATTGGAGATGAGTACGGAGAATTGGAAGGTTGAATACTACCTTGATCAAGCATTTTGTTTATTTATGTTTTGACTTCTTCTTTATAAATTTCGGGGTAACGATATGTCTTAGAAAATATTGGGGTATGGTCTGTTAAATTTATTTTGTGTTTTAGTTGATTAGTGAAAGAGAGCTTCACAATAACAAATTTCGCGATAGTCATAACATCATTTTTTAATAACGTCTTTTTCTTCTGGATTACAATGATTTAGATCAATATTTTTCAAATTTGTCTTTAAAATATGGTCATGTTCTTCACTAATTTCATGATCAGTTTCTATTTTTTCAATGAAATTAATTTCGTTTATATTTAAAATTTCAATATCGATTGGTTCGAAAAATTCAATTTTTTCAGATTTAGTGTTTATGATCGTAGTAAGAGCAAAGTAATTTTCTACATTTACTACAGCGACCGGCATCTCGATATGAGATGCAAACTTTTTATATTCTAAAAGTCCGGTGCCTTGTTTCATTTTTACTGGTATTTTAACTTTTTGCTACTACAGCCGCCTTCCAGTTCCAGGGTTCTAATGAACTCTAGTATTTGGGACGGCTTCAAGGAAGTTAGATTCTCACTTTACAAGTTTCATGTCCGAAGCATTTTTTACGTTGGCTGATAAAGGTGAGGCATTTTAGAACTAGGTGATCCGGAGTTTCTTCCTCCTCTCAACAGAATATACACTCGTCAATTTCTGCTAGACCTATTCTCGTTAGGTGCTTCCTAAGGCGTCAGTGCCTTGTAAGGAAGCCCCTGAGGAGATGTAGCTTATTTTTACTGAGATCCAAGGAAGTTTGGGATCTAGCGGTGTCAAAGTTGCGCAGGAACTTTTTGGAGTGATCCAGCCCGGGAAGGCACAGCCAGAGTCTTTCTCTTTCGGTTTCCTCTTCCCGAAACTCTTTCTTATATGAACGTTTTCCTACACAACAGAAAGGCTCCGGTCCAATAAAGGGCGTTCGTGCTCTTTTTCTGGCCAGTGATTCCCGAGTGACCAGGAACCCAGGCTAAAGTTATTCTTGCCTAGTTCATTAAGTTTTCTTCGGTACTCCTATACCAACTTGGAGTCAGTGACATGGGAGCTTAATGCTTTGATAGCTGCTTGACTATCAGAATGAATCGATATCTCACGTTTCTGATAGTTTCTTTCTAGGGTCATTTCCATGCATCTTTCGATCGCAACTATTTCTGCCTGAAAGACGCTCGGACAGGAGCCTAACGATAATGAGTACGTGGTGCAAGGCCCGAATCCTCCAGCGCTAGCCCCTATGGTGGTTTTTGAACCATCTGTGTACCATCTGATGGTGTTTTTTTTGAGAGTTTGGGTGGTGTATTCCCTTTCTCAGTCTCTTACTTACCATCGTAGTGAAATTCTTTTCGATACTTACTTTCTTAATCATTTCGTTTCTGAGAAGATTCGCTGATGACATGTATTTTGTTAGAGAGAACCAGGCTCCATGATTTTTAATACTCTCATTATCCGAACCTTCCCTAGATGTTCTAAGAATTGCCTTTCCGGCTGATCTTTCTATCACTAGTGGTAGAGGTGTTAGATTTGTAGTTGAGTCGAGGGTTTTCCTCGAGCTGTTCTGACTTGCTTTGATATGCCAGACTATTGCCCCATACGTAATTGCTGATATCACAATCATGGCGTACATCTATCGCAGAATTTTCGGGTTACAGCCCCAAGCCTTACCAGCTAGACTTCTACACGCCATCAAAGGTTTTATTGCTTCACTAGCATTTATTCCAACATGCTTATTTCAGTTTACTGTCTAGGGTTATCCCTAGAGATTTAACTTCAGATTTCCATTCTATGATTTCTCCGTTTAAAGATAGGGGTTTCGTAGCTGGAAGTCTTCTTTTGCGGGTAAATGGAATTACTGTGGTCTTGTTTGGGTTAATACGTAACCATCATTGCTCAATAATTCTGAGGCCCTTTTGTAATACAAGGTGCTTTCGAACTTGCCTTTGACTATTAGAACTGTGTCATCAGCATAATCCATACAGTCGAAGACAAGCTCCGTTAGCCTGTTGAGAAACTTGTCTACCAAAAGGCTCCATAGAAGGGGAGATATTTCTCTACCTTGAGATGTCCCGCGAGTCGCTTTAACTGAGGTGGTTCGAATCCCCACCTGTGTCTCAGCTATCCTCGTCGTTAACAACTCATACATCCATTTTACGATGGTTTCATTCTGTCCTCGCCTTTTTAGTGCTTATTTGACAGACACATGAGTTGTGTTATCAAAGGCCTCAGAATATCCAGGTATCCGTACATTGCGATTTCATGGTGTTCAGAGTTCTCTGGATGACTTCGGTCAGCTGGTACAGAGCAATCTCCGTTGATCGCCCCGCTCTGTAGGCATACTGACATTTAGGAAGTGGTGTATTCTCCAGATACTCCGTTCTTATGTAGTTATCTACTACTTTCTCCATCGTTTTAAGTAGAAACGATGTTAGGCAGATGGTTCTAAGAGATCGGGGATCAGTCCCATCTTATTTCTCTATTTTTGTTATGAAGATTACCCGTGTCATTCTCCGTTTTGTAGGTATTAGTCCCATTGCTAAACTGCTTCTTCTTCAACAGGAGAGGAAGAATTTCCTCTATCCTCTGCTGCAGGAGTGCTGAAAATATTCCATCCACTCCTGGCGACTTATATGGTTGAAAGGTACTGATTGCCCATTCCAACCGTTGTCTGGTAAATATTTTCTTAGTAATGTCCCAATCCTCCTTACGCTATTTTCTAGTGTAATGCAATGCTATTTCAGTGCTTGTTGCTGGTTCACTACCTGGAAAGTGGGTTCTAAGAAGAAGAATCGATCGTTCCTCTTCACCTTCCGTGTATGATCCGTCTGGCTTTTTGTAGTCTGGCCGCTGTGTGAGTGGAAGTGATATTTTCACAAAAGGCTCGATGGGCTTGGATATGTACGACAAGCATTTGAAAAAAGATTATACCGTATGCAAGTCAACGGAGATAATTTTGAACAATATTTACGATAATTTAAATTGTATCCTTCGTGTTTTTATTTTTAAAATACAAAATTATTAAAACAATTATTTCAACAAACCCATTGATAAATTATGGACAATCGTCAAGAGAATTCAAAGATCTTTTAAAAAGAGGTATCACTCGACCCGACTTGCAATTTAAATTTTTTAAAGGGGTGACTTGTAGGGTAGGGGGTGACGTTACGTAAACAAGTATTGTGGTAAAGTGTGTCCCCTCAAAATAAGTATTTCACTACTTTTTAGAAAGTTATTACCTCCGCAGCTATTTAGGGTGGTTATTTTTCGTTGGGACACCATAAATATTCTCTAAGGGGTATTTCCAACATAAATTTCGCAATCATTTTTGATTTGATTGTTTTCAACACTACTGTATTAAATGATGTCAACTAAGATTGAAAAATTACATCATTGCTTATTCCAAATTTCCCACGATTTACTATAAATATTAAATTCAAATATCTAGTTTGACACTTTTAAATAATAATGGGATCCTGGTAATCAATTATTTTTGTGGTCGATCGCTTTCAGAAATATTCTAGAATGTAAAAGGATATGATAATCATCTACTTCACTGCAATCGCATACTGCTTACAAGAATCCCAGTCCAATACGTCTTTTGTTATTGCCCAACATTTTTATCCACAAGTATCCACAGAGTTGCTCCATATTGATTGGCAAGCTGTAAGAGAGTAGCTCGCTTTTATAGTAGATCTATAATGAATCTAACTGTATCTAGATACTTCAAAAGTTAGATACAGAAAGAAAACACAATATTTTTTTATTACTTATTTTGTATTTTCTGTGTTAAATAGCACATGAGTACCTTGATGAGACTTAATAATGTGTACAGAGTGTCCCAAATTGGCGTGTTTTGCAGGGTATCTCATAAACTAGAAGGGATAGAAGAAAAGCGGTTAAGATGTTATGACTTCTTTTTTTGTTAAAGTAGCGATAGCCTAATTAAATCTTTAGTAACTCCCTGCAGTTAGAAGATACAGGACGATTATTGAAAACTGTTGAAAACTACAAGGTACTATAACTTCTTAATTAAGAAAAATATAAAAAAACGGTATAAAAACTTTTGATAGATATAATATTAAAGAGTTCAGTGGCGCACAGATTTTTTGTTATGGGGCTCACTAAGGAAATATAATGCAAACTTATGTTGTTTTAAATGGGACACCCTGTATATTTTGGCGTTTTTCGTTTCCTTCTTTAATTCTCATTCACCTGATATGACATGTTATATATTCATTTTCAATGGTTGTAGCTACAGTGCAAATAAACCATTTATGGATGTTATCAGATGAAACACCCTTAAAAAATTGAACACTCAGTAACGAAATTTAACATTTTATTACAAAGATACTGATGGGTGATAAGTTTATTTACCAAAATTATAATTAATAAAAAATAAAACCAGATTAAAAAATGAAAACAATAAACTTATGGAACAACAAGAAATATTGTAACAACTAATCTACCTATAACTAATTTTATTAGAATGTAAAAATGACATTAAATGTTCAAAATGTCCTCTGTTCTCATCGATTAAAAAGTTTTTCGTTAAAATAATCTTCAACCAACTCAGCATTACCAAAAATAAAATCAGTGAACTAAAAACAAAGCAGGTAAATATAGCTGATTGTTGATTTTAAGTACCTATATTATTATTATTTTAAAATTATTGAATCCGTGTTTTGGTAAATAACATTACGAAATAAGACTCTGTATTTTCTTACCAATTTCATTTTCATTTCTAATTACGTTTAACCCGATATGTTGTTATATTTCAGTTTGTTTACCTCAATCGACATGATTGTTATATCTTATTAGAATGTTCATTTCATCAAGTAGGCTTTGGTTCTCTTACCATGGAAAATAAAACAAAACCTATGTTACCTGTCAGAATTAATTTTACGACCTGCAGTCTTGTCAACATTGAATGTCAAAATAATGTTAGTGATGCGTCTGAATTATATTTTCAACGATATCCAGAAAGAAGGCAACCTGACATGAGAATTTTTAAAAAACTAGATTCAAATTTAATAGAGTATGGATGTTTTGTGAAACCATGGCGTAAGTACGAAAAGAATCATGAAGAAAGAGAGGTAAATATATTGGGATATATCCAAGCACATCATGGATCTTCTCTGCGTCAAATTAAAAATGAAATAGGTGTTCCAAAAACTACTGCAGGAAGGATTTTAAAGAAATATAAATTTAGACCTTATCGGACATCCGTCCCTCAAAGATTATACCCAAACGGAAAAAGTGTTGGCTGATAGGGGCACATTTTGGTTCCATAACGCTCTATTCATTGGAGATTATTTAAACGAAAAATTTCCTAATCGGTGGATTAGTACTTATGGACCGGTTAGGTGGCCCCCTCGTTCTCCGGAAGTAAATCTTCCTGATTTCTTTATTTGGGGATTTTAAAAAAATAATATTTACAAGACTAACTTCGAGAATAGGGAAGATTTATTACAAAATATTCATGCCGCATTTAGAAAAATAAAGCCAGTGCACATTCTCAATTGTATAAGATCAGTAAGAAAAAGGTGTCAATTATTATTACAACAAAACGGAGGACATTTTGAACATTTAATGTAATTTTTACATTCTAATAAAATTAGTTATAGGTAGATTAGTTGTTACAATATTTCTTGTTGTTTCATAAGTTTATTGTTTTTATTTTTTTAATATGGTTTAATTTTTTATTAACTATAATTTTGATAAACAAAATTGTCCCCCATCAGTATCCTTATAATAAAATGTTAAATTTCGTTACTGAGTGTTCAATTTTTTAAGGGTGTTTCACCTGATACCATCCATAAATGGTTTATTTGCACTGTAGCTCCAACCATTGAAAATGAATATATAACATGTCATATCAGGTGAATGAGAATTAAAAAAGGAAACGAAAAACGTCAAAATATACAGGGTGTCCCATTTAAAACATCATAAGTTTGCATTATATTTCCTTAGTGAGCCCCCTAACATAAAAATTCTGTGCGCCACTGAAGTATTTAATATTATATCTATCAAAAGTTTTTATAACGTTTCTGTATATTTTTCTTAATTAAGAAGTTATAGTACCTTGTAGTTTTCGACAGTTTTCAATAATCGCCCTGTATTTTCCAACTGCAGGGAATTACTAAAGATTTAATTAAGCTATCGTTACTTTAACAAAAAAAGAAGTCATAACATCTTAAGTGCTTTTCTTCTATCTCTTTTAGTTTAAGAGATACCCCGCAAAACACAGCAATTTCGGACACCCTGTACATTCATTAAGTGTCCATTGTAATTGACGAAACAATTTAAGGAGAAATGTTCTTATACATCTAGTTTAAATAGAGATCGAGTACGTTTTCTCACAGAGAATATCATTAACTGATGCAGTTTGAAAAAACTATGATCATTATTCTATATACAATACGCCCACTATTCCTTATTTTATTGTCAGGTCATTGAGCGAGTTTCTGCTGCTACGAAAGTTAGCCAAAGAACGCTTCCCCGTATTAAAAAAGAAGCTCTGGCAGGAAGTAATGCTGACACTGATGTGCCTACTAAAAAACAAAGAACGTCCAGTATCCGCATGGATCAATTCGACAAAACTGTGCTTAGAAGGTGCATAATAAATTATCACATATCCGAGAAAAAGTACCCACGTTAAGAAATGTACACCAAACCTTTGCAGATAGTTATGGCTTCGCAGGAAGTCACGAATCTCTGTGGAAACAAATACATTCTTTGGGACCAACATGAAAAACAACAGAAGTTTGTTAATGGAACGTCACGAAATCAGACATTTACGCCTACTATATTTAAGAAACATTAAAAAAGTGCAGAGAACAGAACAAACATATCATTTATATGGATGAAACATACATTGATTCATATCACACGCACTTTAAAGGATGGAGCGACAAGACTAACGAAGGATTAAGAAAACCCGTTTCAAAAAGTAATAGGCTCATCATTGTACACGCAGGTAGTGAAAATGGTTTTGTACCTAATGTTGGAACGCTCAGTCGAAAATAGGAGATTATCATAAAGAAATGGCGTACGAAAATTATGAGAAGTGGGTACAAGAAAAACTTATTCCAAACCTACTAAAAAACGCTGTTGTGGTAATTGAAAACGCCCCATAGCACAATGTTCTAAATGAAAAATTACCTACGACTGCTTGGCCTAAACAACAATTAAAAACAGCTTTCTGAAAGAAACATATATTACAGTGAACAAATGTTAAAACCCGATCTTTATAACGTTGCAAAAATGTACAAACCGCAATATAAAACTTATAAAATTGATGAATTGTTTATTCCCCCAGACTTAAATCCGATCGAAAGTGTTTGGGCGGCACTTAAAGAATATGTGGCCAAACGAAATGTTACCTTCAATTTTACAAAAGTTAAAGTATTCTGTAATGAATTTCTTGACACATTTTTTGCAAATGAGTGGAAAGTTAGATGTGACCATGTTAAAAAGATTGAAGATGAATTTATGAACATTTAACCACTTTTAGATACTGTTGTAGTTAATAATATTATTAATTTGGCCGAAGACGGAGATAGCGAGGATGATAAAGTTGATATAGAAAGTGATTTTGAAGAATCATTTGTAGATGCACATTATTATTTTACTGTTGATGATACATGTACCTCTAAAACATATTTTTCATTATAGTGTTTGTTTGTAGGTGGTATGACTGAATACATTAAACGCAACAAATGTAAAAATGTAAATAGGTGTCATAACATTGTAGATATTACAGACGAATTCCACTAGAGTAATATAATATTTGTAACACATCTGTACATAGTTCTAAATAAATAATAATTAACGCCACCCAGAACAAAGATTTTTTTGTTTTGCCAGTCCTAACTCTGTAAAAAGTGTGAAGGGATGTTCTAATTTCATAGTAAATAGTTGCAAAAAACCCAAAAATTTACATATGAAAGTAGAAATATCTACCACTAAAAAGCTTTAATATTTTATTTATATTATTAGTATACTTATTAGACCATCTCTAAAGGCCTTTCCCCAATTTGTTTTTCAAATTTTATGTATAAACCCGAATTTTTACATTATTATTTACTACATATTATTAAGAATAACAATTTTAGAAAGCTGAACAGGTAGGTATGTCATTAACTATTATTACGAACAGATAGGAAAAATTGTTGGCCATTGTTAAATTTAGAAAGCCGTTTAACAATCTTTATTATATTGTATGCTTTTTCTACAAAATCTACCTGACTTCCAGTTTATGTACAAATAAACCTCAATGACGAATATTATGAAGGGACTACTTAAAAGACATTAATATGAAGTAAAGGTGAAAGTTTATGTCTCTTGGAATCTATTTATTATTTACATCACATAAAATAATAAAGGGTAATTATAGAATTTCCCGTATGGTTTTTGAAGCAATAAATAATTATTTCTATACAAAAAAAGGCAATTTTCGTATAAAAATCTAATGGTTTTTATTTCCTTATTCATTTAACTAATAATAAAGAACACATTAATGTTATTTTGTTTTGTAAACTCGATTTTATATACATGTGCCTGCTCTTGCCGGTAACTGCTTTTACAACGTTGTCAAGTCGTATGGCTTTCTCGCGCATCGTCAAACAGCCTAAATTAATTAGCAAACCTATACTCCATTTTTTCATAAGAAATGCAAAATAAGTTATAACAAATATAGCTTTTTTGTTATGTATCTAACTTGAATTATCTAGATTATGTTCGAGCAATTACAAATCTTACTAGAAAAGCAAGCTACTTTCTCAGAACTTGACACTCAATTTCGAGGAACTCCGTGGATACTTGTTGATAAAAATGCTGGAAAATAACAAAAGACTAATTGTACTTATGAATTTATCTTCCTTCCCACATCAACTCCAAAGGGTGTCAAATTTCGAAATATGATTTATATGAATCCTTAATTGGTGGTGGCCAGTTAACATTCCTGTAAACAGGCACAAATAGCTTCTGTAAAATATTTAATAGCTCCTTTATTTGTCACTTTTTTAAATTTTTCGTAAGAATATTCTATTATTATTTCAATAATTAGTTCCAGATCTACTTGTATTTTTATAGTGCTAATGAACATAATAATTCAATTATCATGTAATTAAACAATATGTCGCTGTTTTTATTTTAGTTATTATTTGCAAGGTTTTGATGTACTGCATTCATAAATAAATAATCATATCCTATTTTATCATATGGAGTCGACGCTACAAACTTTTATATTTCTTACTCTCCTTCTCCTTCTTCCATTTCTGTAACTAAGTTTCAGTTTTACTTCTTCTTCTATTATGAATTTCGTCTATCGAGCTATTCCATAGTCTTCTGCATTAATTTTTAGTAGTGACTTTTCCATCTTACAGTTTTTGTTTTGCAAATGTTTATTTTTTAATATCCTCCTTTTCTTTCTCAGTATTTATATCGTTATTTGTTTTTGTTCTATAAACTATAAGTCTGAGGATGAGTGAAAATGAATAATAGTTACACAGTTTTTATACTATTTTATCTAAATTCTTATTGAACAGCTTTTTTATTATAAACTCCTATACCACATACGCCCTTAAGGAAGTAACAAAACCTCGTAGAAATCGAATTTTACCGTAACCAAGCTGTACTTTTTCTTTCACTAAGAAGTACCGTTAGGCTTGCTAACATTTCCGTGTTTTTATTCCAGAGAATCCCTCCCTAAAAAAAGATTCTTATTACAGTTATTACAAAAAATGAACGGTACATCATCTTCATAAAGCATATTTCTATAGACTAATCATTATTAATGTAAACCCAAAATCAGGTAAAGAAATCTTCGGACACCCTCTCGGTTAGTATAATAGCGTTTTGATGGATCTTTGTTAGATAATATACGTGGTATCAGGGTATCCATTTCACTGAACACTCTCCAAATTACAATATTTATACAAAATAATATATGGACAACTACATCTACTCAAAATAAACATTATATGTCTACGTTTGTGGTTCAAAAAAAGTTTACTCGAATTACGTTTTTTATTGAAGACAATACGTTTTATATATAAATAATTGCTGACATCTTCCTATCTCTGCTGCGCTAGAAGTTTCTAAGGCCTGTAACTCTCGTAAATACTAAATAACCATTTCATGAAACTCAGAAGTAAACGGGATCAGTTTTATAATAAATAAAAACGTCTATCCAATCCGAAAACCTGAAACCCTGATTCATCACTCAAAAAACATGTTATCTAGTTTTATATGCCTTCACATTTTCTAGTCTATTTGTCTTATGTTGAATTGTTACTTTTTTAGATCACATCGTCTTAGTCACGCAGATAGTAGACAGTTGTTATTGAAGTCGTTGTTTCCTGTATATCATTCAGAGCTATTGTAATTTGCGGTGTTCTTTGAAGAAAACTTTCTTGTTCTCAGGCCTACCAGATGATTTTCTATCTTTATTCATTCCTAGTTTCTTGTGTTCTAGCAAAGGTGTTATCTACAACAAATTTCCCGATTCTCAGAAATTTTGCGATTTGACTTTCAATGCGTCCGTAGATTCGGCAATCCTTCATTTATATTAAAAATATATGTGCTTCCAAACTTTTTAATGAAAGTATGTATAATTTGTAACCCTTCTATCACTTGGTGATAGAAGGGTTACAATACTTTTAAATTAAGAAATTTATTAGCAATATTTAAATATTGTCTTTCCCGAATCCACCTTATTGTCACTACTTCCAAAGGCCGTTCCAACCTGGTCGAGCGCCATCGTGCAAATGTGATCACAGCGCCTTTTTTGGGCATATATTTTTTATATTTTATACGATTTTATATTATGTACAATGTACATTCAACAAAATCGCTAAACGTTAATTATTAAATAATACAACTGTGAAGCAAAAATAATCATTTTATTACCAAACAAAAAATGAACATTTTTTTAACAAGAAATAGTTCCTAATCTAAATAACCTAAATAAAACTAAATAACCACTAAATAAAAGTAGCTTTACGCGTTTTCTTTCTGGAAAATTCAGAAATAAGATCAGTCACATTTACATTTATATTGTCCAACAAATCACTTTCAATAGATATGATTGCCAAATTATCGAGCCCCTGTTGGCCTATTGACGATCTTAAGTAGTTTTTTTATAATTCGCGTATAAAAGAGACTTCATTATAACATTGTTTACAGTGTCACAATGAGGCTCTTTGAACACGGTTATAGTAATTATTAGTGTATTATTGTATTTAGTTTATATTTTTATTTGACATTTGACTTTAACCTTGACACAACTTATAAAGAAAATGGTCTAGCGTTGTTCTAGCAAGCAAATTATTATATTAAAGGTAAATTAGAATGATTTATATATTAAAAATATTAATGAATAAAGTACGCTAACGTTTATTTACCAATGCTTTGTCAATTGTTTATTATTATATTCTATAGGATCAATATATAGGTATACAAAACGTTCGATTTTTGGCATAAATTACCAGATATCTATGTGAAGATGTATTACAGAAATAATTCTGTTCATGATATAATATAAATAGATCGCAAGAGCATATACGAAGAAGTTCTTTTTTAAACAAATAATCATCCTCTTTTTGCTTAAATAAAAGTTTGTCTACAATTTACACAATTATTCGGTTATAATATGTCAAAAGTCAGAAGCTGAATAAAACCATCTGTAATATAACCAATCAGGAACCTACAGAATTTGCCTACTTAAATTCAAACCACTCTTCCTAGTTTAAGAGCAGGGATTATATGTAATTCTATTTTATTTAAAAATTAAATAAATGCGAATTATAAAAAATATTGTGTAAAAATTGTGTCACAATGACTTTCTGTAGTATTCGTGATTTGCGCCACTGACCGTTGCGTAAGCTTCACTCGTACTACAAAACTAGTCATTGTGACACTTGTTTTACAAATAACTATTGATTAACTTTGAGAAAGCTATCTCCGTTGAAGGAACGGATACAGGCATTATCAACAAAATTCGCAAAGCTACGCTTGCATTTGGAACAGAATGCGTTAAATTATTTTCTATAATGTAGTCAGTCTAACATTTGTGTCGGTGTTTGTAGTCTAAGATTTTTAAAAAATTGCAACTCGTGCAATTCTGTTCCATTTATGTCACGCTCATTACGAGTTTTGTCTGTTAAAACTTCTTCAAGCTGTAAACAACAATTTAGTTGGTAAATCTGAAAATTTAGAAATATCCCATAAAAATTGAAAATGGTCGGAATGGGACGACAATAAGTCGAATCTTTCACTAATTGATCTTATAACAATATCAAGTAGTATACTAAAATATGTGTTTATTTAAAAATCCCGTTCTCCATATGTAATTAGTTCATCGTCATTCTCGTAATTAAATTGTTTTTTAACACGCCTTGGTCTAAACACATTTTCAGTTCTGAGAGTTGGCTCTACATCTAGAGGTTTTGCAAATTCAGAAGCATCAACTAACACATCTCCAAATCCTTTATCACGGTAACTATTGAAAAACTTTAAAACATTATTCATTTGGGTACATACTTCCGAGATATTAAAATGCCCTCAGCTGTTGTGTCTTCTATTGGAGAAAAATGTAAGAAACGTTCCTCAACAACAATTTCCCTTGATGTTGATTCTAAATTTACAAACCTGATAAATACAGAAATTTGTTCTTGAAGGCTCATGTCCGGAGTGCAATCAAGAATAATAGAAAAATATTTTGAATTTTTAATCATATACAAAATATTTTCCATTATTATTTTGAAACAATTTCAAATTTTGACCGCGAAAGGCCAGATTTTGTTTAGCTAAAAACCGAATAACATAGAATATTCGCTCAATAACTGCATGCAAATATTATTTCAGCATTAAACCAATATTTATGAATCGTATTGTTTGTTTTAAATCTAGTTAAACAGTCAGACCATGTCTTAGAGTTTCGAAATGCATTTTACTTTTTTCTTGAATATTTAAATGTTCACTCAAATGTTGCCAATCAGTATAACCATTTTCATCAGCCAATCGGGCGTTTGCGGTGTTAAGGTTAAATATTCTGCAGCAAAAACAAAACACTGAGTTTTGAGATACCGAGTACAGAAGACAATCACGCTAGATTTTCTCATTATTTGGTAGAATTCGACTGAAGTATGATTCAGAAAATTTACGCCCAGTCGTGTCTTTCGGAAAAACGCAATTTGAATTGTTATACCATTTTTTATCAGAAGTTCAATATTCATTGAAGACAATATTTTCGGCCACAAACCTGGATCTTTAGACAGCTGTACAGTCTTACTATCAAAAACTTCATCAGCATCAGCTTCGATAAAAGTTACCAGAATAGGTATGTATAACAATATAATTTGAATAAAGAGTTTTCTAACCTAAACATGCTATTATATACTTATGAAATACAATTCTTTTTCTATGTGTAATATCTAATTTTAGCTTTCCTCGTTGGGCACCAGGTGTTATAATGTCAGAGAGAAGTAAAAGTATTATAGATTTCCAAAGGATCAAAAAGTGAGAAGCAAATGGATAAAGCTAACAAGGTTCTTACATAATGATAAACATATCACTTTATTTTGTGTGTGTAAAATTTACTAATTTTACAATATTTTTAGAACAATAGAACTAGATCTCGGAGCTTTTTGTTTATCTTTCATTTTATGGATGGGAAAAAGAAAATGAGCCAATCATTTTTTGTACAATGAAGGAAAATGCTTTAGTTCCAATCTCCACATAAAAAAAGATCACCTCAATATAAAGCAGCTCACAACACACGTGATCAATATTTGCAAACAAGGTAGAAGTAAACTTGTACATGTTGATTGTATATTTGCTTGTGGACTGTATATATCGATCTCCTTATAATATATACATTATTATTTGTCATTCCAGATCTTTCGCTTTACATTATGTAGAAGTTGTTACAGTTGCTTTGGCACTTTTTTCAAACATTTTCTATTTTAAATCAAAATTTCTCACTGTACCTTACTTTCTATTTACGGGAATGTACTAAGTCCCTTCAAATCCGCACACACACTCAGTTGAGAAAAGTGCCTACAGGTCAAATTATAGTTGAAAGAAACCAACAGAAACTCTGAAACTGGATATACAAATATGGTTAGATTAAGGCAAATTTGTGACATGAGGTTCAAACTAAATGGCGTATTTTCAATCATCAAAATTTGCAATTTTTCCTCAATTTAATTTTCTTTGCACGTAACAAACAACAATTTATAATTATGAAAACATTTTATTGTGTTAATATAAATAGTACAAATTTTGAAAGGTAGAATGTTTTTAAAACATGTAAATCTCTCTTCCATTCTTCATTTCTAGCAATTCCCATAATGATGTGGTCACTTTTGGTATCCATATTATTAAATAGTACATGTCCTTTCATGCAATATGTAATGCAACTTGTATTGGTGATAACAGTTATATTTTTCATGTTATCACTATTGTTTTATCAAAATGAATTATGTAATTCTTGTCTTTTGAGAACGGTTTTAATTTTTCGTCATTCAGATATTTGAAAGGACACTTCGATTGAGCATTTTTCACTAACAAATCCATATTATCATTAAAAAAAGGTTTCAGGAGAATGCTGAAACATGTTTTGATGGCACTAGAACAAACAATCGGTATTATTTAACTTATATGTTCACATTAATCAAATAATCCAGTAAACATAACCTCAAATATAGCTTTTAAAATAAAAACTCCGGATTGCCGAATAATTTACATTATCATAACTATTATTTTTTATATCGGGTAGATACGATTACTTATTTTCTAACAATTTATCACTTTCAAAAACACTTATGAAACGCTTAAATAATCAAGAATCTACACTCAAATGAAAATTCTTATGGCAGCAAGTTCTGTTTGGATACAACCTCAAATTCTGACGTCACACTAATGCCGTGTATTCCACACGACTGTTGAAGTGTGCCGCTTAAAAAGATTAGAACCCATATACTTTAAATCAAGATTTTAGAAATAATCAACATATAAGCATTGCATTGGAAATAAGGTGAAATATTTTCGTACATGTCATATTTAAGTCAAAATATTTACTATATAATAGTTTTTGCTATTTACATATAGCATAATGAAACAGATTGTAACAGAGAGTTTAATAAAAAAAGATTGTTTCATACTTAAAAATATATCAGCTGAATGTTAATTGCGAGAAAATTGGCCTCTGGACCATAATGTTGTTTTCCTGTGGGTATTTGTAATGAAAAGATATAACATATTGTCTTATATCGGGTGAACACCTAAGAAGGTGGAGGCGACCGAACAGACGAAAGAAACTTGTGCACATGTTTCATTTGTTTGTACAGGGTGATTGTATATATGTGGAGAATCTGAAAAAGTGTATGTTGCTTGGAAACCACATTATATTGTCATCCATTCTTATTGTCCGCTATATCGCCACATTTATTCAAACTAATAAAAACGTTTCAATACAAATCCAGTCTCTTAACAGAAAAAACTTTATTATAAATCTTTATTAATTGGGTATAACATTTGAAACAATTATTAATGTGTCATTCGATGCAAAAATATATTTTATTTGAACTTATAAAACACAAACTAACTCAATTTCGACGACTGCAAAATCAATCTGTTAAGTACCCACAAATGTAAATGTATATCTACTAAAATAAATAGAAACTAATTCAATTATTATAATGTACGACCTCATATAAAAACGAATTATCTTTGTAGAGAAAAGCGATAATAATCGTTGTAGGGTGGTCTGGGGAGTAAGGTCTAGAATACTAAGGGAAAGGGATCAAAAGGACTTTGGGTTGGTATCGTGGGAAACACACTTTTCTGGTCGTCACACAACCGACACGCGCCTATCGTCGTCGATAGTTTGCCGTTTGGACAGTGGTACGTATTTGAAGGGGCAAAGAGGATATATTTACAGTGTTGTTGTATATAACATTATTAAAATTCAACATGGAAATAAATTGTTTTTAATATTAATCTGTTCACGAAGCACATGTTTTCCTCAAACATCTTGTTCTATAATTTTTCTAGTAAAATTGCAAATAAAATTTTATAAAAATTACATTAAAAAGGCTACGTAGATTGCCCTAAACTGAATGAAACCCCGATATTCTTCAGACGAAATAACTAAGTTTGTTATGATTTAAAAATAAAATATTGCTGTTGGATTGAAATACTTTTATACTCTATTAGAAACAAACAAATACTACAAGATAAATCAAAAAAATTTAGTTTCCAAGTAACTGCCTGCAGCAACTAAATTAATGTTTACAATTTAATTTTCAAATACGTAAATGAGAGAGTCAATTTTACCTGAAAAACTACAACCAATTCCTAATTATCTAATAAACACAATCCATTTCTATCTTACTTGTTATAAGCCATAACTGAAACTCAATTTAATCCACTTTATTATTGTTAGTATGCGGCCTTTTTCAATGGACTTGATTGCAAAGAGATTCAAATGACTTATTCTGCAAACTATTTAGACCAAAAGTACGACGAGGAGAATGGTTGCAAACCACTTCTTCTTTTTAAATATTTTTTTCGCATTTAGTTTATGTCGGTTATAACTTCAAAAATGTTATTAAAATTTTATTGAAGACTAGTTAACCCTACATGCTTCGCTATGCTCCCATTAATAAAATTAATTTAAAGAAAACTCGTTATTTAAATAATTTCTAGTGTATTTTACTTGGTAGTAAGTAATTTATTAGCATTTGATTGATGTTTATGTGTCCAACAGCCAAGACATGGAAAACTTATGGAACAGAACAGTATAATGTAAGAGTCTTTGAAATGTTAGGATTAGTTACAGTCAGCTAATAATTGAATTTCTAATTAACTACCTACAAATGGAAATAAAAATTAAAGATAACATGTATTTCATTTAAATTAAATGGCAAAGGTATTAAAATTTTGACATTTGATTCTCAACCTGTTATTGAAGGGCTTTTGGATACACAATGTTTGTTTAGCAAATCTCTTCAATTTTCTGCAGCTCAATGCTTTAGAACATACTGTACATTCCTTATATCCCACACTCCCTGAAACCCCTAAGGCAAAATCAAGATCACTTACGTTTCCTCAAAATCACGTTTCTCAATGCACTGTTACACAAACTGATAAGTCACCACTATTCTCAAAATGTTTTGAACGCGATGTAGTAACGCATCATATACCCAACCAATTCAGTGCATTTATAATTAATAGACAGTCTTTGCATTCAAATTACTATAAAGAAAGCAACTTCATTTATAAGTTACACATGATTTTGCCGATTACAAACTTATCTTTAATTTCGTGCCTTGAACCTAATAAATAAATTAATCCTTTAATTAAAAAAAAATATATATTATTATCTGTTACTCGCTCATTTATTAAGCTTTAACGACGTTAGAGGGTACCACCATAAATCAGGGGTATTGTTGACAAACAGATGCATATATCCTATATTACTTTCCTTCTCATTGCCACTGGTAGACCCCTATGTGGATTGCGCTGAAAATCTTAACGGTGGTAAACCTTCCCTGCGGTCCGGACAACAACTCCTCCAAATTTCATTGAAATTGGTCACAGTTTAGGAATACATAAATGACAAACATACAGACAGACCCTAAATTTTTATATATACACTGTGCCCCCGGATAAGTGAAACAACTCTTGTAAAAGATTCAAAATTCCCGATTTAAATTTTTTGTTTTTAGAGTACAGCATTGCTTGGTAAAAGCCTAATTTTAGTTTTGAAAAATCAAGTATTCTTTGGAAATTTTCAAAAACCCTATTTTTCTCTAGAGTAAAATGCCTTTTCTGTAGCAAATACGACAATAAATTAATGAGAAAATTTGTTTAGAATCAACATTTAAATCCCTGTACCAAATTTCAAAATCATCGGCAAACTGTGATATGAAATTTTTTTATGTTTATTTCACAAAGCAAAGAGTAGTATTTGTAACAAAGAATGCCTCGGAAAAACAAAATTGTATCCATAACAATATTAGTGTGTTAAAATTAACTGTCGAACATGACTTTATTAAACTTGAGCTGTTTTTAAATACAATGAACATTAGAGGAAAAAGTTTATGTGATTCAGTGTTGTTGAACAGGCGAAAGATCGATAATTAAGGTTATTGCTTTGTTTAGTAAAATATATTCAAATACTGCAATCAAAAAAGTACTGCTTGTCGTTTAATCGACAAATTTCTTACAACAGGAAGCATTCATTATAAGAAGAAAGATAAAAAAGCTCTTGATGAAACTGATGCAGGTACTTTAGTTGGTTTAACTTCAATAGATGCAACCAAAGTATCACTCCGAAATCGTAAATACAAACATAAGTAAAACACATTTACAAATAATTTATAAAACAGACAGAATTTATCTGTACAAAGTCAAATTTTGTCACACTTTAGAGGAAGGTGACGAAACAAGGAGATTGCAGTTCTATTTGTTTTTGGAGACGCTAATTTTAGAAAACAGAAATTTTCATAAATTTATATTTTTTTATGACGAAAGTACGTTTACCACAAATGGTGTTCCATCTTCCCAAAGCTGTAGATATTGGATACGCAAATAAAGCAAGGAGCTATTTCAAAAAAATGAATGTTTGGTGTCCCATGTCATACGAGCTAGGAATCATCGGACCTTTCTTTATTGCAGGAAGGTTAAATTAGCATACTTACAAATTCCACACAAATGATTACTGATTGGCTAAATATGGTTTGGGAGAATGAGTGTGACATATTTGCCAGACCTTACAATAATGGAATTTTCTATGGGGAAGGGTAAAACAAGTAGTTTATCAAGAACACATTCCGAATGATGGTGAAACATTAAAAAACAGAATAGCACACGCAGTTCAATCAATTCCTAGAGAACACGTACAGGCAGCTTTTGGCCAATTCCGAAAACGTATTGAAAAATGCGCAGATTTAGGAGGGGGTTTAGCCTGACATTTAATCTGAGGTTTTTATCTTACTTTTATTCAATTATAACTAAGTAGTGTTAAGCCAGTAACTTGTAGTAATAATCAAAGTTTGAATTTTTTATTCATAATAAAAATTATAGTTGGCAGTTGATTTTGAAATTTGGTATATGGGCCTAGATGTTGATTCTAAACAACTTTTCTCGAAAACTTTTTGGCACAAAACGACACTTTACAAAAAAATAGGTTTTTGGAAAATTTACGAGTCATATTTGATTTTTCAAAACATAAATTATGTTAGAAATTAATCTTTAATCAAGCAGGGCTGAACCTCAAAAAATAAAAAATGGAATCGAGACTTTTTTATCTCTAGTTGTTTGAACTATCAGGGAACACATTATATATAGATTTTTTTGAATGTTTATTGCAATAAAATAACCACAATTAATTCGTCCTGGAGTCGGTAAAATCTGATAAAAACTTAATGAGACTGAAGTGTGTACTTTTAAAAAAAAACGCGAATTTTTCACTAACATTCGATTAAACCTATGAGAAATATTGATGTTGCGCCTCTGTGTATAACACATAATATAATAGTTATTGTTTGAATTTAGGTCTTAGATTTTGGGGCTTCTGTAGTTTTCTAAACAAAAAGTGCATTTGTCTGTAATGTATTGTTCCTTTGCTCGGCAAATAAGAATATCGAATTAATGCGAGTACTAAAGTTCAAGGATACTTTTAGGAGTTGCCGGCCGCGTACGTCGTGTGATCGCGTGTGTCAACCTATTTTGACCATTTCTTTTATAATAAGTGAATGTCTCTGTATAAAGAAAATTGTAAATTTTGTGCAAACCAAGAATGCAGATTCAACATTATTGCTGTGCCTGCTAAAGGATTTTCCAGAATTTGAAATTATTTTAAAAATTTTTACTATGTGCTCATAATTAAATTTCTTTTATGATTATGATGCAAGAGGCACTAAGGTAAGTTATAACGTTACATTTCAGAGTGTTTGCATTTATTAGGGATTTATAATTCTATTATATAATGTGCCTATTTATTTACCGTGAAATTATTTTCCCCAAAAAATTAATAAATACACATGTACCAGATTCACAAGTGGTAAACCATCAATAAAACGCGGTTTTTATAAATGAAAGTAGAAATATATTATTTATTATAAAGGGAAGAATATTAATAGGAAAAATACTGCGATGGTACAAACACATGTAAGCAAAATAAAAAGTAATGTATTCTAATGGAGAATCAAGTGACATAAAGAAGAAAAATATCCTTAGAAAATAAGTGGAAGATAGGAAACAGAGATGTAGAAAATTGTGGCATATATGTACTATAGATAAAGTACAATTGTTTATAAGTTTTCTATGATTGATATTGCAAGGTAAAGAATTCTTCTTATTAAAAGAAATAAGGAGTTTTTGCTTATAATTCATTTATTTAAAGTAAAAATACATTATTTAAGATAGTAAGATAAATAAGTACTTACTGTAAATGCAATTCCATTTTAAAATTAGAAA
Source organism: Galeruca laticollis (assembly GCA_963921935.1). Lineage (NCBI taxonomy): Eukaryota > Metazoa > Arthropoda > Insecta > Coleoptera > Chrysomelidae > Galeruca > Galeruca laticollis. The sequence continues at coordinate 180,067,315 of OY998180.1, forward strand.
GATTCTGACGATGTTTGAATCTGGCTTTCTTTTATGGTTCAAATTTCAGCAGACATCAAAATCCAGTATTTCTTCCTCTGACATTTTATATTTATGCCACTTTTTTTTCTTTATTTTGTGGTATTTATCCAATGCAGATAATATTTCCTTCTATATTCTTGAAAGTATTGAACAATTAATTACGAAAGTGTACGATCGTTCAGTATGGATCGCACGGAAAGAAGTGCTTTCATAAAGTGAATCAAATCGACTTATTGAAATAAGAAATTCCTTAATCAATACCAAATAAATTAGTTCAATCTAAAATAGAATAAAACAAGAAAAAAACTGACAAATCTTAGTGTTTTAGGATTATTCTGTTAATTTCGTCTATGATTATTAACATTTAATTAAAACTAATGTCAGTATACTCAATTTTCTTGTTTTTGCGTTAAAACTGCTAAATCACAGCCATTTTTTGATAGGTACACCAAAATTTACATTAACTACAGAAAACGCATTTCTTAAACCAATCAAACATTAAAGACTGGATTGATGTACCTCCGCTGCTTAATTTTCGCAAGAAATTTACTCAAATTGATTCATAGATTATATTATTTTAGCTCAATCATTGGATTATAATTTTATCAAATAATAATATTCGATTTAACAATCAGATCCAATTTCCATAATTACTATAATCCCAACAAGCATCATAATGAATTTTTTTACATGTTTCACTGATGCATACATTTTCAAATAAAATCATTTAGGAATGAATTGCATGGCAGAAGGTTCTGGGGGCATTAGCAGTAAATACCTCTAGGTATATTAATTTGAAATATTTGAAGTTTTAACACAGAACACAGATTAATATATTAATGTAGTTTTGATCTATAGTTATAATGGGATCAATAAAATAAATGCTTAATTTCTATTATATTTAGATAAAATGTATTCCTGTCTATAGATTAAGTTATTCGTACAATTTACCGAAATTTAGAAAAAGAAGAGAAAAAAATTATCTGTCTACGGAAAACAATCAAATATACAGCTAATTCTATCCAATTTTTGCTACGATTATCAAACATTTGAATAAATAAATAAAAATCTTCTAGAATCAAGCATTTATTTTGACAAAATATGTAATATAAGGATTAAATTAAGCAAATAATTTTCTTTTTAACGGTTTTGGCTATTTGTGTGCGTGAATTTGGAAATGTTTATCATTTAGTATGTCCAGACCCTTCGTCTTCGTCAGCTCGCTGGTCGCATACACAACACAGCCCTTATGTTGTGGTCGCATACTTTTCATACTTTACTTATCAATTTTAACGGGCACGCGGGCGGGTGGTGAGTTGTGAACGTGTCTCACGTTGTGCGCGCCGGAGGAAGAAACAAATCTAGTTTTTGGTTGGGTGAGAATATACCAATAACTGATCCCATTCTGTTCTGAGCGTTGTCTTGGTTTGATCCCCGGTAGTTTTTCTAGGTAAGTACAAAATAAACAATTTTTTCATGTAGACACTAATGAGTAGTGCAAAAAGGTTGCAATTATTAATACTACACTACGTACTGTTTGTTGATGTAAATACATACCTAACTTTTGTTGATCTTATTGAAGTGAAAACTTCTTATAGGAGTTCGGACGCTACATAATACATAATACAATAGATTCCAAGGACTTTACCAAGACTTTAACTACAAGTTGTTTTTGTGTTACGAGTTTTAATTCTTACACACGTAATTGTTGAAGTTTTCTCTTCTGTCGGCACTCCCGGAGTGCCACTGTTATTTTTTTTGTCTAATAAGTATTTAGTACATATTTTAATTTAATTTAGAATCTTCAAAATGATTGAGAGATTTCTACCAAGCAAATTGGAAAATAAATTTTAGCAGTTATTTAAATTATTTTAGGCCTTCTCCAATTTTGCTTTGGATGGCACCTAAAAAATTCAAATGGATAATATACGAGGGCAATTCAGAAACTAACCTCCGGTTGATTGAAAAAAATACACCAAGTTAAGTAAAAATATTTTAATATATACATCTTACAACTACATCTTTGCACTATTTTTCGACATAGTCTCCATAACGATTGAGGCACTTATCGTATCTCTTCACAAGCTTTGAAATTCCTTCTGCATAAAAATCACCCGCTTGTGCCTTGAGCCAGCCTGTGACCGCATCTTTGAGCTCTTCGTCGTCATCAAACCGCTGGGACCCGAGCCATTTCTTCATATGCATGAAGAGGTGATAATCGCTTGGCGCCAGATCTGGGCTGTAAGGTGGATGGTTGAAAACGTCCCACTTGAAGGACTCAAGAAGGGCTGTTGTTCTGCGAGCAGAGTGAGGACGGGCGTTATCGTGCAAAAAAACGATACCGGAAGTCAGCATACCACGGCGTTTGTTCTGTATAGCCCGTCGTAATGTTTTTAGTGTTTCACAGTACACGTCTTGATTAATGGTCGTCCCACGTTCCATGAATTCAACCAACAACACCCCTTTGGCATCCCAAAACACCGTTGCCATCAGTTTTCTGGCAGAAAAATCTTGCCGGGCTTTTTTTGGTTTGGTAGGCGAATCTGAATGTGCCCACATCTTTGATTGTTCTTTTGTCTCAGGGTTCACGTACTTAATCCAGGTTTCGTCACCGGTCACGATTCTGTTTAACAATGGTTCTCCTTCGTCCTCATAACGTGACAGAGAGTCTAATGCAGAGGCCATTCTTTGACTTTTGTGGTGGTCGGTAAGAATTTTGGGCACCCATCGTGCACAGAACTTACGGTAACCCAATCTTGCTGTCACTATCTCGTACAAAAGAGTCTTAGAAATCTGTGGAAAATCAGTAGACAACTCCGCCATTGTGAAACGTCGATTTTCACGAACTTTTGCATCAACTGTCTGAACGAGTTCGTCAGTCACCAAGGATGGTCTACCACTCCTCTCTTCATCATGAACGTTTTCTCGTCCACTTTTAAATAAACGTACCCATTCACGGACAACTCCTTCACTCATAACTTTTGGTCCGTACACGGCGCAAAGCTCACGATGAATAGCTGCTGCAGAGTATCCTTTGGCTGTAAAAAACCTTATAACAGCACGCACTTCACATTTGGCGGGATTTTCTATTGCAGCACACATTTCAAACTGCCACAAAAACTAAACTAGCGCAGGTACGATGTTCACTCGACTACGGCTTGATGCCGACTGACCTGCTGAGCGTGTGAATGCACAGATGGCGCGCTACTCCCCCCACTACCCGCACTGTGACCAATCGGAGGTTAGTTTCTGAATTGCCCTCGTATATCAGGATCCATATTCAGTGTATACGCACAGTAGCGCCAGTCCATCGCCTGAGGAAGGTGATACAGCAAGAGCGGGTCACTGATTCAAACCTGTTCACCGCGATTTCGCCGGCAACGTGGACGCCTCCACCAGAAGACAACCAACCCCATGTTCTGCCGAACTTTTCAGTTCGACAGTTCATATACCACACTTGGAAGTGTAAATTGTTTCTTTCGAAACAACTTATATTTATGAAAATAATATACAGCGTTAATCTTGTTTTATTTTAGCCAACACATAAGCAATCCGAAGAGGGAAGGACATTAAGCACCCAGGTAAATATAAAACTCCTGAAAGCTAATAAGTCAGGAAACCTTTAACTGGGGAGGCAACTCCCTCCGGCAGTGAGTCCGCTGTCGGTATTAGCTTTCAACCCCATTCCACAATACATCCAATCCTAAAATGTCCTCCAGACATCGTCGCAGCAGCAGATCTGCCAAAACACCTTCCAGACCAACCGACCAAGAAATCCAACAAATCCAACAATTACTAAACGAAAACAAACAATTCAGACTCGAAACCCAAAAATTCCTTGACGACACTCAGAGATCCCTGGACGCACAATTCCCTCTTCTCTCACCGGTTACTTCCAGCACCACCTCACACGCTTCAAACAAAACTCACCACTCCTCAACACCTTCCCCTCAGAACCCACCAAACAAAACACCACGCTACCTACAAAACATAGACTACACAACACCACGCTACCAACAAAACACAGACTATAACCCACAAACCCCATACACATACTCACAACACAGACAAACCCCATACACATCCTCAAGAAGGTCTTACGCTTCCTCCGTAAGATCCCAATCCCCTACACCTACACTCACACGACAACAACCCGTCTCTGACGAGGATGGCTTCACCCTCGTCGGGAAAACCAAAACCCGACCAACAACACCCACACCTACCAACATTCCTGCACCAACTCACACCATCAACGACACACCAATTCAAACCCTGAACCTCCGAAACCTCCCAACCCAATACGCCACTCAAAAATCCCTCTTCACTCTACTCAACACCTTCGAACTCCTTCACGGCCACGTCCTCTTTCTTAAGGTAAACTTCAACCGCACCGCCCTTCTCAAAACGTCCTCCCCAAAGTCAGTCTCAACTATTCTGAGACAAATCCATAACTCCACTGGTGACAAAAACATCATCATCAACGTTCTTAACTCAACAGAACGTCCACCACGTCCAGCCAACAAAACCCTCATACCCACCTACTCCTTTGTCTGCAGGAACGTAGACACCACTGTCAGCCCCGAAGAATTTGAAGAAATTCTTCACAAGAAACAAATCCCCTTCCTCAAAACTTGGCGAATCGTGGCCAAAGCCACCAACAAACCCACTTCGATGTTTCGCATCGTTACCGCCTCCGAAGCACACTACCACCAGGCCCTAACTTCCGGCCTCTCATTTCACGGCCTTCCACATCGATGCGAGCCATCGAACACAAATCCACTCCCCCCAGTGCCCAAGTATTGCAGTCGATGCACCCAAACCGGACACTCCTCCGAATCTTGTCGGTCTAAACCGATATGCCCCTCTTGCGGCCAAACAGGCCACCGAACCGAAAATTGCCCCAAGTCCGGCACTCCTAAATGTACCAATTGCGGTGGTCCACACCCCGCTTTCCATCCTCGCTGCCCCCACAGGCTATCGACACCTAAAACCCCCCAAGAGACCGCACCAGTCACCCTCGAAAAGCCACCAACGCCCTTTGATCTTTCTACCGACACCAAAATCATCATTGAAATTCTCACTGTCACCCTCATGAACGCCATCCCCAACCCAAGAGATGTCATAGCCGAAACACTTCGTCATTTAATTCCATCCATTTATCGACACAACTGCTCTATAACAAATATAGGCAGGCGTGCTCACTTTGCTTTCACTCCCATCAGGAGCGAAAGCGATTCAAATTGATCCGCGAGTCTCACCCACGCCGTCGGTGCTGCAGGTTTTTCACGTTTTTTCCTGTAGCATAGTGAATTTATTCGCTAGCCAAATGAGCCGACGTTCGACGAAGTTTTGGATTTAAGATTGTTGTTACCCAACCCACACATACAACACATTAACCAGTCATTTTAAACTCCCCAATCCTCACCTCGAATTCGAGAAAAGCCAGTCGCCACAACCCGACATCATCCACACATCTTTCAATGTCTCCTAGTCACTTTTCCAACAAATTTCAATAAACTCAAAATTCCAAAATCTATTCCCAACGCTTCTATTAACTTTCATGACACAGGAGACACAAAACCCCCAAAAAATACATTTTCACTCTCCAACAACACCATCACCCACCCTGCTTCTATTAACTATCCGCAACGCAACGTGGTTCGTTTTATTCATTCTCGACCTTTTCTAGACACTTTTAAATTCCCCATTCCCTCATCATAAAAACCACGTTCGCATAAAAATCACCCAATTTCGGCGCTGATTGTTTTCGCCTCTCCCTCCGGTTGATTTCTAGCAAAGACACACAAACCACCCACAAAACCAAACACAACTTCAATTTTCTATACACCTTTTTTCTCAAACTTCCTAGACACTTTTCTAAAACTGAATTTTCAGCCCTACTTCAAACAAGCCAAGTCAACACGCGCACACAAGCCACCCCAAAAAACAAACCCCCAACCAGCCCTGAAGAGGAACCGAATCCTATAACAGGGCCACACGTCAAACAAAACAAACCCAAATAAACAAACACTACAAGCCTCAACTTCAAAAAACCCACGAACATCTCTCTCTCTCTCTCTCTCTCTCTCTCTCTCTCTCTCTCTCTCTCTCTCTCTCTCTCTCTCTCTGAGTATACGCACTACGGCAGTATTACATTGACAGAAAATCAAGAAAAAAACGTATCATCAGACACATATAATAACGAGAGTGGAAACATAACACTTACCGATTTGTCATTTTCCAATTTTGATCACAGCCTGAATAAAAATGGAATTCTTTGTTTATTAGAAGAATGATACACTTACAAGTAAGCTTCTTTTTTATTTATTTTTTCTTCACATTATGCAAATATGTGCAATATACAAGGTTATTCTCAGAAATGAAATATTTTTCATTTAAATTTAAAAAACTATAACAGAGACAAATTGAATATCAGTAAATCGAGATCCAAAACAAAATGGTTATTTTATATCTTTTTCAGGTGCATTTCAACATGCAATCAATCGGCAAAGTGTAGTTTGTCGAATGTCTCCCATTACATTTCATTTTCAATCAGAAAACGATCATTTCAAATCGCAAAATGTCACTTTCCATGCATGTTCTAGAAAAATGTTATTCAGTTGCTATGTAGTTGCCATGGATTTCTTTTTCAAATTATTTCTCATATCATAGTATATATAGTATGAATGCTATTCTCAGTTATCATGAATAACTTGAATGAAATTATGAAGATTTAAAAACTTGTTGCAAATTTCCGGGACCCATCACCGCCTATATCATGCACATTTTTTGCTAAGTTTTATTTTAGGGTAATTTTAAAGTATAATTACTAATGTGTGTTGATATTTAGTAAAAATATGAAATTGTTTTGGCAGAGGCCGGAATTTCCACTTCAAACTCATTTAAATATATGATGGAACGGGACCTGGACATAATATTTCTGAGTAATGATTTGTAGAATCTGTATTGAAAAAAATGCAGACACTCGAACAAGTACAATGGAAAATAAGGCAATTTTACGAAATGAAGAAATGTACAGGGACCATGTACAGCAAAATAGTTATCTTCAGACTGGTGTTCGATTTGATTCAGTTTCAAAACAATTCCTTCTTTTCATGTAACTAAAAGTTTATCGGTTGATTTGATGCATGATGCATTTGAAGGTATTGTAAAATATGGCCTAGTTAATTCAATCAAATATTTGATCAATGGAAAATATTTTAACCTAGATACTCTTAATTATCGAATTCAAAATTTTGATTATGGTGAAATTGAAATCTGCAACAGGCCACATGGAATAAAACCTCAGCATATCAAAAACAATAAAATTCATGTGGCTGCAAGGGAAGCATATACTTTATTACATTTTTTACCTGCTATGTAGGAGATTTAGTTCCACTATGTAATAAAGTTTGGAAATATGTTTGTATTTTAGAAGAACTTGTCAATATGCTTTTACTGAATTACAATTCTGAAACAGACAAAGTCCTAGTGGAAAATCTTATTTTAGAGCATCATAAGCTATACAAAGAAATATTTATTGATACCTTAAAGTCCAAACATCATATGATAGTGCACTATCCTAGTGTAATTCGAATGTGTGGCCCAGTAAAGCACTTTTGGTGTATGCGATATGAATCTAAAAACAAGGAAATCATAATTTATACAAAAGCAACAACTTCCAGGCGAAATCTTCCATTATCTATATCTAAAAAATGCTCAATGAAATTTGCTTATGCTATGCTTGTCCTGAAAGAAGATGATGAATATATTATAAAAAAACGAGACAATAATAATATAGAAAATAAAACATATTACGATTATTTCAAGACCTTAAATTTACACTCATATTCGATAGCTGCAGACGTCATTTTCCATGGGACTTCCTTCAAAACTGGATATTTTGTTTTAAAAGATAAATCTTTATATGAAATTTTAGATATCATTGTGAGTGATATTGGTTATTTTATGTTGCAAGAAATAGAGATTTCTAGTAGAAACGAACATTTTAGGTGTTTTTTTTGTAAACAATCCTACTAATAACATAGGGTGTTACGAAATAAATAAAAAAACACATTATAAGCCCATACAAATTTACACCCGAGCAGATGGTAGGAAAGTTATGAAGGAAAGGTATCTTTAGTATGAAAGTATGTAAAGTAAACCTGCGAAAACAGTAGTGTTTTTGGAGTTGTTTTTTTTTTAATTTTTATGCAAAGAATCTAACCCTCAATTAGGTTCTTATCTGCTGTCTTAATTTTAGATTAATTTGCTTTCATATTAAAACTTACCATCTCCTTATCTACAAACTACTAGGTAAATTGTATATTATACTGCCTTTTGAGAAGTTATTTAGGTTATTACTAGTAGCTAGAATATAATAATTTAGTTTTCATTTCATTTTACTTCAGATTTGTACAATTATTTCAAATAAATAATAATTAAACAGAAACTTCGTTTTTTTTTGGTAATATTTCCCCACCATCACCACGGCTAATAATGAAAATCAATATTTCAGCCAGCAATCAAATATTGAATACAAATAATCAAAAGATTAGAAAAGTTCAACTTAATTATTAGATTAAAACATTCGAGATTTAGATAAATCCGATTCATTTATTACTTAAAATTTAGACATATTACATCAAATTATTGCAAAAAGTAATAAAATGATTTGATAAATTTAATCCTAATTATTCGTAAATTTACTATCTTTCGTCACGTTTTTTTCTATAATCAATCATATAACGAGAAAAACCTACAAACCCTCACAGTGCTCGTTATAGGTATGCGGGTTGTCTCACGTGGTACAACCCGTGCTCGCCAGTCGACTAGCTTCGAGTCGAAGAAGGGGTGGATTCTTCAAATAATTATTAAGTATACCAAAAGGGCGCCAGAGAAGTTTTGGCAAGCACACAAGACTTCTTTAATTAGCCCACAACTCCTCAGTGGGTTAACAACACTCACTACACACTCCAAAGGTTAATCTGATAGGTAAAATATCATAAGTAAATAAAAGTCAGCAAATATCCCCTGATTGAAGATTTAATTAGACTTTGTGGACCAAAGGTCTCTTTTCAAAATATTTATTACAATATCACTACCAAAAAAATATTACAAATAACGTCTGAGCTCAGCTGAAGGCTGTAATCTCAGGGTGCAGAAGAGCTGAGGGCCCCAAACTAAACCGATGTCTCAATTCTAAAATTCTAGAGAATCGACCAAATTGTTCATGTACAATATCCCAAAAATACAACGATAATATATATATATATATATATATATATATATATATAATAAGCAACGAATAGATTAGTGGGTATTGCACGCAAATAGAAGAAGGGGTTACTGAAAAGAGTGGTAACCGCAGACATGCATGTTTCTTGCTCATTAGCCGTCATCGGTACGGTACAACCAAGAAAAGATGTGAAACATGAGAGCAAAGGTGTTGAATGAAACATGAGAAAATATAACAGAATTCAGCAGGATAGTCAAACACAACATTTGTGTCAGTAATATAAGAAGATCTCGAATATTCGAGACAACAACCAACATAGACACGGAGGTGCATATAACACTCCCGTCTGAAACTTCCGACCCAGATTAATGAAATAATAACAAGATGTACGAATAGTGCGTGACATATGAACAATAAGCAACGAATAGATTAGTGGGTATTGCACGCAAATAGAAGAAGGGGTTACTGAAAAGAGTGGTAACCGCAGGCATGCATGTTTCTAGCTCATTAGCCGTCATCGGTACGGTACAACCAAGAAAAGATGTGAAACATGAGAGCAAAGGTGTTGAATGAAACATGAGAAAATATAACAGAATTCAGCAGGATAGTCAAACACAACATTTGTGACTATCCTGCTGAATTCTGTTATATTTTCTCATGTTTCATTCAACACCTTTGCTCTCATGTTTCACATCTTTTCTTGGTTGAAACGTACCGATGACGGCTAATGAGCTAGAAACATGCATGTCTGCGGTTACCACTCTTTTCAGTAACCCCTTCTTCTATTTGCGTGCAATACCCACTAATCTATTCGTTGCTTATTGTTCATATGTCACGCACTATTCGTACATCTTGTTATTATTTCATTAATCTGGGTCGGAAGTTTCAGACGGGAGTGTTATATGCACCTCCGTGTCTATGTTGGTTGTTGTCTCGAATATTCGAGATCTTCTAATATTACTAACACAAATGTTGTGTTTGACTATCCTGCTGAATTCTGTTATATTTTCTCATGTTTCATTCAACACATTTGCTCTCCTGTTTCACATCTTTTCTTGGTTGTACCGTACCGATGACGGCTAATGAGCTAGAAACATGCATGTCTGCGGTTACCACTCTTTTCAGTAACCCCTTCTTCTATTTGCGTGCAATACCCACTAATCTATTCGTTGCTTATTGTTCATATGTCACGAACTATTCGTATATCTTATATATATATATATATATATATATATATATATATATATATAGATTAAATTCAACAATGTATAGTTACAAGGGTTCACACTTCCGCAATTTATACCAGTATCAATATAAATATAAATAATTGCATAAGCCAAAAATTTAAATAACAACGAAAATACAACTCAAAATTATGTACGGTGCAAGTTATATACATAAAATCATCAGAAATAGGCAAAAATAAACCACTAAATAACGCGATACCAGGTACGTAGTGTCTTAGCGTATCTTAATCTATGAGCAAAGATTTCAAATTTTTCAAATATCAAGTACAAATGTAAGCGAAATTATAGTAATTGCCGCAAAAAAAGAAATAAAAAAAAACATTATATGTGAAGCATAAATGTGAGTTTACTAATGAAGTTGAAGAAATAAGAAAAGGAAAACTGTTCACTTATCCTTTTCCGGCACCAGAGCAGGAACTGAAGTTGCTCCAGAATATTCCAATTCTCCTGGAACTGGTCTCACTGACCCATTAAATCCCAATCATTAATGTCCTCGTACAAAAAAAACCCCTTGTTAAAGAATCCTTCCAACTAATGCCGTCTACGGAAATTTACCTCAAACGCAATTCCACTAAATTTTTATGGAACCCACAGTCATCGACCGTTTTTGGACCAGAAACCTATCGGGTCGGAGCTGCCAATTGTTGGTTCCAGCCGTATTTTCTCCTCCCCTATGTCGGAATTGTCGGATTTTCCAATAAAGCACTTATGGCTCCCAGAGCACATGCGAAAATTCAAAGTTGAAGCGGTGTGTTTACACCTTGACGGCAAATGGAGGACTGAAATTTTTAACTCCGTACCGAGAGCGCTGTGACTACTCCCAGTCGACAGGTTAGCCAATATTAAATTTACGACAGCTCGGCGAATTTTTCGCGTTACAATCATATATTTAGCAAATATTATCTACAATTAACTTAAACTGATCTAAAAATTGCTTAATACAATTCAACACCTAGCTAGATTTAAGAAGATAAAAATTATATTCAAGAAATTTATAGACAAATTAAATTTTATTTTTGCTATATTACATCAAGTTAATGCAAAAAGTAATAAAATTATTTGATAAATTTAATCCTAATTATTCTTAAATTTGCTATCGTTCGTCATACCTTTTTCTAAAATCAATCATATATTTAGCAAATATTGTCTACAATTAACTTAAACTAATCTAAAAATTGCTTAATACAATTCAACACTTAGCTAAATTTAAGAAATATAGGAATATTATAGGCAAATTAAATTTTCTTTTTGCTAATATTGATCAAATTTTTGTTGTTATTTAATGCAACTCGTTTACTGCTACTTATCATGGTTTGATAAATTTTAGCTTGACAAATAAATCAATCGAATCATTTATCGATATTAATCTAAATTTGGATTGGCGCTATATTGATCAAAAATTTGATTGTAATACTACCTTACTGGAATAATAGTATCCAAAATTTCTTTCCGTGCGTCATCAAGTAAAAGCCTAATATATTCAATTTTACGAAAGTGTAATTTTGTTATATATTGCTGACTCCTTATGATAGCAAATATAAATTAACGTTTTTATCTCCAAAATTTCTCCCTGAGAATGTAAAAAACATTTAGAACTGTCTAGGTATGGTGTACACACTAGATATAAATTGAGTGAATTAAACGACGAGTACTCAGTGTGTATTTATGAATAAATATACTCGGAGTACTCGTAGTTTCATTCACTCAATTTATATCTAGTGTGTACATCATACCCAGCCAGTTCTAATTAACTACTGTACAGTAGCAATGGATAGATACTTCAGGTTGTCTACAATGCGACAGTTGATTAATGAGTACTCGTCGTTTCATTCACTCAATTTAAAAAACATTTTCCATGGCTTGGAGCATACTTATCAGCGTTTTGCTGACTGGAAAATAATGTTTGTAGATATGTCAACTATTTATACAATCAAATGTAGAATTTAAATTGTGACATTTAATAATATATCATCATAAGTTTGCATTTTACGAGGAAAACCAATTTCAAAGTACTATAATATCGAAAGTTCCACGTATTTCCTGAAAGGCCTTCTAAACTGTAATAGTAGTGATATATTTTCATATCGCGTTAAGAAAGAATACCTACTTAAAGGTTTATGACAAACCATGTACAATAAAATGAAGTTTCTTCCAATTGTTTTTTGTATTACCATAAAATAGTTTTTCATGTCGATATATTTATCATAAACTTTATTTATTCAAACCGTTAAAATGTAATGATAATATTTTAAAATAAATACAAGAAAGTAATTCGAATAACATTTTTTAATTGTTATTATTGCCGCTGTTAAAATTTATAATTTTGTCTACAGGCTCACCAAAGCATAATTTAAGTGCGATCGTTTTAGCTCGACAGTAATCGGCTAAAAGTGTGCACACTGACTTAATTTGAAGACTGCGTTGCGCGATCTGCTAAAATCGGTTAAAAATACATTTTCGAAAGAAAAAAAAGGAGATTGTTTATGGTGGTGTTACATTTACCCTAACCCCGTCTACAAAATGTCGGGTGACGTACAGCCTAGGAAGAGAAAGGACAAGAAAAAAAGAAAAGGTATTGCATTAACGATTTCCATTTATTTTTAGCCACGAACAGAGCGATTATATTCTATTTTTGTTCTCATGGTAAATTATGTAAAGCATCTTTTATAATTTCTAGACGATGGTGACCAAATTCCTGAGAAGCTCCACGTTCCTTTTCTTATAAATAATAATTTAAATAATGAAGATGTTAATATTCACGTTCATAAGGATGAAGGGACAGGGGGAGGAATATGTGCGAAGTTTGTGTTTTTTATTTTATTTTCCGCATTAGCTGTACTTATTGGCCTTATAATTACCGAGTACAGAGGACTGACCGATCGTAAGTAAAAATTTTATGTATTTGAGATTGTTCAGGATAATATTAAGAATTTAATAAAATACTCTTTCGATAATTTTCTATTTCACGCAGAAACTGCAAAGTATAATACTATTTATATCACAACTAGGATATTTATCTTATCGAGATTTATTTAAATAACATGTATTTGAGAGAACTGCTTTGATGGATATTGAAACAATTTTAATTTTATTTCCTGCTTCAATAAATGCTCTTAATATTTACTTTTCTATTATTGCTTTACCAGAATGTTGCAGTTTTTATGTACTTTATTCTCTAGAATATATACAGGGTATGATAACAAATAGGTCATGAATTAAAACACCTATGATAGGACCTAACTTACCTTAGTGCAAAAATCTACACAAAAATGACGTTAAGCCATTAAAGTTACAAAATTATAATCTACTTTTTCCAATATTATGGGAAATGTATCACATTTTATAATAAAAATGGACACGTGGAGTTGTTATAGTAGAAGGATCGGTTCTCGTAAAGAAAGTAACAAAACATCAATAATATTGTAATTAATTCATGACATTGTCTTCGAAACTTTTTTGTCTCCTAGTACTTTTTCGAAACTCCAGTTTTCATCATATTTTCATTAAGCTTCAAAAAATCCGTATAACAAAATGTAGGATGTATATAAATTTTAAAAATGCCGTTTTCAAACCAAGGTCTAGGTTACTGCTCAGAAGAATATTTCCCAACTAGCAAAACACCATCATGTAAAAAACCACCTATTTTGCCTATCTTTTTTATACTTTACAATTAAATTATATATAACAGAAATGAAAGTGTTGAGACAGCTGGACGTCTACATTACTGGAGCGGAGATGACAAAATAAAAAGCATCAAATCCTACAACTAGAAGAAGAAGAAGACAATTAAATTATCATAATGACACCATTAATTGAGCACATTGTTTTGAAACTTTTTCGAATAGCCAGTTTCATTTATGTACTAAACACGTATTGCTACGGATACTTATAAATTTTACCATAACATTATTGTAATGTTTTTCTTATTTAGCTAAACAGTAAACGGGTGGGATAAACTTTAAACACACGGTATGGCTACTTACGAATTTATTTAAACACTAAACTACTCACTAACACTTCATTTATATACACACAACGTTAATTATTAATTTATATCAACACTTTACTGTTCGCTATTTCGGTGTATTCTTCTTTATTTGTCGAGATCACTTTATCAACTAAACTGAACTTCTCCGCTGGTCGGTCCTTTATATACATTAGTCCCTTTTTTACTAGATAATTCTAGATTGCGGCTTACACAAAAACAATTGGCTGTCGCATGTTCTAGATAAGACTGGTCACAAAAACAATGTCTAGATAAAATAGTCACAATCGTAAACAATTCTAAGAAATCCCTGCGCATCCGCCATAATTTTAACTATCAGACATGGCATAGACAGAGTCGTATTCAGGGACTATACCAGTGTGCTGTTTCGTAACATTACCTCCTCCTTAAATGGCACTTCCTCCTGGAACTTTTGTGTAGCCGACACTGGATGTTTGAATCGGCAACTGGCCCCATTTCTACACTTTCCGATCTTATGGAAATAGCAGGGCACCGTCTTCATCGGATACTGATAACGGGGGTTGTAGCTGCAAATCAATATCTGGACACCGGTATCTCGAAAGATAATATCTACCATGTTCCTGACAACTCGCCAACCCAACTGGTTACTCGCTATCTTAGGCATAGCAGTTTCTTCACGCTGGAATCTAACACATGGTCTCGGAGGTTTCGAAGTGCCCACAAATCGCGGTAGGTAGATCGATCTTGTAATTCATTTTTAGTTGCCACGTAGAATACGTACCGCGAATTATGTTTCAGTTTCAGTGTCTTGCCAGTGGAATCTGGTCTACAAGTTTTTCTAATTGCCCGAACTTCTTTCGAAATACAAATGCCAACCCTCGTGCGTTCTTGATACGGGCGGGGATGTTGTATGCCAGTGAATAATCTTCCGGGAGAGTGAACAAATCTTGTCGTTGTTCTGAAGTAACTCCATATCTATCTTTCCCGATACCTCCATACGCGCCCATAAATTCATCGAAGGGTCAACACATCTCGAATATGGTTTACTCCTTTCTCTAGGTCATGGTCTCCTTCGAATGGCGCTAGTCGTTTTGGTGAACTACTTTTGGTTTTCCGTTGGGGATCTTGCTTATGCGATATATAACATCATTGATCCTTTTCTTGATAAAGTATGGACCTTCCCAGGATTTTTGTAATTATGGAGAAAATCCTTTTCTCCTCGTCGGGTTGTGTAACCATACTTTGTCCCCTTCTTTAAAACCGCCTACTGGGGCCTGCGTGTCGTACCGACTTTTCATTCTGTTGCTGGCAACTTGAAGATTTGTTCGAACTAATTAATGGATATCGTCCAGCCTTCTTCTCAATTGGATCTGTGCTTCCCCGTGAAAGTTGGCACTCTCGCCTGTGGCGGTCCGCAGTCGCAGTCTCGTTGATAGAAGCTTCTTCTTGGGGTTTACTATCTCTGGTCGTAGAATGGTTCTAGTTGTTCCAGTGTCAACCAACAGAGCATATTTCTTGCCATTTATTTCGCCATCCACATATACACTGTCGTTGCGACATCTGAGAAAAGCTATCAGTATGAGAGGGTCTTTCGAACGATAATGGGTCGGTGCTGCCCCCTCGTAGCCGACCCGTTCTAGTTTTCCTGTGACTGGGGTTCTTGGTTTGCAGGAGTCCTGGGGCGCTTACATGAACTGCGTACATGCCCTAGCTCGCCACAATTCCAGCATCTGATCTTTCTCGGCTTCTTGTCCATCATACTTTTGATTAAGCTGACGATCTGGTCAAACTTGTCCTAGTCGCCTTCTTTTTGGATGGTTCTAACTTTGTTGTAACCAGAAGCCTTCGTTGCTGCTTCATATTCAAGAGCAGCTGTCAGTGTGTCTACTAAAGTTTTGGGATGGGCTAAGCGAAGCGTCCTCTGCATATCGGGGTCACGTAAGCCATCTATAAATGCCTGTATGCCCAGACATTCCATCATGTTCTCTGCTGCTGATAGATAAGCAAATCGAACGTATCCACTTCATATTCTAGAAGTGCTTCGTTACGTTTCTGCATTCGGTTCTTCAGCTGGGATTGGTACAAATGTTCTAGATGTTCGTGACCATATCGCATGTCCAACCTGTTCTTCAGCTTTTCGAAATCATCCGATTCTTCCAGAGGTATCGTCTGAAGTACATCTAAGGCATCTCCCCGAAGCGCGATAGTTAAGTTCACTGCTTTCTCCTTGTCGGACCAATGATTCACTCTAGCGGCTACTTCAAACTGTTTCACATAATTGGTCCACGACATTTTTCCATCGAACGCTGGGGCCTTGACTCGGGTAAAACTGCCAATATCATCTGTCTTGGGTTGTGTTTCTGGCTTGCAGATCTCGATCTTCTTTTCTTCTGCTGAAATGTCTTATGTTCTTAAATCGGCAATCTTTGTCTCTAACTCCTTGATTGTCTCGTCCATCTGATTTTCCATCGTTGTCATCTTATTCTCCATGTCTGATTTTATTTTCTCGTTCATCGTTGTCATCCTATTCTCAATATCCGATTTTAGAGACGAAATTTTATTCTCTACTTCAGCAGCAATGTCATTTTTCAATGATAAGATATCTGCAGAAATATCGTTCTTCATAGCAGAAATCTTCTCGTCCATGGCAGAAAAATCGTTCTTTATAGCAGAAATATCGTTTTTCACATTAGTTGAAATCTTTCCTTCCGTGGCAGAAATTGACGAGTTTACGGTGGAAGCCTCGTCATTGAATAAAAATAATTCTGGATCAAAGCCGTCATTTTCCAGTGCCACTTTAAGTCTTTTTACTAATTCACTTTTCTTACCGGACGTTTCCAACTCACGATCTTCCAATTCTGGTCTTAATTCCGTCACTTTCAGATCACATAGTCTCTTGGCCATTTTTACGTAGCAATTTATTTATATTATCCCACTTCTGACACCAATGTAATGTTTTTCTTATTTAGTGAAACGGTAAACGGGTGGGATAAACTTTAAACACACGGTATGGCTACTTACGAATTTATTTAAACACTAAACTACTCACTAACACTTCATTTATATACACACAACGTTAATTATTAATTTATATCAACACTTTACTGTTCGCTATTTCGGTGTATTCTTCTTTATTTGTCGAGATCACTTTATCAACTAAACTGAACTTCTCCGCTGGTCGGTCCTTTATATATTAGTGCCTTTTTTACTAGATAATTCTAGATTGCGGCTTACATAAAAACAATTGGCTTTCTGGCATTTTCTAGATAAGACTGGTCACAAAAACAATGTCTAGATAAGATAGTCACAATCGTAAACAATTCTAAGAAATCCCTGCGCATCCGCCATAATTTTAACTTTCATACATGGTATAGACAGAGTCGGATCCAGGGACTATACCGGTGTGCTGTTTCGTAACATTATTGTGAATAATAAATATTAAAGCTTCTAGTCGTCCAAAATTGGATGCTAGCAATATCAAGATTTTAGGTGTTCTGAGAAGCAGTAAGAAGGTAGTAGCTAGTCAATTCCATCTTCTCGCATAATAGTTTGAAGAAGACTTGCGCGTTTTCCTACATGAGTGACAACACGCGGCAGAAGCGACCAGAGTGTCCTTACCTGACAAGAGTATGTCGAAAACTTTTGCTGCACGTGTCTCGTGCCTTTCGCAGATTTCAAGATGTCGTGGCCGAAGATGCGCACAGTTGTTTTAACTGAGAGCACGTACTACAAAAGAATTCTAAAATGGCGTAAACATATGCTCAACAATAGACACAAGACAAATACTACATTTTTGGAAATATCTAATTACGGTTATTTTCACCATTTGTATGAAAATCTGAGGTCTTGTCCAAGAGGTCCAGTTTTATTTCGCAGTTGAAGCGAAACATTTGACTATATTGTGAAAGCAATCACTCCTGAAATGACATATGTCCCAAATTACAGGTGTATTTTTGACATTATTTAAGGCGGAAATCACGGTTGAATTTGGTTGAACAATTTGAATGATTCAACCAAATTGAACAACTAAATTGAAAGACAAATGTATACATGTTTCAATTAAATTGATCAAAATATCGTCTGAAATCGTGCGGATCGGTGTTGAAAATATTGGCGAACATCTCCTGGAGGTATATAAAGATGAATTGAAAAAAAAAAGAAAAAAATTTACATAGAAAACGGTGACGCTGGTGACTAGACTATCGGAGTCTTCTCTACTTTCTATTTATGTACCATTATTAAATAATATTATTTTATAATTTATATAACCTGTCAAAACAACTCAAACATACGCAGTACGCAGGCTCGATTGAATTGAACACAATGTTTCAATGATCAACAAGTGCATACTCGTCTGAAATTCGGATGAATTATCCTGGTTATACAACAAAGATGAACGTAAATTAAAATTCTCTTGACATCTTTCAAAGGTCAATTTAGTTGAACATTTTCATTTAATTTTAAAGTACACTATTCAATTTGGTTGAATCATCCAAATTGTTCAACAAATTGAACCGTGTATTTCCGCCTTAATGCGTTACGCATTGTCCTACGTGAGCGGCAACACGCGGCAGAAGCGACCGGAGCGCAAACGCGCTGGTATTAAAGCTATGATAATAATTTATTGGTGTGTCCTAAACATAGCAAAGCAAATGAATCCCTATCATTTAACAATCGATCAAGGATGGTGTGATTTTGCGTTTGATTTTTAACAAGAACACTTGAAATGTCAAATGCATTAATTATATTTTTCTACGCCCTATCTTTAAAGTACATTGTATTTCATCGGTTTGCCGCGCTTAAAGTGGTTGTTTATGGTTAGAGTGAAAAAAAGTAAAAAAGCGTTAAAAAAAGTGCCATAACGTTAACTTTATTTCACGCTTCCTATAAGCTAACACAATGAATCTTGGCTGGGCATCGAGGATGGACTTTCATGAAACTTGGAATACATATAGTTGTAATTTACCGAAGGAGCTAAATTAAAATATCCCAAATTTCTATTTGAATTTTATTTTTTTGTATAGGGCTGTCGAAAAAATAATGTATGCAACATGTGCATAAAGTGTCTTTTTTTCACTCATGGAATTGCCGCACTCGCCTGTTTCCATTCGTGAAAAAAAGTACCACTTTATCACTTGTTGCATAAATTACTATTTGTTTACTGGCGAAGACTATCTTCAATGGAAATTGCGTTACGAACCCGGAAGAAAACTAACGCAAAAAGTTACGAATCACCCAATGAACTTGGTAATGAGTGCTTGGATGGGATAAATATGGGGTTTCTATTTAATGAAGTTCTAGCTCACATTACACTAATGAAATTAGGCAATATCTTTTTGAGTAGTACTCTGCACTTTAAATGGCTGATGTATCTATTACTTGATCACTTATAGGTCCTCATCGTAACACTAATGACATGCTTCTGGGGTTATATAAAAGAAGTGTACTCTGGAGATATTAATGAGGAACAAAAATGCATGAATATTCGTATAATATTTGAAGTTGAAAAGCCGTTAATATTTTATAATTTTTTTGACATAAAAATATGTATTTTGTATGTATGTAATTAATGACCTTGTTAAATTTTGTTCTGACCTAAATAAATATAAAAGTTATACATCATTACTAACATCTTGATTTATTTTTTAGTTGAAACGATAGATCCGAATTCTAAGTTTTCTCAAATATTTGAAGGCTGGGTTGACTCCAATAGTCATGGCGATCTCGATGAACACGTTTTAGATGATGATCACGATGAAGATCACGAAGAAGATCATGACGATCTCGCAGACGAAGATGATCATGACGATCATTCAGATGAAGATGATCATGACGATGAAGAATTTGTTGATGCTGAGCATAGCGAAGAAAAAGATGAAGATGATGATGATGATGATGAGATATTAGAACCTATAGACGACGATGATGAAGATGAAGAAGTTGAAGAGGAGGATATAGAGGAGGATGATATTAATGAAATAGATGATGAGGAAGAAGATGATGAAGATATTGATTCCCTAGAGGAAACTAAAGAAGTTGTTGCTTCCGAAGAAGAAGAGGATACTGAGCAAGATGAGGACGACCAGAACGATAACAAAAATGATGAAGATGATGAACAAAGAGATATCGATGATAGTGAACGAAAAGATTTCGATGATGATGTAGACGACGATCAAGACATAGAACAAGATTATGAAGATCAGGAAGATGAAGAACTTGAAAATGAAGATGTTAGTACTGAGAATAGAAATGTTTCTGAAGAAAAATTGGATGATGAAGACGATATTGGTAACAAAAGGGACGAAAAAGATTTTCGTGATGGTCAGGAAGACAAACCGGACGAAGATATATATTCCGACAAAAATAGTAATGAGAAAGATGATGTAAATGATGATAACATAGATATAAATGATGAGGTTTGTTGATTTTTCACAATTTTATGTTTTTTTTGGTTAGTTTACAATTACCGAGTGTTTTAATTACACTTTTTAATGGTCTTTTGGTTCCACCCATTTTTCCACATTGTCTGAACTTGTTTTCGTGATAAGAATTTATCTGTTTTATAACTTTTGAAAGACAGCACCGAAAAATTGGTTCTTAATTTGAGACAACTAAAGAGCTTGGTTTTTGAGTATGATACTTGGAATTATGATTCGTAAAAATTGTTTTTTAATGAGTAAATAGCCGCAGCAGTTTTTTGATGATTGGATATAAAAGAAATAATGAATTTAAAAACAGTCAATTGAATATGTTTGATAATTCGATCCAATTTTGCTCATCATCGGTAATATGATGTTATACTTTAGGTAAAAGAACTTGAAACAAAGGAAAAACAAGTGATTAAATTGTCAGTTCATAATTTAAAATAATTACTATCGATATGTGAGTTGGAAATGCCTTGAATGTAACATTTACTGAAATTCATGTGAAATCAAATTTGTTGCCAATATAAAATAGTATATTCTATATCAAGCAAAATTCTACGCGAGTAGAAAGATTTGTTTCCAGAGCTGTAGGCAAGGGAAACGGTTCTACGAGTGTAGAACTTTGAATTCCACCCGTGTTTTAGACTATACTTTTTCTACGACTATCAAATAAAAAACAAAACAACATATCGCACACTCAATAATAAAGTGACACAAAACCAAAAACGTAATTTTCGAGAATCGTAAAAAGTAGGTTGAGTTTATTCGCTTCTCGCACTCTCTTTAGGCGGAGTTTGAATGACTATTTCAGTGTCTTATTAGGTAATGTGAATAACAGTAAAGCAATAATTACTAAAGCTTAGCTATAGTCTACAACTGGGACAAAACGAGGGGTGGTCGGATATTGTGTCATTTTATTTCTAAAATGAAAAAAATTAAGTGACCTTAAACTAAATAATGTCTTTTAAATTTAAATTCTTATCCTTTCTGCTGGAACATTCTGAAAAATGTCGATTTAGTATTTAATTGGTTGTTTGTTTTGAAAAATATAAAACTAAAAAATCAATTTTAACAATATTTATTGAGTAGAATTAACAGAAACAAATTACCTAAAATATTTTAACTTCAAACAAGTATTAACTTACGAAATAAATAGTAGTTCAGTATAAAGTGAACATAAATCTTAACATCAAACACAAGATTAAATTAAAACTTAGATACTAAATAAATAATAATTCTACATGTTTAAAGTACAAAATAAATACAAATTTTTAATATAAAAAACGAGATCAAATTAAAACTTTTAAACTCAAATTATCAATGTATAGATTTTTACATCTACATTATCGAAGTATAGAACTGTAAAAATCGGCATAAAACTAGTAATCAGTTGTTTTAAAACTAGTTCTTTTAGGTCTTTCTTTTTATTTTCGCTAAGGTCTTGTTTAGCAGTATAGGCTTTACTTAACGAAATATTTTGTATAGGAGTAAACTTTTTTTTTATTTCTTATAACAGCCTCAATAAACTGCTCTTGTTTGTAAGATGTTTTAAATGCAAATATTAAAGGATTCTCTTTTGTAAACCTCATTACTTTAATGTCATTCCAATTAATAGATTCACCTGTCTTATCTTTGGTAAAGTTATTTCCCCATTCTTCCTGAAGTTGTTTCAGGTCAAAAATTGATTCGTAAGTAAGTTCATGTACCAAAAATGGAGGTGGCGTCTTTTTTGCATTTTTTATCAGTGTTATGTATTGATGAGGAGAATAAATTGGACCTGATCTTAAATTCCGTTTAATTTCTTTTTCAATTAAACTGTGTATATTGTCTCCTTCATTTTGGGTATGGCTTTTGATTAAGAATTTATGTGTGATGCTATTGATGTTAAGATTTGCAACAGCATATAAGTAAAGAGAAGTGATGAATTTATTCTTATTTTGGCCACAGCAATTGTCTGAATAAAATACCACGTCACAGTTATTCCCATCACTTTTTTCTGAAATTTGCTGTAAGTATTTAAATATACATGAACCAATTTCATTGGCTCCTCGTTTGGCATCAGTTTCGTTCCAAAAGTAACAATGTACTTGGTCATAACCCCTGTTTTTTATGTCGGGCTCCTTGTGGGAGAGTTCAGTTGAAGTGAAATTGTAGTTGTTGAGTTTGGATTTGTAGTAGAATGCAGAAGTGTCTCCTCGAGGACATTGGAGAACAGCTTGCTGGTCGTAAACTACCACTTTCCTATTCTCGTTGACGCTTGAACGATCTGCACGTTTTTCTTCTCTACTGAGCTCTTTCTCTTCGTGATTACTGTTATACAAATCAGTAATTCGATTCTTTTCGTCTAAAGCTGCATTCTCATACTGCAAACAAAGATCGCATTGATTCTTTTTTGGCTGATGGCAACCTAAATTAAATTCCGTGTTAAATAAGTTGTAAAAAGTGCAATATTTTCCAAACGGTTTTTTCTTTTCTGTTTGCTGTTCTTGAAAATCCCGAAACAAGTCTGTTATAGCCTTTCCCCCGTCTATAAATTCTTTAGATGTGTTTGCCCTTACATCATAAGATTCTATTCTCGGGATAGAATTTATATGATCTCTTATGTCTTGAAGAAGTTGGGGGTCGACACGTTTGTCACTATTGTGTTTGCCACGTAAATAATTTTCTAAAAATCCATTCTGGTCCATCTTATCTACTACAGTCGAATCATTCTATCAGTTACATTAAGGGTATTCTTAAAAAAAACTTTACATACTCTTAACTGCAAGTTATCAACAATTAATTAAAAACGCCTTGTTGCTTTTTCTTGGCCGTTCTGCGTTGGTATATTTATATATTGGGGAAACCTCCTTCATACATGAATTTATGAATGAACGTTGCTTGGACATGTCAGAAAGCTTCCGAAAAGAATTAAATATTTCAATCCTTTTTTGGTTTTCTATTTTTTGGTAACATTTAAGCCGGCATTTCTCCGCACACGAAGGTTTTATTTCTCTGGCTGCACACGCTTTCCTAGAACTTGACATTGACACATAGGCCTGGCCTGTATTTCTTAAAAAATTAGCTCTGTTTTGTTTCCATTTATTTTGGTCTTTTAAACGCTTTCTGCTTTTTTCCTGCTCAATTTCATTCTCAGAAGAGTCAGATGTTGAGGATGTCACTGTGGTTTCAGATAAAAAGGGAAACTTTATTTTTTTAGTGGCTATTTCATTTTCATAGTTAGGATCTGTATCACTATCATCGAAATCACTTTCATTATAGTGAATTGGTGATATGCACTATCTTTTTTCACGAAATATTCGTAGCTTAGTAGGTATGGCGTTGTTCATTTTAACATTAAACTCACGCGATGGTCCTGGTGATACTTGCACATGCTCTGTTGTTACGTTAGACCCGACAGGAAAGTGCTCAGAACTTTGCTCATTTATTACCTCTCTCGGTGTTTCCGTCGGTATAGTACTCACTTTCGACTGCTCATTATTTAAACTGGGAAGCTGCAAAGAAATCTAAAGTTAGTTAAAGTAGTCACTCTACTGGCGAAGAATGCGTCTGATGTTTACAAGTTACCGCCCGCAAAATATTCTAAAATTTTTCATGAAAACATACATCTATAAACTGATATACCCAGCGCAAATCTTGCCGGAACTATAATAACTGTTTACAAAAATCGTCTGCAGGCTCTAAGATGATACTTTGACACCTTTATTATTATACACAGCTGTACTTTTTGAACATTTTCAATTTCCTTACTACAAATTTTCTATAGCTACTTAGATAAATCTTTATTTGTAATGTTGAAATCATTCCACTTACCTCTATATTCATCTCTCTCAAAATTTTCCTTCCTCTTTCCCCCATATTTGCCACACCACGTTAAATCTGTGAAAGTGAAAATAAATTAGGGCATATTAATTACTTTTTACAATAAGGTGTCATAATAAGACATACATCTTGTTTTTTTACTTTTTTAATAATAAAGGGACTGAACTGTTGAAATGTTTACTGTGAGGTAAATATTTCTTACTAAATTTTAATAATAAAAAGAATTTTCTCGGAATGATTCGAAAAAGGACAGTGATATTTGCAATAAAAAGGCACACATCAAAATAGTTTTTTTCGAACAACTAATATTTAATAATAAACTGACTCAATTAGTAATATGCCATGTTAAATCTAAAAAATACAAGAAAATGCTTACCTTCTTTTAAATAATAAAAAGACACATTAGTAAATTAGCCAACAAATACACGACTCTCTTTTACGACTGCTGGAGCATTACAGAAACGCGTCGGTTTAATTTTAAAATACTAGCAAAAGACCTTTAGTAAGAAAGAGACATAAGATCATTCAGCACGTCTTAGCGTGGGAGTATAGACGTCATTCAAATAGACACATGTAGAGGGGGCCATTATGTGCCGTTTTATGATTAAAAGTTAAAACATGAAAATTTTTAGGTATGCCACTTTATTATTGAGTGTGCGATATATTGAATTATTGAATTGCTAACCCCTTAATTTCTGTAGTTGTAGTGAAATCATTACTGCTGTTAGTATCACACACTAAAAGGGAATGAAGCCATGTTATAGCTATTATTTAAATAAAATTATATAAATTTACTTACTTTTTATGAAATATTAATCAGTTTTAATCTGAAATTAAAAAAAAATAGATAATTAAACAACTTTGACAATCGACATTTTTGACAGTTGACAATTGTTGCTAAATAGCGTTTTCTATTTTATTCATAAAAAGCGCCACAAAGTACACTTATGCTGGCTCTAATAATTAATAACCACCATATTAGTCATTTTACGTTTACTCTGCCTAGTGCAGCTGGTGTAGAAAACAAAACACGCCTATTTTCTGTTTCTGTCAAATGAACCGCCACAAGTATTCATTCCATATCAAGGGCGAGAATAAATATTCTAGCCCTAGGGCTAGAATGAAGCTATTCTATAATAATCTAAAATTACGTCGGAATATAGAAATTCTATAATAGTCGTAGAAAAAGTATGTGACTCGCCGTAAGAAAGTTTGACTAAATGCAGTTTCAAGCCGGGATTTGTAAAATTTTATAATGTCGGTATAAAGAAACAATTTCTCAAAAATAGTTTTAGATTTTTAACTTCATAATAGAATAATTTGAAAGAAGAAAAACTTTAGTTTACAATTAAATAACGGTTGTAATGTTTTAAAATATATCAATAAACGATTTAATGTCTTAGGAAAAAATACAGCTGGAATCAAAAATCAAGGAAACTGTTGAGCAAGATGAAGGAAAACCAGAAGATGTCAGCTTAGAAAGTTCCGGTAGTAAGTATAAAATTTATTATTAAACTTCCTAATTTCAGAGACAGAAGTTTCTAAAGAACATCTTAGTTTATTTTTTGCACACTTACCTTAGTACTCTCACTTACTACTCTTCTAATAATGTCGTTTTTATGTACTTCCAGATTAGAGACACATTGACCCTTTTTTATTTGATTTAGGATTTTAGCAACTTTTTTGTTAATACTAAACGTCACAAATATGAGAAAAGTGGTTATTGTGGCATAGCTTATTCGGATATCTAGGTACTTGATTGTTAAAACAAAATTTTATTAAACGGTTGCCTTGGAAATATCGAAAACACTTTATGGAACTATACATTCTGAGAACTTCTAATTTAAGATTAAATTTATTTTATAACTGTAAATCAGGAAATGCAATATTTACAAAAATTATTTGTTTTATAGTGGCCGTAAAAATTGGTGTTGGGGTAGCCCTTCTTGTGGTCGCGCATCTTGTGTTGGTAAAAAAATGGAGAAACGGTTAGTAGAATGCATGTCGATGTTGAGTTAAGATGCAAACCTTAAAAGTAGTAGATTTATTAAGTAAATAATAGTTTAGTTTCGTCTGTTTTCAGTTGATGTAGTGATATAGATCTCCAAAATTAACGCTACGAAAAGTCAGTGAACTATTTATTTCATAGTAGTGGAAAAATCATTTATCTAGGGACATGCATATGCGAGGATAATGTTTGACCATTGTAGAATTTCGAGTACTGATCCTTAATACCGAAGAAGTAGCAGATTCCATTGCAGTAGCATAAAATTTTATTGTATTAATTTTCTATTAAACTAAAAACTGATTTTAATTATCTAAAAATATAAATTGATACTTCATTCTCTTGTTACAAAGCAAAACCTATTTCTTTCAACTTATAAAAAACTCTAACGATACTCTCCGATTACACAAGTCATTATGGTTTTGTTATTGGAAAGTCAGGATTGAAGACAGATAATTGAAGACGGTAGATGCACTAAAGGAAACCTTAACTTTAACGACCAATTCGCTATCATTGTATACGATATACTACTCATTCCGGATCTTGAATTAATTCAGAACAATCTGGAAATTACCCACTACTAGCTGCAAAATTGGGGTTTTAAAATGCTACTGTCGATAAACAATACCGGAGAGATAATCGACATATTTATCTAGACAAAACATAGTATAACTCCATTAAAAGTTTGGTAGATTCATAAAAAAATGGCAATGTCAGGTACCCTCAAACAAAGGAAAGGAGTTTACATGCAGGATCGAAGAATAACTAGTTTCCAAATGTCAAAAAAAATTAAAGATGCAAATTTGGGCTCCAGATACTGCAGCAGAACAGCCTATTGCCAGATGAATCATCAAATAATGTAATAGTAATGGACATTGTAAGCTGACAGTTGTACAAAATGACCAATTCTATTAATTAAGATACAGATTGATTCACAATATGTTTTTTGAAGATGCATATACGAATAATGATCATTTGTATTGAATAAAGATTATCATTTCCTAATGGTCATGAAGAGGAAGTTCATGAGAGCTGATCACAATTTATTGCTGATGATTATAGTACATGATAATGTAACAAGAAAGCCAGACTGAACCCTTAAAATAACTTTCTACGTTATCATTCAATAAAATTATTATATCCATGCTGATTTCTGATAATAGGGGAACAAGAAGATGAATAACAAATACGTTCACGAAACGAATATGACTTCTTAAGTAATATTGTAATTCCATTTGGTCATATTCCAGATTATATTGTTTATAAATTTTTCCTTTCCACAAATAAATATTTCAAATAATGCCTATTCATTCTGAATGTACTGTCTACGCAACATTTAATTTATTTATTTTTGTAATAGTCTGCATCTTTTAAGGTTATATATTTTGTCATCCGCCTCTTTGCTTCTTATTTTCATTGCCACTAACACCATTGCATTTCCTGGTAAGTACTAAGCTTTTGTGTAATTTAACTCTATGTTTCATTTGTCCTATAAAAGCAATAACATTCACTGTACATTAAAGGATGTTTCAAAATAAAGGAACCGAATCGTTGGAATCTATGTATTTTTAATTTTAATAAAAGGAAGTATTTTTTAAGTCAATATGTCACAGCATTTTTTATTGTCAAACAGCTACTAGTTTAGGCCTACATAAGGGCCATCTTCAGGCTACAAAAAATTATTTTGGTATAAGTAAAAGGAAAAATTATAATGTCACCAACATGACCTTATAAAAAACTTTTCATTAGTTCACACACATAAATTCTCAAAAATGTTAAATTTGCAAGTTAGGAGAAATATATGTGAGAGGTTGGGAGTTTGAAAATTGAAAAAACTGTTATAAGTTAAAAATTAAAATTTTAAAAAAAATTGGATGTGACATAAGGTGTAACTGAAGAACACAATGGATTTCATTATGTGTTGAGAAATTGTCCATTCCACTATCAAAATGAAATTAGCACAATAAAACAGGAATCTAAAAACACTTAACCCACACAATGTGATTTTTAGTATTGTAGCTAAAGAACAATATGGAAGGTATATCCAAACGGAAGTTTAATACGAAAACTGTCATACTACAAAATGACAAGAGACAGAATTAAGAACAGTAATCAAATAGGAAAATATAAAAATTTTCTCGTTGAAGTGGTTAAAAGAACCACCATTAAAAAATTAATTGAAGACATTAAATGGTTAGAAACAAATAATACACAATCAAAGGTACGTTGTCGCCCATAGATAAAGAAATTGTAGATGACTATCATTAATACAAATTCGCCAAGCGAAATAGAAGTTAAACAATATAATCAAAGTATTTAAATGGAAGTTGTAGTAACATAATTTAAAATTAAATTGGCTATAACAAAGCAATACACAATTGAATGAGCGTGTACGGTCCATAGATATAAAGAATAATTGTATATGACTGACATAAGTACAAATTTTTAAAAAAAGTATAGTTATTATAGGTTAAAATGTCAAGAGTAAATCTAAATTATCTATGGGCGACACACGTTCCTTTGATTGTGTATTATTTGTTTCTAACCATTTAATTTCTTTAATTAATTTTTCCGTTATGGAACTTTTAACCACTTCAACTAGAAAATCTAAATATCTGCCAATTTGATTATTGTTCTCTTCCTACGACCACATAGGAAAGTAACACATATCGTACTCTCTACTCCCATGGAAAGTGGCCTTTATTCTCACGCGTGTGGAAAGTAAATTTTTATGCTGCCACTTTAGAACATGCTTTTTTCCGATCATTTTTTTTTAACTCGGAAAGTGTGTCGTTGCCGGTCTAGATCGGAAAATTGACTTACTGCTCAGTAAAGTGACAGAACTGCTCGGCAAACTACCTACTTTCCCGAACTCTTATGTCAAAATGTTCATTAAAGACAAAATACCAGATAGGCATCGAGGATGAACATTTATTGAAAGTGGCTGGGCATCGAGTACGGACTTTTATGAAGCTTGGCTATGCATCGAGGACGGGAATTTATGAAACTTGGCTAATCAATAAATTCTGTTCCTATAGTATTATCAAATTATTGGTGGCTGCACAAAAAATATTCTACGCGACACACTCGGAAAGTGTATTTACAGGGCTCGCATGCTTTCAGGGCTCCGCCTTCAGCGTCGTCCTGAAACTTGCATGCTCGCCCTGTAAAGTATATAATTCAATTTGTTGCCCAGTTGTATCTAATAACTACTAACTTATTGTCATTTTTTCAAATAAACATTAATTATCGTTATTTCTATATTTCACTATGATAGTAATTGTAAATTCATGTGCACTTTTTATAGAAACAATATTCAAACATATACTGCCACAAATAAAATGTAACATTAGTCAGGCAACAGGCAACTCAATATACACGATCTGATATTTACATACTGTTTAACAAAATGGGTGGTCGTAGATAGGAGAGGGAGAGGGAGAGGGAGAGGGAGAGGGAGAGGGAGAGGGAGAGGGAGAGGGAGAGGGAGAGGGAGAGGGAGAGGGAGAGGGAGAGGGAGAGGGAGAGGGAGAGGGAGAGGGAGAGGGAGAGGGAGAGGGAGAGGGAGAGGGAGGGGGAGAGGGAGAGGGAGAGGGAGAGGGAGAGGGAGAGGGAGAGGGAGAGGGAGAGGGAGAGGGAGAGGGAGAGGGAGAGGGAGAGGGAGAGGGAGAGGGAGAGGGAGAGGGAGAGGGAGAGGGAGAGGGAGAGGGAGAGTGATATTTCCCACTCGTGTGAAAAGTTTCACTTTCCGCACTCGTAATGTAATATACTATATATCTTCTCTTGTCATTTTGAAGTATGACAGTTTTCCTATTAAACAATTTCCGTTTGGATATACCTTTCATATTGTTCTTTAGTTACGATACTAAAAGTCAAATTGTATGGGTAAGTGTTTATCGATTCCTGTTTTTATGTGCTAATTTTATTTTGATAGTGCAATGAACAATTTCTCTACTCATAATGAAATACATTGTGTTCTTCAGTTACACCTTTATAATAATGATCTTATTACTGCCCCTCTATTATAAAACATTGCTTCATATAGAACAGATTCTGTTCCTAGGTTCATCCCTGTCTTATGTTTCCCCCCACTTTTATGTTCATTGTGGACTCTTTCCTCTGGAAATTGAGGCTGATAATGTTGGACTTTTCCTTCTAGGAATTGAGACTGATAGTTTTGTACTCTTCCTTCTGGGAATTGGGGCTAGTAATATTTCTACTAATAAGAAATTTCCTCCCCATCCTCGAGTGTGCTCTCTCATTCACACTGTTTGATGCTCACCCCCTTAAACACTTTCTATCGTGATCCTCGATTACTAACTTCGAGTTCAATTTAGTTATAACCCATTTAATCTAATCTCACTAGTAATATATTACATTTAATATGTCACATCCAATTTTTTGAAAAAAAAATAATTTTTAACTTATAAAATTTTTTCAAGTTTCAAACTTCCAACCTCTCACATATATTTCACCTAACTTGCAAATTTAACATTTCTGAGTATTTATTTGTGTTTCCCATTGAAAAGTTTTTTATTAGGTAATGTTGGAGACTTTGTAATTTTTCCTTTTACTTATACCAAAATAATGTTTTGTAGCCTGAACATGGCCCTTATGTAGGCCAAAACTAGTAGCTGTTTTACAATAAAAAATGTTGTGACATATTTTCGTTAAGTTTTATGAAAAAATTACTGTCAGTCACATTTGAGTTATGGATGATATTAATCTTTTAAATGGAAGTTTGGCGAAGAACCATTAAATTTTTAATATTAAAAGAATAGTCCCCAGTGAGAATTATGATAAGTAAACATATTGCTTTTAGAGGGTAAATCTTATTAGATAAAAATATTGAATCATCGGAAAATTTTAAATAGCTGGTGATGATACGCTGCCAGCCGATAAACCACCTCAAGTATTACAAGATCGAAGAAATACAATAATTGTCCCTCCAGCATTCAAAGAAGTAGAACCAGATATGGAGCAGGTTCAAGAAGGTATTTTAGTGAATAGTTTCAATATAGTTCAGTATAATAGATTGTCAATATTCTTGTTTCTATTCAATTCAATTAATCAGCACTTGAATATCATAATAATTTTGATAAACATTTTAAGATTCAATTTTGCAGCGCTCCAGATTCTTACAAATCAGCTGTATGAACTTGTATTGGAAGTGAAAATATTTAGCTTGACAAATGACAAACTGTATTGTCGTTTACTTTAAAATGTATTTTTAAGGTCACGCTCACTTCCAATTTAAATTGGTGCAAGCAGCTTGACATGGTCAAGAAAAAATTCTTAATGTTGACATATAAAGGTTAGGTTTCTGTTTTGTTGTAGTGTAGGCAACTGTCATAATTGATAAATGATAAAAAAAATTAGCAATTTTTAATAGTTCTTCTTGTGTTGATTTTTTTAAATAAATTGTACACTTGATTATATAGCTTCTCTAGGTGAGTTTTTTTTTAAATGCGGTCCACAAATTTAAAATAAATAATCAAAAGATGAATACAATACTCATCCTATGTAGTAAAATTAAAAAAATAGTTCAGGATCACTTCTTCGAATTTCAGCTATTAAATTATGAGAAAATCCAAACTTGTTTCGTTATAAAGAAATGTCTTTTACCCAAACTCGTCTATTGCGAATGACTTTTTTTTAATTTTTCTTTTTTTCAAATCTGAATCGCATAACACCAATTACAGCACTAAGAGCTTTAAAAGTATCTCTAGTATCCATTTTTACAAAACTTTAGAATAATTATATTTTTTTAGATTTCATTCATACATAACCTAAAAAAATCAATTCGATTTTCAATATAAATGGTCAGTCATTTAGCTGTCAAAAATTTCCAATTGTAATTCAAATTGGAAGTGAATGTAAACGTACCTTTAATGAACATTTTGACATAAGAACTCGGGAAAGTAGGTACTTTGCCGAGCAGTTCAGTCACTTTACCGAGCAGTTCAGTTACTTTACCGAGCAGTTAAGTCAATTTTCCGATCTAGACCGGTGAAAGCATAAAAAATGTATTTTTCTACAACATCCTCGATAAATGTTCATTTTATAACCATAACTTCAATCATCAACAAGCACATTTTGTACAGAATTTCATTGTTGCATCGGTTGCTAGGCAAGTTGCTAAGCAACAAATGCGAAATGGAATATTTCGTGTTAGGTCTAGGTTCACTCTAAATTCACGACGACTATGGCTTGTCAAATTGTGACGTCCAGCGACAAATTGATGAAATGTCAGCATATCGTTTCTGTCAAAGTTTTAGTAGGTAACTAGTAATTTCATAGTTGTTTTCTATAAAAACTATTAATTAAAATGGAAACTGATAGTGATATTGACTTATATTTGACACCTCCGAACATAATAGAACCAGCAAAGGTAACAACACTGAATTTATTACCGGAAACGTATATACGTATATAGAGTATGTATCAACGCGCTTATAACCTTTTTTAGAAATTGAAGATTTTGCAATGTATGCATGTATTAAACGTGCTGCAAATTTCATACTCGTGCAAAATGGGCATCATTTTGTGCTAATTGCATAATATACTATTATGAATTGTTACAATTTAGATATTTTACTATCGATTATTGTGCAGGACTTACAATTTACTCATGTTACTGTTTCTCAAAGAGGTTACAAATAGAGAGTTTCGGTTGGTGTAGGTATTGATATCTCGACTTTTGACCAGGGCCGTCTTTAATCTATTGAGGGCCCTGATCACATTAGGATGATGGGACCTATGATAGAGCACATCTTTTTAAAATTGACAAAGGAAGGTGATAAGCAAGTTTCATTACTCTGGATGCCCGTCACTGAATGTGTTTCGGTTTTCAAGGTGGCTTTATAAACATTTGACAAACGATGTTTTATTGTCGTTTTGTTTTTTTGAAAGAAATATGGTTTTGAGATTTATTGATCCGACAAGAATTACGGCGCCCCCATCGATCGCGGGGCCCTGGGCACGTGTCCAGTGGAAAAGAGGGATCTGCTTTTAATATTTATATTTTTATGGCGCTGCTTTTTGTCGCTGTAATTCTTCAAATGTCGGAAAATTAAAAACGTGTCACGTGACCTAATTTATCGCTCAAAATGAGCGGGAAGCGACTGCATGAGACCGCACCTTACGTATGTGCAAACATTGATGTGTTTTTGACGATGAAATTCGTATTGGTATGCTATTTGTTACGAGGGTATAGGAATTTGTAGGTGCACATTGTCTGTAATGGCTTGAAGTGCATTTTGGATGCAGTATAATATATTTGTGAGGCGTATGTTGGAATTGGTCTTATAATCTTATAGATGTGAATTTTATTGAAAGGGGATGAATTACAGTTTCTGCAGGGAAGTGGGTATTTCTTAATCATTACAATCTTTCCTTTGGTTATTTGTGAGTGAATGTGTTCTCGACAGTATGTATTGCTAGCCACCGTG
Source organism: Galeruca laticollis (assembly GCA_963921935.1). Classification (NCBI taxonomy): domain Eukaryota; kingdom Metazoa; phylum Arthropoda; class Insecta; order Coleoptera; family Chrysomelidae; genus Galeruca; species Galeruca laticollis. The sequence continues at coordinate 180,101,491 of OY998180.1, forward strand.
TAACCAAGATAAGAAATTGTGCTACTGACCTTTATTTCTTGACTGTCGATATTTAATAGAGATTAAAATGATCAATTTATTCGATATCTAGATTGAAGGTATTCAGTTTTAGAGGGATTGATGGTATCTGATATAATTCTGCATATAAGGCAGTTTTAGATGATATTGTAGTCCTACAATACAAGTAATGTCTGTATACATTGCTATGAGGATTCTAGCGTTAGTGGGAAAGCCATGCGCGAGAATTGAGAATACAAATGGGGACAGTACTGAGCCTTGTAGGAATCCTGTATTGATTTGAAATGTACCTTCAGATGCATTACCAATTTTGAATAGACATTTCTAGCTGTATGAACCTAGAACCCGAGAAATCTCATTTTAAGCTCATACTACTACAAACAATTTAGATAATTGTAGTACCATTTTAATTTTTGTAGTAGAAATTGTAATACCCGAAAATTAAAATCATCAATCAAACCGATAAAAAGGATCTCATTTCAACCTAACACTTACTACAAAGGATGTAGGTAATTGCAGTAGCATTGTTGGATTTCCGTTAGACTTAATATTTTATTTATTTCTTGCGAGGTAGGCAACCCAAACAACAAGCACTTGTAATAGTGGTTGCCTTTTATGTCCGCGTTCCAGGTAAACTGACTATAAATAATAAATATCATAAAGTAGAAATACTTAAAGTAGTTTTCAAAATAGTTGAAAAAGTTAACTGACGAAACAATCGTCAAATCTACATAATATACCTTTTAGCAAATGATTACTTGTCGGAACTCATTGTATAGGGGAGGGTGTAAAAACTGGGATTTTCAAGTTAAATGGTTATATTAACCATCCCTACCAATTATATTTCTAATTATTGAAAAATATTTATGGGATGTAAGGAAACATTTATATTTAATCTTTGGTTTACTAATTGTCAACTTCGGTTTGCTCTTGTGTCGTACTGTTTTTCTATCTTTCTATATTGAAAAAAAATTATATCAAAATCATAAAGAGTATACATGGCAAATCAGTGCGAGTTGTTAATAATTATAACTTCAGTTTTCAAACAAACTTAGTTTCCTGTGGTGAAGTGTTATGGAAATGTACGAATAGACAATGTGGTGTTACTGTTCATACATTGGGTGAAAACTATCAAACTTGCTAATTTCAAGAAGCAAAGGGGAACAACAGCATCAGGCTGATTTAAAGGCTTTAAATCGATAAATAATAAGCACCTCTTGTAGAAGAAAAGCAGTCAATTAACAAGTAGAAAAGCCTTCTAAAATTATAAAAGGTAATTTAAAAGAAAACTTCTAGCCAACAATAACCACCGAAGATATTGAACGGCCGTCGGAAAATTTTTCCACGAGGTCCCAAAAACTGCACCGAAGTTCACAAAGTTTTGAAAACTTTAGATGTTAGAACAGTAAATAGTGAACAGTTTATTTTGATCAACAATGAAACTGAAAATATAATAGTTTTCTCATGCGATACAAATATTTCAACTTTATGTGCAATGTCAAGAATTTATCTGGCCGGACCTTTTGAGTATTGCACACAACATTTTTGTCAACTATTTACGATTCAAGGATTCAATTATTATTGTTTATTGCGTAATAAACAAGTAAAAACTTATAATATCTTATTTAAACTAATTCTAGAAAAATGTGAAAAATTAAAGAAGTGGTAATGGGCTCTGAAAATTCCATTTATTGTGCTGTGGAAGAAATTTGGCCAAATGCCAAAATTATTGGTTGTAGATCCTATCTACACCAATCGTGGATGAGAAAAATACAAAAATTGGTTTGATTACCGCTTATAATGAAAGTCTTGTGAAATTAGTGGATGGCAGCGACTAACTTTAGCTTTGACGTATCTACATCCCAAAGAAGTAGGAGATAGCAATGCTATTGAATTATTTGAGATCATGCCCGACGATGACAAAGTAACAATTTATGCTGATTACTTAGTTGAAAATTATATATCAGAGGAGTCTCTTTTCCCACCTGACATTTGGATCGTAAATTCAGCTTGAACAAGAACTGCTAACTCCTGCGAAGTTTTCCATCGTAGCTTCAATGATTCAATGTAAAAAGCCCATCCAAACTTATTTGTGTCAGGCGTGGGCCATTTCCACTGAAGCAATCCACGTGGAGCGAGAGATTTTATTTAATATTGTTTTACATCTTCTTTAATTTCCATAATATGTCCAGGATAAACCTTTTTTCGTATAAAAACAAAACAAAATTTCCGATTTTACGTCCCATTCCTGACTTTTCGTATGTGGCCTCATCATCAGTTTCAAGCTCATTCAAGTCATGTTCTTCCTCCGATTGAAGAGGAATGTTCACAGAGCTATCGGAATTACTGGAAATCGTTCTAGGTTTTTTTTGTTGTGGTTTGATGAGGTATTTTTGTTAACACCATTAGGACCCGCAACTGGTTCTTTTTGAATGTCTCCGATTGAAATGCTCTTCCCTGCTATAACATTGACTTTTTCCCTTAGCTGTTTAATCTCCTGGCCCGGAAAATCTTCTTCCTTCAAATAGGTCAATGACGGAGGCACTGACATTTAATTGAATATTGGGATCTAGATTATTATTTGATGGTATTCGCTCCAACACTTTCATTCTGTTTAGAGGGTATATTCCCGATTTTTCGAATTCACTTCTTAAATTATTCCTCCCTGGTTCTAATAAGGCATCTGTCAATGATTTAAGCAGACGCGAAAAATCTTATTTTAGAATCGAAGTGTTTGTTCCATTTAGTTTATAATTTGTTATGATCTGTCTTCATTTTATTTTCAGCGGACGAAAATATGCGATATCAAGTGGCTGGCCGATATTTGGGGTGTTAGGGGGTGAAGAAATGAATTTTATATCATGCTTGGAGCAAAGGTGCCGAACGTGCACACTCAAATGCGAAGAAATATTGTCACCAATAACAACTGTGGCACCCTCTAAACGCCTTAAAGCAGGGAGAGTAGGTGTTCAAACGAATCTTCGAATATAGGGCCCTCAAACCACCCGCTTTTTGAGCGATTATAACGAGTGCCAACCGGTCCACTTTCCAGCCAAGTGTCATACATATTTTTAACCTTATAAACTACATAAGAGGGCAAAACTGTGCCTAAAGTATTTCTACAAAACATTACACTTGTAGATTGTTTGGACGAGGTAAGGATGCGCTCAGGATATTTGCAACCCCGTTTTGTGAAGACTTTTTTTATTGCCTGGGTCGTCGGATAAGTTCGATTCATCATAGTTCTAAATATTTATCGAGGGAATTCCCTCTAACTCTCTTTCCAAATTGTCAAAATATGTATTAACAATATAAGGTGAAATAGAGGCCGGACAGATTTTATATTTGCGGTAAACCTTTGTGTCAGAGCTGGGTGTTTTTTTAAGAACAGTTTTACCCATTCAGCACCAGGAAGATTATCTGTAAATGTCCTTATACCAACGCCCTTTCGATCAAGATACATCCTCACAATTTATTTAGATCTAACGAATCTAGAGGAAATCCATATGTCGATGCTGATAAAATATGTGGTTCAATTTTTCCCTCTTCGCCCAGTGACCATAACTCCCTCAGAATAACAAATAAAATAGATATGTTTATTCTGATTTTTTCTTACCCCAAACATCGAGTCACATTCTAAGCTCACTTGCGGACACTTCCACTGTTTTGCCATATTTACAAAGTCTCTTTAGTTGCAGGAAAAATGAAATTAGAAGTTTATTTGAAAATTTGTTAAAAAGTTACGCAAATGAAAAAAGTCATACTAATTTATGCATTTGAGTCGCTGCTTTTAAAATTAATTAATAATACTTGAATTTTATCTAATAAAGGCATATTCTTATATAAATTTTAAACAAGTATTTGTACCTTAGATAAATTTATGGTTATAACTAAAAGTGGCAACATTGCTCGAAATTTCAGTACCTGTTTTATGTGTCAAAAGTAACCTATTTAGTAGTTTTGTCCTTGTTTAATTACCATATAAAGAGAGATGCAACTATCGTCAAAATGTGCTCGACGATAATTTCGAATACGCTTGTATTGTAGTAAATAATGTCAAACGTGGTTTGTTTATACGAGGGCCATTACGACTAGAGAGTATACATTTAGTTCTTTCGTTTTGATGTGTTTTTCAAGACTTTTATTGACAAAATAAACTTTTAAGTTAATTAATTTAATGTTTTTGGATTATCACGGTTCGTCGGTGCCATGTTTGTCAGAAAACAGCCGACATTACCAAGGCCTTGTGTCTACAATATCATCCCCACTTTTTGTAATCCATTCATTAGTTCATTACTGGCGTTTAGGATTGTTGGCCGCCAAAATAAACGTGTTTATGAATAAATAGCCCACTCTATTGTATATTATTACTCTAAGGTCTGTCCGCCTGGAGTTTTGGTGTGCACTTCCTTTACCTTATTTTGTATTGTGACTCGAGGTATTTTATATCTTGTGGAAGCCAGTCTTTGAGATATTATATCCGATTAAGTAAGTCGAACTGCTTCTTCTAATAATGCTTTGGTATAATTGCATTAATTCCTGCTTCCAATGGCTCTTCTGCCAGAGGAGAAATAAAAAATACGCAAAAATTCATGTATAATCTAACACACTTTTCGAAGGCTTCAAGGTGTGTTTTGACCCTTTTTGATTACAATAACCACTTCTTTTTTTGACCAAAAACTGATTCAGTTTATCCACTACTATGGGCGAAAGTGAATCACCCCATTAAATTTGCATTATATTAATGTTAGAATTATTCTGGGTAGAGTAGAAGAAAGAAGAAGAAAGTTTTAAAAATATAGTATCATAAAAAATAGATACGTTTAACGCAAAAAAAACTTTAAAAAAAATTCCTAGGTTTATTTTAAGTTAAATTACATGTCTGAATATAGGTAAATAATACAATAAGGAATGGAGAAACCAGAAACAAACAAAAAACGTATTCTATCTTACTGAAGAAATCACAGGAAAGTAAAACATTTCTCCTGTCAACAATAACACAAAAAAACTAAACTCATTTAAACAGAAAAAAGATACACTTTATTCTAATACTTGGAATTTATCTTTAGTTCTGTTAAAAAAATGTTTACCCCGTTTGACAAATTTTATCGACAACTTCCTAAGAACCTGATTCTGTTGAATTAGAGAAATATACGGAATATCAGGATACACAAGATATCCTTTCTCGAGTCCTTTTTTTCTTAGAACGTTGCTAGTTAATTCGTCTTCCTCAATTTTCTCTACTTTAGCAACATACAATCTTTCCCGTTTTGCAGTGGAAAATTTAGAGAAATTATGTAGTCTCCTACTTTTATGCTAATATTTTCTGGTATATCGAGATGTGTTAATCCTTGCTCTTTTAAGGATAGTGATTCGTGAAGTGTGAATTCATCGCTGTCGCAATGAAGCGATGTAGAAGGCAATGTAGTTAAATCATCATCGCTACCTTGATCCTGTAGTTCACTTAAATCAGACTGGTATGAGACATATTCTTCTTCGTCTTCTATTTCTTTTGTTAGTGACCGTTTTTTAGCTTTAGATGGCGGTGGTGTAGAAATCAGAGATGAAACTATGAGGTTGTTGTAAAATAATCCCGTAAGCACGCCTATGAAAGGACGGGTTCGAGAATTTACTATTAAATATGTATGTAGATTATAGGAGTATTGATTCAGGTTTATAACGAAAAAGACAGTATTTCGTTTTTGTCAATTATAGAAAAATAAAATTACTAGCAGTCCACTAATCGTTGTACTTTTTGTCAACAAACCTTACAGAGGTCTGCTGTAAATATGCTCTTTCCAGGTAAAATATGAAATGTTTTCCTCTTTTTACAGCAGTTATTGTGGTAGACTTTAATTAGTCCTAATGTTCAACTATTGCTTGTGCCCAAGTCTGATCATGCCGGTTATTTTCGTTTGTTGGGTTGTTTCGCGGGATTTTTTGAAGCACTGCATTAGGGTTTAATGGGAAAATGCCACACGCTTTGCAACCTGCAATTGAATTTTCCTTTGAACAGATGCCAATCGTTTCAACTGATGGGGGTCACATCTACTATGGATTGCTCTAGGTCCTGGATCGTTTCATAACTTAATCCCGCTCTATCATGTTTGGTGTTCTCAGCTTAACGGTTAGTTGTGGATGCCTTTTCATAAAAGATTTAAACCTGACCATACCTGGAAGATTCTCCTTAAACCTCTTTTCAGTCAGCCCCATTTTATTAAGTTATTGTTGTACAATCCCTCTAATATCATTGGATTTTAAAGGAAATCCCCACTCGGCACATATTAGAAGAGTTTCTTTAATTCGCGCTTCTTGCTCGTCAGTTAGCACCGGTTAACGTCTATATTTTAGCACATGTATGCCTTTATATCGTCGCTGGATGGTGCTAAACGGCACACCATAATGTTCAGACGCTGTCCGTATCGACATGCTGCATCGTCGTACAGCCGCTACTGCTCGTTCCACATACGTTTTGTCGTAGTAACATTTGCCCTGTTGCCCCAACTTTTTTTTGTATATTCTAGGCATTCTGTAACAAAAATTAAACCTCAAATATTAAATTATTGGGGGTGAGGGGGAGGGGTCAATAACGCTGTCTCTAACTCACCCATAATACTTTCTAACTACTTGCTCCATGCCCATACCGAATTTTCGCGACTTATTAATTTTCATTTGTCTTTTGTTTCAGCTGATTCATTCTATCCCCTACTTTGTCAATATATATAATAACAACTTCGGGAACAGCTTGCTTCGAAAATTAGTCTATACCTCTTATCAAAAATATACCCCTAACGTGTGCCCCCTTCTTCTTACAACTAAACGTTTTCGACTTTTTCTCGCATTATAAAAAAACGTGCATTTAAATTACGTTCTTGCATAGCTTACCTGTCTCTGAAACCGGCACGACAGTATACCATCCGTAGTACTGACGTACGATCGTACGAATATCACGCGAGAACCACCTACAGCTCTAGAACATCGAGTCTGCGCATTAGAAACACTCAGTTTGACCGGTAGATTCGCTTAACCCCGTTTGACGGTACCTGCTAAATTTTAATTTTTCCACAAAAAAAAAATAAATAAACACTCAATATCGAAGCCAAAAACATGGCGAACACGTAGTGGCCAAAGACAGACCAATATCAATTAATTTTGTAGTAGGCGACTTTGGCCGCCCTCTAGCGATAAAACCTGAAAGTTTAGTTTTGTTGTGCTCACTCAAAAAGTTTCGTAAGGGTTGCGTGAGAACGTGTTTCCACATGAAAATCACAGATGCCATCTAATTATTCAACTACGAATAAAGTTTTTGGAGGTAAAAATTGCTCGCTTTTCATACAATTAAAAAGCAAATTATGTGGTGTAAATAATTTCTTTTAATCCAACACAATATATTGAAACAGTAAAACATTATATTTTGCTATTAAGTATTATTCCAACGAAGTTGTGCATATATTAAAAAATATTAAAACATGGTTAAAGTCACCCAACTTTACGGCACTACATAATTTTCGATAAAATTAAATTTAAACAGTCATTGCAATAATGAAGAATGTCACTGGGTCTGTTAAATGACTTGCAAACTTTATGAAAGTGCAGCCTGAATATTTAGAAATACACATGGTTTTTGTTTCATTTAAATCAAGCAAGTAGTGTTGAAGTTACGACAAGTGTTATTCGTTCTTTTAAGTCATCAAAATCAAGGGGTTTAGTTTTGTACACAATATTCTTCATATATACCCATAAAAAGAAATCTAATGAGTTAATATCAGGTGATCGCATTGGCCATTCTGTAGATCCTCTCCTCCCTATCCACCGATTTGGGAATATGGCGTCGAGGTACTGCCGAACATTGCGTTGGTAATGTGGGGGCGCTCCATATTGCTGGAACTTTATCGTATTCGCTGGAACTTGGGGGTTTTCTGGATCAGGATATAAATTTTCCAAATTGAAGTAGTGTTGAATAATTACCGCCATTCAAGTTGCCTCCAATGAAAAACGGACCAATTAGATGGTTTCCAATAATCCCTGCTGAAACATTAACCTTTTGAGGGTATTGCGTATGTTCACTCCTCTAGTGAGATCATGAAATAAGGGAGTATCTGTCTGTTGTGTTCGGGTTTTATATGCGTAACTAATCATTTGTAAAACTAGTATTTTATGCATTTCTGATAATCTAACCATTTTTCTGAATTGAAGTTAACGAAATTCAACCGAAAATTATAATATTGACAACATATAATGGCAACTTATAATTACAAAACAATTTGTGCACAGTAACTACACCCTGTAACTCAGTAAGGAGCTATATTTTATCTAAGTGATTTAAATTAAATCTTAATATTTTGAGCTCAATATTAAACAGTTAAAGTATTCCAATCAATTAATGACACACCCTCCTATATATATATATATATATATATATATATATATATATATATATATATATATATATATATTGTGACGATATTTATTTCTATTGTAATATGAATTTGAAAAATTGAAAAATCAATATGAAATGTCAATGTCAATGTCAAATTATAAATTGTCACACTTGGGCTTTAACAAACAATTTATTTTATTGAATTTGAATTTTTTTATGAATTTATGTGCTCCGGCTATAATAATGTTTGATATAGATTTAAATTTTAGTTTTATGTAACTGTTTATCTTATTTTAGAACTCTTTGCTTCCGCTCTCTGGGCGTACGGGTTCAATATTTCAACTTTCTAGACCTATGGCCTCGATCTGTGTCAGACTTTCACTATACCAATGCCCAACAAAACTACTCCAGAAAAACAAATTAATTAATTCCAAAATATGTTTATTAATTAGTTAAGTTTGAAATTTTTAAGGAATGGATTACCAAATTTAGGTCACAATAAATATCGATGAGAAATTTAAAGATAGGTTAATGTTAGACGTAGTAGATTGAATGCATTATATCTACGAAAATAAAAGAGAAGAAAGTTAACCTATAAATCTACAATGATAAATATTACAATAAAAAAACGGAGTTATGTCAACTAAAGTCTTTGTACTGTTTCTAATTTTTGTAAACTTAAATGCAAAGCATACAGACTCAACAGCAAGCAAATCGTTTACGATATTTATCACTATTTATTCAATTATTTTAAACTTTCCAATCAATATGATGATTCTCCCCGACAAAATATTTATAAAGATTTGTTACCTTGCAGTTTATTGTCAAACGCTCTTTATAAAGGAAATCCTCTTGAAGAAATTATTCAATTTCTCACTAACCCAATGTATACGGTATGTACGATTTACCTTTTCTTTAAAATGTTGGGAATTATCTCCTTTTACCATTAAATGCAAAACATGTCCAATTCAGCTTGCTTTCTTTTTATAGATAGTGTCTGTTTAAAAGACTCCTATTTTATTAATTATATCTTTTTTGAGAAAACTTTCTGACTTCTATTTTATTCCTATTTTTAATTCTTGTCAGCCCTTTCAAAATTTTCATAATGACACTATTTTATTTTTTTTAGTCACCTGGATTTGTATCTTTTGGAAACCGCACACAATCAGAGAGTAATCATTAGACATAGAACAAGTATTCTTTCTCCTTACTCATCAATAATTTTTTTCTATAACCTTAATTTGTCACCATTTGTCACCCGCACTTGACGAATATAAATTTTATAACATATTCTGTATGTTCGGGTAAATTACTCTACCTTCTTATAATCAAAATCCAATAAATAAAGCTTTGAGACTCCTAGACTTTGGTCAATGTCTTGTGAAGGTATGTTTCTTTATCAGACTGTACCCTTTTGATTTCATTTCAGTTTCAAAAGATTTACCCAACTTCTGATTAATTACTTAGCTACTTTTTAAATTACTACAGTGTGTGCCAAGTTTACCTAATATTTTATAAATCATTTATTGTTATTTGGTACATTATTCTATCTAACATTTTCTAAGACAATTTATTTGTCTTAATATATATATATATATATATATATATATATATATATATATATATATTATATATATATACAGGCATTTAATGACATAAATTCGGAAGCGAGTAGAAGAGGTCAAAATACTGTTCGAATAAATTATTGTCATACGAGCTTTCGTGTATTTTAAACTTGTGTTTATATATATATATATATATATATATATATATATATATATATAGAAAATAGAGAAAGAACTTCTAAACAATACATTGGAACAACATGCAACAAATGAATCTACATCACACAAAAATCCAGGGGCGGCTTGTGCCCAGTGGCCAACAATCTGTAATTTTAACTGGGACAACCTGTATAATATCTAAATTTAAAAAATAAAGTTTCCAATTAATTTAGTAATAAAAACGTATTCTTATTTGAAGTTGATAAAATGAATGGCTTAGGAGAAATTTAAAGTTTTAAATCCGAATGTATGTACAGGATCCCTTTTGTCATCTTTAATCATCACTACTCATTGAAAATTCTTAGAGATAGTATTAAAACGCAATAACACAATTACATTGCAATTTTAGTTTTAGTTCAAAATCTGCGCCTTCGCCATATTCTGTAAATACAGTAATTCTGGAGAAAACTGAAGCATAGTGGGACTTTGAACGCTTGAATTAAACTAAAATTGCAATGTAATTGTAGTAGTGACTGCAGTAATATTCGGTGGAGACTGAAATAAATACTAAACCAAGTATATATGTATGTATTTTATATGTACGTAAATATGTAACAGTATGTACAGTTGAATTATTCTATCTTTACCCGTGCGTCATTAATATCTGATAACATAACCGACATAATTATTAAGCGAAATCTCTTTCTATTAATAGTGAAGAACAGAACAAAATAATTTGACATTTGTCGGTTATGTTATCAGATATTAATGACGTACGGGTAAACATCCAATAATTCAACTGTATGTGAGAATGAATGTAGCCGTTCCCGTCAAGGTGCTAATCCCGACTGACTTTCAGGTGACAGTGTTCCCAACTCTCAAAATTTTTTCTCCCTAAAGCTCCAACCAAAAACCCCTAAAATCCCTACAATTACGGCGAAATCCCCCTAAAAAAACATTATTATAAATAAATGTTATTAATTAAATGAATAATTAAATATTATTAAATTAATTATATAATTATTTATAAATAATAAATTAATAATCGAATACAAGTGTATGGAGTATGGAGAGTAGTGCAATTAAAAAAAAATAATTAAAATTTTATCCCTAAAAATACCCCCAAAAAATTATTCCCCCTAAAAAACTCCCTGTATAGATTTTTTCTCCCTAAAGTTAGGGAGAAAACCCCCAAGTTGGCATCACTGCTTTTCGATCGTCGTTTCGTCTACGAGGTGTGGTCAATATACGTATACGGGGCACGTCTGTTTTTACAGAATATAACGAAGGAGGTCCTCCACACACATTCTGATTTAAAAATTCAAATTTCTCCTAAACCGTTTATTTTATCGACTTCAAACCAGTTATGACATTAGATTCGATTTTTCTGCAACTCGTTTCGGAAACGGAAATAAAAAATATTATTCATTCTTTGAAAAACAATTCGACACCAGGTTTTGACAATATCACAACCTTAGCCATAAAAAAAATAAGTAACTTTATTGCAAAATCACTATGTCACTTAATAAATGTTTAGTGAAGGAAGATGCCCAACTCAGTTTAAAATAGCTGTTATAAAACCAATATTTAAAAATTGAAATCGAACTGATCCAACAAATTATCGCCCCATTAGTACCATATCTATTCTAAGTAAAATCTTTGAAAAGGCAATGAAAGAAAGGTTGGTAAGCTTCTAGATAATACTAAAATATTATCGCAATTTCAATTTGGATTTACAACCGGAAAATCTACCAGTGACGCAATTGGTCAACTGATGAAGAAAATTTACTCAAGTTTGGACAACAGCAGGTCGTGTGTAGGAATATTTATAGACCTGGCAAAAGTCTTAGATACCGTAAGTCAGGACGGGCTGTTGTCCAAACTAAATGACATAGGTGTTCCTGGCCCCGCCCTCTCACTCTTCCAGAGCTACCTAGAAAAAAGGAAACAACTAGTTAAGATCAGTAATATAATGAGTAGCCAAAGAGAAATAACTTTTGGAATACCACAAGGAACAGTGTTAGGTCCCATATTATTTATAATTTATTTAAATGAACTACTATATTTGAATTGTCAAGGAACAATCATCTCATATGCCGACGTTACAGTACTCTTCTTGGATGGAAACTCATGGGAAGAAGTAGAAATCAAACTAAAAATGGATTTAGAAATAATAATAAAATGGTTCGATGATAACCTTCTCACCATTAATATAGATAAAACAGTATATATATCTACCTATTTCAAGTTATAAAAATGGCCTCCCAAACACGGAACAATTAGACTTACATCTACATTTCAGAAATAATACGTATTATATTCAATCTACAACCAGCACAAAATACCTAGGTATAACTATTGATAATAACCTAAAATGGGATCTTCAAATTCTGAATTTAACTAAAAAACTTAGATCATTAATGTATTTATTCAAACAAATGACTTTCATACTAGATGAAAAAAATCTAAAAACCATGTGTGGCATAATCACACCTACTCTAATAATATTAAACCTTTAGAAATAGCACAGAAGAGAATAATCAAAATAATTTACAATCTAAATCGACAGTTTTCATCAAATTTGCTTTTTCAAAACTCCAAACTATTGAATATTAGGAATATATTCTACAAAACCTCATTGCTATATTCAGTGAAAAATAATTCAATAGATAAAAACAAAACTCGCACTTTTCCAACAAGATTTCGAGAAAATGTCAATATAGTTCTCCCTAGGTCTCAGAAGTCCATTGGACAGCGAACTTTTCTACATGTGGGACAGAAACTATACAATTATTTACCAATAAATTTAAAAATAGAAATTCACCTAAAAAATTTCAAAAACAAATTAACATATTGGCTACTTACTTCAATGATCAAAATACTATTATAGACATGCCATACTAACAGACACATGCATGTACATTCGAATCTAAATTGTATTGATTAATCACTACTACTATTAATATTAATACTAATTTTATATTTCTATAACTCAATTTATCACATTCGTTTTATTACCAAACAATTATTTTATTAGTTTGTAATATTTCAAATAGACTTTATTCCTCATTAGATCTAGAAACACACAGTCCAACTAAAAATATTACTATTAGTATTGAGTATGTACATGTATATATTTTACCCTACACTTGTATGTATATGGTGTGATATGTTAATTGAAAAAAAAATACTTCTAATAGTGATATACCAACTAGTCAACTCTTTTATCAGTCAATGACCACTGTTATATTTTTTTATTCATTTAATTTTAAGTATGTTTAGTGTCTTTATCATTTTTTATGACTACAAATTTTCTCCTTTATTAGTTTAATATATTTCAAAAAGACCAACGTTCCCATTATGTCTAGGAACACAGTCTAGATCTGGTTAAAGTGAACCTAGACATAAACGTTATATCTAAAAAGAAAAACATTGGTCATTTGAGATATCTGGTATTTATTCACAATTTATGTTTGTATTGATAATTTTTTTTTGTAAAAGTGAACTGAATAAATATTATTATTATTAGTAAATAGATTACAAAATATATTTTTGGAATTTAGATATTATACCTCCCTCCCTGTTAAAACTATGGATTGCTGACCATTGACCTCTGGATTTCTGTGTGGGATGTAGGTTCATTTATAACGTAAAACATAACATATTGTAATCCATCACAAAAATTTTAAAATGTTCCAATGTATAGTTTACAAATTATCTCTAAACATAAGTTTATTTAGAGACTTTAAACACCTACAACTCCTAAACGAAGGCTCATATGACAAATTTTATTCGAAGTTCTAACATTATTTACACCTCTTCTACTCGCATTAAGTTCCGGGACACCCTTTATATATATATATATATATATATATATATATATATATATTTATTTATTTATTTATTTATTAAATTGATTTAATAACTAGACTTCTCTGATGAGGACGAAGGAGAGGAGGAAGACGACATAGAAGAAAAATCAGAAGTTATTTCTACTAAAGCTAAATATAAAGAACTTGCGACAGCATACACACGACCTGTTTTACAATCGAACTTTAACACTGAAGATACCCACGGAGACTATGAGTATGAAGACGAAGAAGACGAACAATACGAGGAAGAAGTTGAGGAGGAAGAAGAGGAATATGAGGAAGAAGGAGAAGGGGAAGAATATGACGATGAAGAAGCTGAAGATGTGGATGAAGAAGCTGAAGATGTGGATGACGAAGATGAGGAATTACTTAAACGACTGGAGGCTCGATATGGAAAACTTCAAAAAGATAATGGTAAAGGGTAGGTTAGGTACAAATTTAAGGAATGTAGGAAATCAATCGACTTTTTAGTATATAAGGTGTCCAATCATTCCGATTTTATTATACTGTTATCAATTTATTATACTGTTGAAATTATTAATTAGACGCTATCTCCTTCCAGTGGTGTGATGTAATGAGAACTTGTGTCTTCCTAAACTGCATTTATAATACAATGACTTTGAAGTTTGATATAGTATCTTCTTATTCTATGAAAGACGAGGAAAAAACTCTAAATTATTTGTATTATTCATAGGTCTTATGTATGTACACGACCACACAATAGTTATTTATTATATATGCTAATTATGCAACGAGTATATAATGATGGTTATAATCCACGAGTGTAAAGTAATTCATAAGTACGATTGTATTATAACCATTATGTACAAGTTGCATACAGTACTTTTTCTACAAGCTAAAACTTAATCTAAATATATATAAATCTCGTGTCACAATGTTTGTCCTCAATGGACTCCTAAACCACTTAACCGATTATAATAAAATTCGCACACCATGTGCAGTTCGATCCAACTTGAGAGATAGGATAGTTTAAATCTCAAATTATAGTCGCAATTTTAATTTATTGCTAATTATTTGTCTGTTATTAGTCACTATTCACAATTATCTGTTAAGTCCAAATGATTCTAACAGATGTCGATACCTTTCGACTGGGTTGAGTAAGTAATCAATAGATGGCGCTGCTATGGTAAATCTACGAACGTGTCATATAAGCTATATTTTAACAGCATAATTACCACGTGTTGTTGACGCTATAAAATTAATTAAATTTATTTTGTAGTGAACGAAATACCGTATAATTCAGCTAATTATTTGTCTGTTATTATTTGACAGTCACAATTATCTGTTAACTCCAAATGATTCTAACAGATGTCGATACCTTTCTACTGGGTTGAGTAAGTAATCAATAGATGGCGCTGCTATGGTAAATCTACGAACGTGTCATATAAGCTACATTTTAACAGCATAATTACCACGTGTTGTTGACGCTATAAAATTAATTAAATTTATTTTGTAGTGAATTATTAAAACGAAATACCGTATAATTCAATTATTTCCACTTTTTAAATTTTTGGTGTTAGCATAGCCGGCCACGAGTTACTTAGACTGAAGTGTAAATTGAATTCATATTATAATGAAGATAATACAGTGAAATTAATCCTATTTTTTACTTATTTGTGCTTCATTGATCAAAACTTTATAATTTAATTTGAATATATGTATGTAAGTATTATCACATAATTATAAAATTTAATTAAAATTTCAATGCAAAAATGATACACAATTTCCTACACTTTTTCAATAGTTGTACAAATATTTTTTTATTGTTTTTATTTAACCTCTATTAAAAAATATTTAGCACTTATTATTTCAATGTGCTATGATAACAAGTTTTCTCCTCCGTAATTTGAAGCCACCTCAATTATGTAACGGTACGCGTTTGGTCATCAAAAAGATCACCGGAAACATTCTTGAAGCAACCATTTTGGCTGGGAAGTTTAAAGGAAAAGTGGTCTTGCTGCCACGTATTCCGATGATACTATCAGATTCTACCATACCCTTCAAAAGGCTACAGTTTCCAATTCGTTTAGCTTTCGCCATGTCTATAAATAAATCTCAAGGTCAAACAATGTCCATTTGTGGTTTAGATTTGGAAAATCCATGTTTTTCTCATGGGCAACTATATGTTGCGTGTTCACGTGTTGGGAAACCGTCGAATCTATTTGTGTTAGCTAAAGACAGGTTAACCAAAAACATTGTGCACCGATTGGTGTTAAATTAAATTGAAATTGAAAGTATTTATAATTCAAAGAAATAGATATTAATGTTTAAAAGTTTAAGACTGTCTGCCTTGCCTACCTCATTCATGAGTTTAAGCGTCACATGTTATTTACTGTATTATACTGTAATATACTTATATTTGTTATAAAATTAAATGGAAATAATAAATCTGATAAATTTTTATTTTGTACCTATTGATTTCTGCTTAATATCAAGTGTAAGAACATTTTAATTAATTGTGTTCAACGTACTTCCCCTTCAAATCTCAATCCAGTGAATTTGTATACCAACATCAACATTTTCGTCTTTGTTCGTAAATAATTTCATTGTACTAAAGGGTTATAGTAGTAGAAAGTCAAATAAGGAGATCACCATATTTTTTTACAAATACCATCTGTGTGAAAAAGCATAGTGGACTCCGTGACTGATGTTCTCTTATTGTTCCTCTTAGATTGTTTACTATAATGTAATATAACAAAAACTTTAGCCACAGCAACGCGTGGCCGGGTCAGCTAGTAAATTATAAATAATACATGTACAAATATTAAGAATATAATTTCCATTTCACTGTCGCTAGTACTAGCCATTTTATCAACTTCAAAATTATTATTTGAATTCGACATTTAAATGAAATACTAAGAGTATGTTTAAGTATTGAATTCAGAATTAGTTCAAAGTTGCGTTCGTTTGACTTCCGCAATTCGCATGACCTTATTGGCCAATTGCAATTCATGTTATGCACTTGATTTTGATTGGATGACAGGGTGTATCGTTATAAAACTCACCCGTTGCATTATGAAAATAGCTGATTTTGATGTATCATGTATAATTATGAAACCCATTATATTATGAATATCATAATAAAATGGGATGTAGATATTTAATAACTAAATAATTATATGCTTGTAGAAAAAATACTTTAGAATGAATCGACGTTAAAAAACTTGTCGATCTTTTTGTCAATATACCGTGGTTTCCAAAAACCTAGTCATTTAAAAGCAGTCCTGAATTTAATCGCCTAGAAAAATCCACAAGATTTAGGAATATCGAAACACTCTGTAAATGCATTCATAAATTAAAAGATAGCTGTAATATATGAATCATTGTTCTAAAAAATTAATCAATATTTTGTATTTTCTGTGTATAACAGTTCTCAGAAGGTATGCATACTGTCAAAAATAATATGATCATCATTAATTAAATTTCTGTGTATAGAGAATTTCCTGTTTATTTCTACATTTAACATGTCTTCTTATCTTATTTTAATTTATCTTTCTTTTCGTGCAGTACACCTCTATATGTTCATTTTTATAGAGACAATGGGATTTTAGTTTTATATTTTTTAAGAAATTTTAGCGCAAATGGGTGGAATAAGTTACATAACAATCAGCAATTAATTAAGTCGATATGTTTATTACATTTTTCTAACATTTTAGGTAGTAAATTCATAGAAAACAGAGATTCCGACTCTGATAAGCAGTCAGAAAGTAATGACTATGAATATACCAATATAACAAATGAAGATGACTATAAAATTAAAAATGACATTGATGAGGCGCAAAATTCCGTTAAACATGTAAGATATTTTTTACTTCTTCTCAAGAAAGGATAATTAGATTTGTTATATGTTTGATAGGAATGAGTAAGAAGAACTTCGGAATCCTTTAAACTCCATTGTACTTTTAACATAGTTTGTATTGATTTTTATATTTTTATTTGCAACATTTTGGGAATGTTTTGTATATTAGCTTGCAAATTTGGATAATTAATTTGGTACAATGACTTCATTTAATTTTTTTTATTGTGAAATAGTGTCTTGTGATTTATTTATAACTAATTCTTATCAAAATTATCCGCACAAATTTTGATAACAATTATCACATTATTTTTTATGCTAACATTATTTTTGTTTGTATTAATGAGTGTTTTCTGTTTGTTTTTTATATATAACCAGGATACTTCGCATGCAATTGTGCTTTTTGATAAGATCCTCCAAAAATTCCCATCCTCACCTCGATCTCTATATGGAAAAGCATTAGCATTAGATATTCTGGCAGATAAAAAAAGAAGCAATGACATATTAAAAAAATCTCTTCAAATTTATGTACAGTTACTTCAAACAAACAAAGTACCATCAGCTTTATACCAACTAGCTGCAGAGAGATGTATAAATCGAATGAGATTTATAGGTAAGTTAAATTCAACGTTTAAAACAAAATGTCTCTCTATAAACTTTCCCTATTTCCACTACTGAGATCTCCTAATTATATATAAATGAAAGGTTTTCGTTTTTACAATACTGTGGCTTCTTCATATCTTAAAATGAGACTAATATCTGAAAGTACAAATTATTGCTTACTTTCTTTTACCTGCTCACATATAGACGAAAGTAGTTCGTTGCCGAAACTAGTTAGGGTAAATTTTTTATTGGGGAATGCGGCAATGTGAGAAAGAAAACTCTGTTTAGATAATTCTAAGCTTTCGATAACTTATTATTACCATTTTCAAAAAATTCTAATTGATGATGTTCACAAATGTATAATATTTATTTATATGAAGAAACATTATTGTTTTACTTTAAAATTCTTGAATATATACGTAATAGTATATTACGTAACAAGAGTTGTAAGTAACCCATTATGCACGAAATGAAAAAGTTTATGCACGAAGCCGCGCAGCGGCGAGTGCATGAATTTCATGAGTGCGTACTGGGCTTACAACTCGTGTAACGTACTATACTTTTTCTACGCCCATTCATTTTCTTCCATTAAATAAAAAACATCGCAATTATTTAAACTTTATTATAATAGTTGTTAATAACAATTGAACAATTATTGTAAATCGATTGTGCCTATTATTTAATGGTGATTAACGGTTATTTATAATTTTATTATATTTTGTTCAAGAAATTGACAATATAAATGACATGACATTTATTTTCATAGCATGGCTACTTAAGAAAACGTGTCCTATTTTTAAAGAAATTGCATAATGTGCTGCCTACGTTTAGGGGCATCACTCTTTCAATCCTAAATATACCTCGCTAATGCTAAAAGTTTTTATGTTTTTTAATTGACTAAATTAGTGTAAATAGACCAAATAAAGTCTTACGTAAATAAAAATCTGATTGTAATTTAATTAAACCAAGAAATTTAAGTTTTCTTCTCAAAAGGCACATGTATATTATGAGATCTCATTACGTGCATGTTATTGTTAAATGTCATTTACAAGTAATGTTGACAGTGCGATTTTTGTCGTTTACTGACATGGGCTTAGAAAAAAATATTTAAATTGGCATATTTTCAATTTGTGACATAAATTGAAAATACGACAATTTTGTTGCACTTTTATTCAATTTTTAGATAACGATCAAATCTTACCAAAAATATAACAACCATAATGACTAGCGCATAATAAGGTATTAATTTAAACAAATGTTATAAATTTCAAGTATTTTAACTAAAATGAGTACCTACAACATAATAGGTTTGATCCAGCAATGAATTATAGGATATAGTTTCATCGTATGCTGGAACAAACCTAATCTAATATGTATTTAACTACATCTTTACTGACATTTCCTATTATCTTCAAGGGCAGAATCAATTGTTTTTAAATTTTGAATTTTTAGACAAAAATCGTATTGGGGCATTATTTTCGATAAATAATAAATTAAATTGATTAAAAAGTCAAACCTTATGTATGTGTGTTGATTGTAAATGATTAAAATTTTATGTTAGATAATAATACATTGTATAAACTGTACCAAATGAAAATAACGAACAACTTTAAAAAGTTTTAAAATCAAGATGGGCGTTGACTGTTTGACGTTTCTTGATATTTTATACCCGTTGTCATTACTTTCATTATCAACAGTTATTTTTGTGTACAAGAATACATATTTTTTTCTTTTGTGTGTATCTACGTTATTGTGTTAGCTTTGGTAGAGCTTTTGTTACTTACGTATGCAACATCAGTTTGCGACCACAGAATATGTCGATATAATTTTTGTTTATGGGTTTTGTAATGGGAATGGTAGATCTGCTGCTAGAGAATATGACTGGAGATTTCCTGATCGTCGAACTCCCAGTCATCCAACATTTGGGACTGTTTTTAATTATTTGCGAGAAAATGGCACTTTTCCTAGTGAAAGAGCAGAACGACATGTAGATGAAGCCCAGGAAGATGATATTATTGACGCTGTTACTATGAACTTTACAATAAGCACTAGACAAGTAAGTCGAGAACTCAATGTTACTCAATCAAAAGTAAGTAGTCTCACAAAAAATTATCTATACCCATATTATATTCAAATGGTTCAGCGACTATATCCTGGAAATGAAATCCATAGGTTGGAATTTTGTAGATGGATTAACAATCATCGACCAACGCTGTACAGGAACTATCTACAGATAAAGCCCAATTTACAAGAGACGGGATAAACAATTCCCGTAATAAACATGTATGGCAGAAGAAAATCCCCATGCTATTCGAGAATGTCGTTCCCAGTTAAGGTTTTCGGTTAACGTGTGGATTGGTGTAATAAATAACCAATTAGTAGGTCCTCACTTTTTTAATGGTTCTTTAAGAGGGCAGGTCTATTTGGACTTTCTACAAAATATTTAGCCGAATTTGCTTGCCAACGTGAACGTTATGGGATGTTTTTTCAGCATGATGGGGCCCCCACTTTTTACTGGTAGCGAGGCAACATCTAAATAATGTTTATGGAAACAGGTGGATAGGACGTGTAGGTACTATTTCATGGTCTTCAAGATCCCCTGATTTCAATCCAGTTTGATTACCATGTTTGTGGACGATTGAAGCAACTAGTTTACACAGATAATATCAATAACCGACAACAATTAATTGATAGAATTCTACTTTTTTGTAATACTATTAGAAACGATCCTCAAAGTATCCGTAATTCAATACACGGCAATAAAAATGTATGGAGGGTGCAGGGTTCCATTTCGAGAATTTACTTAGTATATTATAAATTATTTTGTTGCCATTATTGTATTTTTTTCAGTTCTTATTTATGCCTTTATCTTAACTACATAATTTTGGTTATTATTTTAAAATTGTTGTCTGTTATTGTTACTAGTTACTGGTTTTTGTTGTTTCTTGTTTGTTATTATTGTTATTTGATACAGTTTATCATTTTAGTTAAAATACTTGAAATTTATAACATTTGTTTAAAGTATCTAATACCTTATTATGTGATACGTCATTATGGTTGTTCTATTTTTGGTAAGATGTGATCGTTCACTAAAAATTGAATAAAAGTGCGACAACATTGTCGCATATGTCGTTTTCATTGGCTATTTATGTAATTTGAAAATCACTTATTGCGTTTAAAAAAAATATATAAACAGGGTGCAATCCTAAATCCCTTAATTAATTATTCCAAAGCCGGTCCTGGAATTTCTAAGTTTAGCTAATACCAGTCGGAGGCAAATCGAAATTTTAAATTTATATATATATATATATATATATATATATATATATATATATATATACTGTGTTATTTGTAAAATGTGACATAGGGAAAAACGTTCTGAATGGTTTATCAAATTGACGTTAAAAATTAACTTGCATTTTTTAAAATAGACTTTGATTTAAGCAAAAAAACAAACATTTGTTATAAATCGGGATTCTTCTATTAACGAACCAAATTATGGAAACTTTGATTTAACGCGTCGGTGGTACAGGAGTTAAGTTACAGATCTCATACGCAAACGGTTCGGATTTCGTAAACACCGTGATTTTCGTTGGGAATTTTGACCTGTGTTGATCTAATGAGTTGGAAAAGTTTCTACTTGGTTGTAAAAACGGTTTGTATTCGGGCAGTTTTGAAAATTCGGCTGATTTTTTCGGTTACGCCTTTAATGTAAGGGAGAAAAACTTGTGAAGATCTTGTTTCGGTTTCAAGTTGTGGTGTCTTTTGTGGGGTTTTGTGAAGTTGTTTTCGAATGTTCCTTTCAACGTTGTTGCAGGGGTAGTCATTTTGAAGAAAACTTTATTTGACACCTTGGCGTTCGGAATGTATGTTGTGATGATCAGTTAACCGGATAGAGCAGGATATCAGTGTATTTACTACTGAATTGAGTTGGGAAGGGTGATGGTGATAATGTGCCTTCGCGTTCAGGTAACGATTTGTGTGGGTGGGCTTTCTGTATACAGTATAGGAAATGCCTGGTTGAAGATTTTTGGTGATTTGTACGTCTAGAACTGGTAAAGTTGAATTATTCTCTATCTCCATCGTGAAACGAATGTTAGGAAGTTCATTGTTCAAATGGGAGAGGAACCAATCCAGGGAGTCTCTACCCTGAGGCCAAATGACGAAAGTGTCAGCAACATATCGTCACCAATAGGAAGGTTGGAGGGGAACCGACGAAGGAGATTTTGTTTCGAATCCTTTTATGAAGATGTTGGCAATTGCAGGAGAGAGTGGGCCATCCAAATGTTCAACACTGCAAAATACCCCTCACAGTAGTTAAGCATATACTTACAAGTTGCCTACAATACTGCAATAAATCTTTTTCAGTTACTTTTCAGGGACAGCACAGTCGAAATTTCTTGAGAGTTAAGAGGTACAATGTTATTGAAAATATTTCACATGATGGGACAATGCCGTAAAGGCAAGCATCCAGACTTATGCTAAAGCAGAACACATACAACATAGGAATGCAAGAATCCATTTGGCTTTTGTTTCTATTTTGTATGTTATTTGGAAACCTGAAATATTCTTAATTTATAATTAACCAAATTATGGATTTCCATACATATTAAATAAAAACTGTATGTACATATGTCACTAATTATTCGATTGTGAATGTACAAACCTTACCTATTTTACTTTCTTCAATTATTTTTTGATAATTATGTATGTTTCATTTATAAGCCTTTGTTTCATGTTTTTAACATTTTAGGTCAATATAAGAACGCTATTGCCGTACATAAATTAACTATAAATAGATTTCCCAACGACCCAAAACATTTAAATAGTTTGGTAGTCACTTATCTAACTATTAATAGGTAAGTAGGACATTTTTATTTAGCCCAAATATCAAAATATAACTGCTATAAATAAAATACGAATTGGAGAAATATCCACATGTTTTGAAAATTAATATCCTATAAAAACCGTCAACCCAGCCCACGCACATCCTACGAGCACATGTGAGCTACATAGTCCAAACACACGTTTTTAAATAGTAGTGCATATTGAACACAGCCCACACCCATCTCGTACACAGATCTCCACCGTATTTTTCCCGATATGCAACATCACAGCAAACCTGCAACTACTTGTCGATTTAGAATCCGAGGATAAAGAAAGATTTGTGTTATTGAATTTACTAAGCAGCATAATTTAATACTTTGGCTATCTTCTCCCATAAATTATCTTTCAGTAATATGCATTAGTGATATCGTATAACACAGGAAAACCTCTCACCATTTCAATTAAGCAAGCACAACTCGATACTCGTAAAAATAGGTTGTACGTGTGCTGGTAGTGGGGTAGGTTTAATATGCGCCACTCCGTCGTAAACCACGTTTTACAAAATATCCCACCTGTGGGATATGCGTAGGCTGGGTTCAATTTGCGCCGAACCTTAATCGGACATCTCTCGTAAGTTAATATTAGCGAATCTTGCAATGGAACCCTTCAATTTTTAAATTAAATAGTATAATAGTCCTAAATGACATAATTGACGTGTTCAGTAAATAAGAACCCATATACGCCATTTTTGAGTACATAATCAAATATCTGACATTATGGGCCAATTCCCTTACCGAAATGAAATTCTATATACGCAGAAAAACAATTCACTATTTATCCCAAAAATTAAAACTGCATCTCGAATATAATGTCAATGATTTTTGTAAATATTTTGGTTTCTTTATTCAGTATTTTATGATTTAATTAAAGTAATATATAGATACATAGGTATACTTATTAACTAAAGAATTTTCTAGGATAGAAGATGCAAGAACTGTATTAAAACATATACTAACGAAATGGCCAAAGGATGGTTTTGCTTTAGTTCATTATGGCTTCATTTTAAAAACTTCAGATAGCGATTTAAAAAATGCTGTACGTTATCTAAAAAAAGGAATAAGCACCAAAGAGGAAGGTGTAATTGATGGTAGATTTTATTTCCATCTTGGAGACGCTTTAGTTCGTCTAGGTAGACCCGAAGAGGCTGCTGAGGTATAACGGTTCTTATAAAACTTAATATTCATAAAATTGTAATTTACAGTTGATGAAATAAGAATATTTCTACTTCTTTGCTTAACTGCATCCTGATCAATTTCTCTGGTATATTCATTTTTCTCACTTCACTTAATAAACAATTTCTTTTAATGCTATAAAAGGCTTATCGAAAATCAAAAGTAGGTGTAATTCTATGTTATGTTCATAGCATTTCTATTGTTTTTGTTAGCAGGTGTATAGGGTCTATCGTTACTTTTCCTAAAACCCCGCTGGTATTCTCCTATCTGTTTTACTGTGGGTCTCCTTATCCTATTTCATAGCAGTGATGTTAGAATTTTGTACTACGTATTTAGTGGCATTATTGGTCTATAGTTTCCACACTGCTTTGGGTCTCCTTTCTTATATAATTGGTAGTATTTGGCCATTCTCACATTCCCGTATTTAATCTGTCCATATATTGACTAGCAGCTCACTTATAGCTTTTAGTTGTGTTTCTCCTCGATATTTTGATAGTTCATTGTCAGGTCCTGCTATTTTGTTTTGTTTTGTTTTAACTGTTTTATAATGTCTATGAATTCTTTGTATGTGGGTACTTCATCATTTTCTGTCAGATTATATTTCTCTTTGTTTCTTCATTATTTTTGTAGATGTTAGTAAATACGATTTGCCACTTCAAAACTCACTTTTTAAAAACACTTTTATTTACTATTTACAAATGTTACAAAATTACACAATAAAACTTGTAAAAATAATATAACTAAAATCAGACTGAATATAATACAAATCGATCGTTTAATTTATACAAAAATTATTGCTAAGTCGGCATGGGATGTTTAATCGAATGTTCTTTGGATTTTAGCAAAATCAGCGTCCGGGTGTAATGTCTTCGTATACAGGAAATTAGCGTAATGAAGTTCAATGTACTGTAACTTATCCATCCCCTGGGGAAGTTTTGTAAGGGACGAACAAAATTTTGGGGTTCTCTTCGCCTTCCGTTGGTTTGGATTTTCTTTGGTCCCTTCTCTTGCATCGGTTGTTCGTTAGCCTATAACAAAGATAAATTAGGAGAACTGTGACGCCTATATAAATGGGGGACATCTAGAAATGGTTGTGGATGTGGTTTTCAGCCTCTATTGGTTCCATTTGGTTTTCTTGCTTAATGAGTTCATGGAGGTTTTCTAAGGGCAATTGGTCTATCTTCAGTGGTTTCAGTCACTGTTTGGTATTCATTATCGATAGTTTTGGTTTCTTCCATTATAGGTTGTAATTCGAAAAAGTGTATAAAGTCGTACGTGTTAGAACGTATATTTGCTTGTCCCAGGTTGAGGGGAAGCACTCCTGCATTTTATTTCAAATATCTCATTTTTATTTCCTCCCCCATTAGGCATGCGAATCTTTGAGGAAGATTTAGAATTAGTTTTCTTTTCGGATTTGCGTTTTATATTTTTCTTATGTGCAGTGGCTGTCGGAATGTCTATCGTTACAGCGTTATATATGAGTACTGCCTTAGGTAGAAATCTTGGCAATAGTTTATTTCTTTTCAAAGTTTTTCTAGTGTAAATTTTAGTAGAGGGTTTGTATGAGATAGGGGTTTGTTTCGTTTTATTTCTGTTTTCTATAATGGCCTTTTTATTTTCGGAAAGGTGTTCGTTGATCTCCTTAAAAATTTCTTTCGTTTTCTTACGATGTTGTTCTATGTAATCGTGTAGTAAGGTTCTTTTTATATCTATGTCAAAAGAATCTCTTGTATTTAGGTGCCCGTTTAGTACTTCGATGGGTTTTAGTTTCGTTGAAGAGTGAACAGAGTTGCTGTAGCCTAGTAAAGCATATGGCATTTGTTCTTTGATGGATAACGTTGTTTTTGTGTTTCGAAGTATTCTTAGGTGTTGGATCAAACTTGAGTGGAATCTTTCGATCATACCGTTGGACTGATGCCTGTCTGGGTTGTGTAATGGATTGATATTTTATGGAAATCGACAAATTCTTGAATAATTCCGTTTTTAAATTCTGTTCCGCTATC
The DNA here is from genome assembly GCA_963921935.1 of Galeruca laticollis. Lineage (NCBI taxonomy): Eukaryota > Metazoa > Arthropoda > Insecta > Coleoptera > Chrysomelidae > Galeruca > Galeruca laticollis. Next base: position 180,127,967 of record OY998180.1, read on the forward strand.
TGCAACTATCATAGAAGGTAATCCGTGGTGGGTTACAAATGTAAGGAAAACGTTAATTACGTTCAATGCATTTTCTCCTTCTATTGGGTAGACCTGTCCATATTTGGAAAATGCATGTACTATGGTTAGGAACTTCTGTCCATTGGCTTAAAATAGATCGATATGAACTGTTTCTAATGGTTTGGTGGGTATAGGTGTGACTATAAATTTTGGTTTTGGTAGAAGTCTGTCATATTTATTTTCTTGACAGATATCGCAAATATTAACGATGTCTTCGATATCCTTCATCAAATTAGGCCAGAAATAACGTTTTCTTATTTGAAGTTCTGTTTCAGTTATCCCTCTACGATTAGTTATGCCCTCATGATATTTTTTTATTAAGTCCTTTTGCTTTTCTTCTGAATTAACATCTTCCAGCTGTAATTTAATTATGTCGTAAGCGTTGTTTTTCAATATTTTCCTGATGGTTTCGCAAATTTGCTTCTATAATTCGTCGCTTTCGAAGAGACATGCATATTTCCTTTTTGGTAGGAGATGGTTCTTAAAGAAATTTATAATATCTGGGTCTAGATCGTTTTTCGAGAGTTGGGCGTACATGCGTTGTTTGTTTGGAAATATGTGTAATGTTACTGAAGATCGAGGATTGTAATAAACTGTTAAAGATGATTTGGTTGTTGTAGTAGTTGAGTGGTCTCTTAGATATAGGGATGCCTGAAATTGGGTTTTCTATTGCTGTGTGGTTCGTTTCGCCGTCTGATGTTTCTCGTTGATCTTCCTGTATGTTTTGTTGTGATTACTCTTGATTTTCTTCTCGGTTTCCTTGTGTTTCATTTATTTGTAGAGGGGGTTGATCTAAGTTCGCCTGTTCTAGCATTTCTTCAATAGAGGGGGCAATTCCGTTGACAAAGTCTGAGAGTCTGTCCTCGGGTGGATTCTTATATAAAGAGGCATTTTCTTCATCTGGGGATTCTAATTTTTTATTTATAATTTCTATTTATGGTTTTGTCCATTAAAGAATAAGTAGGTACATACTCACAAAGTAAACACTCTATTTTACATCTACATATAGGTACTACTAGGAACCTGTATGTACCTACATCTGTACAGTTATAAAAAAATATATGAGGTGATTATATGAATTGCTGCATGTTCACTTATTTTATCAGTTTTCTGCGAAACAAAACAACTTTCTTTTTCAAATGCTTTGGAAATGGATAAATACTCAGAACAGAATCAGGTTTGAGTAGTTATTTAGTACATCCCGGTCTCTCAAGCAAATCAAATCGTAGGAAATGCTCAGAACAAAGCTTAGTGCTTTTGGTAGGTTTCCATTTCTCACGGCATTTAGCTTATATCCAGCACCGTCAGGTTTTTTGAATGGAAAACTAAAAAAAAATGTACATAAATGTGCCAAGAATAGCAAGTTTAATAATTTGCCTGGGTGTTCCACAACTATCCACGTAAGCTTTATGGTGCGCTTTTGCTTTTATGATTTATATTTAATTATACTGCTTTTTTTCACCTTCGTTTGAAGAACTTGGATGTATTTTTTTGCCCGAAGAAGGAGATTAGTTTTTTGAGGTTATATTCATTATCACAACCAAAAGCTGCACAAAAATTAACCATTTTTATTTTTAAATCAAAAGTACACAGACACATAAAGGAAGTTTGCAGTAAACAAAACACGCAAACTGGCCACTACACAGCTTTGAAATTCAAACTAAAACAGAGGAATCGTCAACTGTAGAATTGTTAATGATTTTAAAATTCCGTTCAATACAGGTTTAAGATAAATCTGCAGAAAATTAATATTTAAACTTAACGAGTTTATTCGCCATATGACATATGGGTATGACAGAGACAACAACTCCTTTTGTCATCTATCTTCCTCTATCGAAATTTTGCCTCATAAAACCATATTTTTAGCACAGCTCCGTCCGTTCCAGTGCCTTTAGATACATGTCAATGTATTTTATAGATAACCTAAGCGGGACATCACAGGGGAGGGCGGAGCTTATGAACCTTTCCAAGCAAATCGATAACGCGTACAAACTTGCCATAAGAGTTTTCTTATTTTCCGTTTTTTCTTCAATTTGTTACAAATAAGGTTGATCGTTGCTAGAATAAGAAGTAGTGTGTAGTTCTAAGGCTTTTTTTCATAATAATCGCAAAAGTAAGGCTTTCTAAGCTTTTTTAAAATTTAAATATATTTAGGTTATATGGTCACGTGTTATTGTCTCAAAGACATTATAACAAAGTTGTAATATGTTTGGTTATTGAAACATTTTTGCTATTTTCGTAAAATACAATTTGAAGCATTCAGCATAAGTAACAGATACATTGTAATGTCCAAGTAAAGCTTAAGTGGCAATATAGTCTTGGATAAGTACATGTTGCATTTTCAATATCACCTGATCTTTTTAAGGTTACTTGTAATAACATATTAGTTTGAAAAGATGTGGACTACAAAAAAGTTGATTACTCACCTCAACATTGTATGACTTATCTTTCATACTAGCATGAATTTCGCCCTTAATGATTATCAAGTCGGCATCAAATTGCATTTTATTCAGATGGTTTGATTCCAACGCATTTTCATCCCTGTTAATGATCCTATTTTATTAGTGCTAGAATAGCTTCAGAAAATTTTTAGAATGAAATATGTAATAAATATGAACATATTATGACAATAATACATGACCATATAACCTCAATATATTTAAACATATTTAAAAAAGTATGGAAATACAACTAACCTGACAGAACACTTAAACAAGTACTGAACATGATCGGGTAATTATTATTTCGTTCATGGAACTGAAGGTCAACACATGAAACACAAATTTACCATATTGCCATTTATATGAGCAGTTATTTTGAAAGTGTCCCAAAACAAAACCGGCTCAAATATCCCGCCTTTCCCTACTTTATATCAGCATTAGATATTACTTTATCATTTTCAATTCAAAAAATTCCGAAAACGGTACACAGTATCGAGTTTTACAAAGAGTACATTTTGTGTGGGAAATTGAATGATGTTTGAGTTCACATTAAATTTGGGCTAGAAAATTTAACCTCAAAAAAGATATTTATCATGTTAGATCACGTGATGTTGACAGTTCCGCCATGTTGAGTGGGCAAACAAGTTTCACCGCCATTCGCATTTTCCATTTAATTAGTACGGTTAACAGCTGCGTCTTGTGCCTTTATCAGTGTTTTCTGTGTGCTATTTTCAATATTTCGGAAAGATGAAGAGTCGAAGTAAGTGTTTTTGATTATATTTCTAGCTGAACTTCGTCAACTGGCGTAGACATTCAACTAGGTAAATAATCTTAATTTGACAAAATTAATGTCGAAATTAATAATTTATTATATACAAATTTACAAAATGGTACAAAGTTGTGAATGCTGAACTTCGGTGGTTTCAGATCGGAAGACACTTTATGTTTCGATTTGATGAATATTAAAACTAACTTTGTTATTGAGTATTGAACTCGTTTCGATGAGTATAAGAACTTGTTATTGAGCATTGAGCTCGATTCGATGAGTGTGTAAAACTCGCGTCGATGTATGTAAAACTTTGTTATCGAGAGTATTGAACTCGCTTCGATGAGTGTAAAACTTTGTTCTCGAGAGTATTGAACTTGCTTCGATGAGTGTAAAAACCTAACTTTGTTGTTGAGCGTTGAGCTTGATTCGATGAGTGTAAAACTCGCGTCGATAAGTGTAGAACTGATGAGTGAGAAAACTTTGTTATCGAGAGTATTGAACTCGCTTCGATAAGTGTAAAACTTTGTTCTCGAGAGTATTGAACTTGCTTCGATGAGTGTAAAAACCTAACTTTGTTGTTGAGCGTTGAGCTTGATTCGATGAGTGTAAAACTCGCGTCGATAAGTGTAGAACTGATGAGTGAGAAATTAAATTTGTTGTTGAGCGTTGAGCTCGATTCGATGAGTGTAAAACTCGCGTCGATAAGTGTAGAACTGATGAGTAAAAAACTTTGTTAACGAGAGTATTGAACTCGCTTCGATGAGTGTAAAAACTAACTTTGTTGTTGAGCGTTGAGCTCGATTCGATTAGTGTAAAACTCGCGTCTTTAAGTGTAGAACTGATGAGTGAGAAACTGATTTCTTCACGTTGTGAGACGTGTTAAATAGAAATCTGCGAGGGGCGTGTTTACACGTGGATTGGGTTGACCAAACAAAAATAAATATTTCCTATTGGCCAGTATCATTTGACTTGTCAGGTTCCTAGACAAGAATCAACTATGGGTGCCGCTAATAGATAGTTAAATTTCTATTGAATACACCAATAGCAATTGTAACCTTTTTACTCAGAAAGGTTATTCAAAAATGTCTTTCATATCTTCCGACCGTCGACCATAAAATTCATGACACTAAATTTAGGGTTTTTACAATACAATATATAATAGGGTGAAACGTGACCTTTTCCTAACTTCTTAACTATAGGACAATGCGACAAGATCTCGACTTTCAAAAATGTGCTATTTCAATGCCCGAACAAAACTATTTACAATTATTGTTGCAAAACCTGATATTTCAAAGGTATTTAACAAAAGTTGAAAATAAAATGAAACTATCCTTTGAATTTACAACAATATAAAAGATCTTATCAATTCTGAAACATATTTTTACAACGCTATTAACTAAAATGAATTTACGCCTTAAATATATACAATGAAGAAAGGAAGCATACAAATATCTTACATATTTTAAAAGTATCGTAAACAATAAAATTCAAGATTTTACACTCTTGAACAGTGAATATTATCCAACACTTCCTGCCCATGTGAAGTGTCGGTATTATAAAATCGAACTAATAGGGAACATTTAGTGCTAGTGAACTTTCAAAAGACTTTAGTGTCACTCCCAAAGTTAATATTAGAAATTTAATTAACCATTTAATTATTAACATATGTAAAATAAACGGTTTTAAAGAATAAAACCAACTTTTCCGCATCTGTGAAATGCCCTGAATAATATTCTATCATAAAATTGTCACTTGTACACCTCGGGGGACGTATCATGCTGCTAACAATCCGAAATTTCTCCAAAAGTAACCAAAAATGCAGTGTATCTGGATTTATAGTACCCGCTGTACTCGCTATAGCCAGCTGAAAATCAATAGGATACATCTGTGAGACACCTTGAATGAGAGACCCTGAAAAATATCCAATTATAAAATTGGCCACTTGTATACACTCCGGAGGCTGTATTGTAATAACAACCTGAAATTTCTCCAAAAAGGACAAAAAATATGGCACTTCAGGTACCATAGCACCCGTTGTACTAGCTCTGGTTAGCTAAAGATCAATAAGGTTCATCTATAAGACGCCATGTACAATATTCCATCATAAAATGGGTCACTTGTATACACGTTGGAGGCTGTATCGTGCTAACAAACTGAAAATTCTCCAAAAATGACAAAAATTTGGTACCTCAAGTACCATAGCACTCGTTGTACTGGCTTTAATGAGCTGAATATAAATAGGGTTCATCTTTAAGACGCCCTGTATAATATTCAATCATAAAATTGGTCACTTGTATATACTCCGGACGCTGTATCGTACTAAAACAGTGAACTTTCTCCAAAAATTACAAAAATGTACTTAAAGTACTATAGCACCTGTGTGTACTGGCTGTGGTGAGCTGAAAATCGATAGGGTTCATCTGTGAGATGTTCTGAATAATATTCAATCATAAAATTGGTGACTTTTTGCACTCCGGAGGCTGTATCGTGCTAACAAACTGAAAATTCTCAAAAAATTACAAAAATGTCGTACTTCAAGTACCATAGCACTCGTTGTACTGGCTATTGTGGGCTGAAAATCAATAAGGTTCATCTGTGAGGTGTCCTGAACAATATTCAATCATAAAATTGGTGACTTGTTGCACTCCGGAGGCTGTATCGTGCTAACAAGACATGTAACTAGACAACAACAACGACGACGACGACATACACACAGGATTTTTTTTTCTGAAAACCGTTTTTTCGTGCTGTTCTTGATGAAAAACGTAAAAATAATTTTTTTTTCAAAATTCCAACTTCTTTGTGGGTAAACCAATACTTTTCTCGCGTATAGATAGGTTGGGCGGAAAAGTAATAAGACAATACCCTTAAATCAGGATATGAAAGAATTCTATTACAGTATTGTAAAACAAGATTTTAAATAAATATCAATTCATGGGAATAACAGATGAAGAAATATTTACAAATGACTATAATTTCGTTAATAGTACTCATATCATTTCTGAATATTTATAGGAATTGGGCCTTTACATATCCTACTTCGACTTCTATATAAATTGACGCATTCTAAAAAAAATAGTCATAATAATTCGCTCAACAGCTGACTGAAATAGAATTACCTCATTGCACGTTTCATACTCTTTTTAGATCTTTCATGCCTTTCAACACTTTGTCGACTTTGTTCTTTGATATCGTATATCTTATATGCGAAGTCGGTATCCAGTCAGGATTTTCGTCGTCTTCAAGATCAGCTGGGACTCCTAAAATACAAATTGATATAAAGTTGTAAAATTGCAGGTTATTGTCATGAAAAATACATAGACTTACGTTTTTATTGAAATACATACCTGATACAAAATTCTCGCATTTTTTAAGAGTGTATGTCTTTCAAAGATCCTTTTTTTAGAGCTCTAATCTATGGTTCTCTACGTTCCCTGGATAGAACGTCCTATTCGATACCTAGATCTTTTAATGCGGCTGGAATTTTGTAAAACCGAACTCTATCCCTCTCTGCATGATTAGCTCTTTTCATAACTGCACAGAACGCTGGCATTTCAATCAAAATCGTGATTGAAGACAGTCGAATTTCAATTGTTTATCAGGTTCAATCAATATTGTTTACCCCTTATGCAAAATGACCGACCTCTCTATGACGTCACATTAAATAAAATGATCTATTTTAAAACTACTCGGTACGAACCGTGTATATAGCGCCCTCTATTATGAGGCGCTGATAAAAAAAAGTTATACGATCTGTCAGCTTCAGAAACATATTCGTACAAAATTGTATTACAATGTTGCCAGTAGTTTCGACACAATCGTAAAACATGTGTATTAATTTTTTTTCATACCCTATTTCTTGAAAACGGATGCCGTGACGAAATTCTTTTATTGAGCGAACCTAACTTATTTTGCAGTGTCAATGAGTGAACAAAGAACATCGACAACATAAAACGATAATTCTTTAAAACAATTGAATGAAAAAAATTATTTCCATAAGAAAAACAATACATTTTCGGATAGACTATTTACAATAAATGACAAACAAAAGTAAATTTCTTTTTAAGAAACTATTTTATTAAATGTTCTAACAAACCACCATTTTGGGACAAACTTTAATTCAATTTTTGTACGTTTTCGCAACTACGGCTGGATCATATTGATTCACTGTCTAGCGTTGATGCTCTGTTAACTGGCATAATGACGTAGTCGAATGAAGTAACAGGAGAGGAGAACAGCATTTCATCTCTCTCACTCGGCTTAGGTAAATAATAAAAAGAAAAGGACAGATTTGTTAGCTTTACGAGTTTACTCTCATGCCAAAACTCCTATAGTGTCTCATAAAAAGTTTCACTTCAATAATAATCAAACTTCAAATGTTGTTTACAATAAATAAAAAGCTCTTGTTATGTGGAATACCATTTTGCAGATATAATGGGTAACATAAAATATATATGTTACTTTTCCGCTCAACCTATCTAATATGCGAGAAAAGTATTGGTTAACTCCAAAAAAAGTTGGAATTTTGGAAATTATTTTTGAGTTATTTTTACGTTTTTCACCAAGAACAACACAAAAAAACGGTTTTAAGAAAAAAATCCTGTGTGTATGTCGTCGGCCACTTTTAGTAACATGGTCTTGTTAGCACGATACAGCCTACGGAGTGCAACAAGTCACCAATTTTATGATTAAATATTATTCAGGACATCTCACAGATGAACCCTATTGATTTTCAGCTCACCAGAGCCTGTACAACGGGTGCTATGGTACTTGAAGTACGACATTTTTGTAATTTTCGGAGAAATATCAGTTTGTTAGCACGATACATCCTCCGGAAAGTATAAAAGTGACCAATTTTATGATTGGAAATTGTTCAAAGCGTCTCACAGATGAACTCTATTGATTTTCAGCTCACTAAAGCCAGTACAAAGGGTGCTATGGTACTTGGAAGTACCAATTTTTTGTCATTTTTGGAGAAATTTCGGGTTCTAAGCACGATACAGCCTCCGGAATGTATACAAGTGACCAATATTATAATTGGATATTCTTAAGCGTATGTCACAGATGAACCGTATTGATTTTCAGCTCACTAGAGCGAGTACAACGGGTCCTGTAGTTCCAGATATACTACATTTTTGTTTATTTTTTGAGAAATTTTGGTGTGTTAACACGATACAGTCTCCGAAGTGTATTCAAGTGACAATGCTATGATAGGATAACGTTCAGGGTGTCTCACAAATGCCGAAAAGTTAGTTTTGATATTTAAAACCATTTATTTTTTATTAATTTTTGTTCTTAACAATCCTGTAACGCATGTTCGCTATTTTAGGTTTATGAAGAAGGAAGTATAAATAAATTATTTTTATCTAAAAACCAAAGATCTTTATATAATGTTCCACGGTTATCTGCCAAACCATGGTGGAGTTTCAAGGATGTTCCATCTTACTCAAAATCCCTCGATTTGTTAATAACTTCATGGAAACAAATAAGAAAAGAAGGGTTATCTATCTTAAATGAAAAGGGATATTTTCAAGATGAATCCGAGAATCTCAAACATACTGGTGAATGGAAACAATTCGAATTATATGCCAGAGGGCAAAAAAACATTAAAAATTGTAAAATGTGTCCAATTACGTGCAGTATCATTGATCAAATCCCAGAAGCCAGAACTTGTAAGAGAGGACAAACTAAGTTTAGTGTTATGCATCCTGGAACGCATATATGGCCACATTGTGGTCCTACAAACTGTCGACTAAGAGTACATTTAGGTCTTAAAATCCCTTCAAAAACTTTTATAAGAGTAGCAGATGATGTCAAGTAAGTTTATTTTATAAATTAATTCTCTGGTATACTTGATTAGTGTAATTAGACAAATTTTTCATAATAGGCAAGAGTGATGTCAGAGAAGCTAATAAGAAAACCTAGCGAATAAAATCAATGAAGCTGCTTGTCCACCAAGTTTCTGTTTCACATAATTTGCACCACTTCACATGTTTGCAAATTGTGGTTTTAGACATTTTTGGGAATATCTGTTGTATCCATTTCCGCCTCTATATTGATTGATATTGAGTGTTTCTTGAATAAGTAAAGAGCCTTCTGTTGCTTTTTTTAATTCTCGATGTTGATAACAGAGAAGTAGAAGAGTTTGGGTTGTAATAGTTGGGAGGGCTTGGGAAATAGTATAAGGTTGATGAATAAGATTTGTTTGGTTGATAATATTGCGAGGATATGTGACCATCAGCTTTGCAATTGTAGCACGTTAAGCCATATGTTTGAAGTAAAATTGGGTAACAGTTACGTAAACCGATCTTCTGAAACTCAAAATGTGGCTATATTCAGGAAATATTGCATCAATTCATGAAATCGTAATGGGAGAAGCTTAATTTAGACCTTTTTATGATCTCGTCTATTAGTTGTTGATGTGGGATTGGTGGGCATACATTGGGAACTATATAATACTTTCAACTGGAGTTATGTCTGGGACCAACTATTTTTCAGCAATTGACGGTTACAGAGCCATAATTATTATTGATCAAATCAACAACTGTTTTATTTGGCAAATACAAACCCGATTGTTTGAAAGCCTCGATGAAAGAATTACCATTGTTGATAGCACTACAGATAATTGCTGGTTCTTTGCTAGGAAAAACTGTTTGATTGACTGCTGATGAATAGATTTTGAGAACTGTAGTTGGATTAATAGAGTGAGAATCATTGATGGTAGCCATTATTTAGATTTTTTTATTGGGCTGGAGATTTTGAATAAGTCACTGGCCACTAATTTCTAATAGTGGCATGCAAAAACAATTGCTTGTTTTTTAAAGCTGATATACTATTTACAATGACTATGTATGATACAGAATTCGCTTGAATAATTCAGAAAAAGTAAATAAGATGAAGTTAACTTACATTTTATGGAAGCACTAATTAAATTTGTGATATTTTAGGAACTTACCTAAAACCATCTTAATAGTTTGTTATGTAATATATATATATATATATATATATATATATATACATATATTTTATTTATTGATTAAATAATGAACAGAAATAAATATTTCATAGCTTTTCTATTTTTGTGTGAATAAAATTTTATTTTCAGAAGTTGGAAAGAAGGCGAAGTACTTATTTTTGATGACAGCTTTGAACATGAAGTATGGCATAACGGAACAGACTTTCGTTTGATTTTAATCGTAGATATATGGCATCCAGAACTAACACCGACTGAAATAAATAGTCTTTCACCAATTTAATCATAATATGAATATATCGCTTCTTGTACGCAATATTTATAGATCTGACTGTGTTTATTAAACGTTACATATTTTTCAAAACTTTTGTTTTATTATATTCCTCTACATGCATAAAATTAAAGACATTGCTATGACACAAAACTTTATTATGACATAGCAAATGTGGATTACCACATACCCAACAATAAGTAATTCATAAAATCATTATATTTATATGCCAACATGCTATCTCTCTTAAAAGAGGGAGAGACTGAAATAGGCTGATGGAATAACATGATTGATTCGCCATCAGCTGATGTGTGACTTTATTTTGGGAAATGTAAGTTCCGGATGTAGAGAATTAGTTTTTTAAACACTATGCGCACTGCTGAACAATAATAATTATTGGAATAAAATGTTTTTTAACAATTAGTTTATATTTAAGCAAAAAAACACTCTTAGCCTAAAAAAATATCCACGTAAACAAAATAACTCCAAGAATGATGAATGAACTATGCCTAATGGAACTATGACACACATTTCCCAGAAAACATAAAAAGGTACATTTACGTTCTAAGAATGTACGTTTTGGGTCCAACAACGGATATACGAATTAAGAATGTTCGTAGTATATGCTATTTACATCACTTTTAAAGAATGTTCCTTTAGCCACCATCCTATGAATACGCAATATCTCGCGTAATTTAAAAGATAATCCAATACTGTAAACACTGTTGTAAATTGCATCAAAATTCCTTCGTAATGACGTATCAGAAACTTAATTTTCACTTAACAGACCTTTGGCAACCTCCCCTTACTTTCGCAACCCCTGTATATTTTCATTGGAAATTGTTTGTCATTCTATTTGGAATACAACGATGTAACATACTTGTTGGTTTTTTATTATTAGCACCAAAAAAATTGACATTTTCTAATTTCTAAATTTCCTTATTAAAAAAAATACAAATAATGAAGAACAAATTACACTGTGTTCAAAATTATTTTTCGCATCTAGAACATTTGTACCAATCCCAGCTGAAGAACCGTGACGAAGCCCTTCAAGAGTATTAAGTGGATATTGCGAGACTAGTTCGAATCGCTTATCCATCAGCACCTGAGAACATGATGGAATGTCTGGGCATCCAGGCCTTTATTGATGGCTTACGTGACCCCGATATGTAGAGGACGCTTCGTCCCAAAGCATTGGTCGATGCATTAACTGCTGCTCTTGAATATGAAGCAGCAACGAAGGCTTCGGGTTATACCAAAGTTAGGACCATCCGAGAGGATGGCGACGAGGACAGATTTGACTAGATCGTCAGTTTGATAAAACGTATGATGAATAAGAAGCCGAGAAAGATCAGATGCTGGAATTGTGGCGAGATAGTGCATGTTCGCAGTTCGTGTAAGCGCCCCAGGACTCCTGCAAACGAAGAACCCCAATCACAGGAAAACTAGAACGGGTCTGCTACGAGGGGGCAGCATCTGCGCGAAGCGAAACCATGATAGTAGCGCGGCTACAGGGGATCATGGAGGAAGGTACACCGGTTATGATGGAGCCAAGGAACCACGAAGACGAAGAGGTTGGCAAAGGAGTACTAATTGAAAAAGGATTGGTTACGTCGGCGAATGAGATCCCAGTACGTCTAATAAACGTGAACGATTACCCAATTACCATCAAGAAAGAAACCCGGATTGGATCTTGCGTACCAGTGACGTCTATAGTTCGCCAAACAACGGCATCTGGCAATTCCAATGCCAGATTCGAACAAATGTTATCAGTAGCTGGTCAATCCTTAAATCAAGCTGAGAAAGGGAAAATGAGAAGATTTCTCTTGCAGTATCGAGTCCTATTTGTACCAAAAGGAGGGAAGACTGGTAGAACATCAGCCGTCAAACACAAAATCGACACTGGTAATGCCAAGCCAATTAGGCAATCAGCTCGAAGACTACCACGAGCGAAGAGAGAGGAAGCTGAAAGAATAATTCGAGAGAAGAAAAAGTAATAGTACCATCTATTAGTTCATGGGTGCTTCCAGTAGTGCTCGTCAAGACAAAGGATGGAACTACGAGATTCTGCGTGGGTTATCGCCAGCTAAACAACGTGACGAAGAAAGACAGCTATCCTCTGCCTCGAATCGACGATACGTTGGATACTTTGGCTGGCAGCAAACTGATTTCCACCTTGGACCTGAAGTCTGGATATTGGCAAGTAGAAATGGACCCAGAAGACAAACAGAAGACTGCTTTTACCACCGGATCTGGATTATGGCCATTCATCGTCATACCATTCGGGCTCTGTAATACGCCCGTGACATTTGAAAGACTCATGGAAAATGTCTTGAGAGGGTTGTCTTGGAAGACATGCCTGGTATATTTGGATGACATCGTACTACTGGGGAAGACATTTGACGAACACCTGAAGAATTTGAAAGATGTATTCAAACGACTTCAAGCTGCCCAGCTCATGTCAAACCCGAAGAAATGTCAGCTATTCCAAAACCGAGTCTAGGTCATATAGTGAGCAATGAAGGAGTGGCGGTGGATCCAGAGAAAATTGCTTCCATTCAGCAATGGCCACAACCAACCGACAAACATCAAATTAGGAGAGTCCTTGCACTTTGCAAATACTATAGAAGATTTAGCAGGAAGTTTGGAGATATTGCCAAGCCCCTAACTCAACTCACAGAAGAAAAAGAGCTTTCCAATGGGACGAAGACTGTCAAACGGCTTTTGAAACCTTGAAGAGGCATTTAACCACGGTGCCGATATTAGTATCTCCATTACCAGAAGGAGATTTCATTCTTGACACTGATGCAAGCAACGTAGGAATTGTAGGAGTGCTCTCACGGATCCAAAGAGGGCAAGAAAGAGTGCTGGGATATTTCAGCAAAGTCCTCTCTAAACCAGAACGAAACTACTGCGTGACAGGAAGAGAACTTTTGGCGGTAGTGAAGTCCGTGGAACACTTTTACCAGTATCTCTATGGAAGGAAGTTCGTAATCTGGACTGATCACGCAGCACTCAAGTGGTTAATGCAGTTCAAGAATTCCGAGGGCCAGATCGCTACATGGATTGAACGACTTCAAGAGTACGATTTCAACATCGATCATCGAGCTGGTGTGAGTCACCGAAAGAACTACAGTAGTCAATGAAGAATTGTCACCCACCAGGATCAGAGAAGATCAGGAGCATGAAGGAAGAAAATGGGCGACCTACCTGGCAAGAAGTGTCAATATTTTCACCGACATTCAAGGCATATTGGGCTCAGTGGGACTCCCTTGTTCTGGAAGAAGGCCTGTTGAAAAAAATCCTTGAGAACGATGATGGTTCCGAGAAGAGAGGACAGATAGTTATCCCGAGAACAAGAGGAGCAGAGGTACTGAGAAAGTTACACGACAGTCCATCGGGAGGTCATCTGGGAGTGAAGAAAACCCTTCAGCGCGTCCCTGAAAGGTTTTATTGGATGAACGGCTCCGACGATGTGAAGGACTCGTGTAAGAAATGTACGAGTTGTGCTACGAGTAATTGACCACATCGCAAGAGAAAGGCACCCATGAAACAATATAATGTTAGACATCGCTGGACCATTTCCGACGACAGAAAATGCATCCTGGTTGTAATGGATTATTTCGCAAAGTGGGTGGAAATTTATGCGATCCCGAATCAAGAGGCCACAACTGTCGCGGATGTATTGGTGGGAATGAAGGACCATTGGAAAATACCTGTCCAAAGTAGTTTCCAACCACCAGAGATATTGGGACCAGTATCTTTCCCTATTTGAGTTGACTTATCGACCTGTTATAAATGATTCCATGGGTGAAACACCTGTGAAAAATCTATGTGGACGTGAAATGAGGCTTCCTTGTAACCTGGAGTTTGGCTGTCGACCTGGCGAAGATCTAGCAGGAGAAGATTACGTGATCCAATTGAGAAGAAGGATGGACGATGTGCACGAATTGGTTCGAACGAATCTTCAAGTTGCCAGTGACAGAATGAAAAAACGGTATGATACGCAGGCCACAGAAGGCAGTTTCAAAGAAGGGGACAAAGTATGGTTACACAACCCGACAAGGAGAAAAGGATTTTCTCCAAAATTACAGAAATCATGGGAAGGTCCATACTTAATCAAGAAGAGGATCAACGACATTATCTATCGTATAAGCAAGATCCCCAATGGAAAACCGAGAGTAGTCCACCAAAACCGACTAGCGCCATTCGAAGGAGACCATGACAAAGAGGAAGGGGTGAACTATCTACAACAAGCCTTCGAAGAATTTATGGGCACATACGGAGGTACCGAGAAAACTAGATACGGAGTCACTACAGGACAAAGACAAGATTTGTTCACGCTCTCGAAAGAGTACTCACTGGTACATAACATCTCCGCCAGTAACAAACACGCACGAGGGTTGGCAACCGTCTTTCGAAAGAAGTTTGAACAATGAGATAAACTTGAAGATCAGATGCCAGTCCCTGGCATGACACTGATGTGAGACTCAAACACAACTCGCGGTACGTCTTCTACCTGGTAACTAGAAACGAATTTCCTGATCGGTCCACCTACCGGGATGTGTGGGAAGCGCTACGAAGCTTTCGAGATCATGTGCAGGAATCCAACCTGGAGAAACTAACAATGCCCAAGATAGAGAGCAACCAGTGGATTGGCGAGACATCGGGAACATGATAGAGGTGATCTTCCAAGATACCGGTGTCCACATGATAATTTGCAGCTATACCCTTCGTTATCGGAACCTATTGAAGACGGTGCCCTGTTATTTCCATACGACCGGAATGCGAATGCTCAGGGATTTCTTCGAACTGGTTACCATTATTTTTTGTGACTATTGTTATGTAGACATTTCCAGTGAGATGCATTGTTATTGTGGCCAGTCTTATCTAGACAATTTCAGGGAGGCGATTGTTTTTGTGAGCCGCAAATCTAAGAGGTTCTGGAAAAAGGGAAACTTATATATAAAGACCACCGACTAGCGGGAGGAGTTAGTTTATAATTTGATCTCGTGAGATAAACAGTGAAAAAGTAAATAGTCTAAGTAAATAAACAATATATTCTTTGACAAATGGTAATAGATCTATTGTCACTTTGCAAATACCACTGTCAGGCCCTATCACAAAATTCAAAGTTCTACCCAATTGGTTACGTTATTAAAAAGAGAGAATGAATTGAAATATAAAAAGTCAAATATAATTCTTGGTTTCTGATTTGAACTGTGATTAACGGTATTTTGACCTTTTATATCAGATATAATAAAATCTCCTAAAATATATGTATTTTCTATAGTATATTCTTATAAAAATGTCAACAGCTCTACATAGGTATCGACAGTACTACTTGGTGGTAAATACAAACTGATAAACTTATTGTACGAGAAGGGAATTCGCCTTAGCGATATTTGGCTGGTTCCTCTAAGTTTAGTTGGTTGATCCTTTCCTTCCCGACATGTTTTTGAGTATTTTAAAACAAGAAGACTCGCCAACCTTTTGTTGACGGGAACGCTGAAATTGTCGTGAGAATAAAGGAGTAATAAAAATACGGCTCACTCACAATCCCTCTATTTGAATTCTTACAAGAACGAAGTACCAAACTTTAGTATTGGATACGGCAACAGCGCTAAACTACCGTTGAACCGGTCTAGGCGACCATGCGGATTCAAACAATAATTTTTAATAAAAATAGTACTTACAATACAGAAATTCACCGACCAATGTCGGAAAAGCACTTCACGTCATATTTACACTCTCATTTGTTGCAGTTACATTAAATTGATAAACGAAATTAGGTATGTATTTAAACCAATGAATCAACACTTGATCATATCGTCACAAGAGGTGAGCCAAGACTACTGATTGCCTTTCGTTGGCGGTAATTTTGCGGCTTATGGCGCGGGAGGTACCAATTGGTTCCGTGAACATGAATAAAAGGCGCGGAGATTTAAACTTCGAACCTTTCGCTTAATGTTAAATTAAGATCCATTGTAGGAATTTATGGGAAATTCCTACACTTATAATTTATGTTTTTACCTAATTTTAATGTAATTACTAATACTTCAAATTTACCGTTAAGTAATTTACAATTTCATATTTCGTTTTAGATAAAAACAGGATTCCCTCACCATTTCCTTTGTTTAAAGCCTCATAATCTCTTTCACACCTTACTATATATTGTATAAATCTGGATCCACTAATTCCGAATCTCCAACTCCACTCCTCAACCACGTTTCCGTAGCTACAACAATGTCATAATTTTCTTGTAACATATATTTTCATAAAATTCTTTTGTTTTCGTATTTAGCCCTCTACAGAATTGTTGAGAAAGTAGTTTTTAACGACCTTAATGCCCTCATCAGTTTGGCCAATATTTTACCGTTTGCCGTCCATACATTTCCCTTGCCATGTTTCTAGCATGCATTTTTGAATAAGCTATATTGATCCTGACTAGGTTAGGTTAGGTTTATAATGAGTGGGTCAATGAGGCCCTCCACTGCGACTCGCGAGAATCTATTGTGGCTCATACCTATTCAAATTTCACCAAACAAATTCAGCTTCTTGACGAAGCCGATTAATTTGTTCAGTGAATGATATTTCAGGTCCGAGGGCAAGAGAGTGGCCCTGCCAAACATCCGATACCTGATTTGCGCCGCGGCGGGGCAGGCACAAATTATATGCTCTGCTGTTTCATCATCTTCCAAACAAAGACGGCAAATCGGATCGTCCGACAGTCCAAGTTTCAGCATATGATGATTCAATCGACAGTGGCCTGTTAAGAGGCCTGTTAGGCACCGTAGATCGTGTCTTTTATAGCCTAACATTTGTTTGGATACATTATTCGAAGGATGTATGAAGGCCTTTGAATGAACCAATCCTGGTATATTATGCCAGAAGTCTAAAACTCTTCTTGCAGTCCAAGTATTTAGTGTTTGTTTGACAACACTTGTTGCGATGCCAATTGTAGGTTCTGGTCCGATAAAGTCATGAGCGGCACCCTCTCTTGCAAGAGAGTCAGCCTTCTCATTACCATCCATACCAGAGTGGCCAGGAATCCAAACCAGCGATACCCTGTTGCGTTCTCCTATTGAGGCGAGTCTTTTTTGGCAGTCTAAAACCAATTTCGACGTTACACGGTACGAGCTAAGTGCTTTCAAGGCCGCTTGGCTGTCCGTGAAAATTTTTATTGATCTGTGTGTCAGGTTGGATTGCCCCAAACTCTCCACACATGAAGCAATGGCATAAATTTCTGCCTGAAATACGGTTGCATAGGATCCCAGAGATGTTGAGATTTCTGTCCTAGGTCTTCGACCGTATACACCCGCACCAGAGCCTGAGGGTGTCTTTGATCCATCAGTGTACCAACAGATGTCTGCTCTTGAGAGTTCATCCTTGCGGAGGACCCATTCATCTCTATTTGGAAATAGGACGGTATAAGGCAGATTATGGTTTACTGTTGGGGGCATTATATCAGAGGTCATTCCTAGAATACTATGACTTTCGGTAGCCGCTAGCATTCTACTTTGCTCTGTATAAGCCTGTTTCGTGCATTTAGAAATATGCACAATTCTATATGTTGTCCATCTGGCCTCCTTTTCCAGAAGTATGTGGAGAGGAGGAAGGTCCAGGAGGACTTCCATGGCTGCTGACGGTGTGGTGCTGATAGCACCAGTTATAGCCAAACTAGCCTGTCTCTGTATGCCAGAGAGCTTTGCTTGGGCCGTTTTCTGTAAAGATTTTGACCACCAAGCAATGGCTCCGTATGTGATCATTGGTCTAACAATCATCACATATATCCAATGGATTTGTTTGGGACCCAAGCCCCAAGATTTTCCGCAGATCCTGCGACATGTCCACAAGGAAAGTCTGGCCTTATGGATGACTTTTTCCAAGTGAGCGTTCCAAGTAAGTTTTTTATCTAGGATGATCCCCAAATATTTTACTTCCGCTGCAAATGGAATAACCTCACCGTTATAGGAAAGTGGCGGAAGGTCCGCCAAATTCCTTCTCCTGGTGAAGGGAACTATTACAGTTTTGCCAGGGTTAATAGACATCTGTTCCCTCTGGCACCAACTGTAGACATCGTCCAAAGTCCTTTGGAGGGTATTATGTGCAACCCGTCCTGACTTGGTTCTTGCCAAAAAGACAAGGTCGTCTGCATACGCTTGCAGTTCTACCCCTCTACCCACGAGAGTACCAAGCAGGTCATCCATCAGGAGTGACCACAAAAGGGGAGATAAAACTCCACCCTGCGGGCAGCCCCTGGAAACCTTAAAGCTGATGGCCTCGTCCTGAATAGATGTAGTGGCTGTTCTATTAGTGAGCATGGCATATATCCAGCCGGTAATCGTTGGTTTAATGCCCTTTTCAGTCAAAGCTGAACCAATGGAAGCTGGTAGTGCATTGTCGAATGCTCCTTCGATGTCGAGAAAAATGGCCACCGCAATCTCCTTATTGTTAAGGGATTGTGTGATTTTCTCAACAAGGTTATGTAATGCTAAATCTGTTGATTTGCCTGTTTGATAAGCGTACTGGTGGATGCTCAGGGGGGAGCTGTATAAAGCTACCTGCCTGATATGGCAGTCCAGTACTCTTTCAAGTCCTTTAAGCAGGAAAGATGTTAGGCTGATTGGTCTGACAGATTTAGGGTGTGGGTCAGTGCGGCCCACTTTCGGTATATATACTACCCTAGCTGCCAACCAGCTGGGTGGTATATAATTCCACGCCAGACTAGCTCTATACAATTTAATGAGGATGGGTATAAGTAATTCCAGTCCGTTTTGTAGCAGAGCTGGAAAGATGCCATCCTCACCGGGAGATTTGAAGGGCTGAAATGATTTTATTGCCCATTCAATTGCCGGTGCTGTGATAACGTTCTTGGCGACCTCCCAATCATTCTTTTTGGGCCGCCTTGCGCCCTCAAAGTGGGGAGGTTGGTTGTTATCCAGAGTCAAACTTCCAGGAAAGTGGTTTTTAATCAAAAGCTCTAACGTTTCTTTTCTAGAGGTCGTAAAAGTGCCATCTGGTCGTTTCATCGACCCTATCTCGGCAATCGGCTCTTTAGAGAGAATCTTGTGTATTCTAGTACTGCGAGGTATGTCGGATATACTCTCACAGAACTTCTTCCAAGACTCCCGTTTCGCCTTTCTAATTTCTTTGTTATAAGTTGTTAGAGCAGTTCTGTAATGTTCCCAGTTGCCTGACTCTTTAGATCGATTGAATAGTCGTCGAACTTCTTTTCTTCGCTTGTCTAGGCTTTTGTTCCACCAAGTAGAGTTGCGATTGTCTCTTTTTGTCTTGAGTGGACAGTTTTCATGATAGGAGAAGATCACTGCTTCCCGAAGCTTGTCCGCCGCATTATCTATCCCATCACAACTGTTTATTGTAGTGAAGCCTTCCTCAATGTACCGTTGAAGGGAATTTCTGTATCCTCTCCAGTCAGTAGCTTTTGAGTCGCGATATTCCACTACTGGCCGTGGACCTATTTCAATGTTGAATTGAATGTGTCTGTGATCTGAACACGAAGGTTCAGTAGATACTGCCCAATGCCGTATCTTATTGCTCAAAAAGTTTGAGCTGATTGTTAAATCTAACACCTCTGATCTATTTCTAGTTACAAAAGTTGGTTCGGAGCCCTTATTAATAACAGATAGCCCTTCCCCTAGTATATAATCAAAAAGTAACTCACCTCTTTGATTTATATCCGTGCTACCCCACGATGTATGGTGTGAATTGGCGTCACAGCCCATGACTAACTGGAGTCTGTTCTTCTTGCTATAGTCGACGTATAGCGAGAGGAGGTACAGTATCCGTGTCCCCTGGGAAGTATGCTGAGCAGGCGACTATGTTAGTCATACCATTCTTCTCCGGTAGGGACACTTGGATGGCTACTACATCAGGAGTGCAAAAGCCTGTAAGCAAAAAATAATTAATATTTTTCCTAATGGAGGAGACAAGCCCTGGGTTTCACCCCAGGACAGACTACTACCTCGCCAGGAATATTGCTGAGACCAGTTACTCGGTCTGTGTTTCCTGTCCATGGTTCTTGCAGGAAGGCAAGGTCGATTGATTCGTCTTTGAACCTTTTGCCAAGAATGTATGAAGCGGCCTTGGCATGCTGTAAGTTTGCCTGTAAACAGTTGAAAGTGACGAATACGGTAGCCGCAGGCAAACTTGTGTCTCCTCAGATCCCTAGGGGAGATCACACGGTGGGTCAATTGAGGCGCCACCATCTGATCCTCCCAGGGGTGAGGCTGTAGTTGGTGCCATTGACGAGGCTTGGTCACCTTTCGCCATGGCAGATCCAGCTGATTGCTTTGGTCCTTTAGTCGAGGCCGTACTTGTCTTCGATTTCAGGAAAGCAGGTCCAGTTCATTTTTCCCGTTCCGTTGAAGAGACGTTACCCGTCTTCTTTTTGGGGAAGCCAGCTCTCCCTTTGGGATGGCTAGTGCCCCGGCTACGTGCCGGTGGTACACTCCCCCTGCTCTTGTGAGGAGGGTCGGTCCTCCTCACTGTAACAGGAGGTTTTCCACTCGGCCCCGGGCCGCGGCTTTTTTCGGATCTCTTCGAGGGACCCGGTTTTGATGTCAGTTGGGAGGGGCGGGTTTTGGGTCGGAAAACAACTTGTCCAAAACCGAAATATGGTTTAAATCCAATCCTCTCCAACGTGGCCATGGATCGATCGTCAATGGCAAAAGTCCATGTTTGACCAGGGCCTGTAATTTCCTTGTGTAGGACAGTCCACTCCAAGGTAAACAGACCATGGTTCATTTTCCTCAGTCTGGTGAGGACCTGTTCTGAAGTCAGTCTACGACTGCCTTCGTCAGGTATGTAAGCCACACAGATGTGTGGCTTCGGGAGTTGGTCACCTGAAACACATTTCAGGGAGGCACCGTCCCATGGTTGAAGTGTATTGACTACTCCAGTCAACCACGAGACACTCTCCTGATTTACACAGGTGACCTGTAACCATCCAGGCCGGAAAGTACAGCTCTGGAACTGTACTTGTGGACCACCATCAGGTATATCCTCTACAGCGGCCATAATGGCATACTGAAGGGACTCCATTTGTTTGGTCGTAATCGAGGCTGTCGGATGTTCAAGATGTAAAATTCCCACCTTGATGCCGGATACAGCCTGCCCATAAGAGGGCTTTTGTAAGTCAGTTTCACCTGACGTTACCACTGATTCAGCTGAGCAGGGCTTCTTTGCCTCTTGTTCCTGACTAAGGTCTTCATTAATGTAAATCGCGGTTTTCTTTTTCTACGCTCTGTATACATGTAATTCCCGTTAATATATACAAGTGAAAGTGATATACTAGTTTAATTTATTAAACCATCCTAATCATACATAAACATACCTAAATAATTCAGTGTAAAACAAGGTCCTTCGAGTTAAATAAAGTTTTGGAAGACTTCCGGTCATATTATTATCTCAAATACAAAAAAGAGATAATAAAACAGTATTCGTTAAAATTGTTTGCTATTTTGATACTCTCATTGATTTTTTCATTATTGTTTGTTATGATCAATTTTATTGGTGAAGGTTCTACATTAGACAGTACTTCATTCACAGTTTGCCAAAGTTTTTGAGAGTCGTTTCTTCCTGCATCCAGACGTTCTCTATAGTATGAAGTTTTGGCAATTTTTATGATTTTGTTTATATGTTATATTCTTCAGAAAGGGCGGTATTAGTTGGGTCATTTTTCAATCTATGGTACATACAATTTTTTTTATTCACAGAATTGACGAGTGATTTAGTCATCCACTTTTTTCGTTTTCTCTGATAGTTGTTGATTTTTATAAAACTCTTACATTTATTTAAGTTAGTTTTTATAATTTTAATTAGTTTATTTGTGGCGAATCAAGATCACAGTGATAGATGTCATCCCAGTTTACTTTTTTTTTGTAATCTATGAACCTTTTTTCATTCACTTGTTTATAGTATCGTATCCTATTTTTTTCAACACTCTTACTATTATCAAGAACTATTTGGGCTAAAATTGTGTAATGGTATGTAATGGATGTTTCGAACGTAATTGGTAAGATTGTGTCATAGTTATGATATCCTGATTTTATAAATATGTGATCTAAACAAGTGCGACAACTTTTTAGTTCTCTTGTAGGCGTATTTATTGCAGATATATATCCGTGCTCGCTCATGGTATCCAGGTAAGATTCGGTATCACAAGAAGTATTTACAAATCAACATTCATATCACCAATCACTATATTATAGTCAAATATTTCGTCTTCCTTACTCAAGATAGTATTCAATTGGTAGATAAAGGGACCGATGTCTGTAGCTGGTGATCAAATGCCATTTACTATAATAGTGGAGTCATGCACAGTCATTTTGGCTCTGAGAAGGAAACTACCGTTCAGACCGATTGTGGTATGAGATACGTACGCCTCTGATCTAACAAACATTACGACCCCATCGTTTTGATTTAATTGTCCAGAATTATAGATTGTTTTGTATCCATGAATGTTGAAAATTGTGATATCAGGAATGATACGTGTTTCTGTGAATACAATACAGTCGAAGGATTCATCTAGAGTGATCAGAAATTCGTCGAGGTTATTTGATAGACTGCGAATGCTATTGTGTATAATTTTGAAATTATCATATGGATTGATTTCTAAAACTTTTTTAACTTCTTATCAGTACTCAAGGAGAATGAATCCAATTTAGTTATAATGAAGTCCCGTATATAAGGATCTACTTACAATTTTCTTATAAATTATATTTGATATGATAACAGCACTTACTATTTACATGTCCTGCTATCTTAATTTAATTAAAATTAATTTTATACCATTACATTTGTTAATTTTAAAGAAACAATTTTGTATTTGTTCATCAGTCATCGCTCTCGCAGGACTGTAAAAAAATATACTTTTCTATTAATCTTTGCAACCAAACGATTCTCACAAATATATATTTTTTGAAATTTGAAATGTAGACCAAAGTTGATTGAAACGTTATAATGTTAAGAGTTAAGTTTATTCCTGTTTTTTTAATGCAGCAATAATAATAATTTTTTTTTGGATCCTAATTCCCAAGATGTTTTAATTTAATCCGGGATTTGGCACACACTGTATAATTATCAATTAGGTACTTAACCGTGCGTAAAAAAACGTGCTCTTTCAGATTTCACAATAAACATTTTGATTGAAACGTTATAATGTTAAGAGTTAAGTTTATTCCTGTTTTTTTAATGCAGCAATAATAATAATCTTTTTTTGGATCCTAATTCCCAAGATGTTTTAATTTAATTCGGGATTTGGGACACACTGTATAATTATCAATTAGGTACTTAACCGTACGTAAAAAAACGTGCTCTTTCAGATTTCACAGTAAACATTTTGGGTTGCCACTTAAAAAATGGCGAAGGCATCATATTTCCTATGAAAATTTAAATTAAATTGAAAAAACCCAAAAATAAAAATAAGCATTGAGATGTTCGAGCGTTTTTCCCAAGAAATATTTCGTTACGATTTTAACGAATTTATGCACTACTTCATTGAATATAATCGGTTTTATAGCTGGATATCGCCTAAATAAGTTTCAGACAACCTGTGAAACCAAAAATTAGCCTGTACATAAAACTGAGCTTTTTCAGAATCCGCAATAAAAAATGGGGGTATCCATTTAAAAAAATGTCGATGACGTCATATCTCCTACTAGTATTACCCTGTATACTCAATTTTTTTTGAAAAAAAAGCAAAAATGTGAACAAAAATCGACCTGTCCGAGCGTTTCGCTAACTATATAAAAATAAAGAAGTTAAGAGGGGAGAAGCGGGTAAAACTTATCCCAGTGCACTATACACATGTCCAAAAGTATGGAATATTTCATCTATTTTTTGATTATTATATAAAAAAAATTCTGAATAATTAAACATCATTTTGCTACAACTCCCACCAATACTAAATAAATCTCAAAGCCAGATAAACAATATGCAAAAAAATGATTTATTCTTTTGGAGTGAAAAATTTACAATGTAACGCTTACATTTACAATTAAATTAGTATAGAAAAAAATATTTTTTTATAAAATTAATAATCAGTATTTCCTCCATTGACCTGTATGCATGACTGTAGGCGATTTGGCATGCTGACGATTAAATGGTCGAGCTGGGCTTGCGGAATTCTCTCCCAATCTTCACGAGCAGCATCTTTTAGTTCTCGCAGTGTAACAGGGGGATTGTTTCGCTTCTTAATGCGTGTTTTGAAAATGTCCCAGGCATGTTCAACGACGTTCATGTCAGGGGAATTCGAGGGCCACCATTTTGTGGATATTCCTTCTTACAGAAAATTTTGTACTGCTGCTGTTCGATGCGGAGGTGAGTTATCAAATCTATCACCTACTGCCCCTCGGAATAGACGCACGACAGGATTTAAAACCTCCTCGATGTATACAGCACCAGTGACTCTTCTCTCCAGAACCAGTAGAGGCGTCCGTGTGCCACTCATAATACCACCCCAAAACACCTTCAAATGGGACATGCGGTTGTGATATTTCTAGTCGGGCTTGTCGTCCTGAGGCCCTCCAAACTCCAAGCCAATTTTTGATTCATCAGAGAACATCACGTTATTCCAGTTAGGACCATGATGTACCATTTCTCGAGGCCATTGCAACTTTACAATTTTGTGTTGATAGGTTAGTTTGGGAACACGTAAGGATCTTCTATGATACAAATTTACTGCATTTAGTCTGCGTGTTATTATTTGCCATGAAATATTCAGTCCTTCAAGCCTAACAATTTCTCTGGATATACCATTTGTAGATTCCAGACGATTTCTTCGAGCTATCAATGTTATCTGCCGGTCTTGTGCTGCTGTTGTATGTAGATTTCTGCCATTTCTGGGGCGATCCTTCACATCATTTGTGTCTTGTAATTTTGTTTGAATTTTCGAAACAGCACTCTGAGTGACGCCAATAATATTGGTGATATCACTTTGAATAAAGCCCTGTTGTAACAATGCAATTACTCTAGATCTGTCGAAATGAGATATCATGTTTCTAGGCCTTTTTATAAGGCTCGAATGAAATTTAAACAAGAACTGAAATAATGTGTAAATACCAAAATTAGTTTAATGTGACCAAATTGCTACAAAAACGAATCAAATTTTTGATAATTTTCATTTAAAAACGCTCTAGAATAAATATCAACAACAGTTTTTAAACCACCATAGATGTAGATATATTATTTGTACATATTCCAAACTTTTGGACATATGTGTATATTACTTAAGTGAAATAGAAACCCGAGCACCCAGTAAAAATTATTTTATTTCGGTATTATTTGGCATACATCTCAGGGAGTTCGTAATATGTAAGTGATTAAAATTTCACCCCAATCAGATGAGGATATTCTAAGTTTCTGCTCAACAACTTTAATAATGGGATGAAGTTCCACACACACTCATTGTAAATCATTTGCTGGTTACAGTATGAATCCAAAGTTGTTTGTTTTGGGCGGATTTCCCTACATAATTTTGAGCAGGTCAAAACTAATAGATCTCGAAGGACCACTCTAGTTGAACAGCTAGAGACTGTATACATTTAAACTTGAAGAGAATATCAGAGGTCTGGGAAAAACCACCTGATTCGGAATAAGGAACAGGTAAGAAAATGCACGCTTCCTATTTTACCTTATATTAAGAAGTGTTGCTAAGCATCGGGAAAGGTATACAAAACCAGACACGTGATGTTGCGTTCATCTGTCCTACTTGGCAGCCAGTGATTAAATAAAAATACTAAACTGGACAGTTCCTCGTTCAGAGGTCCAGATAGAGTATATACAGTGTAAACTGTGTAATATAAGTGTCTCTTAGATACAAAACAGTTATAAACATTAATTAAATAGATAATGGAACATAAGTTTGGCTGAGCATGTGGCAACCCTGCTGTTGCCAGGAGAATTAATACGGCTGTTTATAGAAATATTCACAAATAATAAATGTTATTAAAAATGTGTTGACTTACAACCTTGCACAACACTACCGTCGCGATCAAGTAATACAAAAAAAGTATACTACATATTTGAGTATCGATAATCGATGCGACGACACTCACACCGATTTTCAAGCGACTGCCCAGTGAGAGATCAAATTTACGTCTACTTCTACGACCCAGCATAAATACACTCTGGTTACACATTTTAGAAAAATGAAATGAGAGTTCGCCGTGTTTGACCGGGTAAAACAGATTGTTTTAAAGCAGGAGCGTATTACGATTTGAAAAGAACCACTCTGTTTAAACGGTTTTTTGAACATACTGGGGGACGGTTTAAACGGAAGTTTAAACTTATTGCAAGTTACTCTGCGCGGTTGGGAAGCGACAAGAAAAAATATGGGAAGTTTTCACTGATAGGCATTATTCTGCCAAAGGAAGAGGGGCTAGTTTTACAATTGGTCTGGTATATTCACCATCCTCAGTTTTTATTTTAACCGCTCGAGCTTTACCGTCGCGTCCGGTATAAATTTCTATCACCCTGGCCAAGGGCCAATTCAACGGTGGCCGATCTTCAGATCGGACTAAAACTAATTGTCCAAGTTTCAAGTTGTCCGCGGATTTTTGCCATTTTGGCCTATGTTGTAATTGGTGAAGATAGTCCACCGACCATCTCCGCCAGAAATCCTGCTGAATTCTTGTGCACTGTTCCCAAAATGTGAGTCTATTCACGGGGATGTTGGACATGTTCCGTTCTGGAAAAGCCGTTAAAGGGAAACCAATTATAAAATGACCTGGGGTCAAGGGTAACCGATCGTTAGGATCTGCTGAGAGGGGATATAACGGTCTACTGTTCAATATGGCTTCAATTTGAACCATGATAGTAGAAAGTTCTTCAAAAGTGAATATTGACATTTTTAAAAGTCGAGTAAGATGAGACTTGGCGCTTTTTACCGCTGCCTCCCATAGGCCTGCCCAGTGAGGGCTACGGGCTGTAATAAACTTCCAGGTGATTTCAGTTTGGGATAAAAATGTTCGAATGTGATCAAAATTGTCTTGGGATTGGAAAAAAGAAGCTAACTCCCGGAGCTGGTTGTTATCACCAACGAAATTGGTTCCGTTGTCGCTATATATAGTGCTAGGATTACTTTTTCGCCCAATAAACCGCTTGAGAGAGGCTATAAATGCCTCAGTAGTAAGATCACTCACAACTTCTAGGTGGACAGCTTTAGTCACCATGCAAATAAATATTGCTAAATAAGACTTGAGTAAAGGAGCTTTTCTCAAACGAAAGGCTAATGTTGCGATGGGATCGGCGAAGTCGACTCCTGTTTTTGCAAAAGGTCGAGAAATTTCAACCCGGTCCAATGGTAAGGGGGTCATGAGCTGTGAGGCGAATTGAGCAATAAACCTATGGCAGAAGATACATTTTTTAATGAGTCTCTTAACTTGGCGGATACCGCTCAATGGCCAGTAACGCAGGTTTCCCAAAACATTCTGAGGACCACTGTGTCCAAGGCGTCTGTGCTCGTGAATAATCAAAAGGTCTACTACAAAATTATTTGCGGGTAACAATAAGGGAAATTTCTGGTCGTAATTTAAATTTGCGCGCTGAAGTCTACCTCCTACCTTTAGGAGGCCCGAGCCATCTAAAAAGATATTTAGTGGTAACAAGATTAAGGATGTTATTTTTATGCTATGCAATTGAATTTGACGAATAATGAAATCGTGAGCGAGTTGTAGCTCCAAAACAGATAAGGAAATTCCATTATGGGTGGCGAGTTTTTGAACTCTAGTTGAAAATCGAAGTACATAAGCGATTACCCGCTGTAGTTTACTGAACTTTGAGAATTTGAGAAAAATGTTTTGGCAAAAATTTTCTGAGGGTAGCACTCCCACCAAATTTATTTTTCTTGTTTCTGGTAAAACTTCAAGCATTCGGAAAGTAGCGAGAGAATCGAAGTCATCTCCTTCCAGCAAAAAGTCAGGGCCAGCGAACTAAATCTTGCGACACTATTCTGCAAATAAACCTCTAGAAAGGCAGTCTGCCGGATTCAAATCTGTGCTAATATGTCTCCAAGTAAATAGCTTACTGTTTTCTTGAATAGTTTGGACGCGTTTAAAAACAAAGGGAGAAAACTCGCCGGCTTTCCTTTATACCCATCTGATAGAAACTAGAGTTACACCAAAGATTTAAAGTTTGAAATTCAACTACACCGGAAAAAATTTGCACGAGGCGATTTGCCAATTTGGAAAGGAGTTCCATGGCACACAGTTCCAACTTTGGAACAGTTAACTTGCTTTTTAGCGGGTTAACTCGATATTTAGCGGCGACAAGACTCGAAGAACGGGAATTGTCTGCGTACAAAATAAACACAGCCACCATAAGCTGATTGGCACGCATCACAGAATCCATGGAGGGATATTGCAACTAATGGTTTCGGATCAACCGAATTTCTAGGAATCTCCGATAAAAGGGACAAAAAGGTAGAGTAATCACGAATAACAGTATGATCCGTGATGACATTATCCCACTCTACCTTCAGTTGCCAAAGAGTCTGCATAATTAATTTCCCAAACACGATTAAAGGATTTACAAGCCCTAAAGGATCGAAGGTACTAGCTAATACTGACAAAACAATGCGTTTAGTGACAGTTGGCCTAGAAGAAAGAAATACAGATTTAATATTCAAACAATCGGAAACGGAGTTCCATTTTAGACCTAAAATTTTATTGGAAGTCACCTAACGTGATGTCGGTTCCCTTAGCACAGGGTAGCGAATGTTTCTCTAAAAACTCGGTGAGTTTGATTGCCATTTATGTAATTGAAATCCGTGCGTATTTAAAACAAGATTAAGCTCTGTATATAATGTTTCTAAATTCCGATAATCATTTGTTCCACTTAGAATATCGTCCATATAGGTTTGTCGCAAAATAGCGTTTTTAGCTGCTGGAAACTGCATGTTTCTCAAAGCTATATCTTTGAGCACACACGTGGCTACAAAGGGGGCACAATTTGGCCAAAACTAAGACAACAAAGTTCCATGTTTTTTAGCTGGTCGGACGAACTGTCGCGTTACAAAAT
This sequence comes from Galeruca laticollis, assembly GCA_963921935.1. Taxonomy (NCBI): domain Eukaryota; kingdom Metazoa; phylum Arthropoda; class Insecta; order Coleoptera; family Chrysomelidae; genus Galeruca; species Galeruca laticollis. Next base: position 180,157,522 of record OY998180.1, read on the forward strand.
ATTCTGCAAATGGCGTTGCGTCGGATTTATCTCAATCATTCGGTACATCATTTGGATGTCTGCGCAAAGAACAAAACGAAAAGAACGAAATTTACTAAGTATATCGAACATATTATCCTGAACCTGGAAACCCTTCAACGTAAGATCGTTAAGAGAAATTCCGGAATCACTTTCCGCGGAAAAATCAAAAACTACGCGTAATTTGGTGGATGCGCTTTCCTCCCGAATTACAGCACGAGGACTAAAATATTTAAATTCACGACTGGAATTATTATAAATTGAGATAGGCGTGATTCAAGGTCAAATATTCACTAACGACAATGCGGTAAGAATTTAGAAAATTAGAATTTTGGACAAATTTTTTCTCTAGTGTGAGGAATATCTGCTTAGTCGTGCAAAAAGATTGGCCTAACCGTTCAGTATGACCATCGACAAGCGGAATATTGACTTGATATCGACCGACCGGTAGGTAAAACTTTAGTGGTGTTTAGAAATATAGTTTCAATGATTTGATCTTCTTCGCTACAAGAACCTGTTTGCGAAGAAATGACCTCGGATTTCCCAAAATTTCTCCATCAACAGCTGGAGATTTTCGGAGTTATATTCGGAAACATCACATACCGTAAAAAAAGATAAAGCTAGGTTAGATGTTTGGACCCTATTGGAAGTAACCCTTTGGGGAACAGGTCCTGCGACTATAAATCCTAGATGCGTATTTACAAACGAAGGCATGCCGATGCCTGCATTGATTACCTCATTATATAATAAATTAAAATATAGATCGGCTCCAATCAAAATATCAATTTGATCAGGCCTAAAAAAGGTAGGATCTGCCAATTCAAGTTTTACATGTTCTGGCAATCTAAATTGTTCAGGAGATATAGAAAAGTGCGGTAATTTACTGGTAATTTTGTCAACTCCGACACATGATACAGAAAATATTTTATTTGAGTAAACGTTTTGGTAGACCCAGACGGTCTGCTAGCGGAGTCCAGCAAGACACGCCCAACAGTACACCGTCCTTCGCCATCTTGCACATTAACCAAGGCGGTTGGTAATATGACAATTTGATCCGTAGGCGAAATAGAAGAAAACGAAGCTGCCTGGTTGACAGGCATACAAAATGTTGTGTTTTCATTGCCAACAGGTTGTACAGTAACAAGACTAGAACTAGGGGATGAATTTACACCGGAAGAATTACTATTTACACTATTTCCTGTATTTACAGGTATTGTTCTGCTTTGTGGATGGGTCGATGTACTCGGATTCTGTCCAGACTTGACCATTCTGATTAGAATCCAAATGTAAAAATGAGTGGTGGGGCTTATTGCAGCTCAAACATCTTTTTAAAGACTTTTGCTTAGACAATTTACACAAAAATGTTTACTTTTGGCAAGCTGATACCTATCTTGAGGCTGGAGGCTTAAAAATTTCGAACATTGATACAAAGAATGAGAAGGATCAGAGCAGCAATGACAAGAAAATCGATTAAGCGATTTATTTGCATTTGCCGCACCAGTTCGGGAAGTATTGTTGTTGTTGACAACATTGTTCAAGAGACTAACCCTAGGTTTATTATGATCAGTAACTCTAGCGGATTTAGCCGTATTGGTTTCAAAAAGATTGAAACTGTCTAACAAGACATAGTGTTTTTTCAGAAATTTAAAAAATATGTCAGTCGTCAGCATTTGATTCGAATCACGGTCGCTCTCAAATTCCTTCCTTGAATTAAAATCTAATTTATGTTCTAACAAGAACACTATAAGTGTTTCAAAACTAAGTTCGGGGGTTAACCCCACATTTTTTATTAAATCAAGGTTTTTTTTAGACGAAATATAAAATTCACGTAACTCAGGCGTTGCTTTTTGCCACTGGCTTTTGTTCGACCAGTGACTTGTACAAAGTATCCAATAAAGTAACTGGATTATCATAGGTATTTTTTAAAATTGTTAAAGCGACCTCTAGATTTTGGTTAGTTATGCTTAATGAATCAATCAATTGCAGGGGTTGGCCTCGTAACAAGCTTTTTAAATAGTAAAATTTTTCTCCTTCAGACTTGAGCTTGGAATTATTCAACGCTAATGCTGAAAATGGATCAAAAAAAGAGCGCCATTCTGCGGCATCTTCTGTACATTCCGAGTCTGAGGATGTTTTTGAATTTATCTTAGCCGTAAGGGCTTCGAGTTTGGCTATGCACATTTCAAACCTATCTGCAATCAAATTTTCTTCATCACTATCTGATAACTCGCCATCTACGACCTGCGTCAGGGCAGCAATTTCAGACTGCACATTACCATAATTAGCATAAATGTCGATGAGACTTCTCAATTTAACATTGATTAAATAGATTTCCTGAGAGTCATCTAAAGAATTCACAAAATTTTAAATACGGGTTAATTAGGATTTATACCCGTTTCTTTTGTTTTTTAAATTAGTTAATTGGGCCATTTCTTAAGAATAAATAACCAAAATCCAATATAATTTACAAGAATAGGTTACACAATGTATAAATAATCCATCGAATGATGTCAAATAGATAATCGAACTTAATTAATAATGTGGTGTCACTTCAGTAAAATACCCTATATAAATATTAAATATAACTCGTTAGGGGCCATCCATAAAGTACGTCACACGAATTTTAGGACTTTTGAACCCCTCCCCCCGTCCTTGTCACATTTTTATAACCCCCCCCCCACCCCTCCTGATGTGACGTCACACATTTTTTAAATTTATGTATGTATTTAAAAATAATCGAGAGAAAACAGCTATTTTCATTTTTTACTTATTTTTATTGAATAATAATCTAATAAAATCAACATAAAGTCCAACATTTTATAAAACCGAAAAAACAAACGACTAGTTAGAAAATAATAAACGATTAATTATATTAATTAAAGATAAAAAACCTAATTATCGAGTGTCCATGGACTTTGGATCCACTCTTTTATATCAGCTACTACTGGTAAATCAGGCACTTCATTTTCGTTCTGAATTTGAACGTCAGGAACATCCTTAGTGTCGACATCATTCTCTTCCATCCATAAAGCATCATCATCATTCATTAAATAGAGAATTTCTCGGGCACGTCTAGCCGCAATTCTTTGAGGACGAATTTTCGCTATAGGTAACATTTCTTGTTTTTTATGCGATTGTTTGTGTTGATTAGCGGCTTTATATGAGGAAAAATATAAACCACATACGCTACACGATCTTTTAAATATGTATGACTCGACACTAGGGCAATAACTATCGTATGGAACTTGTTTCAGATGGGATGATGCTCGGAGATTTAATGACAATTGTTGTGACGTCACAAAAGTATTGACCCCCCATGCCCCTTGTCACACTTCGGTGATACCCTCCCTCCCCATTAACGTGTGACGTACTTTATGGATGGCCCCTTATTACGCAACAACTAAAGGTAAATTTCAAATTTTAAAGGTTCAAAGAAATAATCAGATATGTGCCTTACAAGGATAAAATAATATCTTCAACTATAAGAGTATACAATACATAAATAAGGCTCTAACATCAATATAAGACCCAAATAGTTTCAGGTATAAAAATCTCCAAATAAATTCACTAAATAGTCAAGAACTTAACAACACATATATTTATCAGTTGAAATGTTCCAAAAAAATGTGAGGGTCCAATCACATCTCAGTCTGGGCCTTTTTACAACCAATTTGCAGAGTCCAGATGTGTGCTGAAGCTTGATGCTAATATTTGAGAACAGTTTTCGATGCGGTGTTGGCAGATTTCCAAGACTTCCGATGTTTCGACGAAAATTCGCTGAGTATGATTTTGGTATACCAGATGATAGAAAACTTATATATGTCAATGGACACTGGGCCAGAAAAAATATGAAATGAAAGAGACAAATGGGCGTGAGAACAAAAAGTGCCAATATCGGCAAATTATCAATACATAAAAACGTTAGAGACAAAGCATGTAAATATTTGATAGAGTATATACAATGTAAACTGTGTAATCTAAGTGTCTCTTAGATACAAAACAGTTATAAACATTAATTAAATAGATAATGGAACATAAGTTTGGCTGAGCATGTGGCAACCCTGCTGATGCCAGAATTAATAGGGCTGTTATAGAAATATTCACAAATAATAAATGTGTTGACTTACAACCTTGCACAACACTACCGTCGCGATCAAGTTAACAAATAAACTCATAATCAGGTAATCAATATCCTCCTGGGTTATCTAATTCCATACCACCTCTATCTCGTGCTGTCGAAAAGCCATTAGAGTTTGAGGAGGACACTGTGAATTTCTTTACCTTCTACCGATCATGTCTCACACATGTTCAATTGGGGAAAAATCCGGGGACCTTGAGGGCCAAGATAGGAGATGAATTTGTGCCTGGTGGAAGCATTCCAAGGTTTGTCTGGCCATATGTGGTCGAGCAAGTGTTGTGAGGTAAGGAATCAGTGAGATTCCCATATTTCTAGAATGTATTGATGTGCATTTATATTCTCACCAGTCACGGTTGTGATTATTTTATATCTGCCAAGCTGCCCAGAAATGGATGGTGTTTTCTTAATTAGATGAATATTGACAGATGGGGATGGCTCATCCAAAAGCTTACTCGAGGAGCTACCTACAAATTATATAAATACATTTATTACTTTATTATTTCCAATACACTTCTAATTAGGATTAAGTACAAATGACATTTTTATTTTTATAGTTGTTATTTCTAAGTAGAATGTTAAGCAGCCTTGTTAAAGTCATCACTATCGTTAAGATTTGTACTTTTAAGGTAATGTTTTTGTAGTTATGATTGTGAATAAAAACGAAACTTATGTGTAAATGCTTCAACTGAAGTGCACAGGATGAAGATGAATTTATTATTAGGACAGTGACAATGATAGGGGTGAGGGGGGCACATGTGGACAAATTTCAATAAGGTTTTCTTTATCGCAAAATGGCATTCGTTGCAAAGTGTTGAGTTGGGTCAACATAAGACTCATATATTTGTCAGTCCCTATGAGCATTTAAATTTTGCAATAATGAAATTATTCAGGTTACATGCATGATTTTCCATATGAATGCAATGTGTCCATATGTGCCCCTGCGGAGGGCACATGTGGACATGATGAATAAAAATTATTTAAATTTTTCCGCAACTGTAATTTTTAATATTTATTATACATAATACATTGCATTAACCCATATTATAACCATGCAAATTCAACGAAAAATTAAAAAAAAAACAACTTTTTTCTCAGGAGCTGGCAATTTACGCACAATATCGTTTGCAGAGATATGACTCTCGTCCTTCATATCTGAAAACACAAAATCTTGTCGTGGTGTAATTTTTAAAAAATTTACTAAAAATTCTGACTTCGCCAGTTCATCTTCAATCTGAGCAACAAAGAATTTTAGTGTTTTCTTTGTCGCAAATTTAACAAGTATGAAATCTCCTTTATGAATATTCGTAAGATCCCAGGCAAAATCTTTGTTGTCTTGGGTCTCGATTTCCATAAAACTATCATCTGATTATTCACAATAATTCTCAACTTCGCTTTCTCATCAAAAACTTTTCGAATATGAGATTCGGATTTTTTTTTCATATATCTTGCCTTTCTCTTTTTCTCTTATTTCATTCTCTAATATATTTTTTTTGTTTAAGTCAGGATGGTTGACAATTTATTCTTCCTTCCGTTCTTAGTACTTACTCTTACAGCCTTTGGGTACGGACGAACCTGTTCAGGAGTAAGCTGCACATTGGAAATAATTACAATTTTGGAACTTTTTTTGGTAGTTAAAGCAGGAGGACAACTGTTGACTGGTGGTTGAACATTTGCTGATGAAGTGGAATGTATTTCGCAATTAGGCAAGGTGAAGTCATTTGGACAAACATCATTTGTGTTACCTTGTTGCGATACATTGCTGACTTCCGTAACTTCAGCTGCAACGAAATCTTCAGAGGAACATATATTTTTATTAAATGGATAACAACCAGATTTTAAAAACCCCGAAATAATGTTTTTTCTGATAAAAGGCTCCAGATGATAGATTTGCAATGTCATAAATTATAATAGCTTTTCCTAGATGCGTAGACATCCATAACTTGAATGCTGCATGACAACGAGCTTTAGCAGGTGCAAATACACACACATCTAGAGGCTGTAAACGATATGTTGTGTGGGGAGGAAACGTACTAAACCATGTTCTCTGCAATACAATATAACATCTAACGTTGCATGTGTATTATGATTATCCAAAAGTATTAAGGCAGGGTTTTCCTTAGAAGCATGCATGTATTTTTTGATATGTTTTACAACTTCTAGGAATCCCTCGTTGGTCATCCAACCGCTTGGAGAAGAAATACAAAATGCTGCTTTATGGAGCTACAGTTAAGAATGATTCTTTAAATCTCACTCGTGGGAAGATATAAACAGGTGGAATAGCATTTCCATTGGCAATGATTATTCCAACGAACGTCACTTGCTCTCCTCTTTCTGCCCCAACTGCTTGTCCCACCTGCTTACAGCCTTTATTTGCTACCACTTGGCATTTGTACAACAGTGTTCACACCATTTTCATCTACATTCATGATTCTGTCACTAGTAAATTTGTATTTTTGGTAAACACTCTCTAGGTTCTAGAAAAACATATCAACATTAACTTTATTAAAACTGATGTTTCTGGCTAGACTTGCGGACTCCCATTTCCGTAAAGCTAAATTATTGTGACGCTTCATGAAACGTTTCATCCAATTAACTCCAGCTGCATGATTTTCTGACCATGACTTTGGAACATTTTTTTCAAGTTTCAAAGCATATTCATGGGCAAATGTGCGAATTGAATTTTTGGTAAACACTCTCTAGGTTCTAGAAAAACATATCAACATTAACTTTATTAAAACTGATGTTTCTGGCTAGACTTGTGGACTCCCGTTACCGTAAAGCTAAATTATTGTGACGCTTCATGAAACGTTTCATCCAATTAACTCCAGCTGCATGATTTTCTGACCATGACTTTGGAACATTTTTTTCAAGTTTCAAAGCATATTCATGGGCAAATGTGCGAAATGTATTTTTGGTAAACACTTTCTAGCTTCTAGAAAAACATATCAACATTAACTTTATTAAAACTGATGTTTCTGGCTAGACTTGTGGACTCCCGTTTCCGTAAAGCTAAATTATTGTGACGCTTCATGAAACGTTTCATCCAATTAACTCCAGCTGCATGATTTTCTGACCATGACTTTGGAACATTTTTTTCAAGTTTCAAAGCATATTCATGGGCAAATGTGCGAATTGTATTTTTGGTAAACACTCTCTAGGTTCTAGAAAAACATATCAACATTAACTTTATTAAAACTGATGTTTCTGACTAGACTTGTGGACTCCCATTTCCGTAAAGCTAAATTATTGTGACGCTTCATCCAATTAACTCCAGCTGCATGATTTTCTGACCATGACTTTGGAACATTTTTTTCAAGTTTCAAAGCATATTCATGGGCAAATGTGCGAATTGTATTTTTGGTAAACACTCTCTAGGTTCTAGAAAAACATATCAACATTAACTTTATTAAAACTGATGTTTCTGACTAGACTTGTGGACTCCCATTTCCGTAAAGCTAAATTATTGTGACGCTTCATCCAATTAACTCCAGCTGCATGATTTTCTGACCATGACTTTGGAACATTTTTTTCAAGTTTCAAAGCATATTCATGGGCAAATGTGCGAATTGTATTTTTGGTAAACACTCTCTAGGTTCTAGAAAAACATATCAACATTAACTTTAGTAAAACTGATGTTTCTGGCTAGACTTGTGGACTCCCGTTTCCGTAAAGCTAAATTATTGTGACGCTTCATGAAACGTTTCATCCAATTAACTCCAGCTGCATGATTTTCTGACCATGACTTTGGAACATTTTTTTCAAGTTTCAAAGCATATTCATGGGCAAATGTGCGAATTTGAAAGTAGGTTAATTCATATTGTAACTTCGAAGACTGAAGAATATAATTTACTAGACTCTCCTCTTCTTTATTAGAAAAAATCTGCTGCGTTGTATATTTTGATGAAAACTTTGTGTCTGCTATTTCTATATCAGTTACATTTTGCTGATTAATTTTTTTCAATCTTCTATGTAACATGAGGCGATTTCGTCCCGCTTTGGTTGGTAGGGACTTTGGTTAACCAAATGGTAGGTCCTACGTCACCGGTATGACGTAAAGTACCAATTACCGGCGAAATCGTTTGGTTCTCAATTGGTATATCTGATTGATGAAATTTACATTTACGTTTTGTATTGCGATGGGAAAAGTTGTTTATGTTTATTGAGTTTTACTATACTGTCTTGGAGTTTTGAGTTAAATATATATAGCAAAAACCCAAAAAAAGCTTCTTGCCATTTATAATGAAATTAACAGATTCCATTATTACTAGACAAGAAAAAACAGACAAAACTTGAAGAATTTTAGAATATTGGCCAAAAATTCAATTCGTTTCAACGACTTTGTTTGTTTACAAATAAAAAGCAAGACAAAACTACTTTGGACAAGGATAGAAAGCTACCTATTTCAGTAACAGTGCTGCAGATCTCAGTATGTGATTTGACAGACCAAAAAGGGTACCAAAGTAAGCTTGACGTCATCGTTTTTCGAAACGAAATCGATTGATATGTATTTGACAGACCAAAGTGGGGTACCAAAGCGGGACGAAATCGCTAATGGATTTCTTCAATCCATATCTTTGTGCTACGTTTCTTATTGACCCGCTACAATTTTTAATATCGTGGAGTGCTTTTCAGGAATATCAGCTCTATTCGTTCTTCTGATGTACGTTCTCACCATGTTTCGAACTGTAAGATAAATAAAAAATACTATTTACATTGTTTTATTAAGGAAAAGCATATGGGGCACAAGCTAACCTAACCTAACCAACCTAGATGTCCACGTATGCATGCATTTTACAAGAACGACAAATATTTTTTTAGGTTACAACTAGAACAGAACTGTAGAAACTTACCTAATATCAAATATGACAGTATTCAAAATACAATACACTTCAGTAGAGTACACAGAATGTGACTAAGTAATACTAAAATCTGAAAAAAACTGATATTTACTTTTACGCCAAGAAAATATAATAACCTCGTGACACATACAAATTGCAACCGACATTCAACCAACTTAATTCCATAAACCTGTACTACCAGTACCATCTATTAGCGGGAGTCAAAACGATTCGCAAGGAAATTGTACAAAAAACCAATTGTCCACCTGTCCACATGTGCCCCCCTCTCCCCTAGATGGTAGTGCCAATAGGTGTTTATACTTACACAATTTTCTTCTTCATAGGCTTGACATAATCGCTTCCTTGTATACACCTTAACAGGTTTTTTTATTTCTTGTATTGGGCTAGCAGCCAGTACAGGTTGTTGCAGAAGAACTAAGTGCAGCAATGGATTCTAAAAAATATTTCTTCTTAGTTTCAATAGATAAAAAGGAAGGACAATTAGGAAACAAGAATAAATTGTTGCACAACTACAATAGAGAAATAATACAATAAAATTCATCTTTCATCCAAATTAGTGTGACAATTTCATTTATCAACAAAACAAAGACAGCTGCTATCGCGAAAACACTAGCTGTCTTTAAACTATGATGGGTCTAACAAATTTGGTGTTTTCAACAACGTAACCATGGATACGGACAGTTTGACAAAGTAATAGGGAGATTTTAAGCCACTTATTTGATCACCGTTATACGTTACCGGTTATTTTGCTCATGCGCAATATTAAAAAATAACCGATCACTTTAATAAGCGGTAACGTACTCCGCTAATAACGTTATTAAACGGTAAGGTTTCAACATCAGTGCCAAGTGTATTATGTTTATCTGGTTTCATGATCATCATCAATCAGCTCATTTGTGTCCACTGCTGGACATAGGCCTCCCGTAATCCAATCCATTTCCATCGATCATGTGCGACGTTCATCCAGTTTGTCCGGGTTCTCTTGATGTCATCAGACCATCTCGTTGGTGCGCGTCCCCTACTGCGCTGTGCGTCCTGACGAGGCCTCCAATCCAAAATCTTTTTTGTCTATCGTTCATCCGCAAGTCTAGCTACGTGGCCCGCCCAGTTCCATTTCAAGTTTGTTATCCGCACTATCGCATCAGTAACACCTGTCATTTGCCGTAGTTGGTTATTAGAGATTCTGTCTCTGAGAGAAAAGCCCAGCATCAATCTTTCCATTCTTCTTCGTGGAATGTGTATTTTATTTATGTCTGTTTTGTGAGGGTGAGTTTCTGCTCCATAAGTGAGTACCGGCAATACGCATTGATCAAAAACCTTTCTCTTCAGGCATATGGGGATATTTAATTTAAAGATATGCCTTAATTTGCCAAAAGCGCCCCATGTTAGCCCGATTCTGCGTTGTATTTCACAGGTCTGATTGTCCCTTTTAATGCGGATTTCATGGCCTAGGTATTTATATGAGCTGGCTTGTCTCAGTAGGCCACTGTTCAGTGGTATGCCTTCACTTATCCCGAGGTTGGTCATAAATTCGGTTTTGTTGGCGTTTATGTTAAGCCCCACTGTTCTTGATGCGCTCTGTAGTCTTCATAGCATCTCCCTAGCTTCATCGATACGATCTGCGATTACAACGATATCGTCGGAGAAAATCAGATGGTTGTTTTTCGCCGTTTATGGTTATGCTCATATCTCCGAAATCAATGCGCCGTAAATAACTTTGGCGATAGGACATCTCCCTGGCGTAATCCTCGTTCAATGCGAAATCCTTGCGTGTTTTCGTGTATTTTTACACGTGCTGTTGCCTTTTCATATATGTTCTGAATTATAGTTGTATATCTGTGATCGACTCGGCACTCTGTAAGGGCTTGTATCATTTTCTTCTGATTTATGGCATCAAAAGCTTTTTCATAGTCGACAAATACCAGGACGAATGGTTTGTTGTATTCCACACACCGTTCGATTAGGGTTTTCAGAGTCTGCAGGTGGTTATTTGCACCGTACCCTGCTTGGAAGCCTGCTTGTTTATTGGAGATTCTTTTCGTGATTATCCTCATACATAACTAATACATTTGCCTGAGGAGACTTATTGATGTGTTATTTTGTAGTTTCGCAGTCTCCCTTTTTATGGAGAGGGAGTTGTACCGTTTTTTAGGCAGGCGTTAAAAAGTTTGCAAATAGTTCGATGTAGAGCTATACGTCCATGTTTTATAGATTCAGTTTCCTCTTCATCTGCTATTTTCTTATATTTCATTTCCCAAAGAGCTTCACTTAGTTCGGCCATTGTAATTTCTGGCTGTTCGTCAGACCCTTGGTTTTGAATTTTGGGTATGTTAGTTTTTGCTGTTTGCTAATTTGGTTCACTATACAATTCAGCATAAAAGGTCTTGGTGATATCTAGGATTTCCATTTTATTTGTTGTTATATGGCCATTTTGGTCTTCTAGTTTAATTATGTTTTTTCTGCCGCCAGAGGGAGTTTTTCAAAGGGACTTCGTTCCTTTATTATCCTCTATGACCTTGTTTATTTCGTTGGTATTATAATACCTGATATCTTTTCAAATTAATTTTGAGATTTCTCTGTTTAGCTGTCTCAGTTGATCGTTATTTGCTGAGCAATAGTCTGACAGTTCCCTTCTTGTCTTCATCAGTGCTCCTCTTAGTTCTGCTGAGTTTATACGTTTTTGAAGTATTCCTGCTTTGGCATTTTGTTTTTGCTGCTTTGACGGCATTTATAATGATGTTGTTTAGCGTCGTAATATCATTATATCGTGTTCGTTCTCTATATGCCCTAGTTTAGCGTCTACTTCCTGTTGGTAGGACACCACACCCTCTAGAGGCTTCCATTTTGTTGATATCTTCGTAACAAGTTTAAGCATTTCCTTGTTCATCCTCTACTCAATAAGTGGGTTGGTTGGTTTAATAAAAGAAAAAAATATCAAAAACTGTTCATAATGTATTAAACCTATTCATAAATAACTTAATTTATTACATAATTATATTTTGGCATTCAAAATATACTGTAAACATCTGATCGAGTTATAAACATGTTTGGAATTCCTAAAACTTGAACTAATCTTAGAATATCTTATTTTTTAAATCTAAAGTTTAGTTCTGCATCCCTCGCATCAGTTTCACAAATGTTAAAAACATGCCTAGGGGTGCCAAATTAGATGGATCGAAAATGTCATGAAGAATGGCGTCCCTTATTAAATTATGGTCTATTAGATCTAGATCATTTCGACGTCTAATTATATGTTCCATATTATCAATCATTTAAGTACACAAATCAAATAACATAGACAACAAAAAGTTTGAGATTTGTTACACAAAGCATCTAACGTCCTTCACAACTTAATTGGCTTCAAAAACTAAAAAAAGCAAAAATGTCATCGGGTATTTTTGAAAGTCTGCACCTGCTCAGTTCAGCGTTTAAAGTATTTCAAAGTTTATGTGGCTTAAAATATTTCTAATAATAAAGTTGCAGACGTCAAAATGAGTCGTTTTGGTAAGGTTTCAAACGAAGATAACCAAAATATTGATGAACATATTCCAAGTAATACAAAAAAATCGAAACCATATGGAGACAATTTATTTCGTTCTGTTGGTAACACAATTACAGCTAGATGCAGATAATTGCATTAATACAATATCAAAATGGACAAGACTGTCTGCAGAAAGTATAGGATTAGACACTAAAAAAGTGAAAATCTAATGGTGCCAACGCAGTCAGTCAGTTACTAAAATCTGAGGTTGGTGAACAACAAACCATGCCAATTACTGGATATGGAAGTTCGAGCTCGATGAAATTGTATTTACATCTTAGTACCGAACATCATCAAAACATAGTGAATTCTTTTAGAAGTACTCGAAGTACATCAAGCAATAATAACGATCCACATAATACTGGTCATACTATTAAATTTTTTTACAATTGCACAATTTATAATAATTTTATTCGAGAATAAGGTATTTTGTTCATATTCATAAAAAAATTGTTTATTGTTATAGGTAGCAAATAATAATTGTAACAAATTATTTTTAGTTAAGAATAATAAATTAAGTATAATAAACAAAAAGACTTGTGGTACCTTCCTGAATTAAATTTATTATTATTGAATGTCTTCCACTCATTCTCTCGAATATAAAGTTTTTGACCTTTCACTTTGTGAAATAGTCTAATAAAATACCACTCGTGGTTTATCTCATAAGCATGCCTTTTATTTCATAACTCGAGTGAGTTGCTTGAAGAAGACACCACTCATCCTTCGGACTGTTCGAGTTTTCAAGCAACGCAGTTTCGTTATGAAACAAGTCGACAGACTTATCGCAAAAATTCAATCACTAATGGTATTACTATTGAAAATGTTCTTGGATGTTACCGATTATTCCTTTTGATAATTAAAATCATAAATTTCTTTAAATTGTCCCATAGTTCAATAAACAAATAATATACTGAAAACTGATCTGAAAAATGACATATTCATTAATACTCAATGTGTGTGTGTGTAGGTGTGTGTGTGTGTTTGTGTGAGTGTGTGTGTGTGTGTGTGTGGGAGAATGGCTTCAGACATAGTCTATTAGCCACAGAAAATTAAAAGTGAGTAAAAAGTTGAAATATTAAATGACTGTAACAGAACAGCGATATAAAATTGCTGATTACTGATGTAGTGTATATCTAAATAGATAATTTAGACTTATTTATGAAATCCACTATAGCATCAAGTACAGACTTCTCAATGTTTCCCAAAAGAGTGGTTATATTTGTGGGAAGAGAAAAGTTGAAATTAATCAGATTATTGTAAAGTTCAGTAGTTGCTATTTTGTTTTCAATGCATTCAATGAAAATATGATTCAATTCTCCTACTAATGCCTTATTACAGGAGCAAGCTGGAGAATTGACAATACCTATTTTAAAAAGATGAGCTGGGAAACGACCTTGATTGATTCTTAAACATGATATGATGGAGGTATATTGTTTTTTATAATCAAAATTAGAAATATGAGGAATCTTAGTTGGTAAAGTAGGATGCAAAAGGAAATATTGACTATTAGTTATTGACAATTAGTTCTAATATGTTTCTTATAATAATTTAAAAGGTCTGAGAAAACATAAAGTTTGGTATAAGTAGTCATTTTGCAGGCTTCCAAGTCCATGTACTAATTTCCTTCTAAACCGAAGTGCCCTTTCACCCAAATAAATACAATACTTCTGTTCGAGGTTTTTAATTCGCTTACTATACTTACTGTACTTGAATGGAGAACCTTCTATAGCCTGTAATACTGATTTGGAATCACACATAATAACAGCTCTTTGAATAGGATTTAAAGTACACCAAGTTAACACTTTTGATATGGCGAAAGCTTCTGCAGAAAAAACAGAACAATAGTTGGGAATTCTAAATCTTTCCACATAATTAGTATTTGAAACAAGAAATTCTGCCCCAGTTCCTTCATCACATTTCGATCCATCAGTGTATATTGTGGTAACATTGTCGCCTATATTGTTAAGTTCAGTTTTCAAAATTACTTGATTAATACTAGTAACTTCGTAAAAGGCGGGGTATATGATGTTAGGTACAGTCACTAAAGATTCATAATTGCATTGAAAAATAGGGAACTTATCTTGCTTTACGATATGGTTTTCTTTACTGTTGGTATCAAGAAAAGCATCTGCTAATCGAGGACTGGTTTTTATTCTCCAGTATGGCATAGTGAGATTGTTAGTGTTTATTGCTGAAATATTTTGAACCATGTACGTGTTAAATGTTCGGTATTTAATAAGAAGCTTTTCGGCTAGGTATTGCCTTCTAATATGCAACGGGGGCTCTTGCATTTCTGCTAAGACAGCTTGATTAGGTGATGACATCATAACTCCTAGGCATATTTTTAATGATTTGTATTAAATTCGGTCAATAGATATTAAATTGATGAGGAACCATAAAATGTACAGCCGTAGTCCAATATTGAACGGATATAAGACTTCTAAAAAATAAAGAAAATATTCAACTCGGCTCCCCATTTTTGTTTGGAAACTACGCGGAGAAGATTCATACCTTTTTCACATTTTTGTTTAGTGTACTTGATATGGCTAGTACATAATAATATTTTGTCCAGGATAATACCTAGATATTTGTATTCGTCGACAAATGGGAATGTGAATTCATCTAGAGAAAGAGCCCTGGACGTTTCCTGTCGATGACGACTAAAACATTCCAGAGCAGACTTCTCCGAAGAAACACTAAAGCCTATATTTACCAGCCTTGGTTTGAGTACTAGTATGAATGCTCGTAAGTCTTTTAACACATTCTTCACTTCACTAACCTTTTTGCTAATACCAGCATCTACCATTTTTCCCAATAAAATATTTAAATCTACTACATCATATGCACCAGTGAAATCGATAAATAAACATAATGTGTACTGATTGTTGGAAAAACATATTTGAATATCTGCAACTAATGCACCTACAGCAGCCACTGTGCCCAGTCCCCTTCGGAAACCGAACTGCGTCCTAGGAAGAATAGTTCTACTTTCAAGAAAATGTTCAAGTCGAGTTTGATTAATCTTTCAAACGTTTTTGTTATAAGACAATAGAGAAATTGGTCGATATGATGAAGGAGACTCTGCATCTTTATTTGGTTTTAAAAGGAGACAAATTAAAATATTTTTTAAATCGTCGCAATATTCTTGTTTCACCCACCAATCGTTAAAAATCTGAAGAAGGAAAATCTTTACTGATAAGGGTAGCTTTTGAATAATTTTATAAGTAAAACCATCAGCCCTGGGGCTGTATTACGACTATGTTTTGTAGCAAATTCTAGTTCATCTATTGTAAATGATTTTAATGTATAATCCGTGGGTTGGAAACCAAATGAGCTGCAACTTAAGAGATTGGCTGCAGAAAGAGGGGCTAGTTGGTTTAAAATTTTTTCAATTAGCTCTTTGGGAATAGGCTTTTTACGATTTTGAATGCAGTTGCTGTTCATAGATCTAATATATCTCCATATATCAGTTAAAGGGGTATTTTTATTGAGTTTATTTAAAAATGTCGTCCAGCTGTTCCGTTGTTTGACTTTAAATAAACGTTTAGCATTAGCAGCAGCATTTTGGTAGTTAAAAAAAATTTCAAAATTTGCTAGAGTTCTATATTTTTTTAAAGCTTCGTTTCGTTTTTTAAATATCATTGTACATTCCTCGTCTTACCATATAGGCTTATGGGTAATCGCTATAAAAGGCTTTTTGACCGGCATGGATTGACACGTCACATTTGAATTCATTTCAAAAAGTTTTTTCACTTTATCAGGGTCGTTTGAATTTTTATCAAAATCATTTTTTATCATTTCAGTTTGCAAAACGTTTTGAAATGTGTTCCAATCAGCGTAGGCATCATTCCATTTCGAGGAAGGATTTATTGCAAGGTTTGTAGGATTAATCTGAATCTCAATTATTAAAGGGTAATGATCAGATCCCAATGTGTCATCTAAGATAATCCAGGTCGACTCTGCAGCGAGAGTTAAGTTAACTGCTGAGTGATTGCCTCTTGGGTTAATTCTAGTAGGGGAACCGTCATTGAGAGCTATAAGTTCTAAGTCATCCATAGCTTCTACCAGAATTTTTCCATGTCGATCATCAGGAATTGGTCCCCACATATCGTGATGTACATTAAAATTACCACAAAAAAGTGTACAGGATAAATCAAATTGTTTGAAGAAATTAAGCCAGTTCACTCGACTTATCATTACATTTGGAGGTCTATATATTGATGCTATAGTCAAATTCAATGAATCAAGCGATACGGCGCATACTTCTAAATCCTTGATTCTAGTGTTTATCACAAAAATGCATACCCCGCCGTAACCATCATTTCTACATCTACTAATTAGATTATATCCTTTTATGTGAAATGTATTGTTTAGTTTTAGCCAGTGCTCTGATATAACTAAAATGTCCACATGTGTGTTTTTAATATATTTTACAAGACTCGCTTGATTTGCAAGAATAGAACTACAGTTCCACTGTACAATTGTGATATTATTTCTAATATGCTTATTAGAAAGTATCTGAGTCTTCATCATTTTGTCTATTAATAGTAATTTTTTCTTTTAATTCATATTTATCCAGGATATTATTAATTGCTTGTTTAACATTGATGTTACTTTTTTTGAGAATTATATCTTTAATAATGTTTTCTACTGGACATGCTAGCTGGTCTTTATAAAATTTGAAATCTTCCCTATAAGGATTTGGAAGTATGGAAGAATGTTTGTTAGTTTTTTTGTTCTCATGATTTATTGGAGGAGAAGCTGGAGGGGAGGACTTTCTGCATTTTTTGACGCAGATGTACTCGTATTAAGTTTAGGTAAATGTACGGAGGGCTTAGGTTTACTCAAGATTGAACTGTAAGAAGAATTTGAAGCTGTATGTGTTAGCTCAGGGAAATTTTGTGGATTTGATAATAATGAAAATCGATTATTAGTTGTGATTTTTCCGTACGCAGGATTATTCACAATAGTTTCGGCTTCTTTGAAAGATGCATTCATAGATGCCATTACTTTTTTAATACTAATTGTGTATTCTAAACAGGGAATTTTTTGGATGTGGATTTATTTTCATTACTGTCGCAATGTACACAATGCGTTATATTTTCTTCACAGGAAACCGAGTTACAATTTTCTTCTGAACAGTTTTGGCATTTCTGTTTACCTTCAATTTGATGTTTAGTATGACCGAAACGTAAACAATTATAGCATTGAACCACCGTTTATATGTATGGTTCTACCTGAAAGTTTACCATATTTATTTTAACGGATTGGGGAATCCTATTTCCTAAGAAAGTAACCACGATCATTTGTCTATCTACTTCTTTTGTTTCTTTGGTTTCACTGTCCACAAATCAGTAGACATCAGTCCTTGAACTAAATGTAGTTTAAATGGTCGATATTTGTGTTGCTTCAAAATCCTCTGTATCGTGCTCTTGCTTATTCCCAGACCTTCAGCTATGTTTCTAAGAGAAGTATGAGGATTGATACCAGCATACGCAAGTACATTCATTACATCATCATCAGTTCTCACTGGATATCGGTGCAGTGCACTGTTTAGGAACTCTTAATAGTTCAGGAATTGTATACTACTTTTTGGAAATAAAAGATGAAGTGTACTATTTGTCGAAAACCCACTGATAAGGGAAAAGAAGTTTTCCCATGTGACTGCTGTCAAGAAAAATATTGCCAAGACTGCTCAACTACCTCAACTGAATTAAGAGTTATCCAATTAAAAAATAACAGAATTTTAAAATTTATTTGCAAAACTTGTAATGAAAAATCTAGTAATCTCAGCTTGTCTAAACATGAATCGATAGTGAACAATCTTTATGTTGAAATAAAAAATCTGAAAAGTACTGTCGAATCTCAAAATTCTGCTATGAAACAACAACAAGAAAAATTTCAGGAATTTGTAGAGGAAATAAGATCACAGAAAGTTTTAACAGAAAAACCTATGTATGCTGATAAGCTTAAGGAAGATAAAACGGAAGTATTGGTAATTAAACGAAAAGAAAAACAAGACAGTAAAAAAACAAAACGTGATATTAAGCAAAATATTAATCCAAAAAGTTTAGCAGTAGGAGTTGAAAATGTCAAAGATGGAAGAGAAGGCGTGGTCATTATCAACTGTGACAATAGACATTCAAAAGAAAAAATTAAAAAAACAGTAGAAAACTAACTCGGAAACCAATATAGTGTTACAGAAGGGGCAGACATAAAAATCCTAAGATTATAATAAGAGGAGTTGAAGAAGAATTTATATTAGAGGATGAAGAAATGGTAATACAACTATTAGAGATCAAAATGAAATTGGCACAAATGACAATAGCATACTAAAAATACATTCAAGATATAACCAAAAAGGGAAACAGAACAAGGGAAATATTATTCTGGAAACTGACGTTACTTTACGAAACAAGTTATGTCAAGATGGAAAGGTAAACATTGGTTGGCGAAGATGTATGGTAAGCGAATTTTTTTCAATAGTAAGATGCTATAAATGCGCAATATATGGACATATAGCGGCAAAATGTGAAAATCAAGTTACTTGTTGCAACTGTAGTAATAATCATAAGACAGCAGAGTGTAATTCAGATAGTATTAAGTGTATTAATTGTTTTGAAACTAATATAAAACTGAAAAAAACTTTAAATACTAACCATAAAGTAACAGATTCAGAATGTCCTTGTTATAAAAGAATTATTGATATTGAGTCTAAAAAGACAAAAAGTACCTAGCAATTACAGCTGGCTGATAAAGTGGAGCCTAATAATAATGAATCAATCAAGTTGTTTCATCAAAATGTACAGGGTATTTCAAACTGTGTCAACAACTTAAATGTAATACAAAGTGGTCTTAAAGTTGATTTTGTTGTATTAACAGAACATTGGCAAAGTGCAGACCGAATAAAAGCATCCCAGTTGGAAAATTACACAATGGCATCATTCCACTACCGCACTGCCAAACTTGCACATGGGAGTGTGGTTCTATACTGTGCGGACTTTTTGAGACCAATTATTAGACAAGATATTAACTCATTGAGTGAGGATTATGTTTTTGAATGCACTACAGCAGAGTTCAAAGTAGATAATGTTTACTACGTTATATGTGTCGTGTATAAACCCCCAAATACAAAAACAGACGAATTTTTAAATAAATTAGATCAATTGTTAGATACAGCAACTGCTGATGATAAGTATGTGATAGTAGCTGGTGATTTTAATATAGACATGCTGCCTCTTCAAAAGAACGTTAGAGATATAAATCTTGTTACAAATGTCTTGAATGCCTATAATATGAAATTCACAGTGGATACACCTACTAGAGTAATTAATACATCAAAAACGTGCTTAGATAATATTTATGTATCAAACTTCATTCAATTTAAGGTGAATATTATTAATAATAATATATCAGATCACTTTAGTCAGTTGATCAGTATTTTTAATAAACAGGTAAAAAAAGAAAACTCTTATCAACGTAAACGTATTTTCGCAAAATTATGAATATTTCTATAATTTACTCTGCACCGAGGCGTGGTTTTCAGTTTATGAAGCATTAACAGTGGATGAAAAATATAACGCTTTTTGTACAATAATTTGTACACACTTCAATTTGGCTTTTCCTTTTAAACAATTTCAGTCTAATAAATCTCGTAAACCTGAATGGATAACAAATACGGTTATTTGTGCTAAGGAAACTTTAAATCTCTTGTTTGAGCTGTACATTCAAAATCAAATTCCAAAGCAAACTTACAATGAATATAGAGTATATTACTCCGATCTTATCAACCAAGAAAAAAGAAAATCTTATGATAATCAAATAAGTGCCTCTGATAATAAAAGTAAGACCATTTGGAATATCATACATAAAGAAAAGGGAATAAAAAAATCAAAAGCTGAAGAATTTAATAGCAATAAAATAAATAATAAAGTAATCAGTTCTCCATCTGAGGCTTCTGCTGCCTTTAATGACTTTTTGTAACAGCGGCAAGTAATCTTATAGGCACAACAATAATAAATGTAAATCTTAATCACATGTGTAATATTCAATCTTCTATGTACATATCAGAGGTAAATGAGGCAGAAATCTTGGAAATTATCGCTAGTCTAAAACAAAAGAACTCTAGTGGAGATGATGGTATAAGTAACAAGATGATTAAAAGAATGGCCCCCTTTATATTAAAACCTTTAACATACATTATAAATGCATCTTTGTTGAGTTGTATCTTTCCATCGAGGTTGAAAACAGCGGTTGTTAAACCATTGTTTAAAAAGGGCGATTCATTATTACTAGAGAACTATAGACCCATTAGTTTATTATCCAGTTTCTCAAAGGTTTTTGAAATTGCGATGTGTAGACGATTAATATCCTTCTTACATTCTAACGACACCATTGCACCAAGACAACATGGATATCAAAAAGGTAAATCTACTACAACAGCTGCGTTCGACTTTTTGAGAGAGATTCTTGAAGCTCTGGACAATGGAAATATCACTCTAGGAGTATTTCTAGATTTATCAAGGGCCTTCGACTGTGTTCATCATACGACTCTACTCAATAAAATGGAAAAACTGGGGATCCGGGGATTAGCTTATAACTGGTTTAAGTCATATCTAAGTGAACGGTCCCAAAAAGTATGCATTACATTGAATTCTGTTGAGTATATCTCGGACTCTAAACCAATTGTGCTAGGAGTTCCTCAGGGCAGTGTGCTTGGTCCAATTCTGTTCCTATTGTACATAAATGATCTTTCATCATATCTAAGTGATCACTCAGTCGTTATAACAAATTATGCAGATGATACGAATGTGTTAGTTACAGAAAATAATTTTGATGCTTTAGAACAGAAGGCTAGCTCGTCAGTTTCAAAAGTTTCTGAATGGTTTCACAATAACTCCTCAATCATGAACAATAATAAAACACAGTGTATATTGTTTACACATAATCGTAACGAAACCACATATACAAAAGAAATAGGAATTGATAATAATTCCATCGAATTAGACAGCAAAATTAAATTTCTGGGTATTACTATTGATAAACATGTGAACTGGATGGATCATGTACAGGTGATCTGCACTAAACTTAGCCAAAATTGTTATTCATTGAAAGAGTTAAAAAAGGTAGTTAATCAACATACATTAATAACAGCATACTATGGTAACTTCTATTCACATTTATCATATGGGATTGTGTTTTGGGGTGGTACACACGGTCAAAGTGTTTTTATAATACAAAAGAGGGCGGTGAGAATCCTGGCTGGTTTGAAAATCCGTGAGAGTTGCAGAGGTCTTTTTAGAGCTCTTAATTTACTTACTGTACCTGCCTTATATGTATATGAATGGCTGTGTTATGTACGTAGAAATCGTGATTATTTTTCTAAGTTTGTAATTAATCATAGTTACGACACCAGACAAGTAGACTTGTTTCGTTATCCTGTACATAGAACAAGTTTACTAGAAAAGGGCTGTTTTTACAAATGTTGTAATGATGGGTATAAATAAATTATAATTATTAATATAATCATAATCATTGGAATTGAGACAACCGGTATCATATGAAAAAATGAAATAATATACCTTCAGCTAGTTCGTTACGAAATTATATTAAACCAAAATTGTTGATAATTTCGTAAAACTAGGTTAGGGGAAGTTATACCGTAAGCTATTTCAACCGTAGTTTAGAAGCATAATATAAAACAAAAAATTGGGAAATACCTGAACTCATGTATGAAATCGCAAATTCAGCAACCCACATATGGAGGTTAGTCGACAGGTAACTGAAAAATTTAATGAAGGGGGAAAAGAAAAAAATTAAAAGACACCAGAGCTTGTTCAGCCGGCGCGGCGATTTGAACAACTCGGGTAGTTTCTGTGAATTTTGCGAAAATCACTAAATAAGTGATATTCTTTTTTTTGTTGTTTGTTGTGTGCATATATTCTGGGCCTCCACGTCTGAGGAGAAGAGATTCGTCTCCGGTGAGTAATTTGAAAGTTTATTTAACAGACTAACCAGTTTTGAGGGGTGTACATGCAGAATCAGGAAATGTAGAGATTGACTGAGAGTTGTCATATTGTACAAACTAACTAGGAACCTGTCGGTACATTGCTTCTCGCTAACGAATACGTCTAAACTACTAATCAGATTTGTCAGGGTAGTAGTTAGGGAAGTATTACAAAATATTGCCGCCGAGAATCATAAAAGGTCATTAACTGATCTAAGGATCAAGAGGGCCAGTAAGAGGCGATAGTTTGTAACGGCTTCACAAGAAACTGTTTTTTTATTTTATATATTTTTTTTTTATTACTAATTTTTTTATTTGATCAAATGGTCTCAGGCAGTTTAAATCATTTCATGTTATTTTAAACACGTATACAGTGACATTTAGCGGATACATATTTCTTGTAATAGAGGGAGGAACTAATCCTCAGTAGTTCATTATATTGTGGACAAAATTTCACTGTAACCGTGTGGACTAGTTCCATTAGATTTCGGACGTATAGGCTAAATAATTTTTTTTCGTTTGGTTATTAATGAGAAAAAAATCATATTTTAAAGTGCTGTCTAAGTTCTCTCATAAATTTCACATTGTCTATAATTTTACTAAAAACTAAGGGGATTGTAACTTCAGCGATTTTTTTTGAGTTTATTCTTTTTGCGCCAATTAGAGAATAGGCTAATTTTAACCCTTCTATATTTTCTTTAATTTTTTTTTGCTTATTTTATTTGTTAATTAAAAAAATTCTAACTTTATTATAAAGGAATGTATATATATATATATATATATATATATATATATATATATATATATATATATATGGATTCGTCAACTCAGGTTTTTCATTTAAATCACTCTAACCTTTTCTAAAAATAAATCCTCGTATTGTAAACCGAGGTGGGGCTTCAAGCTCTTCCGGAAAAATAGCTTAGACCGCTCGAAGGAATTTAAACAGGGATGTACTTAATTCATAATCTTATTTTTTTGTGGTGACAATCACTAGGCATAACCAAATAAGCCATCAGATAGAGGGGTGAAATCTCCCTCAAATTTACTTTCGTCAGTAACCCGTAAACAACGTAAGCAGGTCTTTAACGACCCTCAGGGTTACAATGTTTATACTTTTTTAATTTGCTTCCGGGGAAGATCCGAGATATTACGTCAATTAACCACTTCAAAAACACCATAAAAAGGTCTTTGATAGCTGCCTTATGATATAAATGATATCAACAAAACTATTTTTTCTTTTTTGACTCTTAAAAATTATTAATATTTTATTACTCATAGCTGTACTTACATGTAACATATCTCTATAATAATATTTTTTTAATGTAATGTTTAATACTTAGTGTTTGTTTTTTTCTATGTGTATTTTTATATATATTATTTTATATTCTTATATGTGACTGTATTTTCACAAGCAACGTGTTGACGTGTTGACATGTACTATACAATGTAAATTGTTCCTGGTACGCAATAAATATCTATCTATCTATCTTTCTATCACCATGTGTGATACCTGAGGACGTTGAGGACAACGTTCTTGGTATAAACGAGCATTTTTCCTGCATTCACCATAAACCAATAGCATATCAATATGGGTACTAGCCTGGACTGAATATAAAGGGCATTGTGCTTATAACAAGATTAATAATTTTCAATTCAAATTTGTGGATAGTACCTATAAAAAATTTATTCGTCGATTAACTACAGCAGCCTAGGTACTATTCGCAAATGATTGTTGTTCTACACTTATTATTGTTAACTGTCATTAATTGTTTGACATAAAAAGCATTAGTTTTTTTAAACAAAATATTAATCTACTTCTTTCTCGTGAAGTTTTTTTAAAAAAGTGGCAGAAGCAATAAGGATAATTAGTCAAAGCAAAATATCATAAAATGTTAATTTTTTTGGAGCTAATAATAAAAAGCCTACAAGTATGTTACATCGTTGTATTCCAAATATAGTGACAAGCACTTTTCAACGAAAATATATAGGGGGTGCCATTTGAAAATAGAAAGTGGAGGGTGGCTGCCAAAAGACTGTTAAGTGAAAAAAAGTTTCTGATAAGTCACTAGGAAGGAATTTTGATGCCATTCACAACAGTTTTTACAGTATTGGATCATCTTTTAAATTAAGCTAGATATTGCCTGTAAACGATAACTTGGGATACCTTGTATATATTGTGCTCAATCCTGCAGAAAAAAAAACAAAATTTCAATAAAACAATCAGTGACCTAAGTAGTCTGGCTAATTAGATTTTGCCAAAGACATTGACCTAATTTAAAAAAACTTCCCTGAGACATTTTTAGGTTAGGAGTGAGAAACCACTAAAACCATGGATTATTTGTAAACAGGATGGAGCCATCTTGTGTGGCCACTGTGACTGTGTAACAGGCTGGGGAGAAACTTGTTCCCTTATCGATCGGGGCACTTTTGTTTGCTGTAGAAGCTGCAGTGCGCAACGCTGAAGAAGTGTTGGTAACTGGTGAAGTGGTGAAAAAGCTTACTGGATGCCACCTGCTATTATTTCTCGGTGCGCCAAGCGCAGTCGAGAACATTGATTTCACATCAGGGAGGCGAACCTATGCAACTTTATGAGAAGTGGACAATGTTGAAACGATGCATGTATAACAGAATTAAAGCCCTATTTTAATCTAAACAACTTTAATCACCATATATTTTATGATTAAATTAATAAGAAACACACTAGGTGAAAAATAAGTTTTAATTGATAATAATGTTACATTTGTAAAATGGGACCATATAAAAAAGTGGAACAATTACAAGAATTTGAAGGTCTACATTTAGGAAATAAACTACAAAAAAATCATGTTACTTTTTTCAACAAAAGATTAAGGTCAGTTTAGCTGTACTGCTTAGCAATTCTGCCCCATCTTTTTGTAGAATGTGTTAAATTTAGAGAATTTTCAGAATTGTGAGGCGATTGTAAACTTTATTCAAATTTTTAATAATGTTTTTGACATTTTAAATAGCAGATCTATAGTTCCAGCTTTAAAAGAAATAAGTATGTAACAAATTTTTTTTAAAAACTACATATTTTATAAATGAAGTTATAATTTATATAGGTGTTATTATCTCACTTTCTTTCACTTCTTTATTGTTATATGAAGAAGTAGTTATACAGCAAAATTCAATACTATCTATATCTCCCATTTTACAAAATTAGCCAAGATCACTTTTTTTCCACAATCAGGTCAAAAAGAGGTTAGAATAACAATCCAAGCACTCATCAATTCATCTCTGTCTACAAGCGATTGTTGCTAAGAGAGGAAATTCGGGAAGGTGGTGTTGGAAATTACATTCCTCTAGATGATATCCACATATTGACAGGGTCAAACAGATTTAGAAAATCTGAAAATAATATTTACGACAGATTTATTGAAGGCAAATTAGATTTCGTAACAGATCTACCCTTGGAATCAATTTGACAAGATCATGCTTATTTAATAAAACATTCAAAAAACACATTAAGTCAATATTCTTTTCAAATTTTACTTTATATAGCTCGATTTGTTACACGAAAATTACAAATTAGGTACTATAAAATGCAAGCAGTATGTTGTCTTATATCCCAAATAAGTAGAGGTTTAAATTATCTATCAAAAGATGTGTTTCAAATTTGTGAAATTGGCCAATTTTATTTAAAAATTAATGAAAAACACAGTTTAAGGGAGAACATTTTTATAAAATAAAAAGCAAAATAATGTTTAAATGTATTCAGCAAGGGTTTTCCAAAAATCTGGAAATCACATATTAACCACATTTATTTTTTAATAGAAGCTGTACTAAGGTAAAATGGGCTAATAACGACCCTCTAAAAATTGATATCTATCACCGACCTTTCAACAACCTACAATTTCGCCTTACATTTGTCAATATTCTCTATATGATACCTTGCTGTAAAATAAACTCGATATTAGGAAATGTATCTGCTTATCAGAATATTTGCATGTGACAATACTGTTCGCAACAATTAAACAGATTTTCGCCCATTGTTATGTCGTTCTCTGTCGAAGACGGTTGATAGTGTAATAGCGTAATGTCGGTCAGAATTCTCCTTTCTATATGGGTATTAAGTGTTTCAACAAAATAAAATGCGTTGTTAATATTAAAACAAGCCCACATTGGTTTAAGACAGAAACACAGAAATATCTATGTGAAAAAGCATTTTATTCTGTTCAGGAATTTTTGGATTGTAGTGAATAGAAATCATCCCAATTGGCATTTTATTTTGTTTTATTTGTATTTGAATTGTATTGTAATTATCTAGTTTTAACTTCTGTTGTAATTGTAATTTTAATATTTTGTTCAGTATTGTATGAGCTCTCGTACAAGTCGGTCGTGTGCATCGGTATTCTCGAAGCTTTCAAGTTTTGTTAAATCGTTAAATTCCTATTAGAACAGTTTTTGCAGAAACTAAATTTAGAAGGAAATAACAATTTTATTTTGAAACAAATGGATGTCCAACCGGGGGGTAGACCCCCCGATAAACCACCCACACCCATGTCAGAAGATGATGAAACCCTTTTTGCAGGTTTTGAAAACAAAATAGGTACAAGTAATAAAAACTCAGAAAAAGTAAGTAGATCCGATCCAATAATAATAAATGAATCATTTAATATACTACAAAACAAACAGGTCACAAAAACAGGTAATTATGATAAGCTCAACAAAAAGCAGCCAGTTTATAAATATGGGTTAAATGACCTCGGTCCTTTCCATATTTATGTTGAAAATAACGAAATTGATTTTAAAGGCAGGTTAAATGCATTAAAAATCGGAGATATAATTCTTTCAAACTTTCCGGAAATAGATAACAAAATCCAAAGTATAGACACGATAGGTCGCAATAGAATAAGGATAATCATGAAAGACAACAAAAGTGCAAATTACCTTCTCGAAAATTGTGAACATAAAATATTCATTGAAAAAAATTTAAATATTTATATTCCCAAATTTATAATATTTAGACAAGGAGTTATTAGAGATATAGCATTAGACTTTTCAGAAGAATATGTTAAAAACAAAATAAAACAGTACGACTTCAATACCAAATTCGAAGTAGCTAGTGTAAAGAGAATAAATAGAAAAGTTACAAATAATGGAAAAGTAGAATATGTGCCAACTAAATCATGTGTGGTAAACTTTAAAACACAATCTTTACCAAAATTCATCACAATAAATAAAGTTTTGAAGGAGGTGGAACCCTACCAACAAAAAGTATTACTATGTTTCAATTGTTTGAGATATGGCCATCTTGGCGGACAATGTAAGAGTCATCCAAGGTGCAGTAAATGTCACAAACCTCATAATACAAAAGAATGTCAAGAACAAAATATCATACCCAAATGTTTAAGCTGTAATGGCAATCATTTTACTACAAACTTCAACGAATGCGATGAATTTAAAAGACAAAAGCTAATAAAAAACGCAATGACAACTAATAATATAAACTATCATGATGCCAATTCCAAAATCCCCAAAATTTCCTATGCAAATGTAGTCTTAAAAAATCTAAACATGCCATCCAACCCACAACAAATCCCCACTCAACCAGCTATTCAGCCTCATATACACCCCCAACCTACAAATCACCAAGAAACCGCAAACCAACATCACGTAATGGATCACCCACGGACATACTCACATCCAAGGGTACCTAATAAACGGCAGAGGCCCAGCAGCCCAGATCCAACTCTATTGGCTCGCAAGGAAATCATCTCAAATCCCCGTCCCCCAGGCCCAAACTTTAATATCCTAAATAATTACTTATATACTCAACATACCCATACAAGCAATCCAGTACATAATGAAAATTTAGACCAAAATGTAATCAAAACTCTTTTTGAAATATTTTACGAGTTATTAAATAAACTTAAAGAATCTAACAATATAAATGTGTCAAAAGAGAACTTAGAAAATCTATTTAGTAATCAATTAAAAAGAATTTTGTCATGTGAATCGTCAAATTCGCAGTCGTAAACAAATTTAAATTTTTGCAATGGAACTGCCGATCGGCAGTATCCAATAAGGAAAACTTAGAATATTTATTACAATCAAATCATATAAATATTGCGCTCTTATCAGAAACATGGTTCAAACCAAATAAATATTATAATTTTAAAAGTTATAACATAGTACGAACTGATAGAAATGATGGATATGGTGGAACTGCCATACTAATAAAAAACAATATCTTGTTTAAAGAGGTTAATATAACAAATAATATAAACATTCCAAATAGTTGTATACAAACAGATTTATGTATTATCAAAAAAACAGTACACATAGTATCAGTTTACATAAAACCAAATACAAAAATAAAATTACAAGAATGGATTCAATTTTTTAACAGTATACCAAAACCATTTCTAATAGGTGGAGACTTTAACTCTCACCATCAATCGTGGGGATGCGAATTTGACGATTCATATGGAAATATTCTACTAGATGCCTTAAATCATTGTAACTTAGCAATATTAAACGATGGCTCACCCACTCTTGTTACAAGAGGTAGAGACAGCGCTTTAGATCTTACAATTTGTTCGCAAGAAATAACACAACACCTCAATTGGAGTGTTGTAAATGATCCTCATGGCTCAGATCACTTACCTTTAATATATTATTTCGAATCACCACAACAACACTCACATTTTCAAAATATAAAACATAACATCTGGATACCAAAAAATGCTAACTGGACAAACTACATTGAAAAACTTGAAAATATGACACCTGCAACGTGCTACAACAAATTTGAGGAAAACATTAATATGGCAGCTGAGATGACCATACCAAAGAAAAAGACAAACTCAAATCCCCGAAGGAACCACAATCCGAAGATATGGTGGAATTCAACCTGTGAAGAGGCAGCAAAAAACAGAAAAGAGGCGTATATAAAATACAAAAATAACCCAAATGTCCAAAACCTTATGGAGTATAATAGACTGGAAGCAGTAGCTAAAAAAACATTCAAACACACCAAAAAACAACAGTGGGCTAAATACTGTGAAAGTCTAAATTCCTTAACACCAATAAAGGAAGTGTGGCAAAAAGTAAATTCCTTTAAAAACAGAAAACAGCAAAATAAATTACCATTAGATGATAAAGCAGAATGGATCCATGAATTTCACTGTAAAATTTCACCCGCATGGGTTAAAGATATCAAAACAAGTCCAATGGTAATGACTTGCCGCAAAAATTGTCAACACTTGCTAAACGACATAAACATGTGGGAGCTCGAAAGAGCTTTAAAACAAACAAATAACTCTCCTGGCAAAGACAATATTACCTATTCGATGTTATACAATTTACCACCAGGACACAAAAAATCCCTCCTGAAAATCTATAACCTTATTTGGACAAAACAACATAGTATTCCAACTAGCTGGAAGGAATATGTAGTATTGCCAATACTAAAACCAGGAAAACCCTTACACCAATCAAACTCATACAGACCAATTTCTTTAGCTTCATGTATCCTTAAGACCTTTGAAAGAATCATCAAGAATAGGTTGGAACTGTGGCTAGAAACAGAAAATATTCTCCCAAAAAGCCAATATGGATTCAGGAAATCTAGGTCCACTCTAGAAGCTTTGACAATGTTTGTCACCGACGTACAGACAGGTTTCACAAATAAAGAAACAACAGTAGCAGCTTTCCTGGATATCTCCGCAGCTTTTGACAATGTTAATCTTGACATACTAACCCACAAACTGGCTGATATTGGTGTTCCTACAGAGCTAGCAACTTTCTTGATCTCTCTATATTCAGAAAGAACTACATACATCAAAATAAACCACGACTTGAATCCGCCACGTCAAACGCAAGCGCAGATGGGACTTCCACAAGGGAGTATATTAAGCCCACTTCTTTACGTGTTATATACCCTAGATATTGATTCTATAGTAAGAAATACAAATATTATCCAATTCGCAGACGATTTACTGCTCTACTCTACAAACAAGAATCTAAATATTACTTTGGACAAACTTAGCACTGACCTTTATAATATTAAACTATGGATGTCTACAAACAACTTCGTATTATCTCAACAAAAGTCAGAAGTATGTATTTTTGCCAAAAAGAGAAACATCCCACAAGGGCAAATTCAATTAGGACCCTATCGCTTTCCAATCAAAACCACGGTTAAATATTTGGGTGTTTACCTGGACCGCAAATTACTTTGGAAAGATTGCATCCATAACATTATAAAAAAATCTCAAAATTCAATAAATATCATCCAAGCATTCTGTCGTACTAAATGGGGAGCAGACCCTAACATCGCCCTCCTATTTTACAGGACAATGACGAGATCAATTTTCGACTACAGTAGTAACCTTTACGGATCAGCTGCGGAATCTCATTTACAAAAAATAGAAACTCAAAAAAATCGATGTCTTAGAATATGTCTTGGCTATTTAAAATCAACACCAGTACATGTCATGGAAGCAGAGGCAATAGAGCCTCCACTATCCCTTAGAAGAAAACTAATCAGCGATATTTTCATAACTAAATTATTTGCTAAACATGCTCAAACCATTCACTCCATACACAACCTTTCGATATTAGTCCTTACCCACCCATACTGGCAACACAAAAAAACTCCGCTAACTGTGGACAGCTACACACGTATCGTCAAGTACCAGGAAATTGTATTCTCCTCAAGTACCCTTCCATATTATGCAGAGCAACACCACATTTTATTCTCCTCAAAAATGGAAACAAGTTACGTAAACCCAAACGGAAACTTCTTAGAGCAAATCAACCATTTCTGGCCAGAATACAAATATATTTATACAGATGGTTCCAAGACAAGCAAAGGATGCGGATGCGCCTTTTACGATGCTAGCACTTCCCATACGTCTTTGAAGCAATTTCCTAAAGAAACATCAATTTATACACTTGAAAATTATGCTGTGCTGTTCGCGCTGAGATATGTTTCATCAACTGATATACGAAATACAGTGATTTTTACAGACAGTAAAAGCCTCGTAGACAGGTTACAAAATATTCATAACTCTTCAAATTTATCCCATGTGGAATTAGAAATTCTAAAGGAACATCATAATATAAGACAACAAAATAAAAATATCATAGTGGTCTGGATAAAGGGTCACTCGGGTATAAAAGGAAATGAAATTGCTGACAGGTTAGCAAAATCGGCTATTTCTTCAGGAGAACCATTAACAATAAAATCCGTACCACATTCCGACCTTAAGTGTGAATATAGGAACAGTCTGCTACTCGAATGGCAAAGAGTTTATGAAAGTAACACTCATGGACAGAACTACAAAAGCTGCCAAGTCAAGATTCCACTTAAGAGATGGTTCTATGGGATATCTCATAGAGAATTCATTGTTACCATAAATAGAATAAGATCAGGGCATGCTATGACTCCGCTATATAAACAGAAAATAGGTATAATAGAAAATCCAGCTTGCACATGTGGCGAACTTGGTGATTTAACCCATGTAATACTAGAATGCTCCCTATTCCAAGTAAATCTAAATACATTCTATGAGGATTTAATAAATTATAAAGCAAAACTACCTATATGTGTAAACCAAATTGTATTCAGCAATAACATTAATATTTTATATTGTCTTTATAATCACCTGAAAAGGTGCAAAATGAAATTGTAAAACCTGATACTAACATAAATACATTGTAAGCAATTTTGCGATTAAATATCCTGTAAGTGCGTCGACGAAAAAAAAATGGAAAAAAAAATAGAAAAAAAAAATGGAAAAAAAAGGAAAAAAAAAGATATTTAGAAAGAAAAAAGAGAAAAAGAAAGAAAAAGAAAAAAAAAACAAAAAAAAAAATAGAAATAGATGCACAAGTACTAACAACATACGTAACATACTAACACAGAGAAGGTATATCTGCAAATGTTCATTGTTCACAAGAAAACCTTGTTTTTACATACTAACATAATTCTTTACAAGAAAACTTTGTTTAATAACTCGTCCGTAAAAACGGATTACAAATTAAATCTGGCTAATTGGTCTCTGCCAAAGCCACCCAACTACTTAAAAAAAAAAAAAAAATATTTTGTTCTTTTTCTTGTAAACTTTAAATATTTGACTAGTCTTATAAATTACTTTATTGTGATTTGAATGATGAATAAATGAATTTGAATTTGTGATCGGTAAGTACTGGGAATGTTCATTATGTCTGAAAGTGTTTTCTGTTAGTTTTTGTTATAAAAATTCAAACAACTTACTGTGAGAAATTCAGAGGTCGGTAATAGAAATAATTTTATCGCTTGTGCTTCATTACCGATCTGCGAGTTGGTAATAGATATTAAGATCTACTTCAAAAAGGGTTTAGTTTTCTAAATA
This sequence comes from Galeruca laticollis, assembly GCA_963921935.1. Lineage (NCBI taxonomy): Eukaryota > Metazoa > Arthropoda > Insecta > Coleoptera > Chrysomelidae > Galeruca > Galeruca laticollis. The sequence goes on from OY998180.1 coordinate 180,190,448, forward strand.
GAGGTTCAAATACGTAACAAAATCACTAAAAACTGGCTGACTAGAGGTAAGTATTCGAATGTATATTTCAAATTCCGACTCATGTAAATTGTAGGTAACTATTTATTTTAGAAGTCTAAAAGTGCAAAATAAAGCATGGAAAGGTAATATTCTTTATGAAATCATAGGCAAATCAAATTGCTGATTTTTTGTTAAAATTGTGATAGATGTAAGTTATTTTCATACATATTTCAAATTTTTATCAGCTTTAAAACTGTTTTCAATTGATTTTTATTATCAAAATGCAAACTTATTGTGAGAAACGCAGGGTTCGCTAATAGAAATAATTGCATCGAAAATGTGTTTCAAAAAATGTTTATATTCTAAATAGAGATTTAAAATATGGAACAAAATAATTGCATACTAACTGACTAGAGGTATTCGAATATATATTTCAAATTCTGACCCACCTAAAGTTAAACTAATAGGGCTATTTTGGAAATAAAAACACAGAAAACTAACATTGTTTAGAAAATTGTAGGCATCTAAATTAGTGATATATTAAAATTGTGCTAGGTTTTAGTATTTCCTATACATATTTCAAACATTTATCATTTCTAGAATTATTTTCAATTGGTTTTTAGTGTAAAAATATAAACTTGTTTTGAGAAACACAATGATCGGTAATAGAAACCACTTTATCGCATGTGTTATGTTACTGATCGATAAGTCGGTAATAGATTTTAGGACATATTTCAACAAAAGCTTATTAGTCTAAATACAAATTGAAAATGCGTAGCAAAATATCGACAGTATGACTTGGTAGAGATAGTGGAAGGTATATTTTAAATTCCGACCCATACAAAAAATAAGCAATAGCTATTTCAAGAGTATATTTTAAGCCAAAATTAATTTACGTTTGTGTACCAAGAACATGACAATAATGATTACAGTTCAATTGGTGCGATATCATGTTATCGATAATTAGACATTCTAAATTAAATTTGACCTAAAAGTTTTAAAACTGTGCATTGAAAAATTTCTGAAGTATCATTCTTGAAAGCATTCATCTACAAATTTGTCTTCCTTGGTCCTTCCCCGAATTGCATTTCCGACCCATAGTTTGTATTTATATTCCAAGTTAGTGGCTCCAGAATCCAAAGAACGTGTAAGATACACAACAGAATTAGAAATGGGTTGCCTGTGAACACGACGTCAAAGAAATTCGGAATTCCAAAAACCACTCTAAGAGTGTACACTTACTTACTCAGTAAAAATAAACAAAATAGTTTCTGTTTTCATCGGTTTCTTTAAATGTTATGGTAAATAAAAAACTTAGCCCTCTTTGAATTACCATTTTTTACTAAATAGTATTGGATTATGCATTCAGAATGCAAGAGTCGGTGATAGAATTTTCTACCCTGTTACTGAAAACAAGAGTTTTTCACAAAATTCTTCATATTTTCAGAATAATTTTATAAATCGTATTATAGAAATTGAATAAGTATTGTGATATTCTGATCTTGCAACAGCAGGTTGACTTTAAATGCTTAATAATCCTAATCAAATGAAAAATTTGCTTAAGAAGGTTGTTAATAGCCCTGATTACCTTATCAATATATTTATAGATTAGAGTGCATTTTATTGCTAAAAAATAATCCTAAATTTCAGATCCCAATAGAAATAAATTTGCAAAAAAATGTATTGAAAGGATAATAGCATGTCCAATTACATCCATTTTTACATTCAATTATGTGGAATTATGTTAAGTTTATAATATTTCAAATATTTAATAAAAACTTTCTTTAAAATCGTTATTATTTAATTTATTTTGGTACCGCCACTGGCTACAGTTAGATTAGGGCTTGGTGCCAACTGGCTGCAAAGTAAATTGCTACCCCATCTCTTTCATAGTCTAAGTTTGTAGCCCATATTGATGGCACCCAGTCTGGGTTCTCTATAACATGCAGAGCTGCGAGTTTACCTTTAAATTAATGAACAGTTAGGCGCTTACTTTTGACTTTGATTCTGGGGACGTTTGGTGGAATTTTTATTAATTTAATTAAATAATTGTACTGTTCTTACCTGATATGAAATGATTAGAGAATATCCGTTCATTTTTTAATTTATTTTCGGTTAAATCAGTTGTTTTCAGGGCCTTGATCCATTTTTATAGGCGTTCCAATCGAAGTGCCTCTGGTTGATCTCTATTATTGAATAACGAGGGGAACCTAAAGAATGAGAATCGAGACCCTTTCACTCCTACGAGCACAATTTATAATGGCACAAAACTGAGGTATAGTCAAATGTTTATAAAACTTATTGCAAACATTGAAACTGTAATAACTATACTATTATAACGTAAACAATGACATTGTATATCCCATAGAGAAATTAACATATTAAGTTTGTAAATATTTGTATACGTCGTTTATTCAGACAATACGTATATGCATATATTATTATTTGTCTATGATGCCTACCAACTACCAGCCTTTTTTTAATACGCGAGATTAGTCTGACGTCACAATTTGAAACTGTATCCAAATAAAACTTGTTACCATAGGAATTTGCATTTGAGTGTAGATTTTTGATTATTTACGCATTTCATACGTGTTTTTGAAAGGAATAAATTGTTGAAAAGTAAGTAATCATGTCTACTCAATATAAAAAATAATAGTTTTGATAATGTAAGTTATCCCGCAGTCCGTATTTTTTATTTTAAAAGCTGTATTTGAGGTTATATTTACTGAATTATTTGATTAATGTGAAAATATGAGATACATAATAGTGATTGTTTGTTCTAGTGTCATCAAAACATGTTTCAATATTCTCCTGAAACCATTTTAATGATAATATCAAAATGCTTAATTGAAGTGAAGTCTCCTTTCAAATATCCGAATGACGAAACATTAAAACCACTCTCAAGAGACATGAATTACATAATTCATTTTGATGAAGATATATTAGTGATAATTGAAAAATATAAAACATTCTACCTTTACAAATTTGTACAATTTATATTAACATAATAAAATGTTTTCATAATTATAAATTTTGATTGGTGGTAAGAAAATTAAATTGAGGAAACGCTGCAAATTTACATGATTGAAAATATGCCATTTAGTCTGAAAACTCAGAACATCATGTCGCAACTTTGCCTCAATCAAATCATATTTGTACGAGTTTCTGTTGGTTGCTTTAAAATTTTATTTGATCTGTAGGCTCTTTTTTCAACTACATGTGTAAACATATTCAATTTTATCTAAAAACAAATAATATAAACAAAACGTTTCCAAATTTCTTTATTACACAGAGAAATATTTACTTGTAATACAATGGTTTACAGTTAATATAAAGAGGAAAGTAAGGTACAATGTGGAATTTCAATTTAAAATAGCAAACGTTTAAAAAATCATACAAAGCAACTTTAAAGAATGTAAAGCGAAAGATGTGTAATGACAAATAATAATGTATATGTTATAGAGAGATCGATATATACAGTACAAAATCAGTTTACTTCTACCTTGTTTGCAAAAGTGTACAAAAAAATAGTTGGCTAATTTTCTTTTCTGCATCCATAAAATGACAGCTACACAAAAAGCTCCGGGATCTGGTTCTATTGTTCTACAAATATTGTATAAACACACAAAACAATATGTTATATTTATCATTATGTAGGTACCTTGTCAGCTTCATCCATTTGCTTCTTACTTTTGGATCCTTTGGAAATCTATAAAACTTACAGTTCTCTCTCACATCATAATGGTTACAGCCTGGTGACCAGCACAGTACCATTATTCTTTATGTGAAGAAACCTAAAATTAGATAATACAGATAGAAAAAGAATTAAAACAATTGTATTTCATAAGTTTATAGTAGCATGTTTAGGTTAGATAACTCTTTTATTAAAATTATATTGTTATACATACATATTTTGACTGGAATCGAATGTATCTCTTTGTAAAAGTCTTAGTGTATATCTAAACGCATAAATCAGCAGTTATATTCAAAATATAAGGGAATAATCTCTGGTCCAAAATCACACCAATGGTATTCGCGATTTTTGCTAAGATTACTGCGCCCACTAGTAGCGGCTTCGAAATTACTATAAATGACATAGAAAGTTCTTCGTCATTTGTTTACTATTGTAATTTCTCAATTTTTATTCCGTTAATATAGCTATTTTCTTGTTTTCGTATTAAATTTTGTAAAGGTGAGTTTGAAGATGTACTTTAGGGTTTCTTATTGTAGCTTATAATTGTAAAATTTAGATATTTTCACTCGAAGTAAAATGGAAACTACTTTACGATTTTCCATGCTGGAATATTTTAAATACATATCTGGTGGTATAAATTCTCGATGTGTTCAGGAAGGAGAAGAAGTTTATAATGCTAATCACATTATTTTGTGTGGTATTACCAAAAAAGAAGAGCATACTATAGATATATATAGTTTATGCTTACAAACAAGTGCTTTACAAGCCCCTCCACATGTCATAAAAGGGTCGTTTAATGTAAGCAATGAACAAGAAGTAAATGTATCAAGAATGCATTGTACTTGCAAAGCAGGAAATAGTGGTCGCTGTAAGCATATATCAGCTACTTTAATTGTATGTAATAGGTATGTAAATTGTCTCTGTAAACAGATATTTTGATTTTATCATTGAGCTCCTGTTTCACTGCTTTATTTTAGGACAAGTTTAGGTAACCTAGACATAATTTCTCAAACAGATATTGAGTGCCAATGGTCAACCCAAAAAAGCAAAACCAGCGAAATTTATAAACCAGTTCCTGTTAACAATATGCCATGTTACGAAAATATTGAAAGTAAAATTGTAATCGCTCTGGAGGCAGACAAGATTAGAAGAGATATGATAGATAAATTGCCTTCTTCTGCTTTGGCATTGCACAGGTATGTAGTCATTAATATTAATACGGTATGTATATCCAAGTATAAAATTATTTTTTTAAGCATCGGTAGGCGAACAATTAGTGATACTGTGGAAAATGATTTTTTTTCATTTATATTACACTACTGTGTTGAATGACAATGCATGTCAATCTGTTTTGATGATGCAACTGGGAAATGCCAATAGTAATTTTAAGAATCAGTGCTGTTATAAATTCTATGAAGAAAAATACCATATTGCTGATCTAGATCTCTTATCATTAAAAACAAAAGAATCCAAAGTTGTTTGGCGTCAAGAAAGGCAATACAGAATTACTGGCTCTAGGGTATACGAAATATTTACATATTGTGGAAAGGATTGGGGAACGAAAAGTATTAATTATTTTACACCAAAATTTATTTCAAACAAATATACAAAACATGGCTTAGAACAAGAAGCATGTGCCAGAAAAAAATTTGTTGAAGTAACTAATCTACTTGTTATAGAATTTGGCTTAGTAATTTCAGCTTGGAATAATTGGTTGGGTTATTCTCCAGATGGTGTTATTTTCGAAAATGAAAATATAATATATAATTGATTTTACCCTATTAATATTTTCCAGGTGCAACTAAGAGTATTGGACATGTTATAAATACTATGAAGTACTTAGAATTTGTAGATAACACATATTGTTTAAAAAAGAAACATAAGTATTATGGCCAAATTCAGATGGGAATGGCTGTACTAAATGTAACAAAATGCTACTTTATTATTTATTGTTCTTGTGATAAAGGGATGGTAATAATAGAAATCACATATGATTATATGTACACCAAAAACTTGCTCTTTACTACTCGAAATTATTTGATAATATGATTCACAACATATGTACACACTAAATAAATATATATCTACACACTAACAATTGTTTCAATTTATGTATTTATTTAAATTATTGTAATTATAACAAAAATTATAAAAACTTATCACTTGCTAAAATTGGACTAGACAAATTAGTTACTGCACTAAGTATTACAATTATGTCTTCTATGCAATGTACAAATGAACCTTGCAGAGTACCACTAAGTATTTTAAGTCTCTGGTTAATGCGTTCAATATGTACTCGTGCAGCAGCTATTTGTGTGTGGATTACTGCCTTATCTTTACTTAATTGTGTTTTATTTCTTAGAAATGGTGGACGATAAAGTTTAATGCTGTGTTCTTTACAAATACTGTTAATCAAAAAGCCTTTATCCACCATTATAGCTTTGCCTTCAGTTAAACTCTTTACCAAACCACATTCCTCAAAAATAACTTTGTCCGATGCACGTCCACCATATACTCTGCTAACAAAAGAAATTATTCCACCTGGAGTGACACCAGTCATAAACTTCACAGTGGATGAAGATTTATAATGAGAATAAAATCGGATTTTACAGCATAGACATTTTGGTTTTTGAATAAATACTTCAGTGCAATCTAAAATAATTTGCGTGTCACTTAAGTTTTCAAAAGATATAGGCATATTCTGTTGTATCTCTTCTATGGTAGGAAATGCTATTGCTGGCTTTAATATTTGAGCTAATATGGAAATTGTAGATATTAAATAATTTTTACAGCTACTGTACTTATGCCAAATAAGAGACTTAAAATACTCAAACTAATATTTGTTTTGAACTTCATAAAAGTCATCAATATTCTATCCATACTAGATACTTTCTTCAAATGTTTATCGTTATGATAAGTTTGAAAACTATTAACAATATATTCCAATAGCTGAAAATTATTGATACCTGTTACCTTTCCTCTGCCTTCCTTTGGGAATGTGAAAAAGGATAACTCTGGATTTCTTTTTTTCCAAGATGTACATTGTGGCACAGAGCAATAACAATTTGATTTAACTTTATTCATAATGCTTTATCGTTTGAGCTTAAGTATATTTTCTTCTTACACCGATAGTACCCAAAACCATTTGTGAATATTATAGTACTGGAGCTAAAATTGTGTACAGATGTATGCCACATGTTTCCTAAATATTTCTTCAAATTACGAAGTTACACCAACACAAATAATTCACTTATACTAGTTCTAATTTTGCTCGATAGAGGCGTATTCCTTGTTAGAAATGGCGAATTATGTTTGTTTGGATACAAAATTGACATAACCTAAGATTATGACGTCATTACTAATATCGCGTATAGTAGTTATATGGTGCTACCAGCCACGTCTGCTGTCCGAATATGGCCAACTGTAGGAAATAAAACTTATTAATACAAAAAAAGTTAATTTTTAAAATATGATATTATTATGTTAATATATCGAATAATCTAAATTTAATTACACATGCCCAATTTTATGACAGCATAAGTTAACAAAAATTGACAGTTGCATATCCAAACGAATAATTTAGTTCTGTGACCTTACCCACGCTTCGGCGTGGGTAAATAATGTTGGTGACATTGCTTTATCTTACAGTTGACAAGCTTATCGTTTAAAACATTTTTGAATTTGAAAATTCGAAAGATCTAGGCACTGTTAAGACATTTGCCTTGCAACTGTTTCAAGGAGGTGCGATAAAATGGCGTGCATGGTAAGTAAACGCTAAGAAAAAGATAACTTCCATTTTTTTAATTTAAATTTTTAGGGCCTAGTGACTCACGTTAATAGAACCATAGGGTATTGTGAAGTGGGCAATAAACAAATCATACACTTTGGCTTACTAAAACTGAATGATGAAGATTATATATTACCTGCGTGTTATTCATGGATTTCGGTTACAAAAACGATATCCTTTTCAGATGATTTCTACATATGCACACCAGACTCGTTCATTAAAAGTGTTGGTAATGTTCCATTCGCATCTAGTGAATTTATTGATCTGCTCGTTCGCTACAATGATTATGCATTTGATTTAATAGGATTTACCTGTGAAATCATGAAAATGTTAAAAGCATTCTATAATATAAGAGCTAACAGCGATGAAGCATCGTTAATAATTTTAGGAATTTTGAATAAGTTTGATCTTGAGTCTAAGCCAAAGATTTCTGAACTTATCATGAGACTACTGTCTGTACATCAATGTAGAAAAAACGCAATTCCAAGAGTTACGGGTATTAATATACCCCAGTGGTCTCTTGGTACACAAAAAGAAGACTACTCTACATGTTTTCTATTTGGTCATTTGCATGTATCCTTAAATCTTGGTTGCCTAATACTTGAAGACAATATCTCTTTTATTAGAGTTCTTATACCAAACCTATGTTATCTGAGGGATATGGAGGATCTTAACAATGCGTATGTTTGTATCAGAAACTTTACTGTATTTACTGAAATCTCAAATGAACGGTATGCTGAAAAACATGTATATCTATATGTACGCTTGGGAGATATTTTCATTCTAGCTTTGAAGACTTGTAACAGTCATATTGTGAAAGATCCACGTGCTATTGAGCCTAGAGCGTACAAAAAAATGGTACATTTCCAAATCATGAAAAAGAGCTCCGTGAGTAAGACATAACATAAAAAAAACATAATTTACACTTACAATATTTTTTAGGTATGCTATGGAATAACATACCAGCCTGAATTCTACTTACAAATATTAATATTATCAGATGACAACCCAGATTTTGGAGGCAATATACACTTAACTCTTCCTCGGTACTACGTTCCTGATATAGTGAATTTTAGAGAAGATAATGAGTATACAATGTACTATAATGAAGTGTAAGTTATTGTTGGAGTGTGATTGTTTCATTTTTGTTGAAATTGCAGTATGAACATTTTAGAAGACGTAGAGTTATTTTGAATTATACCTAACTAAATAAATCTACTAAAAACTTATTCAGAGAGTAGTGAATATATAAATATACATATTTATTCTTTCATTATTCTTTAGTACTGTTTTCACAATGTGTTAATTATGTATCATGGTCTTCTATATGTTACAAAAAGATATAGAATCAAAAGTAAAGATATTGGCCACCTCAAGTTTCATATTTTATATTATTTAATTTAATTTTGCTGAATGCAATATGACATAATTTTTCAAATTAAACATGTATTCTACTTGAAATTTCATATCTTCCTTGATCTCGCATCACCACACATTTCTAGTTAAAATTAATTTGTTTGGTTTTCATCAGTTCATAAGCTGTTTATATGGATTATAAAACTAATAAATATTAACAGGGAACCACAGAGGAGTTACAGCTATATGAATATTTTTTTACCAAATTAATGACTGATTGCAGGAGACCAATGAGGAATCCTAACTTTTGTTTTTTGTCCTATAAGAACTTTGTACTGATGGACCAAAATGCACGTTTCTTACTGACTAAAGTTGTGAAAGATGGCCCGTTTTATAAAAATATATATAATTTGGAACGATGTACACAAGTATTAGGTATAAATAGAAATTTAATTACTTTTGAGGGGACTGTAACTAGAAAATTGGTAACAAGAATTTCAAAATCAAGGCATTCAAGAAAACGTAATTTTGGAGTACCAGGTATGTAAATTCAGTTCAACATACTTAAATATTTTGTATTTGTATTATTTCAGACTTTGAGCCAATGGTGCATTATGCCATGTTAAAAAGTATTTTTTAAATATTGATCTAAAAATGTTTTTCTTCCAGTCCCTAATATATTCAGAAAACCATAATTAAAGATAGGTCACATTGAGGAAGACTTTTTAAAAATAGCCCTTGGGATTATTTTTGAAAAATTTTCATTCATTTGTGTTTGTTAATTCTAGTAATTGATAGTGTGAATAAGTAAAAATTCCTTCGTTTGAATATGCTTTTAATTTTACATATATTAGGTGCGTTCTTTTTGACTGAGATCTCAGTTAATCTCAGCTCACATCAGTAATGTGAGCGTTCTTTTTGTTTTACTCACTTTATGTGAGCTGAGATTTTTCATGGATGGTTTATATGTAGTTTTAACCAAGGTTATCTAAGGTTTTAACCATTGACATATAAATAATAAACACACGTAATCTATTTTTCTTTTGTTACAAATTATGGATACATTAATTAACATTATTAGATGCTGATACGAATCTGTCGTATAGTTTAAATCTATCGACAGATCGCACGCTTCAATTGAGATGTCGTTCTTTTTGGTGCTTACTCACATCACTTTATCTCAGATCACCTTAACTGAAGTTATCTGAGATCTCAGTCAAAAAGAACGCACCAAATGTTTGATGACGAGTACAAGGGTTCCAGTCGTTAGCAATGGTTTTGCTGGATCTTTCCATTTATATTGCATATGCAGTTGAGAAATATATTCTCGTTTGAAACGTGTCCAAAATTGTTGATACATACGTTGGATGTCTTGAAGTCGTGATAATCTATTTGATGGGTTTGTTACAAGATCAGCATCAGGGAGTAAGGTTGTAGGGCGACCAATTAAAAAATGTGAAGGTGTAAGGGGTTCTAGATTGTTCGGATTGGTGGATAAAGGGGGCGCGAATTTAAAATTCCCTCAATTTGTACCAAAAATGAATAAAAATCTTCATATATAAATTGTTTGCTGTACAGTATGCGTTGTAGATGGTGCTTAGTGCTTTTGACGGCTGCTTCCCATAGGCCACCAAGATTTGGTGTGTACGGGTGTATAAAATGCCACCAAGTTTTGGTTTGTACGGGGGTATAAAATGCTACCGTATGTTATCTTTGGTTAATTGATTATTGATATGGTCTTGGTTATTATGTAAAAATATACCCAATTCTTTTAGTTGGTTGTTTGCACCAATGAAGGTAGTTCAGTGATGGGCTGAATCGAATACTTTTAAGAATCGGATACATGATATTCGAATCATTTTAGGAATCGAATACTTATCCGAGTACTGAGTTCTCGAGAACAAAGATTGTATATGTATGAGGACGAATACGAACGAACACGAATACCGATACACCAACGCATCAACGGATACCGGTGCCTGTGCGAACTTTTTACTGTTGTTATGTGGTTATTTGTTGATCTCTGTTTTCTCTAAGGTAGCAGCTTAAGATTTTGGTTTCTTCGTTAGACAAGAACATTTGAATGTAATATAAATATTTTGAAGAAATCAAAACAAACAAAATTGGTCGTGTATTTTAATTTGAAATAAAAGTTCAGGGTTTCTCTTAAAATGTTTTTGAAGAAAATATAAAATATTTAACAGGATAGTGTACATGTTTCGATAAATGTAAAAATAATAAAGATTCTAATAAAACAACAAAAATAAATTCTTTAAAAAATAAAAACGAAAATAAATGAAATAAAATAGAAAATAATAAACAGATGGTATAAATGTAAAAATAATAAAGATTCTAATATTTACTGAAACTATTTAAAAATATAATCATTTCCAATTTTTTTGGAGATTATTGGTTTCGCCTAACATTTGTTCACGAATTTGTGAATCCCATGAACCTACCTTACAACTAAATGCATGGGCATGCGATATGAGTTCTCAATTCAACCGAGCCGAGCAATCAATCCGAGTCCTCAATCGGAATCTGCTGACAATGCTGACTGTTATTTTCGTGTTTATGCGATCAGTCATGCTGAGATCCGAGAACAGCCGGTATTCGGACACTTGGATATAAGAATCGAATACACCGAGTACTGTTAAGAATCGAATACTTTCCGATTCTTAAGGTTTGTTCCAACAAGAAATCCTGGATCAATCCGAGACTAATTTAGGATTATGAAATGAGCATGTGCGGATTCCATAAATTCATGAACTATTCCGGATCAAAGTTTTCTGTTGGAACGGATTTCTGATTGAATGGAAGTATCGGACAAAATATCGTCCCAACAGATGTTCCATTTCAATATTTATACTGAATATTGATACAACATATCATCAAAAATCGTACAATATATTCCAGTTAAAACCATTTCACTACTTAAAACTACATAACAAGAACAAAAATTAAAGGCATATCATATTATCAGCATGATAATACCAAAAATCACAAGGACTAGGTTAACATAAATGATCTCCATTAAAATTTGAAGCAAAACCTATATAAAAATTCATTCTACGCAAGCGCGAATTCCAAATCCGAAAAAAATCCACAAACTTTTCTGACGGTCCAAGAACAGTCCGAAATCAGTTCAAATGATTGTTGGAACATTGGACTTTACAAACGGGGATTCAATCCACTGTTCGTTGGAACGCTCAAATTGGATATGCTCATGATTCTGACGATCCCGGACTAATTTTGACTGTTGTTGGAACAAACCTTTAGTATTCGAATTCCCCATCACTAGCGTAGTTCCATTAGGTGCGTTCTTTTTGACTGAGATCTCAGTTAATCTCAGCTCACATCAGTAATGTGAGCGTTCTTTTTGTTTTACTCACTTTAAGTGAGCTGAGATTTTTCCTCCCCCTTCACCGATGCTGAATGTGTTTTAAGGGGGAATCAGTTGGACTTGAGTCGGAAATAAAGTGGAGGGGATGAAGAAATATTTGATTTGCTTGGTTTATTTGTAGTTTTAACCAAGGTTATTTATGGTTTTAACCATTGACATATAAACAATAAACACACATAATCTATTTTTCTTTTGTTACAAATTTTGGATACATTAATTAACATTATTAGATGCTGATACGAATCTGTTGTATAGTTTAAATCTATCGACAGATCGCTCGCTTCAATTGAGATGTCGTTCTTTTTGGTGCTGACTCACATCACTTTATCTCAGATCACAAGGTTTGTTCGTAGAACATAATTTGCTAACGGTTACCAACCAATTTCTGATTATTATGTACGCATGCGCGGTTTATGATTGGTTTCAAACCGGTCGGAAATTTTTCACTCTAAGAACGCAAATATGAGGTTTGTTCCAACTGAAGTAAATACCGTTTTATTACCGTACAATCTCAGTAACGCAGCAAATTTGATGTAAATTACACAGACTTATTATATTCACTAATCAGTAGGTCAACTGGGTTTGTATCGTAATTGTACGGTTTTTGTGTTAGTTGGAACAGACCTATGATATTTTCCCTACCTGACAGCGACTTTTTGTAAACACACCAGCAACTGTGCCGAAATCCGAATACTATCTTCAATATCGGATTGCTGAGGAAAATAATTTGTGATAAAATATATATTTCTTAAGTTGTGATATTAATATTTAAAATTATAAAGCTGGTATTACCAGAAAAAGGATGGAAAGTATGTTTTTGGTATTTTACCTGTTGTCGACATTTTCTTTATATTATGTTTTTTAGCAAGTAATAACCTGATTCTGGAAGAATTCTTAGTTTTTAATACAACAAATAATTCCTCAGAACTAGAGAACCCCTTAAAGAGCACTGAGAATACAAGTTTTTGTCATTTATTCTTAGATTGTAGCACATCATTTACATGGACAAGAACAAATACTCTTATGCTACTGGATATACACCAGAAGTATAGGTTAAAAGTTGGCACTTTAGAAATCCGTAATTTTTATTTATTTGTTATCAAATTCAAACACCAAAGAAAAAACAAATAAACAGCTCATTTTTAGTTCCTATTGGATAATTATCAATGTCCTTGCGAACTGCGCATGTCTGACATCTCTCCAACTTAGAATTTCTTATTAGTCAGCGAATTATTCTGACGGTTGCCAATCAGTTTCAAACCGACCATTTTCTTTGTACGAACGTTGGATTTTTTATCACTGATTTTTGGTTTGGCTTGTGCGAACGCTCTTTAACGAAATGCGCCTGTGCTGTACAGTTGCTAACGGTTTCTGACTGCTCTACGAACGAACCTATAAACTGAAGTGATATGAGAACTCAGTCAAAAAGAGGAGAGCGCACCTGTCTGGAAAAATGTCAGATGGTCAGCGTTGCCAATGTGTGAGGAATTCCTCACATTGTGAGGATTTTACATCAATGTGAGTGATTTGTGAGGGTTGCCTGAAATGTGAGGATTTTCAATAGGATGCGATTGATGCCATTCTCATGCAACTTGAATAAGAGCTCAAGAGCACAACATTGACTCTTAAAGATGTAGAGTCGCTCTGAAAATAAAATCTAGCATGGCAATAACAACAAATATTATCGAAGGTCAAATAATATCATTCCATATTTCATTTGGCTTGAGGTGCGATTTAAATGCAGAAGAGTACTGGGCCACTCATTTCAAATTGAAAAATGCTGTAAGTAACCAGTTATTTTAAAATTTGAAAATTGTTATGAATTTTTCGTTAGTATTACCACTTTCCAATGCCTATGTAGTTTTCTGTGTTTTGAATAATATAAAAACTGTTAAATCGAAACAAATTGAGAATTGATTGTCTAAAAGCACTTATTCATACACAAGAGGCTGTAAAAAAGGTATGTGTACAAAGTTTAAACCCAGTTATAAAATGATAAATATGTCCATACAGTAAAACAAAAATTGAAAACGTTTGAAATTTTAAATAAAATATTTATTACCATTATTAATTTTATTTGTTGTTTTTTATTTTTCTCTATTGAAAGATATTTTTATTTATTTTATTGTTATATTTCACTTGGAAAGTGATGTTTTTGAATACTTTCTATTTCTAATAAAAAAACGACTTAAACATGTTTTCATTTACCTACTCCCTTGGATATTGTTTTCATGAATTAGGTATTGATGAGGCAAAACAAATCATCACATTGACTTCTCATGTTTTTATCAATGTGAGGATTTTGTGAGGATTTTCAAATTTGGGCGCGATAAATGTGAGGATTACAGCTCTGCAATGTGAGTAAATTTCACATTTCATTTTGGCAACGCTGCAGATGGTATTCCTCGTCTGGAAGTGAATCTTCTTAAGCAAGATAAAAAACATTCAGTAGTTAAATTTGATACCAATTCTAAATGAATAGATTTTGTACAGAAACAGACAAAAACGCAAACATAACATTTTAATATTTTGCATCCTTGTCCTTGTTTATCTTTTAAATGGAAATGGGCCTGCATAGTCAAGTCCAGTAAATTGAAAAGGTAATGATCGTTTTATTCTATGATCAGGTAAATTGAACATGTAGCAAATGTTGGGTTAAATTTGAAACAAGTTATACATTGTTTGGATACTTTCCTTGCAAAGTTGCGTCCACTGATAGGCCAATAGAACTGTGATGAATGCCAATAATAGTTGAGGACCTGGGTGTAATAAAATGTGATGTTTATGTATAAATAGTAGTTTCCAAAAAATGTGTTTTGAAGAAAGTAATATCGGATGTTTTGTATGAATGGAGAGTGGTGTAAATCTTAATCTACCTCCTACAGGTAATATATTATTTTCGTCAAAAAATGATGCAAAAATGTTAAATTTGTGTTTTGATGGTAACTGTTTGTTTGATTTGAGAATCGCTATTTCTTCAGAAAAACATTCTGATTGTGCTAGTTTAATTAATGTGAAATTGGCATGATTGAATTCTGAGACTGTAAGAGGTAAGTTAATCTGTATTCTTTCCGTTTTTGTATGTTGAAAATAAATCTGAGATAATAGCCAAGTTACACGTTTTAATTTATTTAAATTTGAATATCTAGAGAAAAGTAAAAATTGTTCAATAGTTGTGGCCTTGAGTATGGTACTGGTTTTCTTTAAATCGGGTAAATTGATGTTTAAAATAGTATCATTACATAATGAGTTATCTATAAATTCATAGAGAAAATCAGGTCCGTACCACCATAATTTTGAATTTCCTAGCCTTTCTGGTAAAACTCCTCGTGACGCTAAGTCTGCGGGGTTTTCCTTTGTATTGACATAATGTTAACTGGTAATATCGGTCATAGTTTGAATTTTGGATACGCGACAAATGTTTGCAACAGAATGAGCTCCTTTTGAAGCCAACATAGAACAATTTGTCACTCCAATAGTATACAGGTAGTGTTGGAAAATTGGTATTACAAATTTCTTTTACTAACTGTGCACCTAATAATGAGGCACATATTCGAGTCTGGTTATCGTAATTGTTTTTAAACGAGAAACCTTTGTCTTTGAACATAGTAAGTGAATAGAATAATTTCCTTGAGCATCTTGACTTCTTAAATAGATGCAACTGGCATAAGCTTGCATCGAAGCGTCACAAAAGCAATGCATATCTAGTAATTGGTGATTTGATCCAATTGCTATCCGAGGAATTTCTAATTGATTCAGTTGAGCTGTTTGATTATAAAATTGTGTCCATGACACTAATAAATATTGCGGAATAGGCTCATCCCATGGTAATTTGATTGACCATAGTTTTTGAATGATGATCTTTGCTACTAGAATTACTGGACTAAGAAGACCAAGTGGGTCATATATTTGCAATATAGAAAGAATTTGCCTTTTAGTAATCGAGGTATGAGAACAAGAAATGTTTATATCATATTTTAAAATATCTTGTTTACTGTCCCATTGAACACCTAGGGCTTTGAAGCTTTCAGACTCGCTTAAATTCAAAATCTTGTTAGGAATGTCTTCGGGATCAATGGTTTGTAGAATGTGAGGATGATTTGAAACCCATTTTCTTAAAATGAAATTTGCTGATGATAGAATGGATGAAATGTTAGTACATCTAGTTTGCAATTCATTGATATCATTTGAACCTCTTAGTAAGTCGTCGACATAAACATCTGACAAAATTGTATTTGATGCAGTAGGATTTGAATTATGATTTTCGAGAGCTAATTGATTGATACATCTAATTGCTAGATAAGGCGCTGATGTGGTGCCATATGTGACTGTATTGAGCTGGTACGTTGAAAAGTCCTCATTTGAGTTTTCTCTCCAAATTATTAGTTGAAGTTGTTTATGGTCATTGTGTATTAAAATTTGCCTATACATTTTTGACACGTCTGCTGACACGACATATTTGTAAAGTCTGAACCTGATTAGTATATCAAAAATATTATTCTGAATTTTAGGGCCCACTAACTGTAAGTCATTAAGGGACCATCCCGAACTAGTTATACATGAGCCATCGAAAACTACTCTGAGTTTTGTTGTAATACTTGTTTCTTTGAAAACACCATGATGTGAAAAATAATAATTTGGATTTCTTATTGATTCTGTTAATTTTGACATGTGGCCTAATTGTATATATTCATGAATGAAATTCTTGTAAAGATTATGAAATTCTGGATTTGATTCAAATTTTTTCTCTAATGCCTTGAATCTATTAATAGCTGTTTCTTTAGAATTGCCCAATATTTCCGGTGGCCTTTTTAATGGAAATTTGACAATAAATTGACCATTAGAATGACGTGAAGTAGTTGCTTTGAATAGGGTTTCACAAAGAAGGTCATCTTCAGACATTGAAGTGGGTTCAATGATTTCATTGAGTTCCCAAAATTTTTTTAGTTGATAATCCTCGGGTATGTTTTTAGAAAAATTGCAAATAGACATTTTTATTGGTCTTGAAATCAACCCGGAAATGATCCAGCCTAGCTTCGTGTTTTGTAAAATTGGACGATTTTTACCTAAAGTGATTTTGCCATCTAATAAAAGGTCCCAAAATAGAGTGACCCCGATAATCATGTCGATTTGCTTAGGCAAATAGAATTCCGGATCAGCTGAATTTAGGCTATCTGGAATATTGATTGAAGAAATATCAACTTGTTCTGTGGGTGTAGTTGATGATATTATTGGAACAACATATATTGCATTGAAAATTGTTACAGTTCGAGTAAATGGAAATAGAAGTCCTTTTTGTTAGAGTAGATATCGTTTGATTGATTCCCACGATTGACAAATTGGTAGGGATCAATGTTAGGTTTAAACGCTTGCAACAAGATTCAGTGATTAGATTGGATTGAGCTCCAGAGTCTAATAACGCTCTACAGACTTGATCGTCTTTTACTTTGAAAGTTACAGTTGAGAGAAGAATGGATGAATTGTAAGTATTTTGTTGGTTATAAATTGAATTTGTTTGTAGTAAAACATTTGCATGGTCTCCTTGGGAACTAGATGAATTGCTATAATCACTGCATGACTGTTTGATTAATAGAGAATTGCATTGATTGTCTTGTTTGATACTTTTAATTGTATTAGAATTGTATAATAGTGTATTGTGTTTTCGTCTGCATTCCTTACAGCAGCTTAAATTGCATGTTTCTTTTGAATGTCCTATTCTCAGACAGTTTGAACATAATTGTAATTCTTTCACCTTGTTCCATCTTTCATTGATGCTTAATTTTAAGAAGTCAGTACATGATAAATATAATGTTCACCTTTGCAGAAGTTACATGTTAATTTATTGATTGATAAATATACTTGATTACGGCCTTGTGGTTTAGTCGATTTTTGGAATTGAATATTGGGTTGATTATGATTGGTAGGAACTTTAGTTTGAAAATGAGACTCTTCCATTGATTCCAATACATTTTGTCTTTCTTTTAAGAATCCTAGAAAATTGTGTAATGTAGGTACTTCAGATGAAGTATAAGATTCTTTCCATTTGTTCTGAGTAATTTTATGTAGTTTATTATAAATGATATGAATAATAGTCATATCCCAAAGGATCTCTTTGGAAAGCTTCATTCCTTCAAGGGCTGTGATATGCTTTGAAATGTCATCTACTAGAGTTCTGAATTGCATAAATGTGGATTCATTTATAGGATTGATATTAAACAATGCTTCAATATGAGTATCAATTAAAAATTGTTTTTTATTAAATTTTTCACAAATTTTTTGCCAAGCTCATTGATAGTCTTGAGATTCAGCACATCCCGAAGTTACTCGTTTTGCATACCCTTCTAGAGCAGCATTTAAATCATTTAGATAGGTATTGGAATCAATTGTTGACATAAAATTCTTTTTAAATTCTAACCACTGATCATATTCACCATTAAAGACAGGTAATTTGATTTTAGGAAGTAAAAAGCTTAGTAATGAATCTTTGACCGATGAAGAATTTACTATTGTTGTAGGACTTGTTCTTTTAGAAATGTAAACTTTTAAAAATGATAAATTACTATAATATTTATTTTCAAAAGGTTCTCGTTCATCAAACTGTATCTCTAGTCCTTCTTCTATACAATGTTCTTTAATTAACCTTTGTATATTTTCAAATTCATAAATTAAATTGATACTATTGTCGTATCGTAATTGAATATCTATTAAATCACGTGAGATGATACCCTCTTTGATTGAATTGATATATTTGTCAACGGTAGTTAAACGTTTTTTTGTAGATCCCCTGTTTCTAATAAGTTGTTTGATATCTACACTAGCCATTATAATAGAAAGTAATTATTAATTGAGATATAATTTGATGCATGTGTTTTTAGATTTGTGTGAAAAATGCAATTCGTAATAATATTTGAATAGAAGAGAATTGAAATAATACGCTCTTGCATAATGATCTTAATGACAATAGTAAATAGGGATGCAGGTTATAATAGGATCGGACTGACCTTGTATTTATTCTAGCATGGCTACTGGTTGCACATCCGACCAAATTGCTATTCTACGTTGCTGTTTCTTGAAACTTGACTGGATAGGCACACTTCTTCAATTTGTGGATGGATTGATTCCTTGTGTATAATTTGTAGTTTTATTTTAATTGATTGAAAATTGGTATAATACTAGACTTATTCACACATCCGACTTTCGAAGGACCAATGTTCTTTGTTAATTATAGTAATTGATGGTGTGAATAAGTAAAAATACCTTTGTTTGAATATGCTTTTAATTTTACATATATTATATAAAAATTCTGACACATGTATCTTACACTGACAGCAACATGCAACGATCGCGACGCTGATAATCTGTCGACCACATCGTTACCATGGTTTGACAAAAAATAGAAAAATAAATTGAACATAAACTCCCGCCTTTTGAAGGGAACCTTCAAATGAATACATAAGTAAATGTGCGAAAATAGATATGAACATAAAATGGCATTGACATTGCACATAATAAAATATCACTAAATGTTTGTATCTTCTTCCATTGGAAGTGGGCATAAATGTAATGAACGGTTCACAATTCCTGCAGTGGTTTGGATTCTTGCAAGTCTGGAAACACCATCTTTTCCTTGGGAGAGATGTAGGATTCTACCAAGAGACCATTTGCATGGCGGCTGGTTACTGGTTACAATAGGTGCGTTCTTTTTGACTGAGATCTCAGTTAATCTCAGGTCACATCAATAATGTGAGCGTTCTTTTTGTTTTACTCACTTTAAGTGAGCTGAGATTTTTCCTCCCTCTTCACCGATGCTGAATGTGTTCGCGACGCTGATAATCTGTCGATCACATCGTTACCATGGTTTAACAAAAAATAGGAAAATAAATTGAACAGTGTTATTACTTCTAGTGAAAATTTCAACAATGAAAAAATTGTCTATTTTTTAATCAAAAAACTTGGTCAATTTGTCACAGGTGTTTACTGGCGTTTTAGGTAGACTTCGTTGCATAATAGAAAAATTCACCTGAGGTTGCAGCCGTTTGCGCGAACTGGTCAAAACAAATCGGCATAAGACCCACCGCATATTGAACCCAGCACACGCACAGACCACGAACAACCCCCTCGTGTGTTATTCTGTAAACAGTGGTTTAAAGTAGGATACCGCACATTGATCCTAGCCCACGCCAAGCACACACCCAACCCAAGTTCGCTTAGGTCGGTTTGAGTGTGTCGTACAGTTGTCGTGGGTCGTATGTAAAGCTCGATTTATTAAAAATGGAGAAGTTTCCAGTTCTTTATGACACCAGTATATAAGATCCACATTTAAGGATGAGTTGTGGGCACAGATTGCCAAAAGGAGATAAATTATAAAGATGGTAGGTTTATGTCGTACATTGTAAGTAGGTATGTATGTATAATGTGACCCATTTAAGAGGTATCTTATGTTACGTATAAATAAAACTTCTTTGTTTCAAGGTAATTATTATATAGGGTGTCCATTTCAATCCGACCGGCGAAATAAAATAAGAGCATTACATTTTCGTAAAACAGTTACAGGCAAATTTTCGATACCACCGATACTTGTAACCTTAAGTAGAAAGTGTAAGGTAATTTAAGGTCAAATTTGTTCCTTCGGACTCAGAATCCAAGTCAATAAGTATACGTTGGTGGTTCTTAGTCATTGTGGAATTGGGTCTGGATATGGCGTGGGTTCAATATGCGGTAGATTAGAGAAACGTGGACGTGGGTTGGGCGTTTATTGTGTGTGGGTTGTGTTTGGGCTGTGCGTGTGCTGGGTTTAATATGCGGCAGGCCTAAATATTCGTTCTACGCCATTGTTCGTTACTAAGCCACATAGATAAACAATATAGAATTTGGTTTCTGTGATTGTCAATGTTCCAACTTCAAGTGGCTTCTTCTCTCGTGAAACGGAGTCTACCTAGTAATTTATTATACTGGTGGTAAATAGACAAACATTACAAGAATGTCCAAATTGACTGAATTAAATATGTCATTACCTAAAATACACTGATTGACAAACAATTTTAGATCTCCCTTCATTTTTAAAAATATTTATGTAATACTTAAGTTCAGTACGACCAATTTGAAAGGTATCATATTAAGTAAGACAAATGTAATCTCTTTGACAAGTATCTTACTTCTGTTGTCTATTAATTATTTATTAGAAGTCGACAATAGTATCAATAATATTCTTATTCAAACAGTTGTATATTGAAAACAAAAAACTATTAAAACGCCGCCATTAGCAAATACGAGTTTACGGCGAGTCCCCAGCACATAGACAAAAAAGGTCAGTCATATTTTAATATTTGATTTTCAATATAATGTATGGGCCAGTCGTTCACTAAATCTCAAATGGAAACTTTTAAACTAAACATCTTCACGAGAGTATAAATTGCAACATATTCATCGTATATTTTTTATACCGGCATATAAGTACATTTGCAATGATTTTTCACTTGAAGATGACATAAATGTAAGCGTTTAGGCTGGGCGCAAGCTGACACGCAGTTACCACGTGCAGGGCAGCACAGTACAGGGTACGACAGCTGAAGAAAACTGTGTGGCGCAGTTGCCACTGCATATTGAGACAGTTTTTATTACCAGTTCACTGCAGCATTTTGACGAAGGTGGATGTGTTTTCTCCTCTAATTTGTTTTGGCATGGAGGATCGTTTAAATTTGAGCTCTGAGTCGGATTCCGACACTGAGTTGCCGACAATACTTCTACTGTACCAGAAGTCACGATGGAAGCTGACCAGAAATGAATTTATGAAAAGAAGACGAACGCTCGGTGAATTCGCGCTGACGAGAGAACTCTTGAACGAACATTTTACTAATTATTTCCGGCTGAGCCCAGCTGAGTTTGATGAAGTTAACACTTTAATTCGACCTATAATTTACACCGAGGGATGCAGTGCTCAACCAGCAATCGGAACTGAAGAACTGGTTATTTTTTTGAGGTAAGTTTGCTTTGGATATTTTTTATTTATTAATTTTTACTTCTCCTCCCAACCCTATCTAATATGCGAAAAAAGTATTGGTTTACCCCAAAAAAAGTTGGAATTTTTTTGTTTTTCAGCAAGGAGAACACGTAAAAACGGCCGTCGTTGTTGTCGGCCACTTTTCGTAAGATGTCTGGTTAGCACGAGGCAGTCTCCATACTGCAATAAGTCACAAATTTTATGATTGAATATTGTTCAGGACATCTCACAGATGAACCCTATCGATTTTCAGCTCACCAGAGCCAGTAGAACGGGTGCTATGGTACTTAAAGTACCACATTTTTTGATAAATTTCGGTTTGTTACCACGATACAGCTTTCGGAGTGTATACAATTGACCAATTTTATGATTGGATATTGTTCAGGGCGTCTAATGGATGAATCCTATTGATTTTCACCTCACCAGAGCCAGTACAACGTGTGGTGATTAGAAGTAAGCGTTCCACATGCCA
Organism: Galeruca laticollis; assembly: GCA_963921935.1. Lineage (NCBI taxonomy): Eukaryota > Metazoa > Arthropoda > Insecta > Coleoptera > Chrysomelidae > Galeruca > Galeruca laticollis. The sequence goes on from OY998180.1 coordinate 180,213,163, forward strand.
AACCATTTATCTTCCATACCATTAATTAGGGAAACAATCGGTGCGAAACGATATAATACCATATGTTTTTAAAACTCACTGGGTTATCATACATTTAAACAACTAATAACCATAACCATGACCATCGTCAACAAAGTCGATGACACAGTCTACATACGACTAAGATATATAACTAACAAAGAATTAATGACTATTTACTATACGGAATTATATTATTTATACATACTAAATCGATACACTTCAGTCTGTTGGCTTTGTTAACAATTATTGACAATAACCTTGTCAAGTCGGTTGTTTTACACTTTTAGTAGCGTTCTAATCTGAACGTGTTTTTATTAACTACCTAAATAAACGTATTTCCTAAAGAATCGTGGTTTACTTTTACTGACTAACCTTCCTACGTTTATTAGTGGCCATCTAGTTCAATAACCGTCACATCATCTCTTCTTGGGAGGAAAATTATATCTGATAATTTTTCGATTCTGAATTTAACTGTTTTTTTTTATTAATCACTGAGTTGTTGACGTCGAGGATAGCTGAGACAGGTGGAGAATCAAACCACCTCAGTTAAAGCCACTCGGGGGACGCCTCAAGGGGGAGTGATATCACCCCTTCTATGGAGCATCGTAGTAGATGACCTGCTCCACAGGCTAACGGAGTTTGGCTTCGAATGTATGGGCTATGCTGATGACATAGTGCTAATAGTCATAGGCAAGTTCGAGAGCACCTTGTGTGATTTATTACAAAAGGGCCTCAGAATCATTGAGCAATGGTGCTTGTCAGCGGGGCTAAACAAAACCCAAACAAGACCATATTAATTCCAATTACCCGGAAAAGAACACTTCCAGCCATGAAACCCATATCCTTAAACGGGGAAATCATAGAATGGAAATCAGAAGTTAAATATCTAGGGATAACCCTAGACAGTAAGCTTCTGTGGAATAAGCATGTTGAAATAACTGCTAGTAAAGCAATAAGAACTTTGATGGCGCGCAGAAATCTAGCTGGTAAGAGGTGGGACTGTAACCCAAAAATACTGCGATGGATGTACGCCATGATTGTGAGACCAGCAATTACGTATGGGGCAATAGTTTGGCATAAAAAAGCAAGTCAGTACAGCACGAGGAATACCCTCTACAAAGTTCAAAGGCTTGACTGTGTGTGCATCACTGGAGCTATGAGAACGTGTCCAACTAGGGCACTTGAGATCATTACAGATCTCACATTTCTACATCTGGTGATAGAGAGATCTGCCCAAGAGACAATTCCTAGAATATATAAGGAAGGTTCATGCAATGAGAGTATTAGAAATCAGGGAGCCTGGTCCTCTCTAACAAAATACATCTCATCAGCGAATTTTCCCAGTGACGAAATGATCAAAAAAGTAAGTATCGAAAAGAATTTCCCTACGATGCTAAATACGAGGAGAGGCCGGGAAAGGGAATACACCACCCAAACTCTCAAAGAAAATACCATTAGGTGGTATACGGATGGTTCAAAAACCACCACTGGAGCAGGCGCTGGAGTATTTGGGCTTGGCACTAGATACTCATTATCGTTAGGCTCCTTCCCGAGCGTCTTTCAGGCAGAAATACTTGCGATTGAAAGATGCGTGGAAATGAACCTAGAAATAAACTATCAGAAATGTGAGATATCGATCCATTCTGATAGTCAAGCAGCTATCAAAGCATTGAGCTCCCATGTCATTGACTCAAAGTTGGTATGGGAGTGCCGAAAAAAAACTTGATGAATTAGGCAAGAATAACAGGGTCACTTTAGTCTGGGTTCCTGGCCACTCGGGAATCACAGGAAATGAAGAGACCAATACACTTGCCAGGAAAGGAGCACAAACGCCCTTTATTGGCCCGGAGCCTTTCTGTGATGTAGGAAAATGCTCCTATAAGAAAGAGTTTCGGAAGAAGGAGGAAACCGAAAGAGAAGCACTCTGGCGGTGCCTTCCCGGGTTGGAACATTCCAAAAAGTTCCTGCGGAACTTTGACACTGTTAGATCCAAAACATATTTGGACCTCAGTAAAAATAAGCTACATCTCCTCACGGGCTTTCTTACAGGACACTGATGCCCTAGGAAGCACCTAATAAGAATAGGTCTAGCAGAAACTGACGAGTGTAGATTCTGTGGGGAGGTGGATGAAACTCCGGATCACCTAGTTCTGGAATGCCTCGCCATTGCAAGCCAACGCAAGAAATGCTTCGGACAAGAAACATGTAAGAGTGAGGATATAACCTCGTTGAAGCCGTTCCAAAAACTAGAGTTCATTAGAACCCTGGAACTGGAAGGCGAGCTGTAGTAGTAGCGAGAACAGCTCTGATAGGGGGGGGGGGCACAATAAACTTTAGGTTTCAGTGCATTGTAACCCCGTTAAAATCTAATCTAATGGGACAAGTTATTGACAAGATTTTTTCTAGTTGTGACTTGGCTAAAAAATTGAAAAAGGGGACTATGCAAATCCCTCCTCCATCTGAACCACCCTCCTTTGAACATATTTTGAATTACACTTTTGTGGGGAGAAGCATTTCCATTAATGAAAAATTTAAAGAGATCGTACCGAAAAGAAGTGTAATGGGAAACCATGAGAACAAGGTGTTTAACTACAGGCTTTCGCGCGCAAGGCTATGTGTCGAATGCACTTTTGGAATCGCGATTTGGAGCATTCCAACGGCCTTTTTAAATTAAACTCACCACTGTCGTTGATGTCGTCAAAGCAGCATGTGTATTGCACAATCATTTGAGAAGAAATGCAGTTGTAGCTGGTGATAGTGACAGAATGGATTAGCTGAAAGTTTACACAGAAATCAACTCTAATTATTCCAGGATATACAACAAGGAGTGTACAAAAGTCGCGATATCAGTAAGACAGAAATTTACTGAGTACTATAATTATGTAGGAAATGTGCCATCGCAAGAAAGTGTTTCCCAGGGGTACTACTAATTATTTATTGAAATTAGTGAAATCTTGTAAGATTGTACTAGCATAATTTAAAAAAAAATCAATAAATCTACATGGGTAAATATACTTTGTATAAGTATTTTTTAAAACAAAATATTTTCTGAAATACATTTTTGATTCTGAGAGTCGACTGTATTATTTATAAACTATATTGTAAATGAAATTTGGTGGTACTCACCGTTCGTTAAATTAGGTTCATTTGCAATTGTTGTCCAAATGTCGTGTTTCAATTTAGTTTTCATATAGTTGAGATAACTGGTATTAAATAATAAGACTGGGTAGTTTCGCACTAGTTCGTTTAGTTGTTCTTCAAGTGATTCCATTTTCACTGACAGCCTATAGGAAATTGAACGAGTGTCACGCAATTTCTGTGTCAGATTCACGAATGCCACATTTGCCATATGCGATGCAGTACTGCCCTGCCCCGCTATGCCTCTCAATTCGTGCGATTCCGTTGAACAACGAGAGTTACAGAAACTGTGCTGCCCTGTATGTGTCAACTGCGTCTCAAAATGCGCCCGACATAAGGCCGTTTGTTATTAAAAAAGTGTTTCAATCAATCAACATCACAAACCCTAAATACCTGTAATCACTTAATTGCAATTACAGGCAATGGGGAGTTCAAGTTTATTATTTTTTCTTTAATATAACATGAAAAAATCGATATTTAAAAATTACTGCATCTATGCAACTTGTAGTGCATCACGTCAATTTTGTGCCTTGGCTGTAATGACATTAACGTAGGCCACTTTCTCTAAATAAAATCGAAGATCGCATAATAGTGTATTCCATATCAATGATGGAATAAACAAAATTCTACACGAGTATAGAATTTTGAATTCCACCCGTGTTGTAGTCTATACTTTTTCTACGACTATCAAATAAAAAACAAATCAACATATGAAATTAACTGCAAAGAAACTTAACAATATACTTTATAGTTAAGGATATACATCTGAATATTCAATTAGAAATTCAATAGAACTGATCAAAAAATTAAAAGCATTCAACTTGCAAGCTTATTTCATTTTATGTTACCAATATTTTCAATAAAATTCCTCCTAAAGAATGTCTAATATTTGTAAGAAAGTTACTAGAAGATAAAAATATTAATCCAGGAATAATTTCAGATATACTTGATTTATTTGATGTATGTATTAATAAGAATTATTTCACTTTTGACAATAAGATATATGTACAATTCAAAATGAAGGTTTGCCACTGGCTCTATAATACCAATTTTGGGAAACATTTTTATGGACAATTTAGAAAGAAAGATCTTTGAAAGTAATATTTTTATATTTTAAAGATGGAGCAACATCTTTAAAATATAAAAATGATCTGAGTGAATAATTTCACCCCATAAAAGAGGGGTTTTTAGTTTCATTTTATTTGTTAATTTTGTGAAAAGGTACATCTAACTATTGTGCCTGTGATGCCGATCCCTTTCAATGTTTCCCTTTTTTAGAGGTATTTTTTACCATTGACGAAAGCTCCGATGATGGCATGTTTATTTGCCGAAAGCGCTTAGCTTAAATTTTTTAATAAAATTTATTTACACACTTTCATCTTTTGAGAAAATACACCCATCAACCTTCTTCTACTTCTATTAAGATTTCTGACTACAGGATATTCTTATGTAAATCTTGCCTATGCATTTAGAATTCACAAATCGATAATTTGTAATATCATAAGAGAAACTTGTAACGTTTTGTGGACTCCATTTCAAAAAACTCACATAGAGAGGCTATACAACCGAGTGTGTGACTTATATTGGCATTAAGATTTCTGACTACAGGATATTCTTATGTAAATCTTGCCTATGCATTTAGAATTCACAAATCGATAATTTGTAATATCATAAGAGAAACTTGTAACGTTTTGTGGGAAATATTGTCACCAATTTATTTTAAAAAAAACGACACAAGAAGAACTGTTAAAAATGGCTAATGATGTTTATCAATTATGGCAGTTGCCTAGGAGCAATAGATGGTAAACATGTCCGAATTCAAGCTCCATTACACTCGGGATATCAGTTCTACCAAAACAAGTTGACAAGAACACAAGAGCCTACACTACAACAAAACAGAAAAGTAACCTTTAAATGACAAATTTCTCAATTTTACGAATTTTTTCTTGACCATGTCAAGATGCTTGCACCAATTTAAATTGGAAGTGAGCGTGATCTTGAAAATAAATTTCAAAATAAACAACAATACAGTTTGTCAAGTTCAAAATTTTCACTTCCAATCCGAATTGGAAGTGAATGTAAACGTACCTTATCTGTTGTATGTTAAATTATATGTTTCGGGGTAATTTAGTTGTTCTGTGTCATTTGATTTGTCAGTCAGCCATCGTCCGTCATGTTATGAATATAATTAATATATAATATAATTTTTTCCTTCCTGCGGGCGAAGAAAAAGTATAGTAAGCACCTCGTGTTAAAAACTTCTTTAGTCACTCGTTTCACAAGTAACCTTTTTGACACTAGGTACTTTATATACTATTATGTACTTTTTATGAAGGAATATAATCAATTTTAATACAAAATTTAAAAGAAAACAAATTATTAAACAGTTTTAACAATCGACAGTTGACAATTGTTGCTAAATAGAGTTTTCTATTTTTTTCTTAAAAAGTGCCACATAGGTAATACACTTACGCTGCACTTCTGGCTCTAACAATACTCAACGACCGTATTAGTAATTTCACGTTCACTTTACAGGATTTTTTATGAATTTTGATATTCCTGTACTACTTCTACTCTGCGTAGTGCAGCTGGTGTAGCCAACGGAACATGCATATTTTTTCTTTCTGTCAAATGAACCGTCACATTTAGAGGGCGCCACAAGTATTCATTCCATACCAAGGGCGAGAATGAATATTCCATAATCAAAAACTACGTCAGAATATAGAAATTCTATAATAGTCGTAGAGAAAGTTATTTCTGATTTTATGTTTGTTTAGGTAACCTCGTTTGGTCAATGTGTTTTTGTGTTTAATTGCGTTTGTGACTTTTACGTTTGCTTGCGTATATTCTGGGTCGTGTTGATGACATAAATTTGGATGCTATTAAAACACATTGAAAAAGTTATGAATAGACGATATAAATATTTAAAAAAGTAATATAAATATTGTTTTGTACCATAATGTTTGAATACAACAATTAAAACGCATAACAAAAAAGTTGTTTTGGTTCTAATTAATGAAGACCGCAGGAGGCGTTGGTTCCGGGCTGTAAGACGGACTAATTTTAACAAAAACACAACTTATTTCTGTGGCGAAAATCATTTTAATGTAAGTATTTAAATGCATATACATAAAATAATGTATTCTCTCTTACATTATTCAATTTTGTACTATTCATCAACATTGTATTTGTTTTAGAATGATATGGAGACTTATATGCAATTCAAAATGATCGGAGGTAAAATTATCCTCAAAAAAAATGTTGAACCTCATATTTTTCATTGGCAAGTAGCAGCTAATTCAAAGAAAAGAAAATCAGATACCTGTTTTGAAAGTGAACCCTCGAGTGTAGAGGTGCTAGATAACAGATGTCCAGAGGTCAATGATAATTATCAGCAAACTGAAGTGTGTGTGAACTATGTGAGTATATCTTGCAAAATACGACTTACACAAAAAAATGTTAAGCTTGATATCTCAAGTTTATCTTTTTACAAAGACATTGTGACATCCCCAATTAAGAAGAAAAAAGCTTTATATATCGAATAGTCAAGTACAGAAGAAACTACTGAGGGACCACAAACTCGGAGTGATTTTATTCCCAAAAGTGATAGCAGTGAGAATCAGAATGTGAGTAAGAATATTCCACAGATCTTACAACTCATGGATAAATATACAAAAAGATATTTAGGCGTACCAAAAATTGGGCATTGGTAAATTTGCTATGGAAATATTCAAAAATAAAAAAGGAACAAATTTTGATATGCTTAATGAAAATCAAACTCAATGATTCTTTTGTCAGGTTAGCTTATCAGTTCTTTTGTCAATAGGTGGGGCTTCACAGTTGTTCAGCAATAATATTTTTCAAATGGATTCTTATTTAAGAAAAAACATATATTAGCCAGAACAAGATATCATAAAATATAATCTATCAATACCATTTAGAGGCAAATAGTGTGAAGTTCAATCTATTATAGACTGTCTTGAAATTCAGATGCCCTCAAACCCCGTTCAACAATCATTAATTTGTTCCCAATATAAAAAATGTAATACAGTTAAATACTTAATATCTTGTACGCCAAATAGCTCTATTAATTTTATTTCTACTGGTTTTAGTGGACGTATAAATAATACATTATTATTGGAGTAATCAGAGTATTTAGCAATATTTACCTCACAACTCCGTAGTAATGGCAGATCGTGGTTTTAAAAAGTTAGAGCAGTTATTAAAAACAAAAAAAAATATTATAAATTACTAAGACGTCCTATTGTCAGCAGTTCTGTGAAACCGACAAAAGAAGAAGTACTGGAAATTAAAAGATTTGTCAGTTTAACCCTTAACAGGCGTTGCGGAGTCCCTGGGACTCTAAGTATGATACTGTGATAACGTTCGTATTTGTTGATCAGGCGGTAGGTGCTGCTTAATACCTTCCTATGGTGGGGAGACCCATCCCGTGGTGCTCAGTCGACTTCAGTCTATTATCAAAGCAAGTACGTGTAACAAAGATCTTAGGGTCCGAGGGACTCCGTGGCGCAATTAGTGTAATATTTTCAATTTAGTGGCTATGTCTGAGAATCCAAAAACAGTTAAACCTACAGACTCTAACTTTGAGCAATGTGTGCTAAGATGGTTCGAGGAATGTAATACAGAAGGTTCAGACCAAGATGGCGATCCCGAAAGCAAAACTACTATTGAAAATGCTATTACAAGCGATCACGAAACAGAGAGTGAGCTGTCTGGTGATGATTATGACGATGAAGATGGAATACAGGTTACCGAAAATGAAAACGACAGTGACACAAGTATTTCAAGAAAGAAATATTTTTACGGAAAAAACAGATACAAATGGCCGTCCACCGAACCAACCGGAAACGTGAGAACAGCAGCGCTTAACATATTGAAGTTGCCAGGGAATAAAAATGTTGTACCAGAAATTGCACCGCTAGAAGCATGGAGGCAAATATTCTCGCAAGATATCCTAGATATTGTTGTGCAATACACAAATTTAAAAATTCAGGGATTTCGTAAGAAACCAAGCAATCAGAACCACACAGAGTACTGGGAAACAAATTCCATTGAAATAAATGGTTTTCTTGGACTTGCTATTAACTGCTGCCTTTAAGTCTAATAATGAGGCCATTAAATCAATCTTTTCAACAGACGGACTGGTCGTGAAATTTTTCGACTGGTAATATCAGCAAAAAGATTTGCTGTTTTATTGGCTTGTCTGAGGTTCGACACTTATGAAGAGAGAATCCTCAGAGTAAAAACTGACCCGGCTGCAGCGATATCACATATATTTGACAAATTTAACCAAAACTCTCAATCAAGTTACGCTTTAGGAGCCAATGCAACTGTCGATGAAATGCTGGTCGGCTTTGGAGGTAGGTGCAAATTTAAAATGTATTTACCTAGCAAACCCGTAAAATATGGCCTGGAAGTCCAATACCTTGTTGATGCCCGGGCCCACTATATATACAATACATATATCTATTGTGGCAAGGGTACTGACTCCCTAAGAGATATTACAGATGAAGAAAAACGGTTTGCTATTGAAATGCAAGCTGGTCCGCCTCTCCAAACCATTATTTGGAAGCATCCGAAATATTGCGGGTGATAACTGCTACTCTTCAATAGAGCTCACTGATTACCTTTTGAAAGTTAAGTTGGTTGAAAATAAACAATGTTTGTTCTTTTATACGTCTTTGATTATGTATACAACATAAAAAAACGCTATTTCAGTATGCAACAGGAAATACACTATTTATATTTTGGAGTCCCCTGGACTCCGCAACGCATCAAGTGTTAAAATTTCGGACCACGCCGGTTAAGGGTTAAGAATACATGTTGAGTGAGTCATAGGAAGACTAAGGGAATTTGCTTTTTTAGAACCACAATCTGTCATTAATCACAATTCAATATTTTACACAGATGTAGTTATTCTCATAGCTTGTTCTTTTTCCAACTTACAGTCGCCGATAGTCAAATCTTAACTTTGTTATAAAATTTTATTTTTACCTGCCTGGCTTATTTTAAATTGTACCTAACAATATTTAGATTAGCAGCTTCCTATTACTTTGTGACATTTTTCATCTGTATTGCTTTATTTTAATTATTTTTTGAGTGAATAAGTGTTATTCAATGAATAAATATTATTATTTCTAAAATAAATTATATTCTGGAAATCCAGGACTCCCTTACAAACTAACCCTACCTACTAATGAAAACCACAAATTAAGCTACTGAATATAATTTATTAAAAATATGATTTTCATAAAATGACTTAGAATTTACAATTATATTATTTATAAAATTTTCTTCACAGTATACCCACTTCTGAATTAATTTACCTGATGTTTCAAAATCAGGTTCTGCAACCAAAAAGAGGCCTTTTTGTTAGAGGCCATCATTTGCAGATGGTTTTGGGTTTATATTTATTTTCGCCATCTTTCATATAATTATTATAATATTTTATGGTTGATGGAGATTTCACCTCAACCACGTAATCATCAGTTATTGCTTCTGGAGATGCATCAAAAATAGGGCAATTAGGTAATATAAAAAAAACACTTCTGTTGAATTTAACGCTTAGTTTTTCTTCAGCAGCTTTTAAAATCATTGCTTCCAATTTCGATACCCTCTCCATTTGTTTAGTTGGTTTTATTTTATGTGCCCCAATTACTGAACAAACCAAAGTGCCATCACTGGTTTTACATTTCAAAATCTCAACTTTTGAGGCAGTAACTCTTCCATATCTAAGTTCAAACCAAAAAAGTGATTTACTTTGACTTCTGTTATCTATCTCAGCATTGACAAGATTACCTAGGTAATGATTATCTGCGTATCTTGAAATATCTTCAAATCTTGTTTGGCCTCCTCTTTTAAATTTGTGGAATAATTTATGAATACTTAGCATATCGTATTTAAATATACATTTTCATGTCTAGTTAACTGACAATCAGTTTTTTGTTTCAATTCCATATATTTAAGTGTAGATCCAATTTTTGGCAAAACTGGTTTCTGCCAGTAGTTGGTAACCTTTGTAGGAAAAGGTTCCTCACTTCTTCGGTAAGCCCACATTAAAAATGCTAGGGCATGTTTACAGCCTCCTAACACAAATTTTATATTTTTAATATTAGTTTGCTTCATATGGTTTATGAAAGTACAGATAAACAGCGAAAAGCTATTTTGAATTTAAATTGAACTCTCAATTTATTTCATGTTAAATTATAGTGAATGAGTTGTGATATAACATTTTCATTAACAAATATTTCCACAATATAATTTGATTTTTTTACATTGTGTTCTGAACAAACACGTCCTTTGAGGTTACAAATGTCGTTGTCTCGCCTTAATTCCATATAGCCAACACCATCATCACCATAAGACTCTCGTAGAACTAATATATTTATATATATATATATATATATATATATATATATACAGGGTGTTCCACGACGTTTTGACAGTTCGATTTCTCGAAAACTGTTCATATGACAAGTATGAAATTTGGCAGATATAAACAGTCAACCCTGATGCTTATATTTATTATAAAATGATCTCCGTTGTTCCTGTCATTTCGGGTCACGTGACCCCAACATAATTTTTTTAAATGGGACAACCGGTATAATATTACAATTTTGGATATATCATTCAAAAACAAATTCAACGATACCACACTTGTCATAATTATATTGTGCAGTAATGATAATATGGGCTATTCATTTTTACTAAATTTATTAAAGCAATATTTTGCACTCAAAAATTTAGGTGGCTATTAAACAAATAACTATAGTAGCAACAACATAGGTTGTCATTCATTATTGTTAGGTGAAGTTTATTCAAGAACTCTCATTAATTATTAGTCATAATTAGGGGCAATTAAATGAACATCTGTATAAATCATTTTATTCAAAAATGTAACATAGGAAATTAAAAAGTACAAGTGATTAAAAAATTAAAGACAATGTTCAAATTGATGACCATGTACATTGACACAATGTTTTATTTTATCCTTTAAATGATTTAATAAATCGGGGGTGTGACATAAAGCCGACCTTTTAAGTAACTCCAGAGAAAGAAATCTAAGGGTTTAATATCCGGAGAATGGTGTCGCCACATAATTGTACCATTTCGACCAATCAATGTTTCAGGAAGTGTGTTATCAATATATTCTATAACTGACCAAAAAAAGTGAGGAAAAGGAATATCTTCAAGTAATTCTGCAAGAGTATTTTGAAGAAAATCTAAATATCTTGGCCCCGTTTATGTTCCTTCATGAAAATAGGGACCGATCAACCGATCGTTAAATAAACCACACCAAGCATGGATTCCTCATATTGTTTGAAAATTGGTTTCGCTCATCCACTTTGGATTCTCTTGCAAAAATAATGACAATTATGACGATTAACAATACAATTATTATGAAATCTACTTTCACCACTCCATAATATTTTTTCTAATACAGAAGGGTCATCATTACTTTCAACTGACATTTCAGCAATAAAATTTATTCTCCTTTCAGAATCTGCAGGAACCAAACATTGTGTTAAATGTATTTTATAAGGATTGTATTTGTAATTTTTTTAATACTCCTTGTATTGAACTTCTACTTATCTGTAATTCTTGTTCAAGAAATCGTATTGAGGTGTGTGGATTTACCTGAAGATAAGCCAAAATATTTATCACATCGTCATCTGTTTGAGCGGTCTTTTGTCGAGGAACTTGATTTTTACCGCTTTGAAAAGCTTTCCTTCGACATAGACAAAAGTATTTTGGCTTGGAGTTATTCTACGAGGAAAACGATTTCTGTACAAACCTTGAGCATGAGTTTTGTTTTTCCACATTCTCCATAAATAAGTAGCATGCCAACATATTTATAGCAAGTAAAAATTGAAGTCCTTATTTATTTATTATAACAGTGTCTTCACAAGTTTATGACTAATAATTAATGACAGTTCTTGAATAAACTTCACCTAAAAATAATTAATGACAACCTATGTTGTTGCTAATATAGTTATTTGTTTCATAGCCACCTAAATTTTTGAGTGCAACATATTGCTTTAATAAATTTAGTAAAAATGAATAGCCCTTATTATCATTACTGCACAATACAATGATAACAAGTGTGGTATTGTTGAATTTGTTTTTGATTGATATATCCAAAATTGTAATATTATACCGGTTGTCCCATTTAAAAAAATTATGTTGGGGTCACATGACCCGAAATGACAGGAACAACGGAGATCATTTTATAATAAATATAAGCATCAGTTTTGACTGTTTATATCTGCCAAATTTTATGCTTGCCATATGAACAGTTTTCGAGAAATCGAACTGTCAAAACGTCGTGAGATACCCTGTATATATATATATATTTTCTTTATTTTATTTTTTTGATATCAGAATGAAACGACAACGACATACACTCTAATGGTATATTTTATAAGAACTATGAAATGAAAATACGAAAAGAAGTATATATATATCAATACAAACAAAATTTAAATCTAATATGATGAAATGAAAAATTAACTATAACCTAATAAATTTTAAATTAAAATACCTTTATGTTAGAAAATTGAATTTAAATGGCCAAATCAAAATTATTTTAGTTATTTAATTGGTTAACCAATAAAGTACTCAACACTAACCTTGCACTACCGATGTCTTCTTCTGGAACCAACAATCAATATTCTACACCAACACTTCTATTAATGTGTCTACCATATACCTACACCTACTCTGGAACTTGACACGTAAGTTTAAAATTATATTTCAGGTATAATTTAAGATGTCATATTTTTATTTTTTATTTTCCAATTCAGGCTTCAATTAATTTAGAAATATGATCTAATGGTATTCTCTGTTTGTTTTATCAACCCAATATTTTTCTTATCTACGTATTTTAATCCTTTATCTTCTGTACCTTCAATTCCCTTTTAAATCTTTTCAAATAACTTCTACAACTTCATTTACACTTTCTATATACTTTTCTTTACTTATATGAGGACTTTACTTCTATTTTATTATAATTTTAAAATTTTATTTAACTACGTCCTCTCTCCAAAATATCATATATCATACTCCAATTTTTCCAAATCAACAACCATCCTTTTTCCTGTCCGTTGCTATGGACAAAACTCATCATCTCACTAGATTTTTTTTAACAATAATTTACAAATCAGAGGTTTTCATTTAATTTCATTATTTTCTTAACTATTTGATGATATTTAATGCTTTGTTTATTTCCAAAATAATTTAATTTATCTATTTAAAACTCTACTTCTCCAAAAATATCCCTATTTATAAAAAAACCTCTCATAGTGTAATACGTTTCCATTCTAAATTAGACAAATCTACAATCTGATACTTTTCAAAATATATATAATTCTTTTCAATTTCTATTAAAATTTAGTCACGATTATGATTTCTCATAAACTAAATTATATTTACAAAAATTCTTTATGTGTTATATTTCATTGTCCCTTCAGATATCAATCAGAATTACATAGTTCTATGAAAACTAATTTCTGTCGCCGACATCAAATTCCTGTCGCGGACATTTCATGCTATGAAAGTAAATTTGACATTCCAATCACAGATAACCCACAGATAGATGAGACACTGATTGTGGCGCCATCTAAAGAGCCCGTCGAGTAAACAACTGAGTGATGTTGGAAAGATTTCTGTAATTTTAGGTTTTGGCGGATTGGCGGTATATTCAAATCTACTGTATTTTAATTATTTTATTTCAAAATAGCCATTCATAGTCCATCATTTGACATTTCATTCAATTTAACTCCATTAACTAAACTGATTAGATGTTGAGTTAAATTAAATGAAATATCAAATGATGGACCATAAATGGTTAATTAAATTGGAAAAAATAAAACAATAATCATATAAACAATTTATTTATTTTGGTATAAAAATACACAACAAATAATTTCTTTCACAAAGTACTTTTCTTAACAAACATAATGACAACAAATAAATTATAGTGTAAAAACCATGCAATAATTAAAAAATATTTTGGATAACATACATTCTAGATTGGAGTATCATTAGATTTTCAAATGATGTTAAATCAAGATAAAAGTAGAAAATTATGTATGATAAGTTTATATTAATTTATTATTACAGTCGTATAAACACACAGAGCTGGACAAACTGCAGCAGTATAACTGCTACTTACCGAATCAAAAAAAAATGTTAACTACTATTTTTGGCAACTTTCTGTGAAAGAAAACATTTGAGTATAATTACTGTGAATGTTAGAACAAAAGTAATCAAAATATTTTTATAGGAAAAGTTGTTAAATACTGCCCAGCTCTGTGATTACAAGGTGCCAAGCCAACAGCACTTGTGACTGTACAACATTTAAAATAATATATCTAACATTTCATTTCCACTTAAAACACATCTTTATTTCTTTACTGGAAGTATTAAATAGGTTTATAACACAAGCTTAAACCTAGTATATTGCATATTTGTATATTTCTACATTTAAAAGCATTTCGTTCTTATGAAACCATTGCATAAGGCAGTTTAAGTTACTCTGCAGCTCCTGGCAGTCTATGATTGTTAAAATGTTTCTTAAGGGCTCTTAAAAATCCCACCGTCTCATGGAGTCCTTTCTCGTTTCTGGTTGAGGTTCTACAAGTAAACACACAAAATAACAATGATAAATAAGTAAACACACAAATATGTTTGAAAGTTTATGTCAACAAAAGAAAACAAAATGTGCTTACTATTGAAATAATAATCAAAAATATTTGAATGTTTAAATTTTGGAGTTTTTGATTTCTGAACTATTTCTTGACTTATGGGTTCTTTTATTTTTTGTTTTTATTAGATATTTTGGATTTTTGGTTACCACTAGACCAAATACTTAGGCGTAATGGCTCAACAAAAGTTAATACTGACTTTCCCATAAATTGCCATACCATGGGCTATATATGAAAATCGTTTCTTAAGGAGTAAACTCAAAAGATAAGTACTTAGTGGAAAAATAGTGCTTTTGCTAATTGTAATGCACTCATTTTTACTTTGTAAATGCCTTTAATTGAATGTATTGGAATAAACTTTGGCATTAAATGAAATTATCAATTCTCCTGATTTTCTTTGATCCTGGTGGGTGACCAATCTTCGTAGACTACTGTAGTCCTTGAAACTGCAACTTCCTTAGATTTTGACTTGTTGCAGTGAGAATAGTCTACAGGGCATGACCGTCTGTGCAAAGAGTTGGCTTTTCGGTGATTCACATCAGCTGGATGTTCACCCCTGTCTGATTTCCTCTGTGACTGGAATTCTTGGGGCGCTTAGACGGACTGCGTACGTGCTCTAGCTCGCCACACTTCCGGCATTTGATCTTCTTCGGATTCTTGTATGCATACCTTTCAACATGTTGACGATCTGGTCAAGTCTGTCATCGTCACCTTCTTCCTGTATGGTCCTACCTTTGTTGTATCCGGAAGCCATCGTGGCTGCTTCATATTCAAGAGCAGCAGTCAATGCGTCGACTAATGCTTTCGGATGGGCTAAACGAAGCGTCCTCTGCATATCGGGGTCACGTAAGCCATCAATAAAGGCCTGGATGCCTAAACATTCCATCATGTTATCTGGTGCTGATGGATAAGCAGATCGAACTAGTCGGGCAATATCCAGTTCATATTCTTGAAGTGCTTCGTCACGTTTCTGCCTTCGGTTCTTCAGCTGGGACTGGTACAAATGTTCTAGATGTTCGTGGCCATATCGCATGTCCAACCACTTCTTCAGGCTGCTCGAAGTCATCCGTTTCATCCAGAGTACATCTAAGACATCTCCCCGAAGCGCGATGGTTAAGTCTACTGCCTTCTCCCTGTCGGGCTAATTATTCACTCTAGCGGCTGCTTCAAACTGTTTCACATAATTGGTCCACGATGTTTTTCCGTCGAACGTGGGAGCCTTGACTGGGGCAAAAGTGACAATGTCTTCTACCTTAGGGAGTGTTTCTGACTTGTAAGGTTTTGTTTGCTCGGTCTTCTTTTCTTCCGCTGGCGTGTCTTGAGTTCTAATATCTGTCATCTTTCTTTCTAACTCCTTGATTTTCTCGTCCATCGTTGTCATCTTATTCTCAATCTTCTCGTCCTTCGTTGTAATCTTATTCTTGATTTTCTCGTCCATCGCTGACATCTTATTCTCGATTTTAAATTTTAGAGACGAAATTTCATTTTCAACGTCACCGGAAATGTTGTTTTTCATTAATAAGATATCGGCAGATTTATCGTTATTCATAGCAGAAATCTTCTCGTCCATATTAGCAGAAATGTCGTTCTTCATAGCAGAAATATTGTTTTTCACATTCGTTGAAATCTTCTCTTCCATGGCAGAAATATCGTTTTTCACATTCGTTGAAATCTTCTCTTCCGTGGCAGAAATATCGTTTTTCACATTCGTTGAAATCTTCTCTTCCATGGCGGAAATCTTCTCGTCCATGTTCTCTTCCATGGCAGAAATCTTCTCGTCCATGTTCTCTTCCATGGCAGAAATCTTCTCGTCCATGTTCTCTTTCATGGCAGAAATCTTCTCGTCCATGTTAGCAGAAATTGACGAGATTAAGGTGGAAGCCTCGTGATTAAATAAAACTGTTTCTGGATCAAAGCCGTCATTTTCCAGTGCCACTTTAACTCGTTCTACTAATTCACTTTTCTTACCGGACGTTTCCAACTAACGATTTCTCAATTCTGCCTTTAGCTCTGTAACTTTTAGGTCACATAGTCCCTTGGCCATTTTTACGTAGATATTTATTTATATTATCCCACTTCTGACACCAATGTAATGCTGTTGTCCTGGTCTTCTTCGAATTTTCTAGATAATACTGATCACAAAAACAATGTCTAGATAAGATAGTCACAAAAATCGTAAACATTTCTAAGAAATCCCGGCGCATTCGCCAAAATATTAACTTTCATACATGGCTTAGACAGAGCCGGATTCAAGGACTACACCAGTGTGCTTTTTCGTAACAATATTATAGTATAGTATGGTTTATTTCATTAAAACTTAACATCCTTATTTATATTTGTGCCCATTATAAGTAGAAACTCACAAAGTAAAAACTCTGTTTTATTTCTACATATAGATAGTTAGTACTATTAGGACCCTGTATGTATGTACCTAAACATTTTTTTTTTAATTTGGTGAATAAATAAATTTCAGTACGTTTTTAGTACATCCCGGTTTTTCAAGAAAATCAGATAGTTAAAATGCTCAGAACAAAGCTTACTGCTTTTCGTGGGCTTCCATTTCTCATGGCGTATAGCTTTTATTCAGCACTTTAAGAAGTTAGGTTAAAAGGAAAGTAACCTTAAAAAAATCTACATACATTAGCCAAGAATAGTAACTTTATTGATTTGGCTTAAGAGTGTTCCAGAACTATCCACATAGACTTTATGCTTTGCTTTTGTTTTTATGGGCGGTGTACAATTATACTGCAATTTTTTCACATTCCTTTTAATAACTAGGGTGCCTTGTATTTTTACCTGAAGAAGAAATTGGTCTCTTTGGGGTACTGTAACAAAAGCGACTCAAAATTTTACCATTTTTTTTAAACTTAAAGTACACAGAAAGAAATTTGACAGGAGTTTCTAAACTAAACAAAACACGCACACTGGTCACTACACAGCTATAAAATTCTTCACAATACAGTGGGATCGTCAACTGTAGGAATATTAATTATTTTAAAATTCTGTTTAATACAGTTTTAAAATTCATCTGCCGAAAATTAATTTCAAAATTTAATGAGTCTATTAAAGTGCGTAAACATTAGCGCGCGGCGCGTGCGCCGCTCATTCGATGCTCACTGTATTTGTTGTTTCAACAAACCTCCCACAATCCATAGGAAACCCGCAAAAGCGCAATTAGCCTTCAGATCAATCGTGTCGTTTGATAAATATAAGAGTGATCTGTTTTGTACATATAACTTAGCTTTTCCTGTACTCTGGCTGCTTTTTACTTTGCATTTCTCGCGCCGGTGAGGTGGGAAGAAAGCAAAGAAGTAATCTTTTTCAACATATATCAGCAGATACCCCCATATCTGCTGCTATTGCCCCCCAGCGTTGAGTGAAAAATACAAGAAGAGACGCAACGCAATGTAAAATTTTGTGCCTTATGGAGATTCCCGCGTACCCCCCACTATTCATTGAAATTGGTACTATATTTAGGCGACGCCGTGTATAGACATCGAACTATTCAATGCTCTTGTCCCCACCTCACCTCGAATCCACCCGAATCGGTTGTTTCGAACATTCGGACGACTCTAGTGTTGGTTTGTGAAATTTAGTTCTTTCATTCACAAATTTATATATAGTTCGATAGAAAGAAATATAAAACAAAGATAGGAATGGGAAAATATAAGTACACGCATACATAAAAATATTTAATTTTATTAATGAACATAAAGTATATTTCACAATATTTCCTTGACTAGGTATCCGGTCTTAAGGATTTTATTATAAAATTTTATAAGTCCCTTTTTGTACAGTGAACAGTAACAGATCCGTAGTCGGTAGAATTTGGATACTAAAACTAAATAATGTTTTACCAGTCAAACATTCCAGATGTAAAATAATTATTTCATCAGGCATTGTTATCGGATTAAGGTTAAAACGACATATGTTGCAATGAAGTATGCATGAAAATTGAAAGAGAGAACGTCACACAGACTAATTTTTTTTTCAAGTGTTGAATATTAATATAAAAATTATGGTATGTTATATTTTTCTTGTGGAATTTGTTATTTATTGATTTTATTTAATAATTATGGAAAGATTCCAGGTAGTAAGGGTTGACACAATTAATTTGATTAAATAAAACTTGGTAAAAACAAACGATACCTCTTATTAGTTTTCCAATATCCTAACTTTTCTATGTTTTTGTCTTTTGAAATTTTTCCGGTTTCCCATCTGAAGGATCTTTAAATCATCATTTTCATAAAAATGTCCTAAACATTTTTTTATGATCTGTACAAATCTGAGAATAAATGGATTCAAATGCAAACATATATATTTTTTTTAAATCCTTTTCAACTTTGAACTTTTCAAAGCAAATAGAAAATTGTTTCAACAATAAACTAAACACTTTAAAGTACGGAATAGAAGTTTTTTTTAGAAACTTGGCTTATTCCGATTTAGAAAAGTCCTTGTTAATTATGAATAAATAATATTGGTCATTTAAATCATCTTCTTGAATTAAATATTTGCGACAACTAGAACACTCCGAAAGCTTCAACATTTTATGAGCAACAAAGGCAGCAACATATGCTTCTGTTGTGCTGTCTAAAGAAATCGGTCTAGCTTATTCTTCCACTATGGGCTCTAATTGTTCATATTCTTCTAATGTTGGTTCTGCAAAATCTGTAGTTGTGGCAATATCTATTACACTAATTTGATCTGAGCTCCTATGCAATTCTTCAGAATGTTCTTCGCCATTAGAAATATTTAAAAATTCTCCATAATCGGTGTCACAATTTCCAGTATCAACTGCAATTTGCAAGCGAATATTTGCATAATGTTGTAGAGCAATTCTGAATTGACGCCCACTCGGATTGTATCCTCCTCTTGTTCGAATTACGGAGAAAAAATTTTCAAGTTAAAAATGATGTAATTAAATATTTAATTGAATAGTTAACTTTTAAATCCTCCCAGAACAATAAAATTGATGTAATAGACAACTGAAGTTCTTCAATACAATAAATATTATTTCTTAATTTTTGATTTTCGTAAACTTTTATGGATCTAAATAAATTAAGAGCCTCTCGTAACATTTTTTTCGGCATTTAAATTAAATACTGATAGAGGTCTCCTATTACTCTTACAATCACCTAGAACCGACTGTTCAACGCATCAAAAATTTCATCAAATTTGCTTACAAAATCTGCAGTATTCGATGCTGTTGTTGTCACCAATTGTTTGGTATCTATCAAGGTTTTTATTGCTGCCGAAACGGAGTGAGAAAATATTTGGGCAGCATATAATACCCTCATTTTTTGAAAACTGTTAGGCCGAATATGTTTTTCTGTAAGCTTAATTAAAGCTCGAGTTGTACTTTTTTTATCAATACCATATGCTTCTCTAATATCTCTCCATGAAATTGTGTTTCCTTTGTCACCATATATAAAATTTAGTTTCTCGTTCATCAAATTATTCCTCAGACTTTTCAACAGGTGTGATCAATCGTAAATAATATATACTTTTGATCGATCAAAATCGAGAGTTGGATTATTAATGGTGGCCCCTAATAGAGACACAGCTTTACGATTATTGGATCCTTGATCACACACAATTGCCTTGGGGTTGAGACTACAATCTCTTAAGGTTTTCAAAACATCTAAAATTAATTGTTTCAATATTTCTGCCTTAACAGGACCCGCAGATGTTACGTAGCAAAGGGGAAGCCCCCAGTTCTGTAAAATACCACGTATATAAAACATTAGTGCTGTATTGGCAGGTACACCTTTTCCTCCAATATGACCGAGATCCTCATATCCTTTTGCAAAATCTTGTTTTATAATATAATCTACCTCTTTTTTGAGAGTAATCTCACCTACCAATACTGCACATATTTTTTCGTTCTCATCCAGTACATTAGCTTTTGTTTTTAATTTTTCAATTATTGACGATTTAATTCCGGGATGAATATTAACCACTGTCATCCATTCTTGAATGGTTCGAATCGATGGTAAAATAAAATGTAGCTTGTCGCGCATGAATTTGTACAAAGAAGGGGATTTATAATTTAGTCATAACGCCAACTGTTTCTCCGCTTTTGTCCATTTTGACCTGGTTTTATGATAAATTTGCATCAAAATAAAAGTTCTCACAGCAGAACTTTTGTGTTTCAAAAGATTCTCTAAAATGTTGAAGGACGCTAATTTGGATTTATTTTTAATCCGGTTTACACGATAAGTTTTGCCCCTTAATTTTTTATTCAAAACATCTACTTTATATGATAGAGACTTAACTGTCTACTGTAAAAAAACCTAGTTGGAGAAGGCATGTTGATAACTCTCTCGCTAAGAATCGATGCAGGAGAACTTACTGTTAATGGAGAAATTCCTAATGTAACAGGAGAGAATGGATAGCTTGTTTTGAGATTTTTTTCGTATGTTTTTATAGAAGGTAGAACTACCAATTCTTCGGAAGATGTATCTGAAGTACAATAAAAAAATGAATTAGTTCAAATATGTCGAAATCTCCAAAAAGTCTATACCAACCAGATATATAAGTCCTCAGTTTCAAAATATTCCCCAGATTTATATTTCTTTTCATTTTGTAACATCCCAGTTTTCAATAGTCTAGCGTTGTTTTATATAAAAAATAGGTGTAGGTATGTTAAGAATAAGAATAAGTGTAATTTAATAAGCTCACCATCTAAGTCTGAAAAACGTCTTTTGCAAACACCACTTGTTGAAGCTTTATCTATATTTTCGATAACATTTATTTAATATTTATTTTCTTGTAATTAGATGCCTGATTGTAATTCCTGATTTATGCTGCTCTGATATTTTCATATTGCACAATAAAATACTTTGTGAAATAGTTTAAAACTACATACATAAAAAACTTATCAACCATGTATATGATCTATTTGTTTTAAATGTTTTTAAATTTTCCATAAATGAAAATAATGGTGCACATTACAAAGTATGGACATTAAAATCAGTCGTAAGAAATGTACTATATTCGAATAAACCTTGAAATTATAAAAAAAACATACCTACCTTTACAATAACTTTTTGGTACAGCATTTTTCCTTAGAATCTTTCGTTTTCGTTGTACAATAATAAAGTCAGAACTAAAATGTTTTTCACATAAAACTTTATTTGCTAACTCGTCCTTTTCCAAATTCTAAATAGTTATATTGCCACAATTTTTTCCACTCATTAAGAATGTTTTCATTTTTAGTCGGAAATTTAAAGAAACTTAAATGTTTATCTTTTTTTGAATTTTGTTCACATTCAGCCAAAGTCTTTTAATGCCTAGATTAACTACACACTTCTTGGTTAATGAACAATAATCTTTTGTACAAACAAAACGCTCGTCCAAGAGCTAGAAATTCCGTTTGCCGTTATTAACTCTACTACGCAGTGTTGCCAGGTCGAAAGATTTTAAATCGTAAGATTTCGTTACGAAAATCGTGAGATTTCGTAAACATATGAAAATAAAACGATATCTGTTATAATAATTATAATATCTTTCATTCAATAAACGTACAGCTCATCAATATGGAAAAAAATAGTTATGGACTCGTTAACAATAAAAAATAAAAATGCAGAAAATATATAAAGTACTTAAAGTAAAATAGACACTATATGTTCCAATAAATACATGTATAAACTCCTCTGTATCAAAATTAAAAAACGTAAACTCGTAAAATTAGATAAAAAATGTAAGAAAGGGTATAAAAAAATAAAATAAACCTAAACATGTCTGGCCGAATTAATGCTAATAATGTATCAAAACTGTTTTGGCCCATTCGGAGAAAATACTTGTAATAATCTGGTTCAATATTTCGCAGATATTGTAGTAAATGTTCATGGGTAAAGCGGTTTCTCAGTTTATACCACTCTTTGCACCAGCGTCTCCTCTTCTCTCTCGTCTTGTTTTTTTTTCGGGCTGCAGATAGCCAAAGTTAGGACCAAAAAGCCCAAATCTGTATTTGACACCATTTATACTATGTAGTTCGCAATCAATAAACGAGCCGACTCGCGAGAAATTCACTGAATCACTGAGTAAATGATGAAATATTGACGTGTTTTTGGATTTCCATCAATCGCAATTGCAATTGAAATCATCAATTTTATTGATTATTTTTGAAGTTTCTCGAAACCAATAGAAATTTTCAATTTCAGTAATTCATATACGTTCTAGTTAATCAAAACATTTTTATAGTGGAAATAATCTACTTAGATTATTCCAGCGAGAATAATTCAATGTACATTGTTTTTATTGAATGACAACCACATGACAACGGACTTTCTTGGTATGACGCGTCTGTCATAAATTTTCAAGAAATTCGTAAAATGTATCCCAAACGTTTTAGTGAATCATCAGTCGATGATATAAATAATATAATACAATCAATGCATCCTACTTTGAATAACTCATTCTGTTTATATTGAGTCGAGTGATATAAATTTGTTGAAATGAAAATATAAAATCTTAAAAATGATTTTGATTGTAACGTCAAAAAAGAATCTATCGAATACCACACGAGAGTTCGATAAATTACATAATAATTCTCCAGGCATTTTGTCAAACTTGTTGCCATTGGGCAATAGCCACTCGAGCCCTTTGGGCTCTCGTGTCTATTGCCTGGCAGCAAGTTTTCTGAAATCTGTGGAATTATTTTCAATTTATTCTCACTTTCTTGTGATATTACTACTGATAATACTATTGACCGTCTCGGGGCGACTTTACCAGTGTTGCCGCTTATATAAGGTTAATTTTTTTATTTGGGTGTTATGTGACTCTGTGTTTGGACATTACTCAGAACTCACATAACCTTTCAAATTTCAAGTTTTTCACATAACACGTTGCGGGAAGTTTTTATCCAGGTTTTTAATTATGTGGGTGGTTTGTTTACTATACAATAAGTTTTATGCTTCTTAAAGCAGTTTAAATAGACATCGTAAGGAAACGCATAATTTATAATTTAAAAAGTGGTCCACTTTTTTTGTAGCAAAACTTTAACAGTCGATAGGAAAGCATATTTCAAGGCGGACATTTAATATAGCCAATTTTGAACAATTTTAAATAAAATTCCTTATACTTCATGATATGTTCCTAATTCTAAAGGTGGTTTATAGCTTAAATAATGAAATTTTATTTGAAATTGTTCAAAAATGGGTGGATTGAAAAACGTTAATATGTTATATATTTTTGAAATCGGGATAAAATGATCCTAGGGTACGGCCTTATTCAGCCGCTAGCCGCTCGTTTTCAACAATAAATTAGGCCACGTCGCCACGTGGTACCCTTAACAGTATATATCAGGGTGTCCTTTTTCCTAAAATGTATATTATTTTTCGACTTTGCAATGTATGTTTTTTATTTTTTTGACAGCTCTAAAAGATAATAAGAGGAGAAGCTAAGCAATTTTTGTCGTTTTAAATTTTTTTAAATACTTATGGCAACCCCTGTAGGTATAGATGTGAATATAAAAAATAGCCCTGTACGTATTAATTTTTATTCGTCTTGTTAATCATTGTCTAAGACTCGCTTAAGATACACAAATATAGGATCTTATACACTTAAAACTGAAATTATATTTTATTTATTATCAGTGGGAAAAATAATGATACATTATGGTAGATAGAGAAAGGGTCAGAACTAGAGAAATAATTTTCTCTGTTAGTAAACAGTTAAGAAAATTCGTGTTTTTGTCTTTTCAATCGGGATATTATTATTTATTTTGTTATTATCATAATTGAACGCAACATGATCGATGAACGGAACAATGCTTTAAATCGGCAACACTGGTACGGCGTCCGATTATTCAGCGTTCGTGATCATTCGTATTGTCTGTCTCGTAGTTTTCGGTCCATATACGCGGTATTAGTGGTGATGTCATAATCTTAGGTTATGTCAATTTTGTATCCAAACAAACATAACTAGCCATTTAAATACAATTGGTGTGATTTTGGACCAGAGATTATTCCCGTATATTTTGAATATAACTGCTGATTTAGGCATTTAGATATACACTAAGACTTTTACAAAGAGATATATTCGATTCCAGCCAAAATAGGTATGTATAACAATATAATTTTAATAAAAGAGTTATCTAACCTGAACATCCTATTATAAACTTATGAAATACAATTGTTTTAATTATTTTTCTATCTGTATTATCTAATTTTAGGTTTCCTCACATAAAGAACAATGGTACTGTGCTGGCCACCAGGCTGTAAGCATTATGTCAGAGAGAAGTGTAAGTTTTATAAATTTCCAAAGGATTCAAAAGGAAGAAGCAAATGGATGAACCTAACAAGGTAACTACTTAATGATAAATATAACATTTTATTGTGTGTGTTTATACAATATTTGTAGAACAATAGAACCAGATCCCGGAGCTTTTTGTGTAGCTGTCATTTTATAGATGAAAAAAAGAAAATTAGCCAACTATTTTTTTGTACATGATCAATCTTTGCAAACAAGGTAGAAGCAAACTTGTACGTGTTGATTGTATGTTTGATATTGTACTGTATATATCGATCTTTATATAATATTTACATTATTATTTGTCATTACAGATCTTTCGCTTTATATTTTTTATAAGCTGTTATAGTTGCTTTGTATGATTTTTAGAACGTTTCCTATTTTAAATAGAAATTCCTCATTATACCTTACTTTCCTCTTTCTATTAACTGTAAACCATTGTATTACAAGTAAATATTTCTCTGTGTAATAAAGAAATTTGGAAACGTTTTTGTTTATATTATTTGTTATTAGATAAAATTGAATATGTTTACACATGTAGTTGAAAAAAGAGCCTACATGTCAAATAAAATTTAAAAGCAACCAACAGAAACTCTGAAACTGATACAAATATTGTTTAATTGAGGCAAAGTTGTGACATGGTCTTCTGAGTTTTCAGACTAAATGGCCTATTTTCAATCATGTAAATTTTCAACATTTCCTCAATTTAATTTTCTTAGCACGAAACAAACAAAAATTTATAATTATGAAAATATTTTATTATGTTAACATAAATGGTAGAAATTTCTAAAGGTAAAATGTTTTTAAAACGTAAATTTTTCTTCCATTCTTGTTCTCTAGCAATTCCCACAATGATGTCACTTTGTATCCATAATATTAAATAGCACATGTCCTCTTATGCAATATGTAATGCACCTTGTATCTGGTGATAATAGTTATATTTTTCAATTATCACTAATATATTTTCATCAAAATGAATTATGTAATTCTTGTCTTTTGAGAGCGGTTTTAATTTTTGTCATTCGGATACTTGAAAGGACACTTCAATTAAGCATTTTTCACTAAGAAACCCATATCATTCAAAAAGGTTTCGAGAGAATGTTGAAACATGTTTTGATGACACTATAACAAACAATAACTATTTATCTTATATTTTCACATTAATCAAATAATCCAGTAAACATAATATCGAACATAGCTTTTAAAATCAAAAATTCGAATTGCAAGATAACTTACATTATCATAACTATTATTTTTTATATTGAGTAGATACGATTACTTACTTTTTAACAATTTATTCCTTTTAAAATCACGTATGAAACGCATAAATAATAAAAAATCTATACTCAAATGGAAATTCTTATGTTTGGATACAGCTTCAAATTGTGACGTCACACTAATCTCGCGTATTCACTGTACAACTGAGTACGGAACGCTCAGTCCATTCTCTATGTATATCTAAAGAACCAACCGTATACAGTTAAATTTTCATGAACACCTCGATTGCTCCAATTGAAGATTTATGAGCGTCAGCCGACAGTTGACAGCTAGATTCATCAGTCTTGTATACTGAAATGAATGACCTAAACTGGAACAACTACGACACATTCTACAAATGAAGCCAAATTGTTAGACAAGAACAACTGCTAAAGGAGGGAAGGCTATCTTTGTTACACTCGTGCAGATAAATAGCAGAAATGTGATAATTATCTTTAAATTGAAAAAAAAATTATTGATGCTAAATACATTAAAATACCTTTTTATTAAGTAGGTATATGTACGAAAATGTAACACAAATTAACTAGCAATTTTTTAAAACATTCAATATGCTTTGATATTTAAAACAAATTAAAAACGAGTAATAAGGTGAGCGCTCTTAGTTTTGTTATACATTTTTTTCCTTATTTATTATTTTTTTTTCATTCAGTGTTATTGTTTTAACCGCTTTAGAGCTGTTAAATCGAATTTTTTACAATTAGAAATTTTCCAAAAAGTGCAATGAATAAATTTAAATAAGTTATTAATTAAAATACCTAAACCAAAGAATACACATGTATTCATTGCCTAGACTGTCAGGAAGAAATTATTGTCATATGTATATTTGTAATCAACAATAAACCAAATAAACAAAGCTTAAGAAGATTTATTTCGCAAAACACAATTAATCAAAACAGATTAGAAAAAGAAAATATTCCCTCCTACTGTATCTGTCCTTGTCTACGTATGGTTTCAAATTTAAAAGACATTCGACCTTTATGTGCGCGTTCAGGTGTAACTTCATTCAATCGCTCTACGCTCGTTTCCAGCGACAAATCTGGTAACGTGACCCTATTTTGAATTTCTCGCGACTCAAAAAAGTAGCGATAAGTCACAAATCGCCGCGACAAAAAGCAGTGACAAGATATGAAGCCGCCGCGACGAAACACAGCGACAACATAGCTGCTTGTAGCGATCTCGGAAGCTGACAGATAACCTTAAAACTGATTTCCTAATTTTCTTAGTGGCAGTGATCATACAAGTGAATAAAATAGTGTTCTAATCTACAATCAGCGACACTCTGCTATGATAGTAGGAAATTGACGAGATGTCGTTTGTTTACAAATATCAAAAGTGGGTTGATCAGTGTCAACAAATTTCTATAAGAGCACGGATTCAGAAAACAAGTAGGTAGGAATGTAGTCATAAACGTTTTTGGGTTCACCCATTGTATAAATAACGAATGGAACATGGCTTTTTGGAGCAGTTTTTCCTACACACTTCTCGTAGGCAGAAAAATTTGAAAATTATTTACGGATGTCGCCGAGTCATTTCTGCTGCTGCACAACTTCTTATAATTCTACGGTAAGATTGTAGATTTGTCTTGCTTAACCACAATGATTACAGGCATTAAACTAAATACAATTTTTCAACAGATCTTTAGCTACCGGTGACTGCATCACATCCATATCGTACCAGTATCTGGTAGAGGAAATGACAACAGCGAACATAATTGCAGAAACGTGCAGAGCACTTTGGAGTTGTCCCAAAAAGAAAGTTCTACTTTTAATTTATATTAGATTTTACAAGTTTGCTTATCTCCTGATAATATTATGTATAAATAAATATATATATTGTCGTGGTCGTACATATACGCAACGCCCTGTACCCCAATCTAGTTAGCAACCAGCACTACGTAGAGAATACTTCGGAGCCCCGCGCGTAGATGGCGTACGAAGATTGCACTGAAGAGATGTGACTGGATCCTATACCCTCCGGCGACAGTAGATGTGGAACCAATCAAGCTCATTTTAGCCGATGTGGACCTAGCGACACGGCAAAGTGATTTAACGCTTCATAATAAAATATATTTTCCATATTCTCTTTTCCTTTAGGATTTTAATTATTATTTTATTTAATTGTAAAATGTGTAGTGTTGAATAGTTATTTTAATAAATATTTTAACCCGTTTACAAAATTGGCGCTCAACGTAAAGCTATCTAGAAACTAGACGAGAAGAATTGGAAATTTAATTTCTAGACAATGCAATAAAATATTAGCAAATTTCTGCTTTGTTTCGTCAATTTTCAGAAAAGTTTTTTCAGGTCTTACCATACCACATGGATATTCGAAAGATTGCGATAGAACTTTCGGCGGCTTCTGGCTTGCTGTTTTGTCTTATTTTTTAAGATCAGACGACGATAAACAGTCGCTCATTCGGCTTTGTTCAGTCCGTCTTTCACTGCATAAATCATTCCTCGACGAAGTCAAAGACTACAGAGAAATGTGGCCATTGCTTTCAATGAGGAGCAGTTTCGACAACTACTGGAGAAAATCTCTACTTCGAACGTCACGTCGACGACATCCAACACAGGCAGTTTCAGCCGCTGCACCGCAAGATTCGATGGCAAAAGATGTCACGACACCGTCGACACGTTCATAACCACCATGTCAATATACAAGTAGATTGAGAAAGTAAGTGACGCTGACGCAATTAAAGGTTGCCCTTACTCCTCACCAACGACGCTTCGCTATCGTGGCGCGGGGTAGAAAACCAAGCGACCAACTGGGATAATGCCACGCGACTAATCAGATATGCATTCTCGCCCGCTAAAGCAGCCTATCAAGTGTATCTCGACATATTTGACCAACGCCAAGAGCCTAACGTCTCAATCGACGATTTCATATGCAGAAAGAGAGCACTGTTGGCACAGTTACCACCAAACCGTCACGACAAGTACTCAAAACTCGACGTGGTTTACGGATTGCTGGCAATCCATATACGTAAACAAATTCCAAGAGAGTCGATACGCTCTTTCGACAATTTACTGGAACAAGCCAGGAAACGGTGACTACAGGACGACCAGGTGCGAGCAAGAAACCGAGATGTGCCTACTGCCATTTTAGAGGGCATTCAATAAACGAATGCCGAAAACGCCAAGCCGCCAAAGAAATTAGCACAAAAACCCATCACACACAAGGATATTTCCGAAACAACTGCCCGCATTGTTCAAACAAACCTCGTCCCGATGTATCAGCCCATTCGGCCCACTTTTACAGCCTGAATACGTTAACCGAGCTCACAACCTAAGTACCGACTATACAGGTAAAGATAAATGGGGTTATCGGCCTTGCTCATATAGACACAGCTGCTAGAACGAGCGTAGCTAGCGCATCATTGTACGAGCATTTAAAACAACGGCAGACTTGCGACATTTACACGCAGCTAGTAGACGCCACACTCGCAGACGGGCGTTATACACCCAAAGAAGTGCTGTCTACTACAACCCAAATAGAAGTCGCTGATCGCACATTCCCGATAAACTTTGTAATACTACCCGACGCAGAGGACAACCGCACCTTGTTAGGTATCGACTTCCTCGAAAAAGCCGCTCTAGTTCTGAACCTTCCTCAACGCGCATGGTATTTCGCAGATAAACCCGAGAAGATATTCAACTTACTCAATATTCAACAGGGTAAAACACCCGAATACATCAGAAATGGCCATCCACAACGAGAAACACAGTCCAACAGCGCCAGAAATATAATGCTTGCAGTGAATGTCGGGGAGGGACAAGAATCGCCATTTTTGGAATTCTTCGCTTCACCATTGCCAATGGATGATGAAGCCCTTATCACACAGCCTGATGACGCTGGCCCACTCATAAATATTCTCACGCCACCACGACCGACATATACACTTGACGACGACGACCAATATTCACCTGGTGCGATCTACGATATTTTTAAAGACTCTCTATCAGCTACTTGGTCACCACCGAAGAAGCGGGATCCCAGAAAACGACGCAGACTGGAATTAAACCAAATAGATATTTGTCTGAGACCCGACGAATCTCCTGTGTTTAGCGATCAACAAAGAGACACCTTCAATAAAACCCTCCATGCGTACTCCGATGTCTTCGCCGAGGATGTACCACCTACTCCGTATGCTGAACATCGCATATCCAGCCCGTCAAAACATATTAAGGCAAAAGCTCGACGACATGCTAAAAAAAGGCATAATTGAGGAAAGCGATACGCCATGGATAATCCCCGTGGTCCTCGTACACAAAAAGGACAACGACCTACGAGTATGTGTCGATTTTATTTAATTGTAAGTGTATAGTGTGGTATAGTTATTTTAATATAATTTTAACCCGTTAACAATACAAATTTTCTAATTTTTTCATTTTATATTATTTTGGAATATTATTATTAAACCATGCACTACCCCATGGACAGGCTTTGTATTTATGGGAACACATTTGGAGTGTTATATTCTTAATATTGTATGAATACTGCATGTATACTGTTACTGTATTCTGAATACATTATTATATTGAGTTGTCTGGAGTTGTACTATAAAAATAAAACACTCCAAATGTGTTCCCATAAATACAAAGCCTGTCCATGGGGTAGTGCATGGTTTAATAATAATATTCCAAAATAATTTAAAATAAAAAAATTAGAAATTTTATATATATTTATTTTATACATATTATCAGGAGATGAGCAAACTCTTAAAATTTAACATAAATTAAAAGTAGAACTTCCTTTTTGAGACAACTCCAAAGTGCTCTGCGCATTTCTGTAATTATGTTCGCTGTTGTCGCTTCCCCTACCAGATACTGGTACGATATGGATCTGAGTCACCGGTAGCTAAATATCCGTTAAAAATTGTATTTACTTTAATGTCTGTAATCAGTGTGGTTAAGCAAGACAAATCTACAATCTTACCGTAGAATTATTAGAAGTTGTGCAGCAGCAGAAATGGGCTCCCTCACTACGTTCTGGTTTGTTATGAGAGGCCCAACTAAAAATAGCAGCTCTTCGAATTGACTCGGTGACATCCGCAAGTAATTTTCAAATTTACCTGCGTACGAGAAGAGTGTAGGAATAAAATGTATACAATGGGTGAACCCAAAAACGTTTATGATTACATTCCTTCTTGTTTTTGCGCAACAAAATTTCGTTCACTACGAGAGCTGCTAATACTCTTTTTCGCCAAATTTTCTGAATCCCTGCTCTGATAGAAATTTGTTTACACTGATCAACACACTTGATATTTGTAAACAAACGAGATCTCGTCAATTTCCTTCTATCATGGCAGAGTGTCGCTGATTATAGATTAGAACACTATTTTATTTATATTCACTCCTATTTTATTCACTTGTATCACTAAAGAAAATTAGGAAATCAATTTTAAGGTTATCTGTCAGCTTCCGAGATCGCTGCAACCATCCATGTTGTCGCTGCTTTTCGTCGCGGCGACTTCATGTCTTGCCGCTGCTTTCGTCGCGGCGATTTGTGACTTGTCGTCACTTTTTTGAGTCGCGCGAAAATCAAAATAGGGTCGCGTGACCAGATTTGTCGCTGAAAACGAGCATCGAGCGATTGCATGAGGCTACACCTTGAGGATTCCAGTATGTTTATTCAGTTCGGTGGTCTTGTATGCGTTTGTAAAGCCGGCGTCCAATGCATCCGTTTTCCAACGATCCGACTGATTTCCTATTGGACCAAACTTTTGGTACCAATTTTCATCGGAATAATTTTAAGAAGTCTTATGACGTCGGATAAGTTTGAACTATTTCAACTTTTGTCCGATATCGTACGGTTTTTTACCTACCTTTATTATATTTTTGATAATTAATGATCAAGGACTACAAGAAAACGTTAACATCGGGTCACATGAAATTAAAATATAAAAACAAAATTCACAGGTCACAGGTTACAGAACACATCTGGTTTTTGGGGGTTATGATCTCGTCCGCTTTTCGTACGTATGAATAGGACATGCAACATATCGTACGAAAAATACCTTTTTTTCGGAATCGTGCCTAGGGTTGCCAGGTGTCCGACTTTGGCCGGACATGTTTGGCTATTTAGGGACGTGTCCGGCCAAATATTTTCTCGTCCGTCTTTTGTTAGGCTTTTTATGTAGTTGCCGCGACAATCGAAAGTCGAGCGCAAGTCACGACACGCCCGCCCGAGCCCGTCCCACAACGGCTTTAAAAAAGCTATGATTAGCTATTAAAAAAGGTATTGCGACGGTATAGGATTTTATCCCTACGCTGGGGTTTTGTGTTTGATCCCTAACCGGCCGCCCACCCCTGACCATGTAGCTACTGGACACGCTATTTGGGTCTAGGATCAATTAAGTAACCACTCTTTAAAAAAAACTTAATAAATATATTGAAGGAATTTCCTATAACAAATCGACATGCACTCAAAATGTAACAGAATGTATACAAAACAAATACAACCAGGCTTACCGGGCATATATTCAATGGCCCTCAGGAGACAATACAATATTCTCCCAAAATGGCAACGCTTACGGAAAAGTACGACAGGCCGTACTGAGCATAAGTTTGATAGTTTTCGGAGAGCAATATAATGTACACTCTCAAATTAACAATACTATGCAAAAGGAATATAATAAACTATTCACTTACATTAACATTCTCTCAGGGCACGTCTCCTCCGCTTGAAGGGACACGTTGCCTTTAATCGCACTAAACATCCATTGGGTAGGCTTTACTGGATTCACTCGACTATAACTCATCCAACTATTCGTTTTGTTGGTTCCAAGAACCTATTGCGTTCGCCACGCTGGTCCGAAGACCCACTCCCCGCCAAACTATATTTTTCGAACGAAGAAAGTGTTCTCTCGAAAAATGCTGAGTTCGTTGTTTTTTGTTTTCTCTTACTCCAAGAAACAATACGTTTTCCTTTGTAAGTAATTACCAAAACATATTTTAAAACATTGACCTATTTTTACTCGGCCTACCATATACTGGGTGTTATTTCTAAACGTAACAGTATGTCCGGCTTTTAAGGTACAATGTCCGGCCAAATTAAGCACCGAGTCCGGCTTTTGTGTTTTTGGATCTGGCAACCCTAATCGTGCCATCGGAAAATACTATGTTTCCTACGATAATATTTTGCATGTCTTATACGTACGACCGATTGGATCTGAGCTTACGAAAAGAGGACGAGATTATAACCTTAAAAACCAGATTTGTTCTGTAACCTGTGACCAGTGAAATTTATTTTTTTGTATTTCAATTGCCTGTGACACCATGTTGACGTTTTCTTGTAGTCCTTGATCATTAATTATCAAAAATATAATAAAGGTAGGTAAAAAAACCGTACGATATCGGACAAAAGTTGAAATAGATCGAAAATTCCAACTTTTTATGGAGTAAACAAATACTTTTCTCGCATCGTAGATAGGGTTGGCGAAAAAGTAATATTCGTAGCATTTACAACAAAAGTTCTAAAATCTGAAAAATGTGGTAGGTGCCGGAACCGACGATATTTACAAATATTTAAAAACATCTGATAGAAATTTGGAAATCGAACATTTTGGAATGCGATATATTGCTTCAAGGGATGAAAAGCTATCACCTGTGGCCAAAAATCTCTGAACTACTTAAAGTTTAACCTTTCTTCGCAGGGCTCTCATATTACTATTATTATTCTGAATACACTTTTGCTAGCGCAAGAACTAGAATTTCTTTTCAGATATTCCATATGTGTTGCGTCATGATGACCATGGGCATGTCCAAACTTGTCTTATTTTCTTTTTTTTTCTCCTGAATATTATTTAATTCCTCTATTAAAGCCTCTTTTATAATAACAGTACCAGCTGCAACACTCATATCAATACCGTTCATCGCCATTTTAAAACTATTCTAACCTACATATATATATTTATCGAATTTATTAACTAATGGACTAGAATTGACAGTAAAATATTTCTATGATATTAAATATCAATATAACCTCATTGTTTTAAATGTCCTCAAATCCCACACTACTTTCAAAGTCTTGCAACGGACGCGTTGCATTAGGCGCTCACAACGCTCAAAATATTCATTTTGGCGTTCCACATGACGACCATGGTAATTGCGGTCGTGGCGGACACGTCACTAATAACATCATTAAGGTAAGTTGACATGGGTAGTGAATGACGATCGCGTCTCACGCTTTCCTTAGAAATGAAAGTGCGGATTAACCTTCGGGAAATCCGAAAATAGTATGGTGTTTACATGGCAAAAGTGCCTGTGCCATATGACTTCACCAATAGCAGAGGGCTGTGCACAGGTGAGTGTAATAATAGGATTACCAGTGCCGGATTTATATTTTTTATGAGTGTAGGCCACTTTATTTCCGCCGCCCCATGTACATACCCTGCAGTTTTATCAGAGCAAATGTGACTCTGAAAATGCACGTACTCTTGAATCAAATCGTCCTCTAAATCATTGGTATAATATTTCACGAGAGACTCGGCTTTTTCTGTAACTCTTTGTGTTGAAAGTTTAAGTAAGCATTATACCTTCTCTGTATTTCAGCTCTCAGTCTATCAAGGATCACCAAAAGGTGTTCACTCTGAAATAATCTCTGGAGCCGGAGGGTATTTCAGGTTCTTCATTCGTTGTTTCATCGGTAATTTTTTTTCTTTTAGGTTGTCTCTTTATTTCACCTTGATTTTGCGTAAGTGCGCTCATCTCAATTGCTTTTTTTTTCGAAATAGTGAAAGTTTTCTCGTTCTGCTATTGTAAACTCTATTAGAGATCCATAGAGATGACATACCGTCAATACAGTAATCGTTACGTATTTTGTTTAGGTAAGTAAAGTCGGTATTCAAAGACAAGACGACGAGAGTGTAGCGTGCGTATGCGATCGGTACTTGCAAAACAAAACACTGGCGCGAGCGTTGGGCGCAGACGGCTCGGAGAGTCAGGGAGTGAAGCCGGGGTTAAGTTACCACTGCCGTCCACCCGCCACGCTGCTCTCATCTATTACTCACACGATAATATAAGTTTCGATAGGAATGAGTTTCTATATGGATTTTCTTAAAGTATAATAAACCATGAGAAAACCAGTGAACGTGTTTGACTTTTATCCTCTGAACTCAAGTGACCCTCCTCTGAAATTTGCCGCCTCTAGGGGCCTACGGCCTATTTATAAATCCAGGACTGAGGATTACTATATTGTATCACAAATAAATCGAACAAAAGTGATTAAAAAAAGAGGAAACCGCGTAGATGATGGGTGAGAGAATAGAAACAAACCAGGTACCGATCTGGAGCAACGCATTTGGTTGTGTAGGAATTTATATATTTTTATATTATACAGGGTGTCCTGAAACTCTCCTGCAAAATGCAAACTACAGATATCAGATGTGATTTTATATTCATCTAACCTAATTTACTTTTGTTGAAAAGTTCCTCCTAGGCGAGTTAGCGCCCTTTGGAGCTGTTAAGTCAGTTTTTGAACATATCTCAAAAAAATCGTTACCTAGATACTTGAAACTTGCTACATTGTATAAGCCTGAGTAGACAATGGGCCACTTGGCAACACTTTTAGGGGGGGGGGTGACGTCATGAGTGGGGGGATGTGTTCTGTCATATGTATCATATATCACAAACGTCATGTATCACCCTTCTCGTGTCATGTAACGTGTGTCAACCTTCTTGTGTTCTGTGACGTGTGTCGTCTATCTTGTGTTCTGTGACGTGTGTCGTCCATCTTGTGTTCTGTGACGTATGCCAACCTTCTTGTGTTTTGTGTCGTCCATCTTATGTTCTGTGACATGTGTCATCTGTCACGTGTACCACCTTCCAGAACCGTCATGTGTCAGCAATCTAAATAGAAGAAATATTTTTAATAACACAAAAATATTAAAAAGCACATTTGATTTAGGATAAATCTTAATATTTTGATGTTAAGATTCAACAGTTAAAATATTTCCAATCATTAATTAAACACCCTCTGTTTACATATTTACAATATTTTATATCCCTCATTGGTAGGGTCCCATAGTGCAGGTTCATTTCTGTAGTATTCCAAAAAATTCAACGTCTCTGCATCGCTCATGCGTAGATTCCCGCTAGCCATTTTGTAACACTTTTCAATGCGCCTACTCTGTTGGTTGGTTGGTTGATTTGTGAAATAGTAAACATGTTTGATTTGCCCATTCACGATCGTGACGCCTTTCGTATCGATTTGTTTCCATTCATCTTTCGCGAATTCAATGTTGACATTACGCGTGATCAACGAAAGCGTGAGACACTATCGTGATTCACAGCCCATGTCAACTTACTTGTTTGATTCGTTTCCATTCTCCTTTCACGACTTTCACGCTCTTAATATTACCCGTGGTTCACGAAAGCGTGAGACACGATCGTGATTCACTACCCGTGTCAGCGAAGTAGTGAAAGAAGAATCCATAGGAAAGGCGTTACGATCGTGAATGAGCAAATCAAACCTGTTTGATATTTCACGAAACATTTTCATTCGTGAAAATGCAGGCGCGTTGAAATGTGTTATAAAATGGCTAGGGGGAATCTACGAAGGAGCGACGTAGAGACGTTGAAATTTTTGAAATACTACAGACATGAACCTGCACTATGTGAGATATAAAAAAAGTGAAACGCGCACTGCGGCTTCTCAACGAATTTCAAAAGCATTAAGTTTGCGAGATTTTACAGCCAATTGAAGAATT
Organism: Galeruca laticollis; assembly: GCA_963921935.1. Lineage (NCBI taxonomy): Eukaryota > Metazoa > Arthropoda > Insecta > Coleoptera > Chrysomelidae > Galeruca > Galeruca laticollis. The sequence continues at coordinate 180,250,288 of OY998180.1, forward strand.
TGCGAGTCTCGTATGTCCTGGAACTGAAAAAAATACCTGCAAGAATAAGAGGCTGAGGCTAAATACCTTAGCGTCATCATAAGTTTTGTTTTCGCTGGTATTGCTTCCCTGATATTTATATATTTTTTTCTATATATGTTGGTACCCGTTACAATAGAAAGGCAAAGTCATCTTAACACATCTCTAGTGAATTTTTAAAAGTATTTGTATTGCAACTCCTGCTCAACAAAATTCTCCATACCTGTTTCTGTTTTGTATCCATTCTGTCACCCACCATCTACGCGATCTCCTCTTTTTGTATTACTTCTGTACGATTGATAAGATGTGATACAATATAAGGTCTGTTCCAACCAACACAAAAACCGTACAATTACGATACAAACGCAGTTGACCTGCTGATTAGTAAATATAATAAGTCTGTGTAATTTACATCAAATTTGCTACGTTACTGAGATTCTACGGTAATAAAACGGTATTTACTTCGGCTGGAACAAACCTATAGTATCCTATTATTACAACCACCACTGCACAATCCACTGCTATCCATGAAGGTACATTGAAGACTGGCAACTGGCACCTTTGCCGTTTAAACCGCATACTTACGATCGTCTAGACTATTTTCGTATTTCACGAAAGTTTCATTCGCACTTTCGTTTCTAACGAAAGCGTGAGACACGATCGTGATTCACTACCCGTGTCAAATTACCTTTACTTTTGCTCACATGGATCGAAGTCATGATACAATAAAATAGAAGATATGATTTCGCGCATACTGGCTCTGACGTCACGCCGAGAGTGAACGCCTTGAATTAGTTTGCAGTTACATTATTGGATATGTTTATGTCGGTTAATTTTACATTGTTATTGTTGAAAATTAGCAAAAATTAGTCAAAATGAGATGTGTAGGTATGGTTCTGATTCAGACAATCACGTCAAAGGCTTTGCACACGATGTCAGCTTTTTTTGTCTAAACGCGAAAATAAATTTAATACCATAGAATATTAGACCATATAATTATGCTGAAATTGAAAAAAAAAGTCACTAGCTCCTCTTGGTAATCGTAGAGATATGTTGGGGGCTATTTTTTATTTAAACTCCTAAATGGGCAGGTTGATTGTGCGGATCTTTTGAGTCATATGGGGATTAGCATTCTTTGTCATGGTCTTCGCCATCAAGTTACCTTTCATGTGCCCTTTCATAGAACAACATATGGTGCTATGAGTCCTATAAATAGCTTTTTGAATAGCTTTAATTTTGATAATTTCAATACGTCTTTGTGTCAGTTCAAATATTGCTTAGGTCTGTGATTTGTTGAGTTATGTTGTGTTCTTAATTTTTTTTTATTTATATAAGTATTGTTTATTACCTGTAGCTACATGGAAAATGTTATGTATTTCAAATTAATTGGTTATGCTGTATCAGTCTTTATACCTGTTCTTATTGTATTATTTATTGTTGTATTGTAACAGTTAGAGAAGTTTCCCGGAATAATTAAATAAATAAATCTTTTCTTAAATCAAAGTTGACAAATAATATTTTCAAATCTTAATTTGATATTTTGTTATTACCAATAACAATTTCATTATTATTATTATTTTGAAGAATGCTCCACAGTCCCTTAGTTGTACTTTATTGTTGTTCTGTAGTATACTTATTTTGGAATAATCAACCGATTAATTGTTAAAATTTGCTAATTGTTTTATTCCTTATATTTATTTACAAATTTAAATGTTTATAAAATCATGTCAAAAAATCCTAAAATTATAATAATATGTTTTTTTTGTATCAGTACAGTAATTATTTACTTTACGAAGTGAGCAAACAGATTTCGATCAGATCTTAGAATTATTGTTTTGCTCTGGTAGACTCTCCGATTCCATTTTACATGAATTCTCTTTGCCGTTATAATACTAACAATGCCTCATTCAGCCTGAACCATCCTCATTTTCCTTCAAAATGCATTAACAACGCATCATACGCAAGTTCTATTACATCAAATGCATTAGCCCGCGCTCACGGTTTTAAATTGTACTCTCTGCGTGACGTCATGTGCGCGGCGAACGATATTTCGAACGGCTACAGATAATATCTTCTATTTTGTTGTATCATGGGTCGAAGTGGTCGTTAGAAATTCGGCGCAATTTTTAAAAGTTAAATTTGGCGACCGAGAAAATTACAAGATGATGTAGTTTCTGAAGTATTAATGCGATACACCAACGAATACCCAACTGTTGCAATAAAGGACATTTTGATTGTATTCGAATGTAAATTATTTAAATATATCTCTAAAATGAAATATACGTATTTAATTGTATGTTTTTTAAGATAAATTAAGTTAACAAATAGTTATTGAAGTTTATTATTAACCTACAAACATTGCTTTTCAAACTCTCCAATTGTAAGACAAAACAAACATGTTATTTAAATATGATCCCGTACTCGCTCTACGACTTGTATTCATTTTTATAGTTCAAGACCTATAGCATTGCAATTCCACATTCAGAAAAAATAACAACGTTACATCATTTAAACTTTTAAATAATAATTACAGGATTGCCTCTCTTCATGCACTAAATATAATTTTCCTACCATGCAATTAATATCATCACCAAACTTTCTACTATTTTTGACTTTATTACAGACTATTTACTATTTACAGACAACGCTAACCTGGTTCGAAATGAATCTGTTGATTAAGGCAGCCCTAAGGACAATACAAATAAATATTACTTTCTCTATGGCCAGCCCATTGACTTCAGTTTGAAACAAATTTGTCAACAGCAAAAGTACCTAAATGAGGAAGTGCCATTATTTAAAGACCCCTCAAAAATTGGACTTTTACAAAAAAACTTCTTAGATGTGGCACATTTAAATAAAATGAAGTAATACCCCAACGTTATTGTGAATTCAATGATTCAACAGAATTGTTTTTATCATCTCAAATAGGAACTCATTAAAAATATTTATCTTCGCCTGTTAAATTTGATTGAAAATATATGTTGTGTAAATAATTATTTTGTATTCAATTTCCAGGTTCATACGTCCACAAAGTTTTGTTTAAGTATGAAAGGCCTGATAAAAGAATTACACTCTTGGAAGTCGCCTTGACGGACATAGAAAGCACTCTAACCCCATTGGGCATTATCCCGGAAATGAGAGTATTGGTTAAAAACGTCAAAGCAGTAAATTTAAAGAATTGTTTGAAAACTTGTGTATTCTCGTCATTTGAAGTTGTCAGATATAATCCAAAGATTACTTGTGATACAGCATTATAGTAAGTATACCATGTATATGAATTATTTACTTCGATTTTTTTGCATACCTAAGTGTTTCGAGTATCTACAGTGTGTGCACGTAAGTTGGCGGCATATGGGAAACTTTTTTATTATTAATTTGACGAAAAAAAGTTATTCTTTATAAAAAGTTCTGCATGGTCCAAAACCTAAAATTCAATCATAAGATGTTAAATTTTTTCAGTCGTATACGAGGTTTGTCAAAAAATGTGATTTTTGCTCTAGAGTAAAGTACCTTTCTTTTTGATAATATCGAAAATTGTTACAAAGAAAAGATGTTTAGAATTAAAAATAGCTTTCAAATATTCAACATTGTTTATTTACATTGAAAAAATATGTTTTCTACATTTTCTCTGCGATTACGTTGGAATTTTAAGTTTGCACATTAATGCATTGCATTTATTGATTATAAATTTGATTAAACAATTCTAAATAAACTTTTAAAAACAATTATCTCTTGATTAGTATCGAACACTGATAACCTTTAAGTTACTTAATCACGAGTTTGTAACATTCTAACGATGCATTTAAATGAATAACAAGTTGTATGCACAATTCACTTTGTTACAATAAATACTAATGAATAATCACTATCTTCAATTTACTAATGCCCCACATATCCTCCATTTCTGTTTATACATGTAACAGTTCTATTACAAAATTCTCTTAAGACGTTTCTAACCATAAGGGGAGTTATATTACGAACCAATTATTCTCTCTAAATGGTCAACATCTTGAAATGGCTTTTGAAGGTAAACTTTTTGCTTTAAGTAACCCCACAAGAAAAAATCGAGTGGGGTTAAATCTGGAGACCACGGAGACCAAGGAATTTAAGAAAAACGATGAAAAAACCTTCCATTGAAAACATTTTCAATATATCGACGTACATCTAATCTGCTGTGACATGGGGCACCATACTGCTGGAACCATATCTGCTGACGTTCAAGTAAGGGAAGGTTGTCAAGAAAATCATTTATTTTATTGTTTAAAAAGCACAAATAACGATCAGCATTCAAGGTTTCTCGGATAAAAAAGGTCCAGTTATTTGATTTTTATACATTCCGCACCATACGTTTGTTTTGAACGAATATTGGTCCCGAGTTTTCAGCGTAAAATGTGGATTTGTATCACTCCACCAACGACAGTTTTGGCTATAAACTGTCCCATTTGGTGAGAATGTTGCTTCATCCATAAAAATAATACACCTTGACATAAATGGGTTATCTCCTAAGATTCCCTGTATGACACAACAGAATTCAAATCGTCTATCATTATCGCCTGGTCTTAAAGTATGAATTTTTTGAGGTTTGTAAGGGTGATATTTGTATTTATTTAGAATCTTTGAAACTGTACTTTTTTTTTATATCCATTGGCAATGAAGATGCCCTTTTTCGCAAAGGATATTTAGGATGCTCAGTTGGAGAGAGCATACTTGCAACGCAACGTCATTATTTTCTACCATGCTTTGGCGTTTTTTGCTAAATTTATTATGTACATCTCCATAAGTCTTAAATTTATTGAATATTTTTCTAAGAGTTTCATTGTGGATATTTTTATCTGGATGTCGGAAATTAAAAATGTCTGCTCTTTCTCGAAATGTTTTATACTTATCACCCACTATTAGCACAATCTCAATTTTCTCTTCCAGACTTAATGTTGGTGGCATGTCTAACTTTTCATAAACAAATACGTCTGTAAAACATAAAACTGTACAATACGGATCTCTAAAAACTATGAAAAACACTGTTAGACTGCCTAAAAATATTTATACTGTGGCACTTTTTGAAATACGATTGTTGACGTTTTTTTTGAATGTTCGATATTTAGACAGTTCACAAAGCCTACTTTAATTATCAGTTTTAAAAAATGCCAGTGCATCCCAGATTAATTATGCATGCAAACATGAATTTCCAACGTAATCGCAGAGAAAATGTAGAAAAATTTTTTTTTTGTAAATAAACATTGTTGAATATTTGAAAGCTATTTTGAATTCTAAACATCTTTTCTTTGTAATAATTTAAGATATTGTCAAAAAGAAAGGTACTTTACTCTAGAGCAAAAATCACATTTTTTGACAAACCTCGTATACGACTGAAAAAATTCAACATCTGATGATTGAATTTTAGGTTTTGGACCATGCAGAACTTTTTATAAAGAATAACTTTTTTTCGTAAAATTAATAATAAAAAAGTTTCCGATATGCCGCCAACTTACGTGGACACACTGTATATTATTTTTAAAAAATCCCAATGGTACAGGACAGGCTTATTTCAGTAACATTTTTGCATCAAATCCAAAATAAAAAAATGTATGTGAATAAAATTAACCAGTAGGTCAAAATACACAACTTTTGTTTAACCTTCATAGGACTGGCCAGGGTCCGTTTGTACCCCATGACGTATGTTTTTGCTGTATCTTTGCAAACGCCAATTTTTAAACATTGATCTTTCATCTAGCTGCAGTTTATGAATTATTTTGATAAAATATGATTTTTTATTTAGTAGTTTTTATTGGCTGGTATAAACAAAAAGTCTCTTGTGATATTGCGAGTAGGGTACATCGTTTTGAAAATGAGTGAGTTTTTATTCACAAACAATCGCAAGGGGCTTACTGACGATGAGATGATACGTATACTTGAAAGTGATGATCCAGAGTTTGATAGTGTTATCAATGAGGAAACATCGAGTGACGTAGAAGATGAAGACATTGTCACAGAAGTAGAGGATGATGTTATAGTTGTTGATCAAAGTATAGAGAAAACGAACCCAGAGGAACCAACAGTTAGTAACAGCCAGGGCATTCCAGTATATAAATCTAAAGATGGAACTGAGTGGTCAAAAATTCCAGGAAACACAAAATTTAGACGTTCAAAAGTTAATATTCGGAGACATGCTCTAGGCCTTACAAATTACACTTCTGATATCTCAAGTATACAAGACGCTTTTCTTCTTTTCCTATCTCCGGATATTCTGAACATAATAGTAACCGAAACAAACAGAAAGGCACAAACATATTATGATAAATGGAATATAGAAAATCCGAATAAAATTAAAGTTTTTGTCCCTGTTGATTCTACAGAGATTGAAGCTTATATTCGACTGTTGCTTATTCTTGGCGCAATTCACGGATCGAAAGAGGCTATCGATATGCTCTGGTGTCAAGATATTTCTTACTGTCGTCCTATAATTCCTGCTGCAATGTCAAGAGACAGATTCAAACAAATTACTTTATTTTTACGCTTTGATAATTTTCAAACAAGACAAGAACGAAAATTAGTAGATAAGCTAGCTCCGATAAGAGATATATTCGATATTTTCACTTCTAATTGTAAAAAATCACTTAATCCTGTCGACCATCTATATGTAGATGTGCAGCTTGTACCATTTAGGGGTAAGGCACCATTCCGAGTCTATATAAAGAGTAAACCTGATAAGTATGAAATCAAATTATGGGCTCTTGTGGACTACACCACTTCTTATATTGCAAACATGCAAGTTTATTTGGGTAAGTTATTTGAAAAGCAATATAGGCAAACTTTATATTCCTATGTATCTATTAATTTTTAGGAAAACAAGGTAACAAAGCGGAAAAGGGTCAAGGTCAAAGGGTTGTCCTAGATTTGACAGACCATTTGGAAGGCGGATTTGGAATAACGACCGATAACTTTTTTACAAGTTTAGAACTTGCTGACAAGTTGTGGAAAAAAAATATTACTTTATGTGGAACCCTCCGGAAAAATAAAACATTTATATCCAGGGAACTTCTACCGGCATCGTACAAGAAAAAGTTTTCAACTATGTTTGCTTTTAGAAATCAAAGAACGCTAGTATCCTATGTTCCAAAACAAAAACATGCTGTCATCTTACTTTCAAGTGAGCATACTGATAGTAAAGTAGCTGGAGAAGAACAGCACCATAAGCCAGACATTATTCTTTATTACAACAAAACAAAAGGTGCTGTCGACACTTCAGATAAGTTGGCCAAAGAATATACAGTGTAGAGAAAGTCAAACCGCTGGCCAATGGCAATATTTTCGCATCTTATAGATATCGCAGGAATAAATGCTTATAAATTGTGGTTACTGCAAAACCCGGATTGGCGAAAAAACAGTTTGGATAAACGTAAAATGTATATTTTGGGACTAGGAAAAGAACTCATAAAGAAAAACGTTTTTCCCGAACTACTGGATGCAACAGAACATAGAGTTGAACAACAAAACATTACCAGGGGGCGCGGCCATATGTGTCAAAGAGGAAAAGACAGAAAATCCAGAAAAATATGTATTAGGTGTAATAACTTTGTGTGCCTAGAACATTCAAAATCGGAGATAGTTTGTAAAAAATGTTAAAATGATATGTAGCTAGTAGTATTAGTGATTAGGGTATTTTGTATTTTTTCGTGATGATTTTTGACTAATAAATGGTTAATAGTAAAACTTTAATAAAACTTCTTTTCTATATATTTAATTTAAAGAAAAATACAGCATTTCTGCAATTTTCCGCATGGGGTCTTCTCGGACCCCAGTTAGTCCTTTTCGTAAAATTTCGATGTCCGTCCCATGAAGGTTAAAACATTTTCGTCTAAAATGATCCGTTTAGGTTATTAACCCTTCTTTTTAAATTTACATTTGCCTCCAAAACATTATTGGTTCGTACTGGTTTGGTTTTCCGTTCATGTTTGTATTGTTAGTTCCTACAGCTCACGTGGTTCTGACCTAAAACTGTCCTTATTCAGGGTTTAGATTTCAAATTATTTTGCACAAATGTACTAAATTGCGGGTGGTCTCTGTGGTGGCCATAGCAATTTTTTTTATTATTTGTTGAAGATGTGGCAGGTCATCAATAACATCGTGAAGATCATGATCTTTACCCCCGCCTGCTGTTTTAATTCAATATATTATTGTCATTTTGAGAGGATTTACAATAATGCAATGCAATGTAATAGCTATTATGTTTAGATATAAGTACTGATTTTATATTAAAATTTAAACACGTGCTAGTAAATGTATGCAATCAAATGTGACAAATGGAGCAAATTATTGACAACATATTTTTTCATCATAAATATTTTGAACGACCGTATATTTATTTTTCTTCTTCTTCTTGATCCTTTTTTGGCCTATATATCCTGAGGGATAATTTACCCAGTTTTACACATGTGGGGGGAAAAAGTCTTGCTCTTGGCAATATTTCCCACCCTCTAGAATTTCCAATTTAAATTCACATCGTTTATATTGGAATGAAAATAGGTTAGGAATTGAATAAAATTTGACTAAGATCTTAGCACTACAACAATTTTGAACATACAATTTAATATCACATTTTATTTTTTTTGCAGCAATGATTTGAGTTTATATGGTTGGAATAAACTATTTATATTTGATAACAGAGATGAGTTACTAACTTACGCTATGGTTTGCAGAGGACCCATTAGGTATTACATAGCGAAAGTTGAATTAACAAATTCTTGTCCATTGTGTAGAGTTATTTATAACCTCTTCAATGGATGTCCAGTATGCGGATTGTATAAAGCAGAGACGAAACTTCTGGTGGAGTAAGTTGACTTACTAATTTCAAACTTAAATCTTACAGTGTTAGGATTTTCAAAGAAAAGAAACAAAAAAACTAAAAATAATGTGCTTTCTATTCAAGACACGTAAGAAGCTTAAAATTTTTATTTTATATAGTTGATGAATGGCACCCTTTTTTCAATTACCGAGTTCAAGGTCAAAATTAGCTAGTATATTTATATAATCAAGGGAGCAGGTTAAGGATATCTTAATCTAGGTAAATTTGACTTTAAAATACGTTAAAATCTAAAAATATCGTTTTTATTGAACTTTTCTTATTTCATGAAAAGCGTGCGATCTATCAACTCATTTGATAATGTGGCATCCACTGTAGAGATATGATGGCACCCGATTATAAAAATAATTAGTATAGGTAAACTCATAAACGATTAACGAAATAAAATGTAAATATGTACTTAAACAAGTAACAATAACTAAGAGTAGATAAAAATAACAAAAATATAATTCTGTATAGAATTAGAAAAGAGTTAATAAAAATTTCTCTTCGCCGCCCTTGTCAATTTCGCTCTTGCCTTCTACTGCTTCTCATTTTCTACAGCCTTTTTTATCTCAATATCTGGGATTAAATTATCACACACTTTTTTCCTTGGTTTCCGTGTTGTCTTCTGCGGCGCTGGCCCTTGGACAGAGAAGAAATATCTTCTACACTGACAGAAAGCTTCGAAGTACTTGGTCTTTCTAAATTTACTACAGAACTGAAAGGTGGTGTCAAATGTTCATCTGTGCCAATAGTATGGTTCCCTGAATTGCCTGTATTGTTATCAACAGGAAGAGGTAGATTTGTCATTTTCGTATTTCCGGATTATACGGAATAATTCTTGTTTTCTGAAAGGCTTTGATGGCAGTTACGGGTAGTGCAGCTTTGAGATAAGCTTCACCGAAAACGTATGCCACTTGCAAATGTGTCACCACTCTGCCAGGATGAGCCTTGAGCCAACGATGAATTTGCTGTTTATAGTAGTTTCCCAGAGGTCCGAAAAATCCTATGTCCAGAGGTGAGTACAATGGACCGGGAATCAGAATAATATTATTTCGTGTTATTTTGCTTTTTGCAGAACATGTTTGTGGATTGCGTGACCGTCGAATAAAAGTAGCACCTTATTTTCTTGGATTGGTTTAGCGAATCTTATAAAGTGGTTCAATCATTTCAGCATAACTTCGCATGTCATCCATCCACTCTCCTGATAGTCCAGTCAGTGAGGATTTTTGCACTACAAAAGGTGGTGTAGTAACAATTTTATAACATGTCGTTAAGATTTGTAGTCGATGAAAAATTCAAGTTACTTGCCAAGAGAAGTGGTCGCTCGAGCTGCCATCTTGGATGAAAGGTGCTAAAATTTGTTTTTTTTTCAATATAATTCCTCAACGGTTAATCCTACAACGAAAACCGTTAAATACAAACTAGAAAAGAATAAAATTTCACACCTTTTTTATTTCAACATTTTATTTGTAAGTCTCACATGTATCGAAATATAGCAGCATAAAGATGAAAACTTTATCATTTATCACTATTATTATATCATTTTTTTCTCATTTTTGGTTAATCTCGAGAGATGCGCATCACCATGTTGCTCAGATGTATTTAAAAAAACATCACAATATTTCTCAATGGCGATTTGACGATTTTGTAAATACATTTTCATCTTACGCTGTTATAACTCGATACAAAATTTTTATTGAAATTTTTTTGTCGTAGGATCAACATTTGAGGTATTATATTAAAAAAACAGATTTTAGCATCTTTCATTCATGATGGCGGCCCGATCTACCACTCCTCTAGGTCACAAACTTGGATTTTTCATCAACGACATATTTCAAAATTGTTACTATACTTTATTTATTCCAACTGACTGGATTATCGATCATCCTGTGGGGGCACCATCCATTAGTTATTGTTTCTTGTTTTTCCGAGGAAAGATATATGCTGGTGGTATGAATGACCCCACAGCGCACATTATGGTGTAATGATTGCCTCTTTCAGAACTTGTCAAACTGCCGACATGTTTGCGACTTTTGTAGCAACTAGTGGACTGTCAAAAAGCCCGGCTTGTCCAAATTATACACATTTTCTGGAGAGAAATTATAAAGTGCGAAAACATCGTCGAGTTTTTGGAAATAGGCTGCGACATTATTTCGATTGAACGCCTGAACCCGAGCAGCGAACGTATTTTCTGGCGATCGCAAGCTTATTATCGGACGTTTTATGAATTGATGTAACCATGGCCTGCCAGCTTTTTCGATTGAAATATGAAATATGACTCCGTTCCGCAACTTGAAATGCCAGTGACCTAACATCGGTAGTTTTCAATCTCAAGAACCTGATTTTCATGTTGGTAATGTGGGAAATAATCTGATCTTCGATTTATTTGGAGAACGTTAGACGGCGTCCTCCGAGGTCTCCTTTCTGGTAACCCATATATTTCTATCAACTCTTCGACGCAAAGTGGTGTTGGGTACATTGAAAGTTCTGGAAGCTCTTTTAGCCCATTTTCTTTTGCTGCGCATTCTCTGCGGCATATTTTCTTCACTCCAAGCTTGTCGTGAAGACTTTTCCCATTTTCGTATTAGCCCTGTGAAAAACCATCACCCACTATAAAATAATTATAACCAACTTAACTACTTTTCATATCTATATGGAATAATGGTACCCTATACCACCATAACAAATATCTTGTTTGTTATCATATCAAAAATTGACAATTATAAAGGTTCTTAAATTGTGACATTGTACCGGCAACATCGTTAATGAAGTTAATGTTTAGAAAACCTAATATTCATACTATCATATGGATCTATCTCAAACAGGAAAATATATTACCCTGAAATTAGTGGAATTAAAAAATGACGAAACTTTTTTGTACTTACAAATAATTTGATGTTAATCTCCAATGACAGCTTGTACTCAACTATCACACCGCTGCTGCAGTCGATTCGTGATGGTCTCTAGCACCTCTAGTAGGGTTGAATTGAGTTCAATTAAAATAAAAGGCATTAGAATTGGCAAGGTACCATCATACCGACATTTCCCTTAGTTTTACTGCATATATGGCATTATAAAGTGTGTTAAGCCTTATTATTATTACTTTCTTGGAACTCTAAGATATATTGTTTTATAAAGATTTGGTTGATATTCAGAGGCCAAAGTTTAGTTAAAGCGATTATATTGTTATCGAAACGCGCATCAGACAATAGAAAAGCGTCAGTGTTGATATAGTGTAAAGTATCCGTTTCATTAGCCTTTAAATTGTTAAACATGGTACAATATACTTTCTGCTCACTACTTGGTATATGAAATACTTATAGGAAATAGTGGTTTTATTATTCTTGTACCACAGTTTAGAGCTTACAGAAGCAGGTGTTTCACTCGTCGTTACCACAGTTTAAAGCTTAACAGAAGCAGTTCGCTCACTCGATGTCGGCGTCTTTGATGTTCAGGGTTCAAATTTTCCACTGCGCAACCGGAGATTGTATCCCACGCGCTTAGGGGCGTATCCAATTGATACAATGCCCGACATCAAATAATATAAACTGCTCGACGAAAGATGTAACTAGTATACATTATGAAGCGAATAAATCGATGAGTTTAATATAATTTATAATGATGAATAAAAAATAATAACCATTAGTGTAGTGATCTAAATTATAATTAATATCTTCGAAGTTATGAATTTTACTAATAATATAAACGAAAGCAGTTGATTAAATTCAATATTGCTGTTAGATGACAAACAGTGAAACAGATTGTTGGGTTATAAAAACACAAATCAAGTTTGTCGATTTTTATGAAACATCTGTATATTTTGCAATTTATTCTTTTGGTTTTTGATAAGTTATCCTGAATCTTACGGACACAAAGTGCTTAGTGCGAAAAGGTTTCTTTGAAAAAAAATGTAAAATGATGAGTTTTTTAATAGTTGTGTTATCAAATTTTTAGTAACCAAATCAGTAATATACTTTTGCCTGTTATAAAGAGTTTTGAACAAATCCGAGTATACTTTAGTTTATTCTGTTTAAAATCTTCTGTTCTTAGGGCTAACATACATTTTCCTGTCTTGCTTTACACTGAAAGTATTAAATAAAAACTTACTTTATTCTTTATCTCAGAGCTTCCACAATCAATGACACAAAAGATTTAGTTATTTTAAAATAACTTTATACTCATTCCCATTACAATAATCCCTTTTTGTATCCTTTGAGCAGTTGACTATGATATTAAAGGAGAGTACCCTATTCTCTAGCCCCTAGATAAATGTACTATAGAAAAAGTTTCAATTATGAATCGTTTTTGACAACCACATTTTTTTCAATATATAATGAAAAAATAACACATATTTTAATAATTTTTATTAATTAAAATACACTAATAATTACATGTTAAATCATGAGTACAAAGTTGAAATGTTATATACAGGGTGCGGCACCTCTATTGATGTTTCAAAATTGTCAGTTTGATACTTGGTTTTTTTTTCGTATCGCTGGTTTTGTTGTTTTGGTTAAAAAATTTGATCGTGTAGTAAATTCTCACCCTCACAAATAAAGAAATTAAATAGTCCATTGGAAATTCTTCACAAGGTTTATGAAATTCGATTTTTAGAAGAGCATCCTTAATGTTGTGTCCAACTCCTTCTTTGATGGCTATGTTTGGAAACAGTTCACAAAAAGATTTTTCCATAGCATTTATATAATTTACAAAAACCATGTTTGGCATTTTTAAATTACCAAATGTATCATTATTAGCATTTGGATATGCTCTAAAAAAAGTGTATATATTGGCTTCATTTAATTCCGTTTGTTCTTTTGCAAACTCCAAGCATGAAGGACATTGATGTTTATCCAACACTTTCTTTAAGAAATATCCAGCGACATATATGAAACCATTTTTTTCACTAATTTCCAAGTTGGTATAATCTCTAGTACCTACTTTTAACGCCTTGAAATTTGATTCACCTGAAATCAAAACATGGCACTTTTCAATAACATCAGGTGTGATATTACTAAGAATTTTGTCAAACTCATCAAGACAATTGGTTCCTTCAGAATTACTCAAATAACTAAGTCCAAACATTTTTTTGAATGCCCTCTGAAATTGTATAGGTGTGGGATTTCTACAATTACCACTCTGTTGACGTATTTTTCCAAAAAAATTTTCAAGGCAGTCTTGATTCAATCTTCTGGTATGTACTCTGTGTATATTTTTTGATTTTAGCATATCCCACATTCCCAGAAAAGCTGAAATGGACAATCTCCAACCAAAATTGAATTTCATCCTTTTTGTTACATTTTGGTCTCCTTTTAAAATAATAAGCGATTCAAAAAATACCAACATATCTTTCAGATATTTGGTTTGTACTTCAGTCCCCATAAAAGGCCTGTTGAATGAGGGTGAATCTGTAGGGTGACTACTAGGTAGGTCAAAGGTATTTGAATATGTGTTGAAAAACTTTTCATTGTATACAGGGTGCGCATAAAAAGTTTAAATATTTGAACTTTGAAATTGTATGTTTTCAAACCGTTATATCTAAACCTAATAGTTTTGGTTGGTTGCAAACTTTTACATTTCTGCCGTACCTCATTTTTACCACTGATTTCAATGTAATTGAAAGAAAAATGGGGGCTTCTTTCAAAAAAATTAAGAACTTTGATATTTTCGAAGTTCAACTTTTGAAGCTTTGTATGCGCCCCCTGTATAGAAGAGTTTTGGAACACGTATTCAAATACCTTTGACCTTCCTAGTAATCACCCTACAGAAAAATTTTACGATTCTTTAAGCATGTGCTCGTACAAATATAATTTGTAATATTTTACAGAGGTCAATTTTTTCCTAAAAAAATTAATAACTCAAAAAGTATACATTTCGGGAAAAAAGTATTCCATACAAAAGTGCCCTAAGATTTTACATAGATTTCAAAAATCCATTAATATATAGAGTGTTCCATTTAAAATCACGATGTAAGTTGTTCATTTCCGGTATAACCGGAGGTGGACCGGTTGTCAAAATATTTTTTAAAGGTGTACCTTTTTGCATATTATATGCATACCAAACTTCATTTTGCTGTCTTTAACCATTCCAGAAATATTCACTTGGTTCCACACTTATGCCCATCACTGTATACATACCTTTTGAACAATAGTTTTGGCTCTCATGAACTTCAGCTGATGTGCTAGGTGTAACAGGTTCTAACTCGACAGTCTGTATATGTACATATGGCTCTGCAAAAATCAAAATACATTAAAAGTGGGTTTATGAAATATTTGTTATCCTAACACCAAACATTACATTATAAAGTTAATTATTACATTTATATTACATTGAAAAGTTAGCATGCTTCCATCTTTCAATGTTATGTAGTAGTAATGATAATTATTTTATTGAATCATAGTTTTGCAGACCCTGTACTAATTCATCGGTAATATAATATAGATTATATACCTTCTAATCTTTGAGATTCCTCAAGTGCAGCTATTGGTGAGGGAACTGCATATTTTTTCAAACGATTCTTTTGTTTGCTTGCGAACATTTTATCTTCGAAATGAAGATTACAGATTCTAAAATGATCATAGCAATACTGAGCGCTGTGTGTAGATATTTTCTCTAGTTGAAGAATATCTTTCCATTGTCCAAATCTAAAATAAAAAAATTTGATATTGTTAAACTCAATGCTGGAATAAGTAATGAACCTACGTGTTTACTTAGAAACCTCCGTAGGACATCACAGTTGATAGGAGTATTAATATTTTCAATGCAACTTCAATATTTACCGTTTTGTATCCTTAGGAAAGCGAAAAAAAGAAAGGTTTTTCTCGTGCCTGGAATTCCTACGACACACACAACAATAATGTACAGTTTTCACTTTATTCATAGTTCACAAAGAAATAATATGCTGTTTATAATAATAACACTCAAAACATGTATACACACTGGCAAAACAACAAAGGAACATAATATAACCTCAATTTAAGTTCGAAAAACAACGAACGTTTACTTACAATGTTGCCTAATGTTATTCTTTTAACGTTTAAAGGATGCAAAGTAATACTTTTTTTTGTATTTTTAGAATCTAGTTATGCACAACCATTTACGATTTTATGAATTAGTGAAGTAAGATGAAATTTGAATGTTGGCTGATCAAATATCTAAAATATTATGACGTTGAAAAAATTATTTGAAAAATTAGAAGTTTTGGAAACTTATCAAAATAAAATATCTGACAACAGTGTGTAATAAATAACAAACTTTCTGTGCAACGGGAAGTTGTTTCCCACGAGTGTGTATGAGCGAGATAAAAGATTGTAACACAAAAATCGGTAGAGTGAGCGAACTGCTTCTGTTAAGCTTTAAACTGTGTCGTTACCTTTGACCTCTATGTTTCAATTTTTCCACTGCGCAACCTGAAATTGTTTCCCATGCGCATGGAGGTGGAGCCAACTGATACAATGACGATTTGAAATCTTATTAAACAGCCAGCCACTGTGCATAATAAGAAGTGACAAATATTCTCCGCATTTGTAATGTCTTTCCCAGGAGTGGATGTAAGTGAGATAAAAGATTGGAACAGTAAAATCGGCAGAGTGATCTAACTGCTTCTGAAAGCAATAAACTGTGGTTGTATCATAGAGAACCTGCGTGACTTTGGTGATTAGACACTACTGATCATGGTGGCGAAATTTAGCATCTAGTATGTGAGAGAAATTAAATTTTATAGTGGAATGCATACGAAACATAAAGTAATATAAAATTAAAAAATAACAAATGATCTAAAAATTAGTAGTGGGCTTTCAAAAATTGTTGTCTCTGATTTATTTCTATCACTTTATCGCTCTGCTAATGTATTTAAAGCAAAAACACTCAATCTTTAGTTGAATGTTTTTGATTTAGAGTGAGGGTGGCATAGTTTCTTGTATGTTGTCTTTACTGCGCTAGAAATTTTGTTTTGTTTTTTGTGCTAATGTAGGCAATACTTTGTGGAAAATACAAGATATAGATGTAGGACTTACGTTAAAAAAAGTTGCAATCCCGTCATAGCATAAACCTACCTTGATTTTAATTGAAAATATTAATAGGTGATCTATTTTAAAGATTCATTTTTCGAAATTTAATTGATGGCAACATATCTAACAAATATTTGAAAAATTTCTGTTCTTACATTTTCTCCTGCTAATAGCAAGGAGTTGTTTCTCATTTTTCAATAGAATTGTATCCACGGAATCCAGATAATAAAATTGGTATGTAAGGTCCACTACTTTTGTCTTGCATGACTACCCCATTTTTAGGTTATTAACATGATATTGTTGCTCGAGTTGAAAAATCAATTGACACAAGATCAAAGTCGCATAACAAAATTCACTTATTTGCTCAAATGATACCACTTTAATAGATTCTTGTGACTCATATTAGATATATTTGTTACTCGCTGAAGATCTTCACATAAATAATTATTTTGTTGGCCGCTATTAACAGTCTATGAACAACTTTCTCTTATTCCGGCAATTAAATCGATACAAAACAATTTGTAATTGCTCAAATAGATTTGGTGTGTAATTCCAATTAAGTGATTACAGGTGATTGAAAGGTTGAGGTGATTGATTGAAAACACTGTTTATTCACAACACATACACTTAAATTTATTTCACGTTCAAATGTGTAAGCGGATATAATAAATTACTGTTCTATTGTGACGAATAAATTATAATTTCAGTCTCGTGAATGACGGTTTACTACTTTTTTTTGTATGTCTACTTCAGACACCCTAAACTCGTTTTTGCGAATGGCTGACTTTTTGCCGTTTTGAGCATCTAGCTGTCGGTTTAAATATTTCTTAAGATTATTTTCGAATTTTAATAGCAATAAAAAGTAGAACTAAGCAATAAAATACTTTTTCTAATGTGGCATGATATAGAAAATACTTCCAGTGTTACCAGATCTAACTTTATTTTTGAGATCACCTAAATTAATTGTTACTCAATATTCACTAATATTATTTTATTTCAGAAAAATTTCTTTCTCATATTTATACTTTAAATTTGTGAATATTACAAATTATTTATTAAAATAAATGTCTCCACTTGTTCTGAATTTAAATAAGAATTGTATTTAGCAACAGTTCTATCTCACGTATGAACTTATAAAATTGCTAAAAGAGGCGCCACTAGTCTTTACGCAGGTTCTCTATAAAACTGACACTCTAGAAAGCGACTGTTAGGTCTGCAATCTGTAGGTAGTGACTTGGGCTGTTTTTTTTTCAAACTACCTTCCAAGATACGAATACTTATTCTACTTTGTTATGTGTATATTCCATTTTGTATACAGTGTGAACCAAAAGTACGCCCAAGATTATGGGTAAATCAGAGACTGAATGTTGCCGATACTGCGAGAGCATCGCTGACACTAGAGAACATTTGCTTTGCGAATGCCCAGCACTTTCCAATTAAAGTTAGTCGAATGGGAAGCAAATGAGTTATTGTTCTGATCATAAACCTCCTCAGAACATTACAGATCCTCCCATATATTTTGTGATAGATCTGGCAGCCTGGAGTCTAGGTTGTTTTCTTGGAGCTGGAAGAACCCGAATTTGACGGTCATCTGATCTAAGATCCACTCTGGTTTCATCTGAAACAAGGCCATTTTGCCAATTTTCATTCGTCCAGTGTTGAAGGCACTAATTTAGCCGGTCAATTTGATTTTGCCTGGGCAACGCATGAACTGCTAATGGACTTCTGCTGTACAACCCTCGAGCACGAAGTCTTTTTGGAATGGTTTCCACTGAAACAATTACACGTGTGGCGTCCATACGTTGTCATTTTAGCTCTGAATTTCTTCTATCAATGTTGCACACAAAGCGATTCTGTTATTCAGTTGTAACTCTTCCAATACAGTTTTGACCCGTTCTTAAGGGTTCCTAATCCCAAATACGTTTTTGATACAGCACTCTATGGAACGCCCACTATCTCTGTTGCGTCTCTTTGGGCCATTCCTTGTTGAATGAGAGCAATGATTTTTCCCTCTGCACATTTGTTAGTCTACTATAAGGCATTATTATCTTATTTAAATCCAAATATAATTTATCGCAGAACGTTATTTCTCTCTGTATTCATTGTATTTGCGTCATAAACCTAATTTTTACAGAGTATGGTGAACTTAAACCATGTTCTTTAGATTTAGATTGACCTACCCTGACTTTATATTGAAATTTATTGGAAAACTAATTTCACATATTTTTATAACTGTTTAAAACATTTTTTATAAAACCAAATTAATAAAAAATCTAATTGTTTACTTTTAAATACATTTCTCAAATTCCAAATGTTTTTAGGTTGCATGGATTGGATCAATTTTCAGAAATCAGAATACTATCAAGGGATCCCTCAATGTTGTATAGAGTTTTGTATAATCCACAATACAGCATGTCTGATTGGATAAGTGATTTTTGTAAACTTGGCAGGTTTTACTATAACGTATATAACCCAGTGAGTTACTTCAATCCTGTAAGTAATTTGAATGATTGAACAGGTTTTAATTTTTTTATGCAAATTTAGTGAGGATGAATTAAAGCATGATTTATCCCTACTAACTTTATTTCATATGACTATCTGCTGATATAATATATGTACTTTGACATTATTATGGCTATAGAGATGCTGCAAGGTAAATATGAACTGGTCTCAGTATCAGCGAAAAAGGTAGTATAAATATACAGTACGAGGAATATTCTTTAGCAACATGGAGTTTAACACAGAATCCATAAGCGACGATGTGTTAGAAAGAAACTAGTATAAATTCAGTGTATTACACTTTTTGTCTAACAGGATATCATAACCAAGCAAAAGTGGAAGACGAGCAAAAGTACATGTCCGTAAGCGACGACAATGTGTTACAAAACAAGTACAAATTCATTGTAGGTATTAACAGGAAATCAGAAACAGTGAAATAATTATTTAGTGAACAATTTTAAGTTCTACGTTGCCGGCTTTAGATTGGACATTTATATTAATTGTAAAATGCATTGTTCTAACAAGAGAACAAGTTATAAGAAGCTATTAATTATGATAATTCGAGAGGTTGTAACATATCAAGATAATTAATACGATCTATTTATTAAACATTTTATTGTAATGCTGGAAATTCTTTTAGTTTTCGGTTTGAAAGCGGTTAATACTTTCACTTTTTTGAGATTCGGCAACGCGGAAATATGTCGGCCGAACACTTCACTAAAAATGGTTTCACTGCTTTTACGTTTGTTTTCAAATGAGAAACGAATTCTTTGGGCGAATACGTACAGTACAAATTAAAAAACGTTTTCGATTATAAACTAAAAAAAATTAAATCTAATTTTAATGAAAATATCTATTATTATTAAATAAAAGTAATATTCTGATAGGTAATAAATAAAAAAAATAAGAAAAGCTTCTTAATTTTTCAATGAATTTAAATCATATGTTCGAATAACCCCACGTTTTGAGTTAAACAGTAACCGAGCTGGTTATAAAATTCTTGACGAACATGGGTGAGTATCTGAGGTGTTATCTCCATACAGGCTTGTAGAATTTGTTTCTTAAGTTCATTCAGAGAACTGGCCCTGTTCTACTGGAATCCATAAATTCTCGATTTCACATAACCCCAGAAAAAGTAATCGATGGGGGCCAAATCTGGAGATCTAGCAGACCATCTAATGTTACTGTTCATGGAGATTATCCGATTGGGAAATTGTGTATTTAAAAAAAATGTATTGCTAATCGATAATTATGCTATGCCCAACCGTCATGTCGGCATCAAATATCATTGAAGTTGACACCTAATTGTGTGAGGGCAAGAGTAATTTGGTTTTGCAGCATATTAAAATATTTTTGTCCGGTTAAATTGTCGTCAATAAAAAATGGTACAATTAAATGTTCACCCAATATTCCAGTCCAAACATTTAATTTTTATATTGAGCTCCACTTTTGTAGTGTTTGTGTAGGTTTTTCCTGGACCAATATCGTATAACGGATGAATTATGTGTACCGTGTATGGGAAAAGTCGATTCATCTGTGAACAATATATTTTTTGAAAAGTTTGCATCCAATTGTACTTTTTCCATAACTATTTCACAAAATTTCATTCTATGAAATTGATCACCTGGAAGTATTTCATGGCTCTTTTTCAGTTTAAAACTACGATAGCCATTTTTTTCGGAGAGATTTGACCATTTTGTGTACGTGGTCCATGTTTTATAGGAGTGACGTGTCCCGTTTGATGCTAATTGGTTGGGTATTTTCAAATGCTACAATAAACAAATTTTCTGTTATTTCTCGATATGATTTCCCCTGGTAATTTCATTTTAAAATTTGCATTTTTTTGGGTATCTGCATGCTCATTCGCAAACAAACAGGTAGTGGCGTACAGTTAAACATCCAAACTATAGTTGGTCAGAAGTACCGCCCTCGAGACGCACACGCACGATTTGTATTCGTATATTCTAGTATCCTTTTTTAACTGTAATAATCTACGCTGACTATATATTGTCTATTTCACCATGCCTCTCTCTAAGACACTGGTAATGCCTAAGACACTGGTAATGCCATGTACTTCTTACATTTTTCCATGGACTATGAGGCGATTATTGTTTTATGTTAGAATTAAATGAGGAATGATTTCTGTTATTATTAAAAAGAAATATTGCATGGGTATTTATACTTCCAACATGTAGATTGAAAATGAAGAGAGGGGATAGATAAAAATAGAAGAATTATGGCTCTAGATAAAATCGTTTTATCAGGAGCGTAGGAATTGTAGGCGGTTTACAGTCAACTACAGATACATTTTATTAAGACGTTACCGGTGGGGAAGAGATGTTTACACTAATCGTTCAGAATTGAATATTTGCTATTTTATAATATGTACAGTATTTAATTATTGAGTTGCAATAATAAATTATTTAAAAAAGTAGCTTATTCAATGTCACTATCGTCGATTTACTGTTTTTCATATTATAACCATTAAAATTATAAGATTTTCAACCTATTTTTAGAATCTTTATAGTAATTGAAGTAATATTTGAAAAACAATTTAACAATTTGTGCAACGATTTACTACAGAGGCGTTTTTCGATTTGGAAAGTCCATAAGAACAATGTTAAATGTAACACAAAAAAAATGTATATTTCTTTAATAAATAAATATACGAAGCGGAATCATTGACTGAAGGATGGAGAATTTTTTGGCCGATATAAAGGGTGAAAAAAATTCTCATTTTTTTCATAAAACCCCTAAGCGCACATGGCAATTTTTCGCCAAATCTAGACATTTGATAACGATAATAATACCTATCAGTTGTAACATGCTACATATATTTACCCCCAACTTTCTACCAACTTCTGAATTAAGCGACTTTTCCCTTGACGCGGAATATACTACCTACTCAAAACAATTATTTCATATTTGGAAAACCCTGTACAAAATACTTTATGCATAAAATTGGTAAACTAAGAATCGTTTTCGGACTAGAGGATTATTTTCCACACTTGCACAGATTTAAATATCCCTTTTTCAATTTTTTCTGGTTGGATTTGAGGATTCTGTGTACGTGCTCCATGCTTTGTGGGAGTGACACATCCATGTTCCTCAAAAATTTTTATAACCGTCTCCGCGTCTTTTGGTAATTGGTTGAGTATATTCAAATGCTACAATAAACAAATTTTCTGCCATTTCTCAATATGAATTACCCTGGTAATACCATTTTACAATACACAAAAATTTCTCTGTCTTTCTTGCAGTGAGTGTGAAAACCGCTCCTAATAAAAATATTTCATAGAGAACCGTAATTCTTCTATTTTTATTTATTTCCTTTCTTCATTTTCAGTCTACGCATTAAAAATGCCTAGTGCCCACAAAATATTCCATATTGAAAACGACAGAATTCAGTCCCCATTTAATTCACATGGCGTTATCAGTGTGTTAGAGAGAGGCAAGGAGAGATAGACAATCCAAGTCTTAGTGTAGATTATAATACAAATATTAGCATACGATACTTCTTTTGCATGTTATGATACCCTGTTACCGAAAATAGGTGATACACTGAGTATACTTGTTTCTTTCTAACACATTGTCGCTTATAGACTCTGTATTAAACTCCTAGTGACTAAAGAATATTCCTAGTACTGTATACGAATGCAGTAGTGTTACAATAGCAACTGAATCCAAAACTTTGGTAAAAAGCATGTGAATTCTAATGCTCATCAAGTCAGAGTTTGGTGGAAGGTTCTAATCCTTCTGGTACTTAGAAGTTAACATTGAGGCAGCACTTTCTATACATTTTAACACTCAGTGCACTGCTGAATTTAAAACTACACATAAACTGTAGAAACTTTATGACTGCTTGTTTACAAATGTTATTTTATAGTATACTTGTTTATACAATCGGAATGTTCACATTTTGGGAAAAGTGTCCTAAGCCGTGCATTAGTGCCTAATATAGCCGCAAATATTTATTTTTTATTTTAAATATGGCTAAAGCCTTAAAAATCGTGTTATTTAAATAACGTATCAAATTTCGCTCTAAAACTCCAATACTTGTCACCTAATCGCTATGACATCATTAGTTCCAAAACATCAGTGACATGTCAATAGAGTTTTTTTCGTAATACCTAGTTGTTGTTATAAAAGATGGATTAAAATTTTTATAAATATTGTGCGGTACCTCAGTGTGCGAGTACTACAGTAAAAACACCTGAAAAGATATTTATTCACGTCCCACGTTCGGAAAATAAAAGAAAAATGTGGCTCCAACTCCGACACTTGTTACTATACAATCTAAAATGTATTTTTCGTACTTCCGGGCCTAAAGTGACAACTTCACTCCCTTGTGACAGGTACTAAAGTGTCACATTTAATCCCTCCGGGATTAAATATTGACGAAACTCCCGGAACGATTAAATCACAAACAAACGAATTTAAGGGATATTTTATTGAAAAATATAATTAATTAGAATGGTAATTAACGTTAATATTCAAATTTACAATGACACTAGTAATGACAATGTTTCTAAATTATAACTGTCACAACGCAATGTTACTATGGTAACTTATTTTAAAGACAGTTTATTAAATGAGTTGAAGAGAGAAAAAACTGATTGAAATTATTGAAATAATTAATAAAATCATACCGGAAGTACGAAAAGTATCGTATATACCTTGCGACTGAAGTACATTTAATCCTTCAGGTAAATTATGGCCCTCCCTGCGGTCGGGCCATAAACTTTACCTTCAGGATTAAATGTACTACTTCAGTCCCGCGGTATATAATATACTATTTGTGAAGATCATTTCGTTGTAAGTGTTAGTAATATTTGTTTATTTTTCTTATATAAGATAATATTTATCAGTTTTCAAAATAAAAAAATATTTGCATTTTTAGGTTTAAAATGAGGTTTGTAGGTACTCGTTTTATTCTACTTGCCGAATGATATTATTGATGATTATTGACTACAGAAATACATTACAATTAACAATTATTGGTATATAACTTATATTGAGGTCTTCACATAGGTCTGAATACAACAGAACAGAAATTACTGTTTGCTGCGAAGAAATTTGCCACTGTAAAACAGTCAATTATCGGCAAATTCGAACTCTCCATTCTGTTTATATTAGTTTTGAAAGATGAAACAAGTTAATTTCGATTAAACTTCTGTGATAGGGTTATTCTGTACAACAATTCGTAACAGCTGTAAATTTAACATCGATATAGTTAAAATCGCAATGTTAAATCAAATTGAATAGCGCGGTTAAAAATCGTATTCTGAGCAATCTGACGTAATATAGTTTTTGACAGCGTAATATTACAACGTAGCTATCTTCACTTATGTCAGGTAGTAGAACTTGCCTAACTTTTAGGTTATAGTTTTATGTTTTATATGTCAGATACTTTATTACTGAGTTTATTTAATAGGTTTGTTCGAACCAGCGTCAAAAACAGTTTCATACAGTCAAGATTCTGTGCAATATCTCAAATGTGTTCCAACCAAAATTTCTGAGAGTTAGTAAACGATTAGTTTTCTGTTCCAACTGATTTTCAAACCTGTGTAAACGATCAGAACGTTAGCATGTAGAGCAACTCATCTACTACGAGGCTCCATGGGAGATATCACTCTCCCTTGAGGTGTCCCCCGAGTGGCTTTAACTGAGGTGGTTTGATTCCCCACCTGTGTCTCAGCTATCCTCATCGTCAACAACCCATACATCCATTTTACAATGGTTTCATTTACTCCTCGCCTTTTTATTGCTTCTTTGACAGGCACATGTGTTGTGTTGTCAAAGGCCCCAGATATATCCAGGAATGCGCACATTGCGATTTCTTTGTTGTTCAGAGTTCTCCAGGTTCTCTGTTCTTATGTAGTTATCCACTACTTTCTCCGTCGTTTTGAGTAGAAACGGTGTTAGACAGATGGGTCTAAACGATCGGGGTAGTCCCATCTTTTTTCCCGATTTTTGGTATGAAGGTTACCCTTGCCCTTCTCCATTTTCTAGGTATTATACCAACTGCTAGACTGCTTCTTGTAATCTTCAGCAGGTGAGGAAGAATCTCCTCTATCCCTTGCTGCAGGAGTGCTGGAAATATTCCATCCACTCCTGGTGATTTATATGGTTGAAAGGTACTTGTTGCCCATTCCAACCGTTGTCTGGTAAATATTTTCTTAGCAATGTCCCAATCTTCCTTGCGAGATTTTTTGGTGTAATTCATTGCTATTTCAGTGCTTGTCGCTGGTTCACTACCTGGAAAGTGGGTTCTAAGAAGAAGAATCGGTCGTTCCTCTTCACCTTCCGTGTATGATCCATCTGAATTTTTCAGCGACACTGTGGGGTTAGTTCCCCCATTTGCCATGACTTTTTGTAGTCTGGCCGCTGTGTGAGTGGGAGTGATCTTTTCGCAAAAGGCTTGAAAATTAAACCTTTTCGCCTTCCTAATCTCTTTATTGTACTGAGTAAGCTTCTCAGTGTACCCCTGCCAATTACCGTCACGTTTGGCTCTAGTAAAGAGCCGACGGACCTCTTTTCTGAGGTTGGACAGGTTCTCATTCCCCCAAGGAGCATCCTTTTCTGAACGAGCCTTTAATAGTGGGCAACTGGAATGAAAAGCTTCCATTATTGCCTCACTGATCTGTTCGACTCTTTGTTCCAGGTCGTAGTGCGGGTGATTTACCCCATTCACTTCGACGCGTTCCAAATTGTCCTTCAGATTGGTCTTGTAAAGAGACCAATCAGTATTTCTAGGATTTCGGATTGTAGGAACTGAGGTAGTATCTCCCTCTATCATAAATTCGACGATCCTATGGTCGGAAAGGGATGTCTCGCTCATCACCCTCCAATATTTTACATTTTTCCTAGCAGCAACATTAACAATTGTTACGTCCTGGACCACTTCTCTTGCTCTCGTGACAAAAGTGGGGGTTATCCCCGCGTTTAAGGTCTTGCTAAGAGATATTCTAATAAACACTCACCATTTGCGTTGTTGTTAGTGCTTCCCCACACGGTATTGTGTGCGTTCGCATCACAACCAATTATAATCGGCAGCCGTCTGCTATTGCAGTGTCTCACTAGCTCTTGTACTTCTTCTGGCCGTATCATTGGCCCATCTCCAGCGAAGTAAACAGAGGCAATGACGATGTCTCGGTCGATACCCCCAATGTTGAGGTGAACCATTATTGGAACAAGGTCCCGTGACACGTATTCTGAAACACAAATATATTTTATGTTATTTCTTATGATTACACAGGTACGAGGAGATACTTGCCTTTGATCATAAATCAATTTAGAATCCTTGCATGCCAAACCTTTGATTTGGCCTTCTTTGTTGATCCATGGTTCTTGGATCAATACAATATCCAGTTATAGTCTAGCGAACAACCTTGCAATCACGGCTGAAGCTCCCTTCGCGTGATACAGGTTAATCTGAGCTACATTCGTAAACGTGAAGGTGAAATATTATGGATGAGAGAGGCCGAGTTACTCAGCCTCTATTCATCCCCCTCCTTTATCTCTCCCTGACCTTCCTCGACCACCATGGCAATATCTTCCTCGGAGTTCGAACAGGTTTCTTGATATCGAGTCAGACTCTCGACCCCCAGGCTGCTCCGCCCAGTTTCCCGGGATGCAGAGGTGATCTTCGCTGCCCCAGTCACCCCAGCAGAGCCGGAGGAGATCTCGGGCTGACCCAAGGTCAAGCTTTCGACTTTTTCCCCTTTTCCAAAGGCTCCGGATGTGGAGGGTATCTCCTTGTCCTTTGGAACCTCCGCGGGTTTCTTTTTTCCCCAGCCCCGAGACAGGGATACGCCCAGAACGGGAGTTTACCGCGTAACCTCCTGCCTTCAGAGCCTCCCCAGATTGGTGATCGATCCCAATCGTGAGGATAGTTCCCTGTCCCTCTTTTTTAGAGTTTAGGATCTTCCAAGCCCCAGTAGTGAGGTTGGAATTCTGAACCTCGACAAGTTGGAGAATCTTCTCCAATTTCATGTCGTGGCTTCTTGGGAAGAACACCGTTATGGTGACCGGCTTTGGGATGTCGTATCCACTTCGAGCCATCAATTCGGGTCCTTCCCAAGAGTTTAATTTCGACTCTGACCTCATGAGCCAGTCTGCCGATTCTTGTGGCCCACAGTCCTCCAGTATCATTCCACAACGGAAATGGATACCTGAGAAGTGGATTCCCCTCTCTTTGCTCTGGCACAGCTCTTCCACCAGAGTGTCTTCCAGGGTGGAGAGCTGCTCTGCTTTCAGCATGACCCCAGGAAAATCCTTGGGCATTATTCCCACTCTGAAAGCCTTCTCTGTTTTGACAGCTGTTGCGTAACCAGTGGCTTGCCCTGTTACCGTTGCAGCTGTTTTTGGTTTGTTGCCACGAGGTCGCTGCGGAGGAGTGATATGCTCCCGGTCTCTTTTAAGCTTCATCTTCCCCGTTGGTGGTTCCTTCGGGGGGATTGGGCGCTGAATAACCTGCTTCCTAGCCTCTTCAGGGAATATTCCCTGATTGAGGAGTCGCAGGTATTTCCGCACCCCTGCTCCACTGAGACCTTTTCTCAGAGGGTCGTCTATGCCGCCCGGTTATCCCAGTTTTGGGAGGTCGAACGACATACGACCTTTGTGCCGTTTGGCCTTTTTCACTCTGTGAGGTGCCCGGATGAAGAGGTGGAGGTTCTCTCCACTACTTTTCCGGTGGAAGTTTTACTTTGTCTTTCTCTTTCCATAAATAGTCCCACGAGAAGCTAGGGTCATTACGGTCCACCGCTGCAGAGTCCCGCATGCAGAGGTAATGGGTTCAATACAATGAAGTTCCCCCGGTGCTCCAAGGTCGAAACCAGTAAGGACTATTCTTCTGCATAGCAACGCATTCTTCGGCCTGGTTTCCCACCTTGACTTTAGGTTTTTAATGAGGTTGTCTCCTCTTGGTCCGGGCAGTAAAGCCAAGACCCCCCTCCCCAATCCCACTGGCCCGCGAGACTTGACCACAGACATCCAGGAGACATTGGTATAACAGGTGATTTCGAGATAATCTCGAAATTTCACCCGGCATCGTAACCCTGTGTGCAATCCCTTAGCCACGATACTACAGCTGGGACAGGTAAAGTTGGTCCGCGGCAGGGTATTCGAGGGCTGCCAGTTGAGTTTTTAGACACAACGAGCCCCAGGTATTTCCCCGCAGACCTCCTCCTCATATAAAATCATCTTAGATGCCTTTCTCCTATCCGCCACCCTTCGCCCCCTCCACATCAATAAATATCCCAACTAACTACGTACATACCTACTGATGTGGACCCGGAAATAAAAGCGTTACATTTATAGAAAATGCTTTCCTTTCCTATTAATAAATACAAAAGGAGGATTCTGTAAATCAGTAGTTGGTGGTGCCACAATACCCACATGGGTGCCCCAATAATTCCTGGCAACCCCCACTTGTTGTCGAATCTATAAAATAAAATATGTATTACGAAGATTTGTTGGAAGTTACACCACAAACTTTATAGCTATAAATAACTATTTTTCCTAACCCAATCTTCACATTATTTTTCATTTCCAAATTAGATGGAAATTTTATCATTTCGGGCATATGATGTACAATCAATTCACTTATTTCAGTTAGACATCTGCTAAACGAACTGCGACTGATATTAGTCCAAGATTAGTTGCCTAACGGTATTTGGTAAAACTCGTGTGCGGTATAGGAGGCGCACGAACAATGAGGTATATGAACTATATAATAGCCCAAGTATAGTACAAGAAATTAAATCCAACAGATTAAGATGGCTGGGACATGTCCAGAGGAGTAATGACTCAAGGCTAATTAAAATGGTCTGGGAAGAAGCCCCTAACAACAAAAGACCACTTGGGCGCCCAAAACTTCGATGGCGTGATAATATACACAAGGACCTGCAAACTTTGGGAGTCCTTAATTGGGAAGAAAGTACTCAGGATCGACATGAATGGAGGAGAATTGTTGAGGCGGCCAAGACCCACCCCGGGTTGTAGAGCCATGGATGGATGTTAATATATCAATAGAAATAATTCCTTCAATCGAAACGGTAAAGCGTTTGCATTTCCAGGATTTTCTGCATTTGGCTCTAAGTGTTGTAAATGATACTTTGGAATACTTTATTTTGTGTTCTTGATTCACTTTGTATGTAACAGTTTTGAACGTAGTTAGTTGATGACAGATATAAAAATATGTAATTGAGTTGTCAATATAGATTCGTACTTTTTCATCCATTTATTTGCGTTGACAATCATATTTTACATTGTAATTACTCCCCCATCAGAAAAGATATATATTTTCACCGGGTAGGTGATTTTGTTTAAGTTCCTTAAAATTGTGGCGACCGTGATAGGACAAACATCTATGATGGAGAAAACGAAGAAAGCTCGATCTGCACAGAGAACAGCTTTCACAAAGATTTACAATGCCATGATGGATATGATAGCGGATACGACGCCAGATTTAGTTGAATTAGAAGGAAATCTGAGGATCCTAGATCAGAAATTCGAACGTCTAAACGAATTGAACACGGAAATATACCATCCTCTCCTGGAAGCTGATTGTACTGCTGATGAACTTGATTTAGAGATTGCTGGTGTGGACGAATACGTGGGTAAATATAATAGAGCACGAATACGAGTACAGAGGCTTCTCAGAAAAGAAACAGCCGAAAGTACAGTATCCGCCAAAATAAACAGTACCGAAAATAAAAATAAAAATTAATTTTTAATTTCTGTAATGTAAGTGTTCAAAATGTTCACCATTTCGACGCAAACAAGCTTCATATCGATTTTTTAAGTCAATAAACATATTTATAAAAAGTGGTTGATGTAACTGACGAAAAATATTTTGTATTCTTTCCCGTAGTTCGGCAATATTCGCCGGCGGATTTTCCGAGTGAAATATTTTGTCCTTCATTATGCCCCAAATGTATGCGTCAGGTGGCGTCAGATCAGGTGAATGAGAAGGATATTCGAAGTCTGTTCCCCGAGAAATTATTCTATTATCGAAATGCTGACGGAGTAAGTCTAAGGTGCGCACAGCTGTATGGCTCGTTGCACCATCTTGTTGGAACCATTGTGTGCGAAACTGTAGATTTCGTGCACGGCAAAAGTTATTTAGATCTCTCATAAAAGGTATAATAATTTTCTCTCTATAACGCTCTTGGTTGACAGTAAGTGGATTCTGATTATCATCTTCAACGAAATAAGGACCAATCATTCCACGACCAGATACCGCGCACCAAACGGTAACTCGAAGACTGTGGAGTGGTTTTTCTACAATGACATCAGGACGTTCAAATCCAAGGAATATGGTTGTTTGTCGATTAATATAGCCGCTAAGATGAACGTGACTCTCGTCTGAAACCATATGTTTTTCAAAAATTCGGGATCTTCGTAAATTAAACTCAACATGCGACCACAGTAAATTTCTCTTGTACGTTTGTCCGCAGCATTTAGTCGTTGTCCAACTTGAATACGGTATGGATAACCACCAATTGATTTGAACATGCGACGTAAAGACGTTTCACTAATGTTGAGTTTACATGCAGTTCTTACAAGACTTCTTTGAGGTGATTGCACAACTTGGTTAAAAACACGTCCTTCATTTTCGTTAGTACATACTGTTTTTCGACGACCTGAAGAACCTTCACGTTGACACAATACACTACCAGTGCGACGAAATTTTTCAACAAGAGCTCTAACATCACACTTTTACTAGGAGCTGCTTTATTAAATTTTTGTTGATATTTTATTGACACCTGTTCTAAGCTTGGACCATCATTACGACCTTTTCCGTATGAACGAAAATAATGCTCTACCAAAAAAACTTTTTCTTCCGTTGTTAGAACCATTTTTAAATCAAATTTAACTGCAGCGTACTATTAATATATCAACAAATGACAATTAAGTCAAATATGACAAATCCATATTACATAAACAACTCCACAGCACTCTCTGTTTCGGTACTGTTTATTTTGGCGGATAACGTACTTCTGTTAGTGACATTTCCGTATCGACTCGAAGAAAACTGAAACTTCCCACAATAGAATTTTGCAAATTCAGTGGTGAAATAAAGACCTGGTTATACTTTTGGAGTCAATTTCAACGAATACACGATGATCAATCCATTGAGAATGAGGATAAGTTCCAATATCTGATTCAAGCGACAGTTCCAAATTCAAGAGCTCGGCAATTAATTGATAGTTACCCGCCCACTGGAGACAACTATCCAAAAGCTATAGATAGTTTGAAATCGAGATTTGGACGTAATGATCTCCTAGTAGAGGTATATGTGCGAGAACTTTTATCGTTAGTTTTGAACACCTTGCACAAAAAGATCAAACTTTGCGATTTGTATGACAAAATTGAGTCGCAGCTGAGAGCTCTTGAGACACTAGGCGTAATCTCTGAAACTTGTGCGGTCATGCTTTACCCTATGGTAGAATCGTGTTTGCCAGAAGAGACATTGAGAGTTTGGCAACGTAGTAGCACCTGTTCTAACAAACTCTCATTGAAAGATCGTCTAAAAAAGCTAATGGATTTCTTAAAAGACGAAGTAGAGAATGAAGAAAGAATATCTCTTGCTGTTGCCGGATTTCATATCAACAAAACCTCCAGAAAATCCCCTAAAAATAAGTGTGTTTCTCAATATGAAGGTACGGTAGCTACTGCGGCAGGTCTGCTGAATCAAAAGTCTGTTGTTAGATGTGTCTTTTGCAATGAAAAGCACCCCTCATCTGACTATGATAGCAAAAAACACACTTACGAAGAGAAATCACGCATTCTCAAAGAAAAAGGTTGTTGTTTCGTATGCTTGAGATTTGGACATACGGTCAGAAAATGTCGCTCTCGAGTAAAATGCCCAAATTGTAATGGAAGGCACATGAAAATCATGTGTAACAATGAAAGCAAAATTGAGACAAAAACTAATTCTACTACAAGCGAATCTCTTTCAAACCATACCTATGGTGAAGTTTTGCAACAGACTTTATTGGTAAAAGTTATTGGTGAAAAGAACACTCGTTTTGCTCGTGCCATTATTGACACTGGATCACAGCGTTCATATATAACAAAGACTCTATCACGTGAAATGGACTATGAACCTATTAGAGAAGAATATTTGGCACACTCCCTTTTTGGTGGTATAGAATCAGAGCGCATAAAACATGTATGTTACCACGTCAAAATCGGTAATTTGAATGACAATTACAAATGTGACTTTGACGTTTTGGATCAGTCTGCCATTTTTAATAATCTTGGATGTATTATACAGGGGCCGTGGATGCATGAACTCGAAAAGTTGAACATTATAATCAGTGATAAATATACAGGACCTATAGAAATTTTGATAGGTGCCGATGTCGCTGGAAAATTATTGACTGGCAAAAAATGTTCTTTGAATTGTGGGTTAGTTGCTGTTGAGTCCTCTCTAGGTTGGACACTGATGGAAAATATTCCACCTCAGAACCGTCAGAACTCCTCGATGCTGGTTACATCCTTATTTTCCAGTAACTTTTCAATTTCTGATTATTGGGAATTAGATGTTCTAGGAATAACTGATCCTTATGAACAGCAATCCAAAAAAGATGAGGAACTTGCAGTAATGGACCACTTTCTCCCAAATGTCATTGTTAATGACGAAGAAAGATATGAAGTTACGATGCCGTGGATCGAAGGACACTCTTCGTTGCCGAGTTATTTAGATGTGGCCAAAAAGCGTCTTAATACATTAACTGCAAAACTCAAGAATGAAGGACATTTTGATGCTTATCACCAGGTGCTCTGCGAGTGGATGGAGGAGGGTATAATAGAAGAGGTTCCCGAAAAAGACATTAGTAGAACAGCTGTCTATCTACCTCACCGACATGTCGTGAAGAGTAATAGCAGTACCACGAAAATTCGCCCAGTTTTCGATGCTTCGGCGAAACTGAAAAATTATCCTTTCTTGAACCAATGTCTGGTAAAAGGTGTTAATCTGATCGAGTTGATACCATCACTTCTTATAAGATTCAGATTGCACCAGACATTAGAAAGGCGTTTTTGCAGATTAGTCTCACACCTGGTGATCGAGATTTCTTGAGATTCCTGTGGTACGATGCTGATAGTCGAATAAAATATTACAGACATAGTAGGGTTGTTTTTGGCATGACCTGCAGCCCTTTCCTGCTTAGTAGTAATCAATTTCCATCTTCAGAAGTTTCTTACACAGGCTTCGACTGACAATGCATCATCTTCGAATTGGGTGATTTCTAAACTGATGAGGAGTTCTTACGTCGACAATTGCGTCACCAGCGTCGACACTCTTGTTGAACTCCACATATTTATCGAAGAAGCGAGTAATATTATACTAGAAGGAAAATTTGATTTGCGAGGATGGGAACATACCATCCTGAATCGTCCACTAGACCAAGTCAACACACCGAACATCATACTCACTCCCGTATTAGGTCTTCTGTGGGACAAAAATCAGGACATATTGATGCTCAGCAGAGAATGTTTTAAGGATATTGGTAAGGAAGTCGTTACGAAAAGAACTATTTTATCATCTTCGCATCGTATGATTGACCCAATCGGCTTCACATGTCCAGTTTCACTGTTTCCAAAAATGTTACTCCAAAAACTATGGCAAACTAAGATTGCATCGGACACAGAAATAGAGGGTGAAATTAAAATCCATTTCCTTCGTTGGTTAGATGAATTATCGATCTTGAAAGATTTGACTTTACCAAGATGGTTTGGGTATCAACCCCAGACGACGACGGCAAGTTTGCATGTTTTTTGCGACGCGAGACAGGATGCATATGCAGTGGCTATATTTTTGAGATTGGAGATGGAAAATATAGTTAGAATCAACCTGGTTCAAGGCAAATCTCGAGTATCGCCTGTTAAAAAACTCAGCATACCGAGGTTAGAATTGATGGCAGCAACAATTGGAGCCAGATTGTTTGTGTCGGTATCAGAAAATATTCATATACAAGGTGTCAAAATGTATTGGTGGACAGATTCAACCACTGTTTTATCCTGGATAAAGACAGAAGAGATATGGAAGCCATTTGTGAGGAACAGGGTCAAAGAAATTTGTAGATTAACAGACAAGAATTCGTGGTATCATGTTCCCGGAGATAGTAATCTGATTTACCTTCCCGAGGTTGTACTCCGAAGAAGTTGATGGAGTTGAGATGGTGGGAGTGACCACTCTGGTTGAAAAAACCCATGGAAGAATGGCCAATACAAAGATATCAGTGCGATAAAGAGGTAGTATATTCAGAGAAGGGAAATATGATTTCATCTCTCCTGAATTCATAAAACAAACCTATTTTCGATTGCTTTTACATATATTTTTGTAAATTTGATAGAATTGTCAAAATGATTGGATACATTCGTCGAATCATTCACAATTGCAGAAATAGGAACCAGAAGAGAACGGGGGTACTTTCTCTAGAGGAATTTTCTGAATCTGAAACACAACTCATCAAATTTATACAACTTGAGAGTTTTGATGGTGTTGCTGATAACAGATTATCTTCCTTCTGTCCATTCCTAGATGAAGATGGCATCGTCAGAGTGAGGACGAAGATTTCTGAATCCTCCGATTCCCCAGAGTTCTGTAGTCCAGTCGTTTTACCTGCTAAACATCCTGTAGTGTTCAAACTGATTTATGACGATCATTTGAAATATTCACATGTTGATATACAAGGTCTTCTGAGCATTTTGGGAGAACGATTTTGGATTATTCGTGGCAGAAAAACTATTGGATCCGTTATACACAAATGTGTAACGTGCAGAAGGTATGATTCGAAGAAATCAGAAACCTCACCTGTTAGTTTACCCCATGATCGTGTAAGGGATACTGTTGCATTCGAAGTTACAGGTGTAGACCTAGCTGGTCCACTTCATATTCGTAATGGAGAGAAGGTCTGGATATGCATCTTCACTTGTGGTGTATACAGAGCCCTCCATCTAGTGTTGGAAAGCCATTTCAGAATACAGTACCGTTCAGAAGCTTCACTGGAAATTCAATCCCGTAACAGCAGCCTGGTGAGGCGGTTGGTGGGAGCGTCTCATACGACTCGTCAAACAGCTTCTACGAAAAGTGTTGGGACGAGCTTGTCTCACCTATGAAGAGTTGTCAACAGTTTTATGTGATTGCGAGTCAGTGCAGAATTCCAGGCCGATCACGTATGTTTCTGAAAACACATCTGATTTGATTCCCCTGACACCGAATATGTTTGTGAGAGATATGGGACCTAAATCAGGGTTAACGTGTGAACTACCAGATGTCGATACCATTGAATCATCTGATCTTAATAGACATGTCAGATATCGACAAAAGCTGCGAGAGAAATTGCGACAAAGATTTCGACGAGAATATTTGAGAGAACTGATTCTTCATTCCAAAAGGCAAACTAGTACCAATTCTATGAAAGTTGGCATTATTGTGCTCATTGGAAATGACAATACTAAACGAATTGATTGGCCTTTAGCAATGATAGAAGAATTACTGCCAGTAAAGGATGGAAAGGTTCCACTTGTTCGTTTAAGAACTAAAACAGGTCTTTTGATAAGGCCTATCCAGCGTATTTTCACACTAGAAGTCGACGCTGAGGATCCAAATGCAATAATAAAACCTGTTGGAAATGCAAAAACACATTTGCCTACTCCGACGACCCAGTCAGTTTATGAGGACGAAGAAGAGGCAGAGCCTGAAGAAGAGTCCCAGTCTATTGTTACCAGATATGGAAGTAAAATTAATCCACCAAAGAAATTCAGTTATTGAGTCAATCATAAATGGTTCGATGACTCAAGGTGGGAGAATGTTGTAAATGATACTTTGGAATACTTTATTTTGTGTTCTTGGTTCACTTTGTATGTGACAGTTTTGAACGTAGTTAGTTGATGACAGATAGCACAATATGTAATTGAGTTGTTAATATAGATTCGTACTTTTTCATCGATTTATTTGCGTTGACAGTCATATTTTACATTGTAATTACTCCTCCATCAGAAAAGATTTTCACCGGGTAGGTGATTTTGTATAAGAAGTTCCTTAAAATTAAGTCACGAATTAATTCCATAACAATTTCTTTATTTAGCCTGTAATAGGTAATGGAAAGGTCTTCTTGTATGTCAACCGGCTTTTGTGAATTACGTAATATTATTTTTACTATATCTTACTATACGCATATAGGTAATTCCTAAAAAATAATTTAAAATTATAACCTTAAATTTGGGTTATTTTTTTGTTTGAATATTGTTACTACATACTTGCCGTCGGTAACCTGCCTCATGTAAACAGTATGCCAAAAATGGGATGATATTGTTCATTTTGACTAATTTGTCCAAGATTCACCATTCAACTCATCAACTTATTCCACAGTGGCAAAACACTTCTACTGCTTTGGTCGGAGTTATTTTAACAGCGAAAATGTTATTACACATCGATGTAAGTTACATTAAAAGCGTACAGAATAGCATTTTCATAACATCTATAGACATTGAAAATTTACAGCGCTGTTACCGCTAACATTTGTATACAGAATAAGCTCATTTTAGAAACTAATATAAAGACGTCAACCAACAACGAAAACTTTTGACAGTGTCAGATGATGTTTTGGAACAGCTGACGTCATAAACTCTGATTGGTGTTCAATATGACGTATTTATTTAATATGAATTAACTGGCTTAAAAATAAGGAGAACTATTGTGTGTTTTAGTATTTCTATGATAACAACTACCACCTTACGTTAAAAGAATACAGTATTTGGATACAGTCAACATCCATAAAATAATAAACATGTTTTTATTTCAGGCAGATCCATGCTCCCAGTTTAAACAAATTATCAGCGATCGACTGGCTGTAATTAACGCGAAAATTATTGGGAACAGGGAAATACCACGCCGCAATGTCGGAAATCCTTCTAGGGTTTTATGCTTGTATTTGGACACACCATATACTCCCTAAACAAATATCTCAAGCTGCATGCTTTAATTAAGATTCCAAAAGTAATGTTTTTTTTGTTGAGTTTTGTTCGTAATTATAAGACTGATATAATGATGCAATATTTTGCTTTAAAATAAGTTTCATATTAACTGCCACATACACAATGCTTTTAGTTACATTTTATAACTGAATTGATTTTCAATAGAAATGTAACTATTGTATTAGAAATTTGTGGCAGTTAGAGTTATTGTTTGAAATATTTTATCTTTGTTTGACGTTTTCTATTTTTAAAATAAAATTGTGTTCCTATTCCAGTATTAAATAAATGAAATTGAATATTTTGTTTCTTGATAATCCAATCAGCAAAAGTAATAGCACAACTATTTACAGAAACCCCAACAATTTCACAAAACTACTAATCAACATCCCATTTATACATTAATATGTGAGCGACCCTGAATACAAATATAAATTAACATATTATGTAGAGTTACCAAATGATACTTACAAGAAGTGGAATTTTACAATACAAAATCTTTTTTGTCAAATTCCATTGAAGAATTCAACAAAGAGGTTTTACATGAAATACCATAATAATAAGATTATAAATATAAAGAAAAATATGAAAATGGACATTTAAATTATTTTAAATGTCCATTTTCATATATACAAAGTAAATTATAAATAAATAAATACAACATGATAGTTAGAAAATAAATGAAAATGAGTAAGTATACTGATATAATATACATACTATTGGAAACAAATGAAAATTATGCACAAATATTATTAGATATACACAAATATCCATAGCTACATTTGCTGAAGGGTGCAAATTTTGTAACAAAAATGATTTCAAGTGATTCAGGATAAGGTCAAATATCATTCACGCCCCATAAAAATTTTAAAATTTTTTTAATATATTCAATTACCTTGACTGGCTAACCTACATTGAATTTATATACATACACACACAGATATATATATATATATATATATATATATATATATATATATAAAGAAGATGTAGGAATATCGCGTACCCTATTTAGTTATGCCGTGCTGAAGATGCAAAATGAGCCAGAAACATGCATGTCCACGGTTACCACTCTATTTCAGTAGCCCTTATTTTGCGTGAATTACCCATGAATCTCTTTGTTGTTGTTATATATATATATATATATATATATATATATATATATATATATATATATATTTTAAAATTTTTTTTAATCATGTCATTTTGACAGATTCATGAATATAAACATTTTCTTTATATGCTAAATTTTTTTTGAAAACAAAAGAAGGAAATAGGTTATGTTTGTAATATAGGTTAATAGATACTGGAATATTCTTCTTTTATTATATAAATCTCAACTTCAAATTATTATAGATGTCATCTTAATAATTTCTTCATAGATATTTAAAATTATAATAAAAGATTATAACAAATTCATTTTATATAAAAATATTGAAAATATTAAAATCATTTACCTAAAATAAAATTATTTCTAAAAATCATCAAACTTTCATTTAGATAGTTTTAATTACGTATAAGAATTTGAAATTTAGTAATTTTTATTATCAATTGTTAGTAGATAATAATAAATATC
The DNA here is from genome assembly GCA_963921935.1 of Galeruca laticollis. Classification (NCBI taxonomy): domain Eukaryota; kingdom Metazoa; phylum Arthropoda; class Insecta; order Coleoptera; family Chrysomelidae; genus Galeruca; species Galeruca laticollis. Next base: position 180,289,226 of record OY998180.1, read on the forward strand.
ACTCAGATTATTATGGTCACTTTTTTATTAATAGTATTAGGCTCTTGAAATATATGAGCCATTTCTAAGAAAAGTCTTTTTTTGGTATATGGTTGTATGTCCAAAATATTAACAGATTCAAAATCCATAAAGTGATCATTATCAATTACATGTTCAGCCAAGGCACATCTTTCAGGATGTAACTTACAATCGCTCTTATGGAGACTTATACGGTTCTTTAATTTCTGACCAGTGTGACCAACATATTTTTTATCACAATTTTTGCATGGAATAGAATATATTACATTTTAAAGATTAAGAATTGAAGTGTTGTCTTTCAAACTAGTGAAAATAGACTTTACGGTTAAGCATGTTTTATTGGCAATTCTAATGTTGTTCATTGGTTTAAAAATCCTACTCAACTGTGGTGTTATTTCTTTAATGTATGATAAAGGTACATAATAATTTATATTACCTGATTGGTCGTTTCTAATATTAATGTCTGTAATGTCTATAGTTGGAGAATAATTAAATAGTATATTTTTAACTAATGTATTCCAAAAATAGTTGATATAAAATTTTTAAGTTTTTTTCATGAAAAATAGGATCTGATATTTTGGTTATTCTATTTTTCATTTGTTTGATCAAGTTAATTTTCATGGAATATTTATGGTAAGACCAATAGTTCATAAATCGTCCTGAGCTAATTGGTTTTCTGTACCAATCAATAGATAATGTGTTATCATTATTTCTTATAAATTTTGTGTCTAAAAATGGTACACTTTGATTACTGTCTCCTTTTTCCATTGTAAATTTTATATATGGATCATAGTTATTGAATATAAAAAGAATTTCATCTAAGTTAGTTTTTGGTAATGCTAAAATAATATCATCAACATATTTTTTTTTTAAATTATTTTAAATGGTAATAATGGTACAATTGTATCCAACAAATTATCCATTACATAACATTATCATTTAAAATAATTTAAAAAAAAATATATGTTGATGATATTATTTTAGCTTTACCAAAAACTAACTTAGATGAAGTTCTTTTTATATTCAATAGCTATGATCCATATATAAAATTTACAATGGAAAAAGGAGACAGTAATCAAAGTGTACCATTTTTAGACACAAAATTTATAAGAAATAATGATAACACATTATCTATTGATTGGTACAGAAAACCAATTAGCTCAGGACGATTTATGAACTATTGGTCTTACCATAAATATTCCATGAAAATTAACTTGATCAAACAAATGAAAAATAGAATAACCAAAATATCAGATCCTATTTTTCATGAAAAAAACTTAAAAATTTTATATCCACTATTTTTGGAATAAATTAGTTAAAAATATACTATTTAATTATTCTCCGACTATAGACATTAATATTAGAAACGACCAATCAGATAATATAAATTATTATGTACCTTTACCATACATTAAAGAAATAACACCACAGTTGAGTAGGATTTTTAAACCAATGAACAGCATTAGAATTGCCAATAAAACATGCTTAACCATAAAGTATATTTTCACTAATTTGAAAGACAAAACTTCAATTCTTAAGCTTTCAAATGTAATATATTCTATTCCATGCAAAAATTGTGATAATAAATATATTGGTCACACTGGCCAGAAATTAAAGAGCCGTATAAGTCTCGATAAGAGCGATTGTAAGTTACATCCTGAAAGATGTGCCTTGGCTGAACATGTAATTGATAATGATCACTTTATGGATTTTGAATCTGTTAGTATTTTGGACATACAACCAAATACCAAAAAATACTTTTCTTAGAAATGGCTCATATATTTCAAGAGCCTAATACTATTAACAAAAAAAGTGACCATTATAATCTGAGTGATATTTATTATTATCTACTAACAATTGATAACAAAAATAACTAAATTTCAAATTCTTATACGTACTTAACTATCTAAATGAAAGTTTGATGATTTTTAGAAATAATTATTTTAGGTAAATGATTTTCATATTTTCAATAATTTTATATAAAATGAATTTGTTATAATCTTTTATTATAATTTTAAATATCTATGAAGAAATTATTAAGATGACATCTAATAATTTGAAGTTTAGTTTTATATAATAAAGAAGAATAATCTATCAACTTATATTACAAACATAACCTATTTTCTTCTTTTGTTTTCAAAAAAATTTTAGCATATAAAGAAAATCTTTATATTCATGAATCTCTCAAAATGACATATCGTAACTAACAGCTTAGTCGGAGGGGAGAGGATGATAGTGCTAAATTTTCGAAATGTTCCATGAAAATGTTGGCCATAGCCGGAGAGATAGGGAATCCCATGGGGGCACCTCTCAATTGTGTGTAGAAGTTACCTTGAAATATGAAGTAGGTGTTGGACAAACTGTTTGATTAGGGAAAGACATTTTATTCAGATATTAAGGGATATTGAGGACGACCGTAGCGTTGCTTTTATCAGCTGAGAGGACCACAATATTTGGGTTGTTATGAATATGAGTGCATCTTTCTTTGAAGGTTTCGTGTTCGGAGGACCTGAGCAACATTTGCCTAATAATTTCGGCTTGATTGGAAGGTAGGTGAGAGATAGCTTAGCTTCCTCAGTTTGGCGAATTATCGTTTCTATTGGAATGGATTTGGGTGGGACAGCGTAATTAAAGCCTTTGGCAAGATCCTCTTTGGCTTGTTCCAAAATAGGGGTGTCGGAGTAATTGTGGAAAAGTGTGTCAATGTTAAGGATTTTTAGAGGAGCTTTTTGAAGTGAGATAAGTTTTGACAGCATGTTTTTTTGGGTTTGGGTCTTTTGGTTAGATATGTTGTTCAGATTTAAAAATAAATCGTTCCTCAGAATTAATTACATTCATTAACACCTCCCTACTAATTATGCCACATTCCATACGACCATCTAGTAATCATATAACCTTCCATTCGAAAATAAATATTATCATATAACATTCCGTTCGAAAATAAATATATTTCACACATGTGAATAGTCACGTAGCCATATGACGATCATACAACCTTATTCATATAAATATTAAACCACCACATGCAGAAAGTCACGTACGCACATCGAGAAACTACCTTCCTCACATATGCTTCACACATAAATAGAAAAATAACCAACAACTCGCTCCATTCCTCCTTCGACCACAGCACGAACAAGTAACTATCTCTCACCAATTACCGGTAAAAAGGCCGGCTCTCTGTATAGCACTGGAAATGCTAATATCTTTAAAATAACTTAAATTAATAATACATTAACTCAACAGTAACGTTCTTGATGGCGATGCAGAAAAAATAAATTTTATTAAAGTGAATAAAAGGAGTGTACAGTATAAAATGTTTAATTTAAACCACACCCAATAATCAAGTTAATTAGAACACGAAGAAGCAACAATTTATTTCTCTCTACACATCAACACAAGTGAATTGTCCTTCGAAAAAACATTATAATCTCCTCTCTTCACACCAGAAACTATGAATATATGTATTGTGCTTATTGGTTAGATAGGCGGTCGATAGTACCCCATAATAGTGGATGAACACGGAAGGAGTGAATTTGATGAAAACTATTGAGAAGAAGGAGACTGATGGTGTGAAGATGTTGTTTGGTGGTATGTATGGAATTTCTGAGAGAGTGATGTTTGAGTTGTAGGGATTTGGGTAAGACTTTATGGTCGCGACATGCTTTAAGGAATGTCTTAAGATCACAGAGAAGGCGATGTTTTCGAAGTAGGAGTGTATAGGATTTGGTTAGAGAGAGAAAAGCCTCCCCATAGAGGCGTATGAAATGTTCGGAAAGGTTTCCGCGGTTAGAGTTATGAAGAAGTTAACTAGGTTTGCGGGTTGAACGGCGTTGAAACTTTGTGATTTCTCGACGTTTCGGCTTCCACTTTGAAGCCATTATCATGAGGGGGGTTAGATTATTCGTTTATTAATCTAGGAAGTGATCCGATTTCGTAGTCTCAATCTGCTTACACTACGCAGTAGAAACGATCATTTGCCAAACCGAGGAAGCTATCTCTCACCTCCCTTCCAATGAAGCCTACTACATACATGGAAAAGACAACAAAAACATACATCAATAAACCGCAACTTCCTTCCGACATAAAAGTTAAGCTCATTCCACAGGAAAAATCATCCGGTATTCCTCGAATATACGGGCTTCCAAAAATCCACAAACCCGATCCCCCACTACGACCCATTATCAGTGCATTTAAGTGCCCCACTCAACTCTTGTCTAAACATCTAGCTGAAACCCTTCAACCAATTGTTGAGCAGTTCCAATCCAATGTTAAAAATTCTCGCCATATCATTGACCTAGTCAAAGGTTTAGAAATTTCTTCCACATAGACCCTTGTAAGCATTGACATTGTCTCCTTATTCACCAACAACTCTATCGGTGAAACTTTGTCTATCTTAAATACTAAACACCGCATCACCCCAGATTGTCTTTCCCTAATCAAATACTGGTTGTCCAACACCTACTTCATGTTTCAAGGTAACTTCTACAGACAGCTGAAAGGTGCCCCCATGGGATCCCTTATCTCTCTGGTTATGACCAACATTTTCATGGAACATTTCGAAAATTCAGCACTATCTTCCTCTCCCCTCGGACAAAGTTGTTGGTTACGATACGTTGATGACACTTTCGTCATTTGACCACATGGAAGAGATACATTAAATTCCCTCCTTCTCCATCTGAACAGCGTACATCGCTGTATCCAATTCACGATGGAAGTGGAAGATAATTTAGCTCTACCATTTCTTCACGTCATGATTAAAAAACTTCGGAGCAAAATGAAAAAACAGTTAACTTAGTAAAACGCGCCCCCTAGCGAGAGCAGCAAGAACCAGAATTGCATAGGTGTTTTTTTATTGTATTCAAAAAACCTTCCTTTCTTAAATCAGACCTTGTTAACAAAATTCCGTTAAGTCAAACTTAAGTTATTGACACTTACAGTCCAAAAAATTTAGCTTCCACTCCCTTATTTCACGTCCCACAATAAAAAGTCATGGATCAAAAAAATGGACCATCGTTGTGGCATTAACGTCAGAGTATTTATTTCTAAACTTATATTGGGATATTTTCGACCAAAGCAATTACGCCCCCTAGCGATGGATATATGTATTTAAAAAATATTTTCAGCATTTTCTCTTTGCCGATTTCCTTTGCAGAATTTTTGTGCCAAAATCCTACGACTATCAATCCTTGAGATACGGTACCTCGTCACTCTTTAACGAATCATCCGGTACAGTTTAACTCAAAATGTTCTAAAAATTTTAATAATAAAAATGGGCTGAATGCGAGTCACGTTGGATAATAATTTGTTTATACTAGACATTTGTGATGAAAAAACAGTATTATTGGCTGAAAGAAAACAAAAACAATGCATTTTGTGGCATCGTAGAGTTGCACATGTTAATACAGTGAGCATAAATAAACTAAAAAATGGTTTAGCTAATGGAATGCATTTCACAGATAGATTTGAACCCGACCTCGTATAGTTGGTCCGGTGAATATTTTCCCATGCATCATTAATATCTGATAACATAACCGACAAATGTCAAATTATTTTGTTCTGTTCTTCACTATTAATAGAAAGAGATACGACTTAAAAATTATGTCGGTTATGTTATCAGATATTAATGACGCATGGGAAAAGATTCACCGGACCCACTGTATGTGAAACTTGCATAATAGGTAAAATACATAGACTATCATTTAAAGGCAGAGACAACAAGACCTTTGCAATCGATACATTCTGATCTTTGTGAGTAATGCAAGAATAGTCTCTTGGATCACGGTATTTATTTATATTGTTTGATACCCATTTTGCATTTGTTTAGTTACTCAATTTGATCCGAAAGCAACTCAGACTATTTTTGTTGGCTAAAGTTTAGAGTCAAAGGCGTATAGGGTTTATGATCCACAAAAGAAAGTAGTGTTTATATCCAGAGATGTACAGGAGAACCAAAAAAGGCAGCATACTTTTGGAAGACACAGAAAATCGAACAGAAAAAGAGCAAAAAGATTTTTTTCTATTTTCTCGAACCTAATCAGACGCAAGAAGAAGATCGTGAAGTAGAAGAAGACTCGTTTGAAGAAATTAACGGAACATCTATTGAAGACTATTTCGATCCAGATTTTGATAACAGTTCAGATATAGACTCATAATAGGTTTGTTCTCACACGAGTTTCAAACCATCAGAAACAGTCAGGATTCTGCGCAATCTATTTCTCCGCGTTAATAAATAAGCTTCTAATTGTTTGAAAACAGCTGGACGTTGGACAGATGGACAACCATTAATTAAACCTGTGTGAACATCGTCCAGCTGTTTTCAAACAATCAGAAACTTATGTATCAACACAGAGAAATGTATTGCGCAGAATCCTGATGGTTTGTGATTCCTGTGAGAACAAACCTATTATGAATCAGAAGTAAATGACAACAATGCTCTTCCAAATATGAGAACACAAATACAGAGAAAAGCTACTGAGGCAATGAGAGATTATGTTACACAGCAGTGCTCACAGCACAAGGAGGTCCAGTTGATATTGCAGAAGCTCTCAGTCGGCCAGGTAAAGATCAGTGGAAGATAGCAGTGAAAACTAATATAATGCACTAATAGAAAATCATACTTTGGATCTAGTAGACCTCCCTTCGAGTAAAAGGACACTGAAGAGTAAATGGGTGTTCAAACAAAAAGAAGGGGAAACAAAACTCAGCATAAGGCCAGATTGGTGATCAAAGGTTGTGCACAGAAGAAAGGTATCGTTTTTGAGGAAACTTACTCACCAGTAGTTAGATACAGCCCCATAAGGTATTTACTAGCTCTGGCAGCAGAACTCAACTTAGACATTGACCAACCGCAGTGATTGCCGTTTTACAAGGAGATTTCTCTGAAGAGATCTATGACACCTCCAGGTTTTAACGAGACAAAGTTTGTAAGCTAAGAAAATCAATTTATAGATTGAAACAAGCAAGCAGGGTATGGAATAAAAAACTTGACAAGTTTATGAAAGATATTGGCTTGAAACAGTCTTGGATTTACTACAAATTTGACAACAAAGTGACTATAATTATTTGGTATTTACGTAGATGATACTCCTGTCAAATGACAAGGAAGTTAAAATCGTCTAAAAAGGCAGCTACTTGAAAATTTCAAGATAAAAGATATCGAAAGGGTGAAATAGATCCTTGGAATGAATATAACTAGAGACAGAACCAATAATAAAATATGGATTGATCAGTCAGTCTACATAGAAAAAATGCTTAAGAGATTTAACATGGAAAAAGTGGCAATCCCATTAGCAACAGCTGAGTAGCTAACAAAAAATCAGTTACCAAATAATGAGAAACAAGCAGATATAACGAGAAACAGAGGCAGTAAGAACCTTGCTGTTTGCTTCACAAATGTCAAGACCAGATATCTGTTATGTCATCATTTTATAGAAGAAAATTTTATACAATATTCTTTCCCTTTTTCGAAATTATTTCTTTAGATTTTCAAGTTTATATTTATAATTATACTTGACTATGCTTTCACTTTCAGTTACACTATGAAATGTCTCTATTACAGCGATACAATCGGTTTTTATGAACCATCTTTATATTCCCTGAATCTAATTTAATTTCCCAATTAACATCATTTATTGCACCACTTGAAATGGACCATAATATTGTGAATCAAATTTTGTTCTCTCTTTAATTTTTTTGAAAGTTGAAAGTATATTTTATATGAAGCCTCCAAAATTTGTTAAGTCACATCAATATAGGTAGTACCAAACAAGTAGAAAATTACTGAAAGATTTGAAAATGTTCCACAAAAAGATTAATTTTCACCTTCGTCGCCCTCTTCCTCTTCATCAAATTCGCCTTCTTCTTCTGCAGTTGCATCCTGGTATTGTTGATATTCAGACACCAAATCATTCATGTTAATTTCTGCTTCGGTAAATTCCATTTCATCCATTCCTTCTCCAGTATACCAATGCAAGAACGCTTTCCTTCTGAACAGGGCTGTGAATTGTTCAGATATCTCTTGAATAACTCTTGGATACAGGTGGAATTACCAATTAATGTAGATGACATTTTAAGACCTCTAGTTGGGATATCGCAAACTGCTGTTTTTACATTATTTGGAATCCATTCTACAAAATAACTGCTATTCTTATTTTGAATATTCAACATCTGTTCGTCGACTTCCTTCTCCTACCTCTGAATATTGCAGCAACAGTTAGATATCTTCCGTGACGAGGATCACATGCAGCCATCATATTTTTGGCATCAAACATTTGCAGCACGAGTTCAGGAACAGTAAGAGCGCGATACTGTTGACTACCTCTGGATGTTAAGGGAGCAAAACCAGACATAAAAAAGTGAAGACGTGAAAAAGGAACCATATTTACAGCTAATTTTCTTAAATCTGAATTTAATTGACCTGGAAATATTAGACATGTGGTAACCCCAGACATTGTAGCAGATACTAAGTGATTCAAATTGCCATAGGTTGCAGTCGTGAGCTTCAATATCCTGAAGCAAATATCGTATAAAGCCTCATTATCAATACATCTGTATTTTCCACCAGCTGGTGAACTGATAACGTGGCATTGTAGGCTTCTACAACTGTATCTGATACTTTGGGTGATGGCACTACTGAAAAAGTGTTCATAATCCTATCGGGATATTCCTCTCTTATTTTAGATAATGTACCTAAACCGGACCCTGTACCTCCTCCTAATGAATGGGTTAATTGAAATCCTTGCATACAATCACAACCTTCAGCTTCATTTCGGACTACATCTAAAACTGAGTCTACAAGTTCCGCTCCTTCTCTGTAATGACCTTTCGCCCAATTGTTTCCTGCTCCGCTCTGACCAAACACAAAATTGCCGGGTCGGAATATTTGACCAAACGGTCCGGATCTGACGGAGTCCATCGTACCGGGCTCCAAGTCCACCAATACTGCTCTCGGCACATACTTGCCTCCCGTAGCTTCATTGTAATATACATTTATTCTTTCCAACTGTAGATCAGAATCACCGTGATAAGTTCCAGTGGGGTCTATCCAAGTTCGTCTGAAATAACTTCCCAGAATTTTGCACCAATTTGATTTCCGCATTGACCAGCTTGAATATGAACAATTTCTCGCATTTATGTTATTTTAATGATTTTAATTTAAAGAAATGCCAATCTATGGCAAATAGTTATTGTGTTGCTAAGGATCATGAATTGTTTTTGTTGAAATCTGTAGGTGAAGTGGCATGATAGTTTTGACCTTCCCTTCATCATTTTATGTTTTATAAGAAATTTTCGGGCTTGCACATGTGGCAATTGAAGTTTATACCTAAGTTCGCTTTAATCTGTTTCAAAATCGTAACGCACTCTATTTCTGACAACTCCCCATGGATTCGTTATTATATGCTGTAGAAATGCTGTGTTTAATATCTAACAATTTTGTCAAAGCACTAAGGACTTCATTCTTGAACTCTGTTCCTAGATCCGTTCTGATTTCCAACGTTCATTTGTGCCTTGGTTTCCCTATTGAATTCCGTTGTTTTGTGTTTTCCCATGTTTCGATTAACATCTTTGCTCCCAAGTTTCACATCTTTATTTGGTTGTAGCGTGCTAAGGAGCGCAAATGAGCCAGAAATATGCATGTCCGCGGTTACCACTCTGTTTCAGTAGCCCTTTATCTTTTTGCGTGAATTACCCATGAATCTCTTTATTGTTGTTGTTTACATATCACGCGATATTCCTACATCTTCTTTATTGTTTACTATAGGACGGAAGGTTCAGGCAGGGGGGCTATTTGCGCCTCCGTGTCGATCTTGGTTGTTGTCCCGAAAACCCGGTATCTTCCAATTGAAGGCACAAATGAGCATTCGGTTTCCCTATTGAAATCCGTTGTTTTGTGTTTTCCCATGTTTCGATTAACATCTTTGCTCCCAAGTTTCACATCCTTATTTGCTTGTACCGTGTTGAGGGCGGCAAATGAGCCAGTAACATGCATATCCGCGGTTACCACTCTGTTTCAGTAGCCCTTTTTCTTTTTGCGTGATTTACCCATGAATCTCTTTATTGTCTGAAGTGTATACATAATCTCCCAAACTTTTTAATTACTAGTGGATTTCTTAGGTGCAAGTAATGCTGGACTATTATAATCTGATGTTGATGGTTGAATAATTCTTTGACTTAAGAGTTTTTGTACTTGATTATTTACTTCTGAAGTTTGAGAATTGATAATCAGTATCCCCAATTAGTTTTATTATTTTCCGGAGTTGTTGATTTGTTCCATCCTTTTGGTAGGTATATCTGACTGATTTATTCTTCTTTATTTAGACTGTATACTTTGTCATTTATATATAATTTGTTTTAGATTAACTTAGTTTTGTCTCCTTTTTCTCTTGCCTGTTGCATATACTTTATTAACTGTTTTCTTTGTTCCGCTATGTCTTTGGGGTAGTCTTCATTAACGTATATCCTTGTTCCTTTCAACGTTTCTATTTTTGTGTTCCAGTCTTTCATCTCTATTAGGACTGGCCTGTTTTTATTTCCTATTCTTCTACACATTTCAGAATATCTTCTTTAACATCCACTGTGTTGTTGACCTTCCTCAATATTTCTTTTAATTTGTTTTCTAGTTGCACCGCATTATCTTCAGTGTCCTCTTCCACTCCATGTATTATCAAATTCTTAAATTTTTTTAAATCTGAACCATATGTTCTTGCAATAATTATGTTTTCCCCCTTAAGTCTATTTTTTCCATTCTTAATTGATTGTTTTCCTTTTTAAACAGTGCTATTTGTCGGTATATGTCATCAATCTTATATTCCATCTTGGCATTTTCGTTCGTACTATCGCATATTTTTATGTTCCTATAACGATAAAGGTTGTAATATTCCCTATAATCTCTACCTTTATTTAGGTTCCTATTATAATTTCTAAAGTTGCTGTGTTGTGCTTGGTTGTCAAAATGTCACCCATTGTTTCCGCCCACATTCGCATAACTCCTATAATCATTAAATCTATTATTCTGCTGAAAATTGTTGTGGTTTCTTCTGAACTGTAATACTCTTTCTTGTTGCTGACTAGCAATCGCATCTACTGACAAAAGATTTGGTAACACCTCTTGGGGTATCGAAAAATTTCCTGTTGCTATGATTGTTTTCGTAGTGTCCGATTATGCGTTTACTGTTAGCTATTTTACTGTTGCTTCAGTGGTGTATTTTTGGCTAATTCAGCAGGCATTTCTTCTGCTATATAGGCTACCTGTAATTTTTCCGTTAGTTTTTTTACTTATGTGGCGTAACTTGCGAGTTCTTTATTGTTCTACCGTAATTTGTTTAATTTGGCTAATTATAGATTTGGAATGTCTTCTTGGATCGCTTTCTTAAGTGTCCCTATAATTTCCACAGACGAGTTTTATGACGTTATTAGACTTCTGGCCTTCCCTGTTATTTTAGTTTTGATGAATAGCACTGCATTGCTTTTGTTACCTGTGGAGTTTAAATGTAATAACCCTAATGCATCGATAAATGATTATAATTTACTTGCTTCGCCATCGAATTCGCTCGGTACAATTTTACTAGCAAAGTTAAAGTTCCATTGTGTTCAAAGCCATGTTCACTTCACTATCACTCAATTCCTCAGAGCTACTCCCCCAATCCATTTAGTGGCGAAGTGACACTTCGGCACGCGTGCTTGGACAATGACGTTTAAACATAAGTATCCTCAATTCAATTTCGTGATGATATGCGCGCCGACTTGAAAGTGCAAGCCGGAAGCTCTTTCAGTGCGTGTGAATGTAATTATTTTTAAAAGCAAATTACAAATATAACAAATAAATGTCTTTTATAGGTGGCCACTGTTTTTTAAATGCCAAACATTTCTTTGTTTCTATTAATATATTAAATTTATGTTTTTATTTCATTTTATATTTTGATTGGAAAAAAAATTCATTCATTGAAATACATGTTATTATTTCTTCGTGCCAATCCATATAGTTAACAAAGAGAAAGTGTATTATTTAAAGAAGTATTTTACTTTATTTTTTCATAAAAAAGCTAAGTTTCCTAGGCAGCAGTTCCAGTTTTACAGTTTATGATCAATACAATAGGAGGCAGGCAAGTGAAATTAATATGCATACGCAAAATGAATCACGCGAGAGCATAGTCGTGAAATTATAAAAACGTTTGGCCTAGTGCGAAAAGTCGCGATCGCGATAACGCTTTTAAATCGCCGTTATTTAGAATCGCGATCGCCGATAACGGCGTTATGCAAATATCGGTCGTCACTAGTTATAACTTAGTTACTTCTTCTAGACGCGCAATGCTCCCACGGTCTTCGCTGCTGTTGAGTTTCCAAACTTCTTGAGGTTTCTTTCTTAAGCTGTCGTCTGTTTTCCATACTCACCAGACGAATTGTAGCACAAGTATGACAACTATGATATATAGTAAGACTTTAACCTCAATATCTGCTTTAATTTGTTCTACTTGAACCAGGAAGTTGTTATTAACTGCTCCGTTTTCTTGTAATTCTTGCTTCGATTATTTACCTCCAATTTTTGTCACAATTTCAACAACATTTATATTATATTCAAATAATTCTGTTTCTATTTCTGCGTTATTAACAAATTTGTAATGATTCTTATCTTTCTCATTTATTTTATACCAACATGTAGATTCGGGGTGGTGGCGGTTGGGCTCACCTATTTGACATGCCTGTTTTTGTTGTTTTTTTTTGTTGATCATCTTGTGTATTTCTGTTCGCACCCTTTTTCTTCATTAGATGTTCTAGGCTTCCTAATTCAGTAAATAGATCTTTGGGTGTATTCCATTTCTTTCTGTTAATTTTATCCATAATAAATTCCAGTAAACCTACTGCAATAGGATTAATCATAGTAGCATCGTCGATTGCGTTATTCATTTCTAATAGAATTCCTTCTTTTTTTAAAGCATAATCCAGTAACAAGCCATGTATATACTTATATAGGATTGCATACCTGATTAAAGACCAACCTTTGTTAGCATATGTTTCACAAAAGTTTTCTTTCCAAGTATTCCAATGTGATGTTAGGTATTTCTTATAAGCATTGTATTATACCAATCTATGACTGATCCTTCTAAAAATAATCTCAAAACTTCGATTCTTTCTATATCTTTGTTGATTTCTAAACGAGTGCATTCATTGTCAATAGTATCTAGCCATTGGATTGCAAATCTTTCAATAACAAATTTCTGTTATTTTCTTCAAATTTTTACTCTTCTTTTCTCTATTTGTAGGTGTTTTTTGGTCTTCTTCTGGATAGTAATCATCTATAACTATATTATCACTTTCATCCAAATAGATTTGTCTTAATTCCTCTGTTAAGGATATTCATACTTTTCTTAATTGATATCTCGTTTTTAAAACGTTCACTACATTTTTGACAATATTGGTAACTAGAATTCCTTATGATTAGCTAATCGTTGGTCTTCAGCTGGGACACTATAATTTCTTCCATCTGGTGTTCCCATAGTGGTTAGACACAGAACATTTGTTTTTGGATCTGTCGATGCCTTAACTTCAATCGTAAACTGCAACTTATTCATTGTCGTGACTCAAAATATCGTTTTATAATGTGTAATATTTTTCAAAATAATTTCTTTAATAACTAGTATGAGTTTCTCTGTAAACAAAGAATTTTATTGATTACAATTATTGAACAACTTATCCTAATTTTAAAATCTTACCTGTAAACAAAGAAACGAGATTCAAGCTATTGGTTTACAGTTTTATAATATTTAATATATAATTATGAAATTAATACAAAATGCCTTTTTGTAATCTAATTGACAATTCCTGTCGTTTTCTAAAATCGGGAAGACTCGTTAGTTAATTAGTTGGTCAGTAAGAGGGACTAAAGTAATGCATGTGTTACTATATAGTACCATTCGTTTTTCTGATCAGTAATTACCATTTGTCAACTGTACATATTACCATATCTTTACAGGATATATTACCGTTTGTTCGCAGGATTGCCATGTGCTATATGTTGGTTTGTGACTTACCATAGTAGGGACTCTTGGAGAAATAAGTTCATTTATGTAAAAGACATCACTGGGACTTTATTATATTAAATACACACTAGTTAACACCTACAAAAATTACTATCTACTTACATTATGATATGAGTACTAGGTACGTTGACTTTTATAGTCAATGATCTATATAGTTTGTATTTCATTGCTTGACCCTCGTGTCGACGTTAAATACTATGTACTGACCCACGCACTTAGCTTTAGAACAAGTACAATATAAACAAGATTGTTTACGCTTTAGTCATTGATGACATTGTATGCTTTTACGATAACCTTAATTTAATTCCATCGTAACAAGGTTATGGGTTCAACTAAGTTTATGAGGTTCAATATTTACTACATGAGGAGGGGGCCCCATCATGCATGAAACATAAACTCCTTTGTAGTGGCACATCATCAAACATGTTCCAAAACTAATTTTGAAAATATTTCTGCTAAGTCAAAGTACCTCAATAAAGTATGGCCCTAACAAATGATTATGATTTTATTATCGACAACTGCTAAGTTATTCAATTCTACTACAGTAGGTAAATCTTTGACATGGTATCAATAAATTACTTTTAACTCATGCCGTAGGATATCTTCATAAAATGGTTAATGCGTAAATTGGTATGAAGTGCATTAATAAAATGGTAAATATAATTCGACATCGAGGGCCTGTATTGAAAAAGTTTATACAAAGTACTAACATTATTTTGGATCATACTATATGCTCCCGACTTTTTTCCCAATAGTACCGGGACACCCTGTATATAAGTGAAGAAACTCAAGATTTGTATGCAATAATTTTTCATGGTATAGGTTTAAACAATAAATGAGACTATATTTTACATTAGAAAATAATCAAGACAGCAGTTTTTAAAGCAATCCCAACTTTAGAAAAAAATATCCAACAGTACTTTAACAATATAATTAAAGAACCCGATACAAAAAATATAACATTGGACACATTATAATATCAATAAAAATCTAACTCATTCAACTATCACCGGTGGTATTACTTAAAAGATGATTGGGAGCATCTGCAAACATAACTTTGAGTTTGTAGGCCTCGGCCACCAATAAACTTATTTGAGAACTAGTCCAGGATTGAGTTGGTAAATTTTGCAACAACAAAAGTAGTCCCTGAAAGTCATGTTGTTGCATTAAACAATCTTTCCAGTAAAGGAGGAAGGCAGCACAGACATATAACTGAAATGTTGCAAAGCAATCACTTTCAGCTAGGTATGTATCCCATAACCTGATCGTGCAACGCAATGGCAGTTCTCGAGTCAATAAATTATTCAGCCACCTAAAGGAAAATTGGAGATAACTAACATTATGTTCTTTCAAATGTTTATGTAAACTTTCATCAACTCTTTTAATCAATTCCTCAAGTTGTAACACCTTTTTCTGAATACCTATTTGTGCGAAAACATAATTATCTTGTATACTATCCATAAATTTAGATAAGCACCAAAATGAATCAGCTTCAACTATCCTTCGTTGTTCCTCAGTTAATTGATCTACAAAACACTTTTCAAATGGCTCATCTTCCTTCAAAAATTCTTGTAAAAACACTATATAAAAAGGAGTTACTAAGTCATTTATACCCTGCACATATCCAGAGGCAGGATGGCGTATGGACCATATAAATAATATTCTTTCAAACATGATTTGAACTGTTTTTTGTTGAAATAATGGTATAGAAGGGTTCATTCTTGGCACATCAATATTAATTTGGTGTTGAATATCACGGTTGGTTTCATCATGTTCAGTGTAATAGTATTTTTCTACTAGGGACCAATAGTCCTGCCTTTTTCGTTCTAATACTTCATTTCTTCTCTCAATATTCATCGGAAGATATCCTGAAAGCAGTCTCCATGTAATTCCTTTCACTTTCCCTGGTATTCCAGACCAACTAAGACGGCACAATTCTTGTAGCGTTGTTGAATTTTCTGAAAATATTTTTTTATTTAATGTTGATTCAAGGTGGCTCAAATTAACCCAGTCCTGACAATTTTAACAAACCATACATTATATTAAGGACATTTATCGGGGCATATAGGAGTTTCACATGGATCCAAGGAAATGCAATTACATTAAATGGCAGTGGCAGTAGTAATGTACGAATCTCTAAGCTTGGTTTAATCAAAACTCAGCAATTATATAAATGATGAACTGAACCTTATAGGACACCTTTTGTGTGCACTCTATTCCTAGCATAGAACTCTGAAGAGTATATAGTAACTGGCTATATGTGGGATCAAATAGGAATCCTGATAACTTGCTCATCTAAGGATGTAATTACATGAGAGTTTTAATTGAGTGGACCATTTTATAGGCTGAGAGACATTAATCTGAGTGATTTTCTGGCATTTTTACATTTTCAAAAAGCTGGATGAAAAAAAATATTGTTTTTTAATTAGATTTGCAACTTGTTTATCCTAAAGGTTATAGTATTGGCTTCTGGTTTCTAGATATTTAACAAAATATTTTGTAAAAGTTATGAGATAAAGTTGGAAGAAACCGGTCATGTTGAGAAATTCATCATTACCGTCCCTTTATGTTCTTCTACATGAAAATGTATGAAGTCTTTGCTATTATGTTTTCGTACGTTAGACATATAACCATGCATGAGCAAATAATGAAAAATTGTGTGGCTAAAGCCAATTACTCTTTCTTTACTGTAATGGTAACTGGAATAATAAAGAAAAAGTGGAATAATCGAAATTTACAAGCTTATCTTATTTGTTATTTTATAAAAACTTATAAATTTCATGAGGAATGGTTAGTCACTTATAGTTACCTAATCCACCAAACTGTATTTTGGGAAAACTATATTGGATATATATTTTATTTTGTGAAGAAGGACGGTAATGACGAAGGGGATGTGAATGACAATTGTGGGATGGAAATGATTAAGGTAGTGTGTAAGTTGTAAATAAAGTCTTTGAACAAATATGTAATAAATTGTATCAATAATCTAAAAAAAAACATAAAACTCCAAAAAAAATACGAAAATGTAATAACCTGTATCAAAAATCTAAATAAACAATAGAACTCCAAAAAAAAACGAAAATGTACTTAAAGTATTCTAATCACATTTTAATTAAATGATGCCTTAAAAACAGATATCATTAGGTATTAGTCTTAACAAGGTAACATTTTTAATAAATCATCATTGCGTGATTTTATCATAATACTGAAATATCTCCCAGAAATTGGTTTAGCGGGATTTTCTAAAATGCACAAAATTTCATTGGAAGGTTCAACTCGTATATCAGACTTTTCTGGTCAAAAGAAATTTTGTCCAGCTCGAGCCATGAAAGGTATTTTTAAATTATCTTTAATAGTCTCTTCTACTATCCCCGGATACCAGTTTGCATCATTAAGCACAGGCACCCAATCACCACATTTTATTTCCCCCAGAGTTTTACTGCAAATTTGATCACGTTCCTGTAGAAGCCAACAAAAATGAAGAAATCATAAATATTTGAAACACATACTGCGAGTTTTATATCAATAAGTAACATTGCTACTTAGTTTGTGACTCACTTTTGAAACTGCAGAATCATCAGGTACATTATATATTATTTCATCTTTGATTTCGTAACTTTTATCTAAAATCTTGTCATCATTGTTATCATTAGGGTATGCTACATATACCACATAATTCATAATGAGAACAATCTTCACAAATACAACTGAGGTACTTAAATTTAAACTTCTGGGGATTGTCAGATTTCCATAACACTTGATGTATTTGCATTGTTTTTTTTAATAGATTTTAATGATAATGGAGCTACATCTCGGAATTTACCAAATTCATTTTCTTCTATCAAAAAACTTTTATTATTTTTGATTGTGGATTTGTCGTATGAAGAACATTAAAAATATTTTGCCCACATTATGTCGTTGCCATGAGAAACTGCCAATTCAGCCATCTTTTTTAAAGATCCTCCGACTCCATCTGCAAAACTTTTCCCATGCCCTGACTCTGAGAACTTCCATGTTATTTTCTTAAAACCACGCATTTTTCCAAAATAGGAAATAAGAAATTTATTTTATTCCGGTATTGAGAGGTAGGACCGTCACTAATAAAATGGATGGTATCTAGTTTAGAGATCCAATTTGTAGCTAAGTCAAGAGCTGGTTGCATATGGGTCCAAATTACATATGGTTCATGGCAGAGTTCGTCTGAAACAGAGGTAAAGGATTGGTGGCGCCAATTTTAAAATAAATGACACCAGTGTGCAGACTGAGTTGGGGTTTTGATGCTCCAAAGTGTATTTCGATTGAATATTTCCATCCATAATTCTTCGAAAAATCGATATTGATGATTGCTGAAGTTGATGACATAATTTGGCGCAATTGTTTAGTACTTAGAAACTGATGATGAATATTATAATCATTAATTAAAAATTTAGGCAGTAAGTCATTAATTTTGTCAACTAAATCCTTAACCGAACAAGAAATTCTTTCCTTGGCTGTTATTCTCACTTTTATTTCTTTTCCATTTTTATATTTTCTTTCTTCGACCTTACTTTTCCACTCATAATAAAAAGTAAGTCGTGTTGACAGTTCCTTGTTAACTAAATGATGTTCGCGATACATGCAACGTTTGTCCTTGTGATCGCAAACTAATTCTCTAATAACTTCAATGGGTACTTCACTCCTTACAATCTTAAAGTAATGTAGCTTTTGCAAAATAAATTTAACATTTTTGTGTTTGACACACAAGCATGTATCTCTGTTAGACACTCTTGGTTTTCATCAAATGGACGAAATCTACAGAAGGTGCTGAAACATATTATTGACTTAAACTGATCGACATACTTTTTGTATAGTATTTTTAGTGTTGAAATAAGGTACCTCTTTTGTTTGGTAATTTTTCTATTGGTAATTGTGTCGAGTTTTCTGGATCCTGGAATGGTATTTTCATCTTCAAGAAAAAAGTTCTAAATTTTTGTCGTCTCACACTCATCATTTGTTGGGTTCAGAGCTGCCTTTTTTTAACATGGTTAATTTGAGATTTAATATGTTCTTTAAAAATGTGACGAGACACAACAGATGCTGCTTCAGATTGAACACAATATTTTTTATACGTAGATGAGATACAAGCCCCTAATAGTAATTTCTTTTTTATTTCATTAGTTGGTTGTCTTAGAATGGTTTTTACCTTAGTATAAGGTGCAGAGGAACTTGATTCTTCACATTTTTTCTTCGATAACCTATTATACCGTTTTTAGTAACGCTCAGCACATTGTCTTGAAGTTCTCAAAGATTTTCGTAAGTCCAAAAAAATCGTCTTTTATATTCCCTATAGGACTTAGTCAAGGTCCTGTTTCTCTTATTATTAGCTACTTCTGGCAGAGGAGATGTTGAGGGGCTTGAGGGTGGGGTTTGTTCGTCCAACAATTTTTCTAACTTCCTCTCTTGTTTTTTCTTTAATCTGTACGCCTAGGAATTTTCTGCCCATTTTTTCGTTGCCGTTTCTGTTCCCATTTATTCTTTTGTATTATAGGTGTTATTTTTCCTTCTTCTTTCCTTTTCTATTTCTTTCGTTCTTTCTCTCTCTCTCTCTCTCTCTGTATTTTTTATAATCTTCTATATTTTATCTCCTTTTTTCCCCGCTCTTCAATAATTAATTGGGCCTTTTTATTTTTTGCTTCTATTTTTTTAGCGCAATTCTTATCAGCACGTGTGGTGGCGCTAGTAGATTGGCTTTCTTCAGCCAGCATATGAAGCAACTTTTATTTTAAAAGTATTTTTCTTTGTCAAAACCGATTGTAGGACCTCACAACTATTACTATTTTCTTGGGAGGGTGCTTCCTTTGATATTCCGTCTTGGGCTCCCATTTTTTTTGCGTAATTCTTATCAGTATATAGCCCTACTTTTATTCTTAAAGTATTTTCCTTTGACAAATTCGATGGTAGAACTTCACTTTTATTACTATTTTCTTGAGAGAATCCTTCCTTTGATATTCTCTGTTTACCTTATACTTTTTTTGTGGTAGTTTCCTCTTTGGGCTTTTTTCTTCAACTCATATTTTTGTTTCTTAGTCAACTCTCTTTTTCTTTGAGCTTCTTCTTTCATATTTTTCAATTTTGCTTTTAATTTTCTTAGTTTATCATCATCCATTATACCCTAAAAAGTTATAGAAAATTATCGTATAATCATTACACCATCCCTTTAGAATCATTACTGTCCCTTTAGAATCATAGCCGTCCCTTTAAAATCATCACTGTCCCCAGGCAGAAAGATCTTCAAAAAGCGACGGTAGTGACGGAGACGGTAATGACGTTTCAAGTTGTTATTTCGTGCCAATTACATTAATATTAGGTTCTGGCATTTATAAGATTCCCCAGAGTAATTTGGACTATTTTTAACATCTAATGAAGGTTGGTAAAGTAGTTTACTCCTACTAAACTTTGCTTAGGAATAGGGACGGTAATTACTCCAAAATGTAAAAAATCCCAATTTTCTTACCTTTCCTAGATGCACACTGCACAACTGTAACACACATAAACTTCGACTGCCAGAGATCAACTCAAGAAGGATGATGCGCATCTTAAAAACGTATTACATTAAGGCGGGGCGCCGTCTGGTGGCCGAAAATCATTTTAGCAGAAGACGGGACGGTAATTACGTGCAAAAGTCTGAACACACTTTCAATGTTTAATAGCAAATTATTATCGTAAGATAATAACAAATTTCGACATTTAATACAGTCTTTATACTATTTACAAGTATAAGGAAGCAAAAAACTTGTCTGAAAAATGTTTATTGTTTAATTTTGCGAATAATAACAACGAATTTAGTGGAAAGAGATAGGTGACGGTAATGACGTTTGGCCTATTCTTTTTTATAATAGGAGCATTTGTTACAAAGGGACTTCATATTTCAATCGAAACTCAGTTGGAAAGATAGTGTAGTTTAAATCCGTAAAAGATTTTTAATAATAACTTGTAATTTGAAGTAATAGGTCGCCAAGGAGTTGGAATGCAAAAATGCCAGAGAATCACTCATCTATGTTCTACCCAAACATACATATCAAAATCATGAACTAAGTAAATAGTGGTCATTTTATACACTATCACAGGGGTGCTCATAAGATGTGAATGTAAAATGAAGCAATATATTCTTTCAATAAAGAATTTATAGTATAGATTGATGTAAAATAAGCCCAATCTGATAATTGAAAAATTTACAGTACTAAGCATTCTAAATTCACATACAATAAATACAACTATGATAATTATCTCTAAATTGCTTATTAAATGGTAATAATTATTTATTAGTAATTATACCCTTGCTCTGAATGTAAACAAATTGTCTTTGTCAAGAGCCCAAATTGAATAATTAATTCTACTAGTCTTGAGATAAGTCAAATCTAAAGATGACTCATGAGATAAAAACAAAGGAATGGAGGCATAACATTTTGTTTAATGAAACAAAATCAACAGTAAGATTTAAAATGAAGCCAACATAAAAAGCAAGACTAACAGAAATTTCTTGAAAGAAAATAAAATGGTTTAAAATGTAGCCAACAAATAAAGCAAAACTCACAGAAATTTTATAAAAAAAATGGTTTAAAATGTAGCCAACATATAAAGCAAGAATCAAAGAAATTTTATGAAAGAATATAAAATTGTTTATACAATGTTTATATTTGGCAGACGACTGGAAAAATATAGTGATACGTTGTAATTCTCAATATTGATGTGAAATTTTTATTACTACCTTTTTGTATTGGACCAAAGAAATACTTAAGAAAAGTACTGTATACAAATGTAGGATAGGAAATCCATAATTACAAGTAAAGCAATAAATTAATGCACTATTGAAAAATAACCCAAAGTTTGATGAAATTTCTGTCTAAATGAGTTAGATGAATTTTATACACAGCAATATTTTTCTGATATGACCAACCAATGTAATTAAACATATTTCCTATAAGTGAACTTATGTTATGATGATTAATCCACTGTTTAGTATTGGAATGATATCAACAATAAAATGATTGGTTATTAATCATTTAGTAAGCTCATTATCATATGAAATATAGTTACCTAGAAGATTTTGAAACTTTTCTAATTTATTTTCGACCCCTTCTTGTTCATTTGGTAACCTGCGAATTGGTTTTGGCCTACCAGGTATTCGACTTATTTTATTCGGTTCCGTTTCGAAGCTATTTATTTTTTTATTTTTTTTATTTTCAGTGGATGATTCAAACTCATAGGTACTTCTATGACTATTTAATACATTTAAAGCTGCTGAGTGTGCGACTTTTTTTGAAATTCTTGCATCTGAAAAGTGGCATTGGATTTAATCTGATTTTAATTAAAAAATGATTATTTACTTTCTAGTCCTGATATTACACAAAATTCATCGTCGTCTAGATCCCAAGCATCGCTAACTGATGCTTGGAAATCTTGAAATGATGTCGAACCTGGTGTTCTCTTGATATCCTTTCCATCTCTTTTAGGGCTTGGCCTAAAAAAGTGGTAATTAAATTATATGCGGATTCATAACATTAATTAATACCTTCCAGCTACCGACTTTACATTCTTCTTCCAAAAAGAAGACTTCTCAAGATGGTCACTTTCCATTCTACAATTAACATATTTTCATGTTTCTCTAGGTAAATTTAGTTCACTACACCACATTTTAAAAATATAATTGAGATTAAAAACAAACTGTGAGAAAAAAACAAAAATAACCTTACTCTTTATTTACAGAACTGTCACTGATTTGGTGCTATGACAACTGAGAGGAAGGTCTTGTCACCAACCTTAGATCATTATATTACCATGGATAAGCAGACGAACTACAAGTTATGTTGCCAGCATATCACAGATGTATTTATGAACTCCATCTACGTCAAATAAATTTGTGTACCATTTATGTTGTCTCTGTTTTTCAGGCAGATGAAGATAGAAAGATTAATATGCGTTTGTTAAACGCAAAAGGAGATGGGCAATTTAAGCATGGAAACAAAACGTACGATATTTCTAACTCAACCTCAAGAGCTACCTGAAGAGAGAAATTAATTGATAGGCATTTCTAAACGCAGAGGGTGATAGACAATTTAAGTATGTCTCTATGTGGTAACAGAACGTACGATCGTTTTTAATACAATCTGCTTATCCATGGTAATATATATGGCCCCTATTCCGTAATTCATACCAGTACCACCGCCATTGGTTGTAACATCATGGATTGACGGCATACTGGTGACTTGTTCCAAAATATGTGGGCGAGTGCTCACCGGTGCTTTGATGGCATAAATCGACGCTATATTTAAAACGCCATGTCTAGATACACGCTTACTTGTACGGAAATCTAAAAATTATGTAAATGTGAAACCTAATCAAAGATACAACGGCGGTTTTTAGTGTTCACGGATTAATGTTTTCTTGGTACGTGCTAAAATCATCCCAATTTTGATTTTTATCACCGGATGTATTTGCGGAGTATGCAAAGTAGTACATCTATGTTTTTTGTTTGTTTAGCGTTTAACAGGTTCACCGCTAACGGCGAGCATACGCGTCCTAGTTATTCTTCATTATGTGCTAACGACGCTCATATGTGTCCACTGCAACAATTCGGTTAACATGTCAATTAATAGTAGTTATATGATCTGTTCCTGTCACAAGTCACTATTCTCTTAGCAGTGGTGCGGTTGTAATTCGGCGCAGCACATGCGGAAAGCATAAAATTGTCTGACTTTAGCCGCCATTTTGATTTTTCTGGTTTAGTTGACTCCCGATTCTGAAGCAGGTCCATCGCTGCCAAAACGCCATAGTGATAAAGTTGTTCTCTATTTATCAACAGAATTTGTAAACAATTTGGTCGAATGTGAGACTAGGTTAACTACATGTTAGGGTGTTGCACGAGTCGTGTTTGTTTCAAATAATTTACACACCCGCCGTAATAGTCCTACATCACATTTCACTCACCAGTGCAATATGGCGTCGGATTCATGACGTCACAACCACTAGCCAGCATACTGGTGATTGGTGAGATTTCGGAATATACCCGCGATCTAAGTTACCAACTACCATATACATATAAATAAAATATACTGCGCCTAGCGGTACGTCAAGCGTGGCGATCATCAAAGTGCCGACATATATATGTCTGCACCGTCGGTGGTCAAGAGCAATACGCGCATGCGAGTCACGAGACGTTGCATTGTTTAATATCATTGGCTGTATGATTCCCGCTTTGACGCTTTTAGACCTTCAGAGTAGTGGCAAAGGTTGTTAGCATAGACAAATAATTTATTTTATTTTTGAAGTGAAACTTTTTATGGGACACTAGCGTTTTGTCATGAGAGTTAACTCGTCGAGCTAACAAAACTGTTAAACTCCTTGTGAGAGAGGCGGAAAAAATTAACGAAGATCCGCACAAAGAGAAGACGCCGAGAATAGTCGCAGGGCATTGTTTATTGATGGCGATCATTTTATTCCGTTTATCAATCCCCACTTCGCTGCGCGAACGATAAAGTGAGAACGCATTCGGGGGGAAAAGGATACAAAAAGCGCTTAATAATTTCTGCCGATATTGGTATAATCCAGTGCGAAATTAATATAGAAATTGTTTACCTTTAAAATTAAGGCGATAAAAACTAGGAAATTTCTTTGCATTGTGTATTTATTTGTATTATTTCGAAAAAAATATGTAATAAAACGTAACAAGAGTATTGAAATATATTGAAAAAGGAAATAAACAGGTATACTTGTCAGTACAGATAAGTTCTGTACTCATTAAAGTTTAAGCATAAACTGTGTTATCTCCTACTTTCCGCATTGAGACCAACGCGCATCGTGGGCGTGTCCACTTTCAAACTTTCAGCTATATTTGCTAACCTGTACGTAGAAGAGCAAGTAAGTCTCAGTTCATCAGAGAAAGTCGTTGTAACTAGTGTTGCTTTATTTATGGAAATATTTTTGAAGTGAAACTTTTTATGGGACACTACAGAGGTTTTGGTTACGAGGTAATCTCGTAAAGGCTAACAAGTTTTGTGAAGCTGTAATTATCATTTGTACTTAAACTTAGTGAGATAAACGCAGCGCTATTCGCCCCTTCTGTCATCACTCGACTCGATTTAAAATCAAACGAAAAACGCGGGTTCGATACCCCCATGGGCGGCCAGAACTTTTCTTAGGTATTAAAAAGGAAGGATACGTAATATGCATTCAAATTTCTTAAAAAGAATATTTACTTTTGTTTGTCTTTTATTGTAAATAGTTTTTTATAGTCTATCCGAAAAATTATTGTTTTTATTTTGGAAATAATTTTTGTTTTATTTTTTTTAAATTATAGTTTTTTATGTTGTTGATATTTATGAATTCTCTTTGTACACTCATTGGCGGTTATTGCGTCATAAAACATAAAAAGTTTCACTTCTGACGCTGTTAGTTTTCGACTGACGCATAAATCTTGTCTCTATGGTTGTTTGTTTGAACACAGCACAGTAAAATTAGGATCATGTTGTTTGGATGTTTAGTGATTTTGTTATATCATTGTGATGTGATTTTTACATGTTTCTTTTATTTAGATTTTTATTAAAAACTATGTTTCCACAACGGTGCTTTTTATGTAATGAGTTTGGTCCTAATTTAAATTTTCATAGGTCTACAGGTATATAAAAATAAATTCCGTTTGAAAACAAATCATCCCATGGAGTACTTCATCGTCATTTAATTTGTCAATATGTATGGCTATATTAGTGTGTAGATATCGAAGAAATGATTTATAAAAATAATAACTCTAATTGGTTATGTGCTCACTATATATTTCATGTTTATCTACTTCATTTCTATTCCTTTTGAAGTAACCTAGACAACTATAATAGACGTTATTTCAGATTTATGTTAGAAGTGAAAAAAAATGTAATTACATAATTGCACTTTATTTGGTCAAATCAAAAATCAGACACGAAGTTTTTGTTGACTCAAATATCTTCGCTTAAAAATATTACAGGCGGCAAATACAGCACTTGCGCATAACTAACATGGCCACACAGAGTGTAGTCGGACATCTCACTCATAATGGAACGCATTTCGCTTATTGGAGATATAGGTAGTTAGCAGTATATTTTATTTATTACGTATATGCCAACTACCATATACATATAAATAAAATATACTGCGCCTAGCGGTCCGGGAAGCGTGGCGATCATCAGAGTGCCGACATGTATATGTCTGCACCGTCGGTGGCCAAGATCAATACGCGCATGCGAGTCACGAGACGTTGCATTGTTTAATATCATTGGCTGTAACATTCCCGCTTTGACACTTTTAGACCTTCAGAGGGGTGGCAAAGGTTGTTAGCATAGACAAATAATATATTTTATTTTCTCTATGGTTGTTTGTTTTGACACAGCATAGTAAAATTAGGATGTGGTTTGGATGTTTAGTGATTTTGTTATTTGTTTTATCATTGTGTTGTGATTTTTACGTGTTTCTTTTATTAAGATTTTTATTAAAAACTATGTT
Organism: Galeruca laticollis; assembly: GCA_963921935.1. Taxonomy (NCBI): domain Eukaryota; kingdom Metazoa; phylum Arthropoda; class Insecta; order Coleoptera; family Chrysomelidae; genus Galeruca; species Galeruca laticollis. The sequence continues at coordinate 180,315,793 of OY998180.1, forward strand.
TCCACAACGGTGTTTTTTATGTAATGAGATTGGTCCTAATTTAAATTTTCATAGAGGTCTACAGGTATATAAAAATAAATTCCGTTTGAAAACAAATCATCCCATGGGGTACTCCATCGTCATTTAATTTGTCAATATGTATGGCTGTATTAGTGTGTAGATATCGAAGAAATGATTTATAAAAATAATAAATCTAATTGGTTATGTGCTCACTATATATTTCATGTTTATCTACTTCATTTCTATTCCTTTAGAAGTAACCTAGACAACTATAACAAAGAATACACCAACCAACAAGAAGCGAAACTTGTGCTATTTTAGAATTCATTTTCTAAGTGCGCATGTCTGAGTGAGAGTCAGTTATCTGTCAATGTCATGTGATTTTATTCATTTATTGTTTACATGTTTACATTGTTTAGCAAAGAATATTCTTTGTTGTACGGTTTTCCCTTATTTACAATATAATAATATATATTTTGTTTGTGTTTTTAATTGTTTAAAAAACTATTATATTAGTTATGGCGCCAAGAACTTGTGCAGTTCGTGGGTGTCATTCAAGAGATGGAGACGGAACAACTATGTTTAGATTTCCTAAAGATCCTGTAAGGTAAGAGGAATTGTTTCTATATGCAATAAATTATAAATATATATTTCTTTTTTTAAATATGTTATTCTTCCATTGCACCTATACATTGTAAGTTGCGCGAATCTATGTTTTGAGTGTTAACATTCCTCTTTCTCTGTGTCTTTGATAACATAAATAATAATAACACAATCAAGGAATACACTACAATAAGCGTCACTGCTGATGAGTTCAGCTTGAATATGTTGAATAATAATACACAATAATCAATATAAATTGGTAGTAGTTTATTTCTTTTATACACATATGATAAATAAAAATATAAATATACTTACTTAGCTTTATTTACATTTTAGAGCACAGTTATGGTTGGATGCATGTAACCGTGGAGATTTGTTTGAAAAAACCCTAGACTCTTTACATAACAATTATAAGTTATGTCAACTCCACTTTGAGGATAAATTTATTTCCAAAAGGGGACGTAAAAAGTACCTATGTCTTCAAGCTGTGCCTACAATATTTCCATGGTTAAAACGCAAGGGCCATGTTTTATTGAGCGATCCACCAACAAAAATAGCTATTCAGTCTGGTAAATATTAAATTTAAGTAAATATTACAATCAGTTGTTATTGATACTTATTTTTGCCACCTTAGTGCAGAATTAATTATAACTTTTCAACAGGATTCATTAATACCTTATTGGCATTTTGTTTATTTGTTTATTACAATTATTTTAATAATTACAGATACCATGCCGTTTGAGCAAGTGGGACATTCATCTCAAGCCGCCAAAAGACATATTGGTGATGCTTCTCCATCTCTTGGTAAGTATAATCATCATTTAGATACAACTCTTGTAGATAATATGCATCAAAATAGATGGCTTTCTTATAATTAGATTGCGTTTAGCCTATCTGTGAATCGCCATATGCTTTGTATTTAAACAGCTGTATAGAATTGCAATGTTATGTATTCTTTAGAGTGTAGAGTGACAAATCTAAGAATGCTTGACATTTTTTGAACTGGTTATTTGAAATTGATGTTTATTACAATTATTTTTATAATTACAGATACCATGTCGTTTGAGCAAGTGGGACATTCGTCTCAAGCCACAACAAGACATATTGGTGATGCTTCTATATCTCTTGGTAAATATAATCATCGTTTAGATACAACTCTTGTAGATAATATGCATCAAAATAGATGGCTTTCTTATAATTAGATTGCGTTTAGCCTATCGGTGAATCGCCATATGCTTTGTATTTAAACAGCTGTATAGAATTGCAATGTTATGTATTCTTTAGAGTGTAGAGTGACAAATCTAAGAATGCTTGACATTTTTTGAACTGGTTATTTGAAATTGATGTTTATTACAATTATTTTTATAATTACAGATACCATGTCGTTTGAGCAAGTGGGACATTCGTCTCAAGCCACAACAAGACATATTGGTGATGCTTCTATATCTCTTGGTAAATATAATCATCGTTTAGATACAACTCTTGTAGATAATATGCATCAAAATAGATGGCTTTCTTATAATTAGATTGCGTTTAGCCTATCGGTGAATCGCCATATGCTTTGTATTTAAACAGCTGTATAGAATTGCAATGTTATGTATTCTTTAGAGTGTAGAGTGACAAATCTAAGAATGCTTGACATTTTTTGAACTGGTTATTTGAAATTGATGTTTATTACAATTATTTTTATAATTACAGATACCATGTCGTTTGAGCAAGTGGGACATTCGTCTCAAGCCACAACAAGACATATTGGTGATGCTTCTTTATCTCTTGGTAAATATAATCATCGTTTAGATACAACTCTTGTAGATAATATGCATCAAAATAGATGGCTTTCTTATAATTAGATTGCGTTTAGCCTATCGGTGAATCGCCATATGCTTTGTATTTAAACAGCTGTATAGAATTGCAATGTTATGTATTCTTTAGAGTGTAGAGTGACAAATCTAAGAATGCTTGACATTTTTTGAACTGGTTATTTGAAATTGATGTTTATTACAATTATTTTTATAATTACAGATACCATGTCGTTTGAGCAAGTGGGACATTCGTCTCAAGCCACAACAAGACATATTGGTGATGCTTCTTTATCTCTTGGTAAATATAATCATCGTTTAGATACAACTCTTGTAGATAATATGCATCAAAATAGATGGCTTTCTTATAATTAGATTGCGTTTAGCCTATCGGTGAATCGCCATATGCTTTGTATTTAAACAGCTGTATAGAATTGCAATGTTATGTATTCTTTAGAGTGTAGAGTGACAAATCTAAGAATGCTTGACATTTTTTGAACTGGTTATTTGAAATTGATGTTTATTACAATTATTTTTATAATTACAGATACCATGTCGTTTGAGCAAGTGGGACATTCGTCTCAAGCCACAACAAGACATATTGGTGATGCTTCTTTATCTCTTGGTAAATATAATCATCGTTTAGATACAACTCTTGTAGATAATATGCATCAAAATAGATGGCTTTCTTATAATTAGATTGCGTTTAGCCTATCGGTGAATCGCCATATGCTTTGTATTTAAACAGCTGTATAGAATTGCAATGTTATGTATTCTTTAGAGTGTAGAGTGACAAATCTAAGAATGCTTGACATTTTTTGAACTGGTTATTTGGAATTGCTGTTTATTACAATTATTTTTATAATTACAGATACCATGCCGTTTGAGCAAGTGGGACATTCATCTCAAGCCGCTAAAAGACATATTGGTGATGCTTCTCCATCTCTTGGTAAGTATAATCATCATTTAGATACAACTCTTGTAGATAATATGCATCAAAATAGATGGCTTTCTTATAATTAGATTGCGTTTAGCCTATCGGTGAATCGCCATATGCTTTGTATTTAAACAGCTGTATAGAATTGCAATGTTATGTATTCTTTAGAGTGTAGAGTGACAAATCTAAGAATGCTTGACATTTTTTGAACTGGTTATTTGGAATTGCTGTTTATTACAATTATTTTTATAATTACAGATACCATGCCGTTTGAGCAAGTGGGATATTCATCTCAAGCCGCCAAAAGACATATTGGTGATGCTTCTCCATCTCTTGGTAAGTATAATCATCATTTAGATACAACTCTTGTAGATAATATGCATCAAAATAGATGGCTTTCTTATAATTAGATTGCGTTTAGCCTATCTGTGAATCGCCATATGCTTTGTATTTAAACAGCTGTATAGAATTGCAATGTTATGTATTCTTTAGAGTGTAGAGTGACAAATCTAAGAATGCTTGACATTTTTTGAACTGGTTATTTGAAATTGCTGTTTATTACAATTATTTTTATAATTACAGATACCATGTCGTTTGAGCAAGTGGGACATTCGTCTCAAGCCACAACAAGACATATTGGTGATGCTTCTTTATCTCTTGGTAAATATAATCACCGTTTAGATACAACTCTTGTAGATAATATGCATCAAAATAGATGACTTTCTTATAATTAGATTGCATTTAGCCTAACTGTTTTGTTTTTCTTATACAATAGTCTTTTTTATGGTTTTGCTAAAATGGAAAAATATTCGGTTATTCATTCAAAGTTCACTTGCTATCAATGTAAGAAAATGTTCCTGCTGGTCTTCAGAAAATAGATACTGGAAAATGTGATGGATGAATAAAACAACACATAGTCTATAATAAAGCCTTCCTCTATTTTACTTTTTTGTTTCAGATAATAGTTCTTCCAAAATTCTTACTGAGATGGAGGAACCCATACATTTACAATATCCTTCAGCTTCAACTCAAACACCACAAAGCATGACCTTTGGCACACCACGAAAGGAAAAGTTAAGGTTTAAATTGAAAACAATAAAGAAGAAGTTATTCAAGAAAACATGTAATGTGGAGGCAACACCAAAATATAGCCCTAAACTCTTTAGAGATATGTGTGATCATTTTTTGACCAAACCATTGGCAGACATTGTCAAAACCCAAATTAATTTGAAAAACAGAAAATCACTTGGTAGACGTTATTCTGATGAATTAAAGAAGATTGCCCTCACTTTGTATTTTTTAGGACCTAGAGCATACAAATTTCTTAGAAAAATAATAAGTCTACCAACTCCAAGAACTTTGCAAAACATGACCAAGGGTTTAGTTTCTCAAGCAGGTTTAAGTAATGAAGAAGTTTTTCAAGCAATAAAAATAAAAACAAACACAATGTTACCACAAGACAAACATTGTAGTATAATTATTGATGAGATGTCTTTAAAATCTTTTTTGTACTTTGATACTGGAAAAGATGAGATAATTGGTTTATGTGATTTTGGAACCGGAACAAAGGAAAGCTTGGTGGCAAAACATGCTTTGGTCATTATGGTAAGAGGACTGTATACTAATTGGAAATTACCAATTTCGTACTTTTTTGTTGATTCTGAATTTGAGGCCGAAAAGTTACTACCTGTCGTAACAAAATGCATATGCAAATTGTTTGACTGTGGTTTGATTGTGGATTGTTTAGTAAGTGACATGGGATCTAATTTTGTTAAACTAAGCAAACTTCTTGGAGTTTCTAAAAATAATCCAGAATTTCAAATAAATAATAAAAATATTGTATACATATTTGATCCTTGTCACTTGATTAAAGCATTTAGAAATAATTTAATAAACAATGTTTTTTCTTTTGATGATAAGAAAACGTCCTGGACATTTGTAAAATCTTTTTATGAATATGACAAAAAACAGTTTTTCAGATGTGCACCAAAACTTACAAACTCTCATATATATCCAACAAGTTTTGAAAAAATGCGTGTTAAACTTGCAACTCAGGTATTAAGCAATACCGTGGCAAGTTCAATGAATACATATATAAGTTTAGGAATACTTCCTACAAGTGCCATAGGGACCATAGAATTTATTGAAAAGTTTGATAAGCTTTTTGACATGCTCAATTCTGTGGACATAAGAAATTCCAATCCTTACAAAAATGTTTTTGAAGGCACAGATTTTCAATTAAAATATTTGGATGAAATGGTGGAATTTATTACAAAATTTAAGATATTTGATAAAAAAGATGTGGATGTTACCGCCAGATCGAAGTGCAGAAATTGTTGTATTATAACAATAAATTCTTTAAAGATTCTTTGGAGTCGACTTTCCTCGAACGATTTTAAATATCTACGCTGTAGAAGAATCAATCAGGATTGTCTTGAAAGTTTCTTTGGTTCTATCAGGCAACAAGGTGGTAATTCTATAAATCCAACTCCCATACAATTTCAAAGAGCTTTTAAAAAATTATTTTGCCAAGCATACCTTCATTCAAATAATATGAATTGCATTAATGACATGGATCAATTATTATTAAATCTAAGATCTATTCAATCAAGTAGGAAACAATCACAAAAACCAATACCTGAAATTTCATTAAAAGCAATATCTCTTCCAGATACAGATTACCGCCAACAACCAGCAATTATACAGAATTCTTTTAATTATGTATGTGGCTATTTGATTAAAAAATGTATTAATGTTCATAGTTGCAATACCTGCATTCAGTATTCTCGTGAAGTAAGAGATTTAGACATTGGTCATTTGTTAACATATTTTAAGGCATACAACAATGATTTTGGTACTTTTGGAAGTTTGAGAGCTCCAAGTGAAACATTTGTGGAATATATATATAAGTTAGAAAAATTGTTTACTTCATCTTTCGAAAATATTTTGACAGGTCAACATATTTCACAAAATATATATTCAAATATGAAAAAAATTGAATTTCATCATCCATGTGGTTCATTCCCCCTGGAATATGTTATTAAATTATTCATTAGGTTGAAAATATTTTATTCTCTGAAATATTGCAACAACAATTTTAAAATAAAAAAAAATAATAAACAGAAAGAACATCCGAAAATAATGATTTTATCCCATCTGTAGGATGGGATAAAAGATAAAATCATTATTATTATATCATAGCTCTGTCTTTGCAGCAGCAAGTGAGCTCGTTTAACAACACTCTTCTATCTTTGGCACTCTCTGTAAAGTTAGTAAACCTTGGCGTTAGTATCACTGTAAACTTGTAAAGTAACTAGTATGATTTTACTGAATTATAAATGTTTTTTTAATATTGTATATCTATATACCAAAGAGTTATAACTCTTTAATTGAAACGTTTCCTTTTTTATTATATCCCTACTCTCATATTTCATGCAGTTATATATGTTCAATCTAATGAATAGTTTTAAAATATCTGAACCACATGTGAAATACTTTGGCAAACAAACACTTCACTAAAAATTAAAGTAAATGCTTCTTCCAATTGATAAATACTATTTATAAAGTGTTCACTTGGAACCCTAAAGCCTCCATTAATACTTTTGTCCTTATCATACTTTTCAAAATATGTCAATAGCTACTTTGTATCCAGATCTCCACATTCTTTTGAGAATTCTATGCACGTTTCACACCTGTGACATAATGCTTTCTTCATAAAATAGCCACAAACAAAATTGAACGCATGTAAAATTGTCAGTTCTTCGTTACTGTAATCTTAATCTGATAATGATATTGCTACATTCTGAACTGCTGCTTGGTGAGTTTCAGGAATAATGCAAACATTTGTTGAATTCAACTTAATTAATAAATTGTGAAGGTCATCAGTACAGTACATTTAATTTGAAATGGTAAATTTTTGGCAAAACACTTTTCTAAAGGCATGTTCAAATTGGATAGAAGTGAGTTTAATACAATTGCCCCCTTGCTTCTTCACACTACTGAAGAAACTTTCAAGAGAATCTGTATTAGTTCTGTGCAGTGTAAATATTTAAAATCATTGGATTACAATTTATTACAATTTTTTTTAACTACTTATTGTGTTTGTTCTGCTTTTCTTCATCCTTGATCTGGAAGTAACACTTCCTCCCTTTTTATTGAATCTTAAATGTTTTAAAAAAGCAACATTTTACCCAAAAATTGTATTTGGTAGTCTGCTGATACAAACTCATTTTTGTATTTGTTAATGTTTCTTGGTTTTGTGGAATGAAATAAGTTTGTCAAATGTCTCAATGACTTTAATGGTTCCAATACTAGGAACTGCCCCCAAGCTCATATACATATTCATACCACTTCCTACGTTATTATTTGGAGTTTGAGTTGGTAGACGTACTTTCATTTTGTCGAAATTCGATGGATAAGTTTGCCTGTTTGTTAATTTTTGTGTACTATCTAATATAATACGCCTGTTTGTCTTGACCGCAAAACTACTTTAAAAATGACCAGGATGTTTGTTTGCCATCAAAACAAAATGTATCTCTTTTCAAATTATTTCTTGTAGCTTCAATTAAGTGACTAGAATCAAAAAAGTAAATAATCTACTGTGAATATTGGATTATCAGAAGTTACTAAAAAGGAATTGGTTAGTTTAATGAAATAACACCCCATATCACCATCAACATGCAAACTTCGGCTCTCCTACTTTAGTATGCATGTTTCAATGATAGGAAGAAACTCTTTCACTGCTAATTTGGTACCCACAAAAAAATACGATTGCCTCCAGTTCGCTTACAGTCCTTTTGCATAATTACGAGTTCATTGTTTGCGGGACAAAAGACTTTTGATCCAGTCCCAATATCAATCAGTCCAGTATCTTCATCTCATGCAGTACTATAGAAGACATGACTTTTCAGTGACATCCCATCAATACATATGGTATACTGTTTGTTACCATTGGACATTGTCTGAAGCTTTATTTCTACAGCTTTAAATATTGAATCGTAACCTAAACCAGGCTTGCAAACAAGTTTTTTGGTGATTCTTTGCAGGTTTCGTTTTGTTGGAAGACTAATAATTTAATCATAAAGTTGTATGTCTGTGATCCCAAAAAATATTGTGTCAAGGCAAATCGTTTGTGTTCTACAAAATACCTTCTACCTAGAGGTTCTCTGACTTTCAGTAGTACTTGCGCTTTTACAAATGATGCCAGAAGTTATTCAAGAGATTTCTCACACATTTCTTAGAAGTCCTCCAGGTTGCATATTTCTTTGTTTTCTCTGGTTTCCTTTGCAAAATTTCGTTTCCCTAGAGCCAGCCATAACCACTAATTTCACCTTGCTTTTCTGTGGTGTCCAGAACTTGAGAAAGCAGGAGTTTGAGTGGAAGTTGTTGGAGAATTTTCAAGAGTAAGCTGTTTCTAATGGGTGCCTACAACAGAAGTTTCCTATGGATCTATAAAAGTATATTAAATATAATATATTTTGGAAATGTACATGTACATGATTCAGAACCCTAACAACAATACATATATATGTTTTACTTTTGTTTGACAAGAAAAATGACTTTTTATATTTCTTTTCACTTATTGTAGACATACTAAACATAAAATGTTACTGAAAAGCAGACATTTTTTATATATTTAGGCTCTAAAAATTAACAGTACTTTGATTATGGTTTTGGCAAGCATAATATAATGCTTTGGTTTGACTAAATAACATTATAAATTACACATACCTAACATCGTCCTTGGGGATAGTAACAAAGTTCCCTTCTCAAGTATTGGAGGATCATCCACGAAATAAGCATACAAATTATCCTTTACAAGCGATCACAAAAAATAAGCTAGTGCCACAAGAAGTACTATATTATGTGTGTCTAAGTTATATCGTAATATTAATTGGAGGGATTACCAGAAAAACAGTATAAACTGTTCAACCAGAAAAAAGCTCAAAATATGATAATAACGAAAAACGCAACAAAACTTCGATAACTATGCAGAAAAGCTTACTGTCGCTACTTTTTTATAACTTCTTTGTCACATACATCAGTAGATTTTCTCTTGTAAAATATTTAATTCAGAATCTGGTGAGGTGTAACTTTTAAATATATCAATTATAAAAATTTTGTATTCAAGTACCATACTTATTGTAATTTTATATCATCATTTACTGAAATTGTTTCTATTGTAAACTGGTATTCTAAATATATAATCTATATTATTGTATTGGTTTTTATACTCACCCTATCCTACATACTACTACCTACCTACCTACTTACATACTTACACATATAATTTCGATAACAATATAGAAAATGAAAATCATTTGGTTAAACAATAGCTCGTTATTTTTAATAATGGATGGAACTCCAAAAACAGAAGCTAAAACTGTATGTATGAAGAATTGTTAAAGTATATTTTTCACATTGTTTGTTTAGCTGTTAAATTAACTTTAACAATTCATAAATTAAGTTCAACACACCTATTGTGAAAATTAAACTTTGGTATTTCTTCATATTAAATGAGTTTTCACTAATTATCAACCAACATTCAAAATATTACACGGTTGGATGCTTAAATATTTCTTTGAAAATTAAAAAATTTTCGAAGCAAGCCATAAAAATAAACAATAATTATTTGAGATTCTTTGGTTTCACTTTTTTGCGTGTAGGTAAGATTTAATTTACATTTTTTGAACACTTTTCTTAGTGTAAAATCAAGTAACGATGGTCAGTTATCTGTCAACGTCAGTTTGAAGGTCACGAAATTTTGCCCCCAAAACATCAAAGGATTTACGCCGGGTTTCGCTTCTTGTTGGTTGGTGTATTCTTTGACTATAATAGACGGTATTTGAGATTTATGTTAGAAGTGAAAAAAAATGTAATTACATAATTGCACTTTATTTGGTCAAATCAAAAATCAGACACGAAGTTTTTGTTGACTGAAATATCTTCGTTTAAAAATATTACAGGCGGCAAATACAGCACTTGCGCACAACTAACATGGCCACACAGAGTGTAGTCGGACCTCTCACTCTTAATGGAACGCATTTCGCTTATTGGAGATATAGGCAGTTAGCAGTATATTTTATTTATTACGTATATGCCAACTACTTTATTTATCTATTACCATGTATTCTAAAGTATAACCTATATAAATGGCGAGTGTTTATTAATTAAAGTATGTTTAATGTTTACCATAATACGGCGGGTTTTGTAGAAAAAAGCGCTAGTTAGCGCTGAGAAACTAACTTAACGAACTGAAGAGTTGTTGGCCAGGACAGGTTTGCTAACTTCAACGGCGCTGACACAATCCGCCATTTTGTTTATTTTTTTTAATTGTTTTGAAATAAGTTTTAAGCAATATCATCACCAAAAGTATCTTCCATTACATTATTTAATGTGATATTTAAAATTGATAATTTTTAATATGAATACTTTACAAACAAACAAGTTGGGTTAGGTTTCCCGGTTAAAGGTAACTTCGTGTCCTAGAGGAAAATAGCTATTTAGCAGTTGACAGCGCTTACCACTTAGCGATCTCCATTTTCCTTGCAAGCGCTAACACAAAAATATACTTTAATGTGTTATCTATAGATAGGCCTGTTATACTTTTTTTTATATATTTCCCATTCTAGAAGATAAGAGTTATAGAGAGGTAAATAATATGGGCTTTAAGGACGGGACACATACAAAAATAAACGGTTTTAAAGATTAAAACTAACTTTTCCGCATCTGTGGCCCTGAACAATATTCTATCACAAAATTGTCACTTTTATACACTTCGGGGGAATTTCTCCAAAATAACCAAAAATTTAGTATATCTGGATTTATAGGACCCGCTGTACTCGCTCTAGTCAACTGAAAATCAATAGGGTACATCTGTGAGACACTTTGAACAATATTCAATCATAAAATTGATCAATCGTATACTCTCTGGAGGTTGTATCGTGCTAACAAACTGAAAATTCTCCAAAGATGACAAAAATATCGTACTTAAAGTACTGTAGCACCTGTTGTATTGGCTCTGGTGAGCTGAAAATTAATAAGGTTCATCCTTGAAATGTCCTGAATAATATTCAATCATAAAATTGGTGACTTGTTGAACTCAGGAGGCTGTATCGTGCTAACAAACTGAAATTTCTCAAAAAATGACAAAATGTCGTACTTCAAGTACCATAGCACCCGTTGTACTGGCTCTGGTGAACTGAAAATCAATAGGGTTCATCTGTGACATGCCCTTAACAATATTCAATCATAAAATTGGTGACTCATTGCACTCCGGAGGCTGTATCATGCTAACGAGGCATATAAGGAAAAGTGGCCGACGACAACGACGACGACATACACACAGGATTTTTTTTCTAAAAACCGTTTTTTCGTGTTGTTGTTGATAGAAAACCTAAAAATAACTCAAAAATTTATTTCAAAATTCCAACTTTTTTTGGGGTAAACCAATACTTTTCTCGCATATAGAAAGGTTGGGCGGAAAAGTAAAATATAGATTGTGTGATCTGCACATTTTGAGAAACTATTTCTTTTCTAAAACAAAAATATAGGTTGAGGTAGTCAATGAAGCAATCCTCGAAATATTCCCAAAATTGCCAGGATATACTCAACCATCTACACAAGTTTGTTTTCTTCAAATATTATATGAATATCTATGTATCAACTTGGCTACATTCGTTTTAGACAACTAGAAAAAATACTACATCAAAAGACGCCATTATCTCAACCATGTACAAGGTCAAACCAACCAGATTTGCTCCTATTGTACCGGGCATTAGCAGGACCTCGTTCAGTCCACATACTCCATATATGTGCTCAGCCAAGTATACTGTTACGAAATACCACACTGGTATAGTCCCTAAATCCGACTCTGTCTAAGCCAGGTATGAAAGTTAAAATTATGGCGGACGCGCAGGGTTTCCTAGAATTGTTTACGAATAGTGACTATCTTATCTACATTGTTTTTTGTGACCAGTCTTATCTAGAAAATGCCAGAAAGCCAATTGTTTTTTGTGTAAGCCGCAGTCCGGAATTTTCTAGTAAAAAAGGCACTAGTATAAATAAGGAAACGACCCGAGAGAGTTTTAGTATAGCTGATAAAGTGATCTCGAGAAATAAACAAAAATACACAGAATAGTAAAGTGCTAATATAAATTAATAATTAAGTTTGTGTGCATATAAATTAAATTTAAGTGATTAGTTAAGTATATATTAATTAAGTGTGAGTTAGTGTTTAAATAAATTAGTAAGTAGCCATACCGTGTGTTTAAAACTTATCACACCCGTTTACGTTTTAAAGAAATTAGAAAAACATTACAATACTATGTAAGGAGGCGCCATTTTTCCACTGCCTGTTATACAGAACATAACGGAAGTATTGTATTTCGAAGAGTTTAATACTCTTTCTGCGTGTTTAGATTTTTTCTTACAAGTACTTTACTCCTACCCGGATCGTTTGTAAATCCACTTTTGTCATAATTTAAAATATTTTCTTCGGGAATCCCCGCTAATGGAACCTCTAAAGGTCAAAGTAATCGTTAATAATTGTTGCAGAAACAGCAGCTTTAGGTACTTCTTTTTATATTTTCAGTGAAACGTAAACTTAACTCAGTATTTCTTGCAATGAATCCGTAACACCAGCTATTACCAGGTCTGTTATCAAGCCATATAGAATTTTTTTTCCTTGCCTATCCATGTAGCCTTGAATTAAATCCATAAGTCAACATGCTTTGGAAGGAAATTTCCAATCGCTAGCTAACCCAATCCCATGACATATTATTATTGCTTCAGTACCAGTCAACACTTTTCGACCCCCAAACTTTTTCATATTTCTTTCATTGTATTTTCTTTCCAACGTCGACTTTGGAATGCCATACTTCTTGACGGTTTTTCTAAATGATAACTCATTATCTCCTATAACTTGTAAACATTCTTCAAGTATTTCATTGGGGAAATCGTGATATTTGCGACTTCCTAGTATTCGTGTATATTTTCTAGGCATGTCCCAATACACCCTAAAAGTGAGACCAAAAATAAACCCGACACTATTAAAAATGTGAGGTTAAATTTAAAGAGTTAACAAAAGTAGTAATTTTCGTGTTTAATACTTTAGGCAACAACGTTCGAATTATATCCTACTGTTTCAATGAGTCAAACTTTTTATATTGTATGATTGTGAAATGAATATAATTCAATTGTTTTTCTCGAAGAACCAGCCATAGTCCAGGAGGAATCGGCGCATGAGTACCGAAAACTATTCCACCTCAATTTTTTTATGCGATCCTCTTTGAATTGCCCTACTGACGATATAAATGCATGTTGCCATAGGGCAACCTAGTGCCATATTGTTTAAACCGAAATTGTTTAAACAATTGAAAGAAATTGTTATTTTTCAACCGGACAAATTTTTTTTATATTCTTTATTGAAATACAAATAAAAAAGGTCCTATGACTTTTCACGATAAAGTTAATATTTTTAGAGATATGAATTTTTAAAGGTTCGAAAAATCTCAAATTTGAGTACTTTTGACCCATGGAAAATTTATTAAAAAGATAAAATAAAATATGAATCATAATTTTTTTAAATTCTTTATACAATAGTTAATAATATTCTTAATAGAGATTTAAGAAAATTTCATTGTTTATACCTGTTTTTTAATTGTTAATTTCGCGCGCTCACAAGTATGCGTCGCTACCTTCAAGTATCGCCGTCTCTCTCTGACTGATGCGCTGCATCGACCTATCTGTGTCCTGAATAATTATTTATCATTTATCTAAGAAACCATTAACTTCATCAAGATTGGTAAAGAGAGCAATGTTATTAATAATTAAATTGTCTACAATTTGTTTTTAACAAAAGTAATTTAAGTATGAATCGGAACATGTAATTAAAATTACTTTTTTGTTATTATCATAGTAATTTATGCATTTTTATCAACAATAATAAGATATAATGGTATTTGAAAAATTTTTGGAATCACAATTATATATAAATAATAAAGTTTTGCTCAAAACATACATTTGGATAAATGCATTGAATCCGGAATATAAAACATTAGATTTTACGAATTTCGGATACAAACTAGAGAATGATACGTTGCTAATACCTTTATTTATAAACAAAAGCCCATTTCCAACTGATCAAAATCTAATGATTTATATTCCGGATTCAATGCATTTTTCCAAATGTATGTTTGAGCAAAAGCTTATTATTTATATATAATTGTGATTCCAAAAATATTTCAAATACTATTATATCTTATTATTGTTGATAAAAATGCATAAATCACTATGATAATAACAAAAAAGTAATTTTAATTACATGTTCCGATTCATACTTAAATTACTTTTGTTAAAAACAAATTGTAGACAATTTAATTATTAATAACATTGCTCTATTTACCAATCTTGATGAAGTTAATGGTTTCTTAGATAAATGATAAATAATTATTCAGGACACAGATAGGTCGATGCAGCGCATGAGTCAGAGAGAGACGGCGATACTTAAAGGTAGCGACGCATACCTGTGAGCGCGCGAAATTAACAATTAAAAAACAGGTATAAACAATGAAATTTTCTTAAATCTCTATTAAGAATATTATTAACTATTGTATAAAGAATTTAAAAAAATTATTATTTATATTTTATTTTATTTTTTTAATATATTTTCATGGGTCAAAAGTACTCAAATTTGAGATTTTTCGAACCTTTAAAAATTCATATCTCTAAAAATATTACCTTTATCGTGAAAAGTCATAGGACCTTTTTTATTTGTATTTCAATAAATAATATAAAAAAAATTTGTCCGGTTGAAAACTAACAATTTCTTCCAATTGTTTAAGCAATTTCGGTTTAAACAATATGGCACTAGGTTGCCCCATGACAACATGCATTTATATCATCAGTAGGCCAATTCAAAGAGGATCGCATAAAAAAATTGAGGTGGAATAGTTTTCGGTACTCATGCGCCGATTCCTCCTGGACTACCACGTATTTGATGTGGTGAGATTTGTTTTATTTCATTAGAGTTTGTTGGGTATGGTTAATTAAATATGTTCGCACTTTTCATTTGTTTACTTTATTCATTTCTTCAAAATAATTTTTATTGTTGCGTAGTAATTAGGAATTTACTAATTTATAATTTTATACGTTTAATTTCTGGAGTTTAATTGATATTAGCATTTTTATTGCTTTTATAAAAGCCTATGGTTACCGGTACTTTTGAAGTTACTTCGACATGCTCAATCGACGATTGGCGATGAAAGAGGAATATTGTTAGGTGTGAAGTATTGAGCGTGGAACTTTAGAGAAGGAAATTAGGAAGGGGATGTCGAGTGAGGGATTGCGAAATATACCTACGTTACTTCTGACACGCTTTGTTGGATACAACGGTTATTTTAAGACAGAAGAAGTGGATATCAGTTTTTATTTATTCTCGACTAGAGAGTTATATGGTAACTTTTTTTATACAGGGAGGTTAAAATTGATATTTCAATTGCCTTCAATTGGAGGCACAAATAAGCGTTTGGTTTCTCGTTTGAAATCCATTGTATTGTGTTTTCCCATGTTTCGATTAACATCTTTGCTCCCAAATTTCACATCCCTATTTGGTTATACCGTGCTGAAGACGGCAGACGGCAGATGAGCCAGAAATATGTATGTCCGTGGTTACCACTCTGTTTCAGTAGCCCTTTATCTTTTTGCGTGAATTGTGAATTACCGATTAATCTCTTTGTTGTTATATATATATATATATATATATATATATATATATATATATTTTTTTTTTTTTTTTTTTTTTTTATATAACGACTGAAAAATGCTATATAGGTGGGGATAACGGGGATTTCAGTCCAAGGAATCAAGGCGAAGATCTTTTATTTACAAAATGCCGCCAAGCTTTCGTGTCCTTTTGACACTTCTTCAGGGCACTATAATACATATACAAATATAAATATGATTTAAAAATAGAGAAATAAATATAAGTACTTACATGTAAAATATTTTAAGTAAATTCAATATAAATAATCATTAAAAAATTTTTAAATGTAAAAATAAATATAATTATAATATACTTGATGTCATATTTCACATAAGACAAATCGATACATAATTTGTTTGTTCGTTACTTAGTTATTTTAATTTTTTTAGGTTACTTTATAATTATTTATTGAAGTTTGAATTTGAGGTTAGATTATAACCTTATAAAATGACTTTGACAGATAATTTGTTTTTGACGTTAATAGAAAAGGAAATAAGGTTAGATTATAACCTGTGAAAATGACTTTGACAAATAATTTCTTATATTTTGACTTTAATAGAAGTGAATTTAATTTTTATGAAATAATCATATAAATAATGAAAAATTATCTATTCTGTAAGTAACCTAAAAAAATTAAAATAACTAAGTAACGAACAAACAAATTATGTATCGATTTGTCTTATGTGAAATATGACATCAAGTATATTATAATTATATTTATTTTTACATTTAAAAATTTTTTAATGATTATTTATATTGAATTTACTTAAAATATTTTACATGTAAGTACTTATATTTATTTCTCTATTTTTAAATCATATTTATATTTGTATATGTATTATAGTGCCCTGAAGAAGTGTCAAAAGGACACGAAAGCTTGGCGGCATTTTGTAAATAAAAGATCTTCGCCTTGATTCCTTGGACTGAAATCCCCGTTATCCCCACCTATATATATATATATATATATATAAAGAAGATGTAGGAATATCGCGTGATATGTTAACAACAACAACAAAGATATTCATGAGCAATTCACGCAAAAAGATAAAGGGCTACTGAAACAGAGTGGTAACCGCGGACATGCATGTTTCTGGCTCATTTGCCGTCATCAGCACGGTATAACCAAATAAGGATGTGAAATTTGGGAGCAAAGATGTTAATCGAAACATGGGAAACACAAAACAACGGATTTCAGCTGATATTATTAAACTGCAAGAGGTAATTCTATTTTGTGTATTTAGCAGGTGATAATGTCTAACTTACAACTTTTGGATATTATTAAACTGCAAGAGGTAATGTGTATTTAGCACGTAATGTCGAACAATATATTTTATTTTGTATATTTAGCACATGATAGTGTCCAACTTACAACAATTTAGATATTATTAAACTGCAAGATGTAATTCCATTTTAATGTAAGTTGGAACGTTAAATTTTTTTAAGAATTTTAAACAAATAGAACTCAACAGTACAATAATAAAACTATTTATTTTATGAAAATACGCCTTGGATAATTCTTTAATAAGGATTGTAATAAATAAAAATACGACACAAAAATAGTAAATAGTTTATTTAATGAAAATGATAAAAATGATTACAGCACTTAATTATATTAAAAAAAAATCGTAATAAAAGCTAATGCTTCATTTTTCTGCCCAATTTGTCAATGGCTTTTTTCCTTAAAAAAGTGCCTAGCTAATATATTGAATAATAGAAAGGATTATCTAATCTCTTTAGGTCTTCTTCGCATATTTATGTTTGCCTCTCAATTTTCTATAATTAAAAAAAATAATCATAATAAAATCCATTGCATAATTTTCTCTGTCCAATTTGTCAATGGCATTGTCCTTAATAAAAAAAGTGCCTAGCTAAATATTGAGTAATAAAAAGGATTCATCAAATTTCTTCAGTTCCTCTTCGAATATGCTTGCCTCTCAATGTTCTATAATTAAAAAAATAATCATAATAAAAGCCATTGCATAATTTTTTATGTCAAATTTGTCAATGGCTAACTCCTAAATAAAAAAGTGCCTAGTTAATACATTCAATAATAAAAAAGATTCATCCAATTTATTTAATTCTTCTTGGAGGAGGGGCATGATTCCACCAGTTGTCCTACATTTGGTCCACGGATTGTAATATTTTGGGTCGTCATCGCTCGTTATGTATTTGGCTTCAATTGATTCGCCTAAATTTCCTGTACCTTTTTCTCTAACCTATTAGTAACTAAAAATGCCACTGGAAAACCCATATTGAATTCATCTATAATCAAAACTATTGTTATATCCCTGTTGGTCCCATGAATGTGTGATTAAAGTTTCTTTTCCATAACACCATTCATGAACCCTAGTGTAAAATCCTCAACCTCTAAACCTGGGTAACTTTTCACCTAAAATTAATCAAAGTTATTCCTTCACCACTAATCAACACATTACACCCCATAAAGCAATGTACACAATACTAATTAAACCATCAAAAGTCCAATTTACCACAAACTCCTAGTATTAAAACTACATTATAACACCACAGTTAGCTACTCTTTAAAATCACATGATATAGATTGAATTTTTGGTATTACTAAAAAAGCCTATCTCTAAAAGCTCTTTACCCCTTTGGACGTATATTTCATCTGACATACTGAACAAGTTACTTCGTTCTTTCTAAAAGCATTAATAATAATAAATAATAGTGACAAATATCCTAAAAAAGTAATCCAATTTCACCGTAACTAAAAGTTTTTTATTACATGCCTGTCTGTCCATACTTATTAATTTTCTTACAATAATTTGTCGAGTACCAATTTTTCGAGATTAACTACAAGGTATAAATTTAATTAATTAGCAATAATAAGTGCTGTTGTACAATATTAAATAAACGAATTTAAGAATGTATATCACAAGAGCCCTAAAAAGTTGCGAACAACTCAAATATCCAATGCAAAATGTGGTTAAAATTAGAAACATTTTTTGTTAAAAACGAATGTCTTCGGAGAGCAATTCGGTTGCCGTTCGGTATAAGTAAATTCGCGCTCTCTGATTGGATGTGCATTCTTTACTTCTAATGTATCCTAAATAACAGCCAGTTGCACAGACTTTTTTTAAGTGACCCTTAGGCTAAAGGTCCTTTAAAGTATCATTAGTGGATTTTGTAGTTTGCACCGACTTTAATTGGCCCTTTAAGAGTTCTTTAAAGTTACCTTTGCTAACTCGCCAAATTCGGTCAATTAAACCACCCATAATGTTAGGAAATATTTAGATTATTTTTTAATAATATTTAAAATGCATTAGAAATGGTTTCATTACTCTCTCGTACATAAAAATAGACTTTAACTAACATAAAAAGTGAAAAATTAATATTTGAAAATGCTGAAATCAGATAAAAATAGGTTTTCCTTTTTGAATTTGACAAGTCCAGGAAAGCATTTTAAATGACAACAAATTTTGGTAGCCCATTTACAATATAAGTATAAAAAACACTAGTGTTTAAAGAGTCGTCTTGTGCATGTCAAACCCGTGTTCAAAGTGCGGTTTTAGTAGCGGTAGTAGAAAAAGTAGGTTTAAAGTACTGAGCACAAATCGTTTTTAAATTTTTAATCAAAACATCCTGAAACTTAATAAGCTACATTATATTTAGGCGTTTTGAGTTAAATCTTCATAATTTGAAGACAGGATTCTACTGTTAAATTATTTCCAATTAGCGATTAATAGCCCTGTATAGAACATATTATTTGTTGTACCGACCATGAACACATTGAAATAAACTATAATATTTATTATATTTGACGAAATTTTGGCTTCACGAAAACTTGGAAATAATCTTTTATTATAGAATAAAGCAATGTAAACGCTCCTTATATTTTGTGCTTCGTTTAATTTTAATGGTGCTATTGTTTGCGTTATTATTATTTATTACGGTTAGATTTAAAATAAACATACAAATTGATGACACATATTATTTGTATACATAAGTGCCAAAGCTCGTAAATAAATAATAGGCTATTAATATTTATCTATGTGGTAGGTAGTTTTATTTTCTTATTGCTTTATAGGCGATACAATGCAATATCAAGTGCGTATATTAATATTGAAAATATATATTATTATTTTTTACTTCACCTTATGTATAATATATATTATGTAATATATGTATACATATAAGGGAAGTATTGTAATAGAGCGATTTTGATGTTTCGAGATTCGAGTGGATCTACACTTTTGATATGTTTCCAAGAAAACAATTTAAAAAAATGTCGATCTGTCGGTCTGTCAACACGATAACTCAAGTACGCGACCGACTTTTTTAATGAAATTTTATATTTAGGTTTAGATCGTAAAACCTGAGGCTAAGTTCGTAAATGAGCAAAATCTGATTTACAGGGTGGCCCATTAAGCGAGGTCACCGGCTGTATCTCGGAAAGTATTGGTCCCAGATTGCGGAGAAAAATATTGATAGTAAAAGTGGCCAAGCGAAATTGCTGGAAATTATTTTCAACCACATAAGTTCATACCTAGGGGGCGTTACTGCTATGTGCAAATCTAAAATTGTGATCACAGATAACCCACAAATAGATGAGACACTGATTGTGGCGCCATCTAAAGAGCCTGTCGATTAAACAATTGAGTGATGTTAAAAAGATTCCTGTAATTTTAGGTTTTGGAGGTATATTCAAATTTACGGTATTCTAATTATTTTATTTCAAAATAACCATTTATAGTCCATCATTTGACATTTCATTCAATTTAATTCCATTAACTCAATAATGATTAGATGTTGAGTTGAATTAAATGAAATATCAAATGATGGACCATAAATGGTTAAATTGGGAAAAATAAAACAATAATCATATAAACAGTCTAATTATTTTGGTATAAAAATACACAACAAATAATTTCTTTCACAAAGTACTTTTCTTAACAAACAGAATGACAATAAATACACTATAATGTAAAAACAATGCAATAATTAAAAAATAATTTGAATAACATACATTTTAGACTGGAGTATGATTAGATTTTTAAATGATGTTATATCAAGATAAAAGTAGAAAATTATTTATGATAAGTTTATATTAATTTATTTATTTATTATTATATTCCTATAAACACACAGAGCTGGACAAACTACTGGAGTATAACTGCTACTTACTTAATCAAAAAAAGTGTTAGTAATGAGTAAGTAACTACTATTTTTGGCAACTTTCTGTGAAAGAAAACATTTGAGTATAATTACTGTGAATGTTAGATCAAAAGTAATTAAAATACTATTCAAGGAAAAGTTGTTAATTACTGCCCAGCTCTGTAAATACAAGGTGCCAAGTAATTACATATAAGAGTGCTAGACAGCACTTGTGACTGTACAAAATTTAAAATAATATATCTAACATTTCATTTCCACTTAAAACTCATCTTTATTTCTTTACTGGAAGTATTAAATATGTTTATATCACAAGCTTAAACCTAGTATCTTGCATATTTGTATATTTCTACATTTCACATTTTTTACGATAAGTCAAGACAAGTACAGAAGTATGTAGAAGTTTTCAGTAAAGAAAAAAGAATTAATAGATATTTTATTGAAAATTAAACCGGCATATAAAACTATTTAGTGACTTTACCTTTACGAAATTTAAGCCTTCCTCTACTTAATTTTTTTATCAAATCATCAACTACAAGATCATCCGTATAAATATATTATATCTGATTTGCATGTGTTACATCGAACTTTTCTTAATACAATATAACAACAATAGCCCAGCTAAATATGTAATTACTGGCATTTATGCTATCAAATTTTCAACTTCTTATTCAGTAAAAGCAGTTGCATTTTCAATTTCTTATATTTACATGGGTTTCGGTCAGAAATAAAATCACTTGCTTATAGTGGTAACGTTTCGGTTTATTTTATTTAAACCATTTTCAAACCTTCCTAAAAATTTGAAAACACAATTCATTTATTTAAATACATATAGTTGAAATATATTTCTTTAAAACTTACTTTTTGATTATGCCTCCGTAGAGGCTTGTCTACTACTGTACAGTAGTATTTCTTAAATTAAAAAAATGGGTAAAAAAACTTTTTAAGTTAAACGGTTTTATGTTAAACATACATTGCAATGTTTAAGATAAATGTACTAAAAACCAAAAAATAATAAAATAGATACAGTCATGGGAATTATAAACATATGCATAGACTAGACTAAAATAAAACCGTGGGGCACGTCAATTGTCTACAATCGTTGATTAAAATTTTTGTTTTGTAATGTTACACTATAATTAGGCAGTTGTTCAACCGACAACGATGGACGTGTGATAAGTAGGGCTAGAATGTGGAAACAAGCTAGCAAGCTCGATTATAAGCGAGTTTCAGGGTTTCATAGTGGTGAGCGAGTAGTACTTTTATCATATGTTTTGTCGATTAAAGACAAACTACGAGCAGTGAAACGATTCCTCGCCAGCCAGCAGTGTGAATGTCCAACGATAAACTAGTTGAAACATCTCTTTTATTTACATGGAGTGTATAACTATTGGAATTTCCATGAGCAAGAAAATAGTAAGTAATTTCCTCACCGTCTGCGGGCCAACTGCCTAACGACGAATTAAACGATTCTTCTATCGCACATTAAGTCGATAATTTGTAGACAATTGACGTGCCCCACGGTTTTATTTTAGTCTAGTATATGCATATGTTTATAATTCCCACGACTGTATCTATTTTATTATTTTTTGGTTTTTAGTACATTTATCTTAAACATTGCAATGTATGTTTAACATAAAACCGTTCAACTTAAAAAGTTTTTTTACCTATTTTTATTATACGCCATTTAGTGGCTGCGCCCATCTTAAATATTGAGGTTGTATAGTGCACTGTATTCTTCTTGTCAAGCCCTTTTATTTGTTGATACCCATATTGGTGGGATTGATAAAAAATTGTTATCAGCCATTTGGTAGTGGCGGCCATCTTCGATTTCAATTTTGCATAGTAAATTGTATTCTACTTGTTGAGACCTTTCATTTGATACCCATGTTGATGGGATTGATAAAACCTACGTTATCCGCCATTTTGTAGCGGCCGCCATCTTGGATTTAAATTTTTTATAGTATATTGTATTCTGCTTGTTGAGCCCTTTCATTTGATACCCATGTTGATGGGATTGATAAAACCTACGTTATCCGCCATTTTGTAGCGGCCGCCATCTTGGATTTCAATTTTTTATATTATATTGTATTCTGCTTGTTGAGCCCTTTCATTTGATACCCATATTGATGGGATTAATAAAACATAAATTATCCGCCATTTTGTAGCGGCGGCCATCTTGAATTTATAATGATAATGAATAAACATAATTGTATTGTCACCAAAATCCAAAGTGTATACAAAATTTCAGATTAATCGGTTGACAGGAAGAGGGTGAAATTTGAATTACTAAATTTGACCCAAGAATAAATAATAAATAAAACAAACGGGGTGAGCTAAATAAAACCGTTTAAAAAAAGACGATTAATATACATAAAAACACATAATATAAACAATGTTAAAGATGGTTAAAAGTGTCCTAATTAAATTAAAATTAGAATTAGAGACCTATTTTTTAATAACTAGGTAAGGTGTAGATATTCGTTTATAATAGTAAGTTCGTATATATACAACTTAAGTTGTCTATGTCAGTTCTGAAATTAATTGAATCAGGATTCTTCTTAATATTTATCATTTCTTTGATTAATATTTTACTATTATTTTTTTCTGTAGTTATTATTTCTACGTTATTGAAATTAAAAGAGTGATTTTCATCAAGTGAATGTTTTGATAGTGCAGTACAGTCATTGTTATTTCGAACTGATTGCTGGTGTTGTTGAATTCTCTTATGTAAATATTGGCTAGATTGACCAATGTAAATACCATTGCAATCAGAACCATTTATTTTATATATTGAGTTTATTGTGTTGTTATTATCTGGTTTGAGTCCAGAAAAAAGTTTATTTCCTGTAATGTTATTTGGTTTATCAGCAATTTTAATATTAAATGGTGTTAGGCATTTTTGTAATGGTTTATTTATATCGGGAATGTACGGAAGTGAAATATATTTTGGAGGATTATATTTGCTATTAAATTTTAATTTGTTGTAATAGTTGTTAATTCTCTGTTTAATAATGGGTTCATAAAAATGTTTAGGTTCATTATTTAAATCCAAGTGTTGTATTTTCAAGTAATAGGTCAACATTAATTTCATAAAATGAATCGACTGTCACAGTTCCAAAACAAATTAGATTTTAAAGACATTAACGATTGTTTTTTTTCACATTCATACACTTGTCGAATAGAAACATTATACTGGCCACGGCCACCCGCCTGTTGTCTATATTTTCCAAATTTTGTTTTCAAGAGGATCTGCCTGAAATTTTCCCAGTAACGCATAATTCATATTTAATTCTTCAAAACAGTGCCTACTTAACAACTTCAAGCATACCCTACACGGTATGATGTAAAGCTATAAAATTTTGAGATGTTAAAGCGTTGGGATTTTTCCAAATTTCTAGCAGTCTAACATTCTTTGTAAAAAAAATATTTTTGGTTCATCATCACCAGCTTGACAAGTAATAGGTTCTTGATATAAATCTTTCAAATGTTTTCCTTTTAGTGACGTTTTTACTATCTTCCACAAAGTTAATATAATTTTAATGAAGTTAGGTGTCTTAGGAGTAATTGTTTTCATTTTTAAAATTTAAAAGATTCTCAATAAGATATGGGTAAAATTTAAAGTTAGCTGAACATTTTGTTTTTCTAAATTAGTCGGGAAAGGGCTTTTAAAGTTAAACTATAACCATACTTTAATATTTTATCGTTTTCTAAATTATGAAGAGCGATTAATGATTGGAATGAGGCATTTCTCAAACCTAAAGTTTCAAAATCAGGATAAGTAAGCAGTTTATCAGGTTTTGCATTTAACCAGTAATTTTTGGTACATTTCAATAAATGCACTGAGTCAAACAAATAAAATAAAGGGCGGTTTATATCTGTAGGGTGATGATAAACAGTATTTAATTTTCTTGTGGCAGAAAAGTTACACGTCACTATTTGCAGCATTATTGTCATTTCTAACACAAAATTTTTTATATCCAATTTCTTCCAGACTTGTAATTTACGATTTTACAAAAATATAAAGAATTTCATGATTACTTTTTGTTAGTTGTGAAATATGTATCACTTCTTTAAAATTTGACAACATGCTAGTAATCATAAAAGTAAAAGCTGAAGTACTGTTATTGTTAACTGATGCCCCCCCAATATTTCCACCTTTATAATCAAGATAAGGTTTTATATTTATTTCATCCATAAGCAATATATTTTTTCCACTACTAGCTGTGAAGTTGACAATTATTGTGTCATCTAGCCAACTGAGAAGTTGAATTTCTCTATTAGTGGTTAATAATTTTTTCTATTGTTAACCTAGGTCAATAATGGACAAATTCAAATGTTTTGAGAATTCAGGAATAATAGCTTAACAAAAACTAGTGCAATATAATTTTGTATACCCAGGAGATTGTGTTTAACATATTTACTGCTTGAAATTACCTAACAAGATAACATTATTTCAATAAAACTGTCATTAGTTTAAAATTCGAGCTCAACCAAAAATTTCTGATGACATAAGGAGTGCGTTCATAATATATGGGTGAGGTGAGGAGCGAAAACAGTGTCAGTCAGACGACGGAGTAAACGCCTAGGAGAAATCAGTTTGAACGATTTGTAGATCGACACTATCAAAATGTGACATTGAAATGTGTTGTTTATTTTCCGTTAATTTTAGAAAAACGAGGATCGAGGAATGTTTTTACCTTCAACATTATCACCAGTGGTATTTGAAAATCTTCTGTTGATAGAACCTGGTAGCTAACCTTGGCCTACATAGACAAATAATATATTACTTTCTCTATGGTGAAGCATATGTTAAATGTTTTATGAACGCTCACTTTGTACCCCAAGTGTTGTGAACGCACTACCGCTGTAATTGTTCAAAGTTCAAAGTAAAACATAAACCACGTTTTGTGAAACTTTTGGATGTGATCGTATAATTGGTTTCGTTAATTCGTTGCACTTAATATTGGTGATTATCAACTATAGGAATAATGGTATTCTATTGCTGTGTGATTAAATTATACCTACATGATTTTTATAATATTTTTTTTTTATTTTTGATTTTTGTCTTAAATTTGGCTAGTAGTGGAAAAAAATGTATATACACCACGGTGGTGAAGACATTTATAAACCTCGCACCTTATTCCGCTCGGGGCAAAGCCCCTCGCGAAATAATTTTGGTGCTCGGTTGATAATAATAGTCTTCCCCACCTTGGTGTATAATATACTATTTCATTGTTTTTTTGAATAGTTAAAGATTTTTTTTAACATATACTAGAAAAGACTGCGAAAGTAGAGCAGCTCTCCACCCTGGAAGACACTCACATGATGTTAATGACATAAAAAGAAAGTACCTAGAACATTGCAACACAACAATTAAATATTTAGAAGACGATCCAGAGAAGTTTGCGTCAGCATTAGATATCTATTTCGGGAATCTCAAAAAATATGTTGGTCCAAAAACTACACTTTTAAGTGGTTTATGCACCACTTTTAAATGAAAAGGGATTCCGACGAAGAACATTTCCCAAAACCAATGCCGTCGGCGAGGAAAAGGTATTCCAGTACAACCGACGTCAGTAGCACGACGTTGTGGTAGTTACTAAGAAGATGGCAGTAGGTAAAACACGAAAAGGATTGAAAAGAACAAAATATCCCCTTTAAGATTTATTACTAACGGGAAGTGTTCAAAATACATCATAATTTTTTAATAATTTTCATTATAAATTTCCTCCTCTTTAAGACTCTTAAGTTTAGTGTTTACACCATTTTTGCATTATATTTCCTTTTTTAAATAATTAGGAGACTTTTCATAGACAATATAAAAACAATAAGTATTCTTATTAAATTCAAAACTTTTTTGTTAGTGTTGTTAAACGTACAGGGCTCCATACTGCCTTAAAACATGAGTAGCAAAAAGCTAGCCTTGGGAATTAATAAATCCAAAAAATAGTATAAAGCAGTATTACAGTTGAATTATTGGATCTTTACCAGTGCGTCATTAATATCTGATAACATAACCGACATAATTATTAAGCGGCATCTCTTTCCAATAATAGTGAAGAACAGAACAAAATAATTTGACATTTGTCGGTTATGTTATCAGTAACTGTACCTACCTACCATACAGCTGTATACTATTTTATTTATTCATACATAACATACTAGGTCATGTAGTATGATAGTTTTAGTTTATACTTCAGTTTTAATAAACATTTTCATCTGCCTTCTTAGTTTTTTCTCCTAATTTATTTTACTTCAGTTGTTGTATTAACAAGATAACTGACACGCTATTTAGTCTGACACGGCTGATATTTACAAAGCACTTTGGGGTCTTGTAAATACCTGACGTGTTAGTCCGGCAGGTCTGCTATTTACGAAGCAATTTCGGGTGGCTAAAGCGTCGGGTATTTACGAATATGCTATCCGGACCGTCGTCGTCAACATTGACCTCAGATGTGATTTGTTGTATTTGCCAAAAAAAGAGCCCAGGCGCACATACATGCATAATTTGTAATCAGGTCTTGTATGTTGTATGCGCTGACAATACACTTGGTGCAAACTATGAGGGCGTTGAAAGTAAAATTACATGCATGTGTTGTAAATAGACAGAAAATATGAAAATAAATAAAGAAAAGGCAATTGAAGATCTTCAAGCTAAGGCTAATGTTATGAAACAAGTAACTAAACACAAATTTCCACCAATCGCAATTGCAAAAACTATAACCATACTTATTCCCAGCTCGATAGAGACAAAGGAAATGCTCGATATGTTTTGGGTATAATACAAGATCAAACAGTTCGTTGGTTGATACAGAGTAGGGACGAAACACGGAACAGTAAACACACTTTTTTCGAGGTATCAAGGAAAAGAATGCAAAGACAATTATTCTAATTTCGAAGATGTGCCTGACGTTCAGCTGTGTCTAAGGGAAATCAAAATTATGTAAATGTAAAAGATCTAAGCTATGGTGCAATTCTAAATGTCTTAATGCCTCACCAGGTGAGAATAAAGACTAATTTTTAATTTAATTAATACACTATTAAAACAATCAACATTTGAATAAAAAAATGTCATTTTATTATACCTAATCTAACCAGTAGCGTTACTTCAAATCCGCCCCCCCCCCCGCAAGGATTTTACCGGTGCCCATCATATAAATGAACAAATAAGTATATGTATTTACAAGTAAAGGGTAAGGGGTAGTCATGAACCAGCGTTTTCTAAAAATAATAACCCAAAAGACATACATAAGTATATAATTTAGAAAATGAAACAATAAGGCACATATAGGAAAATAAATGTGTACATTCCAAAATAAAAATAAAAAATATTCATGTGTTGGAAATACCAAACAAAAGTAGAAAAATCTAACATATAATACGAGTACATATTTATATATTGAGATAAACAAACAAAACATCATATTATGCATAGAAATAGTATACCTATGCAAAACCTTTATCAGTTATTAGGTACTTTTGTCTCTTTTTACCATTGTATTGTCATGATAACACAATTTTAAAGAGAAACAAAGCAATGACAAAGGGTAGGTATTTCAAATCAAATTCTTTACATAACTGAACAAGAAAATATTTAGCAAAGAAAAAAAAACCTGTGTCAAATAAAGAAAAGATCAATACCTAGAATTCTCGTTAACGGGTCTTGTGGTTGGCAAATGCCTGAACTAATTCAGATACGTTAATTTTACTAGCTTCCATGGAAAGTAACCCCAATGCCTTTAGTCTAACTTGTGACATGGTGGAACGCATAAAGTTCTTTATAAGTTTGAGCTTTGAAAACGACCGTTCTGCACTGGCTACCGTAACAGGCAACGTCAAAAATAAGAGATTACTTCAGTAAAACTAGAACTAAGTTCCACATGTTTAATTAAGATTAAATTGAGTAACTCTCTTATCGTAAAAATTGAATCTAATTCGGATTTAAAAGTATTTTTTAAAAGAACTAATTGTAAAGCAAATCCTTCACTAATATCTTTCTCATAGTTTTCTTTTAATTTATTAGCATGTTCTATGATTTATAAGTCATTTAGTTGCGATAAGCGCTGGGGTTCAAGAAACATAAACTTATTGCTTACATGAAACATTCCTTCAAACCTAGTTTTTAATTGCTGAGTAACAATATCCACAACCCTATGAAAAACGTTTACTCTGTTCATATCCTCAGCATTATTAAATCGATGATCTACTGATAATTCGTCATGCTTTTTAACTGTTCTAGCTCTTTTATTAGAAAATATGTGTATCTCAATACCCCATTTCTGACAAGTTAATTTTGCCTCTGTGATTATGTACGAAAATTTCTCTCTGAGATCTGTTACATTAGTTAGACATATTTTTAATAAATTGGTAGCATTAGATAAATATTGATCGATTTTTTATAATTTAGTAGAGGCCAAGTTAGTTATAGTTAATAACTGTGTAACAGTAATGAGCTTGATAACGAAATTAAAGGTTTCTATTTGTTTCTTAAGAGATAAAGCTTGATTACGTTCGTCGGCTTTTTTACTTTCAAAATTAATTTTTGTTAAGGCCTTTATGACATCTAAGAAGCGCAATTTAACAGCTGTACAATATAATAATCGTCCAGACCAACGAGTTGGATTTAATTTTTTTAGTGTTACCTCTGATTCTCCAGTGATGCTTGATAAAATATCCCATCTATTAATACTGAAACCAAAAAAACTATAAAGGTCTTGCAAAACTGTAAAGAAATTTGATACTTCTTGGACACCATTCAGTGCATCGTTGAGAACGAGGTTAAGGTTATGTGCAGCGTAATGAACAAATGTAGCTGTCTTTTCAATTTGTTTTATCCTAGTTTGAATTCCAGAATAAACACCACTCATTGTGCTAGCTCCATCGTACCCTTGCCCCCTACATTTCTTAATGTCTAAGCCTAAGTTTAAAATTATATCTAAAATTTGAGAAGACATATCACCGGCCGATTGGCCTGTAACTTTATAAAAGCCCAAAAAAGATTCTACGATATTAAATATCGGTATTTGTTTGTTTTGATCAATTTTTACATATCTAATAACTATGCTAAGCTGATCTACCTTACTCACATCTTGAGTGGTATCGACAATGATGGAAAAAATGAACTGCGCAATATTGAATTAATTAGGGTGTGTTCAAGGTTTTTGCACAAAAGTTGAATCAGTTCATTTTGGATTTGCGGACTTAGGTATTTGATAGTTCCCTTTGGTAAGTTAACAACTCGTTTCATAACATCATTATATTCAGCCAACAAACATACATCGGAAATTAAATTTCCATTATATACATCATTGAAGGATTCTCTGTGATCTCGGAATGAACCAAAATTTTTAGCAATTTTAAGTGTAATTTTTATTAGCCTTTCTATGACCTGGGCCCAAAAACTACAGGCGTTTTTAGTCTGCTTTTCTAACTCGCTGTCTAACGTAAAGCCTTTTTTCCATATTCATTTACTAAGCAAGCTTTTGCGTGATCCTCTGATTTTTCATGTTTTCTTATTTTTTTTAAGTCCTTGCCAGTCGTTGATACCAGATATCCAGCCTGATCCGTCCGATACTTGCCACCGTTCACAAAATAGCCAGCAAGGCTGACCATATACCAAGTTTAACTTAGGCGAGTAAGAAAGCCAAATATTTTGAACTTCAATACCTGCGATTGAAGTACTTTTATAATAGTTTTCTGAAAAACAACGATTTTTTAAATCTCTTGGAAACGTCTCTTTTGGTTGACAAGGTTCCATACTTAATATTAACCTTTTTTGTTCTGCAGTAGGTCTGTCGGGAAAGTTGGCTTTGTCGGAGGGATACAACTTGTTAGAATTAGAACTAGCAGTTGTGTTTTTAATTATTTTGCTTAAAATTTCACTATCGATGATACAGGTTTCTGAGGCCATATCATAATCAGTCGATTCTATGTCACTCGTTTTATTAATACTTGACTGATGCTCCTCACAAATGCCATCATCATCATCATAAGCAAATCCAATTGCCGATTTATCAGTTTCAGTAATTTCTTTAATGGTAACATTTTCTTCATTTATTAACTCTTCAGACGTTGACGTTGATGCCTTTAAACTTGTATCTTCTGTTTGTAAAAAAACTAGTTAATTTTGGTATTTTTGTTAATTGTTCATCTTTCTTTGTTTCTCATTTTCTTGTTTTCTTCGTTTATAAGCACCACTTTGGTATCTTTTTTTTCCTTGGCCTGCTTGCATTTTTACCTATAAGTAATTTTAGTTTTAAAACATATATTCTATCTTACCTACTATTTTAATTATTATAATCACACACTTAATACACTGAATATAAAGTATGTTTCGTTTGCAAGCAAAACTAAGAAAGAAAAAACAATATAGGTACTTACTTAGTCAGTATTGCAGTATGTTCAATATTAACAAAATTATATTTCTTTTTACGTAATGTTTTTGTTTCACAAAAGATATAAACTATATAAAAATAACTAAGACAAATTAACAATACAGCTTATTTTATAAACCAGGAACTACACTGATGACTGATCAACAAAAACTGAAGCGCTCTGCCTACACAATAAGGGACGAGAAACGAGAAACCATTTTTTACAACTATAAAGATAAAAATAAATGTGCTAGCCCCATGTTTGTAATGTATCTCTAAAGTATGAAATAAACTGAAAATTTATTCAAAAAAACCTAAAAGGGGTCAATTTTTATTAGCATTAGCAGATAGATGAGGGATGCGTAACTGATAATAATTATATCTCGTAGTGCAGCCTTACTACCATTTACCGCGCCTTTGCAAATATAGTACCTAATTGAAAGTAAATTAAATTTAAAATATTGAGGGTTTGGTCTGTAAAATAATGAGTTTTTAGTTTAGTACTTTTTCGTTGCTCTGGCGCTTGGTGTCCTCGGGGCTCCCAAAACTACGGGCCCCCGCAACTGCGGGCCCTTAGTTACGCCACTGAATCTAACAAACTAAAACAATCTAATACCTAACTGAAGTTTGACTGGTCAAACCCCGATTTCATTAAATTGAGTTTCGACGTTTGCCAAATTGGGTTCTCCTAGGTTTGACGAAAAGTTTTTGGTCAAAGGCCGAAGAACATCATTTGTTTGGGCTTTGACTAAGACTTAAGTCAAATTTCAGGATTGACTAGTCGGAGCTTCGAGGTTTGACTATAACATACACAGTGAGCACGCAAAGGTTGGAACACGTTCGCTAAAAGCGTGCTTTGGCCATTGAGAAAAAAAAGCTCAGACACGTCGATTTCATTTTTCAGTTGCACATTTTTTGGCGTGCTCATATTTTTGATGTTCACTGTTCGAGATATGACGTCTTCAACAGTTTTCCAGCAACTGAAATCAACCCAGTCCATCACAATAAGGACGCGGATCTTAACCTATTGCTTGAGAAGTATTGGTCTCAGAAAGAGGTTGATGCGAGTACCGCACTTCGCTCATTATCGGTTAAAGAAGAAAATGCCGAAGAAATATTCTCGTCCACCACCAAAATTTTAGACAACTGACGATATTAAGTAAACATCCCATTCGTAGAAGCCAAAGCTCATAAAAAACTTGAGATTATATTTTAATAGCAAAACGTAGATTCGAATCACTCGAAAGGAAATTTACTCACAACCCAGTTCTTTTCTCAGAGTACAAACAATTTATCGATGAATTTATTTCTCTTGGACATGGCAAATTTGTTCCTTTACCTCTCACCAACTCCTCAAACGAAAATAAGTTTTTTGTACCCCACCTATGCATTCTGAGAGATCACAGCGAAACCACCAAATTGCGAGTGGTCTTCGATTTCTCCTGTAAAACGACTTCCTCTTTCTTGACATTTCTGTCAAATGTCCTCAGATGCAGCCCGAAGTATTCGACATATTATGTCGTTTTCGCTCTTTTAGATACGTATTGACAATGGATGTAAAAAAAATATACAGACAGATTTCCACAAACCCTGATCAAAATTTTTTACAAAATATATTATGGAGAGATTCTCCCAAAACTGTGCTTCCTATCTCGCATGTCGAGTAGTTCAAGATATAGCACAACGAAATACTGATTTATCTCTCGCTTCAGACGCATTATTACATCAGATGTATGTTGATGACATACTATCAGGTGATGATTCCCTGTCCCAACTGAAACTATTGCAATCCGAATTAACCAAGTGTCTTAGTGAATCAGGTTTCACGCTACACAAATTTCGTTCAAATTCTCTGGATTTCCGTAAAGAATCAGTGCAGTCTCAAGCATTAGATCTAGAATTTTGATAACATGTTATGTACAATTTTTGGGTTAAAGTGGAATCGAACTCACGATATTTTTCAAATCTCTACTCCCTTAGATCTTGAACTCGAATCCTACATCGCTAAGCGAAAAATTATATCGGCAGTCTTACAATGTTATGATCCGCTAAGATCAGTCAACCCTGTCATTGTCAAAGAAAAAGTATTAATGTAATGCACATGGTTGCACAAACTCTCATTGGATCAAGAAATCACCGATTAGTCCATTCACCGAGTTTGGACAGATTTTGTAAATAGTATTTCTTCTCTCTCCAACGTTAAGATTCCACACTATCTATTTATTAATAAAAACCCTATAGAATGTCAACTTCATGGACTCTCAAATGCCAGTTCAGTGGCATATGGTTGCAACTTATATCTTCTCTCCAAATATGCAAATGGGACAATCCATTGTGCATTAGTGGGTGGTAAATCCCGAGTTGCGCCATTAAAAAACATGCTGACTATTCCCAAATTAGAACCGTGTGCAACGTTACTGTTAGCCAAATTCACTCAACGAATTATGCAAATTTAGAAACCAAAAATTCAATTTCAATCAATTAATTTATGGTCTGATTCTCAAATCGCTCTGTCCTGGTGAAAGGGACATCCCTCACAGTAAAATGTGTTGGTGAGCAATCGTGTGTCACAGATACAAGAGATCTTGAGATCTAGCACCTTTCATTTTGGTACTACGTTCGTTCGGAATTTAATGCTGTAGACATGTTCGCACGGGGAAAATTTGACAATGTCGCTCTTTTGTTTAACGGTCCCTAATTTCTACACGTCTCAAATCTTGGTTTGCCCCATAGATGATCTTCCTGAATTAAAGAAAAAAAATTTGACCACCGCATTAACTGCAGAAACGTGGCCCAAGCTCTCGTCAAAGCTCTCGACTTTCCCTAACTTTCAGAGGACAGTAGCATATATCCTACGGTTTGTGCAAAATTCGTAAAAGAATAGTACACAATTAACAGGCCCTTTATCGGTGAAGGAACTTGAGCACGCTACTTCTTTGATAATTAAAAACATCCAAACTCTAGGTTTCGACAAATACATTGAAGCTCTCTCTCGTGGAAAATTACCGAACAAGCAACTTATCTCACTTTAACCATTTTTAGACAACGACGGAATTTTGCGAGTTGATGGACGCTTATCGCATGCAGATTTTCCATATCAGCAAAAACACCCCATTCTGTTGCCCTCCAAAAATAACACTGTCTCTCTCTTACTCAAACACGAGCATGTTCGTCTAGGACATAGTGGGTCCCAAAATGTCATCTCCAACGTCCAGCTACGCTACTGGCCCTTGGACGGTATCCGCGAACTAAACGCATCATCAGACATTACGTAACGTGTCATCGATTTAATGCCATTATGTCGCAACAAATTGTAGCAGATTTGCCCAAGGATCGAATATCCCCATCCAGGCCCTTTGTAAAAGTTGGCATAGATTTCGGTGGACCCTTCCTGGTAAAACCGCATCGCTTACGCAAAGCTACAATTGTAAAAGCTTACTTGACGCTTTTTGTTTGCATGACTACTAAAGCTGTTCATTTGGAACTCGTTTCTTAAGGCGGGATTACACGTGTCAAGTAGCTAAAGCAAGTCACTAAAGTCAGTAACTAAAATTTAGTACGGTTTTTCTAGTGAGTGTCTACATTTAATTTCATATTGGCGTTAGTTGTTGTTTAGTGGTGGTTTTTAAACATGGCCGAAAAAGTTATGCGTGTTGCAATGCGGAACTGTATATTGAATATTTGTGGTGAACTATCAGAAATATTGGAAGAAGAGATGACGAAAAATAGAAATAAGCGTTGTTGGGTATGAAAATGGATGAGTAGAAGTGAAATATATGGTGCTTCATCTACTTTCTTAAGTGAATTAGCATCTGAGGACGTCGCAGAGTATAAAAATTGGTTGAGAATGACCAAAGAACGCTTTGATATATTGCTGACTCAAATTACCCCTCAAATTACGAGAAACGACACCCTAATGAGACCGGCTATTCCAGCTAAAATAACATTGGAAATAACATTGTCTTATTTGGCCACGGGCTATAGTTATAGAACGTTGCGGAGGTTATTTCGTGTGTCAAGAGCTGGAATATCCAAATTTATACCCGAGGTGTGTGATGTTATTTATAGAAGCCTGGAAGAATATATAAAGGTATGTACTTTTTAAATAGTTTTATTGCGGAAAAGTTGTTGAACAAAGCATGTTAAATATTGGAAAAAGCGGCTCTTATAATATCTGTTGGAGACATATCTTCGTCAAGTGATTCCCTAGAAGAAATACGTTTCGATGCATCGCTGTTATATCCGCTATGATCTGTAGAAGGCAAATAGGAATATGTAGGAGACTGCAATGAATTAGTGACGACTGATGGGGCAGGAATATCGCTGGTATGGATGGTACTGAATACCCTGGAGGTCCTGAAGTTTAAAACTCGTGAGAATAGACTGTACGCGTTCCTGTGCTTTTATTGCGGAAATAGGAGTCAACATCATTAATTGTGCAGCAACGCTTTTACCAAAAACTGTATATTGATTTTATCATTAGTACGTTCACGTGTCACAGCTTCACTTATTTGCTTTTGGTCGTTAACTTCTGCAGTAACTTGTCACAATTTTGACGCGGCCCTATTTTTTTTTGTTGGTGGTTCTTGGGAGCTTTCAGCTGCTGCTGGAGTCATTGCTTGTCCTGAGTTTTCCTCTTCTTGTTCATCAACTACTTCTTCGCGTCGTAACTACAAAAGAAAAATATTTCTAGACTTATAATAGCCAGAGTAAAATTTTATACAGGGTGTTCCGAAATTAATGCACAACATTTTGATGGCATATTCTATGTCAAAAATAAAGATTGATGACATGCAATCATTTCAATTTGGGTGTGGATTTAAATACTATATTTTGAAATTTTCTTTTCATCTTTCAGGTATCCGAGTCTCAAGAAGAATGGAATGTTATTGAAAAGGGATTTCGTCGTAAATGGCACTTTCCGAAGTGTTACGGTGCGATTGATGGGAAACATGTGACTATTCATGCACCAGCAAATTGTCGGAGCCAATTCTTCAATTATAAGGATACTAACAGCATTATTCTACTAGCTGTTGTAGATGATTATTGTTTTCGCTATATAAATGTTGGATGTCCTGGAAGACAATCTGATGGTGGAGTTTTTCAACAGTCGTCTTTATCTGAAGCCCTAGAAAATGGTTTATTACCAGATGGTGGCTTCATCGTTGGAGATTATGCATTTCCACTGAAAATGTATTTGATGAAACCATATTCAAAAGTAAAACTTTCGGAAGAGCAGAAATTTTTTAATTATCGCATTTCTCGAGCAAGAAGGATAGTGGAAAATGCTTTCGAGATTCTCGCTAGCAGATTTCGGGTTTTTGAGAAGCCTATAGCCTGTTTGCCAGAAACTGTTGATAAAATTATGAAAGCTTATTGCGCATTACATAACTATATACTCCAAAAGGATATATGGATGAAGAAAATATAGACAGTGGTCAAATTAGACTAGGGTCTTGGAGAAATGAAACTGGTGCTCTGCCGGCAATAAGAACCTTAGGAAATAACCATTCTTCAAGACGAGCTAAAGAACTGCGAGACCAAATCTGCCAGTATTTTATAGGCGAAGGTGCGGTCTCATGGCAGCAACGAATGATTTTTTGATTATTTTATAATATTGACTGTACTATAATATACTTACGACGAAATTATCCTGTGTAGGTCTCTTGTTATCCTCCACGCAGCTCAAAAATGCGTCCATTTCCTTAAACCATTTCACATTAGGAACGTAAACATCCTCCGATCCTGCTCCCGACTTCATCGAATCTTTTATTTTCTTCTTTTCTTTTTTTTTTCTTGACAATAAATTGATCGCAATGCCCGTATTTTGTTTTTAATCTCAGACACTCCGAATCCCTCTATTCCCATGATCTTCTCAATTTGCTTATATGCAGAGTCCCGGGCTTGTTTGTTTTTATAAATGGCAGCCTTTGTATCCCATAGGCACTGCTTTTCACGATATAATTCCACAAACTTCCCTGTTGTTGCTTCACTCCAACGTGACATTTTCACTACCGAAAGTACCGAAACAATGGAAATATTCTGCCCGTTTGTACGAAATAAACTACTAAACACTGACCTGTCTACACTTGTTTAGTGGGCGTTTTAGTTGCATGGAAATGAGGGTGGGAGAACCTACTTGCTCAAGTAAATAGAACACGTTTCTATTGAGTTGATTAAACAGTTTACTAAATGAGGTACTTGCGCAAGTACTAAATCAAGCTGTTCACACCATACAAGTAACTAAATTTAGCTACTTGATTTAGTAACCTGCTTTAGCTACTTCACACGTGTAATCTCGCCTTTATTTATCCACTGACGCGTTCATAGTTGCTCTTAAGTGGCTTGTAGCTCGTCGTGGGCATCCTTCCGTGATATATAGTGACAACGCTACCAACTTCGTTGATGCTCGAAACCAACTAAATGAACTGCGCGACTTCTTTATGTCTCCTTAATCCTCCAAATCGATACTCGAATTTCTTTCCAGCAATGAAACACAATGGAAATTCATACCCCTAAAATCTCCTCATTGGGGAGGGTTAAGGGAAGTAGCGATTAAAAGCGCCAAAAATCCTCTGCACACAATTATTGGAAAGTAAACTTTCAACTTTGAGCAATTCACTACGATCCTAACACAAATAGAAGCCATACTCAACTCCAGTCCCCTGTACTCGTTGTCGAATCACCCCATGTCATATAAACTAGCGGCATATAATTCAATGATACATAGAAGCATTTTCAGTTCCTATGAACAAATGTAATTTTGATAGAGAGGTTAATACAATGGGCTTGTAATTTAATAATCGAAATAAAAACCCATTTTAAACGTTTAAGCCCTCAAATTAATTAAAGATATTGGATTGAACGAAAACGGGGCGTGGTTACCTGTGACGTCACACTGCATATGCTATACCCAACGTTTGAAACGCCGTGAGTCGAGAGCTGTGTCAGTGCACTGTGTATATTGTAAGTACTTATCGTGTTGTGTAAGAAACAAAACGCTAACTGTTGACTGTAATGTTTTGTTATTTTATTGTATAATGAGTGAGAAAAAAGTGGTAAATAAATACTGTTTGGCTCCCGGCTGCCACAACACATCCAAGAATGCGCCGGAAAAATGGTTTATTAATGTGCCCCCTGACATTGAAATAAGAAAAGTTTGGCAGACAGCAATGCGTCGTGAAGTTTTTGTATCTAACAAATCCCATGTGTATTGCTGTGAAGATCATTTTAAAGTAAGTTATGGTATCTTTATACAGTAACTTCATTATAAAAATAATGAAAATATTTCCCGAAACATGAGCTCAAAAGACTTACTCCCGCGTAAATAGGTATGTAAAATAAAGATATTCTACCAAAATCCTTATTTTACGAAAGCTCGTGATTAGCTAAAAGAATAATAATAATTTCATAAATAATAATCTAAACGTGATTTTAAAAAAAAAATTCGCTGGAGCTGAAATAAATTAAATTAATAAAAAATTTCTACTTCTATTTCTTTATTGCATCTAACGGTTTAAATATATTTAATAACAAAATTTGTATATTTTTGAAATTAGTGATAACTTATAAGCCCTAGCGTTTAACACAAATCATTTGTTTTAGGTAAAGGAAGATATAGAAAATTATATGTACATTAAAACAATGAACAGTGGAAAAGTTAAACTAAAACCTGGAGTAGTACCGAAATTTTTTGACTGTCAAAAAAATAGAGTCTCAACGCATAGTTCAAAGCCACGGTCACAGTTTTTACAAACCAAAGCACAACAATCTGTCATTACGACATTGTTAAGCTCGGAAAATAGAACCTCTGAAGAGAATGAAGTAGACGAAGAAAATCAAAAGGATATCGGACGAATGGAACCTATATCTCGGGAAATAGGGGTTCAGGCTTGCATTAAGGCTTATGTACGTTCCAAAGCTATTCAATGCGGTGGCGAGGGGTTTTCTTCACCAAAAATGACTAAAAAGAGAAAATGCACTAGCAATGAGATTGTCCCAAAGACATCGCGAATGGAAAAAGACGGAAAACCCATTAACGAAGGGTTTTCAGTATCCACTAGCGGTTCTTCTTTTACATTTACTTTGTCAGAATTAAGTTTGTCAGATCCGAATTACTCACTTCATCTAGACAATAATAGTTCAGAAGAAATACAGCAGAGAACATTTTACTTGATAGAAAAAAATCCAAAGCTTTATTTGGGAGTTCCGAGTAATTTATTATTGGTCGTGGACTTGTTAATTAAAAAATGTGAGCTGGATAAGCTAGATATCTTTTTAACATTAAAAAAGATCAGACTGAATTTACCTAATAGGATATTAGCAGACGATTTTGGGATGCCACTTTCCAGAGTATGTAGCATTATAATAAAACTATACCGTTATTAGCCGGTAACCTTTACCCATTTGTGCAATGGATGCCCCTATCTGAAGTTAAGAAAAAACTTCCTATTCTCTTCAGACGCAGATAGAAAAATGTGCAATGTATTATAGACTGTTTCGAAATTTCGATTCAAAAACCAAGTGATCCGATTTTACAGAGTCGTACTTGGTCGGAATATAAAGCTTGCAATACAATGAAATATTTAATTGCATGTTCACCAGATGGCTTAATATCTTATATTTCTTTTGGTTTTGGAGGTAGAACTACAGACAAGATGATTGTTGAAGAATTGACTTTTTTAAATTTATTAGAACCAGACGCTGAGGTAATGGCAGATAGAGGATTTAAGCATCTTGAAGATATACTTGCAACTAATAAAAATAAACTAGTTAGGCCGCCATCAGTTTTATCTGGACAAAAAAGTTCTAAGGAAGAAGTTAAGGAGGAAAAATGAATTGCTAGCTTGATAATTCACGTAGAACGAGTAATATCTAGAGTAAGGGAGTTTGCCATTCTTCAACCACATGCTACGATTAACTTAAATTTAGTGAAATACTTGGACCTAATAGTACAAATAGTTTGCGGAATAATCAACATACAAGCCTACCTAATCAAATGAAATATATTTTACATTATTTTATTAAATATGTTTTCGTACCAAAACTTTTGTAGTTTTTGCATTATAAATTCAACCAGTTCTTCATCATACCTGCAATACTTTATTGTTATTTCTTTTGAAGTTTAAAAATGCGGATGTGACATAACAAAAATTCCACGTTTTCTTTTACTGAGGTACATTTGAAGTTGAAGTTGATATACACATTTTTCCTTTATGTTACCATCTAAATCTATATAATTTAAACATGATTTTTCGGTTGTTGGGCTCTTAATCTTTACGACAAATTGTTCGTTAATGGCGTCAGGGGAAGCACCAACTAGTGGATTTTGTTGCGACAGAAAGATTCCTGTTATCAAAATTTTTTGTCCAGTTTTCATTTCAAGTAATTTTAGGATCTCAGTTTCTAGCTTTAATCCTCGTATCATTGCTTTTGTCTGAAACAATTTTGCTCCTAAGATGCCTTCTACTAAGCAACCGTCTAAAACTTTACATTTTGTAACATCAAATGCTTTTGATGCGGTAATACGCCCATATCTCATTTCCTGCCAAATGTTACTATCACTTTGTCCTCGAGTATCGTGTTCCACTTCTAAAATTAAATTGGCGCTCATTTTGGTTTTACAAAATTCAACAAAACTATTTGCATTCTTCAGCTGTCCGGAATTTTTGAAATTAATAGCAAGGCTGTGAAAGATAGATCACTATACTTTTCTGTATTGTAGTAAAGCATTAAACTGTTTTCTATTTATTGCCTTTTAGCTTCGCGTACATATTCATGTAACAGTGAGTCATCATAACAAGCTTGAATTTTTTTCCCAAAATTAGAGGTTGAAATAAATTTTTGGGTACTCAGTGCTGATGATAATTTTGATTTCTTCCAATAACAAGTTGTTTCTGTGGGGGAAGGCTCCTCGCTACGTCTATGTAACCACATTAAAAATACCACTTCGTGCTTACATCCTCCCTCCGAATCTGGACAATCATGACATTTTGCTTCCACCACTATTTTATCTTTGGTATTAATTGAGCACTGTAATTCCTAGATTTTATTTTATGCTCTGGCGTGATTTTCGCTTTCAGTTCACAAAGTGCTCCTTGTTGTTTTAACTGAACGTAACCAATGGCGTTATCACCATAACTCTGTTTACCAGATCTGAAACAAAATAATTGATAACATTAAGAAAAAAGAATTTAATGCCTTGGCTATTTACTTAAAAAAACATAGTTTTTACACCTATTTGGCAACGTTTTTCCAACAAATTTTTGACTATGATTATATTTTTTGTTAGAAAATGCCTCTTTAATATTATAATGCGTTGTCACAGACATTATAAACACCTGCCAAACTAGAAGTCGGTAAAAATTCACTCGCAAGATTTGAACAGAACTAACGAAAGAACTAGCAAGAGGAACTAAATAACTTCTTTTGAAAATAAGGAATTTTAAGTAAAGCGTCATTGTTTAACTTTAACGCCATGTATAGCGAAAACTACTCGACTTTTTGAGTACAAATAATTTTGTTTTCAGGTGGTTGAATAGAACAACACAAGCACCAAAATATTAGTTAATTTAAGAGACTCGTTTCCATAAGATTACTTATTGCCACGTTTTCAGTGTATTTTAATAAAAAAGTGATACGATGTTTCATTCGACTCTGCGTGACCGTAAAAACCATAAGTTAAAATATTGAATTCATTTCACTTACCTCTGCAATTTTATTCCTCGCATTTCCACACTTATAAAGTCTTTGTTTTTATTAAAGTAGTCCATCACCATGAAGATATAGATTTCAGGTAAATTTGCAGAATCTGCTTTAATAAATCCATTATCTACTGAATACATTTTTAATAGCAAAAATCACTATCACTTTTCAAAATTTAAAGATATTGCAGCTGGAACCAACTTTCCTACGTGAAACGCAGCAGCTTTGAGAATGACCTAATGGCTGAAAGCGCTTTCATACACTCAATTTATGTCTAGTGTGTACACCATACTCAGACAATTCCATTTTAAAATGTACCCATTGAAGAATTAATAATCTGGGTTTTATTTTATGTTATAGCTATTCCCTCCACCAGCTATGGGATGGAAGGTATTGACCTCTTGCCGATTTTCATATCTAGCCCCTAGTATGACAATTTATGGGAAATTAAAGTGAGTATTAACTTTTGTTGAGGCATTACGTCTAAGTGTTTGGTCTAGCGGT
Source organism: Galeruca laticollis (assembly GCA_963921935.1). Classification (NCBI taxonomy): domain Eukaryota; kingdom Metazoa; phylum Arthropoda; class Insecta; order Coleoptera; family Chrysomelidae; genus Galeruca; species Galeruca laticollis. The sequence continues at coordinate 180,358,612 of OY998180.1, forward strand.
AACCAAAAATCCATAATATCCAATAAAGACAAAAAATAAAAAAATCAATAAATCAAAAAATAGTTAAAAATCAAGAATTCCTAAACAAAATCGAAAACTCCAAAAAAAGGAATTTAACAAAAACAAAAAAATTTAAACATTCAAACATTTTTTGATATTTTTTTTTGACAAAAACATGTGTAAACTTATTATTTCAATAGTAAGCGCATTTTGTTTTCTTTTGTTGACATACATTTTCAAACATATTTGTGATAAGAAACAGGAACTGGATTTCCTTGGAGAATTGGAAATTAGAAGACACTTAAGAAACCCACAATATGAAGTCGGCAATGAACAGATAAATCTAGGGAGTTCTCCACTATTAAACTGTCTTCTTAAGTGATAATTGTAAAGATCAGCAGATATAGTTTTCCTGGTTTTCTATATCATTGCACGGTTATACTGATCTTATTTGGTCTATTAATTAATAAGCTTTAATATTTGTAATATCATATCTTGTTTTTTTTTCTATTAACATATATTAAGTCAATCACTTCTTGGTCTAGCCAAAAATAACTACTAAACATCACGTAGGCATCAAATGAAATGTAACTTCTGTCATTCTGACGATGATATTTAATATCGAAACAATTGTCAATTTTTTAGAATTTTCAACATTTTTTCAATATATTGTGGAATTAGCTAGAAACAGTAAGTTTCATTTAAAACACAAACGGTAATAATTATCAATGTACGTGCATATACGTACACAAATGTCAAAAAAAATTTCTATAAAAACAATTATCATTAAATTAGACCCATAATCAAGAAAAAAATTTGTTATTGAATGAATAAAAGTACGTTTGATTTTTCGTCTTTCAATTTAAGGCATTTTCAAAAGGTATGCCAAATTTTGTCGAAAGGATCTGGTAGATTATTTGTGTTATTTTTTCTAGTACGTTTTCAACCTTACTTTCCATATTATTGATTAATTTTCTCGAAGCATTGTCAAAAAATACATTTTGAATATTTTGCAGTGTAGGTTCATAATTAACAGAATATTTGACGTGTGGTGTTTTAATTTGAGACATTTACAAAAAATAGATCAAATTTTATTCAAATTTTTTATCAGTATAATTATTTAATTTTCTTGAACCATAATTAAAAAACAGTTTTTGAATGTTTTGGGCTCTGTTCTCGTATCATACTTTTCCTGATTCCTCTTCAAATAATACATTATACATGAAATAGTTATCCTAGTGGTATCCCTGAATTAGCAATTGAATACTTTGCGTTGGTTCAGAAAGAAATGTCTACTTTTGTTTCCCGGTCCTCTTATTTTTTATATTTCTTTCTTTCCTTGCACTCCAATAAATCCCTAAAATACAATCTCCATTTGTATTTAATGTCTTCCTCCGTTAATATATCCTCGTTCTCGTCTTTAATTTTCATAAGAAGTCATTCATGCATTTCCTCGCCTTTTTTATGGCTTTAAAGAGCACTTTTTGCTATTACTTGTATGCAGCTTTCGTTTATCTCCATCGATTGCCCATAATTTCTTTTCTTCTTCTACTAATCTCTTAACCTCCATTCTTTCCTTTTTATATGTAGGTACTTTGATTTTTTCTTGATATGTGTTAACAATATATTGATCGTTCTATTATACTGATTTTTATTACCACAAATTTCATTCGATGTATAATAATTATATACAGTTTTCTACAATTGAATTATAGGATCTTTGCCCGCGCGTCATTAATAGGTATCTGATAATTATTAAGTGGCATCTCTTTCTATTAATAGTGAAGAACAGAACAAAATAATTTGACATTTATCGATTATGTTATCAGATATTAATGACGCACGGGTAAAGATCTAATAATTCAACTGTACCTACCTAAAAACATCAACTATGAATTGGGTAACGTAATAAACACATTTCTGAGTTAAATTGAAATTAGGTAGTTTTATTAATACTATTTTAACGTGGAACTCTTAGAAAAATTCGAATTAGTTGTACTTAATTGAAAAACGTTTGCTTTTGTTTTTGTGACATTTTTAACCTAACCTAACCAAAATATTCAAGTGACTACTTTATTCATATATCATCAATTAATATTAATTAACCCTAAATGGTGATCTACTACTGGCAGCATTTCTGAAAACAAGTGCCCAAACTTATTTTTTTCTAGTGCGATAGATAAACTTTTGAGATCCATCCTCCAATTGAAAATAAAAATAAATATAATGTCCCCACTCCATCCATCATCTTCAGTCACAGGAGTTGCAACGTTTTGTCGCGGCACAATGCACAAGGCACAACCCGCAGTGATGCTTTGAACAAGCTGAGCGATGTTATGTTTACTTCCAAACTTGTTATATTCGTTTCGTGACTCGGGGTTTCGTGATCCCTGTGTTTTAATATTTACATTTTTCAATAAAGAGTAAACAAAAAATGTCTAATTACTATGACAATGCTAGTGCTACCGATGTTATTAAATATTCAAGGGAAGCGACTATTTTGGCGGCATGCTGTGCAATTATTTTTTGTGTGATCGGCGTTATCGGTAAGAAATGAACTTTAACTTATCTTGTTTTTTATCTATAGAAAACAGAGCTGAAGACATATAGCACTTTTTTATTCCAAATATTAAATAAATTTGTTTATTGTTAACAACATATAGTAATTCAAAAATGTGTAGAAAAGCATAAATATTTGGAAAGTATTTTACCCCTGCCTTAAAGAAAATTTTGAAAAATAATAAAATTTAAAAAGCCGTTTATATTTATTGGTTTTAAAAAAATTATAAATATGAATTATTCGTAAAAAATTAATTAACAATAACTACTAATTGTTGAACAAAACTTAATTATTTTTAATCTGAATAGATATTATGTAGAAATGATAAAGAAAAATAACAAACTCAATTGATTAAACAATTAGTTTTATAATAAATGGTTTAATAGTTAATAGACATTTCTGAGTATTTTTAAATATCAATCTTCGAATGGAAAGAAATATGTTGAGGCGCATTGTAGCAAACTACTATTGATTACATAAATATTTTTGATATAAAATGTTACAATGAATGTTTACTAGGTAGAGAGTAAATAGGAATTGTGCTGAATAAGTACTTTTCGATTTTGAAGAAATTATTTGCATTACACGGTGCAATAAATTCCTTAGTACGACCGTACTAATAATAAAAGTTTATTTTATTGCACATTTGTTACATAAAAATCTATATTATTTACACCATTTGTATTTGGTTTTTATGCCTTATTTTAATTTTGTAGTTCACTGTTTTCCATAAACCTCAATTTGCACACAATTTTCACTTATTGTCCACACATTTTCAATAATAATCGAAAAGTACCTGTTCCAGTTCTGTATAATTACCTAAATTGAAGCCTAAAGGGATTTTATAAAATACCTAACAAGCGTAATCTAACCTATCACAACAAAAATTAAGAACTGTTTTGCTTCATTCTGTCATGCAGAACCAGTTTAATGAACAGTTCTATGCTGTAATTATAAATTCTAGAATTCCGAACATATCCAATTCTGTTTATCAAAAACAATTTTTTTAGTTAAAAACCAGTTTTTCATTTAAGGACGTTGCCAAGAGTGATTCGTGGTCAACTTATTAAAAGCGAATCTCAATATAAAATAATATTAACTACGTATACGTAATTAAGGAAGGTTAAGAAGCTCCTTTCATTACTTTTCTAAATGTGCCATAGATAAACAATTTAAAAAATAAATAAATGACAAGAATTAATGTCTAGCAAATAAAAATTTCTGTTAAAACAACTTTTAATAAAATTGGATTATTAATAACATTTTTCAAAGAATATACAGGGTGATCAGATAAAGGTGTCCACCGTCCGTATTTCGGAATCCGTATGTCCTATAATTTGGGGAAAAGATTCTCATGACAAAATCGGACTTAAAAAACTGTTCAACATTGTTCGTATATTTCCGTCAGGGGGCGCATTCCATCACTTAAAAATATAATTGGATTTTTTACATAATGTTCCCTAATTAAGGCTGATAAAAATATTTGCTTTAGATACTTCAGTCCATATTCTACAACTTTTGTCTCAGTCATTTGTCTGTATCACCTATTCTTAAATGGTGGGGGAAGTGTACTTTTGTTGACATCATATGCCTGAGCCGATTTTCACAAATGTAGACTCCTTGCAAAGGACATTGAAGGCATATTTCAGAAACAAAAAACAGTATTACATTTAACCTCTCAATTGGCAAATACAGAGCGTTATGTGACACCTAGCTTTATTTATAATTTTTTCTGAGAAATTTCAAATGCAATGCTATAACTATAACCAGCTTACAAAAAGACAAATAAGATGACTTATTGACCTGTCAAAACCGTAAAATAATATCTGTTGTCATACGAAATATTGTGGCGTTTTTAAAAAATGTTGAGGATTGTTGACTCACCCTTTAAGTTGTAAAAGAAATTACGTAGCTAAAATTGTTTTGAGAATAAAAGAACATCGTTATGCCTTAAACCGAAATGCTATTGCTTTTTTATTTTTGTTATAACTTTAAAATGAGAACCGATATCAACCTCCGGTTTTCACATTTACTTTTCATGACTAAAGACCTACCAAACAAAAGAAATAGCATTTCGGTTTAAGGCATAACGATGCTCTTTTATTCTCAAAACAATTTTAGCTACGTAATTTCTTTTACAACTTACAGGGTGAGCCAATACTCCTCAAATTTTTTTAAAAAATACCCAAATTTTTCGAATGACAAGAGATATCGGTTAGCGGTTTTGACAGGTCGATAAATCATGTTATTTGTCATAGTTACTAGTTACAGTTATGGAATTGCGTTTGAAATTTCTCAGAAAAACTATAAATATGCCTTTAATGCACCCGTGTGAAGTTAGCCACGGATTTTTTTTACCATCCACGAATATTTTTTTTACAAAATAAACTGTACTTTTGCAAAAAAATGTTAATATTGGAAACATATAATGACACTTTAATAGGCTACATAATTTTACTACCAATAATTGAAGAAGTGAATAAATAGTTTTCAAATAATTGTTCCTGTACATATTTCACGATTCTGATTCGAAGCCCCAAATTTTTTTCAAATTTTCTTTAACTATTTCCAAGAACACTTAATTAGGAACCTACTAACAAAAAATTGTGATGTAAGTATTTTTTATAACGTCAAAAAAAATCATGAAGATTACGATTGTACGCCGCCGCGCTTCGTTCGTTTTGAACTCGAAGCCCCAAAATTTTTTCAAATTTTCTTCAACTATTTCAATGAACACTTAATTAGAAAACAATTGACAAACAATTGTGATGTAAGTATTTTTTATAATGTCAAAAAATATACATAAAGATTACGGTTGAACTCCGATGTGCATCGTTCCTTTTGAACTCGAAGCCCCAAATTTTTTTTAAATTTTTTTTAACTATTTCAAAGAACACTTAATTAGGAACCTACTATCAAAAAATTGTGATGTAAGTATTTTTTATAACGTCAAAAAAAATCATAAAGATACGATTGAGCGCCGACGCGCTTCGTTCATTTTGAACTCGAAGCCCCAAAATTTTCACAAATTTTCATTAACTATTTCAAAGAACACTTAATAATAAACCAATTGACAAAATACTGTGGTGTAAGTATTTTTTATAACGTCAAAAAAAATCATAAAGATTACGATGGAGCGCCAACGCGCATCGTTCGTTTTGAACTCCAAGCCCCAACATTTTTTCAAATTTTCTTTCAATCGTAATCTTCTTGATTTTTTATTGACGTTATAAAAAATACTTACATCACAATTTTTTGTTAGTAGGTTCCTATTCTAGTGTTCTTTGAAACAGTTAAACAAAATTTGGGGCTTCGAGTTCAAAACGAACGAGGCGCACCGGCGCTCAACCGTAATCTTTATGTATATTTTTTGACATTATAAAAAATACTTACATCACAATTTATTGTCAATTTGTGTCTATTTAAGTGTTCTTTGAAATAGTTAAAGAAAATTTGAAAAAATGTTTTGGTTTCGAGTTCAAAACGAACGAAGCACGTCGGCGCTCAATCGTAATCTTCATGATTTTTTTTGACGTTATAAAAAATACTTACATCACCATTTTTTGTTAGTAGGTTTCTAATTAAGTGTTCTTGGAAATAGTTAAAGAAACTTTGAAAAAAATTTGGGGCTTCGAATCAGAATCGTGAAATATGTACAGGAACAATTATTTGAAAACTATTTATTCACTTAATCTTTAATTTTTGGTAGTAAAATTATGTAGCCTATTAAAGTGTCATTATATGTTTCCAATATTAACAATTTTTTGCAAAAGTACAGATTTTTTTGTAAAAAAAAATATTCGTGGATGGTAAAAAAAATCCGTGGCTAACTTCACACGGCTCTTTAATGCTCTTTGCAAGGAGTCTATGTTTGTGAAAATCGGTTCAGGAATATGAAAGTTACAGTCCTTTTGATGCCAACAAAAGTACATTTCCCCCACCACTTTAGAATAGCTGATACAGAAAAATGACTTAGACAAAAGCTGTAGAATATGGAGAGAAGTATCTAAAGCAAATATTTTTTATCAGCCTTAATTAGGTAATATTTTGTAAAAAATCCAATTATATTTTTCAAGTGATGAAATGCGCCACCTAGGGGAATGTACGAACTTGAAATATTTTTAAACAGTTTTTTAGGCCCGATTTTATTATAATAATTTTTTCCCCAAATTCTTTGACAAACGGTTTCCGAGATACGGCCGGTAGATACCCTTAACTGATCACCCTGTATAATATTTTATACTCATGTGGTTGATAATGATAACCAACCATTATGCCTTTATTTGATTTTAGTTCAAATTAATCTTTTCTGACTTTGTTATGAATGTAGGCAGTTGAGTCAAATATTTTCAAATTATTTATTATGCCACAGTTCAAAGGTGTTTTGTTTTGTTTTAGGGATTTAGTAGGTGTCCGATTTATTAAATATGTTGCTATTTGGACTGCTTCACCCTAAAATATATTATCTAAATTAGCACCATGTACCATTATTGATCAGGCCTTTTCTGTAATTGACCTGTTCATATGTTCTGCAACAGGATTTTGTTGCCCTGTGTGTGGTACAGTTAAATGAGCAATACCTCTTTGAACACAATAGTTTTTAAATTCAATTGAAATATATTCTACCCCATTATCACAATACAGATTTATTAATTTTATATTAAAATGTGCTTCACTTTTTTTCAAAAAATATTGAAACATTTTAAACATTTCAGATTTGTATGCTAATAATTAGATAATTATAATGAGTAAAATTGTTAATAAAAGTGATAAAATAATTGTTGCCATCGATAGTGGGTGGAGTTATTGGGCTATACAACTGAATGGACAATAAATAATGGTCTTTCAATATGAGTTTTATCTTTGGCTATTGTAAAAGGAAACGCACTTGTTTTACATAAATACAACATTCACACATGTGATGTGTAAGTTGGATATTGTTTAAATGACCTAAACGGGCATGCATAATTATTTAATGTTCTTTCAGAAATAGCATTTGCTTGCATTTTTAATGGTTTATGAACCTTTTTTAATACATTATTAACTTTTGGAGTAACTGTTATGAAATTATTTTGGAGCTTACCTTTTATTTAGCATTTCCTTACCCTTTTTAATAGTCTTAGAACCATTTTTATCATAAATAACTGTCATACCAGATTCTTGGATAGACATACTGAAAGAAGGTTGTACGGTATGTCCCCAGCATACAGGACGTCCTCCAGAATACCAATCATGCCCTCTTCAGTTGTAACGTTGATGGTTCCTTTTAACATCGCTGTAATTGTGACACCAACGTTCGTAACTGAAATTTTAATTGGATTGTCCAACTGCTTGAATGTTGTAAACAAATTCGCTTGGTTCACCATATGGTCCGTAGCACCAGAGATATAAATGTTAAATGTTTTTCTGATTCATTTGCCTGGAGAGCTGTATTTTCCATAATGAAGGCAAAACCCTTTTCACATCTGGTTCAGTATGAATGAAGTACGTTCACAAGCTTCCTCACCTTTATACTGATTTTTTTTTGTAAATATAACAGTTATTTTATTGTATGGTTTATGCGTCCACAATGTCTGCACTTTATATTGGAATGAAACTGTCCTGTTGATTTTCTATGTCCTTGATTTGGATAATATCTTTTCCTCGTTTGGTTGGAAAATTTAGCATTTTGGTTATGGTGTTTATATGTATTTGTAGTAAAAAACTTTTTAGTATGTTGCTGTTCTACATGTAATACTTTACTACTGGTGTCACTTAAATTAAATCAATTTAAATTGCCTCATTTTTTACCTATTATAACATGACTGTGAACACCAATCAGAGCGCGATGACGTCACTACACGAACATGACTTATTTCTCATAACCAAGATAAAAATATGAACTATTTTTCTGATAATTTGTTAGAACAATGATAATATTTTACGATTTTTATCACAACAGAGACTGAGTCCATCAAAAGAAATAGTTGGAACTTGCCGACGATTGGATTCTATGATGGTGCAAGTTTCTTTTCTAGAACCATGGATTTTTGCCCAGCGGAGCTTAAAAACGTGAAAATGTCTTTGTAAGTACCTATAATTTTACATTGATATACAAATGAGCGAAATACCTTACTCCTTTTATATACTCTTTTATCATAATGTACAACTACTTATCATCTATAGCAACGAGATAAAACTTGGAATTAGCTCTGTAAACAAACAAACTCTTAATGAATATTTGCGACCAAAAATATCTAAAATGATTTTAAATTTATATTTGTAGTTTATCGGAGCTTACAACTTACATTAAAGTGATCTTCACAAAAATAACTGGTACTTGTTGTTATCAGTGAAATTGGCAAATCTTTCTCCTAATTTGTGCACTTTTTGGAACGTTTATGAAAAGTTTTTGTGGTGTTCTGATTGACGTACTTTTGCACATCGGCACTGCACAGCATTTGTAAGACGACCTATTCATTTTTGCGAGTTTAATCATAAGAACTCAGTCAAGATCAGTTAACTTTGACAGAACGCGAGATTCGATTATAGTTTGATGACGTCACGACACGGCATGAAGCGTTTTACCGCGAATCTTCAGTCGTATCGTTGATGGTTCCTTTTAACGTCGCTGTAATTAAGACATCAATATTCGCAACTGAAATTTTAATTGGATTGTTCAAATTCTTGTATGTTGTAAACAAACTCGCTTGGTCCACCATAGCACCAGAGTCTAATAAATGTTAAATGTTTTTCTGATCCATTTGCCCGAAAAGCTGTATTTTCCACAATGAAGGGAAAACCCTTTTCACTATCTGGTTCAGTATAAATTGTTTGTAAAGTACGTTCACGGGGTTCTTCACCTTTATACTGATTTTTCTTGTAAAAATACAGTTTTTTTATTGCATGGTTTATGCGTCCACAATGTCTGCACTTTATATTGGAATGAAACTGTCCTGTTGATTTTCTATGTCCTTGATTTGGATAATATCTTTTCCTTGTTTGGTTGGAAAATTTAGCCTTTTGGTTATGGAGTTTATATGTATTTGTAGTAAAGAACTTTTTAGTTTGTTGCTGTTCTACATGTAATACTTTACTACTGGTGTCACTACTTTCGTTTTGTAATTTTGTTTCGTAGTCGAGTAATTTTGTTTTTGTAAATGCAAGGCTCAAATTATAATCAGTTAATGTCTGAATTGTAGTTACTATACCGTCATAGGATGATGGTAGGGTGAACAGGAGGTGAGCTATTATCGACATTTCAGTTAAATTTCCTCCAGCAGCTAACAGCTCTATCATTAGTTCATCAAAAACTAGGAAATGTCTTGTTAATTTCATATCACATTCAAATTTTATGATTAACGATTTCTTTTGAACTGATAACTGTGTTGCTAGACTTTTTCTGTCATAGATGGAATCTAGTCTTCCAATGATTTGTTGGGCTCGTGCTTTTTCTGTAATGATACCTATCATTGTATCACTTAAACAATCAATTATGATACTTTTGGCTAGGCGCTCTAGTTTGTCCTATTTTCTATCAGTTTCCATCGGAGCTTCCTCGTCAATCACTTTTAATCCGTCTTCTTTTCCGAGTATAGTTCTTAAACGAAATTTTCAAATACTATAACGTTCACCATCAAATTGTCTAATATTACGAGAGCTTTTATTGGTATCCATAAAGTTAATATCAACAAACACGAAACCGAAAGTAGAACACAGTATTTTTTAATCTGGGCCCACAACCTATTAGATTTGTAATAGGACAAGGGCATTCACAAATAAAACAACTAAATAAAGTTAATATAAATGACAGTAAGACAAATTCTTTTACAAAAATAACAAAACATTAGTCAAATGTGAACTGTAAATTGATAATTGATTCTATACCAAATGTTAAAAATGACCACCCAAAACGTCAATACAACATTGCAGTCGACTTATATTTCTCAACAATAATACTCTGAAATACTTCTCGTATTCTTTCCTTCATATCGTTCTGTGTGGTTGGCGGTATTTGGTAACCACGGTTTTTTACATAACCGCACATGAAAAAGTCAATTTTAGTCAAGTCTGGTGATCGAGGTGGCCATGCAATGGGTTCTCCTCTTCCTACCCATCTGACAAGAAAATGGGTATTCAGATGACTGTGAATTGAAGCAGTGGGATGTACCGGATCTCCATCGTGTAAAATCCACATTATTTGTCGAATGTTGAGCGGAACATTTTCCAATAGTAATGGTAAATGATTTTATAGAAAGTCTAAATAAACTATACTATGCACTATTCCATCGAAAAAATGTCTTCCAATTACGTGGTCTCCAATAATACCACACCAAACATTCAGAGACCACCTAGTTTGACTTTGAGTTGATGTTAGATGGGGATTATTTGTTGAATAGTAATGGAAATTATGTCTATTCATGGTACCATTCTTGTGAAACGTTGCTTCATCTCCAAAAAGGACAAAATCAAAGAAATCGATCTGGTTATGTATTTGTTGTTGAGCCCAATCGCAAAAATCAACTCTTTACGAAAGTCGTCGTCGAGTAACTCTTGACATAACTGAATGCGGTATAAATGCATCTTGTTTTTATGCAGTATTCTTCGGAAGGACGTTACATTGATATCCTGTTGGTGCGAAATTTTACGAGTACTAACATGAGGATTGTCCGCAACTACCAGCATACAATTAAATTGATTTTCCTCAGTAACTGCAGTTCTTGTCCTTTCATGTTTTTCATAAAGTACTGAACCTGTACGATTGAGATGATCAATCAACCTTTCCAATGTTCTTTTTGTGGGTTGTCTTCGTGCAGGATATCGCTCTTGGTAAATTCTTATCGATAATAAGCAATTCCTACTACATTCTCCCAATACGCAAACCATGTCTGTTAATTCTTCAACAGGAAAGTTCATTTAAAATAGTAGTAAATGAGTCTTCACACAATTTCAAGTTTGTTGAATGACATGTTTACTAATCAATACTTGTCATTATTCCATAGCTAACTTGTTACAATTAATTGATTTTGAATAACCTTTTTGTTATTAAATTGACAATATCTCAGAAATTAATGATTTTAGGTATAGTGATTGCCTGATAAAAATGAAAGCTTATAAGGTTTCTTTTCACTTTTTGAAATGAAATACAGGGTGATTCATTTGAAAAAATAGAGAAAATCATTTGTTCGTCTTTTGGCTCGCCGTATTCAGATGTAATATCCAGAAAATGGCACTGTGTCATGAAACTAGGCCAATATTAAAATGTTATGTCTGCAAAATATTGATGTTAAATTGTTTCGTTTAAACTATACAAGGCATTGAACTCACAAAGATTTTCACGTACAATTGGGCATAACTTCTGAAATACCCTATATACTTATATGAAACCCTACATTGTAAGTATGGGGGAGGTGAGCACAATCTGAATCAGAAATAATATATAGGGTGTTTCATTCAAAAAAAGGTATGCTTCATTCTGGTGATAGGGAACACCAAGTACAAATGAAAATAATTTGGAAATGTGAAGTTTACAGATGTCTACAATTTTCGTATGTCAATTTATTCCATATCTTCTATAATAACGGATATATCGAACTTTGTCACACTGATGGCGCACCCTGTATGTATAAAGCTTCTTTTATTTGTTATGATTGAATATTAATTTATATATAATATTTAATTTGTTAAAAAGATGGACTTTTTTTATTAACACCTATTTTTTTAATTAAACGATTACCAATTGTCATAGTTTTCTATTGATATTTAATTGTTATACTTTCAATTGGGTAATGATAAAACGATCGCTTCGACATTGGCCAGAATAGGGTCCACGTGTTAAATATACAATTTTTAACAGTCAATTGTTCCTGCAGCAGGAATGAAAAAAAATGTCTACATTTAGAGTATTCTTTTAAGTATGTATATTTAAACTTTCTAAAAGATTCTATAAAAACTTATATTCTTGGGAATGTCCTTAAATGTTATTATTTGCTTTGTAAACATTACTATAAAGTGGAATGAATAATTCGTTTCTTGTCAACAACTTCTTATCAAAAATACTTATTTACTGACTGCAGATACTTTGTCCAATGTTTCTTAGATATTCTTATCAACAGATAGCAGCGATAGAAACATCATTCTTTAATAGTTCATAATATTTTCTTAAACTTTATAACCGAATAATTTAACTCTCTAATAGTGGTTATTCGCGTTGAAGTAGATGCTCGTTTTTCACAATTGCGGCATTGGAAAACATTTTATTTACCATCAGCTTTTTCACAATTACGGTTAGATATACACTACTGTACAAAATTAACGGACCACCTTATAAATGTACCATAAGGTTTAAGCTATTCTTCTTCTGTACCGTTGATTGGATCTCGATAATTTTTGTTCACATTTTAGCTCTATTACTAAGGAATTACTTTTAGTGGTCGATGTGGGCTGACCACTAAATCTGATGTTGTTTGGAGTGTTTGTATCTTGTTCTGCTTCCTTGTAGCAACGACAGTCCTATTTATAACTTCTCTATTCAATGGCTCGCTGCTTATATTAACTTTATTTAGTTGTTTTATTTGTGGACGCCCTTTTCCTTTTACAAATCTAATAGGTGGTGGGCCCAGGTTAAAAAATACGGTGTTTTACTTTCGGGTTTATGTTTGTTGGTATTCGCTTTAGTGATTATGGATACCAATTAAAGTCGTCATAATATTAGACAATTTGATGGTGAACGTTATAGTATTTGGAAATTTCGTGTAAGAGCTACTCGCAGAAGAAGACGCATTAAAAGTGATTGACGGGAAGGCTCCGATGGAACCTGAGAGAAAATGGGAAAAACTATCATAATTGATTGTTTAAGTGATACAATAATAGGTATCGTTACAGAAGAAGCACGAGCACACGAAATCATTGTAAGAATAGATTCCATCCATGATAGAAAAAACTTTGCAATACAGTTATCATTTCAAAAGAAATTGTTAAGCTAAAAGTTTAAAGGTGATATAAAATTAGCAAAACATTTCCTAGTTTTGATGAACTAATAATTAAGCTGTTAGCTGCTGAAGGAAATTTAACCGAAATGTCGAAAATAGCTCACCTCCTGCTCACCCTACCATCATCTTATGACGGTATGGTAACTACAATTCAGACATAAACTGATGATAATTTGAACCTTGCATTTACAAAAACAAAATTACTCGACTACGAAACAAAATTACAAAACGAAAGTAGTGACACCAGTAGTAAAGTATTACATGTAGAACAGCAACAAACTAAAAAGTTCTTTACTACAAATACATATAAACTCCATATCCAAAAGGCTAAATTTTCCAACCAAACAAGGAAAAAATATTATCCAAATCAAGGACATAGAAAATCAACAGGACAGTTTCATTCAAATATAAAATGCAGACATTGTGGACGCAAAAACCATGCAATAAAAAAACTGTTATTTTTACAAGAAAAACCAGTATAAAGGTGAAGAACTCCGTAAACGTACTTTACAAACAATTTATACTGAACCAGATAGTGAAAAGGGTTTTCTTTTCATTGTGGAAAATACAGCTCTTCAGGCAAATGGATCAGAAAAACAAAACATTTATTAGACTCTGGTGCTATGGTGGACCAAGTGAGTTTGTTTACAACATTCAAGCATTTGAACAATCCAATTAAAATTTCAGTTGCGAATGTTGGTGTCTCAATTACAGCGACGTTAAAAGGAACAATCAACGTTACGACTGAATATTCGCGCTAAAACGCTCCATACCGTGTTGTGACGTCATCAAACTATAATCGAATCTCGCGTTCTGTCAAACTTAACTGATCTTAACTGAGTTCTTATGATTAACTTAAATAAATTAAACCCGCAAATATGAATAGATCGTCTTACGAATGCTGTGCAGTGCCGATGTGCAAAAGTACGTCAATCGGAACACCACAAAAACTTTTCATAAACGTTTCAAAAAATGCACAAATTAGGAGAAAGATTTGCCAGTTTAACTGATAACAACAAGTACCAGTTATTTTTGTGAAGATCACTTTAATGTAAGTTGTGAGCTCCGATAAACTACAAATATAAATTTAAAATCATTTTAGATATTTTTGGTCGCAAGTATTCATTAGTAGTTTGTTTGTTTACATAGCTAATTCCAAGTTTTATTTCTATAGATGATAAGTAATTCTAAATATGATAAAAGAGTATATAAAATGAGTAAGGTATCTCGCTCATTTGTATATCAATGTAAAATTATAGGTACTTACAAAGACATTTTCACGTTTTTACTCCACTGCGCAAAAACCCCTGGTTCTAGTAAAGAAACTTGCACCATCATAGAATGAACCTTCGGTAAGTTCCAACTATTTCTCTTGATGGATTCAGTCTCTGTTGCGATTGAAAATCGAAAATCGTAAAATATTATCGTTGTTCCAACAAATTATCATAAAAATAGTTGATATTTTTATCTTGGTTCTGAGAAATAAGTCAACTTTGTTCGTGCAGTGATGTCATCACGCTATGATCGGTGTTCGCAGTCACGTGATAATAAGTAAAAAAGAGGCAATTTAAATTGATTTAATTTAATTTAAGACGAATAATTAGGTTCTTAAAATGTTATTTAAGGTTTCTAAAAACTATCTTTAGTGTGTAAAACATAACTTCACATTACTTTGTAACAACTGTCAACATCCCTATTATAAACTTTGGCATGCTCGTTTAGGTCATTTATGCAAAGAATTTTTTTACAGCTAAAAGATATCGAATTTTTAAATCACATTAAATATTTATAAACAATATCCAAATTACACATGTATGTGAAGCTTGTATTTATGGAAAACAAACGCGTTTCCCTTTTGCCTAATAACTCCACTTATTATCAATGACAAAAATAATTTTAGCACTTTTATTGACGATTTTGCTCATTATACAGTTACCTATTTATTAGCGTACAAATCTGAAGTTTTCAAAATGTTTCAAGATTTTTGGTTAAAAAGTGAAGCATATTTTAATTCAAAATTAATAAATCTGTATTGTGATAATGGGGGATAATATATTTCAAATTGAATTTAAAGACTATTGTGTTTAAAGAGGTATTGGCTATCATTTAACTGTATCACATACACCGCAGAACATATGAACAGGTCAATTACAGAATAGGCCCGATCAGTGGTACGGGGTGCTAATTTAGAAAATATTTTGGGGCGAAGCAACATATTTAATAAATCTGACACCTACTAAATAAATCCCTAAAACAAATCAAAACACCTTTTGAACTGTGGCATAATAAAGAGCCCAGAATAAATCATTTGAAAATATTTGGCTCAACTGCCTACATTTGTAACAAAATCAGAAGAGATAAATTTGAACTAAAATCAAATAAAAGCATAATGGTTTGTTATCAACCAAATGGGTATAAAATATAAAATACCCAATCTAATACATTTATTATAGCAAGTGACGACATTTTTGACGAAATAAATTTTATAACATCAAGACCAAAACTTGATGAAGGAGATAAATTGAGATTAGAACTTAATGAGGGCTCTGAGCCTGAAAACTCCATTCCTAATAAAATGCCTAATATACCATTAGAATATAAAGAAATAAAGAAACAGGCGAATCTACCACTAAAATAGATAAATCTGTCACCGAAACAGATAACGGAAACAGATAACGAATACAATATATCTTCGCCAGATGAACATCACAATAATACCGATTTAAGACAAAGCGAAAGAATTAAAGCCATTCGTTCTAAATCATACAACGAAACATCCAGTATAAATGATTATATTTTGTGTACACAATCGCTTATTTGTACAAATCCTGAATCTTTCAGTGAAATAAAATATAGAGACGATAATATGCAGCAATAAAGTAAGAAATAAATTCTTGGACTATAGACGTTCATTTTGGTGAGCATTTAGTATTTTTAGGAAACAAAAGTATTTTCTTTTGGACAAAAAGATTGGAAAAATTTGATAGATTGTTAAATACCACCCTTATATTATTACCAATTAAACCTAACACATCATCAGATAAAACGAAAACTACTTTAAGAAGTACATCTAAAATCGATTGTAATATATTTTATTACAATTTAAATTCTGTAGTAAGAATATTAGTCCCTGAGAACTGAAATTAATCGAATAAACCGATAATAAAATAATATCGTTTCAACCTCACACTACAAGCGATGTAGGTAATTGTAGTAGCATTTTTATTTTCATAGTAGAAATTGTAATACCGGAACAATAAAATCATCAATTAAACCATTATCACATCATTAGATAAAAATGAAAACTACTTTTTCGTTGACCGTTTATTAATTTCGATGTGAATGAATTATTTTGTTTAAAAAACGATTAATAGACGTCATTAATACACTCTTTTTCACTAAGTAACTGTTTGTATGATTTTGACGTTTTGATGATATTTTGATATAGACAACCAGCGATAAGTACTCATAAAAATAGAAAAAAACAATCACAGACTAACATCATACATGTTTAAAAAGTATACCAGGAAGACAGGCTCCGTGTAATTGGTTATATGTTCTTCGGTACACCAGGTATCAAATTCATTATAGGGTTTTTCGTAAAGATCTCGAGTTTTAGTTGGTAACAAACTCGAACATGCATTGTTTGCACTTGCCAACACTGCAGCAGGTTTTTCTAGCTCCATAACTGCACAATTACGAATTTACAATAACTTTTTCACAATGACAACTTTTTGTGACAATTCACATGTCATATTTTTCAATGGCCACTGTTTTTTTAGCAAACTTGATTTTTGCGTGAAATTGAAAATGTATGGAATTGACGTTATTGTCTCCTGATAGCGTTCGTGGAAAAATGAATGGAAAGTGATAAAAAAATAATCTCACTTTAATCTCACACTTACTACAAACGATGTAGGTAATTGTAGTAGCATATTAGATAGGTTGGGCGGAAAAGTAAAATCGTTTGTAGGAATTGTGAGATAATGAGAGTATTACTTTTCCGCCAACCTTATCTACGATGCGAGAAAAGTATTGGTTTACCCCAAAAAAGCCTTTTTCCAGTTATTTTACGTTATTCAGTGAGAAAAACACGAAAAAAGGATTTTTAGAAAAAAATCCTGTGTATATGTCGTAGTCGTCGACCACTTTTTGGAATTATGTCTTGTTAGCACGGTACAGTCTTCAGACTGCAACAAATCAGCAATTTTATGACTGATTATTGTGCAGGACATCTCACAGATGAACCATATGGATTTTCAGCACACCAGAATCAGTACAACGGGTGCTATGGTACTTGAAGTGCAACATTTTTGGGAATTTTTGGAGAAATGTCGGTTTGTTAGCACGATACAGCCTCCGGAGTGTATAGAAATGACCAATTTTATGATTGGATATTGTTAAGGGTATTTCACATATGAACCCTATTGATTTTCAGCTTACCTGAGCTACTACAACTGGAGCTATAAATCCAGATATACTACATTTTTGGTCATGTTTGGAGAAATTCATGTTTGTTAGCACGATACAGCCTCCGGAGTGTACAGAAGTGACCAATTTTATGATTGGATATTGTTAAGGGCGTCTCACAGATCAACCCTGTTGATTTTCAGCTCACCTGAGTCACTACAACTGGAGCTATAAATCCAGATATACTACATGTTTGGTCATTTTTGGAGAAATGTCTGTTTGGTAGCACGATACAGCCTCCGGAGTGTACAGAAGTGACCAATTTTATGATAGGATATTGTTAAGGGCGTATCACAGATGAACCCTATTGGTTTTCAGCTTACCTGAGCCACTACAACTGGAGCTATAAATCCAGATATACTACATTTTCGGTCATTCTTGGAGAAATTTCTGTTTGTTAGCACGAGCACAGCCTCTGGAGCGTATAAGTGCTGAAATAGTATATTGTGCAACAATTGGGGAAAGATCAACTTCTCCCTCATGTTTCACACATACTTTTTCTACAACGGCACACTTTAAAGAATACAAGTAAAGAGTTGTGTAGAAAAAATGTACACATGGAGGATCCACCACAGAAAAAGCTTAGGCATCGAGGATGCCCTGCTGGAAAACGTCTAGGCATCGAGGATCCCCCCTACTGAATTCTTCATATACATGTATGTGGTGTGGGCAAAGTGCCGGGAGAAATAATATTTCTCACAGTATGAGCAATATATGGTTTTGAAATTAAGTAAGCTATGAGAAATACTCTACTTTTCATATCAGTTTTATTAACAAAATTAAGCCTATTGAAAAAAACTTTAACATATCATGTCACTAGAAATATGAGTAGCAATATACTATAAAGGCGTGAAATATTAGGGATCATTTTAGGCACAAATGCTACAAACATAATTTTGAGTAACTGCCGCACATGGTTCGTTAAACCGGTTTTTATGTTGTGTGCTTATGTGCTTATATATTGATCACGTATTTGACAGTACGTTTATTTCAATGACGGGATTGGAGTTATCAATAAACTATTATGCTTTCTTGAACACTTTCCTGATGTGGATGGTATGTGTGAAGATGAGCCAATGTTTCTCATTATTGATGATAGTTTAGAATTCTTTACAGCAGGTTTTCGGACTTCGAATTCCTCCTTGTACGGTATTGATGGTAACACTTGTGATTTTTGAGCTCCTTTAGTTTTCCGTTCCTTTTCGACCTCTTTTGCGCTAGGCATAGGAAGTATTTCTTCTAAAAACATACTCAAACGAAGCGTTTGCATCTTCTTGAGAACTGATAGTGGAATGTCGCTATCACTGTCGGATGTGTCAGAAATCTGCATTGGCACTATTTCCTTTTTTAGTCCCATTTGAACTTGTATTCTTTTGTAGTGCAGACGATGGAGCAAAATCTGAATCTGAAAAGACATTTCCGTTAACAGGCTATATCCCGCATTTTCTTAATCCATTACCACCCGCATTACCAATTGCTGTTGCCTTTGCGTAGGCTTCTCCAAGAATTTGTGCAACTTGCAACTGGGTAACAGCTAGCCTAGTGTGTTCCATAATCCACTTTTCAACACCCTGAGTGTAATATCGCTCTAGTCACTTAAAACTACCACGTCAAGAGGGTGCAACCTATACGTAGTATGCCCAAGCAACTGTAGCAGATTCACCGATTTTTTTGGCTAACTGTATGAGGTTTTTGGAATGAGTCTTATGGTCATGTAAAACTAACAGCACTTTATTGTCGGATGTCTGTTTAACAATGTTAATAAATGCCTGTAGCCACACTACAAATAAATCCGAATTAGTATACCCAGTATTCGAAATGTCCATCAAACAACCAGGTGGAGCGCCCATCGCGAGTTCAGGCATCATTATTTTTCTTTTGAATATGATCATAGCGCAACATACTGGCCAGCAGTACTAGTATATACAACCATGGCTATGGCTCCCACCTGGTGTTTGCCTTTTTTGGAAAGAATCTTTTGACATTTTTACTGAACTATAGAAAAGCCTCGTTCGTCGACATTGAAAATTTTAGTATTATCCAGGTTATTTACGTCAACCAACTGAAAATATCCAGCAACATTCTCTCTATTGAACCTATACATCGAGCCAAAGAAGTCGCCTCTGGTTGCATCAAAAAAATATTTTGGTATCTTTTCATAAATCGATAGAACCATTTTTTGCCCAGCATCTTATTGTTACTTTTCCGCCCAACCTATCTAATATGCGAGAAAAGTATTGGTTTACCCACAAAAAAGTTGAAATTTTGAAAAATATCAGTTATTTTTACGTTTTTTTATCAAGAACAACACGAAAAAATGGTTTTTAGAAAAAAAATCCTGTGTGTATGCCGTCGTTGTCGTCGGCTACTTTTCGTTACATGTCTTGTTAGCACGATACAGCCTCCGGAGTGAGTGCAACAAATCACCAATTTTATGATTGAATATTGTTCAGGACATCTCATAGATGAACCCTATTGATTTTCAGCTCACAATAGCCAGTACAACCGATGCTATGGTACTTGAAGTACGACATTTTTGTAATTTTTTGAGAAATTTCAGTTTGTTAGCACGATACAGTCTCCGGAGTGCAAAAAGTCACCAATTTTATTATTGAATATTATTCAGAACATGTTACAGATGAACCCTATTGATTTTAAGCTCACCCCAGCCAGTGCAACAGGTGCTATAGTACTTTAAGTACGACATTTTTGTCATTTTTGGAGAAGATATAATGTTTATTTTGGCGGATACTGTATTTTAAGTACGACATTTTTGGAGAATTTTCAGTTTGTTAGCACGATACAGCCTCCAGCGTGTGTACAAGTGACCCATTTTATGATTGAATATTATTCAGGGCGTCTTATAGATGAACCTTATTGATTTTTAGCTCACCAGAGCTAGTACAACGGGTGCTATGGTACCTGAAGTGCCACATTTTTGTCCTTTTTGGAGAAATTTCGGGTTTAGTACGATACAGCCTCCGGAGCGTATACAAGTGGCCAATTTTATAATTGGATATTTTTCATGGTGTCTCACAGATGTAGGGGAGTGCGGGAGAATTTTACGCGGTGGGTAATTGTACACAGAGTCGATTCAAATGTAACCGCTCTTGCTGATGTGCTGTGCGCAAGTCACAATGTTTAACATAGCATACCGGCTTACGGGTGGAGAAATTCTTGCACGTGCCTAACATTTTTAGTTCATTTCAAGACATCATTGAGAGGACACGTAAATTCTTATAAAAAATAGCCGTGCAAAGTGTAACAAGGTAAGCGTCAATCTTTCATATACGACTTTTTTTATATTATCAAATTAAAACGTGATTCTTACTGGTAATTTGTATGTTAATTTCATGTTAATCACGATAGTTTTTCTGATATTTTTATATGATTTAAGTAGTTGCTATGGTATGGGGTAATATTGCGCACAAAATGAGGGTAATTTTACGCTGCGTAAAATTACCCGATAGTTAATCACTGTCTTGTTTACCACAAGGTAAACAACTCTAGATTTACCTAATGTTGATTATTCAATTGTAGATGCCTAGAACATACGTTCGAAAAGTACCGACTCGTGGCAATATCGCAGATGAGGCCCTTCAAACAGCTCTGGATGCTATTGCATCAGCCAGAAAAATTCGAGAAGTTGGGCGAAGTTTCAACATCCCTGAGGCGACTCTTCGGTACAAAATAAGGATGAAACTGAGAACAATGTCCAAACTGGGTAGAAAGCCTATTTTTACCGAAAAACAGGAGAAAGAGTTAACTGAACATATCTTACAGCTGGCGAAAATGTTTTATGGTATCACTATTGGAGAGCTTAGACAGTTGGTATATAAATATGCTGAGACGAATGGAATCAGACACAATTTTCATAGAGAGACTGAATTTGCTGGAAGAGACTGGGTAAGTCTGTTCCTAAAAAGAAACCAAGAAGTAAGTTTGAGAAAACCGGAGGGCACAAGTATCAATCGAATAATCGGATTCAATAAAACCGAGGTCAAGCGATTTTATTCCAACGTTGCTTCTGTGTTAGATAAATTTCAATTTCAGCCAGATCGGATGTAGAACGTTGATGAGACTGGTATAACAACGGTACAAAGGCCCTCAAGAATTTTGGGTCCGAAGGGACAGAAACAAGTGGGTTCTGCGATTTCTTTGGAAAGAGTAAAGACCGTTACAATTGTTTGTGCTATGAGTGCGGCTGGAGGGTACATTCCACCAATGTTTATCTTCCCCAGGAAGCGAATGAATACTCAACTTCAAAATAATGGCCCGGTAGGTGCAATATATCACTGTTCCGATAATGGATGGATAAATAATGAGCTGTTTTATGAGTAGTTGCAACATGTCTATCCCAATAAAGAGTCACCTGTTTTATTAATACTTGACAACCATACCAGTCATATTTCAATGGAGATATATTTTTTCTGTGAAGCTCATTCAATTCATCTCGTATCCATACCTCCGCACACATCCCATAGGCTACAGCCTCTCGATCTCACATTTTACAACCCTCTTAAGGGAGCCTATAATAGAGAGTGTGAATTATATCTCAGAGCACATCCGCATCAGAGAATAACTAACTTCCAGTTAGCTGAGATTTTCAACAAAGCCTATTTGGAAGTTGCTACAATGGAAAACGCGATTGCTGGCTTTAGATCTGCTGGAGTTTTTCCCTTCGACCCAGATAAATTCACACATGAAGCTTTTTCACCAGCTCAAGAATTTTGTCCAGTTGCCATAGAACATGAAGTAGAAGATCAGAACGTTACTGACACCGAGCTACTAAAAGATCAGGTTACTAATGAAAAGGACAACATCACTCCAGAGGCAACCCCACAGGTAAATTCTGAAATATATACCAGGAACATCAAAAGTCAATGTTTCTTTTTCTGATTTATTGCCAATACCAAAGGCCCACATGATCTCAAAAAAAAAACTAGGAAGTGTACAAAAAAAACGTTCTGAAATCCTTACATCCACACTGATGAAGGAAATTCTTGAAGAATCTGACTTGAAGAGAGAAACAAGGAGAAGGCAGCTGCTGTCGACAAAAGATAAGGAAACCAAAAGGAAAAGAGAATGTTTCGCAGAAAAGAAAAAATTACTTCATGTTAAAAAGATTAAATTTCAAGATAGTGAAACGGAGGAATCGGAATATGACGAGAAAGATATATGTGATGATGATGAACTGAACGATGTTGATCCTACTAGTACAGAGAATATCTGCCTAGTTTGTGGCGAATTCGGGAAAGATAGAGAACTGTGGTATCAATGTGTGTCTTGTTTGGATTGGGCGCATGCCGATTGCACTGCGAGAGAAGATTATAAGCAATATGAATGTGACATATGCAAGAAATAAGTAGTTTGAATCATAATGTTCTATTTTCTCAATAAAAAATCAAAGCTGTCAAGTTTTTCAATTTCCGCAAAATTACCCACATGGATGGGTAATTTTACGCACCGACCCAAAAGCTAAAATTGGTAATTTCAGAATGTTTATTTACGTTTTGACTATGTGGTATACAGGTTTAGGATGCCCCTTCAACTGTTAACTGTATCAGTTTGAACAGTTTCAATCACTTGGTTAACAACAATACAGATGGTTTTGTTTATGTGCGTAGAATTCCCCCACCTTACCGTATCCTATTGATTTTCAGCTGACTATAGCGAGTACAGCGGGTCCTATAAATCCAGATATACTGCATTTTTGGTTACTTTTGGAGAAATTTCGGTTTGTTAACACGATACATCCCCCGAAGTGTATACAAGTGACAATTTTATGATAGAATATTAATCAGGGAATCTCACAGATGCGGAAAAGTTAGTTTTAGTCTTTAAAACCGTTTATTTTTGATGCCGTTTTGTTCTGCAAACTCGAAAGCTGCCTTACGGATATCACGTACTGTTATACCATAAAAACATTCTAGTTTTAGAATGTGATCCTCACGCTTCTGTTCAATCTCTGCACTGAGGATAGTACGACGACTTGCTGCCTTTAATCCTTGATTAGCTCTAACATTTGAGGACGTTAGTTAGGACGTCTTATCCTCCAAGGAAAAATCGAAGGAAGAAGGGGAATAGGAAGAAAAAAACTTTCATGGCTCAGGAACATTCGACAATGGACAGGAATACACGACTTTATGTCTCTCCAAAATGCTGCTCTAAATAGAGAAATCTGACAGGATGTAAATAGACGGTCGCCTACGCAGGAATCTGCTTGGCACTTTAAGAAGAAGAAGATGCCTTTTAAATGTTGGCTTTGGAACATTATACATTTCACATATCTTATTTACACCGTATTTTCCTGTCTTATATTTCAGGCCTTTTCGGCTCATTCTTCAAAAAAATTGAGATAAGAATCCTTTATTGGACCGGTACAAATTAGGCAACTCGTAAGTCTTCCAAAGTAGGAAACCAGCACATGTTCCTAAAAGTTACGAAACTATTGCCAAAAGTGAGGTTAACCAAGGAGAAAAGTATTGAAAAACATCGTATATATAACTGTCGTTTGGTAAAAACAGATTGTAGCTTAACGAACACCTAAAATTTTGTTCTAAAGCTTATACAAAAACATGCGAAATTTACATGGAACTTAGGGTAAACTTAGATTTTTATAGCCGTTAACTTTACTACACACGTGATCTCTTGCAGTCTTCTTGTTTATAGATAGAACTTCCCAGTATAGATGCCTCCGTATACACGGGGTTTTCTGGATATTAAGAAGCTACTATATAGGATACTTTCCCCTATATTTATTCAGAGCCGCCGCCAGGACCGGCAAACCGGGCTTCTCTGCCGAGGCGGAAAATTCTAGGGATGCTAAATCAGTTGATAAAACAAGACAAAGTTATTATACTGAAATTGAAAAGGCGCCTTTTTATTGAAATTAAATAGACGATCTTAAATATGTGAAAATACATAAATGCACCATACTTTTAAAAAATTCGAGAAGCCATGTCAACCATGCACAGGAAGGTGGCAAAATTTCATTTTGCCGTGGCGGCAAAATGTCTGGCGGCGGCCGTGATTTATTGTCGTATTGATGGCTTTTAATTCTATTTTCCAAATATTATGATGTTTGTTATATTTGAACAGCATCACAATTATAACAAGCTATCTCATATATAATGTTATTTTTTTTGTTTTATGGCCTTTTTGATTTTAGAATACGAAAATATTTTGACAGTTATAATGTTTGTTTATTCTTTCTTCGAATATTTTATTTATCATTAACTTAGGATAATTATTTTTTCACATTGCAGTTGTTGCTTTTTTAATAACTGTGTCTGATAGCTGGATCAGCTGAACCATAGAATAAAGAGTCTTTAATTTCTGGCTGAATTGAACAGTTACTGATTTTTTTTTAGGAGGTAGGGTGGCCTGAATTGGAGTAAAGATTTGAACGACTAGTTTGATTTTGTATACAATTCTGTTTTTATGTTATTGTTGATTTTATCTTGTGCGACATCAAGACAACTGATTGTATTATTTTCCGTTGTAAATTGAATTTTTTTTATGATAAAAGTTGAATATTTGGATTCATTTTCGTTTCTGATACAGTTATTCAGTCATCTACATAGCGGGAAAAGAGGGGGATATTAATTTTGAGTTTATAAATGATAGTTTCTTCTTTCATTACTAATTGTGCTATAACACTTGACATGAATGGATGTAAGTACTATTCGAGCATATAAATTGGGTAGCCATTCATGATGAATAGACCTAATCAATTTGAGCATAGCAAATGATTCCGTTTTATGGATGTTCAGTGTACGTATATTATGAATCATTTAAATAGTTGATTGTGCCTCTCTCTTCGTATACTAACAACTCCATCAAAAATTTTAATGATTAAAAACAAAAAGTTTTAGTTTAAGTAGTTACAACTTGTGTTTTGATATTCATGTAGTCATTACCTAATATTTTGAAAAAGGCCAAAATAGTACATACTGAAACCTCAAAATCATATATCAAACTATATCAATATTTCTTTTTCTTGTTTTATTATCCGAACATATTTGAGACACTTGAATGTGTCTCTAAATGTTCTAGCTTCCCCTAGCGTCCTTATTATAAAATTAATAGAAATTCAGTTTGAAAATCATATTTATTGACTTTTGGGCTAGAATATCTAGCATTTATCAAAATACTGCATAGATAAAAAGCAGTGTTAATATTTTTAAAAAAATATTTTTTAAGATTAAAATATCTTACCATAAAATGATATTTATATCTTACATAAAAACTTGAGGAAAGTTATTTTTCTCATGACACATTTCAAAAATTATCCATCATAAATTACAAATAGAGCAACAAACATTTATAATTTAAAATGACAAGTTTTGACTTAATTAATTAATTATATTTATAAAAGATATCTAAAATTTACACTAGGAAATGTATTAGAATATATTACATTGAAATTAGCTGTTAATTTATTAGGTTGTAATATATTTTGCTTAGATTTTTTGTATCAGTTTTTGAGTTTATACAATGTTGGTTTATCTGAATATATACCATTTCGTAGAATTCCCGTTCTTTGGTATTATTTTATATGAAATGATATTCTGCATTCTGATCATTTGTTTGGTTTCATTTCGAGTCTACTCCAATGTTTTTTTATTCTCTAACCCTTATTATTTTCTACGTATTTTCGGATAATTTATTTCCATCTTATTTGCTACTAGTTATTCTTCATCATTCCCTCTTTGTGATCACATTTGGCCACATTTTATCATAACATTTTCAGTTATTTGTGACGAAACATTCAGTCTAGTAGTACATACATATTATTTTTTCCAAGATCCATAACAATAATACTCTTTTCAAGTAGTTCTAAAGATTTTATCGACATCTCTCTATTTCATAGAAACCAGTTTCGGTCGACGCGAACAATTATTTGATTACAGACATACCATAAATCACGTTTCTCCTGAAATTTTTTTGCGTAGATCAATAATTTAGGATAACACATTGTCAAACTGCTTAATTTAATATAAATAACTGATCTACGCCTTATTTATATTATTTATAAAACAAACTATATAATATTAATGTAACTATTGACGAAATATCGAAATCCTGAATGTGTTTTGTTTTATTATGCATGATTAGTATGTAAATATATACGTATGGTTTTTATTAATTATTTGCCCACTTAAGGTAAGATAGCTTATAATGTGAATTAATGACAATAAATATCTGTTGATATCTTTTGTTGGTGATGATACTAAATTACAAACTGACTGCTCAATACAATCTCCAAAATGATATAATACAATTTCATTCAAGTAAAAATCTCTAGAATGTGAATATATTTAATTTGTAATTAATTTTACTTTATAATTAGCTGAAACAACTTGTTAATTATTGTACATTTTATGGCATTCATACTATTTTTCTTCTTTCCGCTCTTCCTAGGGTGTAGTGACATTAAACATATATTTTCAAGCAAATTTTTGATTTACTTCAGCTGTTGAATATTATTTGGAATATACAAAATTTATTCCTCTCTCAGTATTCTCACGTCACTTTAAATTCAAATTCAAATTGCAGTAGAATCAAGAGTGACTCTCCCCCCCCCCCTCTATCCCTCTCTAGTAATCATGAATATTTCGTAAAATCAAAATGTAGGTAATTTTACGAATAGCTGACGGGTAATATGCTACTACACTTTTACTTTTTCCTTCTGCTTTCTGGTCATTCGTTTGGTTTCATTTCGAGTCTACTCCAATGTTTTTTATTCTCTAACACTTATTATTTTCTACGCATTTTCGGATAATTTATTTGCTAATAGTTATTCTTCATCATTACCTCTTTGTGATCACATTTGGGCACATTTTATCATAACATTTTCAGTTATTTGTGACGAAACATTCAGTCTATTAGTGTCACTTGTCACTGACGATGTTATTATTGATCACGCAAAAATGAAGGTTATAAGTTAAAATGTCAATACATCTTACACTAACATGTATTAGAAGATAATTAGATCAAATATAGAACAGAATAACCAGAGTTTATTCAAGTAATCTCCCACAAATATCATGACGCAGTCAAAACAATATAATTACAAAAATTACAAAGTGGAATAAATGTAAGTGGCTAAACTATTTTGCAGACGCTTGTTGAAACAGAGATAAAATTAGTGCAAGAAGATACAAGAGAAGAAGAACAAGAAATGTTCATAGTAACTGTTAATTTAGTAGGAACGATAAAAAACAAATTTATGGAAGAAATTATAATACAAGACTTAAAAGTGAAGGTAAAATTAGATACAGGTAGTGATTGTAATGTGATACCAGATTTCAATTTAAACGAATAGATAAAAGTAAGGTAGATTTAAAAAATTACAATGGTTCTAATATTAAAGGATTAGTACAAATTAAATTTAAAATTTTAACAAAAGAAATAAAAATAAAGTTTTAGTATTTCAAGTGGTAAAAGCTGAGCCTTCAACAGTAGTAGTCATAGAATATCCTACTTTAAATAAGTTAAATATAGTAAAAACTAGTGTAGATACTATACAAATTCAATGCGAGTATAACAAGTTAGTTGAAATATATAAAGAGGTTATTTGTTCAAATGAAATTAACCGTTTCTAAATAATTCCATAGTTAGAAATAGTTAGTTTCGTTTCAAAAAGTAATATGAATAGATTCCACACAGTAAGGGTCGAAACAGTAAATTTCATACAAAGGGGTATTCGAGCAGAAAATTACAGATATAAAAGGTGTTTTATATGACATGAAATTAGTGGAACGAGCTCAATGTATGTGTATACCATATAGAATAAACGGGTTTTAAGACTAAAACTAACTTTTCCGCATCTGTGAGATGCCATGAATAATATTCTATCATAAAATTGTTACTTCTACACTTCTGGGGACGTATCGTGCTAACTAACCGAAATTTCTCCAAAAGTAACCAAAAATGCAGTATATCTGGATTTATAGGACCCGCTATAGTCAGCTGAAAATCAATGGGGTACATCTGTGAGACACCTTGAATGGGAGAGCTTGAAAAATATCCATTTATAAAATTGGCTACTTGTATACACTCCGGAGGCTGTATCGTACTAACAACCCGAAATTTCTCCAAAAAAGACAAAAAATGTGTCATTGCAGGTACCATAGCA
Source organism: Galeruca laticollis (assembly GCA_963921935.1). NCBI lineage: Eukaryota > Metazoa > Arthropoda > Insecta > Coleoptera > Chrysomelidae > Galeruca > Galeruca laticollis. Next base: position 180,387,755 of record OY998180.1, read on the forward strand.
CCCGTTGTACTAGCTCTGGTGACCTAAAAATCAATAAGGTCCATCTTTAAGACGCCCTGAATAATATTAAATCATAAAATGGGTCACTTTACACGTTGGTGGCTGTATCGTGCTCACAAACTGAAAATTCTCCAAAAATGACAAAAATTTGATACCTCAAGTACCATAGCACTCGTTGTACTGGCTTTAATGAGCTGAATATCAATAGGGTTCATCTTTGAGACGCCCTGTATAATATCCAATCATAAAATTGGTCACTTGTATATACTCCGGAGGCTGTATCGTGCTAACAAACTGAAATTTCTCCAAAAATGACAAAAATGTCGTACTTAAAGTACTATAGCACCTGTTGCACTGGCTGGGGTGAGCTGAAAATCAATAGGGTTCATCTGTGACATGTTCTGAATAATATTCAATAATAAAATTGGTGACTTTTTGCACTCCGGAGGCTGTATCGTGCTAACAAACTGAAAATTCTCAAAAAATGACAAAAATTTCGTACTTCAAGTACCATAGCACCCGTTGTACTGGCTATTGTGAGCTGAAAATTAATAGGGTTCATCTATGAGATATCCTGAACAATATTCAATCATAAAATTGGTGACTTGTTGCACTCCGGAGGCTGTATCGTGCTAACAAGACATGTAACGACATACACACAGGATTTTTTTTCTAAAAACCGTTTTTTCGTGTTGTTCTTGATGAAAAACGTAAAAATAACTCATTTTTTTTTTCAAAATTCCAACTTTTTTGTGGGTAAACCAAACTTTTCTCGCATATTAGATAGGTTGGGCGGAAAAGTAAAAATAGTATTTATGTTAATGGAACCCTTAAAAACAGAATTAAATAGATTACAAAAATTAAGGATTATTGAAAAAGTAACAGAACCAACTTAATTCGTAAATGCTTTAGTTATAGTAAAGAAAGTGAATAAGTATGAGTTTGGTTTGACCCAAGACACTTAAATGATAATATAAAAAGGGAATATTTTCAGTTACTGACATTTGAAGAAATAGCCGCTAAACCAAAAAGGTGTAAACTTTTTAGTATATTGGATGCTGCAGCAGCATTTTATCAAATTAGGTTAACAGACAATAAGTAGTAAATTATGTACTTTTGCAACACTGTTTGCAAGGTACTGTTTCAAAAAATTACCAGATGGTTTAAAAACAAGTCCAGAAGTTTTCCAAAGAAAATTTAATATGGTATTTGAAACTGTTGATGGATGTGAAGTGGTACATGGGTTGGACCAAAAAGAGCATGATAGTAGACTTGAAAAAGTATTAGACAAAGCAAAGTAATATAAACGAATATAATACAAAATTTAACTTGAAAATAATGTAACAGAATTACAAACTTTTATGGTTATGTACATTGCTAGATATATACCAAACTGTCCAAAGTTAAGTAGTGACTTGAGGGATTCACTAAAAAAAATGTAAAGTGACATGAAGATAGCTTTAATAATATAAAGGAGATAAAAAAATGTTGTGTTGAATGTGGATGCAAGTAAGAATGGTTTAGGTGCAAGTTTATTTGAAGAAGGATTATCAGTGTGCTATGCATCTAAAGCTTCGAATAAAACCCAACAAATACATGCACATGGAGAAATATATATATATATATATATATATATATATATATATATATATATAAGCAAAAGGTGATGATTATCAGGTATGCGGTCAGTATAAGTAATAACACTCTATATTCTCACTCTCAATATTTCGCTATTGTTCAATAGCTTCATCAGGAGACAAGATGTTAAGAGTCAAAAAATATGTTGTACACCATGTTACGGTACTAATTGTACCTGATAATCATCACCTTTTGCTTAGATTAATAATAGGGTCGATAATTACCACATCTGTTTTGATTTTCTGATTTAAAACATATATATATATATATATATATATATATATATATATATATATATATATATATATATATATATATATATATACCGATTACGTTAAGAAAAGAAATGTTAGAAAAAATTCATTTTAATCATTTAGGATTTGAAAAATGCAAACCGAAAGCATCATTATACCAAAAATTGTGCCAAGTCTTATAAAATTAATTATTAATTTAATTTGCTATAATAGCCAAAAACATGTTAACAACGAAGAATATTTAAAAAAATAACTACAGACATGCCACAGACAATTTAACTTTCATCAGATTCTTCATTGATTGAAGTTTCAGGTAAGCAATTTGGCTTATCAGTAGTTGGTATAGAATAAAACCAATCATGGTATTCGTCTGGTATTATTTTTTCGTACATAGTCCAACCAAATCTTTTTTTTGCATCGCTGATAGGCAAAGTGCCGTTATAAAGTGTAGTCAATTGCAATGCCTGTACTTGCGTTGTATTTAGTTTTTTAGCTCTTGTGCTCAGACGTTGAGATGACTTGGAATTACCATTTTGAGCAACGTCCATCCAAATGAAATTCTCAGACATGTCATAATGGAAAAAAATGTATTTTTTCCTTTGCGATATTGTATTCTTTTTATTTTCAGCCACTTCACTTAACCCGTTATTATCTTTTGAGCGATTTAAAATAGTTTCTTCGGCTAACGTTTTCAAATCTTAAAATTCGTTGTATTTACGTTATTTTGTTTTGTAAGGCAGTTTAGTGAAGGACTTTTCTCTGAGTTCTAGCCCGTTTAAAAATGGTCAAATAGTCAGTCATGCAAAAATTTTCGGAATTTTTCTTTGAGGTTCAGACATACTATCCACCTCCATGTAACTATGCCCATAGTCTAAACATTTGTGCTACTTTTTTTATGTCGGGTATAGTCTTTACTGTAAATAAAAGCAATGCAAAGTTTTGGTTTCTATTTTGTCCACCACACGTATCGGATTATAAGCAAACCTCGTTCACATGAGGCGGAACACAAGTAGAAAGGGAGTAATACAAAATGCTTCCGGTTTCCGAATTATCCCGTTTTCCATTCAGACCAGGCAAAGCAGTATGCATCATTAGGCAATGCAGCTTCATAAATACACAGATTGTTAACATATAATTTTCGACATTAATACAACTGGCCCACCAATCCAGAGGGTATCTGTTAGTCAAATGTAACACCTTTTTCTTTTCCAGCTCTTTCCTTATCCTTCGCTTTTTCAGAATTACAGCGCTCCTTCCTCGCTATATGTTCCTCAAACACTGTTTTCAATGCTGTCTTCTTGGGCTTTGTTGTAGTTAGAACAAACCAATTGTAGTAAGTACAAAATATCCTCCTGTACGTTATTTCACTCACTGGGACCATGTTGCTTTCGATACATTTTTGTTTATAAAGCTGGTGCATTTTCGTAATCGATAGCGAAGCATCTAAATAAAGGCGCTTAGCAGTTTGTCTTATGTAGTGTAGTTTCATGCAAGGGAACGTTTCTATATGTATTCGCACAAATCTTGAATCAGCTTCATTCGTTTTGTTATGTGGCTCATGTTTTCCTCTACTGTCATTAGCTTTGTATAGTCCTAATTAGTTTCGCTTACGAACAGCATCATTGACGGTATGGGAACACATAGATAAGGTATAGCAAAGAAACTTTTGACACACCTGTTTTTTCTGACCATTACGAACAAAGAAGCATTTTTGTGTGAATTGGCGTTGTTTTTTTGGTCCACGAATAGCAAGAACTCTTTTAGGAAGATCTGCAGCCACGTTATTCAAAATGAAATTCTTTTGTTCGACGAAGCTCAGATTCCAATAATGATGACATGAAGACTTCCTTTCTCCATTAGTAATCTCGTTACACTTATGAAAACATTTTTCACAGTTAATTTCTTTAGGAATCTTTGCCCCGCTTCCTTTTTTTCTTGAAGTATAAGTAAGACCGTCAACTCGCCGTCTTTTGGCAATATTAACTTTCCAATTTTCGGGGTCGGCTTTCTTCCAACGTTTCCTCGAAAAAGTACTATTAAAAACATTAATAAATTTTCCCAAATTGAAATTACTATTTGATGTCTTTGTTTGGTTTATTTTTGATGACATGGGGGGTGGGGGGTCTAGATGGTAATTACGTCGGCAGTAGTTATTTACTTTTTTACACATATGGCATCCCACACATTGTCTATGTTTGAAAACGAAACGCATTTTCGTGGATCCTACAAATAATGTATTATCACCGTAGATATAAAAGCCTAGTAGCGACACTCTGTGCGGAAGCCGATATGCGAACCCGCTTTACCCGCCTATATAGAGTAGCAGGTTTCTAGCAGGTGACGTCAGCTTGCTTAGTATACAGGGGTTCGCGTTAGAGTATACGACATGAAGCTCTGCAGTATACAGTATATATTTCCATAGAAGTAGCACGACAGCAGTCCCTCGTAAATCCGCCGGCCAGTGAACAACTGCCCGACTTCTTAGAACGTTGTCGGCGAAATTATCCACAAAGACTTCAAAGGGACGAGTCGAGAGTGTCGCTACTATGCTTTTATATGTACGGTGCTATTACGTTTGGGTACTCGCTTAGAACCGAGTATACGCGCACTATTGACTTGTCTAAATTTTTTCCGTCAATCTGTTGTTTCGTTTCGGTACGATTGACGTATTGTAAGCAAAGTAAAGCAAGTTAATGTTTGTGTTACCGTAGATCCACTTTCGCCAAAGTTGAATTGTTTAATTAAGATGTCGTTTCAAATAGACAAATCTAAGTTATACCAAAAATTGTTCGAACGTTTAAAAAAATCTCACACAAATACGAAATTACAAAATGTACAGAAGTTACTTAACGAAGTGTGGCGTAATTCCGTCCGACAAGGAACTTGATATTATTATCTCTAAAAGAATTGAAGCAGCGACTAAGTATAAATCCAATCTACTACTTTTTTCCAAGGTGTGTGATGAAACCATTTTAGGTATGGGTACTAGAAATATTACGCTACACTAGAAATATGTATTAGAAATCGCCAAAAATCTTCTCTTTACATTTTGTAACGAAAACAATAATATAGACGTTTAATGATTAGGAGATATTATTGCCTACCTCAAATTTTAGAGGTAATGTTCATTACACAGATTTATTCATTATCATTGACTCCGTCGATTGGTCACAAAAATACAGGGATTTAATTTACTGTATTTAACGGGTTCGATTCCCGGCTGTGGCTTATAAATAACGTTCAGTATGGATCTTCATCACGTAAAAGTCTCATCTATTCAACTTTTAAATAATCTTTGAATGCAGTTTTTTATGTAGTCGAAAAGAGTATTTTGATTACACTAAGAAATAGGATTGATAAGCAAAAAATATTTTGAGTTGATTAATCGTTTTTCTCTTACAAAATGTATAGAATTTTTATCAAAAATTTAGGGAAGGTCTCTTAGGCATGCTTTCTTGTAACTATAACGGTATCATACCTTTACTTACTTGTCTTAATACTCGACCCTATATTTGATCGGATAAATGTATGAAACGGCGGATTCATTTTCGCCATGTTGAAGTAAATTAAACATATTAAATGCACTCACTATAGTGTGTACGTAACGACCCTTTTTGGTCACACCTTTATATTCTTGTAGCTTAATAAGAGAATCATTAGCAGTACCTATAGAATGTTTTAATTTTTAGGCGACGAATACCTGTAAGCCTGCAGAAGAAACACAAATTATACAACTAGCTGCAAATACTAAAGAAAAGGAAGAAGAGGACATAAAACCCGGAGTGGAATCACAACAGCAATGCGAAAATACAGATGAACAGCCGAGAGCAAAACCTCCTCAGGAAGCTATGAAAAATAAAATTGCTTTACTGGAAAACACTCTGAATTCATAAACAGATCATTAATTTGCGTGAGGAATTAAAAACAGCGAAACAGTCTGTAAACAGTAAGATTCAAAACGCAGTTACCGAGGAGAAATACAGGGATGGTATGAAAAGAAAGTTAGAAGATATTTGTCATGAAAAGCCAGAAATAAAAAAAAACTATCCCTAGAAGACGAACGGATTCTATTCGCAACTCTTGATGAACTCATACAACATGTATCGACAGTCCTTGTTAAGCTCACTCTGGCTCAGACTGATCACCACAAAAGCCACTTAGATATCAATTTCGCTGTAACATCAATCCATTATTTGGAGAACATAGCATTTATACTTAGACCAGATCAAGTATTTTTCATAACTCAATAAAGCTCGGGTCCGTATTTGTGTAACTGCGGTAAATAAGCAAGCACCTCTTCTAATGCACATGGAATATAGAATCAAATTGCCTGATCAGGACTAGGCAGTCGCTGAGCGGCATAAATTAATGACATCAGTTTATGCTAGTATCAAAATCACTTCCAGTATGCTAGGACAACCGCAAGCTGTTGGATACTCTCGACCAACATACATCGCTATTCGTGGAAGAGGAATGCATAGTTCACCTTCTGCTAATACCCATGTTCAGGATTTCGAGACGCTTCTCGAAGCTGAAGAGTTTCAAGCATTAGCTAAAACTGACCATTGATTGGTAAAACCAATGGTAATCATGACGGTTGATGGAGGGCCAGATGAAAATCCGCGTTATCAAAAACTTATAAGGTTTGCTATACAACACTTTAAGCGACATGATCTCGATGCATTGTTTTTAGCTACCAATGCTCATGGCAGAAGTGCGTATAACAGAGTTGGGTGCAGTATGGCTCCTCTCAGTCTGGAACTGGCTGGTTTGATATTGCCTCATGACTATTTTGGGTCTCATTTGGATGAACGTGGCGTTACAATTAATGAACATTTAGAAATATTCAATTTCGAGTTTGCAGGAATTGTGTTAGCTGAAGTATGGAGTTCAATGGAAATTGATGGCTATCATGTTACTGCAAAATATTGGCCGAGCGATCAACATCTTCCTGATTTCACAGAATTTAAATGGTATTCAGAACATGTGCGGGAAAGCCAATACTTGCTTCAAATTGTAAAATGTAGAAACATAGAATGCTGTCGTCCAAGAAGTGGCCTATTTAGATTACTAGATAACATATTTCTTTCACCACCAGTAAAAGTAACACAAACTGGTGATGAATTGGTTTTGGGTGATGGAGGGCAATTTCTCAATATTCCAGTCAATTTAGCTCTACGCTTAAATACTTCACTCAAAGATTTCCTGCAAATGCCCTGCGATTATTTGTGTCCGACGGTAAAATTGAAGCTATTAAGTCGAACATGGAAAACGTGTGGTCTTTATCATGCTTCCGTCAAGTCATTAAATCGTCACATCGAGATGATCCATAAAAAAGTAAACATGGACATCGATATGAAAGTTAGGCCTATGAGTCGCTGCTCGTAGTTCTAATGAATTAATGTGCATTATGCAAAATTAAGAGCACCACGATGTTGAATGGCTCGATAAGAACGACGTAGATATTCGAAAATCGGATGAAAGTGTGCAGACACACAACATTGAGCAGCAAACGTCCAATATAATCGAAAACATAGAATCATGGATTCGGGTGTCATGGATTGAAGACTGTTAATTGCAATTAATATGTATACAAAATTGTTTTGTTCGTAATATTACTTAAGATATAATATTTGTACCTTACTCTATGTTGAATACCTTGTCAATGAAGTTTGTTTAAATGAATATTATGTGTGTTAAAGTCCTCCATCCTAAATCTATTTTCTTATTTCTAGAATTATAACTGCTGAATCAATAAAAAAACAGAATTCATTACAAGAAAAATGCATATAACAATGTTTACGTAAGCACGGGAGGAGGAGGGGGACTCAGATCTTTGGTTACTTTTACTGACAATGGGGGAGTAAATAGTTATAATAAATCAGCTTACATATTTTTTTATTATGATTGTGGATAATATTTTACTTGTACATTTTATTCAAAATTTTTGTATTATTTATAAATTTTTCATTTTGACTATCTTTGCAACGGTTAGACGTAGCATTAATTCGATTTTATCTGTAGAAAGTGCATACAAAAAGTACATATAGCTGTATTATTAACTCTGCTTTGGAAAAAAGTGCATTTATTCGATTTTCGCAGTAAGCAGATGATATGATTGACGAAAAAGCCCAGCTGTTACCATAATATGTTAGTATCCTCAAAGAAAGGTACAAAATTACCAACAATGTATAGATTGTCGACACAAATGCAACCTCAAATATTTTCCAGAGAACGTTTTACTTATTTTGAATTACTATCAAAATAATGAATCCGTTTTTCCTTTTGGCATTTTATTCTACGCCGGGAACTAGACTAATCGAATCGAATTAAGATATGCAGAAAAGCTGACTATACGTGGAGTACCTGATTCCGCAAATTTTATAATTTTCTAATAACCGCATGTTTTAAACTTTGTTGAAATAATATCTGGTGTTCGAAAATATCAGCATTTCTACCACCCACTCCCAGGAAATGAAAATGAATAATTCGATTTCGAGTATCGCCTACTGATTCTGCTGTATGTTGACAGTATAATCATTATGTTACCGCTGCTGTATCAAGTCATACTTTTAACACGGTATATCATTCCTTACGTTTCAGCTAAATGTAAATATGTTTTATGTTATTCTCAATCATTACCCCATGGAAAAACATTTCCTGTTATATTTTTATTATTTTCCTTTGTTTCACATAATTATGTTATTCATCCTATGTCAAGTATTCCCCTTTTGATACATGAAAATTTTCATACAAAGTTTGAAGGCTTTTCAGCTCAGCCAGTTATAAAACTCTTTTTGAGGTAAACCTATAATCGAGCCTATAACTATGTTTTTTTTAGATAATTGGAATTTGTTAACATGATTATCAAAATCATGATTGATATTTTATTTTGAACAACGACAATTTTCGCGTTACGCCTGTGCAGTATCTTTTATGTAACCACTATTATCACAAAGAAAATTTATTAAAGTTGAAATTTATGTGTGTGTCTGCGGCTCGGCTAAGATCTTTTTTGTTATCTTATTCGAAATTGAGAATATCTCTTTAGTTCGTTTAGTTTAGTATTTGTACAGACCAGTGTTGTAACCAACCAAGTTCACTATTATAACTACGTGAACGTGTTCACATCGTCCGGATCGATAAGAAAATATCAATGATACATTCAGTTTTTAATTTTAATTATCATTTAATCAATGACCTATAGACTTTACTCATTTTGAATGTTTGATAAAACTGTTAAATACATTCCTTTGTGAATGTGACATTTTTTCCCTCAATTTCCCATGATTGAAAAATTTCCCTAGTACATGCTCCGCTACAAGGTCTAGGGAGATTACAAGGAAAATTAGTCGAAATTCTTTATATATTTCTAAATAATATTTCGCAGAGTAAGTTTGAAAATCTCTGGAAGAATTTTTGACAAATCATGTATGATGATTATTTATGCTCGTATTTTCATTCGTTCAAAGAAATGGGTGAAAATTAGTGTAGAATTGGATAGCACTTTCAATTTCTTGTATAACCATGCCTTATATTGCGCACTTTTCAATATTAAACGTATGAAGTAAAAATCTGTACTTTAAAGATTTTTTCTACAGTTAGTAGGTACTCAATTATGGTATAATAAGTTTCACTCTAAATGGTATCAACTGCAATAAACTACCTGATTTAATCCCATTGTGTAGAAAATGATCAAGTAAAATATGCAAATGTGCTACAGGGTCGAACTTATGAAATTTGAATTATACGGTATCCGCCAAAATAAACAGTACCGAAACAGAGAGTGCTGTGGAGTTGTTTAAGTAATATGGATTTGTCATATTTGACTTAATTGTCATTAGTTGATATATTAATAGTACGCTGCAGTTAAATTTGATTTTAAAATGGTTCTAACAACGGAAGAAAAAGTTTTTTTGGTAGAGCATTATTTTCGTTCATACGGAAAAGGTCGTAATGATGGTCCAAGCTTAGAACAGGTGTCAATAAAATATCAACAAAAATTTAATAAAGCAGCTCCTAGTAAAAGTGTGATGTTAGCTCTTGTTGAAAAATTTCGTCGCACTGTTAGTGTATTGTGTCAACGTAAAGGTTCTTCAGGTCGTCGAAAAAAAAGTATGCACTAACGAAAATGAAGGACGTGTTTTTAACCAAGTTGTGCAATCACCTCAAAGAAGTCTTGTAAGAACTGCATGTAAACTCAACATTAGTGAAACGTCTTTACGTCGCATGTTCAAATCAATTGGTGGTTATCCATACCGTATTCAAGTTGGACAACGATTAAATGCTGCGGACAAACGTGCAAGAGAAATTTACTGTGGTCGCATGTTGAGTTTAATTTACGAAGATCCCGAATTTTTGAAAAACATATGGTTTTCAGACGAGAGTCACGTTCATCTTAGCGTCTATATTAATCGATAAACAACCAGATTCCTTGGATTTGAACGTCCTGATGTCATTGTAGAGAAACCACTCCACAGTCTTTGAGTTACCGTTTGGTGCGCGGTATCTGGTCATGGAATGATTGGTCCTTATTTCGTTGAAGATGATAATCAGAATCCACTTACTGTCAACCAAGAGCGTTATAGAGAGAAAATTATTATACCTTTTGTGAGAGATCTAAATAACTTTTGCCGTGCACGAAATCTACAGTTTCGCACACAATGGTTCCAACAAGATGGTGCAACGAGCCATACAGCTGTGCGCACCTTAGACTTACTCCGTCAGCATTTCGATAATAGAATAATTTCTCGGGGAACAGACTTCGAATATCCTTCTCATTCACCTGATCTGACGCCACCTGACGCATACATTTGGGGCATAATGAAGGACAAAATATTTCACTCGGAAAATCCGCCGGCGAATATTGCCGAACTACGGGAAAGAATACAAAATATTTTTCGGCAGTTACATCAACCACTTTTTATAAATATGTTTATTGACTTACAAAATCGATATGAAGCTTGTTTGCGTCGAAATGGTGAACATTTTGAACACTTACATTACAGAAATTAAAAATTAATTTTTATTTTTATTTTCGGTACTGTTTATTTTGGCGGATACTGTATTTTGCATAATATTACAATTCTATTTAGTTGAGTGTCGCTTTCGCTATCCTCATCTAAATTGATTATAATTGGCGCAATTGATTTTACAGAAACGTACGTGTTTTCAATATTTTTAACATGACTAACAGAACTTTTCCAACTTTCGGCAGGAATGGCATTCAGACAGTTCCTAATTAATTCTACCACAGTACCACTTAAAGTCGGAGAAGTATTTTTTCCGTGCACGCTCGATTTAAGTTGGTGCCACATAAGCTCTATGGTATTAAACACGCAGTAGTAGGGAGGTAGTCGTAACACTTTATATCCCAATTCTTCAGCACTTGTATCACTAAGATATGTTTTCATTAAAGAAAATGACTCCAGCACTTGTAAAAGTACTTTTTTAGTATACTTTTCCTCTAAATTTATGTCATTTGCAGCCATGAAGTTTTGAATCTCAAATTTCTTATTATTTGAGCCAGGAATTTCTTGCAATTGTCGACTGTGATAGCTTGCGTAGTCCATTACTAAAACACTGTTTGGCGGAATGTTGGGTAACAGAAAGTTTTTAAACCAATCTTCTAAAAGCTCTGCTGTCGTATCTTCGTGATAATCAACACAGGAGTCCTTAATGTTTTTGGCCACACAAAGCGTTTGGGATCCAACCATTCTCTGATCCTGCGTGTAATATTGAGATTCTCTTCCATTTATTTGATGGTGCTTTTGTTTTACACTTATCATAGGAATCAGACCATCCTTTGGAAATGTCCAACCACGTCTCGTCGAGGTAGATTATTGGGTGATTTTCAGGCTCGCCAAAGAGTGGTGATGCTACAGTTGATTTGAGATTCGTCATTGGTGAGCCGGTGTTTTAGACTTTTGATTGTAGGGACACGCTGCTCATCGTAAACAGTGTAGATTTTTCGCCTTATCAAATCTTTTTCCCGGTCGTCTAGACTTTTTGTGACACCGGAATCTTCACGCTTTTTTCTTGATTCAATGGGATTTCCAACAATTCGTCTAACTGAAGTAAGAGGCATCTTCGTCAAATTACTGGTTACACTTGTTGCAGCACCCGCGTTATATCTTTGCTGAAGTAAGGAGCTATATACATTTTTTACAATGATTTTCGCGTCACAAGATAAGTGATTTTTCTTTAATGAACCACTGGAAGAAGCACTATTACTTTTTATCCACGGACACCACATACTGCCTATTTCGTACGTTGGGGTATAAAATATTTGCTATAAATGTCTGTAATAATATACAAATGTTTTAAAATTATTGCACGCCGTAACACTTCCAGTAAAATACAAAGAATAAAATAACACACATTTTGTTCATATTCCTATTCTATTTTTAGGACCAGTCCAGACATATTTTTAGCTTTTTTTGCATAAAATAGTGTATTTTCAAATATTTAGTTTTATTATAGTTAAAAGTTTTATAAATTGGTCGCCAGAAAGTTTTTATAAGCAGCTAGCTCTAGATCTTCAGATTTTAATTTATCGATAAATAGTTCCAACTGCCAACCGAATTGTCTGCTGCAAAACGGTTTCTTTTGATTGAGTTAGACAAAATCAAACATAAACACCAGATTAGTGTTTTTAATATGAGTATATTCCACGAAGTAAGGGTCGAGACAGTCAATTTCATTAATAAACACCGGACTTCAGCAAAAAATACTTTGAATATTTCCATTAATGTAATTTGCTTAAATAAAAATTTATTTTCAATTATATTCAGATATTGTGTTGCTTATTCATAAACAGTTAATATTTATATTGAATTGAATTGTTTTTTGTTGTTTAGATAAGAATATTATGAATATAATTCAGTAGCTTGTAGTAAATGTCTAAAAACATTTTTATTTTGTTAAATTATTTCGAAAAATTAGTAGATATGATCCTGATTCCAATCCTGTCTTATCTCTTATATATCCGTTATCCTAAGACTAGCATCTGACACATTTTCGTATACATTTCCAGGTAGGTATTGATTGAACATTCCCTCTTTATAATGGAATTGTATTCTGCCATCCTGTTATGTAAGGGTGAATCAGCTGTGTACCATTGCACATGTGAAATAAGGTTCAAAGAAATGATAAGAAAATTGATTCTTTAATGAAGTGGGAAAAAGTGAATATATTTTTAGATATGAGATACAACAAAAGTGGTGGGATATTTTCAAAAAAAATTTTTATTGACAATTGTTAGTACAATCCCTATGACAATTTGTACCAGGAATTAAAAATATGTCAGGCCGATGGTTAGGCAATTCTTGCACTCCTTGCGCACGTCATTTATATAGATGTAGTTGGCTCATTGCCCTTGGGGCATTATCCAATTTTTGTCGTTGGAGAAAGTTACTTTGTTTCTGGAGTGGCTCCACAGCATTTTCGACAGGTATGTCCTGAAAAGCAGCTAAAAAACAGGGTTTTGAAAATCGAACGAATGGTTAGTTTATGAGAGGCAGCAACATGACAGATGATGGTTATTTAGATTTTTGTTTTTGCTGGCTGTAGATGTGTGTTTTGATTAGGTGTAACTCAGTTACTCCGAATTCGATATATTTGGTTGTTTCAAATAACCTAGTTACAGTTGATTTATTGGATTTTTAGCCGTGTGTCATCAATATCTGATAACATAACCGACAAATGTCAAATTATTTTGTTCTGTGTATTAATAGAAGGAGATGCAACTTAATAATTATGTCGGTTATGTTGTCTGATATTAATGACGCACGGGTAAAGATCCAATAATTCAACTGTATGTGAATAACGAACCATGCAGATGCCTACACCTACTATCACTTGATTTTTAGGTAGACAGTGATTGTAAAAGTTATGGATATTTTTGATATGAAGTCCGTGATAGTGGGTATGTCGGTTTGTTCGTGTAACCATGAGTTTCTAGGGAGTTTGGGATATTTTGTTTTGTATTTGTTTGCCGTTCGGAGACACTTAATTGTTTTGCACCACCTATATAGTGTGAAAGTTGTGTTTTGTGGCAGTGTAATATACTGGGGCGGCGTATGTAAGTATTGGTCTAATGATCTATTTATGCATTAGCAGCTTGTTTACCGTAGAGAGACAACTAAGTGTTGCAGTTTATAGGGTTTAAAATACTTATTGCAATCTTAGCTTTTTGAACTTGTTTTCTGATGTGGGCTTTGGCGTTGGTGTTGCCTTGAACCGTACTACCTAATATTTTGGGGTATTACTTGGTGTGATATTGTGTCCATCGATACATAGCTGCGACTGCAATGAGGTATTTCTTCTTGCAATTCTCCTGACTGACAAGTACTCTGTCTTGGAAGCGTTCATTGTTAGTTTGTTCTCTCTCAGGTAAAGTAGGATGTTAGTGTTTAAGTGTGTTTGAATGTTGTGTAGCGCAATGTTTGGTGTTTTTACTGCTGAGACAAAGCAAGTGTCATCCGCATACATGGCATTTAGGATTTGAGGGGTAGTTGGTAAATCATGGATGAAAATGGAATATAACAAAGATGACAGAACTGATCCTTGAGGAATTCCGGCTTTTATGGGATATGGTCCCGCAGCGCCTTCGTTAATATTTATGTAAAATGTACGGTTATGAGTGTATTATATTGATGAAATAATTTGGTAAATTTATATTTATTAGCTTCTGGATAATTCCCTCGTGCGAAAAGAAATCAAAGGCTTTTTGAATGTCAATAGTGACCATTATGGATTTGTTTGTGTCTCGAAATCCTTGTCTAATGCGGTTGAAGACCCTGATTATTTGTGAAACTGCACTATACCCGCCTCTGAAGCCTTATTGCTCGGGGGGTAATTCTTGGGCTTATCAATGAAATTTTGTATTCTTTTGAGAATTATTTTATCTATAACCTTTGCTATATTCTTTAGTAGGAACATGGGTCTGTAGCTATCCACATAAAATAGTTGTTCGTTAGATTTGATAATTGGGATACTGTTTGCAATCTTGAGCATATCAGGGTAGTTTCCTGTTTTAATTATGTAGTTGGTAATGTATGTTATTTGATCTAATGCTTTTTTAGGAAGATTTTTGAGTAGGACGTTTAGTGTTGTAAATTTTATGCTAAATAACTAGATTTTTTGTGTATGTATTGTATGTGTTATGTAAATATGTGAAATGTGAAGATGGTGTGGTGTGTTTGGCATGTTGTTTGTAAAATTGTTTTGGTAATACTCCCCAAAAGGTTCTGAGATTTTGGAATTTTCTGTGAAGGTTTGTCTAACAATTCGTTATATTTATTTTTAAGGTGTCTAGAGATTTTCTACAGGGATTTATCTTTTAGGGTGAGTTTCTCCAAAAATAACTTCCTTGTGAATAGACTGGATTATTAATTGTATTGTTTGTTTGTGTAAATCTCAGATTTTGCGATCGAGGGTCCGATTAGCCAGATGGTCATTCTTCAATGGGAAATAACCAGCAGCTGTCTCATGGAATATAGAGTAAAACATTTTAAACCCCGAAAGGATAAAAATCCGATAATAGGATTTCGAGAAAATAAATGTTCTATTGAATATACCATATTAACACTATCGCCCAAAAATTTGAAAAAGCAATGCAAAATCAAATAAAATAAAACAAACCCATCACGATTAATTTGTATTTATATAAAATTAAAAATTAAATGAGAATTTATTTGAACTAAATAAAAATTGAACATACAAGATAAAAATAGAGATGTAATTCAGCTTTTACGAAGATCCACCTTTTTATTTTATTATTTCTAGAAATGATTATCATATAATTTATTTTGATTGCTCAATTTTGATAGCAGGCATTGTAGTAACTTCTGAAACCATATCTTCTTAGACCGTCTATTGAACCCGAAAATATGGGACTAATTCGTTACTACAAGGTATATTTTGCAGATGATATCGTAATTTTCTATAAATATTTTTATTAAAACAACTAGTAGAAAGTGGCTGTATAAACCTGGAACCCTACTAAATAAAAAAATCTCAATTTAAGCTCACACTTACTACAAACGATGTAGGTAATTGTAGTAATTTTTTATTTTTGTATTAGAAATTGTAATGCCCTATAAATAAAATGGTCAAATTAAACCATTAACACATCATCAGATAAAAATAAAAACTACTTTAATACATCTAATGTCATTTGTAGTATATTGTAGTTCAATTTTAAATTTTGAAGTAAGAATATTAGTCCCTGAAAACTTAAAATAATCGAATAAACCGATAAAAAAATCTTATTTTAGCCTCACACTTACCACAAACGATGTAGGTAATTGTAGTAACATTTTTATATTTGTAATAGAAATTATAATACCCGAAAAATAAAATCGTCAATTAAACCATTAATACATCATCAGATAAAAACGAAAACTACTTTAATACTTGTGTGTAGTATATTGTAGTACAGTTTTAAATTTTGTGGAGAATAGTAGTGCCTGAAAACATAAAATAATCGAAATTCAGACGGTTTTAGATGTATTAGTTTTCGTTTATATCTAATGGTGTCTTTAGTTGATGATTTTATTTTTCGGGTATTACAATTTCTTCTATAAAAATAAAAATACTGCTACAATTGCATACATCGTTTGTAGTAAGCATGAGGTTAAAATGAGATTATCTATCTGTTTATTCGATTATTTTGAGTTTTCAGGGACTAATATTCTTACTACAAAATTTAAAATTGTACTACAATATACTACAAACGATTTTAGATTTATTAAAGTAGTTTTCGTTTTAATTTGTGATGGTTTAATTTGACAATTTTATTTTTCGGTCATTACAATTTCTACTACAAAAATAAAAATGTTAGTGCAATTACCTACACGTTCGGATCCGTCGTAAACTGTAGGTCCCTTCTACCTGTGTTGTGGTCCCTTCTATCTGTGGTAACTGGAGAGCACAACACAGGTAGAAGTGAGAGGTCACCTACGTCCGATCACGGATATGGCACTGTAAGAAGAAGAAGTCTAGTCAGCAACCTTTTAGTAATACGAAATACACCATTCTTTTCTACGGGCCCACAATTTCTCCAGATGATCATATAATACTTTGTTACTTTGTACTATATTATTCCTCATCAAGAAATCATAATTCTCTTCTGAATCTTCTAATGGTGCAGCGTAAAGAATGTTCCTAAACATTTCCATCACTGTTCTTCTGTCCTCCCTTTTCACGTTATGGTCAGTTTGCCAGAGCCATCTCCATAAAGCTTGACAAAGATGGAATGTACACAGAAGTAACATGGAGTTCGAAAATACAGCTGATAACGCATTGCGCTCGGATGAACTGTCATAAGTCAGAAACACTTTTGGATCGAACTTTCTATTTTTTACTTCGATAGCTTCAGTGGCAGACGCAAAAGCTAAAGTATAATTCGCTTCAGTTGGGGCTGTGTGAAGAATGCACGCGATAGGAACGGCCCCTGTTTTGTTTGAAGTAAATAGAAATGTGACACAAGTATTTGTCTAATCGCAAGATCCGCTGGAGTTCACGAAAACCATTTCACTGGAAAAATCTTGAAGAAATGCTCGTCGCATTATTGGAGTAACAACAACTGCAATAAAAGGATTTTCTTTGATGACTAGTGCAGCGCCGGATTTCTGCAACAAGGACTGTCTGTTCTTGAGAACATCTATCATACTTTTTTCGCCACTTATCATACAAATACTTTATCTGCCTGTCAGTAGGATTTTCTCTAGCATTAGCAAGAAGATATGCTGTACTTACATTCTGTATTTCCTTCGTTTCTTCAGAATCAAATTCAATTATTTTCATTTCATGATAAAATCTGGCAGCTGACGGAGTCATTCCCGAAATAAAGTATGACTCAAAAATTTCTTGTACGGTCTTGTTCACACGTAAGTATCGACAAGCTTATGCCACATTTACCCTATGGGAATGTTGAAAATTTATTTTTATCACTACGCTAATTCCGTCTTTTAACAGCACATCATTTTTTGTTGTGTTTCTATTCATTTTTTTAAATTTAAGGTCTATTTGTGCTTTGCAATTTTTATTCCTAACTTCACACGACTGCCGTTTTCGTTCAGCTACTTTATTCAATGATGAGTGTTGACACACGTATATCTTTCGAAATTCATAGCGAGTTGCATTGGGATAACGTCTTGACGTTATCCAGTTTGTATTGATCGAGTATGAAAAATCTTTTACCCAATTGTCACATTTTTCATCCATTGTGCCCTCTCCTGAAAGCTTACACTGCACTAAAATACTGAACTGCTCGTTGTTGTCCACAGCGGTTATATTAAGAATGTTTACATTTTGGCACAAACGCCCGAACAAACTTTTTAAGGTTGCATCATCCATGGTGCACGTGATAGAATCAAGACAAAATAGAAATTATAACCTATAACAACGTGAACGTGTACTATGCAACTAGTAACTAGTCAATATTACGATTCCAAGTCAGCAGGACGAGGAATTTTGACAGTTGCTCTGTATCGTACTGAGATTTGTCAGACGACGCAACGTAGCGTATTCTAAACAAAGCCACGAGTGATCCAGAACGCCGCGCGGACCTCGCGCTCTGTACTATACAGACTTTTGCCTTTACGCTTCCAGGTTAACACAGCTGTAGAAAGTGATTAAAAGTTGAAAAATGTTTCGACCACAGATCTTCATCAATGAATGTAAATAAAACAGAATACCTACCGTTCGGTAGTTTGGCATCATCTTGTCCAGAGTTTGATTTGAGAATTGGTGATAACGTAACTATAAAACCGACAAAAAAGTTAAGTATCTTGGCATTGTAATAGATCCACACTTAAGGTGGGACGAGCAGGTATATTATCTTATGAAGATATTGGAATTCCTGTTGTTTAGATTCAAGCAAGTTACTCCTTTTCTTAGTTCCAACAAAAACCAGTTGATGTACCCAGCACATGACTTCACCTTATGTAACGAGGCTATTACTTTTCACCGTTTTTTTCTAATAGTTTACTTGGATAAATTTCAGTAACTATTTTTTAATTTCTTTAATAAAAGTTTAGTAAAACTGAACAAAAAATGAATTCCTCTTATTAAACTACATAGTGCACGTGCACTAGAAATTTCCAATTTTTTGGCCAGAACCGCAAATTTTTTTAAAAAATTCTATAGTTTATATATATATATATATATATATATATATATATATATACATAACAAGATGTACGAATAGTGCGTGACATATGAACAATAAGCAACGAAGAGATTAGTGGGTATTACACGCAAATAGAAGAAGGGGCTACTGAAAAGAGTGGTAACCGCAGACATACATGTTTCTGGCTCATTAGCCGTCCTCGGTACGGTACAACCAAGAAAAGATGTGAAACATGGGAGCAAAGGTGTTGAATGAAACATTAGAAAATATAACAGAATTCAGCAGGATAGTCAAATACAACATTTGTATGAGTAATATTAGAAGATGGGTGTAACTACGTCTATGCAATGGAAAGACTGGAATTGGTGAAAATCGAAATAAGAGTGTTCCTACTATTATGAAAAAAATACAGCAGCTTTCTATCGATAATACACACCGAGTTAAAAATTATCAAAGAACTTTTTTTTTAAATTGCGATTCTAAAGGATGGATTAAAACAATTTTTCATTCCGATTTCCAAGAAATTTTGCATAGGGGGGCATAGGAGGATTCCAATAAATTTGTCAGATGTTCGTAAAAAATTATTTCAGGAGGAAAATTGAGAAAAATTTACGAACTTATCCTCAGTTTTTACGTTTTGAACCTAAATATAAAATTTAATTAAATAATTCGGTCGCATTTTTGAGTTATCGTGTTGCTGTCCGACCGACCGACATTTTTTAAAAATAGGTTTTTTTGGTCTCTGGAACATTTGGGATCCACTCGAATCTCGAAACATCAAAATCACTCTATTACAATACTTCTCTTATATGTATACATATATTACATATACTATACATAAGGTGAAGTAAAAAGTTATCTATCACAGTTTAATACAATCTCATCTCATCTATTGGTATCATAGGTTGCGGAGGGGTATCAACAACATATCGAAATATGCAGGGCCGGCGCAAGGTTTTGCGAGGCCCGGTGCAGCATGCCTTCGCGAGGCCCTGTGGACAATGCTGCGGAGAAAAAAAAATGCGCCGAAGCCGATTATTTTCAGTTTCAAGGTCACGTGTCTAATATAAAAAGTAAAAATTGTCGTAAAAATGCAACATTGTATAATTCTATTCCATCTACGACACACTTAAATGATTTTTCGATACTTCATGAATCGTGACGTTTAATTTTTTCGCTTAAGCGCAATAAGTCGGTTGAACTAACTGCAGCTCTTATACACTAGCCGCAAGTCGCAGTTTTTCTGGCGAGTGACGGAACTTACGTTGATGGCTGAAATAACAATAAAAGACAATTATATCTACTATCATATTTATCTATTAGTTATAAAAAAATCAACATACAAAAAATATAGGTAATAACAAAAAAAATCGTTAATTTTAAAACAACCCTTTTCTTGCTTTTATTGTAGCGAAATCGTCGATTATCTTATCGTAATCAATTTCATTTGATATATCCTTCTCTATACATATCATGGCTAACCCTACCAATCTTTGTTCGCTCATTGTCGAACGTAAATAGTTTTCGATAAGTTTGAGTTTAGAAAAACTTTGCTCGTTTGATGCTACTGTGATAAGGTTAGTAGTATTCTAAAAACAATGTAGATATTTGGGTATATTATATCTAACTTATTATTTACAATGTAATTTAAAATATCTAAAATACAATTTTTATTTTCGTCAGTAATAAGATAGCGAAAAGACTTTAACTCTTCGTAGAGTTCTAACCCGTTAATGTCATCTTATCTTCCCCGTCCTTTAAAATATTATGCAAGTCATGGCAATTTTTCAAAAGCTCTTCATCCTTCACTTTTTTTAAATGGTTAAAATGATAAAGAAAGCCAAAATTGGATTTAAAAACTTCATATAAACTAAACCTTTCTTTGAAGCTTGTTATTGCTTTGTCTAATATAAGAAGAACATATTCTATGCGAAAATGGTCTTGGGTATTTAATGGTTCATCTTCGTGTTCATAATCGAACTGACGTTTTCGTTTAAAATTTCGTTTCTCTTTAAACCCCGGAACAAGGTTATTTGCATGTGCTATTTTTGTTGCAGTATTAATACATTTTTCAAAACCGTTCGTTCTAAAGTCTTTAAGATAAGAAAGGAGCAAATTTAAATGAGATAGAGCAATATCCATTTGCATATTTTTTTGCTGCAATATTTTGCTTACTTTCTTGACTTCGAGTAATAACTCATACCATATAGTCGTTGAAAGAATAAATTCAAACGTCCGTATCTCATGTAACAGAGATTTTGCCTAAAATAAACTTTTTGGGTCTTTTGCCGACTCTATTATTTCTTGAAATACAAGGATTAGTTCCTTTATTTGAAAGCGCACTGCTCTGACGCTTTCCACCCGATATTCCCACCGCGTTTCGGAAAGAGATTTAGGAGTGACCTGTAAAAATCTTTTAGCTATGTCGTGCCGATGTGTTGATAGGGTTAAAAAGTTATAAATGGTACCAAAAAATGTTATAGCTCTAGAAGATATTTTAGCAATATCTGACAAAAACAGATTTAAATTATTCCCGGCACAGGGAGTGTCAAACGCCTTTGGGTTCTCTCTTAAAATCCGTGCCTGTACTCCAGAAATATGTCCTTTCATATTCGAACCGTTGTCGTACTATAGGCCCCTACAGTTTTTTAAATCTAAATCAAGATCTGTTAAATGTTCCTTTAACGTCTCTGTTAACCCTAAACCAGATGTATCATTAACAAATAAAAAACCAGTATAGTTTTCACAAATTTGCACCTCACTGTTTTGGATGTGAACTTATCTAATAATGCAAGAGAGTTGCTCATTATGAGCTATATCCGGCGTACAATCTAAAAGCACTGAAAAATATTTAGCCGATTTTATTCTCTCAACGACTCTTTTTCTAATATTAGACGACGTCAGGGAAATTACTTCATTTTGGGTTTCTTTACCAAGATAATGGACTCTGCCAGGACTGCTTTTTGTTTTCTGTATATTCTTCACATGTTCATTTAAAACAGGGTCATATCGTGCCATCAGTTCAACAAGACCCAGGAAATGTCCATTATCCGGAGTGAAAAGTAAATCGGATGATCCCCTCAGTGCCATGTTATGTTAAGCTAAGTAGCGAATAATATGAATTATTCTTTCCAATATATTTCTCCATTGCTGTTTATTTTGTAGAAATATTCGTTGTGAAAAATTTTTAGGGTCAGTCTTAGAAGTACCGCTTATATTTTTTGAGATTCGTTCCACATATTTACCGCTTTAAAATGACTCTGTGAAACTCACCCGTGTAGATATATGCTGCCAGTCGTTAAAGCCCTGTGTTTCAATTTGTGAAGTTCCTACTTGAAAGAACTTTCAAAAGAAACAAAATACTTTATCACTAGACTTAGAATAAATGAGCCAATTTCGGTCAGTTATATCACCATTATTCATTGTCCTTTTGTAATACAAGTTCAAAAAGGATCTATTTTTTTCATCTTTTGGATACTTTTCTAAATACTCTGTCTTAGGTCCATATTTCAATATATATTCTTTTTGAGTTGAACTTAAATTTAATGGCCACTTGCTGATATCAGCTAACAATTACAATTCTGTCATGATTCCAGACGCCTTGACCTTAAACAGTAATATTTTTTTTAACAGCTACTAACTCTTATTATTCACTTTGTAAAACCTGATCACCTTCCATATCGGTTGGATCAGAAGTTAAAAAATCAATTGCAGCTTTATTAGCCAAATTTAAACTTTGGGAAACATTGTAATTTGTGCGGCTTGTGCTGGGTAAATCGAGGTATGTTGCCGAAAAAATTTTTTTGATTGCGCATTCTTGAGTTTTAATAAACTCTTCTTTATTTTTTCGTATCTTCACTTTCTCCGCTCCACTAGGATGTTTTCTGCCAACATCTCGACTTCTGCTCGCCATAACTTTATGTGGTAACAATTAACTTTTACCGTACTTAGATTCCTAATTGTCTGCTCCGTCAACCAGGAACCCAGATTGAACAATATTTATTTTTTTGAAAATATCGTTAAAATATTGCTATAGGTGAAGGTACCTATTATAAAACAAAAATAATACTAACTTACCTCTTAGAACTACATTCACGTTCACTTGTAAATAGAAGATAATCTTAACTCACTACGACTACCACAATCCAAATGATCCCCACAATGTGTTCTGGCGAAATTATAGTTAAGATTAGATTCAAGTTTACATTTTTCAATATATTTAGTCCAAGTAAAAATCTAGCATACCATTTCGTTATTCATCAAACACTGCCGCAAGTTACAAGGTCATAATTCGCTGCACCTGCACCGTATCATATATCATTAGTTAGAATTCATGTATACTTGTTATCATAGTTCTTTAGTTGCTTTATATTTGTAAATCAGTTTTTGTATAACCACTCCGAGAATAACATCTCTCTTTGTAATAATTAAATAAAATATCTTTTTAAAAATAGTATTTCTGTTTGGAAATACATATGTCGCATTTTTTGTTATGCTGCATGTAGGTAGTCGCTGATGTAGCTTTGAGTTTTTTGTAGAAGTTTTTGTTTTGTTTTCGAAGAATTATTCTACCCATACAATAAATAAAGTGTTTAATGAAAGTCGGTACTACAAAAATTATTTTATACAAATTACAATAAATTTTAACAAGGATAAATTAATTTGTAAAGTTGTGTGTAATCTTTTTTATTAAATCCAGCCAAGCGCTTTCGACTTATGTCATCCTCAGGGCTCTAAAATAAATTACATACACTACAAACTACTGTCCTATAAATCTAACATAACAGTAAATGTAACTTACTTCGTCAATAGGTCCAGAGACACAATAAAATCAAAACAAACAACAAATTATAAATTATAAACATTTACATATAAATCAAATTAAAATGACACTACACAAACAATTTACAGAAAACCAACTCAGACTGACCATATCATTCCATCAAACTCTAATCATCCTTTTCAACACAAAATGGCTGCCATATACTCCTATGTACATAGGTTGATCAGAATTCCTATGACGCCCCACAATTTTGATAAAGAATTTAACATCTTGAAGCAGATCGCAGTTAACAATGGCTATCCTTCAAATATTATTGAGAACACTATTAAGAAAATAAAACAAAAAGACATTAGACAACTGGCTTATCAAACCGTCGAGGTTAGTGATTTTCGATTTTGCTCAGTCCCATTCATAGGGAAGATTTTATATGAAATAAGCAACATTTTTAGAACCTGTCAAGATAACATTAGGGTTTCTTTTTCATCTCAAAATACCATAAAATCACTTCTTTCTAAGACCAAAGATAAGTTACCCAAACTCAAACAGAGTGGTATATACAAACTCCAGTGTGGTGATTGTGAGGCTGCGTACATTGGTAGAACCATAAGACCTCTTAATATACGTATCAATGAACATTTAAATAGGACAGAACAATCTGGCTTTGGTCATCACCTCACATTTAATAATCATAGTTTCTCACCCGGTGATGATAGCAGAATTTTGCACAAATGTTTTTCACGGAATTTCCACAAACTTAACCTTTTGGAAGATCTAGAGATATACAGAGAGTGCAAAAAGAACGATTATTGTATCAACACTCAGATTAATATTAATTCAACTTTCACACCTCTTTTCAAGTTGTTCGGGGCGTACCTTCTGGATTAGTCCGTGCGATTTGTTTCGTATAATTTGTACCGGTGTTTTCGTAATGAGCTCAATTTTAAATTGTATCAGTCAATTTAATTCAATTTTATTTTGTTTTATTTTAATTTAATTTTATTAACTTTCACTAAGTAATTTCTAATATATTTGTGAACTGTGTAACTTTAGACACTGCCATTTTTCATCATAATAATAATCCTCGTTTCAGTATCGAGTTTTGAGTCAACAAAAATGTTACTTTTTCTTTTATTTATTTCAACAACTTGATTAAAAATTCCATTAGTTGGTCGACATTGTTTGTGTAGTGTCATTTTAATTTGATTTATATGTAAATGTTTATAATTTATAATTTGTTGTTTGTTTTGATTTTATTGTGTCTCTGGACCTATTGACGAAGTAAGTTACATTTACTGTTATGTTAGATTTATAGGACAGTAGTTTGTAGTGTATGTAATTTATTTTAGAGCCCTGAGGATGACATAAGTCGAAAGCGCTTGGCTGGATTTAATAAAAAAGATTACACACAACTTTACAAATTCATTTATCCTTGTTAAAACAATAGTGTGTACACTCCATATTTTGATTTTTACAATAAATTTTGTCTGAAATTGTTCATAAATATGGCAAGGTTACGCCTTTATAGTTTTTATAAGGTTAATCTTGAAACTAAAAATGAATAAATTTTACTACAATATTCTGTGTTCGTTCTGCAGTTCACAGAAGCAACAAAAAATAATTGAATATTGCTCAATTCCGGTTACGAGTTGACGGTGCTCTTCAAACAATCCGTTATCGGCGAACCTAACATGAATATTGTAAATCAAAGAAAAGACACAAAATCGCTGCTTGCGGCTTTCTACTCTACCGGATCTATTCTATAAAAAGTGTGTGAGATCAAACTTGGAACCGGGTGCAATACCATAATTATTGTTTCTCATAAAGGCAGCGTTGTCAGATTTAAGAAAATCAGTATATTGGTACATTTAGATGAAAAAGAAATTATTAATAATATTTAGTATAGGTATGCTTTATACCAGCCATATCAAACATGCGGCCCGCGGCCCACTGAGCATTTTCCTGCGGCCCCGAATCAATTTTGAAAACAGCCATGTAATGCGGCCCGAGAGCCTGTTAAAAACCGAAAATAAAGTACTGTGATGATGAACTAAGATGCGCGCTCAACCTAAAAGCCTGGCTTGTTTCGGAAAGTTCTATCGTGCGAGAACACAGATGACGCTACCTGAACATTCTGGAAAGAACTGTCGAGAAATCACAATCTGTATATAAGCCAATACCGCTCGATTGAGTTCAGTTGTTCAGCCAGTTATGAGTCAGTTGCGATAGAATTGCGAGTTTAGTTGCGTACTTATTGTTACAACACGTAACAGTACTTATTGTTATTTATTTCAGATAAAGTTTTTAACATGTCTGTTTCAAAACCAAGTGGAAGTAAGAGGAAACTTGGAGATGGCCGTCGTATCTTTCAAGAAAAGTGGGAATAAGAGTTTTTTTGCTGTGAAGTGTAAGACAAAATTATTTGCTTGATTTGTAACAGTACAGTCGGTGTCCCAAAATTATATAATATGAAACGTCACTATGATATTCATAAAACTAAGTTTGACAAGTATACAGGCATGATTAGAAACGAAAAGTTAAAAGAGTTAAAATCACGGTTAAAAGATCAACAGCTTATGTTTACACGTCCAAAGCAAGAAAATGAATCTGCCGTTCAAGCGAGCTACGTACTGTCGGAGTTGATCGCAAAACACTCAAAACCATTTGTTGAAGGTGAATTTATAAAAGAGTGCCTTGTAACGGCCGCGGAAATTGTAAGTCCCGGGAGCGTGAAGGCTTTCCAAAATATATCATTGTCCCGGAATACTGTCGCTGAAAGAGTTACCGAGTTGGCTGCCAATATAAGCGAACAGATAAAAACAAAATCAGACTATTTCATTGCATTTTTTATTGCCTGTGACGAAAGTACAGATATGTGTGGTGTGGCGCAACTCGCTGTTTTTCTTCGTGCTGTTGATAGAGATATCAACGTTTATGAAGAATTACTGGAATTAGTACCATTGCATGATACAACAACTAGGGAGGATATTTTCAATGCTGTTTATGGACTTCTGCAAAAGTACAATTTAGATTTGTCAAAACTGTATTCCGTTGCAACAGACGGAGCTCCTTCATTGACTGGAGTAAATAATGGCTTCATTAAAATATTACAAACAAATATCAGAGAAACGGTGACAAACCAGATTTTCATCATATTCATTGCATAATCCACCAAGAAGTTTTATGCTCAAAAGTGATCAAGTTGGAAAGCGTTTTAAAGTCGGTGAAAAAAATGATAAACTTCATAAGGTCACTTGGCTTGAATCAGCGACAGTTTTCTGCGTTTTTACGTGATTTAGAAAGTGAGTACACTGGTTTACCTTATTATGCAGAAGTGCGATGGCTTTCGTGTTCTATGGTTCTCGATCGGTTTTGGAAACTCAAAGAAGAAATACGCCTTTTCATGGAAGTGAAAGAACAAGATGTCAGCTTATTATCCGACGTACCTTTTTTACAAGATCTTTCATTTATGGTAGACATCACAAAACACTTGTGGGACTTAAATACGAAATTGCAATGACCACGTCAAGTTATAACAGATATGCATGATCATGTTAAAGCTTTCAAGTGTAAGATGATGTTGTGGAAAAACCAGTTAGCGGTGGATAATCTGTCACATTTTCCGACTTGCAAGGCGTATCAGGAAAGTACAAGTGGCCCAATATCATACAAAATGTATACAGAGAAAATGGGAAGCCTTCTGTCAGAATTTGAAAAGCGTTTTCAGGATTTTAAGTCCCAAGAAAACAATTTTTCTTTATTTACTGGTCTTTTCACTATCGATATTGATAAAGTTCCCCCTTACTTGCAGATGGAAGTGATTGAGATTCAGTGTCAAACCCATTTAAAAGAAAAATTTGATAGTGTTGGTACATTCGAATTTTATAAGTACTTGCCTTTTCAATACCAAGAAATGAGAAAACTTGCCTGTAAAATCCTGTCAATGTTTGGAAGTACCTATAAGTGTGAACAATTATTTTCTTTGATGAAAGGAAACAAATCTCCCGCAAGATCGCGATTGAGGGACGCACACTTGGACGCAGTTTTAAAAGTTATTTCCGCCGATAAATTCACGCCACAAATAGACAACTTAATTAAAGACAAAAGATGTCAAATATCTGGCAAAAGAAGTTAATGTTTGTAAGTTTTTGCAATGTCCTTTTTATTGGAAATTCAATAAATATACTTCTAACATAATAGTACTTTTTTTCGTTAAGATTTTCAGTAGTTTGTCTTCTTTAAGATTAGGTTTTGCGGCCCACCTAGTCTATGGTCTTCATGCTTTTGGCCAACCAGTGACTTTGAGTTTGACATGGCTGCTTTATGCCAATGGGCGCGAGGGCCCTAAAAGCGCGAGGCCCGGAGCGTTGCATCCTCCGCACCTGCCTAGCGCCGGGCCTGGAAATATGCTAGAAGTATCTCAGAAATACATTCTTGAAACAGGTATTAAAAGAACATTCAAGATACCCGAGTAGTTCACTATTTTCAGAATTTAAAAATTTACGATGCAAACCAGTTATATTACGAACAACTAGCTATTACACAATATAAACACAAATCAGATTTGAAAACAGCTTCACATCAATACGCAACAAGACAAAAAAATAAATTTGTTCTATTTCTAGAACATCCCGATAATATTCTGTGAGAACTATACGTTTACATCGAAGTTCGTTTTTTCTCGATTTCTTTGGTGCTGGAAATGACTTTGGAAAGGGAATGGAGAAATGAGGAAAACACCACACTTGCAGAAATGAATTACTAGACCGAAAGCACTCCGCAAGGCCAAAATAACCTTTTCCCGACACAAAAAAACTATTATTCACGAACAAAAGGAATTGCAAAATAGATATCAGGACCGACACACTCCGACTATCTAATTAATTTAACTTCGTTTTATTTTATATCTGACAAAAATTATTCAAAGCGACGTTGCCCAATCCTTTCCACAGAATCCTTTTACTAAATCAAGTTATGCTACGACAAAATTTGTAGTGCCATATAAAAACAAAAAAGTTGGTCACCTAACCTAATGGAGCTATGAATATTTAGGACCAAAAACCTATAACTCTACCGGAAACTGTAAAAGAAGCTCTCACACTTACTTCCTGTAAACGTAGGTTACGAATTTCTATGGGCACGACAACTAGAACAGAAATTCATAAATATATAGAAATATAAATTGTAAATAAAAACATAATTTTTTATAAAAATCATCATCATTTCATTTATTATTTTATTATAGTTGGAAAATAAGTCGTGAAATTGTTGAATTTGATTTTACCACACACAAATAACTTAAAGGTAGGTATATCAATGGATTTCAGCGTGTTTATTTATTAATTAAGATTTTCAGATTTTTAATTGTATCTAGTTAAAAATGAATAAACACACATATATTATAATAAATGTAATAGCTTAATTCTAAAAAAAATCGTGGAATTGCTCCATTATCCGTCCAGATTACCGCTTTTGCTGATTCTAGGAAATTTTATCGAATTGTTCATTTTGGCAGCAACAAATTCTCTAAATCCTGCAGGCAGTGGACGTCATTCATTTGTATTTATATAAAATTAGAAATTAAAAGAGAATTTACTTGAACTAAATAAAAATTAAACATACAATTTAAAAATGGAGTTATAATTCAAGTTTTATTATTTCTAAACATGATTATCATATAACTTGTTCTGGTTGCTCAATTTTGATATAAGGCATTGTAGTAACTTCTGAAACCAATCTTCTTTGACCGTCTATTGAGTCCGATGATATGTAATTAATTCGTTACTCCAAGGTATATCTTCGAATTGCTTCATTATTCGTCCAGTTTGTAGCCGCTTTTGCTCATTCTAGCATATTTTGTCGAATAATTGTTCGTTTTGGCAACAACGTATCCTCTAAATCCTTCAGACAGTGGACGTCTTTAACAGTTAGTTCATTGAAGTTATTTTTTTGATTTGTTGTCAATTTGGGCCTACCAGGTCAAAGCAGTGGTCAATAACTTTAGAATGGTAGTCAATGTTAATATCCCAAAATGCCAATGCTCAAGGTCCAGTAATTAGGATCCATAAAAGTTAACCAAATATTTGCCACACCATTGGTTAAAAGATAGTAACCGATATATTAAATAATAAAACACATGTCTAAATCAAGAAATTCGTTAAACTTGTTGAATGTGGGATGATAATCCTTATAATTCTGTGTAAAAGTGTAAACAATCATAACAAGTCGTAAAACTTAATTTTATTGTTAATTTTTACCACAAATACGTAGTTGACAATCTTGTTTTGTACAAAAACTGATGTGTTACAAAACTTTTAGACAGTATATGTAATAATTTTGCTTGCTAAAGATACAGAAATTTCATGTGTGCTACGACTACTTACCATTTAAAACAATAACATCTAGAAACCCCACGGTCAATTAAAAATAGCAGCACTGTTATTTGATTGTTTTGCCCTTTGTGGACCTCTTAAATACATGAATTACGTCCTCGTATGTAACGTAATAATTGATTGACATGGCCATTATAACGCTAGATACTTTTAATCAATTTATTTCTGTGTACAAAACAATATATTAGCAATAATTCTTTTAAGTTTCAAATATCAGCTGAATATCGTTTGACTAAGATTTAGCACTGAATATATTTAATAAGAGACATTCTTTCGCGTAAATAGATATACCAGAGGCCTAGGAAATAATCCAACAAATTTAAAGTGTGTTTTGCAAATCCTCAAAATGGCCTTTTTTTCTTTGATATACATTCGTCAACATTTTAATTAGGAAACCGAATAGTTTGTAACACATATTCCAATATTGTGGTTAGTCCATAATTTCTACAGAATAGACGTTTTCTTTCATAAAACCCTAAAAGCAATACTCAATAGGGCTAAGATTAAAAACTCTGGGTCACCCACCAATATCGGATCCTTTCAATTTTTTCGTTTTTGGTAACGAGATTCATGTAAACAGAATGATTTGAACCAAAGTTTACATTTGCATTGTAAGTTCCATAATTTTAAGTTATATTTATCCAATGTTTCACAATAGTTATTTGTAAAACAATTGTCACAATGACTCCTTTTGTAGTACGAGTGAAGTTTTGAGTTGTGCAAATCACGAGTACTACAGAAAGTCAATGTGGCACAAATTTTACACATTATTTTTTATAATTTGCATTTATTTAATTATTTAAATAAAATAGAATTTTATATAATCCCTGTTTTTAATCTAGGAGGAGTGGTTTGAATTAAAGTTGGTAATTCTGTAGATTCCTAATTGGTCAGATCACAGATGGTTTCATTCAGCACTTCCGACTTTAGACATATTATAACCGAATAATTGTGTAAATTATAAACAAACTTTCATTTAAGCAAAAAGAGGATGATTATTTGCTTAAAAAGAGCTTTTCGTATATGCTCTTGCGATCTATTTATATTATATCATGAACAGAATAATTTCTGTAATAAATCTTCACATAGATATCTAGTAATTTATCCCAAAAATCGAAAGTTTTGTATACCTATTTATTGATCCTACACAATATAAAAATAAACAATTGACAAATCATTGATAAATAAACGTTAACGTACTTTATTCATCAATATTTTTAATATATAAATCATTCTAATTTACCTTTAATACAATAATTTGCTAGCTAGAACAACGCTAGACCATTTTATTTATAATTGGTGTCAAGGTTAAAGGCAAATATCAAATAAAAATATAACTAAATACAATAACCAACTGTACACTAAAAATTACTAAAACAGTGTTCAAAGAGCTTCTTTGTGACACTGTAAACAATGTTATAATGGAGTCTCTTTTATACGTGAATTATAAAAAGTATCTTTGTTATTTGGTGGCAGTTTCGTCATTTTTCTCCACAAACTCTATTAATTTGTTTTGTATTCCTTTGTCCAAACAGAAATATCGCAAACATATTGTAAACATTTTCCGGTTTCCTTTATTGCTGGCATCCGTAGAAATCGAAAAAAATTAATCTTCTTTTAAATTTTGAATTACGTCCTTCAAAGCTTCTTTTGCCAATACTTCACTTTTGTTTGATTAATGTAAATTACGCACGTAACGCAACTCACTGCTCTTCAAGCAGTAAAACTAATGGTATTCGTTATCGCTATTCCTTCGTACATAATCCGATTGCGTAACGCACCCCTCTCTCTCCAGCGCGCTTATCTTCATCCACCCACCCGCGCTTCCTCAGCTCGCCTGTCCCGCGCGGGACATTTAATTTTGATTTATAAATCGGGACGTCCCGATAAAATCGGGACGCCTGGCAACGCTGCGTCCAAGGTACTGTTTAATAGTATATTACGTAACAAGTGAGGAAAGTGATATATTTCGTATGAGTGCGGAAACATAACGAGTGCTTGAAATGCACTCTCCAACGAGTTATGTACACTATTTTTCGTACTACGACCCTTTTAAAGAATAATCTCTTAATAATTAAATGGTTTATCAGACAGAGAAATGAAATATTTTTATAGTTTTTATATATTTATTAAATTGGTTTCTGTTATAATTTAAAATTAAATTAGAAGAATTTGTACCTTTCTGTCGTAAGGAGATCGATCATCAAACCTAAAATTAGTAGTGTAAAATGTATTGCCGATGCCTAAGGTAATTTAAAGTTATTATTGTTACTTTTCCGCCCAACCCTATCTAATATGCGAGAAAAGTATTGGTTTACTCCAAAAAAAGTTGGAATTTTGGATTTTTTTGAGTTATTTTTTCGTTTTTCAGCAAGAACAACATGAAAAAACGGTTTTTAGACAAAAATCCTGTGTGTATGTCGTCGTCGGCCACTTTTCATAACATCTTGTTAGCACGATACAGCCTCCGGAGTGCAACAAGTCAACAATTTTACAATTGACTAATGTTCGCGACATCTCACAGATGAACCATATTGATTTTCAGCTCACCAGAGTGAGTACAACGGGTGCTATGGTACTTGAAGTACGACATTTTTGTCATTTTTGGAGAAATTTCAGTTTGTTAGCACGATATAGCCTCGAAAGTGTATACAACTGATCAATTTTATGATTGTATATTGTTCAGGGCATCTCACTTATGAACCCTATTGATTTTCAGCTTACTAGAGCCAGTACAACGGGTGTTATGGTACTCCAAGTACCACATTTTTGGAGAATTTTCTGTTTATTAGTACGATACAATCTCCGGAGTACAAGTGACTAATTTCATGATTGGATATTGGTCAGGGCAGGGCGTCTTATAGATGAACCTTATTGATTTTCGGTTCACTAGAGCCAATACAACGGGTACTATGGTATTTGTAGTGCCACATTTTTGGTTATTTTTCGAGAAATTTCGGTGTGTTAGCACGATACAGCCTTCGAAGTGTGTACAAGTGACAATTTTATGATATGGTATTGTTCAGGGCATCTCACAGATGCGGAAAAGTTTTAATCTTTAAAATAGCTCATTTTGTTTTAGTTTTCACGTATAAATTATTGTTTATTGATTAGCCTTAGACCTGTATGACACGATACTAAATGTTTCACAAAGGTTTAAACAAGTTTTGAAAAATTATTTAGTGTCGCTGCAATCACATACCTTTTTGTATGAAACATTTTTTAGAACTTGTTCTAAAAAGTGGTTGAGTTCGTACGAAATCGAAATCGGTGCGAAATTGTGCGCAGTGCATTAGCCGATAGACACAATGGGATTGTGAGGTTATGCTGGTTATGTTCATTTGTTGCAATTTTGAGATTAACGTGGTTGAAGCGAAAGTACTGAAAATTGCTAGTGTTTTCAAGTGTAGTCGTGGTTACACGAACAGGTAGATACTTTAATCGACAATTGTCAAAAATGGCCCCGCCTTTACATGATCAAAACTGCAGAACACAAAAACAAATACGCCAGATCCTGTGCAATGCAGGCCGTCGAAGCGACGTTAAAAACCGTACGTTCATTGACTAACACTCTTCAAATTAAAACCAAACTACAAGGTTTGAAAACCAACTTTTCCAACGAGCATAACAAAGTTGAAGCGTTCAAACATAGTGGAGCAGGCGAAGAAAGTGTAAGTAAACTATTGTGCAAATACAAAAAATAACAGGTATCTAAAATAGTCTGGCCAAGAGTACGTGTACGACATTAAAATATTAAGCATTAAGTTAATGTTGTAAAAGAAATGATATATTAATATTCATCTTTTTGTTGTAGGTTTACCATCACAACCTATGGTACAATGATAAACTTATTTCCCTACTGGAGCAAAGAAAAGCTACATACACAATCGAAGAGAATTTAAAAGAAATCATCAGCGACAACGTAGAAGCAAACAACAGTTCCAGTAACACCCAAGAATATTATGTAGTAAGAATTGTTGTAAGTGCTGCTGCAGTAAATGATTACATGTAATACATATTTAGGAAGAAGAAAGTAATATCCATTACACGATGACAGACTTGGAAGGCAATCATGATAATATTAGAACTACACCAAATTCGTTTCAATCACAATCGAGACCAGCATCGGCCACCTCAAGTAGTAACCCTCTTGTTAAGTCTTAAAAGAAAATACACACCGATTCTGTCGATAAAGTTCTTGGGCAAACTAGTGGGAGTTTAAATTTAATTTCCAATGCATTCACATCCCTACAAAATCCACATGTAGCTCGATCAAATGGAATAGAAGAAATATGCGGCGCATTTATGGTTTCAAAATTAAAAAGCATAAAAATGCCGATTTAAAAAATCGAAATTATAAATTTATTGTATAATGCATTACAAAATGATAATTTAATGTTTATTAACTTATACATACATCTATCTATATCTAGTTAAGTATAAAATTCTAAGCTTATACAGCACAAGTGTCATTTGCAGAATTGTCAAAATACATTACAAAGGCTACTGTAATAATCTGAATAAAAATAAACTTTACAAAAACCATAAACATAGTATTTGTAGCACTAAATATTATGTATGGGTGGGTGGTGGTATGGAAGTAAACCAGAAAAAAAGTGGATCCTAACCGGATAAACGACATGTACGGCAAAATAATGGCAGACATCGCAGACTGGCAGTATGACGGTAATTTGAAATCAAGCTTGGGAGAATTTCGAAAAACTGATGTATAAGTATAAAGTAAGTAAAAACCGCACAGAAGTTACACAATACTGGCATACATTTCCCCCTCCCCTCCAAAACCACCCCAGAAGGGGTAAAAGTGGTTCGTTTGCTAGTGGACGTGCACTACATTGACAAAATCGCCATGCATGCTTCATGTTGACTTTTTCTACACACTCATACGTTTTGTAGCAAATATCTAAATTTATTTTTCATGAACGTGAGGGAGGGGGGAAATGTCTGCCAGTATTGTCGTTATGGAAGTTATATGGCAAGCGGCAGAATATTTTTTCAGTTTTTACTTACTTTATACTATATTACAGCAGTTTTTCAAATTACTGTCATACCGCCAGTCTGCGGTTTCTGCCACTATTTTTCTATAAAAGTTCAAGTTGTAACAAGAAAATTGCACTTGAGTTTATCCGGTTAGGATCCATTTTTTTCCGGTTTACTTCAACCCCGTCCCCTTCCGAAAAAGCCACAAAGTTTTGACTGTCACTATTTTTCTCGGTTTATAAAAAAGTGATGCTTAGACTTACCGTTACTTCCAGATGGTTTGGGACCACTTTTTTCCCCAGATTTCTACACCCCCCTCAATTTTGAAAATAGCCGTTCTGCCATATATATGTCGTCTTCTTCCTGTTATTTTAGTATTTGAAGCTGGCTGTATAATTTGTGTTTTTTCTGCAGGGTTAAAGGTATTCGTTGCATAAAAATTATAACATTCTATAACGTACTGCTAATGATTCTCTTATTAAGCTACCAAAATATAAAAGTGTGACCAAAAAGGGTACTTGCATACACACTATAGTGAGAACATATAATATGTTTAATTTACTTTAACATGGCGAAAATGAAACCGCAGTTTCATACAGTTATCCGATCATATACAGGGTCGATTATTGAGACGAGGCAATAAAGGTATGATACCGTTATAGTTACAAGAAAGCGTGCCTAAAAGACCCTCCCTAAATTTTTGAAAACAAATTCTATACATTTTGTAATACTTTTTTGCTTATCAATCCTATTTCTTATTGTAATCAAAATACTCTTTGAGGCCACATAAAAAACTGCAGCCAAATATTATTTAAAAGTCACAGCTGGGAATTGAACCCGTCAAATATAGAAAATTAACACCATGTATTTTTGTGACCAATCAACGAAGTCAATCATGAGGAATTCATCTATCTAATGAACATTACCTCTAAAATTTGAGGTTGGCCATAATATCTGCTAATCATTAAACTACTAAATTATTGTTCTCTTTACAAAATATAAAGAGAATGTTTAGTTTAGTGTAATATTTCTAGTACTCCTACCTAAAATGGTTTCATCACTCACCTTGGAAAAAAACGTAGTAGATTGGATTTATTCTTAGTCGCTGCTTGCAATTCTTCTTCCATCCTCTTAGAGACAATAATATCAAGTTCCTTGTCGGACTTTGTAACTTATAATAACGCCACACTTCGTTAACTAACTTCTGTGCATTTTGTACTTTCGTATTTGTATGAGATTTTTAAAAATTTTCGAACAATTTTTGGTATAACTCGGATTTGTCTATTTGAAACGACATCTTAAATAAATAATTCAACTTTGGCGAAAGTGGATCAACGGTAACACAAACATTAAGAGGGGCCTCACGTTTTAGGAACCTGAAAACAGTTGGCACCCGTGATTTGAAACAAAATTTAGGTCATTTTGTACACAACAAATCTAAAGAACGCAGGGAAATTAAGTGTTGCAATTTTAACACAATATAACTTGGACCTTTGTCTTGGTGATCAGGTATTTTGATTGAGTTTTATATTGTAATAAAAAAGATATAAGCCATTAAGTGATGGTGTGATTTTGACAGTTTTGACAATTTGTGGTCACCAATCTGGACACCAAAACCTGATCCCCAAAAGGAAGCCTAGAGAATTCGATTCTGAAAATATGAAATCTCAAATCATTGTATTTTTTGAGATTTGTTGTGCGCAAATTTTTGCAAACGAACATCTTTTTACTTTAGTTCAACCGCTCCACCGTCCTGAAGCATGGCGCTGTATAGAACAATATAGAACAGTGACAGAAGACGACGGTCAATTCATAGACAAATAATATTATAACTTTCTCTATGGGTTAAATGCTGTTGTCATATGTTTTGTGTTCATAAAAATATCCCAAATTTATAGTTTAGTGTGTATTGTATTTATAAGTGATTATAATTAAGTAATTTTCATGCTAAATAAGTAAATTTGTGCTTCGTAAATGCTATTTATATGTACTCCACAAGATTGTGTTTAGTGCTTCATGCTTCCTTGCAACAAAAATGCACTTTTTGCACCTATTACACAAATAACTACTTTTTAATGTTATTCTTATTTATTGTTGGTAAATACATCAAAGTGATTAAATATATTATGTGAGAATGATTTTGAGTTTTTGTTCTTTGGAATAAATATATCATGTTTATACCTGTTAATAGTAATTGTGATTCGGCTTAAGTTTAGTTTTATTGTTGTGTTTTTCTAGACAAATTTTGTTCTTCGCTTATTGTATTTGTTTGTAAATTCAGTTTTGATGCAGAGTGGAGGCATTTTATTTCAAGTAGTGCATTATCACCTACAAGCCCTAAAATATTTTAATAATAAATGTATGTCATTTAATATGCAAAAAGAATTTATAACACATGGTAATTATTTGTTATGTTGAATATATTTACCATCAGGAGAAGCACCTAGAAAACCGTGTTGAACATCTACCCACCACAACATTTTGTACTTGTTCAAAAATGCTCTTAGCCACTTTTTCTTTAAGAGTTCCATACTCCATTACCTCCGTCATACAATGTCTTTTTAAGAACAGTTTTAACAAGAGAATGACAAGGTGTATTTGTTTTTCTCTTAACAACCTGTCCAAAGATTTTATAAGAGATTAGGATGGTTATCCACTTTTTAGCTTGCCTTAGCTTATGCACCATAGGTAATAGTAATTGTTGAATAAAATTAATGAATGAAGTTGGTAACATTATATTTTAAAAATCTTTGAACCATAAATATTTTAAAACTTTGTCTAGCCAATAGTCAAAATTTCCTTGCAAATTGTTTGATTATATAAGCATTTCAAAAAATCAAAGAAAATAAGAAACCAAATTATTATTAAAGGATGACTTAGTAATAGTCTTAGTTGTTGATATTAAAAAAAATTGTAAAACAAAGGACGACTAAAAAGTTAATTTTGTCTACTTGTTGCACTTCGGGGGCTGTATCAAGTTATACAGATAGGTTTTCTTTTCTAAAAACCATTTTTTGTGTTCTTTCTGAAAAACGTAAAAACAAATTAAAAAAATCAAAATTCCAACTTTTTTTTGGGTAAACCTATACTTTTCTCGCATATTAAATGGGTTGGATGGAAAAGTAATAAAACCAATAATGTATTATACAAAAACAAAAAAAAAATATTTATCATTCAGGTGATCACACATATGTGTATCTGTCATGAAAAAAAGAGAATGAACCAACTATTTTTTTGTATAATGAAGGAAAAATGTTTCAGTTCCAATCTCCACAACACATATTATGATCAATCTTTGCAAACAAGGTAGAAGCAAACTTGTACATGTTGATTGTATGTTTGATTTTGTACTGTATATATCGATCTCCCCACAATATAAACATTATTATTTGTCATTACAGATCTTTCGCTTTAAATTTTTTATTAGTTGTTATAGTTGCTTTGTAAGTTTTTTAAACGTTTGTTATTTTAAATTGAAATTCCTCACTGTACCTTACTTTCTTCTTTTTATTA
The DNA here is from genome assembly GCA_963921935.1 of Galeruca laticollis. Classification (NCBI taxonomy): domain Eukaryota; kingdom Metazoa; phylum Arthropoda; class Insecta; order Coleoptera; family Chrysomelidae; genus Galeruca; species Galeruca laticollis. The sequence continues at coordinate 180,426,467 of OY998180.1, forward strand.
AATATACAGCATTGTATTACAAATAAATATTTCTTTGTATAATAAATTTGGAAACTCTTTGTTTATATTATTTGTTTCTAGATAAAATTGAATATATTTACACATGTAGTTGAAAAAAGAGCATACAAGTCAAATAAAATTTGAAAGCAACCAACAGAAACTCTGAAACTGATACAAATATGATTAGATTGAGGCAAAGTTGTGACACGACATTCTGTGTTTTCAGACTAAATGGCCTATTTTAAATCATGTACATTTGCAACTTTTCTGCAGTTTAATTTTCTTAGCATGAAACAAACAAAAATTTATAATCATGAAAACATTTTATTATATTAATATAAATGGTACAAATTTTGAAAGGTAGAATGTTTTTAAAGTATGTATATTTTTATCCGTTCTTAATTTCTTGGTATCCATATTATTAAATAGCACATGTCCTTTCATGCAATATGTAATGCACCTTGTATCAGGTGATAATAGTTATATTTTTCAATTATCACTATTATATATTCATCAAAATGAATTGTGCAATTCTTGTGTTTTGAAAGCGGTTTTAATTTTTCTTCATTCAGATACTTCAAAGGTCACTTCAATTAAGCATTTTTCACTTTTCGCTAACAAACCCATATAATCATTTAAACAGGGATTCAAGAGAATGTTGAAAGATGGTTTGATGATACTAGAACAAACCATCAGTATTATTTATCTCATATTTTCACATTAATCAAATAATCCAGTAAACATAAACTCAAACATAGCTTTTAAAATTAAAAAATACGGATTGCAGGATAATTTACATTATCATAACTATAATTTTTGATATCGGGTCAATATGATTACGTACTTTTTAACAATTTATTCCTTTCAAAAACATTTAGGGAACTCTTAAATAATCGAAAATCTACACTCAAATGGAAATTATGAATTATTTCAACAAGTTTTTTTTGGATCCGTGTATATAATATTTTCTTATCTATGCACAGGTGTGCTGTGGTTTGGATGCAACATAAAAAACAGAGATAAGGTTTCTGTGCTTACAATGTAAGTGGAAATATTTGAAATCAAAACATTCGAACAGAGATGCGTTTCTTTGAACCGTCAAGAGTGGAAAGACAGAGAGAGAAAATATGTTGAATAAGTAAAAGCCGATTCAGTACTACTATCGACATCTATCGTAAATATTTTGAACCAAATAATTACTAAATTAGTAACTAGTATTGTGTAGGTTTTTAGGTTTATATACCTGTGAGGAGGCCCCTCTTAACTTGCTTACAATACGTGAAATCGTCAATTGTAGCGAAACGAAACAATAGATTGACAGAAGAAATTTAGACAAGCTAATAGCGTGCGGTTCCAAGCGAGTACCTAAACGTATACGTTATTTGTGGGAATCCCCGAAAATGCGTTTCGTTTGCAATAGGGATGGAAAAGGCGCGCGAAAAGTCGATTTTCGATACTAGAATCGACTTGGACTTTCTTGATTCCTAAAGTCGATTAATCATTACAAAAAATCGAGTTTTCGACTTATCAAATCGACTTTTTTAAAACTCTGCCTATTACTTGAGGTTAGGAGAAATTTAGTAAACATTAAATATATTTATTTATTTATAATAGGCGATTTATTTATTATTTGTACATTTTATTTAAGCAATACACACAGAAGTATTATTTTTAACATTTTAAAAGATATTCTACACAGTAATTGCACGGAATATGACAACAACGATCAGTACAAAATATTTAAATTAAGAATTAAAATAAAATATTAAAATGGTAATTAATAATACCACATATCTTCATCACGTGATCGTAAAAATACGAATTCATTTAAGTGCTGCGGCGATAAGCAGCTCCTTAATATTGGTTAGCAAAGAGACCAGCATGTGAAAATAATCTTTCACAGGGTACTGAGGATGATACGATAGATAAAAACTTATTTGCTACTGTCCATAAATGGGGATATTCATATTTCATCGATTCCCAAACAACGAGTGGATTAGAATGTTGCTGTCGAACAGCTGGACCAATTAAATACTGACGCAACTGGATTAGCAATCCACCTGCTTCGTCTGCGTCTGCTTGAGAATAACTATAGATAATTCAGTCTCAGTCTGTTGTTACCAAAGATACCAGCGATGATATTTATAGTCCAATCAGCAAGGGGTTAGTGTGGAGAATGCAGTTTGGTTGGTGTTTTGTGTAAGTAAATTTTAAAAAAAAGATAGGTCGAATGATGAAAACTTTACAAACGGTATAACCATCAAACATAATATACAAACCATAGAGAAAGTGATCATTTGTCTATGATACAAACTACTGAACATTACATTACATTGACATTTTAACCTTTATTTTTCCGTGCCGTGATGTCATTCTGTCAATTCATATATGACTTTGACATGATTTTCACATTAAGTTTGAAGTGTGATAAATGTTATAAACAAGGAAGCATTACATTTCAACTGATATGGCGCATTAACTGTGAATAGTACTTTACCATCAATTAAGGTTGTTAAAAAAGTCGAAGTCATCAAGTAAGAATCGATTCTAATCGACTTGAAGTGTTTGAACTCGATTCTAAAAAAGTCGATTTTTTCTGCAAAAAATCGATTTTTGACCAAAGTCGGAGTCGACTTTACCATCCTTAGTTTGCAAACATAGACAATGTGTGGGTTGCCACCCCCTTTAGTGCTTACGTAATACTTGAACGTCCCCCAGGTTATATTATGTTTGAATTAAAATTAGCCATATATTCTCTTGTTTTTTAAATATGAAATAGAATAAGCCATACAGCAGGTATGTAGTTAAATTTATAATTCATAATAATTGATAAATGCGAGCGTGTGACATTTTCTATATCACAATCGTGTGATATTTTTTCCCTAACTAGGGAGATATGAGCTACATTCCAAAGAATAATACAGTGTGCTAGAAATATGTGTCGTTTTCATAGTTGGTCGTAGGAAAACAGATATTCCTAACTTCGTTAGTGTACTGCGCCACCAGGTCAGAACTACATATTTTGCTTGATCTTTGATGAACACTTTTATGCATAAGATATTTATTCAGTTATAGCTTGTATGAAAGTTTATTCCCTACTTTTAATTACTTTCTTGAATTATAATGAAGAAGACGCCTAACAGGTTTTAAAAAATATTAAGAGGAAAAAAGTTTTAAAACCATTGTGTTAAACTAATGTTATCACAATAACAATTTATTTGTATCCTACATAAATTTTTTTGAGGTCTAGGGTATAACTGCCAAAATATCTACCATTAGGAAACCATGCGGCATTTTTATCACAAAATGTCTTACCAGTAAGGCAATAATAAATAATATCGATTATCATTTTGTAACTTTTTTGTGTACACGTTTGTACTAAGGTAGGTTATATTCAATCGAGCTATTTCTGTCTCAGAATAGATAAATAATTTAATTTATGACCTATTTTTTTCTTATACCCTATATATTATCTAATAATTAAATTTTCTGGCAAATATTCGAATGACTCTCCATATTAATGATGACTATTACATACGTGCAAAACGCTTTAGTTGTCCCCACAATTTCCTATTAAACTATTGCTATTGACCTGGACCACCGTACATAGAGTCTACGGTGCCTGGACTATAACTTTTTGTGAGAAATTCCCCATTTACAGTTAAAAGCTATATCATGTGCAGAAATAACTCATTATTTAATGATTTCGAAGTCTTTTCTGGGAGCAAAGTTTGATAGACTAAAAACAAATGAAGTACTATTATAGGAAAGGCGCGACCTTCATGGCAATCGAAATCGCTTTTCATTTCACAGTGAGTAATAATAAATCTTTTAGTTCCGTTCATCATGCATCACATTTTTAGAACACCTATGTGTGTAATTTAATTTATCTCTGATATTTATTCAAAACGTTTCCGCTCATATTTTACACATCAATTTATGGCATATATGTTGCAAGTTCTTAACTAAATAAATTGTTTATTTTCCAGAACTGATTTCAACAATCAATTTTATAAACCATGATTAATCTTATAAGGTACATGTAATAATATGGAAATTATGTATTTTATTGATAATAAGTTTTACAAAAACTTTACATAAATTATTATTAAACGTGGAGACTTAGTTGTACAATGAATGTCAAACTTAAAATCAAGATCTAAGTGCATAAATGGATATATATATATATATATATATATATATATATATATATATATATATATATATATATATATAAAGGAGGATAGATAGTCTTTGCAGACTGTTAGGAAATAAAACTGGTGAATATTGGGGAATTGCAGCAAGAAAAGCGGTATAAGTGTACTCTAAACGGAAAATTTGAGCAGTTAGATACTGTAGTTAATAAAAAAAGATACAAAAGGAGACGGATTCACAACAGGTGTGTACTTACCTCCGAGTTGAGGTTAGATTCCATTATGTTATATAGAATTAAACTACGGATAATTAAAATATGAGCTAGTTAAACCCACGATGGTTCACATCAAACAATCACATTAAAAATGGCTAAAAAGCCAACATCTAACACTATTTTGCAGACCTAACGAAAACGAGTGCTTTTTTTGTTGAAAGCCGGCCAGGGAAAACGATATCATTTCGTTAAAGATCTCTGCTTTTTTAAATTTTGGTAATTTTTTATCTCCAAATTTCATTTGCATATATACTGTATTTTGTTTTGAATATGTTGGTGGTTCAATTCTGTTCTCATTTCTTTTATTAATTATAATATCTTTAACTTAGGCATTTTTCTTTCGAATTTTTTCATACCAAAGGAGTAAATTGAGTAAAGGAATGAATAGAATTTGTTTGAAATTATTTCAAACACTTTTAATATTTACCGCACTTATTACCTTCCTTTCATCAGTCAATCTGCGACAAAAGGTAGATCCTAGTTAAAAACAATGCAATATCATTGCTTGCGCTTATGATAACCGCCATAACAACACACACCGCGTAGTTGTTGAAAATAGTATTTCGTAAAATAGTCATAGAATACCTCGTTTATTTTTTTCTTATAAAAATAATATAATTTAACCAGTAAATAGTTAGAATTCTTTGTAAAGGGTTCCATTAACGCATAATTAGTGTCAATGTAATTTCGTTAATATTTAGGCAGAATTAGTTAGTAAATTTCTGTCTACACGGTTTGACATTCATATTTAATATGTATCTAAATTAAGAAGAATTTTATCTCCCCGAATGTAATTATTTGTGGATTAAAACCCACTGGTCCCTCGAAGAAGAATTTATTAAATACAGTTTTTTTAGAAATTAATTTGGATTTATTTCACGACCAATGGAGATTATTTCTGATGTAAAGATACACCAATGTACCGTTCTGACTGTTCATAAACTGATCAGAATTATTGTTATATGAAAGAATTGAATATATCATATTATTTCTTTGAAAATTATTATTATATCTATTTCTATGTCTAATTATTGTTATTAATGTCTAGTTCTAATGTTATAACTAAATAATAATTATTTAAATTTCCATTATTGTTATTATCATCCTAATTCCTATCTATTCTAATTATATATTTACATACATTTTCCATATATTTCTTGTATTGAAAACCATCTCAATGTATAATGTTCCCCTTATTACTTCTTTGAATGTTGGCTTTTATCTTTACAATTTTGAATTTTCATGTTTACTTATTCATTGCTTTCTTCACACTTTTTGTTTGAGTTTTTGTTCCTTTCTTCAATTTTCTTATTTAGTTTCATTTATGTTCTTGTTGCTTTCATCAATCTTGTTATTTATAATCTGATTATTTTCCATCGTCTTGTTAAAATTTTCATATAATTTTCTTGACTTATTTTTTCTTCCAGAATTTGTATTTTTTTATTTGTTTTGATTATTTCTCCATCCATTCTTCTTGTATTTTCTATTATTTTATCATTTCCTAGAATATTTTCAACATCATCTAAATATGATAAATCAGGTAAGGAATCTATTTCTATTTGTTCATGAGTTTTTGTTTGTGATAATTTGAAATTATTATTGAGTCAAGATCATCAATATGAGTGTATCTCAAATGCATTTAGATCACGCTTTGGTTTTATTCTGGATAAGGAATCAGCCGCAAGATTAGAGTCGCCTAAATGTGTTTTATTAATTAAAATTTCTCCATTTGCTGTATTGACAGGTAGAGATTTTAATAATTTTTCTGTTGGTCCTACAGAAAATTCAAATTTAATGTCCGTGGGTAGCCTGAATTTTATAGAAATAGAGACATGATCGCCAATCAATTGTTTATTACTAAAATTTATTCGACTCCAATTATTCCATAAAAAAAATCATGAAAATCGCATACCTAGTATAGAATTAATAGAATCATTATAATTATGTTCTTTGAACGCCGGTATTGCTGCCTGAAATCTTATCTTTATGCTTACAAGGGATGTTTTAATGTCAATGTTCGAATGATAAATGCAATGTAGGTAGAAATTCTCTGCTACTGAAGGTCGGAGTAAAGATTTTGTACTAACAGCGTCAATTAAAAGTTTTATTTTGATATATGGTGATGGGTTATCCGATACTATATTAATCTCTACTACTTCCGTTTTTTTTGCTTGAGTTTATTATTTCTTCATATTCAATTTCATTGTCGTAATTGTTATTATACCTTCGGATACAAAATTTGATTTTTGACCATTATTCCGGAAATATTGATTATTATTATTGAATCTATTAACAATAATTAGTATTATTTCTAGGAAAAAACTTATTATTATTATTTTTTTTATTTCTTGTATAATCCGTATCATTTCTGAGGTGCGAACAGGTTACGTTTTGGTCCAAATACTTGAGCATTAGTGGGGTATTTACGTGCTTGCTGAGGCTGTGGTTGGATGTATATAAGTTGACTCGGGAAAATTGATCTTTGATAATAATTATTATTATATTGATATTGATTATAATTATTATTTTTGGGATAGCTAAAATTATTATTTAGATTATTATTTAATGGTTTTAAATTATTATTTTTGAAAGATTGTCTCGGTTCATTAAATTGACCGTACAATATCTGGAAATATTCAAATTCGTCTACATGCGCCTTCCAAAGAATTAGGTTTTTCCAGATGCATTTCATGTTAGAAGACGCAAGTACATACTGCTATAAAGGGGTTTAGCGCCGTTTCATAACAGTGATGTATATGACATCTTTTATCATTTTCACTAAGATTAAAGTCATTACTAACTCTAAAATCTATTAAATTTTCGTTTTTGATTGGTCTCGTTCTCATTGCCTCAATGCGTCTTTAATTTTAGGCCATGTATTTAGTTCCATCCAGTTTCCAACCTTAGCATCCGCTTCTAATTTTTCTTGTATGCATTCTAATACATGATTATTAACCTCGAGATCATTATAGATTGCATACTTTTCCATCAATCGTTCACAACGAGTAATGAATTATTAAAGTATTGCTATTACCATCATATGGTTTGATCTTTTCTAATTTTAATTTTAATAACTCCCAGTTCAGGGTAGCAGGTGGTTTTGTAGCTGCTGTAGCCATTTTTGAATTATTAGATTAATCTAAATTCTCAAAATTATTCTCAGAACTATTTTTTTTCCTTAATATTTAGTTTGTTAAATGTCTCTCCTATACTCTTATAAAAAGGCAAGGAAAGGTAAAATAAGGAAACTTGGTACTCACAATTAATCGAAGTACTCAGGGTTCTACTTCAGCGATGGTAGATTCTTCATAATTTGCACTATACGTTAAGGCACCAAATTGTGAAAAGTTCTTTAACCGGCACTATGCGATAAAGTCCTCCACAACCGCACGAATCATAATGCGACTGCGTCAACTATGTATTTTATTGAAGATAATACGTTTTTAGAAAAAAAACTTTATTTCTAAAATTATTATTAAGAGTTGAGACCTAGTTGTACAATGAATGTCAAATTTGAAATAAAACTGGTCTTTTCTTGGGCACTTTAATCCGGGGACACACTGTAGACTTGACCAATGTACTTTTAATAGATATATAATGTAGTATATACACTATAGGTGTGGTGTTATAGATATTTGTATTACCGAATGGACCAAAACTATTATGATGTAACAAAAAACTCGTTCCCAATTGTAATGTTGTTATTTGTAATTGTAACGATATTTCATTTGAGCTAAAGTTTGTAAAAACCAGGTCAGGCTGGAGGAAGTATTTTTTACGAAAGTAAACTTCATCCACAACTTAGAATCAGTAATGCGATATAATGAGTTGAACGAAAATATAAAAAAATAACAGTAGTTTGTAATGTTTATATTTTTTAACAACCTTAAGTAGTTTATATTTTGGATAAAGAGCATTTTATATTGTTGCGACACCTAGCAAAAAAACTATATTATATAAAAATATTTCAAAGCATTTCTTGGATGGATTTTGTAACAAAGGTATGCGAGATACGGCTGGTCGGTACTCTTAATTAATCACCCTGTATGGTTATGTCTCAAAAACAGAAATCTGATGGATGATATGAATATAGAGAATCACTTTACACAGTAGAGAAAGGTTTGTGTTATTGGCGTCAACTGTTAAAGTGTTCCATGTAGGCTTTGTTTCTGTTTCCCGGCGTCAATAAGGAACATCACTGTTGATTAGAACCCAACATTTACTGGTAATTCCCAAAACTTCGTCTCTAAAAATGGTTTCTAATTGAATAATAATGTTCGAAATCGCACACAGGTGTAGTCCCTGAATCCGACTCTGCCTAAAGCTATGTATTAACGTTAAGATTTTGGAGAAGGCGCAGGGATTTCCTCGAATTATCTATCATTATTTTTTTGTGACTATTCTTATCTACACATTTCCAGGGAGGTCGATTGTTTTTGGGAGCCGCAATCGAGAAGTTTCCTGAATAGAAGGCACATAATATATAAGCAACTACCTACCAATCGCAGTTTTTAGTTTACAATTTGATCTCGTGGCAGAGTGAAATAGTGAATAGTAAAGTATTTATATAAATTAAGTCTAAGTAGATAAACAATAGTGAAGTGTTTATATAAATTAGTGTAAGTGAATATACTGTGTATTTAATATAAATTAGTGAATAGTGAATAAAAAAATTAAGTGAGTAGACCTATCGTGCGTATAAATTTATCACATCCGTCGTAATAGAAAACTTTTAAATAAATAAGAAAAACATTACATTGGTGTCGGAAGTGGGATAATATGAATAAATACTCACGTAAGCGTGGTCAAAAGACTAAGTGACCTGAAAGTGACGGAACTAAGAGCAGAATTGGAAAATCGTGAGTTGGAAACGTCCGGTAAGAAACTGAGTTAGTAGAAAGACTTAAAGTGGCACTGGAAAATGACGGCTTTGATCCAGAAACATTTTTATTCAATGACGAGGCTTCCACCTTAATCTCGTCAATTTCTGACATGTATAAGAAGATTTCAACGTATGTGAAAAAAGATATTTCTACTATGAAGAACGATATTTCTGCTAACATGGACAAACTCTCGTCTCTTAAATCGAATATTGAGGATAAAATGACAACGATAGACGAGAAAATCAAGGAGTTAGAGAGAAATATTGCAGATTTAAAACGCCAACAGAAGAAACAAGAGCTTTTCAATAGGACGAAGACTGTCAAACGGCTTTTGAAACCTTGAAGAGGCATTTAACCACGGTGCCGATATTAGGATATCCATTACCAGAAGGAGACTTTTTTCTTGACACTGACGTAAGCAACGTAGGAATTGGAGGAGTGCTCTCACAGATCCAAGGAGGGCTAGAAAGAGTGCTGGGATATTTCAGTAAAGTCCTCTCCAAACCATAACGAAACTAGTGCGTCACAAGAAGAGAACTTTTGGCGGTAGTGAAGTCCGTGGAACACTTTTACCAGTATCTCTATGGAAGGAAGTTCATAATCCGGACTGATCCCGCAGGATCATGAGTATGATCCTCACCTAAAGATGATTCGGCAATGGAAGGCTGAAAATCCGCGACTTACCCGGCAAGAAGTTTCAAGATTTTCAACGACACTCAAGGCATATTGGGCTCAGTCGGACTCCTTTGTCTTGGAAGAAGGGCTGTTGAAAAGAGTCCTTGAAAACGATGATGGTTCCGAGATGAGAAGGCAGATAGTTATCCCGAGAAGGAGAGTAGCCGAGGTACTGAGCAATTTACACGACAGACCATCGGAAGGTCATCTGGGAGTGAAGAAAACCATTCAGCGAGTCCGTGACAGGTTTTTATTGGATGAACAGCTCCGACGATGTGAAGGACTGGTGTAAGAAATGTACGACTTGTGCTACGAGTAATGGATCCCATCGCTAGAGAAAGGCACCTATGAAACAATATAATGTTGGAAGCACTTTCAAAAGGATTGCTTTAGACATCGCTGGACCATTTCTGACGACAGTAAATGGGGGTAAATACATCCTGGTTGTAATGGATTATTTCACAAAGTGGGTAGAAATTTACGCGATCCCGAATCAAGAGACCACAACTGTCGCAGATGTATTGGTGAAAGAATTTATTAACCGATATGGAGTGCCCCTGAAAGTCCACAGCGATCAAGGAAGAAATAACGAGAACCAGATATTCCAGAAAATTTGTGACAAGCTGGGAATGAAGAAGACCAGAACAACAGCGTTGCATCCACAGTCAGAAGGAATGGTCAAAAGAATGAACAGGCCCATTGTAAAATACCTGTCCAAAGTAGTTTCCAGCCACCGGAGAGATTGGGACCAGTATATTTCGCTATTTGCGTTGGCTTATCGATCTGCCATAAATGAGTCTATGGGTGAAACACCTGCGAAAATTCTGCTTGGACGTGAAATGAGGCTTCCTTGTGACCTGGAGTTTGGTTTTTGGCCTGGCAAAGATCTAGCAGGAGAAGATTACGTGATCCAATTGAGAAGGTTGGACGATGTGCACGAATTGGTTCGAACGAATCTTCAAGTTGCCAGCTACAGAATGAAAAAACGGTGCGACGCACAGGCCACAGAATGCTGTTTCAAATAAGGGGAGAAAGTATGGTTACACAACCCTACAAGGAGTAAAGGATTTTCTCCAAAACTAAAGGAATCATGGGGAGGTCCCTACTTAATAAAGGAGAGGATCAACGACTTAATCTATCGCATAAGCCAGCTCCCCAGTGGAAAACCGAGAGTAGTCCACCAAAACTGACTAGCGCCATTCGTAGGAGACTATGACAAAGAGGAAGGAGTGAACTACCTACAACAAGGTCTGACACAGCTTTCGGAGAATTTATGGGCGCTTACGGAGGTACCGGGAAAGCTAGATACGGAGTCACTACTGAACAAAGACAAGATTTGTTCACTGGCACATAACATCTCCGCCAGTAACAAACACGCACGAGGGTTGGCAACCGTCTTTCGAAAGAAGTTTGGACAATTAGATAAACTTGAAGATCAGATGCCAGCTCCTGGGAAGACACTGAGACTCAAACACAATTCGCGGTACGTCTTGTACCGGGTAACAAGAAACGAATTCCCAGATCGATCCACCTACCGGAATGCGTGGGAAGCGTTACGAGGCCTTTGAGATCATGTGTTGTCATCCTACGTAAAGAAACTAGCAATGCCCAGGATAGAGAGCAACCAGTTGGATTGGCGAGTCATGAGGAACATGATACAGGTGATCTTACAAGATACCGGTATCCACATATTAATTTGCAGCGACACGCCTCGTTATCGGTACCCGTTGAATACGGAGCCCTGTTATTTCCATACGACCGAAAAGTGCAGACATGGGTCCAATTGCCGATTTAAACATCCAGTTCCGGCTACACAGAAGTTCCAGGAGGAACTTCCTTTTAATGAAGGGGTAATGTTGCAAAATCGCACACTGGTGTAGTCCCTGAATCCAACTTTGTCTAAAGATATGTATGAAAGTTAAGATTTTGGCGAAGGCGCAGGAATTTCTTCGAATGATCTATCATTATGATTTTGTGCCTATTATCTAGACATTTCCAGGTAGGTCGATTGTTTTTGGGAGCCGCAATCGAGAAGTTTCCGGAATAGAAGTCACCTAATATATAAGAGACTACCTACGAATCGCAGTTTTTAGTTTACAATTTGATCTCGTGACAGAACATTGAAATAGTGAATAGTAAAGTATATATATATATATATATATATACAAAGAGATTCATGGGTAATTCACGCAAAATAAAGGGCTACTGAAATAGAGTGGTAACCGTGGACATGCATGTTTCTGGCTCATTGAAGACACAAATGAGCGTTTGGTTTCCCTGCTGAAATCCGTTATTTTGTGTTTTCCCATTTTTCGATTAACATCTTTGCTCCCAAATTTCACATCCTTATTTGGTTATGCCGTGCTGAAGAGGCAAATGAGCCAGAAACATGCATGTCCACGGTTACCACTCTATTTCAGTAGCCCTTTATTTTGCGTGAATTACCCATGAATCTCTTTGTTGTTGTTGTTAACATATCAGGCGATATTCCTACATCTTCTTTATATATATATATATATATATATATATATATATATATATATATATATTGAATCTAAGTAAATAAACAGTAGTGAAATGTTTATATAAATTATTGTCAGTGAATTTACGGTGTAGAATATATGATGTAGAAATTGTAATACATGATGATTAATATACAGGATATTACTACTGAACTCACTATTTATTACCACTACACCAACAATTACACTGTCTGACGCAAATCGCGCGTCAGTTAGTGGAATTGTGAGTGCTCTTAAAGTGATAGTAAATAGTGTGAACATCATCAACTGTTCCAGTTATTCCAACTTACACAGGATATTGAAAAGGAATTTAGCAATGAATTAGGGAATCATCATATCTAAAAAATAAATAACGCACAATCTGTATGACTTTAGTCTCTCCAATTAGTCGAGCTCGACTGAATAAGCCATTCACAAAAAGATAACTACCAAACCTATAAGGTTATTTAACGATTTAAAAGATTTATTTCCATAAATAAATCAACAATTTTACAATATTATCCTTTCTCCATGTAAATACATATGTTCTCTAATTTTGTCTTGACGTGCATTTCATCTAGTTAGTCTTAAAATAACTGATGTTTATAGACGGTTTTATTGTAGAAATTACCTTTTTATGGACACAACACAAGATTACTCGTTTTAGTATAGGAGATAAATACAATTCTGGCATTTCCTCAGTTTGTAACACCTTATGAAAAGAATATTTTTGAATTTTTTACGATGGAAGGAAAAAACGATTTCATAAAGTACAGAAATGTTGAAGCAACTGAATAGGTTCAAGAAAACCTTTCACCCTACCTCAACGACTTTTATTTATTGATGCCTGATCTAGTTGCAATGCGATCGGTTAACAAATCATGTTCTCTTGTTGTCGACAAATGACAAATTTATTTAATAATGGCGTTCAAAATGACGTACAAACTTGAAATTCGCAAAAGGTGTCTACTGCTTGGTTAGAGTGTTGCCCAAAAGGGAAGTCGTACACTTGTTCAGAAATCAAAACGTCACGTCAGTCGGGCAATACGACAATGAAAAATCAGGATGTTCCCTTTAAAACAATAAATTCAATTTTAACTTCCAGTATAGCCGGAAGTGCTGTGAAAATAATATTTTGAATGTACTATAAATTTTGTACAGTACTGAATAATAGTTGTACCGCTTTTAATATAGAACAAACTTGGAACATATTTATATTTTATCTATAACAATATGATAAAAGAATCAAACTGCACTAACTAAAAATAAAGAGGCTACAGAAGAGGAGTGGTAACCGTAAACATGTATGCTTCTAGCTCACTAGCTGTCATCAGTACGGTATAACCAAGTATGGGTGTAAAATTCGGGAGCAACGATGTTGAATGAAACATGGAAGAACACAAACAACGGATTTCAATAGGACAACTAAACGCACATTTGTGCCCTCAATTGGAAGATTCCGATTTTGGAACAACAACCAATATCAACACGGAGACACATAAAGCTCTCCTGTGTGCAGATACCGGCCCGGAGTAAAGAAACAAAATCAAAGAATGAATAACGCGTGAATTTAACAAAAACAGAGAGCAAACAACAAGTGTTTTCATGGGCGAAGCACGCATAAATAAAGATGCTACTGGAGAGTAGTGGTAACCGTAAACATGTATGTTTTTAGCTCATTAGCTGTCATCAGTACGGTATAACCAAGTATGGGTGTAAAACTTGGGAGCAACGATATTGACTGAAACATGGAAGAACAGACCTCTATCTCTGGTTTCATCATCGATTCCTTCACTCCAGCTCTTTCTCTTGGCCTTCCTCATCGTCTTCGTCCAGCTGGGTTCCATGTTAACACTTGTTTAGGCAATCTGTTCTCCTATATCCTGTGTACATGCCCGTACCATACTAGTCGTTTTGTTCGGATGTCATCATCTAGACTATGTTCCACTTACATTATTTCTCTATTTCTCTGGTTGGTGACTCTTTCTCTCCTTGATCTTCCTGCAGCCCTTCTCCAGTAATCCATCTCTGTAGCACACAACATCCTTTCCGTTCTCTTTTTGATTTGCTATTCTTCTGAACCATATGTTATAATAATTTTCATGATAACATTGTAAATAAGCCTTTTTTATTCGAGGTATTTGTATCCCACAACACCCCATTCATCAGCGTGTTTCGATCTTTAATGGCATCGACCTAAATATTTATATTCATGGCAGGCTTTGATGCGTTGTCCGTTATTGAGGACTAAAACTCAACTTCGTCCATATATTCAGGTTTACTTCCAATCCCCACTTTTTGTACTCTTCAATTAGTTTTCTCGTCATGTATTCCAGATCCTCGTAATCCTGTGCCACTACTATTTGGTCATCGGCGAAACGTAACATGTAGATAGTGCTATCGTGCAGAGGAATACCCATATGTACTGACATTTTCTTTGTTTCAACACTTGTTCTAAGTAGATCTTGAATAGTGTAGGCGAAATACAACACCCTTGTTTAAGCCATTTTGTGACCCTAAACCCTTTCGTCCGTTTATCTTTTATTTTAAACTTTGCCTCAGATTTGTTATATAGAGTTTCTATGGATTTTATTAGTCCTACCTTAATATTTGAATACTAAAGAAAGAGTATTTTTGAAAATCATAAAAAAGACCTAGCCAATCTAAACAGAATATATAAATCTATTTTATGAATGTCTGTGTACGTGTTCTAAAAATAATTTAAATTTTAATTTGTTCCTCTCCTTATGGCGGCTGCACACTCTGGCTCGCTCGCTCCCGGTATCGTGTGGGTATTTTGTCAAAGGGTCTCGCGTTCTCGCGCGAATAGTGAGTATGCCACTGTACACGACTAAAACTGATCTAGCGAGAATGTACATGGTCGCCCCCAGAGAGCCGAAATGTCTCGGGGGAGACCACTGAAATGAATAACCTAAACTGGAACAACCACGACACATTATACAAATGAAGCCACGTAGTTAGACAAGAACAACTGCTGTGAGAGGGAAGGCTATCTTTGTTACACTCGTACAGTTAAATAGCAGAAATGTGATAATTATCTTTAAATTTAAAAGAAAATGCTAAATACATTGAAATATCCTTTTTATATATACGAAAATGTAAGGCAGGGTATCGAGCAATTTTTTAAAATAATCAATATACTTTGAAGTTTAAAAAAAACGGATAATAAGGTGAGCGTGCTTTGTTATTATACATTTTTTCCTTATGAATTATTTGTTTTCATTCAGTGTTAGTATTTTAATCAATTTAGAGCTGTTGAATAAAATTTAATACAATTACAAATTTTCCTAGTGCGCAATGAATAAATTTAAATAATAATAGCTTTATTGAAATTATTTAAAATACCTAGTCTGCCAGAAAGAAATTATTGTCATCATGTATATTTGTATTTAATCAATAATAAACCAAATGAACAAAACTTATGAATAATAATTTCTCAAAACGCAATTAATAGAAACACATTAGACAGAGAAAGTATTCCTCCCACGGCATCTGTCTTTGTCTATAGTATCAAAGAATACACCAACAACAAGGAGCGAAGCTTAGGCTTTTTGACAATTCATTTTCTGAATGCGCATGTGTGATAGACGCCATTGTTTTATATGTGTTTTACGTCAATGTCATATTCTTTGTTATTAAACAAAAATACGCTTTTCATTTATTTATTTACTTTGATTTTGAACAATACCGTTTAGTAAAAGTGACTAGTGGCACTCTTAGTGAGAAATTATTGTATTTATTATGGGAAGAATAAGTTGTGTAGTTCGTGGATGTCACTCAAGAACAGGAGAAAAGATAACTATGTTTGGTTTTCCCAAAGACCCTGTGTGAGGTAAGAGAAATTGTTTCCATATGCAATGTATTATAGGTATATATTCATTTTTCAATATTTTACATTTTATTTTACATGTACCTATGCATTGTAAGTTGTGTAATTCTATGTTTTTGTTTGTTAACGTTGATCTGTCCCTCTACCTTTAATAACATGTAATGATAATATTATGTACTACAATGAGCTTTCTGCTGACGAGCCCTGTTCTGCAAAAAATATGTTGAATAATAATACATAAAATTCAATATAAATTAATAGTAGATTTCTTTTATAGACATTTGATAATATAAAAATATACCTACCTTTATTTACTTTTTAGGGTACAGTTATGGTTGGAAGCTTGTAACCGTAGAGATTTGTTTGGAAAGACTACAGATGCTTGACAAAAGAATTTATAGGTTGTGTGAACTTCATTTTGGTCTGGTAGAGTGTAACTGTTATATTATATCACGGAAATTATACAAATTTTACATTTAAGCACCAACATTATTGTAATTTTATACCATCATGTATTTTGAATTTTTTCCTTCTGTAATCTGGTATTCTAAATATATAATCTATATTACTGTATTGGTTTTAATATCTACCCTATCCTACACATACTGCTACTTAAATACATATTTACACATAATGAATTTCAATATCAATATAAGAAAATAAAAATCATTTGATTAAACAATAGCATGTTATTTTTAGTTCAAAAACAGAAACTTAAATTATGTATAAAG
The DNA here is from genome assembly GCA_963921935.1 of Galeruca laticollis. Taxonomy (NCBI): domain Eukaryota; kingdom Metazoa; phylum Arthropoda; class Insecta; order Coleoptera; family Chrysomelidae; genus Galeruca; species Galeruca laticollis. Next base: position 180,443,536 of record OY998180.1, read on the forward strand.
AAATACTAAAGCATATTTTTCACATTATTTGTTAAGCCCAAGCGTCTCGTTAAATTAACTTTATCAACCGACAAATTAAGTTTAACGGCACGCGTTCTGTTTAATAAATAAACGGTTTTAAAGATCAAAACTTTTCCGCATCTGTGAGACAAACTGAATAATACCCTATCATAAAATTGTCACTTATATACACTTCGGAGGCTCTATCGTACTAACAAACCGAAATTTATCCAAAAATATAGTATATATGGATTTATAGGACCCGTTGTAATCGCTCTGGTGAGCTGAAAATCAATACGGTTCATCTGTGATACACACTGAAAAATAAACGGTTTTAGAGATTAAAACGAACTTTTCCGCATCTGTGAGATGCCCTGAACAATATTCTATCATAAAAGTGTCTCTTTATACCCTTCGGGCGATGTATCGTGCTAACAAACCGAAGTTTCTCCCAAAATAACCAAAAATGTATATCTGGATTTATGGGACCCGCTGTACTCGCTCTAGTCAGATGAAAATCAATAAGGTGCATCTGTGAGAGACCCTGAAAAATATCAAATTATAAAATTGGTGACTTTTATACACTCCGGGAACTGTATCGTGCTAACAACCAGAAATTTCTCCCAAAAGGACCAAAAATGCTTCAGGTACCATAGCAGCCGTTGTACTAGCTCTGGTAAACTAAAAATCAATAAGGTTCACCTATAAGACTATACAATATTCAATCATAAAATTGGTCACTTGTATACACTCTTGTATCGTACTAACAAACTGAAAGTAGTTTTTTTTCAAAATTCCAACTTTTTTTGGGGTAAACCAATACTTTTCTCGCATATTAGATAGGTTGGGCAGAGAAGTAATATCCAATTATAATATTGGTCACTTGTATATACTCCGGAGGCTGTGTCGTGGTAACAACCCGAAATTTCTCCAAAAATGTAGCACTTCTAATGCCATATCACCAGTTATACTAGCTCCAATGAGCTGAAACTCAATAAGGTTCATCTATATGACGTCTTGAATAATATCCAATCATAAAAATGATCACTTGAAGACACTCCAGAGGCTGTATCGTGCTAACAAACTGAAATTTTTCCAAAAATGACTAAAATTTGGTACTTTAAGTACCATAGCACCCGTTATACTGGCTCTAGTAAGCTGAAAATTAATAGAGTTCATCTGTGAGATGCCCTGAACAATATCCCATCATAAAATTGGTCACTTGTATACACTCCGAAGGCTGCATTATGCTAACACCAAAAATGACAAAAATGTACTTCAAGTACCATAGCACCCGTGGTACTGGCTCTGGTGAGCTGAAAATCAATAGGCTGTATCGTGCTAACAAGACGATGTTACAGGTTTTTTATGCTTACATTTTTCATTGACAATTAATACTTTCTTGGAATAATGTTTTGACAATACATTAGTAAACAATTATTTTTTGGAATGTTTGGTTTACATTTTTTTCTGCCTGTAAAATATACCTTCACAATTTTTAACCATTTTCTCAGTGTAAATATTTATTAGTTTTCTGTCAACTTCAGTTTTTCAAGGTCATGAAATTTTACCCCTAGGACATCAAAAGATTTATGCCGGCTTTCGCTTCTTGTTGTTGGTGTATTCTTTGATATTGATAGTATTGCTTCATATTTGAAAGACATTCGACCTTTACGTGTGCGTTCCAATATGTTTATTCATTTCAGTGGGAGAGACCTACAGAGAGCACTTGGACGAGAGTGTACAGCCGCCATTATATATTATAAATGTAATCAAGAATTTTAACAATTTAAAACAAAAAATTTCTAATATAAATAGTAATAAGTGTGTGTTTTTTGATAATGATCATGTTGGAAACAGTGATATGTCCATAATGTATTGATGTATATTATATGAGTAACAATTTGATAAATATCGTAAAAAAGGCCAACATTATGTCGTCAATAAACATAAAATAAGAAAAAAAGATCTTTTTCCTACATCGTGCAATACCTTCATCGAAATGTTTTATTTCACAATAATTTGCATTGAAAATTCGTTCTTCAAAATTATTTAATTTGGTATAACGGAAAACAGACTGGAGTTGACGCAAATAAATTTTTGCGAAGTAAGTTTTCATTTTTTTGAGAAACAGTTTGAAATTCCCACACATTATAATAAAAAGAAAAAATATGACGTTCCAACCTCAACACCAACGTATTTAATATATTATATAGGAATGAAACTGTCATAAATTAAAACTGTGTAAATTCCTATTATTACTGAGAATTTCGTTAGTAAAATTGGATGGACGAAGGGAAAATAATGCTATTGCCGGGTGCACATAGAGGGGTGGAAACTAATGGCATTTCAAAACATCACTCTTACTTCTGCACAGGCTACGTATCCCCTTATATGTGAGGAAACTTTATTTATGAGAATAATGGAGGAATTTTGTGATGATTCACAAACAGAAAATTTTGGAATCACAAATTTAATCACAGTACTATTGTCATTGACTATACCCGTATTGTTGGTCAAAATAAGTCAATTAAGCAATAATGATAGATATGTTTTATTTTCCGGCCTCTTCTAAAACTACGTTTTCAATTCTCGTTATAAGTCACGGGGTTGTAAATAAATTTCATTCGTCCAGGGTAATGTATATTATAATATCCCTTTTGGGCAGAGTTTTCCCGGTTTTCATATTTTGTGTTTTTCTATTGTAAATCGCTTTAAAATTCAAGCAATATAACAATACTGTATCCATTCAACAGTGCACTTCTGTGCACAAAACCAAAAATTCCGGCATATGCGGTAGATATTTTTTGGTTTTAGAGTTTTTTGGCCCTATTTATTTGTATTTGAACATTGGCACGCGAAGACTGTGATATTCGCATTATAAACGGAAGATGGCGACTACTGCTTTGACCGTATTTTTTTAAATGGCAAATCGCAAGCATGCTGGAACAGTGGTGAAGAGCTACACTTAAAATTATTGACCTTTACCCTGACGTCATTAATATCTGATAACATAACCGACAAATGTCAAATTATTTTATTTTGTTCTTCACTACTATTAATAGAAAGAGATGCCAATATATATATATATATATATATATATATATATATATATATTATAATATATATTTATTTTATTTATATAAACAATTCTAATTTTATTTTATATTATAGGTTAGATATTTTAATTATTTATTTAATTTATTATTATTCTATTGATAATTTATCTATTTCATTTTATATGTTTGTTTTGCTAGCTCAGTTCTTTTTATTTGGGAGCATGAGACTCATTCCACTCTTTGGGTTCCAGCATATATTATTTTATATTCTTTTATTAAATAAAATAAAACACATTAATTGCTAATATTTTAATTTATCAAAGACATTTTATTTCAAAAATAGATACTCGATACGCCAATGGCATAATAAAACCTCAGTCACAATATGTCCATCCAACCATTCTATGCGCATGCTCATATAAGCGAGATTACGCGAACAAAGTCAAACGTTCGTGTTATAATAGAGACGCCTGCTAGCTTCTATGGATATTATTCACATCAGAATTGTTTTCTTTAATAATGGTGATGGTAAATATTATAAAAGGATTTATGTGTAGGAATTACATATACATACTATTAGATAATCAGAAGAATTAAATAGACACTACATATACGGTTTGGATAGATTACCTCTATACATTGAAATACAATTTTGCCATACGATTCTTAATCACGTAAGTAGTCACCATTATCTTTTAACAAAATGAAGAATATTCATGAAATTTTCTATTACTAATCTCAATTTAAAATCTAATCTCTTTTTTAGTTCGACCGATCTTTTTTAAATGCAAATGTACTTTATAATTGGTAATTATTACTGGATTTAGAATTATATTGTTATTATTGGCCAATAATATTAAAATCACACTTACCTGGAGTCTGTAGTCTGGATATTACCACAGCTGGTAACAGGAACAAGCCGACTGGAAACAACGCTTCCCAATTTCTGGAGATATATTGGAGATTATCGGGAATTACTGGCTATAAACAATTGTAAGTACTTGGAGTATGTTTTCTATTATGATTTACTTACTTTCTATGGTTTTTTATTAAAATTCACTTAAATTTTGTTGGAGACTAACTTGTTCTTAACTACCGATGCCACGCACTTCCCTCTCAGCTTCCTCCCCGATTGTCGATTTTTTTATCAACATGCTACATGTTTCAAAGCTCACTGTTCAATCAAATTTTTGTTTCATTTCCGCTTTAGCAAAAATGACCTGTCACAATATGCTTTTTCCTGAGATATTAAAGTTCTACTCACTTTAACTGCACTTTTAAAGTTTCAGGAAAACATATGATTATAAATTTACCTTAAAAAAGTTTTTTCTTCCTTTAATTTATACAGAATTTGAATAAAATAAGTCTTTGACAAGTGATAAAATTCATGGTTAATACACTGAAATTACAATATGAATTATCGTTTTTCTACATGTAATAAATTTTAAATAATATCTAAAATTTATGACACAATTCCTCTTATATAATATATGTTTTGTTTTTTTATTTGACACTATATATATTTTATAATTTTGATATTGACATTTATATATCACCATCTTATTATCAATTTCCTTTCCCTGTTAAAATATAGAGAGTAATTCAAAAATATGACATATCATCAGAGTTATGTCATCTTGGATTTATATATATATATATATATATTTATTTGTCCAATTCTTTATAACAAGTATTGATTATTAATCTTCATCTTATAGTTGTGTTAACTATGATAAATAATGCTTGTTTGTTTTCAGATAAACAGCTGATTCCATACTGACAAAAATACTCCATACTCGATATAAGTTTTTCATACTTTTAGATAACTATTAAGATAATTTCTCTATATTTTATTGTTATTCTTTTTATTATATCAACAAATGATTTTATAATATAATTATATATGAGTTTTAATTCTGACTGTGGTTTTTTTATGTATCATTTTATTAATGATATTAGATATGTGGTTCAGTATATATATATATATATATATATATATATATATATATATATATATTATAATATTTTTAATGTTCTACTGTTTTTATAATTATGTATTATATGATTTTATTTGAAATTTGATTATTAGATGCTGTTGTTACAATCGTGGTAGTAACTAAACTAATGTGTAAACACCTTTATCACTGAATATAACCTATTTGAAATGTTGACAGGAATTGTCAAATTATTATGCCCGGCTCAGATGAATATGAAATTTTATATTCTGAAAGATAAATTACTACAAAATCGACTTACTCGCTCTCACCTCAGGGAGGGTTCAAAGATTAAAAAAATTAATAATTTAAAATTTTAAATTTATAAATTTCCAAAGAATATTCCAAAATTGTCAATTATACTATTGCAAATCTATAGTGACTGCTTGTTCAATATATTCTAAGACCATTAAATTATCTAATGACATCTACAATTTTTCTGTCACTGAAAATTAACTAAATGTCACTGATTATATCAAAAGTTTTATAGGATCCAAAATTTTTCAAATTCAATGAAATAGGAGTTGAATTAATACCAAAGTGAGTTGGAATCAAAAATTATATATTATATACCATCAGATAACAAGTGAAAATGAATTATTATTCCCAAAATATAATAAAGAACAATAATCGTACTTTCTACGAACCTTAAAATTAAAAAAAAACAACCTATATACTAGAAGAACAACATAATTAACTACTTATTCTAAACGTTCAAATCGTCGAAAATTACACTTGACGTGTATAAATGTCAAATAACTATATGCGATAAAATTGTCTATTAAAAAAAAATTTTCTCTTCTCTTCAGGTGAAATTTTATATATCTTTAACGTTAATTTTGTCAGTATTCAAAAATGTGATATAGATGCATCTATCTTAATTTTATTTAAAGGCCTGTTAATTCTTGAAAAATAATTTATAAAATCTGGACTGCACTCACCAACTAGGTATCAGGATCACTCGTTCTGATTCTAAGCACGTCTTTTAGAATCGCCGGAACCACTTTTCTAAATTTATAATTTAGAACATGGAAAAATCACTAACACTATTTCAATATAATTATTTAAGGAATTATTCACGCACTGATCTTATCATGCTAATTATTATAATCTGATGCTATTTTAATATATCAATTACTATTATATTATTCAGCAAACTTGAGAGAACTCATATTAGATGTTCTCTCGAGAGGGGTTCAAAATCAACTAACTAAACTTTTTCCATAAATAATTCTCTTCTCCTTTGGTTACCAAAGAAAAAAATACAAATTTATGTTTTCATATAATAAAGAGAGATTTTCATTCTTTTATTCTAATTGTAATTTTTTTACCAGCGACATCTGTATTCTTTTTTTAAAATCTTTATAAAATCTATGTATCATTAAGTATCTTCTGCATTATTGTCATTCGAAATTGTAATGTCAAATTTTATTTGCATATTGAATCTTTTAAACTATTTATAATACATTGTATATCACTAGTATTACATCCAAATATGTACATTTTTCTTTATTTCAATGTTTTCTTTAGAATTTAGATAGAGTATATGTATTAATATATATATATATATATTGAACCAGATATCATAGATATTAAGAGAATTAGTTCTATAAAACTATGTTGCTAGTATGAAAATGTATGAAAATAATATAATTTAAGAAAACACAATTAAAAAGGAAACACTTTTCTTAATTCAAAAGCATATCAAGTAAAGATATATTAAATAATAGCCTATAACAATATAATAAATAAAGAAATTACCTCAATAATAATATAAAATAAAGAGATTGCCTAACCAATGTAATGATGTAAATAAAGTTGCCTAAGACGAAGAATATCTTCTGTAACGTGATCAGCTGTTCACCTAAAAAGAAACAATTATATCATCAAGTCAAGAGAATTTTAGATATAAGTAGTTTCATAGATAAACAATTAAACATAAAGAAAATGATATATGTCTGTAAAATGAACATAGGATTAAATAATAATTTATTAATTGCGTTAGTAGAAATAAGTTAATACAAGAATTAGATGGAGAATACATAAAAGGATTTATGATTTAAGTTATATAATTGTAACAGTAATAGATTGTTTATGACAATATTAGAAACAACATCTATGTATATAACCAACTCTAATTTATTTGTATGATTAAATTTCAAAAGACTCTCTACAAGTGTATTAGAAATGTGAAATAGAATATTTATGAACTTTTCTATTAATGTAAACCCAAATCAAATAATTCAATTGCATAGGACAATATCTGATTGGTTAGAAACAAAATGACAGATAAAATTTGCAATCAACAAGTATTGAAACAAACTTTGGTAGATAGTGACCTGAAAACAAACAAAGGACTTTGTTTGTTGAAAAAAAGTGAAAATCGAGAGGAAGCGAGGATTATGAGAAGTGGCGTCGAAAGGTGTGGACTGTGTGTGAGAGTGTTCCCGAAATTTTCATGGAGTTCCCTAAATAACTTAATAAATTTTAATATAACTATGAAAAACAATCTTGTGTAGTACTCACCGATAATCAGACACAGTTGTTCTGCAAAAAACCAGCAGAATTTCTGCAGAAATTGGTATTGGAACTGCAGAGAAGTATTCCTGGGGTCCAGAAGAGTTATCCCAATTCCAGAGCATCAGGTCAGTGTTCTTTTAAACTATTATTGGCCAATAATAATAAGCAAAAAACTCAAATAAGTGCTTAGTTCCGTATTTTGATAAACATTCACAGCAATGATCGATCTAAAATATAAAGAAAACGGACTTTATTTAATTAGTTAATAAATTAAATCTTTAATAATAACAAAAAGGCCTAATTTCAATAAATAAATAATTCAAAAGTACGTACGCCATTTTATCATAAGATGATGCTTAACTTGTTTCCATGTAATCTGTCTATTTGTTTATAAATTGTATAATAATTCCATGTCTATATAAATCTTTTAATACTTTTCTTCCACAGCATATTGATAACATTTTCATGTATATTCTTCACATAAATTCTGGTATGTTTTAAACCATCTGAATGTTTCTTGATTGTTAATTCTATGTCATACTAATGAGCCACAGAAGCTCCATCTCACGTTATTAAAATTATGTTCATTTTACGCATGACTGGATTTTGAGCATGCGCACCGTTAAAAATATAAAATAAATAATTTCTTTAGAGGTGACCATAGGCGTCTCAAATAATTATTATCACATATAAAATATTGAATTTAAAATTAAATGTTGTTATAAGTAAAGTGTTTCTTTTATTTAAATGAAGGTAATACGTTTTGAATGCCAGGACTCGAAGAGTAGAAAGTGTTTCATGCTCCCGAATAATTAAAATAAAATAAATTACAAAACAATATAATAATAACCAACTGAGCTAGCCAAATCTAAATAAAAATTCTAAAAATAAAATTATAATCATCTAAATTCCACAACAATAATAAAAAGTAAGTATATAAACAAATTATAGTTCAATATATATATATATATATATATATATATATATATATATATATATATATATATATAGGAATTAGGAATAAAACTAGCGAATATTGGGGAATTGCAGCAAGAGAACGGAAAAAAGTGTACTGATAACGGAAAATAAAATTTCCAAGCTTACGAGCGAGGATGATTATCCTCATCATCAGGGAGACTAAAGTGAAAAACGCTGCTTCTCCGTAGTGTGTGTAGATGTCATGATAAAACCCCATGTCTGTAAGTAAAAGGAGGATAGTCTTTGCTGACTGTTAGGAATAAAACTAGTGAATATTGGGGAATTATATTTATATAAATTATAATTACCATTTGTGATGGAACATAAGATTTGTGTATTTAAACTTAAGTATGAAATATTGTTTAAGTCTTATTTGTTACGAAAACTATAAAAACCAAAACGATTAAACTCGAGCAAAACTTAGACATGTTCAGTCAGATTTCAGTTTCAGAGTTTGCACAGGTCAGTCACTTTCTTCACTATGTAAATGAATCGACTTTATCTCTATTCTCATGACAATTTCGACTATGCATTGGACGTCTATTAAGAAAAATACTATGTTATTGTAAAAACTTTTATTATCATACCAGCTGTAGTCCTATTCTGCCATGTTAACAATCCTAGTTGTCTGCACCCTTAGAATAAATAACCCAACTAAACCTTACCTGTTCCCGACGAAAAATCATCCATACATCTGCTTTTTATATGTACTCGGTAATCTCTGTTCGAGAATATCCCTTAGACATAATATCCCTTTGTTAATTTTATAAATATAAATTATGTTAGTTTATGAGCGTCTATAGTGTTGTGTTTAGTCGTCTTTATTATGTATTTATAATTCATTGACTCTACGTTTCCCTGATTTTTAATGATTTACAACTAAAGCTGGCAATAAAATCGAGAATTTATAACGTGATACTGATATATTATGAAAATACGTATATTTACAAAAACAGATCAAACATTTTTGAATTATTTTAAGTGCAATAGTTACTCCTACTCATTTTATAAGGCAAGTTCATAATACATGCTTAATAATTTAATGTTGATGTTTTAGAAATTTTGTTAAACATACATGTAGTAATAGCTTTGTATTTAGTATCGTTAAACAATCAGATTATTAACAAGTGTTTTTAATAGAATGACTTGTAATTATAATACGAGTAGTAACCAATACCTACAGGGTAATTCGTAACATATGCAAGCCGATTGCGATGAAGCTGCTTAATACAAAGTGAATGGTAATCGTTAATTATAAATAAACACTGCTGTCGAAAAGTTTGGAAACTGCTGGAGAAAATCAAGTAAAACAAAGCAACTTACATCTTTGTATTGATATAAAATTGAGAACTAGACAAAAAATACACTGGAACAAATAAAAAATTTGATATTTATTATGAAAATAAAATAAAATTTTAGCTTAATGGACTTGTTTGACCATTTGTTTCATTATTTACTATTCGTGAATTCTCAAAATAACCTGCGTTTAACTTGTTCCAATACTACTAATTTCTGAGCTCCGAGATATGCCAGGTTATTCAAAGCAAACTCAACGCGAGAAAGATCAGATGATTGTTACATGATTGTTAAAATCTTCACACCTTTCTCTTGTTCAAAAAGTTAAAAAGTTTGGCATAGTTTAGTCAAATGCTTAAGATCACTATTAGTCCAATACAATGAGAATTCAGATTACCATCCAAAAGGCAAGCATGTATTTTTTAGCATACATTTAAAGGTTTTATAGTAAAAAATGTCGAATTTCATTTGGTGGGTTGAAAATAATTAAAATCTAAGTACCCCATAAATATCTCAAAAACACACTTTTGAAGATTTGCAATAGAAACCGAGATATTTGCAATAAACGATTAAAATGTATAGCTCGGCCGTATTTTTAATCATATCTACAAAGTCTTAACGAATAATCTCATAGATGTAATTTTTTTATTAATTTAAAAGTTATAAACAGTTATATTTAAAAAAAAATTTCTTAACCAAAATAATTTTTTAAATCTACATTTTTTAAACATTTTTACATAAGACACGATATAAAAGTATACATTTACCTGACATTTTACCTGTCCTGTTCATATATTAAAACTGTGAGCTTCGTATTATTTATAAAAAAAATTACATCTCTGAGATTAGACGTTAGACTTTATACCTAGATATGATTTAAAAAAAGTTGAAAAATTCACATTTTTCGATTTTTATAAATTTTTGAATATTTCGCACTGCTGAGCTACAAATTTTTCGGTTTCTGTTGTAAATACGTTAACAGTGATTCAAGATAATTTTATAGAAAATTTTAATCCCTACACTTTTAGTTTGAAACTTTTAACATGTTTTTTATGTTTTTGAGATATTTTCAAAAAAGATATTTTTGGGGTAATTTTTAATTATTTTCTACCTGCCAAATGAAATTAAACATTTTTTAACTATAAATCATTATCTATAACTAACTAACTATAAATCCTTTAAATATGCTAATACCATATATTGGTCTGCCTTTTGGATGGTAATTTCACTCCTTATTTTTTTTTCTAAGGCATCGACTCCTGAGGTCATTAGCCTTATACGCATATGTAACCATATGTAAGAATGCATGTCACAGTTTGGAGTATATTCCTGTATCTTTTAAGAACTTCAAAACCTTTTTCAATGTATTCCATTCGTCTTTCAGGCACGTTTGAATATCATTCGGTAGGGCAAGTCTTTGTCTCATTACATCATATTGAGGGCAGTCTATGATAATATGTTTTACTGTCAACCTGGATCGACAGTAGTCGCATCTAGGTTGTCTGTCTCCCGCTAGCATGAATACGTTTGTGAGGCGAGTATGCTCGATTCGTAGTCTGGTTATCACAGCCCGATCTTGTCTATATTGGTAAGGTATTAGCGTCCAAGGGGTGGCTTTTGTTTTGATGTCTCGAAGTTTGGCATCTGTTCTATTCCACTCATTTTGCCATACCTCCAAGAACTTATGTTTCAAATGTAGTTTTATGTCATCTGGTCTCACAGGTATATTTTCTATTATATCTGCTTGCGCAGCTGCTCTAGCTGCTCGATCTACGTGTTCATTCCCTTCAATTTCGTGGTGACTTGGGATCCAAATGAACGTTGTGAGTTTACCGTTAGTTTGAAGCGGAGTCAGTATCACTAAAATAGTTTGGACCAGCGGATCTTTGCTGAATGGATTTCTCAGGACCTCAATCGAACTCTTGGAGTCAGTACAGATTATGTAATGCAATTTGTTTCCAAATTCAACATATCGTAGGGCTTGCATAATGGCGTATAGCTCCGCAGTATACACGCTGGTTTCCCTGGGCAATGCCCATGAATGGGATTTTCCAAGCGTAGTGAATGCCGAGCCACAGCCTCCCAGAGTTTTTGATCCATCTGTGAATATAAGTTGGTCTCCTGGGTATCTGTCAATAATTCTGTTGAATTCTGTCTAAAAATTGTTCGATTGACGTCTCCTTTTCTATATATCCCAATATCCATAGTTGCATGTAATGGGACGATCTTCCAAGGAGGTATTTCTGGTGGATCGAAATTGAGAACATTTGGAAAGGAATATTGCATGTAGTCAAGATCCTCTTTCAGACGGATACCTGCTGGGCGTGTTATTGTCGGTCGTCGTTGAAACAAGTCGTGTTCCTCATCATGGTATGGTGGATGGTTTGAATGGTTCGGTTGAGCTCAGATTCCCATACAGCAGTTGGCTAGCAGTTGTTTTCTTCTGATACTTAGAGCTGGGATACTTGCTTCAGCACACAAGGATGCATAAGGGCTTGTTCGAAATGCTCCTAGAGCTAGCCTGAGAGCGGTGCATTGTATTGACTCTAGAACTTGGAGCATTGTTTTTCGGGCTGATCCATAAATCATACCGCCATATTCCATTTTGGAGGCTATAAGTGCCTTGTACATATTTAGAAGGACGTCTTTATCACAACCCCAGTTGATGTTTGCTAACACTCGTAGAGGATTCAGTTCCTTTTTACATTTCAGAGCAAGTTCGTTGATATGAGTACTCCAGTTGAGTTTTTTAGCAAATATAAGCCCCAAGAATTTTACGTTGTCTCTACACTCAAGATCGTCGTCATATAGTTTTGGATCTTGGTGAATTGATCTTAGCCGAGAGAAGTGCACGCAATGCGTTTTTGTACTGGAGAATTCAAATCCCGGATATTTTGCTCGGCTAGTTATTGCAGCCTGCAGGGTTGTTTCTATTTCGGCCATTGTCTCGGCCGCGTAGAATATTGTGAGGTCATCGACATATAAGCATCTTCCTATAGCTTGGTGAAGATTATCAAGGAGTCCATTGACTGCTATCGCAAACAGCAGTACAGGGCGGATCCTTGGGGTACTCCATTTTCTAGTTGGTGTAAGTTTGATTGTGTTAACCCATTGCGTACTCTGAATTTTCTATGGAGAAGAAAACTTTGTATGAATCTCGGCATATTGCCTTTTATTCCCCATTTGTTCAATTGATCGAGTATGTTGAATCGCCAGGTTGTATCATAGCCACCATATGGCTTCTGTTAGCAAAACAGTTTTGAATTGCCCTTTCCAACATGAATAACTGATCAGTTGTGGATCTATGGTTTCTGAACCCAGCTTGAGAAGTTGTTAGTAGGTTGTTTTTTTCCAGATACCATCGTAGCCTTAGGCTTACCATATTTTCCAATAATTTGCTGAGGCAACTCGTTAGTGATATGGGTCGATAACTTGCTGGAGATGTTGGGTCTTTTCCCCGTTTGAGTAAAGGGATGATGATAGCTTCCTTCCACATTTCTGGGTATGTTCCGTTCGACCAGACTTCATTATATAGTTCCAGTATAATGTGCCTTGTTGATTCTGGTGCTTGTTTTATGAAGTCGTATGTGATTCTATCTCCGCCTGGTGTTGAGTTAGTCATTTCAGAGAGTGCGTAATCAAACTCCAAAGTAGTGAATGATATGTTGTGCTCTTCATGAAAATTGATTTTTCTCTTTGAATATTCCCTATGCTGTTGAAACTCGTGGTCCAGAATAAGTGTGCTACTGGCAGTTTCGAATTAATGAGCAAATTTTTCTGCGATTTCTTCTTTATTTGTAGTCGTTTGTCCATTTACTATGAGAACTGGGGTGACATCTGATACTTTTTCCTATAATGGCACGAATTTTCTTCCACACCTGTGACACCGGTGTCTCAGATGTTACAGTAGAGACATAATTTTCCCACGATTGTCTTTTACTGTTGCTAATTTTTCGCCTAGCCTTGGCTCGTGCCTGCGCGATCATATTCTCTTGTGTGGGTGATCTTTTGAATTTGTTGAATGCTTAATTTTTTTCTTTTATTAAAAAAGCTGTTTCTTCATTGCACCATGGAACCATTTTTTTTTCTTTAACGCCTTTTGTTTGAGGCACTGCTGTCAGGGCGGCTGATATGATCTTATCGGTGACTATTCTTGTGGCTTCATTGACACCTGTAGAATGGCAATTCAAAATTTTCCAAGTTCTCCTTGAATAATGCCCAATTGGCATTATCGAGTTTCCATCGTTTCGGAATGGCATGTGTTTCGGTTCGACCCACAAATTCGATAGATGTTGGAAAGTGATCTGTCAAATGGTCGCCGGGACATTTCCACTGAAATTCTGGAGCAACTGTAGGGGAGCAGAATGCTAAATCGAGAGCGGATAGGTTATCTGATCTTTGGTTCAGGTAAGTGCCTTCACCGGTATTTAAAAGGATCAGGTCATTATCGTTGAGAAGGTTTTCAATTAATCTTCCCCTTCTGTTTAATCTTTCAGAGCCCCACAGAGGATTGTGGGCATTGAAGTCGCCCACAATCAGGACTGGAGCTGGTAGTTGATCGATTACTTCTTGGATATCACTAGTATCCCAGTCACCATCTGGTAGGTAGATGTTACAGATCGATAGCTTCATCGGAAAATCCACACGAACTGCAATGATTTGAAGCCTAGACTGGAGTAGAATTTGTCTGTTGGGGATGTTTTCTTTGATGAGTATTGCAACTCCCACTCTGGCTCTGAGGTGTGGAACAGTGTCTTCTCTGTACGTCGTATAACCTTTGATATCGAAAATGTCCTGTTGTTTCAGGTGAGTTTCTTGTATACATATACAAAATGGTGATTTTCTATTCACTATATCTCTTAGCTCAGGATAGTGGTTTTTGCAGCCGTTACAATTCCACGAGATGAGATTCATTACATTATCCATTAGAATTGGTTTGTAAATATTTGGACATTCACTTTTGGTACATAAAAATATAATGATATAAATAAATTATATATACATGTAAATGTTCTTATCTAATATCACAGATTTTATCACAAATCAAAAAATAATGATACTAGGTAGGTGTAGTCGGGGCAGACTTTTTGGATTTGCCCTTTTTACGACTGTTAGAATTCCATGAATCCTAACCAGGAGCAATTTTTCATAAAATGGGACGACCCTCTTAATACATCTACTAAACGGTAAAACCGAGTAGTCGCCGAATTGACTCGAAGTAGATGATTCCCGCGTGGCTAACCTGGCAACGAGTAGAGTCGACAAAGTGCAACCAACAAGCTAACACCCTCTCATTTTCTTTTCTTTTCAATCCAAGCCTGAACCTGTGAGACACGATAATTATTCCGTTAGTAATTAGTGCAATGTATGAAGATCTACCAGAAACTGTAAGTCGATCAATATAAGTTTATACATATCAACTCGGGATATAACCAAAGCTACTGATTCGGATTAGTTATTGAGTAATATGTTACTGGGGAGGAAGTTTAATTATATTCACAAGTTTTGTAATTGGTTTACACATTTTCCTTATTTTTATCCCTTCTATGTTTGTTTGTTCTAAACGTTAGCGAATATCTAATATAAGTGACTCTTGATACATCAGATCATGGCTATGTTGCCACATTAATTACACCTACCTGTTAATAATAAAGGAACTTACATTTCTACGTATTTGAATTCGACTTTTATAAACCTTGTCAATCTATCCATGACGCAAAATTGGGTAGTGGTCCTTCGTCATTCGACAGTGTAGAAAAAGCAGATATACTATATCCTTAGTTTTATAATTGATTTTCCATTCCTGGGCCTAGCACCTATCGTAGGAGATTCTGCAATTATCTACAACGACCTCGCCTTGGTTTTGGTTTTTGTGAGCTTTCCCAATGAATACTTACGTCAGAGTCTGATTCCTCCACCGCTGATATATCTTTGGCAGATTTATTTAGAGTACCCTTATTGCGACATTAGAAAAAGTAGTTCGGCTTAAAATGTTATTTGATCTACGCCTCTAAATTATAAATGTTTTGCAATTTCACGTCCAAAAATGGAGCAGGATCAATCTTTTCATATGCAACCTGCTAGCACTTTTTGGTTCGAAAAGTCCGTCGATAAAAACTCTGCTCCTGGTTCCAAGTAGCTTCTCCTTTTTCTCTTTTTAGATGTCATAATGTCAATGAATTTAATGAAACATGTCACAATCAAATTTATGTGCGTAAAAACGTATTTTATATTATAATGAATCTGATATAGAAATAAGTGTTAGATATAGTAGGTACATATGTAACTAGATTGCAAAATACTTGACAATAAATTTGTGTTTTTGCAATTTTTACCATTGTTCCTTAATTGTTAAAAATACGCAAAATTAATTCAGAGACTGAAAGTTTTTAATTAAAATTTTGGGATTATTCTGCACCAATTATACGTTAATAATCCTACGTTGAAAAGATATTTACCGTTTACCATTTAGCCTGGGGGGCTGGAAATATTGCAAATGGTCCGCCCCAAGGCCCTTCTGCAGTTACGTCATTCCAAATTTGGCCGATATTCAATTGAACAAATAGTTTGATTTGTGTCACACTATAAGAATGTATCCATGTATTCATTCTCTCTTCTCCTCTTTTAAAAAAGATTTATTTGTTTTGTTTCCAATAATATTTCATCATATTTGTAATGTATATGTCGGCGTCAATCTGTGAAATCCGTCATTCCCTGAAACGCCTAGTCATTTCACGTATTGCCGGCAAACAGTGTAACTCAACTTTTGGTACACCGTTTGCCTAATAGTTTCAAGCGTTTCCTGTAATAACGGAATTATTTCAGTCAAATGCTGTAACTAGCTAAATGATTTAAGCTACCCTGTTTGCCGGGTTTAGTCAATCATTGTAATTAGGACAGTGCTGCTAGTAGTGCATGAAAAGTTATTAATATTAAATTGTAAACATAAACTTATTTATTGTCAGTATGTATTTATTATATCAGGACAAATGTTTAGACAAATGAGTAAAAATAAAATATGATTCTGAGATGAAATTCGCCTATCTTAAGTATACATACTATAAAAAATCTTAGTAAGAACAAATAGAAACAAAATAATAACTAGCGTAGCTACAAAAATATAATAATATGGTTTATTATTATTTATTAGCGCGGGTGCGCTTCTATGTCACCTTGAATTACAAAGAACTTTTTTTGTTACTCAAACACATCTGTTTGACAAACATTGTTTTTTCGCTGGTTTACATGAACACTTAAAATATCCTTGACCTCCGGAAAGGGAGAGCGACTGCACAGCTTCTCGTACTGATACAAACTTTTCAGGAATATCATCTACTTGAAGAAATGCCTCTTTGGTTTCCATTAGATCAGGTCGATTAAACCATGATTTTATTCGACCAGCTACACATCCGACTTGATAGACCCCATTTTTGTAATCCGTTACAACACACATCAAATTTTGCATGTCAGGAGGACCTCTATCAATTTTATCAATAGGTAAAAGAACGCACGAACCTATATTTATTGGTGGAAGTTTTCTGGCCACATTTGTAAGCATTTTTTCTGCTGCTCGCTATTGGCCCCGGCTTGCATCATATCTGTTTTTGACATAATATACATTTACCTCCATTTTTAGGGCATGTAATGCATAACGTCATTTCTTCTTTACTAAATATTTTTTCTGTATTCTCATTGGTCATCAATGTGTCTATTTTCTCTTGATCTTCAGCATTCGAGTGAACAATATCCTCGGCAACATCCTTGTGACCATCAACCATTTCCTCCATGCCATGTGGTTTTACTATTTCAACAGATTGTGACTCTTCTTGCAGGTTTTCATTTTCCATATGTTCTTCTTCTAACATACGCAAGTCATCTTCATTTTCCACATTATCCAGTAAGTCTCTAGGTAGATTCATAGGAGAAAATCCAGCTTTAGGGTCAACTCCAAATAATGCTTTGTATGGTGAACGTCCAATTACTTTGCGGTAGGAACAATTCTTCTGAAACTGTACGAAATGACAGCCCAGTGACCAGTTTTTTGAACTATGGTCGTACATCAATGCTCTAAGCATATTTTCCACATCTTGATTGCTTCCCTCTATGCTTCCCTGCGATTGTGGATGCCTTGGTCGACCATACATTTTTTTTAATGATGGAACAGATGCCGTGAATTCTCGACCATTGTCGCTTTGGAGTGTACTAGGTGCACCAATTTCCAAAAATATGCTCAGCAATTCGTTTGCTACCTCATTCGCAGTTTTTGTTTTAAGAGGATGTAAAAATAAAAATATTGTTAGGTGATCCTGATAATTAAGCAACCAACGTTACTCATTGTCTGGGCAGGATTGAAAATCCATAAGGTCAACTTGTCCTCTAGAGTTGAAGTTTGTTGAAATGATAGGTTTTATGGTCAGATTTGCATGAGACTTGCTCCTTTTCTTTTGGCAAACTTCACATGTTTCGAGCAATGTTTCTATTGCATATCTTCCAATGTCATATTTTGTTTTTAAAATGTGCATTATTTTATTCCGACCGCCATGCCCAACATTAATGTGTGCTTCAGTAATAACATCAAATATTTTTTCATACGGAACCACGGAAACATATACTTTCCTTCTTTATGTTTGCCTTTTTTAAATTACTATTTTTTCTTCTGCCATTTCCAACACGTCATATAAAGATAAAATGTGATAATGTCTTCTCGTTTTTTTTCCAGAAGTTTATTTAGCCTGCAGAATTTCTGTAACAACTAAAATAAAAAAAATAAAACGTAATACCAGTTTTATAATTAAAATCTACATGTTCAAAAACTAATACAAAAGCACACAATATAATCACTCTTTCCCCAAGCAAATCAATATAAAATCGTGTTAAACGTGACAACAGTGTGCGAATTTCAAGTGACTTTGAAGGTTGCAGTAATTTGAGGTTTTGTTTGAAATCCTAATGAATTTACCTACCTCCGTCAATTCCGCAATGTTCCAAGGTTTTTTCTTGTTTCGATTGGAGTAATAGCCATCAAACTTCTTATAAAACAACTCTGAATGCTTCGACATTTCAGTTTTCACAAATAGAACACAACACAACAGCAGCGTTCGACCGAACCCGGCACACAGGGTAACTTAAATAATTTTTACAGTGCTTGACTGAAATAATTCCGTCATTACAGGGAATGCCTGAAACTATTGGGCAAAGGGTGTACCAAAAGTTGAGTTACGCTGTTTGCTGGCAATACGTGAAATGACTATGCATTTCAGGGAATGACGGATTTCACTGATTGACGCCGACATATATAAACATTTATGATAACAGCAAATAATAAATACATATGCGAATGACAGATAAGTCAGTTCAACCAAGAAACTTACATGGAATTATGATATATTTTATTCTAAAGAAAATCTGCCTTCCTATTATACTGTAAAAACGAAACATCGCAGTTATTTGTTAATAACCTTGAAATTTTAATCTGACTCAACAATGTTTTAATACAGTTATACCCCGATAAATCAAAATCTAAGGGAAAGGTTAAATAATTTCAGTTATCGAGCTTTTATCTTACTAAGGGTTTTTTGCCGAAAAAATTTGTTTATATTTTTGTATGCGCCATTTTTTGAAAACTTTTGCAGTCATTCACGCTTTTTATTGTGGGAATGTGATTTGCAGTCCGCTAAGCAACATGGTATTTTTGATTTCTCAATCATTAATGTCATTATTTTTTCGATGCTCGAAGAATTTGCACATACCAGAATTGTGAGTAATTCCTTGCTCTGTTTCCCCCCCTGACATTTTTAAATGATGTTTTGTCAGGAAAAAATTTGAAGGGGCCCAGTATCGTCAGCGTTAAAAATATTATTGGGATCTTATCGATTCACTAAACTCTGCAATTCATATTTCCATTCGTTACAAACATCTTTGTTTACGATTGCACTTTCACCGCAATTTTTTTTTTGATCAGGTCATCTCATTTCTTGAAATTCTCCAATTATCCATTGTTTGCTTTAAAATTTCTTTAGTGTCGGTCCACTAACACTAATGTTTTTATTTCGATACTGTTTAAACCATGTGAATAAACACTGTTCTAAGTTGGGGAACTTCAGCAGTTTATTTTTTTTACATAAAAGACTTTCTCCTGAAAAACTGTTTAGTATTTCTTCCTGTAAGAATAATCGAGTAAATGAGTTGTTTGTCGTGTAAAAACTCATTAAAGTTCATATGTAACTGTTTACTACATCCAATCTAATCAGTAAGTACCATTTGGAAAGTTTTACTGCGTACCACTCAAAATTACAATAGATATTATATTGAAACCATTTGTAAATGAATCTGGGCATGATCATTTGTGCAACAAAAAATTGATAGGATCTTTATCTACACTTTAATGAACGGTAGAATTAATTTAAAGACGATTTCCAAAAGAAACGGAAAGAATTGGATAACTATTTGTTTAATTTATTTAACCTCCAAGAAATCTTAGTTATATTTAATGATTTTCATCTCACCAACTAAATTGATCAACAGTGCCGTCATGTAATGAGCATTAATTTCAGAATTTATTAAGACAAAATATGCAGCTGTCTTTTTCAATATCAAATAAAAAAACTAAAATTACAAGTTTGAAGCAGAATAGTAGTAGAATTTTATATCACGCAGCCAGCTGTTTTTGGTTCAACGAACTACTAAAATTATTACATTTATAATTCCAATTCATTTTATTTATTACTCAAATATATAAATGTGTTGGCAATTACTGTTTGTATTTTATATAACTAGAATCCTCTTGGCATATTTAGTTTGGTACCAATAACAATTTGATAATTTCTGGAAGATCAGGACCATAAGTTCCAATTAAAAAATACGAATGATTAGATGCAGAAGATGAATGGCAAATACCTACTACTTCCAATTATTCTTAGGTAAAATACATTGTAATACTAACAAATTCTGATATGCAAAAAATTCGATCGATTTAATTTTTACGAAATCACACATAGATGTAGTCCTCGAAACCCTGTCTAATAGAACACATAAAATGTTCAAATGTCGGTGAATGCGCAACGGATTTCTAGGAAGGGCGCTTTTTTTGAAACCGAATTTGAGAAACTGATCTTTCTCGAAAGATATTTTGATATAAAAAGGCGAGTGCCTGAAGGGAAGGAAGTCAGTTCTCATTTTAGTTCAGTAGTGAGCGGGCAGATAACATAAATTAGGGATTATACTAAAACCAAAAAGTTTGCCAAATGCAATGACCTCCGCATATACCGTTAAGTCTTGCACAGTGGTGTGGACGTTTTTTTGCGGGGTCAGAAATAGTATTGTTATATTTTCCTGAATTATTTTTTGACGTGGGAAGCATTGTAATTACAAGCAAGTTTCCACACCACTCATAAAGTATTGCTTATGGCGCGTTACCATTTTTTGTGGGTGGTTCACCAGTAGCCATAACTCCCACATAAACTAAACAAAATTCCATAACACAAACCAAAGGAAAACTGTTTCATATTGATAAGCATAAATATATATATATATATATATATATATATATATATATATATATATATATATATATATCGGAAAGGTTTTCGCGGTTAGAGTTATGAAGAAATGAACTAGGTTCACAAGTTGAACCGCATTGGAAATTTGTAATTTCTCGACATTTCGGCTTCCACTTTGAAGCCATTATCAAGAGAGGTGGGGTTAGGTTATTCGATCAATAATCTAGGAAGTGATCCAATTCCGTAATCTCAATCTGCCTACTCTACACAACGAATCACCCCCTTCGGATAATTCCAAGGCCTCAATCTGCCTACTCCTTGGAATTTTACCGAAAAAGGACGTAACAACAAATATAAAATAAATAAAATTGAAATAAAAACAATAAAAAATTGCTTACCATTTAAAATACCGTAAAACATTAACACTCACTGCTGGCTTGAAGCCGACTGACGAATAAGTTGTCTGGTCCGTGTATTTATGGGGGACCTATTGGCTGTTATGCTCTTTTTGGCGTGCGCGGTGCGTCTGCTGCTGGAGGGAGTGGTAACAGATATAGGACGTTCGTTAACCCACGATATTTTAGGGTAATTGTTATTCTTGGCGCAGGCCATGGTGGAGGCGGCGAGATGGTATCGGAATGGGGCGGGTGGAGAACATGTTTCCAGGTTGATGGCAATCTCTGGCTGTCGTCGCTGGTATTTAAACAATTTGTACGTTTTTCTTTTTCGATAGCTTCTCGAATTATTCTGGACTTAATGGACCGAGTTAGGGCGATAGTTATAGTTTTATCGAAATTGATTGTGTGCCCTGTTTGGACACGATGTTGGGCCAAGGTAGAAGAAAGATTGGAATTTCTGACAGACGATGAGTGTTCTTTCGCTCTAGCCGAGATACGTCGGTTGGTCTGACCTATGTAGGTGCGGAGACATTCTAAGCAAGGGATTTCATATACTCCATGCTGTTCATTGGGAATTTTATCCTTGACAGATCTGATTAGGTGGGAGATTTTCTGTTGGGAATTGAAGAATGTTCGAATACCGTGGGGTTTGAAGATTTTACAGATTTTGTCTGTCACTCTTTTAAAGTAAGGAAGGGAAATTTTTAATTGACTGTCTAAAAGTTTGTTTTAGAAAATTGATTTCTGATGGTCGATTGGATTCGTCAGACAGAGAGATGGAGCGGTATACGAGTGTGTTGATGACAGAATTAAGTTGGGCCGGATGATGAGATTGTCTTTCCTTAATCTAATACTGTTTGTCCAACACCTACTCCATATTCCAAGTTAACTTCTACAGACAACTGAAAGGTGCCCCTCTGGGATCCCCTATCTCTCTGGTTACGACCAACATTTTCAAGGGACATTTCGAAAATTCAGCACTATCTTCCTCTCCCCTCCGACCAAGCTGTTGGTTACGATATGTTGATGACACTTTCGTCGTTTGGTCCCATGGAGGAGATACTTTGAATTCCTTCCTACTCTATCAGAGCAGCGTACATCCCTGTATCAAATTCACGATGGAAGTGGAAGATAACTCATCTCTACCATTTCTTGATGTCTTGATTAAAAAACTTTCACCAAATGGTTTCTCACACTCCATCTATCGAAAACCCACACACACCAACCGTTTTCTCAATGCCCATTCCCATAATCATACGGACCATCTTAATTCTGTCATCAACACATTCGTATCCCGATCCATCTCTCTGTCTGACGAATCCAATCGACCATCAGAAATCAATTTTTTAAAACAAACTCTAATTCAAAATGGTTACAAAGAATCTCAAATGAACAGGATCATTCAGAAATTTTCAACTTCCACACCATCACCTTCCACCATCGACTTAGACAGTCAATTAAAAATACCCCTTCCTTGCATTAAAGGAGTGACATGCAGAATCTGTAAAATCATCAAACCCTACGGTATTCTAACAACAACCCCAACAGAAAATCTACCACCTAATCAGATCTGTCAAAGATAAAATTCCCAATGAACAGCATGGAGTATATGAAATCGCTTGCTTAGATTATCCCCGCACCTACACTGGTCAGACCAACCGACGAATATTCGCTATAACAAAAGAACACTCATTGTCGGTCAGAAATTCCGATCCTTCTTCCACCTTGGCCCAACATCGTGTGCAAACAGGGCACATAATCAATTTCGATAAAACTATAACTATAGTCCCAACTCGCTTCTTTAAGTCCAGAATCATTCGAGAAGCTATCGAAAAAAAACATTTGAATACCAGGGACGACAGCCAGAGATTGCCATCAACCTGGAAACATCTTCTCCACCCGCCCTATTCCGATACCACCTCGCCGCCTTCCACCATGGTCTGCGCCAAGAATAACAATTACCCTACTAAAATGTCGCGGGATAACGAACGTCCTATCTGTTACCAGTCACTACAGGAGAACACGCGCTGCGCGCGCCAAAAAGACCATACCCGCCAATAGGTCCCCCATAAATACACGGTCCAGACCTCAGATAACCCACAGATAAATGAGACACTGATTGTGGCGCCACCTAAAGAGCCGTCGACTAAACAATTGAGTGATGGTGAAAAAATTTCTGTAATTTTAGGTTTTGGCGGTATATTCAAATCTACCGTTTTTATTTCAAAATAGCAATTTATAGTCCATCATTTGACATTTCATTCAATTTAACTCCATTAACTCAAAAATGATTAGATGTTGAGTTAAATTAAATGAAATATCAAATGATGGACCATAAATGCTTAAAATGGAAAAAATAAAACAATAATCATATAACCAGTTTATTTGTTTTAGTATAAAAATACACAACAAATAATTTCTTTCACAAAGTACTTTCCTTAACTAACAGAATATATAATGTAAAAACAAACCGACAATTAAAAATAATTTGAGTAACTATATTAGACTATTATTAGATTTTTAAATGGTGTTAAATCAAGATAAAAGTAGAGCATTATTTATGATAAGTTTATATTAATTTATTTATTTATTATTATACTTCTATAAACACACAGAGCTGGACAAACTAGTAGAGTATAACTGCTAACTACTTAATCCAAAAAGTGTTAGCAATGAGTAGTTAACTATTATTTTCGGCAACTTTATGTGAAAGAAAATATTTGAGTATAATTACTGTGACTATTAGAACAAAAGCGATTAAAATATTTTTAAAGGAAACATAGTTAACTACTGCCCAGCTCTGTAAATACAAGGTACCACGTAATAACATATAAGAGTGCTAAACAGCACTTATGACTGTACAAAATTTAAAATAATATATCTAACATTTCATTTCCACTTAAAACACATCTCTATTTCTCTACTGGAATTATTAAATAGGTCTTCATGGCTCTTAAAAATCCCACCGACTTGTGGAAATCCTTTCTCGTTTCTGGATGAGCTTCTACAATTAACAACAGTAAATAAGTAAACACACAAATATGCTTGAAAAGTTATATCAACAAAAGAAAACAAAATGTGGTTACTATTGAAATAATAATCAAAAAATGTTTGAATGTTTTTGATTTTTTTTTTGAATTAACGATTTTTTTTTATTGCTGAATTATTTTGTGACGTATAGGCTTTTTTATTTTTTGTTTTTATTGGATATTTTGGATTTTGGTTACCGCTAACCAAATACTTAGGCCTAATGGCTCAAACAAAAGTTAATACTGACTTTCCCATAAATTGCCATACCATGGGCTATATATGAAAATCGTTTCTTAAGGAGTAAACTCCAAATTTAAGTACTTAGTGGAAAAGTAATGCTTTTCCTAATTGTAAAGCATTCATTTTTACTTTGTAAATGCCTTTAATTGAATGTATTTGAAAAATATTTGGCATTAAATAAAATTATC
The DNA here is from genome assembly GCA_963921935.1 of Galeruca laticollis. NCBI lineage: Eukaryota > Metazoa > Arthropoda > Insecta > Coleoptera > Chrysomelidae > Galeruca > Galeruca laticollis. The sequence continues at coordinate 180,468,737 of OY998180.1, forward strand.
AATTTTTACTACTTACTGATCAATTAAAATAAATGAAAAAAATATAATAAACAAGATTGTCAATTTTACATATATACGATTATGAACATTCACATATTTATCAATTTATTTCTTAAAACTATCTACCTACGTTTAAAAAATGAAAGGACTTTATGCCGATTAATGGTTTTTTCGCTTCGCAACACATTTAGTGAAGGTGTCAAGGATTCAATACGTTCCATCACAATCATCCCATAGCTGGTGGAGGGAATAGCTTCCACGTGTGGTGAAGGAGGAAATGGCTCAACACCTTTACTGGTGGAGGGAATAGCTATAACATAAAATAAAACCCAGATTATTATTTTTTCAATGGGTACATTTTAAAATCTACAAAATTATTGCATGTTATATTGAATGAAATTAATTGACTCGACCATTACTCCGTGGAATCTACTCATATTACTGTTTTAAATGAAACTTACTGTTTCTAGTTAAGTCCACAATATATTGAAAAAATGTTAAAGATTCTAAGAAATTGACAATTGTTTCGATATTAAATCATCTTCAGAATGACAGAAATTACATTTCATTTGATGCCTACCTGATTTTTAATAATTATTTTTCGCTAGACCAAGAAATGACCTACCTTGTGATTGACTTAATATATGTTAATATAATACCATACTTCTTGTAGTCAATCACAATATAATATACCTTCATTCGTTTTGACAAAACTACTGTGTTAGTGAAACTCGTCAACCAGTTTAAATTGAACGTTAGTTCAATTAAATGAAGTTTTAAACAAATTATATTGTTTTATTTCATCGTTCAGTATGGATCTTCATCAAGTAAAAGCCTCATCTATTCAACAATAAAACTTACTTTCAATTTCTCTAAATATCCTCTCATATTTTCTGGGGGGCATTTCAACTTTTCCAACTGGAGAATAATTGAATAATATGTATGACTGGCAGGCATATCTAGAAAAAAATGTATGTTATTAAACTCTTCTTTTTCAATTGCAAATAATAAATACCTTTAATTCTTTTAGGGATCGTCTCCTGTATAGGCTCTTCTACTTTGACGGGAAACAAAAAACTGTCTGTTATATCCCCCTTCATTGAATAATCTAAAATATATACATATTTAATAACATTTAATAAATTTATATAAAAAAAATTACTCACCAGGCAAAAACAGGGGCGGCGAAGCAAACTTTCTTAATAACCTGCCTTCGTCTTTTTCAAATTTTGAGAAACACTGTTTTTGAAAATGAAGGGAACATATCCTCGTCGTCAAATTGGATGATTTATTCCCACTAAACGATCACAGCCAGGATAAACGAAAATGACTGGACTAGCAACAATAAATACGGGTCAGTTTTCTGTGATGAGCAATATGACATCGCGCATTCGCAGTTATAAAAATTTTATTACTAATGACGTTACAGCTTTCATTAATGCTTTGGAATTCTTTGAAATCTACCGATTTTAGTTACTCGACAGGCTCTATAGATGGCACGGTCTGCAGTGTCCCTAGCCTGGTCCAGACAACGTCAGTCGGCCTCTAGCCCGTAGTGAGTGTTAGTGTTTTACGGTGTTTCAACTGGAAAGAAATTTTTTATTATTTTTATTTTCTTTTATTTATTTTATCTTTGTTGTTATGACCTTTTACGGTGAAATCCCAAGGAGTAGGCAGATTGAGGTCATGGAATTAGCCGAAGGGGGTGATTCGTTGCGTAGAGTAGGCAGATTGAGACTACGGAATCGGATCACTTTCTAGATTATTGATCGAATAAGCTAACCCCCCCTCTCTTGATAATGGCTTCAAAGTGGAAGCCGAAACGTCGGGAAATTACAAATTTCCAACTTTTTTGCACTATTTAGATTTAAGTCAATTAGTTAAACAAATAGATAGTTTAGTTATACACTTTAATTTTATAAATAATAGCATTACAATTGTAAACACTAATAAGAGCAGAATATTTAATCAAAATGTTCAAGAAAAGTTCATCATGAACGTCGAATGTGTTATGTTATTGCAACGTTAAATAAACCAGGTATCTGGAACGTTATATGATTATACTCTATATACTTTTTCGTTCGATAATGCAAATAAAAATTAGTTTTTGATTATACCTATTAATCTGTTAATTTCTGTTTTTATGAGGTTCGAGACCTACTCCACTGCCCTATAGAACTCTTTTAGTAGGTAGTTTACTTTACAAAATGTACAGTTTTACTTGTTTGTTTTCGATTTACGAGTTTTATAGATAAAATTATAGTTGTAAAAAAGATTCATTTTTCATTTTGCGATAGTTATAGTCGGTTATGATTCGAAATAGGTCAATTTTCTTTTGATCTCAATAAAATTGAGTATAAGAGGAAATATACTAGGTAAAATAAATTAATTTTAGTTCAGTTTCAAGTATAATTAAATAACGGTTTATTAATGTGCTGTATTCTTGAAACATTGAACAGAAAATTTGAAACGAATATTATTTTGATTAAAAAGGTATATTTGATGGATGTTCCGAAATATTTTTATAAAATTTCATGAAATTATTTGTTTGTGGTTGGTTGGAATATTTTATTAAAATTTAGGCAACTTTATTTGATCTAGAGCTAGTGAATCTACAATGATATTCTAATTGTTGGTTGCTATTATTAATACCTTCTAAACAGCAGACATTTTCTATTTTACATACTTAGAAGACAAATTATGAGAACTGAGAAACTACACCATATCGACCTAAATGAAACAATAGAGAGATATTGCTTGGTAAAAAATGCTTTGCGGTAATTACGCTTGCGGTATTTTGACGTTTCTGAATGCGCGATTCACTTCTTTACGTCTCTAACGCTAATAACGTTAGCGCTTCGTGTAATTTACGGTTACGTACCGTAGAGCGTTATTGTAAATACCGCACATAATTGTCCTGCGCAGTTCTCAAAACAAAACGCATCGGTTTTCTAATGTTAGGTTTTAGTTTATCATCGCGTTTAGATGATGTTTAGTATGTGCTATGCAACTCTTTTTAAAAGTCCAATAACTCCTAAAAGTACCAGTAAAATATGTAAAGGAGATAAAGCAATGTGCATACTTACTTTTATATCTTATAATACTAACACTAAGCTATAACAGAACTACGAGTGAAAGTATAAATTGTTTCAGCGATTCCAAGATCTTAGTAATACCTTCCTTTTTAAACATAAAATTGTTTTTTACATGATCTTGCATATTATCACAATCAAATACAATCATAGGGCCTTGGATATATTCTATTTGGTTTTGCTCCACTCCTTTTATATTATGCAAAATCACATATTCAATAGCATTTTCACTAGCTCCAGCTAAGAATTTCATCCATGCTTAATTACATTCCATTTTATCAAGTATGCAAATAGTAAGTTTATTTGGTTTTTGGTTTTAACTTTAAAAAAAAATTATAAGTACAAAAAAAAGACAGGTTATGTTACTTCCTTCCTAACGCAGCGCTACGTTATTAAATAACAGTGATGGCAATAGCTGTTATTTCCAAATCAATTTTAGGTAAAGCGTTATTAAAATAGCGTAACATAAATAACGCATCGTATGCGGTATTGCAATTGGCAATATCTCTCTAATATTACAGCAAACAAGACACTTAATTAAACGATTGGAAAAATTAAAATCAACATACAAATGAAACAAAATGCTGTAAGAACCATCACTCGCCATAATATTTCTTATATATTAAGTCAGTGGTTATTCCTTTTTACGCCGCATCCCAAATTTGAGAAATATGTTCGCTACCCAAAAAAAGTCAAAATTTTCTCATTGCTTTATTTTAGATCATATTTAAAAAAATCTTCAATTTTACGATGATTATTTTAACTTACAATTTTTTTTAATAATAAAGATAAACACCTCTGCGTTCATCTCTTCATGGTAGTCTCCCGTTTTCTTGGATATTAATTCACTATTTAACACAAATCCGCTATCATTTCCTATATTTGTAATTGTCAAACGAAGGTCTTTTCCAGATGGCATTTTTAAACCGGTTGACCAGCTTTCAATAGCTGCTTGCCGTGCATTTTTCACACTTCCATGTTGCCATACTTTTTTCATCCTGTGCCCCTCGTTGACCCATGTTTCATCCGTATAATAAATCTTTCTTCCTTTCTTCTGAAACTCATTAATTTTCCTTAGATACTCTCTTCTTCTCAATACTATATCAGATCTTTTAATAATAACACTCTATTTATTTTCTCATAACTAAAATTCAAGTAATCTAAGAATTACGCGTCACTTGTACTTATCGACGCTTCGTTCCGAATTTTAGAAAAACTATACTTTGTATAATTAAATAATAATTAAATGTTCAAATTTCATTATTAACTATATCTACGTTTAACTGATTTTTCTATATTCAATATTAATTTAAAAATTTTATTTGTTCAAATTTTACATAAAATATAAGTTACTTTTTTCTTTCCTTAATAAACGTGGTCGTAGAAAAAATATTGCGTACAAGTCGTACGCAAATCACTATTTCTGCCCGCCTATGGCAGCTGCCATAAACTGATGTATTCGTGGAAAAAATAAACGATATAGAAGTTGATATGCCGCATCGTCACCTGGTGGAAAGGAAATATCAATGTCAAAATTCCTTTTGACAATCATTATCTTTATAGTGAATTTCGTTGACAAACACTAATATTACAATTAATTGAAACTCGCTATCAAACAAAGATAGACCAGGCATAACAATTCAAAATTGTTCAAATTCCATTAATTCGATTAACTGATTTTTCTATATTCAAAATTCATTTTTAAATTCTTTATGTTCAAAATTTAAATAAAATACCTATATAAGTTACTTTTTCTTTCATTAATAAACGTATGTATGAAAATTATTGTGCACAAGTCGTACGTAAAGCAATTTTCCCACTCCTCGATTTACAGTTTTCGCCTTACGGCTCATGCAACAACCGTCTGCGCTCCTGGAAAAAGTAAACGATAAAGAAGTTGATATGCTGCAGCTCCACCTGGTAGTAAGTTACAACAAAAAGGATAGCAAATACAAATTCTTCATAGAAAAATATTTGAGGGTGATCGGTTGAACGGTGTTGGAGTGAAGAGAGAAAATACATATGTACAAACATTTATATATATATAAATATATATATATATATATATATATATATATATATATATATATATATATATATATATATATTGTGACCGTCTTAACTGTTATGTGCAAAGTTTTCTGAAGTTATCTTGAATTAAACACCTAGTGAAATACTATTACTTGGAACGATAGTGGGTGATACACAGTTAAGACGTATGCGAACGGCGGTCTTGAGATTAATTGGAGAGCTAGGGTCGTAGGTATATAAGCTGGAAGTTAATCAAACGGGAAATTAACTATAGGGCGCCAGAAATTTTAATTTACAAGAAAAATGTCAAAAACTGCGATAAGAGAGAAATTCTTAATGAAGAATTTTCAGCAATGCGTTTGTGGAGATTAGGGAAGTACTCACTAAAACGCGTTTATTATGTTAAGCAGTTTATTAATATATAATTATATACAGTCTTGTACAAAAAAAAATTAAATGTCTTGGGGTGTACGTATACCCTGTATATTATAAATACACGCACACCTCGACGACGTTATTCATATATACATAAAAAACAATGAATGGACAAATTATCAATCAACACTACACAGCTAGTCGTTCGGTAATTGTTCGAGGAATAAATAGTCTCCAAGGAACAAACAAATATACAATTTTAAATTATATATATATATATATATATATATATATATATATACGATAAATGGCGTTGAGTTTGCGAACAATGCAAGAAAATTAGTTTATCAATGAAATTATTTTCCGTTTGCTCATAAAAAAATATGTATGATAGTACTACTTTACTGAATTATTTGAAAACAAAAACACATCGGCGTTGTGGAAGTTACGTCAAGAAAATGGGACGGAAAATAATTTTATCAAGGATAAGCGTGCACGCCGAATTTCTTAATGAGTACTATATAAAACAGCATAGAACATAAATGTTCTCTAAAACAATGCCAATATTGCTAGTCAAAAAACTAGTTAGTATAATAGAATAATAATAATAATGTTTATTTGTACAATACAAAAAATATATAATTACATAAATAATCGGACAAATAAACAAAAAGAAACCGCAAAGCCTAATTGGCTGTCTGCGGATAGTGTATACAATGAAAACGTGTTTAGACTAATCATCATAATACTATCTCAAAACATATCAAGAATGTTCAGCATAAATCCGCAAAACCGCAAAGCCAAAGGGCTGTCTGCGTTGGACTTTTGCGAACCATGCGGAACATCATTAAAGAGTTGGCAACAATTTCGGTGTAGTACATTATGTTTTCTTAACTAACTGTAAATGTATGCCTATTAGTGACAAATTAACAAAGCCTAGAGGCTGTCCTCTAAAAAAATTGTTACGAGTAATATGAACATCAAGTTCCAATTCTCAATTTTAATACCAATAAAGACGGGACTACTAAACATAAGCAGAAAGTCGAATTTGAAATTTAAAGTGCTTTAGTATAATAGAATAGTTCTAATACTGTAGTGTTTTTCGGCTAAATAAATGGCGTGACACTAAATTAGTCTTTCACAATCCGTAAGGAAAAGGTGCTATTTAACACAGGTAGAAGAGGTACAAAATAATAAACGATACCTGAATCCAGAAGACACAAGCCAATCACGACGGAATTAATCAGGTAATCGGCTTCGATGATGACACTTGCATAAACGCATGGTTTGTCGATTCGGTGCATTTAATTTCATGAGAAAATACTTGCAATGAGTAATTTACTCTCACCGTGTGATGGAAACAAATCACAACCACTCGGTACTTCTCGATAGGACGGTAAACGAAACCCGAGCCGTTATGACCAATAACTTTAATAATAAGCGCAATAGACAGATACTTCGGTAGTTTTAATTCGCTGATATTGCGGTAATAAACACAGGAAATACCGATACCGCGGTACGGTACGACACGAGAACTAACGTAGACACCCTAGGAACTTTACAACTGATTTGCTTAAGTATTCGTCGCTGACTGACTTAATCTCGGTAGCTTCGGCCAAAGGCAACCTTTTTTTTAGAAAGTTTTCCACGAAAGCTAGTTTTAAAAAAACCTATAGAAAACGAATTGATGCCATAAAGTGACCAATTACGACGTTTAACTGGAATCTCGTACAAAGAACTCCTTTCTCAAAGGCGATACTAAAGCTATCATAAACATGTCGTATATTTTTTTTAGTCGAAAATTAATGTAGGATCGTATTGAACCCTTCCTATGTCAAGGGATATTGTTTCTTAATTTATAATGTTTATTAGTCTTTAAACTACACCTGCTTTTAGTCGAAATTTCAATAATTTCGACGTATTGGCCTGACTGTTCTTGGGGGTTTTAATTCAATATTCTGCGTGGAATTAGCCAGGAATGTAGTTGTTTTTCCCTTCGAAGAACGGTCAGGCCAATACGTCGAAATTATTGAAATTTCGACTAAAAGCAGGTGTAGTTGAAAATCGAAATTTATGTTTCATATAGACACCTCGTATTTTATCAAATTATATTAATTGTATTTCATACGACTAATACGGTCGCATTTATCTGAGGTATTGGTTCGCAACTGAAAGTGAAGATGGCGGCAGCTGACTACTTCTCGCTTGTGTAACTACACGAGCCAAGTAGAGGTTGTCGGAGGGCGTAATCTTCAGTTCGGATTAGAGACTCTGAACTGGAAGGCATTACGGCACTCTTAAAGAGACCCAAGAAGGTCGAAACGCGTCAGTGTACTATGCCCTTCCGCGATCAGTTGCGAATCACCACAGATGTCCGTATCGGCAAAATGGCCGATCGACGTCACGGTTTTCGAAGGGGATGTAATTCAATATTCTGCGTGGTATTAGCCAGGAATGTAGTTGTTTTTCCCTTCGAAGAACGGTCAGGCCAATACGTCGAAATTATTGAAATTTCGACTAAAAGCAGGTGTAGTTGAAAATCGAAATTTATGTTTCATATAGACACCTCGTATTTTATGAAATTATATTCATTTTATTTCATACGACTAATACGGTCGCATTTATCTGAGGTGCTGGTTCGCAACTGAAAGTGAAGATGGCGCCAGCTGACTACTTCTCGCTTGTGTAACTACACGAGCCAAGTAGAGGTTGTCGGAGGACGTAATCTTCAGTTCGGATTACAGACTCTGAACTGGAAGGCATTACGGCACTCTTGAAGAGACCCAAGAAGGTCGAAACGCGTCAGTGTACTATGCCCTTCCGCGATCAGTTGCGAATCACCACAGATGTCTGTATCGGCAAAATGGCCGATCGACGTCACGGTTTTCGAAGGGGATGTAATTCAATATTCTACGTGGTATTAGCCAGGAATGTAGTTGTTTTTCCTTTCGAAGAGCGGTCAGGCCAATACGTCGAAATTATTGAAATATCGATTAAAAGTAGGTGTAGTTGAAAATCGAAATTTATGTTTCATATAGACACCTCGTATTTACAAGAGCATAATTTCTTCAAGATATCAATAGACCTATCAAACTAAGTAGAGGGCACACCATCCTTTTACATATTCACAAACTGATATAATCATGATTGTCTTCAATAAAATAGAAATACATTAGACATACTATTAAACACAGTGTTTAATAGTCTAAGAAAAATATCAACCAATATGATATAACAGCATTAACTCTCAATAATTTCCAAAACATTTCGGGGACGGATAAGTAATATATGACATAATGCATTAATAGTTCACAGACGTTCTTGTTGCTGTCTTGTTTTTTATTGAAAAAATAAATCAGTTAGAGGCAACAGAATGGAAATCAAACATACACATTCATAATGGCACATCTGGTTAAGGCTAGATTAAATGCGACAGAAAAAAAGAGTACAACGAAACGACATACATTCGGTTACTTTTAATCTCTTCCTTAAAACCATTTTGTACGCGCTTTAAATATCACTCACCACCTTTTAAAATTAGACAGTTACAGAAGCACTTCTCTAAAAATTTCGAAAAATAAAATTGAGCTCTATTTATTTATTTTAAATTGAACATTATTTAAGAATAATCAAACTGTTTTGTCATTTCCGCAATAATTTTTTATAATCGCACACTATAAATGTTTATAAATTATTTAAATAGCTACTATGGATAGGTTAGGATATATTGTTTACATAAATCCTGGCAGAGAATCAAAATTTCCTAGTATTCAAACTATTAAACCATTAATATGAATGTAGTGTAGAGGCAATTTGGTAAGAGTGAAGTTACGATGAATGAAAATATTTGCGTGTAAAAATTATGTGTTTTGTTTCTAAATCTTTCCATTTTTTTAGGTAATCTGGTGACAATAATAGCTCTTATAAGATGTCCCAAACTAAGGATCCATGCTACAACAGCATTCGTATTATCTCTTTGCATCTCCGATTTGATATTCTGCTTAGTTAATTTACCTCTTACCGCCGCGAGGTACATTTATCAGGCATGGGTTTTCGGGGACGCCCTGTGTAAACTATTTCCGGTGTTGTTTTATGGAAATGTTGCCGTTTCCGTGCTAAATATGGTAGCAATTACCTTAAATAGGTAAGTAGATTACATAATCCTATTTTTATTTAATCAACGATGCATGAAAAATTTTTTGTTTCCAGTCGATTTAAATAATTTGTTCGGTAACTACAACTTATTGTATCTTGGTATTGTTCTGTGAAACTCCCACATTTCTGTACGATTTCATTCGATTATATAGAAATAAATGCTGTTATATTTATTCATAGTGGCTCAAAACTTTTTTTAAATTTCAAATATAGCAAAAGAGACCCAGCAGTAGGCAACCCAAACTTTAACACTATAACCATACAATTTTTTTATTGAAATATTATTAAAGACATAGTTGAGGTAGGGACTAAGAATTCGTATCTTCCAGTATTGTGCTATAGTTTCTTAGAAACTATTATGAACATCTTATTTACAAACAGTGTGAGTGATTTTAGGGAACTGGGGTATATCGACTGCTATGTGATTTTGTATTTCTTATTTCCTGTTTTCAATTTTCCACTAACAAACGTTTCCAAATATGTGTAACAGTGATGGCATAAACTACTCCGATAGTTTCTTGCATATCCTAAGTAGCAGAGTCGTTTTATCAAGAACTGTACACTTAAAAAGGCGATCGGATACCAACACCACCAAAGAAAATTTAAAGAGAACAATCCTTAAATAAAATTCTGAAGATAAACTTTGTACAGAACAATGTGAAATTAGAATAGAAAATAATTAAGCGCCTGGACTGGACAACATTGTAACAAAGATGCTGCAAAATGACAAAAACTAAATAACCTATAGATACATTAAAAAATATTTTCAACTAGTGCCTTCATAAGAGAGTAGTAGCTCATGAATAGAAAAAAAATAATACCACTATTCAAAAAAAGACACTCCCATCGCTAACTATGGATACATAAGCAATCGACTAGCCATCACACTAGATGTTTACCAGTATAGATCAATCTAGATTTAAGGAAAGGCTATCGTATCTCTGTCCATATCCTCACAATGAGAACATTTATTGATTATCCCGACAGTGTGGAATGATGGGATTCTTTATAAGCATGTAATAAAATCAATAAAACAAAAAAAAATCCTATAATTTTCTCCACACTAATTGAGTAGCAATTAAAAGAGTAATAGTCTGGATTTTTTATAGCCATCCCCATATAGTGGAGATATTATTAGGTGAGGAACAATGTAAAATGTAAATAAAACTAAATTTTAACAGATAAATTGACATTCTAAAGCATATCTTTTGGCAAACAGTTTATAGATTATATAAGTACGCGTCCTTATATTTCAGATATCAATTTTGGAACACTTTTACATTACACATCAAATTAAGGTCAAGCTTATTCATTCATTTTAAATTAAATATAAACGGTTTTAAATATTAAAACTAACTTTTCCATACTTATACACTATGGAGGCTGTATTGTGCTAACAAATAGAAATTTGTTCAAAAATGAAATTTCCACCCCAACTTTGTGGAATCTACTGATATTACTTTTTTATATGAAACTAAATAATTCCACAATATAATGAAACAATGGTAAAAATTCTGAAAAACTGACAATTCTTTTATTACTTCAGTCGTTCTGACGATGATAGTAATATCGAAACAATTGTCAATTTTTTAGAATTTTTATCATTGTTTCATTATATTGTCGAATTATTTAGAAACAGTAAGTTTGACTTAAAAATGTAATTCTTCAAAAATGTCCAAAAATTTAGTGTATCTGGATTTATAGGATTCATACGGACTCTGGTGAGCTGAAAATCAATACGGTTCATCTGTGAGATGGTCACTTGACACTCCGGAAGCTGTATCGTGCTAACAAACCAAAGTTTCTCCAAAGTGACCAAAAATGTAGTATACCGAGATTTATAGGACCCGTTGCACTGGCTCTGGTGAGCTGAAAATTGATAGGGTTCAACTGTGAAATGCCCTTAACAATAGCCAATCACAAAATTGGTAACTTGTATACACTTCGGAGGCTGTATCGTGCTAACAAACCGAAATTTCTCCAAAAATGAAAAAACGTAGGATATCTGGATTGATAGGCCCCGTTGCACTGACCCTGGTGAGCTGAATATCAATAGGGTTCATCTATGCGATGCCTTTAACAATACCCAATCATCAAATTGGCGGAGGCTGTATCGTGCTAACAAGATGTTACAAAAAGTGGCCGAAGACGACATACACACAGGATTTTTTTTCTAAAAACACTTTTTTCGTGTTTTTTTTTTCGCTGAAAAACGCAAAAATAACTAAAATAGAAACAATGATTCCAATTTTTTTTGGGTAAAACAATATTTTTCTCGCATCTTAGATAGAGCTGCTCGGAAAAGTGATATTTATTGGGATCTTTGCAGTTCAAATAAGAAAACCAAACTAGTAAATGCAATTTCGACTAGGTATTTTGAAATTTGCTTTTTAAGTGAATTGTAAATGTTGTGTCTATAAAGTATTATGTCAATTAAAATAGTCAACTGTACAAATATTTTAAATAAATTTTGACGTTTAATATTCCACAAATAATAATTACATAGTTGAACAATTCGTACGAAATTGTTCAATGGAAATAAGATATTGTTACGAAACAGCACACTGGTATAGTCCCTAAATCTGACTCTGTCCAGGTATGAAAGTTAAAAATATGGCGGACGCGCAGGGATTCTTAGAATTGTGACTATCTTATCTACATTGTTTTTGTGACCAGTCTTATCTAGAAAATGCCAGAAAGCCAATTGTTTTTGTGTAAGCCGCACTCTAGTTTTATCTAGTGAAATTAGCACTAATATATAAGGAACCGACCCGAGAAAGTTTAGTTTTGTTGATAAAGTGATCCCGAGAAATAAACAAGAATACACTGAAATAGCGAACAGTAAAGTGTTAATATAAATTAATAATTAAGTTTGTGTGCATATAAATTAAATTTAAGTGATTAGTTGAGTATATATAAATTAAGTGTTAGTGATTAGTTTAGTGTTTAAATACATTAGTAAGTAGCCATACAGTGTGTTTAAAGTTTATCCCACCCGTTTACGTTTTAATAAATAAAAAAAACATTACAATATTTTTATTAACTAAAATGTTCTAAAGATATTAAATGAACTAGAATCGTAAGGATTCAGTAACAGCAAAATGAAAGTTCAAAACTAATAACAAACATCACATGCGAGTATTTTTTCCAATGACAGAAAGACGTCATTGATTCTTTCACAAAAAAAATCCGCTTATTTTTCATTATTACGTATCACAGGAAGGAGCCATATGTTCTCAGAGCTCTATGTAGTATTTATATTTTGTTTATGCCACAATGTGTGTATTATCTAAGTAAAGTGATGTATTCGGTTTCTGATTATTTATTTTATGTACAGAATAAGATTCTTTATTTGATTTAAGAAAATGTCCTTTTAATTACGCTCTTCGGTTGTACCAGATTTAGTTTTATTAAAATTTACAAACTAAATGTATTGAATTCTGATTTTCAAAGTTTCAAAGCACAAATAAAATATGGAAAACTGAATACTGTTTAACGCAACGTTTCAAGATTTTTCTTGCGAAAAACATTTATATGAAATAGTAATATTATTTTGAATCAACCTACACGTCCTCGAATTTTTTCCCGTTTGTTCCAGGAAATCTTGTATAAGGTGAGGAAGGAAAACTCCTATCTACGCCTATGGAACCTCTAATTAACTTTCTTAGTTATCGCAACATTTCACATTTCGAGCTGTGCTTTATGGTGAAATAATCTCAATCAATTTAATCTTAATAGTCCAAGAAAAAAGTCAATTAAATCAAAATTTTGAGCCAAGGTTTTGAATTTGTGACATAATTTACTTTGAAGTGTCTACAAACGAAATATACATGTTTCGACATCGATGGGTTCAACACCCCGGAAAGGGGTTGAAAAAATAAATAAAAAAGGCGATTTTTTTTAAATTACGCAAAAACGCTTGGAATTACAGGAAAAACTTTTTGACAAAAGTTTAGAGCTTTAAATTTTACACCGAATTGGTCCTTATCATTTTCCCCAAGTGACATTAGGGTAGCTAAAAGTTTAGGGATGATAATTTAAACTTTAAAAAATCATAGCTAATAGAAAAATTGATTTGTAAATTTTTTTTCATGCACCGTGAACTTTTATTGGAGAGAAACATTTTTTTTTAAATTTGTTTATAACAAAGTTACAATAATTTGAAATTTTCAATATTCAATTTAAACTACTTTATCGCATGAAATTATTCTTCTTTTTATTTTGTTTATTCTTTTATAAATTGAATGTTCATAGTCACTCCTATATCAGTGGGAAGAGTTTTTTATCCCATTGAGCGCAAATGCCGCCCAATCGCATGCATATGTCTTTTATAATTTCGGAAATTATTAAATACTTTTTTTCGTTCGAAGTACAAAACTCACAATATTTGTAATATAAGTATTCTGTGAATAATGCTCATTTATCAATGACGTATTTATTCAATTTTGAAGTTCCGCCTCTTTATTATTCTAAGTAATCCTTTATTACTGGAATCCTTTCAGGAATTTCATTATTTTTATTTCTAATAAATATTAAAATTTCTTCTTTTTCGTGTTGTTGTTGGGTATTTTATTTAATATTCGGGAATGATACGTCGTATTGTAACAATTACCGAGTTAAACGAAATATTAGCTTCGTTCGCGGGTCTGATTCCGAACCAGTTTAGGGACTGGCCGCATGCGCGCATTCAGAACTGAGCGAACCGCGCACGACGATTTTGAATGTGCGCATGCGGCCAGTACCTAAACTGGTTCGGAATCAGACCCGCGAACAAAGCTATTATTATGTAAAAGCTGTTCAACAAACCATTTTTCAAACAAATCGGCTGTAATATCTTCGTGATAATCGGCAGTTGACTGTTTTTTGCCGACAATAGCGCATCAGGTACAAAGCCATCTTTACTTCCCGCATGAAGAATTATAACTCGTTTTCCTCTCAAACACGGCGTATTTAAAGAACAGTTTTTTGTGTCATCAGCCCAACCATACTCGGCAACATCATGCATATAAAATCAAGTTTTATCTAAATATATTAATGTTCTGTTTGAATCGTACTCTTTTATTTTACGCAAATACTCCTGTCTAAGTTCAACCATTCGCCGAGATTCCATTATTGCTATTCTTTTATTTAAATCCACAAATAAACAAAACGCGAAGAGTTCCCAAACATTTATAATTATATTCAGGAACATTTCGCAATTTAGCACGAATCAGTTCTAAAGTTGGTACTATATTGTCCAAACCAGTAAACAATCCGTTGAATAACATTTTTGGTAGCAGGATAAACAAAGATTAGCATAATACTAAACCTTGTGGATACCATCATGCTGAATACGTGTAACTGAAAGGTACCCATTTTCAAGAACTTACAAGATTAAAAATTGGATATGCATTGCCTGTGGGATTAATTTTTGATACTTTGTCAACAATGGTTTGGCGAGGTATAGTGTTAAATGCCCCTTCTATATCGAAAATGGTAGGCTATTGTTTCCTGCTTAATATTAAAAGAATTGGCAATGTGGGTTTGTAAAAGGACAAGATTGTCTTTAGTGGATCGTTGTCGCCTGAAACTAAATTGCTCCTTAGGGATAATATTTTCAAAGAGCTTATTGATTATTTTTTCTATAATCTTACACATCGTACATGTAAAGGAGATTGGCCTTGTTTGA
Source organism: Galeruca laticollis (assembly GCA_963921935.1). Taxonomy (NCBI): domain Eukaryota; kingdom Metazoa; phylum Arthropoda; class Insecta; order Coleoptera; family Chrysomelidae; genus Galeruca; species Galeruca laticollis. Next base: position 180,484,058 of record OY998180.1, read on the forward strand.
TTTAGAGAGAGAGATTGAGATGGTGTTTGCTCTGGTTTTAGAAAGGGGTTACTGTTACATTTTTCACCAAGAACAATATGAAAAAACGGTTTTTAGAAAAAAATCCTGTGTGTATGTCGTCGTCGGCCACTTTTCGTAACATGTCTTGTTAGCACGATACAGCCCTCAGAGTGCAACAAGTCACCAATTTTATGATTGAATATTGTTCAGGACATCTCACAGCTGAATCCTATTGATTTTCAGCTGACCAGAGTCAATACAACAGCTGCTATGGTACATGAAGTACGACATTTTTGTCATTTGTGGAGAAATTTCAGTTTGTTAGCACGATACAGCCTCCGGAGTGTATTCAAGTGACCAATTGTATGATTGGATTTTGTTCAAGGCGTCTTACAGAATAACCCTATTGATTTTCAGCTCACTAAAGCCAGTACAACTGGTGCTATGGTACATAAAGTACCAAATTTTTGTAATTTTCAGTTTGTTAGCACGATACAGCCATCGGGGTGTAGACAAGGGACCAATTTTATGATTGAATTTTTTTCAGGGCGTCTTATAGATGAACCTTATTGATTTTCAGCTCATCAGAGTTGGTACAACGGGTACTATGGTACCTGAAGTGTCACATATTTGGTAATTTTTGGAGAAATTTCGGATTGTTAGCACGATACGGCCTCCGGAGTGTATACAATGGACCATTTTTATAATTGGATATTGTTCAGGGCGTATTACAAATGCGGAAAAATTAGTTTTAATCTTCAAAACCGTTTATTTTTTGTTACTTTTAAACTTTTCTTCAAAATGTTGAGCGAATGCGTTTGCGATGAGTTGACTATTGAAAATTTATTAGAGTTATTAGAGATCAGATCAGTGATTTTTAAATTGGCTTTCTGTCCTTCAATTTTACGTATTTTCCAAGTTTTGGATGGATTGGAATTGTCAGTCAAAGATGATACATATTTTTGCCTTGAAGATTTTACTTTTCCGCCCAACCTATCTAATATGCGAGAAAAGTATTGGTTTACCCCAAAAAGTTGGAGTTTTAGATTTTTTTGAGTTATTTTTACGTTTTTCAGCAAATAACAACACGAAAAAACGGTTTTAAAAAAAAAATCTGTGTGTATGTCGTCGTCGTCGTTGGCCATTTTTCGTAACATGTCTTGTTAGCACGATACAGCCTTCGGAGTGCAACACGTCACAAATTTTATGATTGAATATTCTTCAGGATATCTCACAGATGAAACCTATTGATTTTCAGCTCAACACAGCCAGTGCAATGGGCGCTATGGTACCAAATTTTAGTCATTTTTGGAGAATTTTCAGTTTGTTAGCACGATACAGCCTCCGGAGTGTATACAAGTGACCAATTTTATGATTGGATATTGTTCAGGGCGTCTTGTATATGAATCTTATTGATTTTCAGCTCACTAGAGCTAGTTCAACGGGTGCTATGGTACCTGAAGTGCCACATTTTTGGTCATTTTTGGAGGAATTACGGGTTGTCAGCACGATACAGCCTGCGGAGTGTATACAAGTGACCCTGTCGTGAAGATCACCATCAACTTGCCAAGTTATGGAGGAACCAGACTAGTATCGCATATAGTCAGAGTTGAAATTTTAATTTAATTCTCATATAAATCAATTCAGAAAAAAATTTCACAGGTAAATGTTCAATTTATAAAAGAATAAACAAAATAAATGGTTTTAAGGATTAAAACTAACTTTTCCGCATCTGTGGCCCTGAACAATATTCTATCATAAAATTAGTCACTTGCATATACTCCGGTGGCTGTATCGTGCTAACAAACTGAATTTTCTCCAAAAATGACAAAAATATCGTAATGAAATTGACTGTCTCGTCTTACTTCGTGGAATATGCTCATATTAGTGTTTTTAAATGAAACTCAAGGTCTCTAGTTAATTCCACAATATAATACAAGTTATTGAAAATTCTAAAAAATTGACAATTGTTTCGATAAATCAATATCATCGTCAGAATGACAGAAGTTACATTTCATTTTATGCCTACCTGATGTTTATTAGTTATATTTTTGGCTAGACCAAGAAGTAACCTAACTTGTGATTGGCTTAATATATGTTTATAGAAAAAAGAAGAAGATGTGATATTACAAATATTGAAGCTTAGATATTATTAGCCCTATGGTGATATCCTGGATATCATTTTTCCAATTAAGATCAGTATAACTGTGCAATGATATAGAAAACCAGGAAAACTATATCTGCTGATCTTTACAATTATCACTTAAGAAGACCGTTTATTAGTGGAGAATTCCCTAGATTTAACTGTTCATTGACAACTTCATATTGTGGGTTTCTTAAATGTCTTCTAATTTCCAGTTCTTCAAGGAAATTTAGTTCTTGTTTCTTTTCACAAATATGCAGCACTTCTAGTTCTGTGTTAGGTGTCAATGAATGATTGGTGTCAAGTAGATGTTTTGCGTAGTGGGATTTATCTGGTTGTTTTAATCTGTAAGCTCGTAAGTGCTCACTGTATCGTATTTCAAAATTCCTAAGGGTCTGACCCAAATAGACAGCATTACATCCTGGACATTTGAGTTTATATATACCTGACTTCTTTAATAGTGGTATTTTTGTTTTTACATTTAACAATTTTGTACTAACGTTACTTTCTGTTTTAACAGAAATTGTTGCATTCGTTGCTGAAGATATTATCTTTGAAATATTATTAGAAATATTTCCTGAATATGTGATGGTTTTATAAGTTTTAATTTCATCAGCTTGTTTAGGATATATTAGTTGTAATGCCGCTTTTTTCTCTTTTTTACTAATTAGTTTATTTATCATATCTAATGGATAACCGTTAGATGTTGCTATTTGTCTAATTGTATTAATCTCTCTATCAAAATTACATTTGTTCATAGGAACTGAAAAAGCTCTATGTATCATTGAATTATATGCTGCTAGTCTGTGTGAGACAGGGTGGTTAGAATTGAATGGAATTGTCACATCAGTCTGTGTTGGTTTTCGGTAAATTGAATAATCAAGTACATTATTAACTCTTTGAATTTTTAAATCAAGAAAATTGATTGAGCTATTTTCTTCAATTTCTAATGTAAATTTAATTTTCGGGTGTAAATTATTGATGTGGTTGAAAAACACATCTAATTGTCGCTCACTACCCATAAAACAAGCTAATATGTCATCCACATATCTATACCAAAATAAAATATTTTTCGAAATATTACTTTCAAAGATCTTTCTTTCTAAATTGTCCATAAAAATGTTTGCTAAAATAGGTGATATAGGGCTTCCCATTGGTAAACCTATCCTATTGTCAAAAGTGAAATAATTCTGATTAATGCATACATCAAATAAATTAAGTATATCTGATATTATTCCTGGATTAATATTTTTATCTTCTAGTAATTTTCTTACAAGTATTAGACATTCTTTAGGAGGAATTTTAGTAAACATATTAGTTACATCGAACGATATGAGTTTATAGTTATCTTGCAAGTGGATTGATTTCAACTTTTTGATTAGTTCTATTGAATTTCTAATTGAGTACTGAGATTCATATCCGTAAGTATTGAGTATATTGTTGAGCTTTTTTGCCAATATATTATTAGGAGCATTAACATAAGAGACTACAGGTCTAATTGGTTTCGTTATTTTATGTAATTTAACTGTTCCATATAATTGTGGACAATGAGGATTCTTATGTATGATAGACCTCTTTTCGTAATCATTTAAAAGATAATTTGAATTATTAACAATATCCCTCACATTATTAGAAAACTTCTTTGTTGGGTCTGCTTTAAGAACTTTTACATCGCTGGATTCTATAAAGTTATATACTTTGGAATTGTAATTTTCAGTCGTCAAAATGACAGTAGCATTCCCCTTATCGGATTTTGTAACTGTTAGGTTATTATTCTCTATCTTCTTTTTTATTGCGTTTAAAACTGAAATGTCATTTTTTGTTTGACGTTTAACTTTTGAAGGTTTAATATTTTTGATTAAATTGGCAATTTTTAATTCCTCATAAAGAAAATTATTTGAATTAGATTTTAAAGCTATTTCTGACTCTGTAGCTATAATTTGTTTAATATTATTCGTAAATTTAGGTGGTATGCTGTACTTTAAACCTTTATTTAAAAATTCTATTTCACTATTTGTAAAATTAGTGTCTGAAAGATTTTCAAATCGTGGTGCAAAGTGTGTTGGTATGTAGGTACTTACAGTTTCATGATGTTTTGAGTATTGAATTTTATGTTGTGTGTGTTCAAGATTCTGTAGCTTCTTTTCTTGTTTCTTAAGTTTCATATGCTTCATAGTGCTGATATTTTCTCTAATAATGTAAGGGATATTGTTAATAATTCAAATTATCTTTTAAATGATTACGAAAAGAGGTCTATCATACATAAGAATCCTCATTGTCCACAATTATATGGAACAGTTAAATTACATAAAATAACGAAACCAATTAGACCTGTAGTCTCTTATGTTAATGCTCCTAATAATATATTGGCAAAAAAGCTCAACAATATACTCAATACTTACGGATATGAATCTCAGTACTCAATTAGAAATTCAATAGAACTAATCAAAAAGTTGAAATCAATCCACTTGCAAGATAACTATAAACTCATATCGTTCGATGTAACTAATATGTTTACTAAAATTCCTCCTAAAGAATGTCTAATACTTGTAAGAAAATTACTAGAAGATAAAAATATTAATCCAGGAATAATATCAGATATACTTAATTTATTTGATGTATGCATTAATCAGAATTATTTCACTTCTGACAATAGGATATATATTCAAAATGAAGGTTTACCAATGGGAAGCCCTATATCACCTATTTTAGCAAACATTTTTATGGACAATTTAGAAAGAAAGATCTTTGAAAGTAATATTTCGAAAAATATTTTATTTTGGTATAGATATGTGGATGACATATTAGCTTGTTTTATGGGTAGTGAGCGACAATTAGATGTGTTTTTCAACCACATCAATAATTTACACCCGAAAATTAAATTTACATTAGAAATTGAAGAAAATAGCTCAATCAATTTTCTTGATTTAAAAATTCAAAGAGTTAATAATGTACTTGATTATTCAATTTACCGAAAACCAACACAGACTGATGTGACAATTCCATTCAATTCTAACCACCCTGTCTCACACAGACTAGCAGCATATAATTCAATGATACATAGAGCTTTTTCAGTTCCTATGAACAAATGTAATTTTGATAGAGAGATTAATACAATTAGACAAATAGCAACATCTAACGGTTATCCATTAGATATGATAAATAAACTAATTAGTAAAAAAGAGAAAAAAGTGGCATTACAACTAATATATCCTAAACAAGCTGATGAAATTAAAACTTATAAAACCATCACATATGCAGGAAATATTTCTAATAATATTTCAAAGATAATATCTTCAGCAACGAATGCAACAATTTCTTTTAAAACAGAAAGTAACGTTAGTACAAAATTGTTAAATGTAAAAACAAAAATACCACTATTAAAGAAGTCAGGTATATATAAACTCAAATGTCCAGAATGTAATGCTGTCTATTTGGGTCAGACCCTTAGGAATTTTGAAATACGATACAGTGAGCACTTACGAGCTTACAGATTAAAACAACCAGATAAATCCCACTACGCAAAACATCTACTTGACACCAATCATTCATTGACACCTAACACAGAACTAGAAGTGCTGCATATTTGTGAAAAGAAACAAGAACTGGATTTCCTTGAAGAACTGGAAATTAGAAGACATTTAAGAAACCCACAATATGAAGTTGTCAATGAACAGTTAAATCTAGGGAATTCTCCACTAATAAACTGTCTTCTTAAGTGATAATTGTAAAGATCAGCAGATATAGTTTTCCTGGTTTTCTATATCATTCCACAGTTATACTGATCTTAATTGGAAACATGATATCCAGGATATCACCATAGGGCTAATAATATCTAAGCTTCAATATTTGTAATATCACATCTTCTTCTTTTTTCTATAAACATATATTAAGCCAATCACAAGTTAGGTTACTTCTTGGTCTAGCCAAAAATATAACTACTAAACATCAGGTAGGCATAAAATGAAATGTAACTTCTGTCATTCTGACGATGATATTGATTTATCGAAACAATTGTCAATTTTTTAGAATTTTCAATAACTTGTATTATATTGTGGAATTAACTAGAGACCTTGAGTTTCATTTAAAAACAAAAATATCGTACTTAAAGTACTGTAGCACCTGTTGTATTGGCTCCGGTGAGCTGAAAATCAATAGTGCCCTGAATAATATTCAATCATAAAATTGGTGACTTGTTGAACGCCGGAGGCTGTATCGTGCTAACAAACTGAATATTCTCAAAAAATTACAAAATATCGTACTTCAAGTACTATAGCACCCGTTGTACAGGCTCTGGTGAACTGAAAATCAATAGGGATTATCTGTGACATGTCCTTAACAATATTCAATCATAAAATTGCTGACTTATTGCACTCCGGAGGCTGTATCGTGCTAACAAGACATGCAAGGAAAAGTGGCCGACGACAACGACGACGAAGACATACACACACGTAAAAATAACTCAAAAAAAAATTTCAAAATTCCAACTTTTTTTGGGGTAAACCAATACTTTTCTCGCATATAGAAAGATTGGGCGGAAAAGTAATAATAAGAAGAAAAAATAATTTCATGCGATAAAGTAGTTTAAATTGAATATTAAAAATTTCAAATTGCTATAAATTTGTTATAAATAAGTTTAAAAAAAAGTTTCTCTCAAATAAAAGTTCACGGTGTGCTGAGTAATTACAAAAAAATTTACCAGTATATCAATTTTTTTATTAGTTATGATTTTTTAAAGTTTAAATTATAATCTCTTAACTTTTAGCCACCCTAATGTCACTTAAGTCACTTAAAGCTCTATAACTTTTGTATAAAACTTTTTTCTGCAAAACGCTTGTTTTTGCGTAATTTAAAGAAAACACCTTACTTTTTTTCAAGCCCTTTCCGGGGGCTTGAAACAGAATCATATCTATGTATCGTTTGTAGACACTTCAAAGTAAATTATGTCATCAATTCAAAACCTCCGTTGAAAATTTTGATTTAAATGACTTTTTTAGTCGTCTCTAATCAGTAGCTTTATTATTACTAGCACTACTGTGAATGATGAATCATTAAGTTAATCAGTGTTTTTGTTTAATATTTTAAATATGACACAACTTCAAATGTGTTGTTTTCTTCTAGATGATTCTTATAAAAATCTATAGATTTATGTGACTACTGAAGAAGGCCACTGTAATTAATAAGTTCAAGAGTCAAGTGTCAGGTCAACGTTGATATTGTCAATCTAATTGTATTGACCGTTCCTTATTAGTCATCACTTATGCTAGGCTTGAAGCTGCGAATATTTTTGACATGTATGAATAATATGGAGGCGTTCATAATTAGCAGAATTCTTCAATTGTAGCTTTAAAAACAACTTATTCCAAAAACATTTTATTCGATAAATATGCTGTATTAATTATTAATATAATTGTCTCAATAGACAAGATGTTTTAAAAATTGGAATTATAGATTTAACATATAGATGTTACAAAACTTGATAACTTAAAGTAACCATAGGAAGAACAAAAGGAGTAGTACAATCAGACGAAAGAGTAACAAGAGAAAGATATGAGAAGTGACACAAGGATGCCACGTAACACTATTGAACGTAATGTTATGGTAGAAGTAAGAAACAAAAACAAACTGAAGAAGCGGTGAACAAACTAAAACAACAAATAAAATAAGTTTCATAGTACACTAGAATACAACAAAATACATGAGAATTAACCAGAAAAAAATTATATAATATAAAGAGTGCCCAAAAGTCACGGGACAGGGCCATACGTTTCAAACGAGTGAAGAGAAAAAGCTGAAAATTTTGGGATCACTAAAGGACCATAAAAACTACATTTTTAGATGATTTAAAACTTTCATACACTGGGGAGTTTTTTTAGGAGGTAATAACCTCAATATTTCTATATTGTAACCCCTGTCGAGTTTCACCTTAATTTCAAGGTAGGTAATGAAAATAGAAACACATCCCTAAAACCAAAACCCGATATATTGTTTTTTTTAAGAGTTATTTTACCAAATGCGAAAGTGGACCTTCCTCCGCTCACAAACGGAATTTTCAACCCTTTGGAGCATATCCCTAGTGATATTGGGGGTTTCTTCGAGTATGTTTTTTTGCAAATCATTTAATGTTTGTGGATCTGTTACATACATCTTACTTTTTAACGTGTTAAAATATCGGGTTCTGGTTTTGGGGATGTTTCTATTTTCAGTACCTTTAAAATAAGGTGAGCCTTGACAGGGGTTGCAATTAAAAAAATTTGGGTTGATATTCTCTGTAACTGTAACTTCATATGCTTGAGAAGACTATCGATCGAACTCAAATTGACGCAGGAGGTAATATACCTACTTTAGCACGCGGGTCTGTTACATTTCCAACAAGACGGTGCTCCACCTCATTATTTTCTTCCTGTCCGACAGTGGTTGAACTAGATATTCCCGGATAGATGGATTGGCAGAGGAGAAGCAGTCGAATGGCCTCAGAGATCACCGGATTTAACTCTCTTAGATTTCTTTCTTTGATAAAATATTAAATCCGTTGTTTATTTAACACAACCTGCTGATATTGATGAACTTAAAAGAAGAATTACAGCAACCTGCCGGTCAATTTCCGATGATGTGAGGAGTTCGAAAACAGACTTTATTAGTGTTTAGAGCAAAATGGACAATATTTTAAACAGTTTATAAAATAGGCGTAAGTAGATCCCATGTTTCTTTCTCGCAAATTAATAGTTTTTTTAATAAGCTCTATCTTCATAATATCTCTAATTTTCTCATTTCAAACTCTGTCACATCTCGAGAGTCTTGCCGCACGTCTTCATATCAGTGAATTCGAGTATATTAATAGTTTTTCATTCAGAGGCCAGACAATTCAATGATATATGTTAATATTACAAAAATAAATATGAATTTATTTTCCATGTATTTTCTAAAATTCCGCCTCTGTTTCTGTTAATGACTATGACGTTTGCACGAGTACACTTCACTACTTGCGAGTCGTATGTGTCCGAGAATGTTTGTTTTCGGTGCATCAATAGGTTCCGGGAATATAAGGCGTCTGTTGTTTTATCTATAACCTCAGCTTTTAATAAAGGTTTTTATGTGTGTGTTTTAGAAAAGGAGAGGCCGATGGCCCTAAGCCAGTGCTGTCGCTTACTTTCATTCTTTTTGGGAACAAATAATTTTGTTTGTTCAAAGACATTATAAACATTATTAATTATCTTGTTAAAACATGTGCTTGTTGTTGTCTAGTATTGCAACAATTGTCTTGTTTATTCGTTTAGCAAGATAAGATCTATAAATTTATTGTACCTAAATATTGACATAAATATGTTTGGGGTTATTCATTAAATATTATCCACCCGTAATCATCGGTATATTACTGTTCTTATGGTGGCCAATATTACCAAAGCTGACCAGTAGACTTTTGGAAATGAGACCTGTATTGATAATACAATGATCGGTTGTTATTATAATTATTTATAATTTTTTTTTACAAATCAGCTAAAAATGTAATCCGTATTAGCCAAATCTTGGCTGTTATCCTTATTATGTATGATACTATGCGGAAGTGACCCAAATGAAATCATGAAGTTTAGTTCCGGAAAATTCTGTAATTCTCTTTCTGGGATATTTCCAGATAGGTAATTCCAGTTAAACTATCTACAATCATGAAATATAGTTCCAACAATCTTTTTTTGAACATTCCACTCCGAACGCTGACAGTTTTTATTCCCGATTTTTCACTTGCGCTTGTCCACGACCTTGAGTGAATGAGTGAGGGAGTGAGTTGTTGGAAGGGATATTACTGTCCTCAGGGATATAATGCAAAGGGCCTTGAATAGGGCACGGAGATGGTGCAACAATCACGGACTTGCAGTGAATCCTGCCAAGGCTGAGGTAGTTTCTTTCATCAAGAAGAGAGGTATAAGACCTGAGGGTCTTCAACTTGGTGGAGTGCCATTTTTAGGAACATAAATATCTGGGAGTGATACTGGATAAGTCACTGACATGGAAGGCTCACCTTGATAATCACCTAGGTAAGGTGACTAACACGTACTGGGCCCGTAGGAGAGCCATTGGTCCGAAATGGGGACTAACCCCTAAGACTATCTTGTGATCATGCTGCCTATGTTTACATACGCGGCTCTGGTCTGGTGGCCAAGACTAACCTAGGCCACGGCTAGATCGCAACTGGACGCGTCAAAGGGTGGTTAATTTGGGGGCAACTGGCTGCATAAAGACTACACCAACTACTGCATTGGAGGTGTTTCTTGGACTTCAGTCTCTTCACCATGTGATCGAGGCTGAGACTAGGAGGGCACTCCTAGGCTTGAAAAGTTTGGGATATGTGTGAACATCCACAACCTCATGGGATCGTCTGGCACACAGATGGCCCAAAGACACAAGTTTGTGTTCCTTTGGGTAGAGGTGTATCTGCATATTAGGCTGAGGTATATGCTATCTTGGAATGTGCGCAGATAAACCTAGACAGAGGCGATGTAGACCAACGCATAACCGTATATATCGACAGTTAGGCGGCAATCATGGCCCAGAGTGGATAAACCATCAACTCAGGACTTGCTACTGAGTGTCGAGAACGCCTTGCTGCTGGTTTTGACGACAATGAAAGGGCGGACACACTGGCTGTGGAAAGTGCGGTAGCTCCCTTTAGCGGCCTGAGCCCGACCTTGGGCCTTACATAACAAGCAATCCGTAAGGAAACGAGAATTTGTTAGAAACCAACACCTCGCTCATTGCAGTGCTCTGCAGGGTCTCAGGCAGCCCAAGATTCGATTGAGGGGTTGGACTGATGGACTTGCTGGGGCAGCTTTAGAATTAACTAGGATTAGGTTAAGAAAGATAGCAGGACTCTTAACAGGTCACTGCTGTCTGAGGAAACGCCTCCATAACCTAGGTTTAGAGGAAAGTCCCCTATGTAGGGCTTCGGCATGGCTGACGAAACGTCGGTCTGTGTTCTCCTAGTGTGTCCACATTAGGTTGTGTAACGGAGGTGAATCTTCGGAGTCCCTGTTATGGTCCCTGGGGATACAAGCAGGCATCCGCTAAAGAGGATGGAGTCTTTCATCGAAGAACTCTGCTTCATGGATGCATAAGTCGCAGGTATGGCATAATGGGCGGGGTGGGAGAGTGAGAGGGAGATAAGAGAGAGAAGGAGAGAGAGCGCAAGAGAGGGAGAAAGTGAGAGATAGTGGAGCGGAGATGTTAGTGACTTTCTGATGAAATTATTTCGGAGTGAGTGGATTAAACAATCATATTAAGCAGAGAATGGGCGGCGGTATTATTTCCTGTCGTCGGCCATTTGGCTGGTAAACAAGTTTACAGGACAACCGCAAAAAAACTGCAACAACGACGGATGGATGAGTTCGCTGAATTAAGTGCATATGCTTTTACTCCTGATGGGAGTGAAAGTGAAGTGGGCACGTCTGTTTATGCTAGTGATAGTGAAGATGTGTCGATAAAAGGATATGATTAAATGACGGAAGATTTCGGCTACTATTTCTCAAGATGATAAGATGACGTTCATAACGGTTGTGACTATAATTTCAATAAGGATTTTGGTATCTGTGGGGAGGTTGTATGGAACTTGTGGGTGTTCCAATGTGACTCGAGCGGTTTCTTGTGGGGATTTTCGGGATGAATAGTCTGTTGGGGCAGCGAGGGTGGAATGCGGAGTATGGAATTCCGCAATTTTTACAGGTTAGGGTGGTGGATTTTGGGCATTCTTCTGGGCGGTGGCCAGATTGACTACAGGACAGACAGCTCGGTTTTGATCTGTAGGATTCGGCCGAGCGATGTTTAATAACATAAGAGGTAATATTTGGTACATTTTTTAGAACAGGCAAAATAAATACGAGTATATATTATGAAGATCAGAAGTATTGTATAACCCTTTTTCAATTTCTAGAGATAAAATGTTGACGTTTTGTTATCAAGTTTAATATCAGTATTGTTACGAAATAGCACACGGGTATAGTCCCTGAATCCGACTCTGTCTAAGCCATGTATGAAAGTTAAAATTATGGCGGGTGCGAAGGGAGTTCTTAGAACTGTTTACGATTGTGACTATTTTATCTGGACATTGTTTTTCTTACCAGTCTTATCTAGAAAATGCCAGAAAGCCAATTGTTTTTGTGTAAGCCGCAATCTAGAATTATCTAGTGAAAAGGGGACTAATATATAAAGGACCTACCAGGGAGAGTTAGTTTAGTTTATAATTTGACATCGTGAGATAAACAGTAAATAAGTGAATATAAATTAGTGAAGTGTTTTTATAAATTAGTTTAAGTGCATATACTGTGTATATAATTAGTGAATAGTGTGGTGAATACATAAATTGAGTAAGTGGACCTATCGTGTGTATGAATTTATCCCACCCGTAATAAAAACGTTTTAATAAATAAGAGAAACATTACAGAATTATGACACTTTGTATTAGTCGTGGACAGCAAAAGAAAGTTATGATTTAAAACCAATTCGATCGTACTTACTAAACTAATGTGGTATACAACACAACACCCTGTACAATTATCGACGCCACTTTACTCATCAACCACAAATGAATTATAGTTAGAAGCCCCAAATAATCAAAAGCTAACTTTGTGTCTTCGGCGAAAAGGAAGCAATTTCATCAAATGTTTGTTTAGAGTTTCATTTCCCGAATTGATGGCAGCATTATAAGATAATGAGACATTCAAAGACAATTAATAGCTTTCATTTTGTAAACGATTTGTTAAATAAATTTCAGTTTTATGGATTTTTTAAAACTTAATATACAGGCATTACTTTAACCTATAAAAAACTGCTTGGGTCTTAAGATATTATTGAAACTATTATTTCATCATATGAGGTCAATATATAGTTTAACTAACCTATTAAATCGTTAAGCAACAAATTTAACAAAGAGTAGAGGTATAAGTATTTTTTCAAGAAGTCATATGGCTATAAAATTGGAAATACGTATTTATTTTTACATAGTAAACATGCTGATGTTATAGGAATAAGCCCAAACTGTACTTTGATGTAGAAATAAATACTCTTTTGTTACCTTACCCAATCTAGCAGTTATTTCGCTCATTTCCCTAAACTTGTATTGCTAACTAAAAATTCCGTTTTGAATACATTCAGTTTGATATAATTTAAGACTGTAGGAGATTCGGTAAGAAAAATTAACAATAAAATAAACTATCAAATGAAAAATATTGACATTTGGTTATAGACTATCCAAACAAAATGTTTAACAGGAAGATAACAAGAATTGTTTTAAACCAATGTTTCACACTATGAACTATGTTATGTTAACTAAAATAGTTGGTACTAGTTTTTTTGAATTATTAATAACCAAGGGATGATCAACAGATTTTAGTTCAATAAAACTAATTTTGTATATTAAACTGAATAAGAGCATACCGGTGTCAATAAATTTTCATCCTTTCTGAAGAAAAAATCATCAGTTGAGGCATATACCAAGAGAAGTGACTATATTTTTCCTTAGAAAGTAGTCAAAATTTTGTTTCAAAACTATTTATTTTCAAACAAAATGGTATCCGAAAGAAATATCCGCAACAAGGATTATTTAATACGGGTATATTTTTGTACTCCCATTCAAATGTTGGGAATGGCACTGTCAACATGTTTTGTAAGTCAGTTCCCACATTAACATTACTCTAATTAGATCTCTCAACATACACGTGTGTATTCACAAGAAAATTTGAATTCAATCAAATTGCAGTATAATAATCATTATACACTACGACATTATTTGGTTTGGGTATTTGGTTCTTAGGTTTACTTTTCTTCACCGTTAAAGGTGTCTGCTCCTTTCGCTAGTTTGGTACTTTCTTATTAGCGTCTTCTTTTGTTTTATAAAATGCTGCAACTTCCTCGGCGGAGATACTTTTGCCCGGAAGAACAGGGAGCTGATACTTCCGCATTCTATTCGGGCCCGACAAATCAGATAATCGAATATTTTGCAAATATTGTTGAAATTCTGTCCCAAGAGAATTTTGAATATTATTTAAATCAATATGCTTTGTATAGTATGGAAGTTTTGAAATAACTCGTTCTCGGGACAACGGATACACGCCTGTTACTTTGAATCCAGCAATGAGATCATCTGAAAGTTTGCCTTTTAATTGGGCTAATGTATCATTTAGTAACTGTGCAAATCGGTTATTAATAAGACATGCATTTTTTTCCTTGGGAAGTTTTCCTCCATTGCAACAAGACTGACCTCCAAGCGGCTTTTAAAGGCGAGAAAAAGGCGACGTCAAGGGCTTGGGGCAGGTGAGTAGAATTTGGTATGAGACACAAAAACCTATTGTTTTCTTCACACAATTTCAAAGTTTTGATGCCCATGTGAGAACTTAGATGGTCGTCTACTTTTTTCCCTCCCTAGCTATTAGAACAGGTAATAGGTGATACTGAAACCAATCGTCAAATATGGAATTATCTATCCATCCACTTTTTGATATACTCATTTTTGAGCCCGGTGTTGCGTTAAACATCCAGTCTGTCCATTTATGTGTTCCCTTAAAAATTAAATATGGTGGTAAAAGCTCCCCTGCTGCATTGCTGCAAATCATAATCGTAAAACACGGACTTTGTTGACTTATTATTTCAGGATGTCTGCAAGTCCGCCGGAATAAAACTTTTGTTCTTTTTTGGAACTTCGTGGAAGCCAGACTCTTCGAAATTGAATACATTTTCAGGTGGTACGTTTTCTAATTCCCGCTCAAGATGATCAAAAAATGTATTTATTTCATCTGCACCTATCTGAGCCCTTTTTGGAAATGTTTGCTGCGAAAATCTGCTTAATTATTGGGTGTCTGGCAAGATATAATTCCCATTCCCAACCTGGTCTGTTATCTTTAATTACCGTCTAGGAGTGTAACAGGAATAATTTGTTGACTAACAGCAATGGTGTCGCTCACTACAATCTCTTCTTCATCGGTGGTAAGGTATACTGGACGTCCTATTTGTTTGTCATGCTTATATTTTAATTTATTTTTTCAGGTTAATCGAGGAATGTTGTAAACTTTAATGGCCTTTCTTTGACCAATGTTACCATTTCTTATTTTTTTCTATAGCCTCTTGGAGGGTTTCAGTTGTGTAATTTGTCTTCGTCCCGTAACGGCTAATTCCAAGTCCTAAAACGGCCTTTTTCCTTGGCATTTTGTACCTAAACTGAAAACAAAAAGCATATGTACATGTTATGTCTCGGCATAAAAAGTGAAAAAATTGTATTTGTGTAACATTGGCCCGGATTCGGGTCACATTAATTAACCTGATAATTATTAGTTTAAAATAATATTTACATCGTGCCAAATAAACTTGATAAATATTTTCAAGAAGCATTAATATTGATAATGTACTTATTACTTACCTTATTTTTCACTTGGATCTTAACGAAAATGTAAATTAAATACAGTGCTAACAAAAGACGTATTTTCAGGGATAGATATTTAGGCGCGAGTTCAAACAACCGTCACTAGGTGGCACTGAATGAACTGAAAAGCAATTTCAATTGGGAAAACGCTTACATTTGATGAAAGTTTATCTAATATTTATAGAAGAGGTTTATAATGTTTGGGCCAATGTTATACTATACTGATGGGCAAAGTTATCCCGATTAACTGTATAATAAGGTAACGTTGGTAATAAGCGTCGTGTTATTAATGTTGGCAATGTAAACAACAAAATATTGACTCTGAAATATTACATTTTCTCTATGGTAGCGAAATTACTTTTCGGAAAATGTTCTTCTTGCTTATTTTGGGAGAGTTATCAAAAACCATGAGGATGTCTTTGCTTTGAGCATTTTATCTCATCCTAAACATTAACAACAACTTAAAAAGTAGTTAATGAATTTACATTGTTTAGATGTGATTTTGTTTTTTATATTATAAGTTGCAAAGTCTACCTAATTTTTGTTGTGCTCTTGATTTTTTTATTATTTAAACAAAAAACTACAAAAAAATTAATATTTGAGCATATAATTTTATTTTAAATAATATTTTTCATTTGTTTATGTTGAATTTCACCTAAATACAGATATAATAACTTCATTCAAAGACACGTCTCTTGTACGTGTGTATATTTAATAGTGCCCTGTTGAACCGATTTGATATATTTTGGTAGACACTTATAACTTCTGATTCTGTGTGATCGCTTACAAGCTTAGAAGTAAATTACCATTTATTAATGCAGCTCCAAAGGATTATAGCACAATTTGGGGATGGAAGTCGGTCTCCAGCATCGAATAATCGATTGCAAATTTTATTTTGAAATTGCAAAAAGGGACGTGGAGCTGCTGGTGGATGTGAAAGGATCGGCTTATACTATAGGGTCGCATATTTACAGTGTAGCGAAAACTGTTGCAATAATTACTCCACCTATCATCACTCGAATAAATGAGGTAGAAAATATTTGATATTATCAAAAATTTAAAATTTTTATAAAAATAATGTTATTCCACAGTCTAATATCCTTCATTGTATTTTATTTATTGCAATTATAATTTTTTCCAAAATCATGATCACAATTTTTTAATAGGTAAACTTTTTTATAAATTATTAGCTAAACATTCGTTTTTGTTTTTGAAAATTTCGTTCATCCGAACAAAAATCCAGGTTTTTGTTTTTAAAGCTCTAGGTGCTCCCTAAATGTCAAACGGTAGATTTTGCCTGATATAGTATATAGTACTTGATTCTATATAAGAATTTACAAATTATCTTCCACAAAATGTCATCTGACTGAAAAATGAGGTCCTGTAATTTACTTACTCCTGCCAGACTCTAAAAACCAGAAGTTACATGATCACTCGATAATTTTATCGGTGACGTTATAATTATTTCACCATTTAGTAAGCTCTACGAATAAAAGGTTTTCTTTTTACAGGTACGTGCTTATATCCTGCCAACAATACTATAATCGACTGTATTCCAAAGTATCCATATGGATCCAACTACTGTTTATATGGGGCATCGCATTCCTCCTTATGGTAAGAATACCTACATTGTATTTATAGGCTTATAACGTAAACAGAGGATTTCAGTGTTTGAAAGTAGTTTGATCTGATATAGAAGTAAATGTGAATTTACCGTTGTTCTTTGCTCTCTTGTTTCACGTATCCAGAGAGTTCTTATTATCTCAATGCAAATGTAATTTATTCATCTTCATTGATATGGCACTTTTGCACTGTACTTATAATTTTTAAACCTGGCTATGGATATTTATATTTCAGTCTAAAACATAGCCAAAAAAAACTCAAGTATGAAACAATTTGATACAGTTAGAAATACAGAATATAATAATAGAAAATATACCAGAAAGTACAAGTATACATGATTTGGCGTGCTTTAACATAAACTCAGTGAATATATTTTACTAATGAGGCAGATTTGCCCATCAAACCAAACATCAGCAAACTTCCAATAGTTTTTGAAAGTACCTCGTATAAAACAAGGACATATAAGAAAAGGAAGGATGTTACAATAATTTTGCTGAAATATGTAAACCAGATCCAGAACATCGGTAGAAGATACGAGTTTTCAAACGAAACAGTTTCTTAGAAAGTTTGAATTCCAGTGAGTTGGTGATATTATATTTCACTTTGATAAATTGATGTTCTATTTAATGAGACATCAGAAACAATTTCCGTTTCCTCTAATGACACAGGAGTGTTAAGTTATTAGATCATCCACTTATTTTTGTACAGTCACCAATTGATATTAAAATATTTTTCAGTCTAGACAACCATGAAAACGAAAAAGTATTTCATAATGTAATTAGAAACAGTGGTGTCATAATTTGAGAATACCAAGAGCATCATATATTTTTATTAGCAGATAAAATAATCATTTTAATAGTAGTGAATTCTAGATTTTCCTTTACTTTGCTACGTCAGTGTAAAAATATAATCTGAGAAGTTTTATATACGTGGCTCTATTATATTATATTGATTGAGAGATTAATGATAATAATGTTAATTTTGAAGTTTCCTTTGCTAGTATACTATTTCAGTTAAACAGGATAGGTAGATAGGTAGAACACTGCAAAATAAAATGGGTTCGCCCAGTGAATATTTTTCGTAACGGCATCCGTTTTCAAGATACAGGGTATTTAAGATACAAAATCTATACACATTTTTTACGATATGTCGAAACTACTGGCAACATTGTAATACAATTTTGTACAAATTTGTTTTGAAAGCTGAGAAATCGTATACAGTTGTTATTATATCTGCTTTTCACAGAGGGTGCTAGTTGCACAGTTCATACCGAGTAATTTTGAACAAAATGTTTTTTGAGGTCAACTTTTCTGGCCCAAATTTATGTAAACGCAAACATCATTCAATTTTACATTAAAAAGGTATTCTTGTTAATACTGTGGATACTGTGTACCGTTTTCGAAATATTTTGATTTGAAAATGATGAAGTAATAACTAATACTGGTATGAACAATTTTTAAAAAACAATTACCTGTAACTAAAAACAATAAAATTATTCCAATGCTAATATAATAAAGAATTATATATATATATATATATATATATATAAAATTCTTTATTATATTAGCATTTGGATTATTTTACAGCCTAGGCCTCCTTTCCGTTCCCAGTTTCCAATTTTTTCGGTCGAAGCACAAGTCTTCTTCCAAATCCCTCAATTCCATGGCTTCATCTATCTCGTTCCTCCAGCTTCTTCTCGGTCGTCCTCTTTTCTTTTTTTCTCGTGGCACCCATTCCAATATTCGTTGTGGCCATCTATGTTCTCCCATTTTCTTTGTGTCTCCAAACCATGTGAGCTGTTTTTCTTGAATTTTTTCTATCAGATTTGTGTCTGTTTTCGTCATATTTCTAATTGCTTCGTTCCTAATTCTATCTACTCTAGATTTTCTGCAGCTCCGTCTTAGGAAATCCATTTCAGCTGATAGGGTTTACAACGGTTTCTAGTACTAATGTCCCATACTTCTGCTCCATATGTTATTACAGTTTCAAAAATGGTTTTGTATATTCTTTTCTTCGTTTTTATAGTGATGTTCTTGTCCCAAAGTATTGAGTTTAGAGATCGTGTGACTTGTTTCCCCTTATTAATTCTTTCTTCAATTTCATCTTGGCTGTTTCCTTCCTTCCCCAAATACTTACAAGTTCCCACTCCTTTTATAAGGTCCTGGTCCAGTTCTAGGCTATTTGTGTCATCGTTTCCGATAATTAAGTATTCGGATTTGTTCGTATTGATGGTCAGTCCTGCCTCCTAGTAACTTTCTTTCAATTTCCTTATTCTGTAATTCAAGTCATCTTGATCCTCAGCTATAACTACTTGGTCGTCGGCGAAATAGAGACTATATAGATTGTTTTCATCAATTTACAGCCCCATATATTTGATTTTTTTAGTCCAATTCTGAATGTTTTTTTATTCATAATTAACGTGCTCGGCTACTGTGGCCACTTGCACAGGTGCGATTACAAGATTGACAATATAATTTGTATAAGGTTCGTTCATTCAATATATATATATATATATATATATATATATATATATATATATATATATATTTCGTTGCTGATCAATTAGAACACAAATTGAAAAATATATTTTTTGGGGATTGCAGCAAAAGAGGAAAAATACACTCTATTCAATTCTCCAAGCTTTCGTAAATCTTTATTTACATCATCAGGGAACTACAATAAGGAAAGAAAAACAAATTATAAAAAGTGTTCTTACAAACATTTCTACAACTTACATTGATCGAGATTGCATCATAGATCTTGAATACAGGAAATGTGTAAAACAGCAAGTCATTAGAGAAATAGGTCCAGTCGGCAATACATTTGCCTACTACTGGTTCAAGTTTAAAACATTATTAAAAAGTAAAAGTTAAAACATTAAAAAACGAGAATCCACACACCCACGCCGACTTGTGAGAATAATGGCGGAAACTGAAAATATCAGGTTAAGTACAACATTCATCATTACTAAATGAATGAAAAGAATCGATCTTTGCAATAACGCGAGACACTGAAACAATCGAATTGAAACTTTCAAAAGAATACCAGGGTGGTACCAAAATTATGGAACTGTTATGACATATCACTCCAAGGAAATTCTCATTAACGAGAATTAATATGTGATTATTGATGTTATTTATTATTAATATTATTATGGATCTTTTAATAAAGGGGGAACACCTACCATGATGACACAAGTAGGAAACTAGTGAGAATTATTAATATTATCATTATTATTGTTATTAATATGAAGACAATTGTGCTTATCAAGCGTTAGGAGGAGGGAGTAGAGATTACTCAAATTCTGAATGTCAGTCTTCTTATTCATACAACCTTCTTCTTGGAAGATGAAGGCCATTTCCAAAAACAATCTTTTGTTATAACTTCTCTCACGAGAAAGGATTTTAACTCCTTCAAAATCAATGACATGATCCAACGAGGAGACATGATTAGCCAGAGAACATATTTCAGGATGTAACCTTATATCACTTTTATGGAGGGATACACGGCTGGAAATTTTTTGGGAGGTTTGACCAATATATGAGAAGCCACAACTGTTACAACACAGCTTATAAACAACATTACTACAATCCACGACAGGTATCTTGTCTTTTAAAGGACTATAAATTGACTTAACAATCAAGGAACTCCTGCAGGCAAACCTAACATTCTGTAAGTATTGTGAAAAAATCCTAGTAAGTCTGGGCGTAATTTCCCTTATATAAGGCAGAGAAACCGTTAAAACGGAAGGAATAGTTCTAGAGGCCGAGAGAAGATCCAACTCAGCTGCACCTGCTGCGTCAATTGATTGTATTGAAGTATGTGATAAAACAGAAGACGTGTTGAAGATGATCTTTCTTAGTAACTGTTTTGGATAGGAATTGTCCAGGAACAAATTGAAGAGAATATCACGATTCTTATTTCTAATCATTGGGTCAGAGAGGTTCATAACTCTAGCTGTCATTTGTTTAACTAAGTTAACCTTTATGCTAAATTTATGGTAAGAATTGTAGTTGAGATATCTCCCAGAGCTACTTTATTTTCTATACCAATCAATTATAATCACATTATCAGGAGACCTAGTCCATAAAGTATCTAAAAAGGGGGCAGCCATGTTGGAGTTTTCTGTTTCGAGAGTAAACTGAATTCGATAAAGGCCTGGATGCCTAAACATTCCATCATGTTATCTGGTGCTGATGTGATGGATAAGCAAATCGAACTAGTCGGGCAATATCCAGTTCACACTCTTGAAGGGTTTCGTCACGTTTCCGCCTTAGGTTCTTCAGCTGGAGTCTGTACAAATGTTCGTGACCGTATCGCATGTCCAACCTCTTCTTCAGCTGCTCGAAGTCATCCGTTTCTTCAAGTGGTATCGTCTGTAGTACATCTAAGGCATCTCCCCGAAGCGCGATAGTTACGTTTACTGCTTCTCTCTATTGGACCAATTATTCACTCTAGCGGCTGCTTCAAATTGTTTCATAATTGGTCCACGACATTTTTCCATCAAACGTTGGGGCCTTGACTCGGGTAAAACTACCAATGTCTTCTAAGTTAGGGTGAGTTTCTGGCTTGCAAAGTTTTGTTTGCTCGGCCTTCTTTTCTTCCGCTGGCGTGTCTTGAGTCCTTATATCTGTCATCTTTTTTCTAACTCCTTGATTTTCTCGTCCATCGTTGTCGTCTTATTCTCAATCTTCTCGTCCATCGTTGTAATCTTATTCTCGATTTTCTCGTCCATCGTTGACATTTTATTCTCGATTTCAGATTTTAGAGACGACATTTCATTTTCAACGTCGTTTTTCATTCATAATATCGCTTTTCACATTCGTTGAAATTTTCTCTTCCATGACAGAAATATCGTTTTTCATAGCAGAAATCTTCTCGTCCATGTTAGCAGAAATGTCGTTCTTCATAGCACAAATCTTCTCGTCCATGTTCTCTTCCATCGCAGAAATCTTCTCGTCCATGTTAGCAGAAATATTAGCAGAAATGTCATGCTTCATAGCAGAAATCTTCTCGTCCATGTTAAGGTGGAAGCCTCGTCATTAAATAAAACTGTTTCTGGATCAAAGCCGTCATTTTCCAGTGCCACTTTAAGTCTTTCTACTAATTCACTTTTCTTACCGGACGTTTCCAACTCACGATCTTCCAATTCTGCTCTTAACTCAGCCACTTTTAAGTCCCTTAGTCTCTTGGCCATTTTTACGTAGATATTTATTTATATTACCCCACACTTGTCACCAATGTAATGTTTTTCTTAATAATTTTAACTGTTTTTATTACGGGTGGAATAAATTCATACACACGGTAGGTTCACTTACTTAATTTATTTATTCACTACACTATTCACTAATTATATAAACTAATTTATATAAATACTTCACTAATTTATATTCACTTATTTAATGTTTATCTCACGATGTCAAATTATAAACTGAACTAACTCTCCCTGGTCGGTCCCTTATATATTAGTGCCGGTTTCACTAGATAATTCTAGATTGCGGCTTACACAAAAACAATTGGCTTTCTGGCATTTTCTAGATAAGACTGGCCACGAAAACAATGTCTAGATAAGATAGTCACAATCGTAAACAATTCTTAGAAATCCCTGCGCATCCGCCATAATTTTAACTTTCATACATGGCTTCGACAGAGTCGGATTTAGGGACTATACCAGTGTGCTCTTTCGTAACACTATTTTAGAGTTGGTTTCTTGTAAACACAGGATTTCATCACAATTCCATTGAATAACTTTGAATGGCTTAAGAAGTTAGTTGTTAAGAGCATTGTGAGAGAGGATAATTGAATTCTTCATCAGTTTGACTATCAAAAGAAACGCTTTTATTATCAGAGATGTCCTCGGGATTAAGTTGGCGGTTAAGTTGTTTCTGTAGTCGTGTGAGGCGATTTTAAGCGAGCCTTCTTTTGTTTCGGAGTAAAGAAGCGATAAATCCCTGGATATTAGAAGTAAATTCCAGGGCTTCGTTAAGAGGATCTGAACTACCGTATGCGTTTTCTAAAAACGCTGTGAACTGCGTTTGAGAGAGCGTGAATTTGGATGGGTAGTTCTTATAGAGGTCCTGTATAGAGGTTTGAGAGTTGGGTGTAAGTTTGTAATGTTCAGGAAGTAGATTTTTAGGTTTTCTATTAAGGTGCTTAAATGTGTTTTGGTATGTTGTATAAGAGGGGAGAGGCATTTGGTTGTCTGTTGGTAATGGGGATTCTGTGGGCGATAGTTGACTGGGGGTATCAATATTGCTGTCAGAGGAAATACCTCTTTTTTGGCCATGGGACAAGGGGGACAATATAAGGTTAGACAATGGTTCTACATGAGTTAGGTCGGCTGTTCATATATTATCCAATCGGGGTTCGGAAGGTGAGAAGAGGGATGAGGGAGTGCCACTGACTGAAGTAGTAGCTGGTAATTGTGATAGCGAGGGGGGATGGGAGGATATTTCGTTTTGTGGTTGTGACGATGTAGTGTTGGTGCAAGTGTCGGCAATGTGTCCGCTCTGTTTACACAGAAAACACACCAATTTGTCAGTGGAAACGAATATACGATACGGAGTGTCCTCGTGAGTAATGAGAATTGAAGTTTGTAATCTGAAGTTATCATTATCTGGGATAACGTTATTAATGCTGCGGAAGCTCATGATGTGAACGTATTCATCTCCTTGAGCGCCACATTTAAGAAATGAAACTGGAGAGGCTATTTGCAGTCCAATGTCCGTGAGAGCCTTTTCGATAACGGAATGGGTGATAGTAGGAGATACATTCGATATTAAAATACGTTTAGCAGGCGAAATAAGTCTTCGAATAGGAATTATTGTGGAAGTGATGCAAATGTTCTGATGAGTTTTAAGAAGGTCATCTAGAATTACTGTTGAAGATAGATATATACAAATACGGTTATTGGAGATTCTCGATGCAAATGTGATATTTTTGGGGGAGACGATGTCTCCTATAGCTTTTATGTATTCGAATAAAACGGTGTTCGTAGTAGAGTGCAAGACAATTGCTTCCTCGCGTTTAGGAAACGTAGGTGGTGGGGTTTTTGTTAAAGTTGCATCAACGTATGATTTTGTGATATGAAGTGAATTTTGTTGAGATGAGGATGTTTGGGTGGTAGTTGCCATTTTGCGAGTGGTCCTGGATGCCAAAACCACGACGTTTAAAATTGAAGGAGGAACAGGAGTCCAAAAGGACCCAGTGAATTAAACAGTAGGAAAATAGCAGTTACCTGTTGTACTGCTACGACACTGGAATATTTCTTGATTTATTTGTTGATGATAATATCACAAATCGAAAAACAAAACGGTCACTAATTGGTTTATAATGATATTTAGTTTTAACAATTATCAATAGAATAAAAATGTTTCGTATGAAATTAACACGATGATAACGTTAATTACACAGATAGTACAAAATGCGTGTGCACTCGTCGGCTACCTGAATAGGAATGTATAAAGAATTACAAGAAGACGGTTTAACTAAATTTGACTAAAACATGACATATTCAATAAGTTAGAGTAAGTGTTCGAAGTGCATTCCGTTGAAGAAGTTTAGTTTAGTTCATCGCAAACCTCAAAATGGTTTTGTCTGAGTTAGCTATGCAAAACTGACATTTATTGATAGTTGAAACGGTTCTTAATAAATAGGTAGTGGTTTTTGAAAAATACTTTATACCAGCATTATTTGTTACTTCATCTTATCAAATCAAAATATTCCGAAGAATGTACACAGTATCGAGTTTTACTAACAGTAGCTTTGTGTGATCTGTCAGGTTTCAAAACATATTCAAAAATAATTGTATTACAATGTTGCCAGTAGTTTCAACATAATCGTGAAAACTGTGTATACTTTTTTTTCCAATACTCTGTATCTTCAAAACGGATGCCGTTGCGAATTTTTTTTATTGATGGAACCCAACTTATTTTGCAGTGATCTACCTATAGCCTACCAAGGAGTGGTCACCTTCTTTTAAAACAACTTGTGTAACTAATAAATTTGTAATTATTGCAGATGCCACCTCTGATAGGAATTTGGGGACAGCTGGGCCTAAACCCCTCCACGTTTTCCTGTACCATATTGAGTAAAGATGGAAAATCTCCGAAAAAAACAATATTTTTGATTGGATTTATTCTACCCTGTGTTGTAATAATTCTAGCTTATTCATGTATATACTATAGCGTTCGGAAATCAAGAAAAAAACTCAGATCGCATCGGTGAGTATGTTGTATTTACTGTATTTTTATACGATAGTCTAGTTCAGAAGGTAAAATGGAAAATAGAGATAAAGCTCGTAAAGATACGTGTGATAGTTCATTCGAGCCGGAATGATGTCTAGAAAAATGTATTGAAACCGTTTTTTAGCACATGAAAAAGTGCAAAAGTTATAAGCAAATAAAAATGTATTTAGTTTTTTTGCGAATATTTCAAAAACTATGAATAATATCACAAAGATCTCTTAAAGAGAAGGAAATTATTATAATTTTTTTGTATTAAAAAACGGCATTTATTAAATTGCACAAAATCTGTTTTCCGCTTTGTTCATAATATTTAAACAATTTTTTTTTGCAATTTGTTGTCTTAAAAATATGATTTAAAAAAATTGTCTTAGAAACCATTTTTAATATTTGAAATGTTTAAGTAATTAGAGAAACAATTTATGTTGCAAATTTTCGATTTGTTGAAAAAAAATTTCAGAAGAAATGACTGAAAATTTTTTTTGTTCACCTTAATAAATGTCTTTCTTTAATACAACAACAAAATTAAAGCCAGATGACCCAAAATTCGAGGAAACTATATTACAGTGAGTTGAGGAAGTTGAAAACGAATATGATGCTTACAATGAAATCAGCGATTATGAAGATAATAATATTGTTCGCGGTTGTAGTCCGCAACTGATTGAGGACAGTTGGGCATGTGCATTTAGGTTTTGAGTTCGAGAAATCTTAGTTTCTATCACATCCTAAACCATTCATTCATATAAATTCGAATTGTTATGAAGCCAACATCAATTGGTAGGCCAAGTGGGGAGAGACGTAAGACGAGATGCGAAGAGGGGATGATTGCGAGGCAAGTAACGTCACAGATTAGGTAGATTTTCTGTTACGACTCATCTTTAGACACAATCTATGATGATAACTGTTCTACGCATACAACTACTTCTATGCGGCGGCTTCCTTGAATGGAAATTGACTTATCAAATATGAAATACAGTTGCCTAGTACTCATTCGAATCTTGGGCTTGCAGAGTTTATTATAATGTAGTACGACCAGCATTCCTTTTATTAGCTGTATTAATAGATAAATAGCCAAATTAATTCAAATAATAATTAAATAAACCCTGATACATTTGAAATATTATTTAAACATATTTGAAATATTGGTTATTTTTAATAGCTTACATCTGCAGCAAACCTCAATTGCACTAAACACAAACTAAATTTGGCAACAGGTCGATAGAATACTATATTTTATCCTTTTCCGCCTCAAGATTTTTGTTTAGAATGTGAAATTATGTTGGCTTCAAGAATAATGTAAACAGTTATGTAACTTGCCATGTGCCATAAACTGGTTACAAACTGACTGTAGCGATACGAAAGATCAAGTAGAGACTCTGCGTTGGCACATTCGTAGTTTAAATCTCTTCTCTTTCTTCTTTCCCTTTGGTTGTTTTAGTTTTACTAAAAAAGAAAAACGTGCATTGTTTTGTGCTTTTACACACTTGTACATTTTTGGACGGAGATTCCGAAATTTCTAAATATAAGTGTACACTTTAGTTCTAGTGACGACAATTTGGAAGAGATTTTGGACTTCAAAAATAATTTTTTTGAGGAAACTGTAGCTTCCTTTGATAGCCACCAATAACTCACACATTTTCGTGTAAGTCGACAAAAAACTGAGGAATTAGCAGAACCTTTTGAAAACAGTGAATATTTTGATCACCTAAATTGTCGTCATTAAAATTTATAATAAGAATTTTATGGCATGCAGGAAACGAACCTGCAAGTTTTCGCGATTTGCAATTTAAAGTTGTTCAAAGAGTTACTTATTTCATAAGTAAAATCTCCGCAGAAATAATTGTATGGCCAAATGCAAATGAGAAGGTTCAGATAGAAAGACATTTTAGGGAGAATAATGTTCCTGGAGTTATAGGTGAAATTGATGGTATGCATATTCGTATCGATAAACGGGGGGATGATCCAGATTCATATCTAAACAGAAAAAATTATTAGGTACTCTGTTCAGGTATGTCAATAATATATTTTAATATTTCTTAATTCTAAAGCTTATTTTATTTTTTAGGCACAAATGGTGTGTGGCAAGAGAAAAAAAAATGTAGATATCTTTGTAGGATTACCTGGTTCAGTCCATGATAGCAGTATATTTAATAATTCAACTCTATGATTAATACTTTGGTAGATAAGTGTAATACTTTGGTAGATAAGTGTAATGAATATTTCATTCTTCGTGATGGTGGCTATCCTTGTTGATATATTAACGTCTTTTCCTGATCGAGGACAGCTTACTAGAAGACAAAGGTATTATAATCATCTCGTGTCCAAAAATAGATATATTATTGAACACACTTTTGGAATTTTGAAACAAAAATTTCGACAGTTATATCCCTTAAAACTAAGATCAATAAGAGATATAACTCATTTTATTCGAGCTTGTGCTGAATTACATAATATTGTTATTGATGATTTAAGGGACACGAATATTGATAACGAAGATGAAGGAATAAATGAAGAAGTTAATGACATTCAAGATGTTGCCAGTGCTATGCAGAGAAGGATATATATTATAAATAACTTACGTTTTGTATTGCATTAAAATAATAAAAAGATATTTGAGCCTTCGATTTTTATGGTTTACTACAAATAGTTTTTGATGCCAGTGGAAAGTACACAAAAAATAAATTTTTGATAAAACTCTTATTATAATAAATATAAACAACAATAAAAAATAATAAATAAAAACAGAATATTCTGAAATGAAAACATTTGTTTAAACCTAACCAAGTGGATGAGCCATATTCCTCTTCAAAAAAATTGTTTGTAAACTATAAATAAGAAAAAACAATAATAAATTCGTAAATAACACTAAAAATAACTCTTAAATTTAATAAAATGACTCAATCACGTTTCTCTCCTATTTTATTAGATATATCTTGCAATATTTAATTTTTTCCTTTTTTAATTACTATTTTTTGATTTTCTTAGTTTAACCATTCTGCATAATAAACTTTTATTTCGTCTCTTATAGATTTTAATAAATTGTATTTTCTCATTTTATTGAATCGAATATTTGGTTTTTTCTCATCAGGTTTAGGGGTACTTTGTGACGGCTGACTTGTCCGTAGGCATATTCTCTGCAGGTAGTTCTATAACTTCTGAATTGGATGCTCCTAGCTTTTGATTTGTTTCAATTCTTGGGGGTTCTACTGTATCACTAGATAATAACGTTTCTGGATTTATATTATGTTTTTTACCTAAAATATTATGTATTATAAGTTCGTAATACTCGAACTTTTTACGTTTTAAATTTAATATGTATTTCTTGTATGTTCTCTCTAAAACCCTCCATCGGTTTTTGCAATGCCCAGTAGTTACATTCTTTCCTGTTGATTGTTTCATTTCGTTTAATATTTCTTCAAACATCCTCTTCAAAGTTTTGCATTTTTGGGTTCCAACAAGTTTTCGGTAAACGGCATACAAACTAATTAAGGTCAGAGTCTGTCCATGAGTCCATCTGAACATTTCATTTTTGCTTTCTTCCCTTGCAAATAGTAAATATTCGGAGATATATAAAACAAACAAAAAAGTATAGCATAATTTAATGTATTTAAATACATACCAGTTTCTACTCTTTGTCTCATTTCTTCGTCTATTTCTTCAAATACAGCAAAACATCAAACTAACATAACCTTATTTAGTAGCCGACCAGATTGGCATGTGAAATGTGGAATAAAAAGAAAAATCCATAACTCGAGAACAACGTTCGCGGATGTTTTCGGTTCATATTCAATTTACAATCGCTTTTGCGCATAACCTTCCATAACTCTTAGTCAGTGATGAAATGTGTACTAGTTGCAAACTTCTACCGCGAACAAACAAAATGTATAATGAGTTTTAGATAGTATTGTATCTGTCGAAGAAGATGAATATGAAGACAGAGGAGATTTTATTGATGCAAATGGAGAGGAGGAAGCTGAACAAATAGATTGTGAAAGAGTTTCTCATCAACCAGAAAAATATCAGAGGAAAGAATGGCTATGGCTGGTCTGCGGAACCGCACGCCACAGCGAATATTGTCTGCCAGGTCCGAAAAATGATGCTAGAAATGTAACAAATGAGTTGGATTCCTGGGAACTATTCGTTAGTGATGAAATTAAATTTCCATCGTTTTATACACTAATCAACAAATAATTAGGCAGAGACAAAAATATGCTAAAGATTGTCGTTTCGTAAACGAAAGTGATGCCACGAAATATTGGCTTTATTCGGTTTACTGTATATTGCAGGCCAAAGAAAAGACAATCATCTGAACTCAAAAGAAACTTGGTCAAAGTTTGGGCCACAAATATATCGTTGTATAATGAGGAGCGCAACCAGGTTTAACTTTTTGATTTCTCCTTTGAGATTTGATAATAAAACGTTTCAGATGTCCTCAAGAGAAATTTGCCCCTATACATTGTAACGTTAAGAATTAACGTTAAGTATTCCACCTCTAGGTATTTCAAAATTGTTAAAATTTCCTAGCCCGTATTTCGAGTTGTCTATTAGTGTTATCGATAAATGTATATATTAATTATATTCTCATTAGTTACCGTTCGTTTTGAAGGTAGAATTCGAATTTTTAGTCTGATAACCATCGAACAGTTATCAACACCGACAGTTTTTGATTTCCGGTGTGACTGGAAAATGGTACCTCGTGGTTTTTGAAGTGTGCATCTTGCTAGAAATGAAATATTAATAGCCTAGGTCGCTAACCTGTTGGGGGATTTGTTACTCTAGCAAGAAATTATTACAAAGATTTTGAGTGGATTGAATTGTTTGTTTGGATTGCTCGAAAATTCTCTTGTAACCTCTTCATTGAAGGATTCGTGCCGCTTACCGCGTAGTTCCTGCTTCAAATACAAAAACCAGGAAGAATATTGAGGCCTTAATCACCATATTTGTTGAAGATTTCGCCAGTCTTACGTGACTTACCTCATCACTGAAAGATAACCCAAGGAACCCCTTGGCCAGGGGTTCTAATTCTAAGGAGTCACGCAAGTTTGCTGGATTTAATATTTTTAATAAACGCAGCGACTTATACTTTACTTATACTTTAGATAGGTGTACTATTGAGCCTGGACACGAACTTGTGTTTGTAAACTTAAGCGTCCCAGTGCAACGTTTCGCTTTTGAATTTAGTAACACCTTATTTTAATTTTAGTTTGCTTATCACTTGTTTTACGTAAGATTCATTTTTTTTGTTGATGAGACATAGTAATTAAGTTAGTAGTAATTCTACCGTTGTCGTTAAGCCTACTTTTCTTACTTGTGCGGATATTTTATGTAGTGTGGTAAATGTATTATTTGTAAACTGCGTCTAAGGTTTGGGTTGAGATCAATAGATAATTGGATTGTTCGCGCATGCGCCTGAGCTCAAGCGGTGTGTCTTTTTTTTTATTGGATTATTCTACCTACAGCGACTAAACTACGCTTTCCTCACCTTAGCGGTCAGTAAATTAATGAAATCTAGGTAGTGTCTACCATCCACAGAACTGTAGGTGTATTTATCTACATATTGGCAAGTGCCACGGTAGGAACATATAATAATTAAATTTCAGTCTAGAATATTATTCTCGTTTGCCATTTTATATTGATAATACTGTCATTATTAAATAGTTGAATTCGACCTATGAGTAGTTTACTTTTGTATGTACAATAAGACTTCTATAATATCGTAATAAACCTTTTGGTAAGTTGGGGGTTTATATGGAGAACTTGGGGATGCTTGGGACAATTTATCTGGCGCCCATTTGAGATCTTTTATATTTGTGGACCGCACGACCGTCTCCACTAGAGTTCAGCCGCGAGCATCTCAGACTGTCATCGTATTGTTATTTAGTCGATGTACGTCTACATAGGTTTGTAAATACTACGTTACAACATACTATATGGGAAAGATTTATTTGAAACTGTACAATATATTTATTCTACAATCACTTAACAAAGTAGCCTTTGACGTTTTCAAATCCCAACACAAAGTTGACGTTTTCCTTGAAATGTCATTTTTTGGTAGCATTTGCGTTCGTGAGCCGAAAAATT
This sequence comes from Galeruca laticollis, assembly GCA_963921935.1. Classification (NCBI taxonomy): domain Eukaryota; kingdom Metazoa; phylum Arthropoda; class Insecta; order Coleoptera; family Chrysomelidae; genus Galeruca; species Galeruca laticollis. Next base: position 180,515,550 of record OY998180.1, read on the forward strand.
GAAAAAACGTTCGCATATCACTGCGTATGTCTTACCTATTCTTGAAAACCCAATTCTATCATGAAGGAAAATAGTGACAGTGAACTATCAAATACACCTCCTGATATATCAGAAAGTGCAAAAGTTTTAACTTTGAATCTCTTACCGGAATGAAGGAAGAAATATTAAAATTACATATGATACATTCACAAACTAGTCCCACTCCAAGAAGGTGAATAAGTATTCAGAAAACGTTTTAATGGCGCATTTTGGTGAAAAATCAAAGACTTTGAAGCCCTCAACACTTTGGTCCATATATTAGATGATACGTACATGCTTGAATGTTAAAAATAATATCGAAATCAATAAGTATCCTAAACTTATTGCATTTCTAAAGCGTTAGATATAAAGCGAAAAAATTCCAAAACGTTTACCGCTGAAGATATCAACAAATTTCTACAAGACGCTCCCGATGAAGAATATGTGTTAAAAAAGGTAAATTATACTCTTCGTTCCATCAGAAAAACAGTATACCTATCTTTATTTTGTTCAATTTGAGTGCATATATTATATATACTCACAGGTCTGAAGAGCAGGTTACCACGCGGTCGGTCCGGGTGCAATTCTCGGTCGGGCCAGTATCTTTTTTTCTGATTTGTCAGTTATTTTCCATTTTTTTCGTTGGAAATATGGATTAATGGATAAGAGTAATTTCAATTGCTCATACTTTCAGGGCAGCTATTAACTAATAATTTTTTTATAGGTAATCCTAATTATGGGTATTATTGGTGCATGCAGGCGCGATGAATTGGTGAAAATGCAGACAGACCAGTGACATAGAAGATAAATATTTTATTTTAATTCTACGAATTCCGGATTCAAAATCAAGAATAACCCGTGTTTCCACAATTATTAGTAATAATCAAGAAAATTCAGTTAATTATCTATCAATTTGTAAAAAATAAATTGCATTGAGACTACAGTGTCAGAACAATCGCACTCCCCAACGTTTATACATTGTATAAAAGGTAGATGTGTGAAATAAGTTGTGGATATGAATATAATTGACAAAATTCTCATTGACATTGCTAAATATTTAAAATTACCTGAGCATAATTTATATAGTGAACACCGTTTTCTACGAACATCTGCAACTTTATTGGTGAACGGTGGAGGTGACCTAAGACAAAACTGAAGAAACATGGTGGATGGAAAAGTAGCAATGTTGCAGAAGGGTATATTAATGAATCAATCAAAAATAAGATTGTAACTAGCAAAAAAATATTTTCAAAGCCATCCACATCTCAAAATGTCTTCAGAATACTTTACTCATATGTCGGAGAAATCTGCTGATGACCCATCGGGTTCGGGGATATATATTAGAGATTGCCATAATTGTACATTCAGTTTCAATTTAGTAAATGATGTATTGAAATAATTATTTTCAAGAATATTGTTTAATATATTAAGAATTGAAGTATTCGTTTTTTATGTCCATATATGTTGAATAAAGTAACGATTGTTTTTTCCTAGAGCTACGTTTGTAGAAAAAATATTGTGTGTAGTTCGAGCACAAAGTGTCATTGCCGCTCTCCAAAGATTATCGCGTTGCGCGATAATTTTCTTTGTCGAGCGGCAATCAATCATTTTGCGCTTTAAATACACAAATAGCTAATACACCCCATAGTTATTGTACCATAAATGAGCAGCTGTTGGGATTTAAGGGAAACTGTCCATTTAGAGTTTATATTATCTTAAAACCTGATAAGGCTGGACTCAAAATAATGACAATGTGTGACTCACATACCTTTTATATGGTGAGTGCTATTCCTTATACTAGAAAAATTATAACAGTCCGGATAAAGAACATGTGGCAGATTATTATGTGAGAACATTGACTGAGAGCATCCATGGAACAGGAACGAATATTACAATGGACAGTTGGTTTACGTCTATCCCATTGACCGACAAAATGTTAACTGAATATATAATCTGACTACTGTACACTAAGAAAAAACAGATTCCTCCATCTTTCCTTCGAAATAGGGAAAAGAAATAGGCACTTCTCGGTTCGCAGTAATAAAAAAATATTGCTTTCTTACACGCCGAAAAAAATGATGTCAGTATTATTATTATTATTTAGCATGCACAGCGGAAATGTTATTGACGAAAATAAAAAACCAGAAATCATAAACTTCTACAATTCAACGAAAGGAGAAGTAGATTCATTTGACCAGATGATGCACAGCTCATCTGTCTCCAGAAAAATGCGTAGATGGGCAACACGATTTTCTTATGGAATGGCGGATCAAGCAGGAATAAACTGCGACGTAATATATCACATGGTAAAAGGTGACAGAGAAACGACTGGTCGTTGAATATTTTTATTTGATCTTGGATTTGCTCTGACTATACCTCACATGGAAATACGTTTAAAAGATATTTCTAGTAATTTAGTATCATCCATTAGAGAGATACTGGCTGTGGAAGACACTACATCTGAAGAACAACCTCCAAGAAAACTTTTAACACAGATGCGGTGTTTTTTGTATAAACGAAAACATGATTGAGAAACAAAAACTGCCTGTGGAAAATGTTCGAAGCCGGTTTGCAACGAGTATAGATTGAAAATATGTTTGAAATGTTCCAAATAAAGTTTTTCGTTTAAATACTTAATTTTTTTTATTTATAATGCCGATTTTGATATAATTTGGGTTGGGATTATCAATAACCCTATGTAAGAATTTAAAAGTGTATATTTTCCGTAAGCACTCTAGGGTTAATTATTATTTTTTACCACGTTACTTCGGTTTGTCATTTTTGTTGGCTTAAAAAATTATAATAAACAAAATATTAAAATTTTTCAAACTCTCGTGTCATGATCTAATTAAGTAGACATATAGAAAAGGCTAAACGAAACGAAACATTTTTTGGCCAATTATTTGAACATTTTTTGTTGTCTTCAATGAAGACGCGGGTCCAGTAAAAGTTTGTTAATTAACAACTCAATAATCATTGTTTTTTTCCTTTTTCCTAGATACGATGTTTTTTCTCTTGATTTTGTATATTATTGCAAATGTCATATTTTTTTTAATTGTCACTGTCAAATTAACTTAATCTATAAACTTTCACTCGCAACTCCTATTAATCTAACATTTCTTATTACTATTAACAAATATTTTATTATTACTTTATCTAAATCATATATTTCGCACATATATGACGTTTCGAAAAGTAAAAGAATTTTTATAGCTTTTGATGACAAGGCTGGATATTGTTTGCTTACGTCCAACCAGAATTTTCCGGTATCATTCGGATTAAATTGATCTCTTAGTGTGCTATCACAAGAGAGTAGTATAAATTTTTCCTGTCCATTAAATACCACGTCATAATCATCATTAACTTCGACAATAAACGGATTTCGTATGTTTTGCATATTCTTCCTCATCTTGAAAATAATGATTAAAGATTGTTTAAAAAATTTTAGGTGTTCTACAAATAGAGCTTTAACCTCTTTAATTTTTTCAATACAACAGCTATTTTTAAATTCGAAAATATATCAAAATTATCATCCCGACAATTTTTAGTCCATAATTCAATTTTTTTAGTAAACGAGGTTATTTTATGTATTTGAACAAATATAATTCATGTGGCCTCCCAGTAACGTATTCTATACTTAGATATTAAGATTGATCCAACGGGAATAAATTGTTTCAAGTGTTCAAAATATACCATAATTTCAAATCAATATTTAATACTTAAAAAAATATTTTATGTAATGTACTCACTTTAGACGCCGGGACCGCATTCCGAAATTGACGTGCAGAAGTCTATTTTCAGCTTTAAATTAAAATTATAAATAATGTAGATAGAGTTTCGGGATGTAGGACTTTTTAATGGAAATTTCCTTCTCTTTGAGAATATTTAATTTTTAGATTGTTCATAGTTTGTGAAATATTCGCAAAAAACTAATTATTATTTTTGTTTATATTTTTTTTGCAATTTTGTATGTGATAAATTAACTCCAATGTTAAAATGTCATATACCTGGAAATGTTATTGTCACTTTGCCATCGATAAAAAAGGTGCATCCTTTTTTATCGCGATAAAAACTTCTCTTCCTCAATATCTAGTAAGCGGACGTCACTTTTACACAATGACAATGAGTCGCAATTATTGTTGTTGTTCATCCATATATTCTGTCGTTAATTTATCTTGCCAAAAAACACTCGAGCTTTTCTTTTATTAGATAAATTCCTCTTTGACTCAAAGTTTTGCCAATCACTAAATTTGCTCGAAAAACTGACATTAGATAAAATCGCTCCACCTTCGGTGTCGCGATTTTATCATGTCAGTTTTTCTCGTAAAATTAGTGATTGGCAAAACTGTTTCGTTGCAAAGAGAAATTTATCCGATAAAAAAAAAGCTCTTGTGTTTTTACTGTTGATAAATTAACTCCAATGTTAAAATGTCATATACCTGGAAATGTTATTGTCACTTTGCCATCGATAAAAAAGGTGCATCCTTTTTTATCGCGATAAAAACTTCTCTTCCTCAATATCTAGTAAGCGGACGTCACTTTTACACAATGACAATGAGTCGCAATTATTGTTGTTGTTCATCCATATATTCTGTCGTTAATTTATCTTGCCAAAAAACACTCGAGCTTTTCTTTTATTAGATAAATTCCTCTTTGACTCAAAGTTTTGCCAATCACTAAATTTGCTCGAAAAACTGACATTAGATAAAATCGCTCCACCTTCGGTGTCGCGATTTTATCATGTCAGTTTTTCTCGTAAAATTAGTGATTGGCAAAACTGTTTCGTTGCAAAGAGAAATTTATCCGATAAAAAAAAAGCTCTTGTGTTTTTACTGTTGATAAATTAACTCCAATGTTAAAATGTCATATACCTGGAAATGTTATTGTCACTTTGCCATCGATAAAAAAGGTGCATCCTTTTTTATCGCGATAAAAACTTCTCTTCCTCAATATCTAGTAAGCGGACGTCACTTTTACACAATGACAATGAGTCGCAATTATTGTTGTTGTTCATCCATATATTCTGTCGTTAATTTATCTTGCCAAAAAACACTCGAGCTTTTCTTTTATTAGATAAATTCCTCTTTGACTCAAAGTTTTGCCAATCACTAAATTTGCTCGAAAAACTGACTTTAGATAAAATCGCTCCACCTTCGGTGTCGCGATTTTATCATGTCAGTTTTTCTCGTAAAATTAGTGATTGGCAAAACTGTTTCGTTGCAAAGAGAAATTTATCCGATAAAAAAAAAGCTCTTGTGTTTTTACTGTTGATAAAATCAGTTTCAATGTATTTTTCTTGACATAATTTCGGATCGAATGAGTTATCGCACGTATTTTTACGAGCTCTATCTCTGTCACCATTTTCAACTCATAAACTAGGCTACCTCGGCAAAATTAAGGTTTGAGTTAATCAATAGAATATGTGAAAACATCAATTCTCTCTGAAACAGAAATATTATTGTGCAGTTTAAATTAGGCTTTCAATCATTTTATATTTAGTATTTTTTCATTGAATTACTAATATACAAAAATGTTTATAAATTAGGGATGAAATATTTAATTTTTCTTGCAATAAGTGAATGAAATTTTGAACAAATGCACAACCAATTTTTTAAAGCTGCATAATGAAGAATGCCACAAATATAAAAATATTTCATCACTGACAAAACAATACACATTTTAAAGAGCATACAGTCTACAGTCGCTTTAACGAGAATGAAGTCTTTTTATATATCAAGATTAAATTTAAAATTAATGAAGTATACAAGTCATGGAAGAGTTGTTATTGGCATATAGTGTAAATGTTTTATTTGTCAAGCAGAATTAGTATTCTTATTAAATCAAAATCAGCAGACTGTCACCGCATCATGAACCAGAGTTTGTTTATATATGCATAAGTTTGAAGAAACAACCAATAGATTAATTGGATAGTAGCCTCAATACACAAAAATGGATACAGAAGGAAAATATCTTTACATGTTACCATATCATTGATTTTCTTTTTTATGTTATCACATCACTAGTTACTTAGTTGTCAGATATGGGTGTTTAATTTTTTTGCTGCAATATATTCAGGGTTATCCCAGTCCCTGATTCTCAATTGTTCTTGTATGGAATAACAACAAACAAAAACTCAGTGGCTCTCACTCAAACCGGAATGTTATTTTTAAAGCGGATGGAAACATTGAACTATAAGTCTGTATAGTATCAAGAACATACACATTTTTTAAAACAAGTCGTTTATTCTTACATAGCATAATAACCACTTCTGAAGGGAGAAGACACCATAAAGAAAAATTATATTATATTATATAACTCTTCCGCCAGCTAAAATTAACTCATTGGCAGCAATGTCCATTTATACCATATGACAAAATCCCAAGTGTAAATGTCTATTGCCCCAATGATTGGCTCTTATTTTAATTAATTTAATCTATAATTACAGTAATGTTTGAAGTAAGTGTTTTTTTTTGTTATAAATATTCGTTATTTCTTTCATATTAACTTAGAAATTCAACCGCTACACACTCACTCATCACACCCATACTCGAATCTGTCTTCCTAATGTATCATATACCTAGTATTGGTGATACTGAAGATACCACTTGAAAGTCTACCAAAACGTTTATGAACCTTGCATACTTCAGAAACCTTTATAAGTTAGCTTCAATTCATTAGGGGATGCTATATTTAACACAAAGCATAATGAACTATACTAGGTAGTTATTTATTTTTACACTATTGTCCAAAGAGAGTATCATTTCCAAATTATGTCTTGGTAAATTGGTTAATTCTTAAACGAATCTGAATCGAATGATTCTTTCAATGGAGAAGCTAGTCATACTTCTCTGAACCTCACAGATTGCTATGGATATTGTTAAAATAATATCTTTCAAGTATGCAAGTGGTTTTCAATATTTATATATGCGTATCCCATGTCAGTTTTAGAAATACGTATGAATACAGGTAAAAACATTATTGGATGTATCTGAATATATAAAAGCATTCATGTTGTTAAAGTTATTATACCCATAATAAAATACTACTCCATTTTACGTCACTGTACTTTAGACCCATTGTGTATATTTATTATTGATTGTTTATATTTTTTCGTAAAATTTTATAAAACCGTAATTTTTATTTTTCAGTCCAATCACAGAAAAGAGGAGTTCCCGGCGTGAACGAGATGACAGTCGCTTGACAAAATTGATGGCCATCATATTCCTTTGCTTCCTAATATGTTTCTTGCCACTGATGTTAGTGAACGTCCTGGATGACGTGGATATCATGTTTCCAACAATCCACGTTTTAGCATCTATAGCCACTTGGGCTTCTAGTGTAATAAATCCTTTCATTTATGCAGCTAGTAACAGACAGTATCGTTCCGCTTATTCGAAATTATTTAGAATCGTTAAATCTAGTGTAGTTTTTTCTGATTCCAAACATAATTCTAACTTGAAGCCTGATAAAAATTCGGTTACCTACAAACCTAGTGGCAGTGTCACACATTCCTGAACTGTAGAAATTGTAGCGATTTAAGACTGAAACCCCACATTTATTTTTCAAAATAAAATGCTAATAGACTGGTATTATTATTTAGACATTTAAGAATATTGTATAGGAATTATTTAATGAAAAGTTTTAACAAACCCAAAGAAGTTATGAAAATCTGGTAGGGTAGTTTAAACAACACATCTTCATAAATATAAATAATTGAAGATAAGTACCAAATATTATATTATAACTTACATTTTCTACATACTACTGAAAGAGATTGTTATTATAATTGAAGTCAACTGGTGCATTTACAGCTAAATATGCTATTTTATTGCATTCTTTTAATGTCAATATCCTGTCGGTGCAAAAATGTTATATAGTGCAAAGTGCATCTCTATTAACAATATTCTCTCTTTTTATGACATTTTAAACGTAATGGGTTAGATTGAAATTTTCGTGAATATTTGTTAATTGAAAAAAAATTAATTTCAATGAAAAAATAATCAGCTCAGTAAAGTAGTGAAATTGGAAAATCATTTGGTATTCCACAGAATGAAATTGTTATTAATACCTGTTAATCTTGTTGTTTTTTTAAAGCAACAAATATAAAAAACGACTTTAATCAAATTAGTTTATTTAGCTGTCAGATAGGTATGCATTAAAGTACTGAAATTCATATAACAACTCTATCAAGTAGATCAAAACAGGACTGAATATTTTAATATAGGTATCTATAAATCTAGTTTTTATGTAGAATATCAAAATATTTTTAAAGTTTGAGAAATTATTTCTTGAACAAATATTAAGTTCATCAGTGAATTAAAAAAAGATATTAAGTTAGTCAAATATATTTATGTTATACATACTCGAATCTCAATGTACATATTCCATTCTTGTTTTGTTTATTTATTAAGACTTTTACCTTACCACACTTCTTAATTTTTTTAAATATCGGACAAGAAAATACCAAAGATTTATTAAATAGTATTACTTACCGCTACCAATTTGTATCTATACACTTTATGACTAGTCTAAAATAGGTAAGCTATTATTTTGTATAATTAGTATAGCTTTAGTTGTGTAGAAATAGTTGAAACCTCAAAATCAGAATATTATTTTTTTTAAATCCTGAAACTAAGTAGTTTCTTAACCATATATTTTATGCTTGAAGTAAATTTCTGAATGTATATCAACTGATATGTTTTCCTAAGGAAAGGAGCTTAATAGAGATTGAATATGTGTGTGGTAGATAATTAGGGTATATTTAAAAGTTTTATTTCCCAACTTTCGAAAATTAGGGAACTAAATAACAAGTATCTATTGATCTATTCATTCACTACATATCGTTATTGATGATATAAAAAATTTAAATATGACTCAATTATCAAAAGTGAAATTTGCCATAACATGTCGATAACAGGAATTGGAAATGTAGCAATTCTCCTAATATGAATATGAATTTTTAAATAATGATGAGATATTCAAAATGGCATTTGAAGTTAGATGAAATTGAGATAGATTTCTTTCTATCAGAAAGAACAAAAATTATTCTAATTTTCCTGGGGAAAATATATTTGGGTAGTGAGATCATTTGGTAACCATCATTCATTTTCTGGTCGACTTCCGCTTCGTCGTTAATAAACTTTGATATTGCAATTTTTTTGAGAACGATTGAATAGTGAGTTTTTATTAAAATTTTGTTTGCCATATTAACTCTACTTGTAACTCACTCAATACTTTTGTTCTATACTACAAGCAGTTTGCTGTGTAGATTGCATCAGCACAGAGTGAAGAGTTGTTAAATAGTGAGGTAATCACCGCATATAAAAAAGAACTACTAGTTTCATTGTATTTAGAAGGCATGTTTTTTTATATATTGAATTATGAATTGAATGAAAGCGTACCTTTTACCCAGCTGATCACAAGTAACAACGTCTCGATGCTGAATACATCTCAACTTTAAGAACTGAATTATTTGGCAAGAAGATAGAAGCAGAAGGATAAAAATGTAAGAATTATTAATGAGACTATAATCATGACCAAGACTTCTGTTAAAGGAAACTCCTATTATGATTAATTATTGCTTTTTGTCCACATTTTCTGTTTTTCATAAGCTGTAGCAATTATTTTTACTAAATAGTAACTGAAAGATAGTCTGATTTTGTACCATAAGAGATGATACTTAGAGCGTTTCTTTTGTACCAATAAAAAATATTGAGAACTTATTAAAATCTAATGGAAATAAGGATTTTGAGTAAATCAGAAACTTGATAGTCAAGATCATTATTTACTACACACAATTTGATCGAACCTATACGTATCTTCTAAATTGATATATTAATTGAAGGTGAAATTTTCTTAGAAACGTTAGCTAGTCTATTTTGCCAAAAAATACTAAATAACTTATTTTCTGTTGATAATATTGTATTGACACAAACCTTTTTACCATAAAATATTCTTTTAGCCAGTGCTTCTCTTTCTTGCTTTAAATTGAGAGTATATAAGTATTCTGTTCCTCGTGCACCTTCATGAAATATTTTAAATTATGGCAATAAATCGGTTACTAAATACTCGTGTAACAGGAGGTTATTTGGAATGTGGAATCATGTCATAAAATGGTTTCTTTTTGATCATATTTTAATGTTAAAACTTAGTTTAGTGTCTTTTTGAGATTTATAGAATCGCAAAATATCATAGAGTTAACATTGTTTTTTTTAAGTTAGATTTAAAAAGAAAACAGAATTTTTTTTGACCAAAAATAGTTATTGATATACTGAGCTTTATAAGAATATGTATATGACCAAGAAAATAAAAATAATATTTGTGAGTTTTCTTTAATTTTGTAACAATAATTTAGTTTAACAACGGTTTGTTAAATATGATATTTTCATTCATCACCAAATTTTCTCTCAGGTTTATGTGATTATATTCTTTTAGAAAGGCAGATTTATCAATGTCTGTTCAATTTATTTGTACATGACAGTTAAAATTTGTGATCTTATTCACAAAATCATTATACATAGTGTGATATATTTGTAGTTACCAATATTTTTTGTTGTGTCCATTTTTGTACCAGTGAAAATCACAATAAAAGAATGTGAATTTTATTTCTACCACTTTCCTGTCCCTCAAAATTGCGGAATGTCTTGCCCGGCAGCTCTTTTTAAACTAACTAACTTGAAAAAAAGTTAGTTAGTGAAAGCGAACTAAACAACAGTTAGTATACTAAATAAGAAATTTTTATTAGAAGAACCATAGTGCCGTCGTAAAATACTACATGTGGGGATAATTTGCTTTGAAAATTGAGACTTGAAGACACTTTGTGCCTAAAAATATAAATTGCTGGTGTCAAGTAGGTGAACAATGTAGATTCAGTGGATCATACCATTGACCAAATAGCTAACAAACAAACTCTACCCCATCACATTTCTTGCTCAGGTAATCAAAATTCAATAAATATGTAAATCCAGGAGTTGAAATTACATAAGTTAAAAGTTAGTCGCATTAATTACTGGTAGTTGAGGAGTCAGTGGTCTAGAATTAAGATAGGATTCGATCTTAATTATAAGGATATTTAGTTCCTCATATAATAAAATCTGATCACCTATAACCCGAGCTAAATGCGTCTTTACAGATTTAATGCCAGCTTCCCACAATCCTCCGACATGTGGTGCAGAGGTAGCATTAAAATGAAATGAAATATTTTCATTTGACGCAGCATTTTTCATATGCTTAAGGTAGTTAGCCGCTCCAATAAAATTACTACCGCAATCTGAGTACAAGTTCTCAACTTTACCACAATGAGCTATAAAATGTTGCAAAGCTGAGAGGAAAGTTTCACTGGACAAATCAGAGGCTATCTGTAAGTGAAGAGCTTTGGTGGCCATGCAAACAAAGAGGCACAAATACACCTTACATGATTTAGCTCCTCGGTAGCGAATTCATCATAACAAAATGGACCACCTAAATCAAGGCCAGAATTAAGGAAGCGTTTAATCTGGGAAATTCTAACTAAGGGTAAATTACCCATAACAGGCTGATAATGCCGAGGATTTTACTTCCAACATGAAATGCATTTAGACAAAACCGACCATATATAGCTCGCTTAGGAGACAAAATCTAAAAATATTGAGCAAGTAAAAAATTCACGGTACGTAACTCTGCATGAAAATATCTTTTATGATAATAGTCGATAAGCAAATAAGTTAATTTGACTTTCGCGAGGTAATATACAGGGAGATTTTTTATCAACAGAAACAGGTAAATATCGAAGACGACTGCCAAACCGTAATACCTTTGGATCATCGATAAAACAACACAACTTTCGAAAGGGTTTAAAAAAACCGTTTCCCTCTAACTCTTTCTCGAAATATCGATATTGAGTATATTTAACTAAAATCATCATCGTCTCATAAAGTTCACTGGAACACAACGGACCTGTCTTTTTCTCCAGGGGAAACCTGGAATTGTGAACAAATCTCAAAATCCAAGCTAAAAGACGTTGAATAAATACAAAATCAGAATTGTTTTTTAACAACGTTTCAAGAAAATTATCATCGGCATAACAAACCAAGGTCACCTTTCGCGCCTCCTCAAACTTTCCGGCACAATCAGAACAAGGAAGGGACGCATCTGGAAAAGGAGTGGAATTATAAAGGAACTTGAGACCAGCGAAACATTGAGACTGATCCAACATACACGCCGGTAAAACACCTCTGGAAGCCAAATCAGCGGGATTCTGAGCAGAAGGAACATGAAACCAACTATCAGGAGGCATGCGTTCCTGTATATAAGCTACTCGATTGGAAACGAAAGTCTTCCATCGATGAGGAGAGGATTTTATCCAACCGAGGGCAATCTCAGAGTCGGACCAAGCCACCAACTTCTCGATTGTAAACTTAACTTTTAGAATTCTGACTACAACAGGCAAGAGTTTGGCCAGTAACACAGCGGCAGACAACTCCAAACGGGGAATACTAATAGTCCGAATGGGAGCCACTTTCGCCTTCGCGCATACAAAAAAGAAACGAATCTGACCATCTGGTAATACAAAACGCAAATAAATGACCACTACTGTAACAAAATCCATGCAGCTCACAACTAGCATAGCTGGACACGGACATAAAACGAGGTACTTGAAGAAGATGACAAGGGATGAACAATGTTCCTTATATTGGTTCCAAATATCACAAATTACTTTTGGAGGAGGGTCGTCTCAATTAATTCCAGATAACACCACAAACGTTGAAAAAGATGCTTGGTAAACAACGTCATGAGAGCGAGAAAACCTACAGGATACCCTGGCCAATTCTGACAACATACTTCGTTTAGTATAAGACTTGTCCAGAGCAGTCACCTGAAAAGAAAAACAATCCGTTTGTGGATTCCATACAAGACCAAGGATTTTTAAAGGTGACGAACAACTATCATTATCAAAGGAAATGGCTTTTCTACCTATATGAGACTCAGGTAGACTACCTAACAAGCGTAAATCATTACTGGACCACTTGCCCAATTCAAATTGACCTCGGGCTAATAAAGATATTAACTGATTTCGAAGATCTTGCGCCATTTCCAAAGTATCAGCACCACCAACGATATCATCAACGTAAGTGCTGTTACGTAATACCTCAGCTGCAAGGGGAAACTCTTCATCTTCACACAGCTGCAACAAGGTTCTTAAAGCCAGAAAAGGAGCTGACGAATCACCATATGTTACTCTCAACAACCGAAACTCCTGCAAAAGTTCATCACGAGAAAACCTAAATATGATCCTTTGATAATCACAATGAGTTTTCTCAACTCGTATTTGCCTATACATCTGTTTGATATCAGTGGATAAGACATATCTAGGGAGTCGGAAACCCAACAAAATAGTTAAAATATCCTGCTGTAGCTTTTTCCCTGTAAACAAACACTGATTCAAAGGATTCTGATTGCCAATCTGCGCAGAAGCGTTAAACACCGCTCTCAATTTGGTAAACAAACTATCAGGTCTTACTACAGCATGATGAGGAATATATTAATAACACATAGGACGAGAGGTCATTGACACAGTCTCCATGTGGTTAAAACCCAAATATTTTTTCATAAACGAATAATATTCCTTATAAAGAGTGGGCCTTTTTAAAAGTCTTTTTTCCAGAGACCCAAAACAATTGACAGCAAGTTCATACATCCCTGGAAAAACAGGAGAAGGCTCACGAAAAGGTAAAGCGACGGTATAACGACCGCAGTGTCATCTCGACAGACATAATCAACAAAGTTTTGTTCACACAGAAAATCGTCAGGAGAAAAACATTCACGTGAGGAACAGATTCCAAACTGCTGAACAGACTCCTCCAACGAAACCGTTTAATCCATGTGACAAAACAATGACGTGGCCGACGTCATAGGAGCAGAGCTGCAACTACCCATAAGCACGTATCCAAAAACGGCATTAATAGCGTCCGGCATCCCAGCAGGAGCCTTAACTTGATCATCCAACAAAATCTGAGAGAACATGTCAGCTCCAAGCAGTACCTCAATATTACCAGGAAGATGAAAACGAGGATCGGCCAACTTCAATTTAGCTAGGTGAGAACAGTGCTCAACATACAAACTAGCAACAGGTAAGTCTTCACAAATTTTTGGCAAAACAAACGCCTCACAATTAAAAACAAGAACATTTTGATCGACAGGCTTTATCATTATTACAACTCGACCAACCACCGTACTTCGAACGTCACCAATACGGATAAAGTAGCAGAAGAGTGTTTAATACCTAGGCGACGCATACAAGACTGGGAGACAAAAGATGTCATGCTACCTCCATCAATTAAAGCTCGAACAGGTTGGTACAGTCCACAACTATTCATAATTTCTACCACCGCAGTAGCTAACAAAACGTTCGAGCTTTTAGAGACAACACTGCCTAATGAGGCAACATGCGACTTCAACGCTCCATCAGCGGTCTGAGGATCGACAGAAGTAAACGGCGCCGAATCACAAGCTGAGGCCACACTACTACCAGCGTGAGGACCACCATTAGCGCCCTTAAAATGCAAAAGATAATGATGAGGCAAATTACAATGGCCACAACGAACTGTTACAGCGCAAGTGCGCGAATCATGCTTTTCTAAACATTTTTAACAAAGGCGCATCTTTTACAAAAGTTATAACGGCCATAAAGAGATTTATTTAAAAATGAAGAACACGTTTGCAAGTGGTGACTTGCGTTGCATAACGAACAAGTCACTGTATTAGGTTTCGAAAAAAAACTAGAATGATTACTAAATTTAGGAACACTTTTACTTAAATTTTGTTTAGAAAGCAAGGATTTATTTTTTGTAGCAGAATTCTGACTAGAGCATGGCGACAGCGAATATGAGTCGAAAGTAATGCATTGACTTTCTAGAAAATCAGATAAATCAGTAAAAGGGGGCATTTCACCACACCCATCTAAGAATTCAAAACGTTGCTGAGTTTCGTCATCGAGTTTAGTTAATCTAACACGAAATCCGAAATGTGACAACATAAATTTTCCAAATAGCAGAAAGATTTTCCGAAAAAGTGTCAATTAAATTACTGTAGCTATCAGAATTTTTTAACGTAGTAGATGGAGCTTCCTCAATTTTGCACCAATGTGCCATTGCACGCAAACATTTATTCAAATATCTATTTTTAATTTATCATAAATTCTTACATAATTTTCCCTAGCTAAAGGCAAATATTTAGCTAACCTTCTAAACTTTGAATTAGTAACTTATCTTTTCAATGTCATCAATATTATTTCGATTGTGTACGAGCGCATCAAATAAATCGAAAAAGGTAATCGCCGACGTGAAATCACCTAAAAATTTAATAAGTTCCAATTGGGGTAACCGATCATTACTAACTTGTTGGACCGGTTGAGAAATGACAACCTTACTCTGAGTGTCTTCATTTTAAAACAGATCCGCAAAATTAGCTTTGATTTGAAAATAATAATTCAAAAATTGTCCACGAAGAATTTCCTCAGATTCTAATGGGTTTCAGTACCATCAGCGCCCAACAGATAGGAAAAAATGTTTTGATGAGTTTACTAAAGCTTTCTAAAACATCATCTAACTCTGAATACCGAATACGAAAGGGCGATTGCTTATTTGAATCTGTTACAGCAGCATTCGGCAAGCGCAACAAAGCTTCTAAATCGTTAATAGATGTTTTCCTTTGTAAGGTGTATATTTTTAATTCCTCAGCCATTGTATACAAAATGGCAATGTTTAACAAGAAATAAATTTTATTTTACCTAAACAAAGTTATAATGCGTACCGAGTTACAAATTCTGTAACAAATAAACTCACGTCCGCTTGTCAAACTGCCACTGGCATAATAGAAAACTAAATTTATTTATAAACCTGCAGTAATGGTACAAAATTCAAAGTTCAACTACCTTTATTTTAAAATAAAGACCTTCAGGCAAAAAAGGTCTTATCAAGCTAAAGGCAAAAACTAGATAGATTTTAAAATCTAAACTAATTCATTCGTAGGTATTCTGAAACTGGTTAAATTTGAGGTCACCAAACTCACCAAATAATACAACAAAAGAAAACTGTATGCAACTTATTTTTTGGACCAGATTCAAACCGCAAATCTCACTAAATTTCAATTATATCAAACAATATGCCTTCCAGCGACGTTAACAAGCCACCCCAACAGATATTGAACAATTAAATATTAAAGTTTAATTTCTTTAAAACCGAAAATCAAACAATTTCAAAAAGTAAATCAGACGAATCCAGCTCTAAGGACCAATGTGCGATCCGCTGGTATGGATCTCAACTTCGATAGCTCCTATGAGGAGAGTTAAGCTTCGGACAGTACAATTTACTCCAAAATAATGATTGATTTCGAGTTTTAATTAGTAAGATTTAAAAATGAAAGTTTTTACAAAACGACCGGTGACGAATAGAGATTTACTCACCTGAGTTCACGTTCCGCTCACAAAAACTCTTAGGGAACTTTTATTCACTTTTCTCCAATGCAGCTTTGTGCACCATTACAAGCAGTTCTTTTTATATGTTAAACGAAGAAAAAACATGAATTACCGCACACGAAACTTATTGAACCCAGACAATGCTAGCTGAAGTCTTTTTTTATAGTTTTATGTCGAATAATAAAGTAAATCTCTAATTAACGCGAAAATAATAAACGGCAACCACGATTACAAGCGTTTGTTGTTTGGGTTGTCTACCTCGCAGGAAAATAATTAAAATTCAAATCCAACTGAAATCCAACATAGACAGTTACTTAAATAATTAGATAATCTGTGAAAAGGTGACTGGATAGATGATACTATATAACCTTTAGTATCATCTATCCAGTCACCTTTTTACATATTATCTAAGAATTTAAGTAACTGTCTATCCGAAATAACATGTAAAAATACTACTACATAAAAGATTCTTTTAGTTTCAACGAGTTTATCAATACAACAAAAATACCAAACAGATAAAAACTAACTTCATTAGAGGTGGTATCCCTATATACTAATATCCCGAACGAATTACTAACATATATCATTAAAGAAAAATGGAACTCCCTAGAAGAATATACAACTCTAAATCAAGACATGTTTATTGAAGCTTTAAATCTAGCATTAAATAGTAATTATTTTCAACATAAAAACAAATTTTACCAGCAGCTCGATGGTTGTGCAATGGGCTCTCCCATATCTTCAACTGTAGCACAACTTGTCATGGAATACTTAGAAGCGAAGGTTTTGAGCAACACCAATATCCCTATAATATTTTTTAAAAGATACGTCGACGATTGTATCACTGCCGTACCAGAACATCAAATGAAATTCTAGACGCTTTTAATAATCTTCATCCCAAACTTCAGTTTACTTCAGAAATAGAAATTGAACTAAAAATTAACTTATTAGATATGACAATCATACCACATGAAAACAGTGAAAACCTTAAAACAAAATGGTATACCAAAAATACTTGGTCGGGTCGCTACCTAAATTACAATTGCCACCACCCAAATTCACAGAAAACCAGTGTTATCATAAATTAAACCGATAGAGCGCCATCTCTAACATCACCAGAATATAGATTCGAGACCTTAAAGAAAGTAAAAAAGGTTCTTAGTGAAAATAGCTTCCCTGCAAAACTATAAAAAGAATCATAAAACAACGTACACCCAAATTATATAATAGTAACATACCAGATAAAAAACAAATAAATAATAAAAGCATAAAAAAATATATCGCTATGCCTCACACATCAGAATTATTAGAAAAACTGAAATATATCTTAGGTAAGCATGATAACATTGTAAGTCACAAAGCACAAAATTTATTATCGTCCTTATTCACGTCTTTGAAAAGTAAAGTTCCAACTAAGAAGAAATCGAATGTCGTTTACTCAATGCCCTGTTTAAATTGCCCCAATAAGTACATAGGCATGACTACACAATACCTTAATAATAGGCTAAACGGACACAAATATGCTAAAAATGCCTCAACTGCTTTACACAAACACGAATCCAACCAAAAACACGAATTTAACTTTTCAAACACTAGAATTCTAACGCACGACAGTAACTACCAAAAACTTCTGATAGAAAAAATGATATACATAAAAAAGGAACAGCATACAGTTAATGATAAGCAAGACACAAATCATTTAAGCCATATCCATCATAATTTAATACTATAAACAGTCAATAAATAGTATTCCGAATTTTGTGACCTCCTTGTATTATTCCACTTCAATAATTGATATACACCTTAGCTATCTGCAAATAAAAAACTAAGAAACAAAAACCGGAACTCATATTAAAAAGTAGAAACGAAAATAATAGTAGAACTTTTTCTCTGTCCATTCCTTATTTTATCCTAAAAATGTCAACATCGAGGTACGTATCACAATAAAACTTATTTTGGAAATTTTATTCCTGCATGTGAATTAGAAAACTTTTTAATTATTAATGTCTTCACTGTAAACCATCATATTTCAATTTAATTCCTTTTACTCGTAGGTACTGTTCAACATAATAAAACATAGTTGGAAAAGCCTACTATGATAGGCGAAACGTTATAAAATAGTCGTATTTTTTCCAATAAACCTAAACCCAAGAAAACTCCAAAAATGATAAATATATAATAATGATTAAAGAAATGCTACAAATATATATATATATATATATATATATATATGTTGTATTTTCTCATGTTTCATTCAACACCTTTGCTCCCAGGTTTCACACCCTTTCTTGGTTGTACCGTACTGAGGACGTCTAATGAGTCAGAAACATGCATGTCTGCGGTTACCATTCTTTTTAGTAGCCCCTTTTTCTATTTGAGTGCAATACCCACTAATCTCTTTGTTGCTTGTTATATATGTATATATATATATATATATATATGGTTGTATATATATATATATATATATATATATATATATATATATATATATATAACCAAAAAACCAAAGAGTGGTCTTTGTTAAAAAACCCTCAAACTCGTGGGGATAGCAGCCAAAAAAACTTTACAGGTTAGAGTGAATCAATTAGTACATTACCTAAGCTTTCGAAGATCATTGTCTTCATTTTCAAAGGCTATAATAAACCAGAAAGAAAAAACCATACGGTCGGTCATATTAATAGTAATGAAAATGAACAGGATGCTAGTTTCAATAATACACAACAGGTTACTTTTGGATCATTTCCTTATATTAAAAGATCTGTCAGAAAAAATCATCAAAGAATTCAAGGGGACCAATGTTAAAATTGCTCAAAGAACAGCCAAACCTCTACAGTCTCTTTTTACTAATTTAAAACAATCGGAGGATTCCATGATGAAAACTAACGTAATATATAGTATCCCTTGTAAAAATTGTAACAAAAAGTATGTAGGAATGACATCTCAGAATTTGAAATCACGTTGTGCTCAACATAAAAGCGATGCTAGGTTAAAAAAGCGGAAATGTGCATTAGCAGAACATGTTATAGATGAGGTCCACCATATAGATTTTGATAGAGTAAAGATTCTTGATGTAGAAAGAAACTATAACAAAAGAAAGTTTTTAGAAATGTATCATATTAATAACATTGAGGAACCAATGAATAGAAGGTCTGACATTGAGTCACTTAGTAAGATTTATACATATTTGTTGTACTTTAATAATGTCCACTCCGGTAGCGAGGGGATTGATTCCCAAATTAGTGTTTTGAGTTAATGGTTGGCTGAGGTGACAGGTCAGTCGAGTGTTAGCAATACAAACATTATTTAATATTTCATTTAAAAACAAATTATTTTTTATTATACATTATGGCTATCACAGCTCAGTTGCGAATGCAAATGATTTCCAAACAGTCGGGCCTTAACGTGAGAGGTTAGGTCCTTTCCATGTGTTAGAAGTAACAGATCTTACATCACTTTTCCTAACTGACATTATTATTGTTATGAGAATTTTAAATTATTAATATTGATTTTCATGGAAATTAACATCAGACGAAAGTGGTGATTGTTAGTATTTGCGGGTGGGTTTTGTTTGGCTTTTTTATCTAATAATAGTAATGCTGGAATGAGTTGACAGTTTGGGAATACCGAATGTGAGAGGTTTGAATGTTCACTGACTGTTGACTTATTTCGTCATCCCAATTTTTTACATTTTGCAAAAGACAGGTGGCAGCTGTCAGACAATAGTATGGTTAAATTTAAAAGTGTAATTATTCAGTCTTGTCGTGATCGTAGGTGTGGACATTGATCTATTGTTGTTTTTTCTTTAAAGTTCCCACCAAAACAACCAAAAAAACATAACAGTATTGCTGAGAAATTTAGATTTTTATTAAATGTTTTTACTTCAACCTTTCAATTGCCCTCCGTAACTCTACCTTTCGGCAGCAGTCAATTTCACGTTGAAATATATATTCAACAAAATCAGTTCGTTTCTTGTTGTACGTCTTTTGGTTTTAAAAAACAGGAAAAAAATCCTGGCTCTCATTACTCTATGTAGTAGAGAAATTGGATTTAGTCGACATTTTTGTCTTTAGTGGATGAAGGTTTTCCTGCAATTTGTGAAATATGAGTTTAATTTTAAATCAACACTACAAGTAAGTCGTAATGATTTCAAACATTATTTATTTTCTTTATTAAATTAACCGGTTTTTTCTTTCTGGTTTATTATAGCCTTTGAAAATGAAGACAATGCTCTTCGAAAGCTTAGGTAATGTACTAATTGATTCACTTTATCTCTAACCTGTAAAGTTTTTTTGGCTGCTATCCCCACGAGTTTGAGGGTTTTTTAACAAAGACCACTCTTTGAAGTTTTATTATATATATAGAAAAAGGAAGATAGTCTTTGCTGACTGTTAGGAATAAAACTGGTGAATATTGGGGAAAGCAGCAAAAAGAAACGGAAAACGTGTACTCTTAACGTTAAGAGTACACGTTTTCCGTTTCTTTTTGCTGCTTTCCCCAATATTCACCAGTATATATATATATATATATATATATATATATATATATATATATATATATATATAACATCGTTGCTCCCAAGTTTCACATCCATACTTGGTTATACCGTACTGATGAAGGCTAATGAGCTAGAAACATGCATGTTTACGGTTACCACTCCTCTTCAGTAACCTCTTTATTTTTGCCTGCTTTCCCATGATAACACTTGTTGTTTGCTCTTTGTTTTTGTCAAATTCACGCATGATCCATTTTTGATCTTGTTTCTTTACCCTGGGTTGGTTTTTTCCAGACAGGAGGGCTTTATGCGTCTCCGTGTTGATATTGGTTGTTGTTCCAAAATCGGAATCTTCCAATTGATGGCACAAATGTACGTTTGGTTGTCCTGTTATTTTCCGTTCTTTGTGTTCTTCCATGTTTCATTTAACATCGTTGCTCCCAAGTTTCACATCCATACTTGGTTATACCGTACTGATGAAGGCTAATGAGCTAGAAACATGCATGTTTACGGTTACCACTCCTCTTCAGTAACCTCTTTATTTTTGCGTGCTTTCCCATGATAACACTTGTTGTTTGCTCTTTGTTTTTGTCAAATTCACGCATGATCCATTTTTGATCTTGTTATATATATATATATATATATATATATATATGTGTTTCCACGGTTAGAGTTATGAAAAACTGAACTAGGTTCATGGGTTGAACCGCGCTGGAAAGTTGAAATTTCTCGACGTTTCGGTTTCCACTTTGAAGCCATTATCAAGAGAGGGGGAGTGGTTAGGTTATTCGTTCAATCATCTAGGAAGTGATCCGATTCCGTAGTCTCAATCTGCCTACTCTACGCAACGAATCACCCCCTTCGGCTAATTCCAAGGCCTCAATCTGCCTACTCCTTGGAATTTCACCGAAAAAGGACATAACAATAATAAAAATAAAATAAATAAAATGAAATAAAAATAATAAAAAATTGCTTACCAGTTAAAACACCGTAAACACTAACACTCACTACTGGCTTGAAGTCACTGCAAAAACATTTATTATTAAAAATAAAGCAAAGTCTATACTTTACTATAATTATGCAATCAACCCAGGATATAACAAAAGTTGACCAACTAAATAAAGTTATTCGTTACGTCGAAATAGAAAAGGACGAGTTTGATGATCCTGTTGGAATTAAAATTATGGAGAGTTTTATGGGATTCACCAAAGTTTCAGATAAGAGTGCGGCAGGGATAACATCTGACAAATTAAGGTCATTAGAAGAATTGGAATTAGACATTAAAAAATACAGGGGACAGAGATGAGTGGTGTTTACTCAGGTGTCCAAAAACGCATAAAGGATGTTGAGCAGAATGCAGCTTATATACATTGTGCAGCACACAATCTTAATCTTGTGATAAATGACGCGGTTTCTGAGGTGACTGAAGTTAGGAATTTTTTTACCGTTCCAGCAGACTAAATAAGTTTAACCACAACTAAAAAAGATGAGAGAGACGAATCAAGAAGCTTATTAAAATCTATTGAAAACTTTGAATTTATTTTAATTTTAATTATTTGTTCAAAAATGTTACAACAAACAAATATAGCATCCCACGTCTTCACAGCATAATTAGGACAGGCAATTGCCTCCCAAAAACTATTGAAATATTAAAGTTTTGATCGCTTAATTTAAAATATTTTTGTATTTACCTCTCTGTTGCTTTCAAGTATTTAGTATCGCTACCTTAGCTACCACCTAAAGAAATTTTTAGTTTTTGTCCCTTTTAGTTTTAAAGAATATTTTTTATTTTCTTGTTCCTTGTTCAATAGTTATGTTTATTGTAACGTTCTTTACATATTGTGTATTGTATTTTCTGGACTGTTTTTATAGGCATTTAATTATAATTTTTTATTAGGTGGGTAGTTTAAATAATAAGCAGTATTACCTAATTTTGTTTGGTGATACAAAAATTAGATATTATATTCTTAATATAGGCAAGGGGGCGCTAACTCTATTTTCGCGAGGGCCCATAATTTGTCGCTACGCCACTGAGCATATGGCATTGTTCTTTGATGGATAGCATTGTTTTTGTGTATTGGAGTATTCTAGGTGTTCGATCAAAGTTGAGTGGAATCTTTCGATCATACTGGACTGCCTGGGGTTATATAGTGGATGGATATTTTATGGGAATCGACAAATTCTTGTATGATTCCATTTTTAAATTCTGTTCCGCTATCTGCATCTTTCATAGAAGGTAATCCGTGGTGAGTTACAAATATAAGGAAAGCGTTAATTACGTTTAATGCGTTTCCTCCTTCTATTGGGCAGGCCTATCCGTATTTGGAAAATGCATCTATTATGGTTATGAACTTCTGTCCATTGGCTTGAAATAGATCGATATGAACGATTTCTAATGGTTTGGTGGGTGTAGGTGTGACCATAAATTTTGGTTTGGGTGGAAGTCGGTCATAATTATTTTCTTGACAGATATCGCGGAAATTAAAAATGTCTTCGATATCCTTTTTCAAATTACGCTAGAAATATCGTTTTCTTATTTGAAGCTCCATTTCAGTTATATATGATGATATTTTTTGCTTTTCTTCTAAATTAACATCTTCCAGGTGTATCTAATATTAAATTAGGCCTTAAGGTCGTAAGGTCGTTGTTTTTTTTGGTTGGAGGTGGTTCTTAAATAAATTTATAATATCTGGGTCTAGATCGTTTTTCGAGAGTTTGACAAACATGCGTTGTTTGTTTGGAAATATGTGTAATGTTACTGGAGATCGAGAGGATTGTAATTAACTGTTTTAAAGACGATTTGGTTGTTGTAGTTATTGAGTGGTCTCTCAGATATAGCGATGCCTTAAATTGGGTTTTCTATTGCTGTGTGGTTTGATGTTTCTCGTTGATCTTCCTGTACGTTTTGTTGTGGTTCTTCTTAATTTTTTTTTCAGTTTAATCGTGTTTCATTTATTTGTACAGGGGTTTGATCTAAGTTCGCCTGTTCTAGTATTTCTTCAATAGATGTGGACAATTCCGTAATATCTTCGTTGACAAAGTCTGAGAGTCTTCGGGTGGATTATTATATAAAGAGGCATTTTCTTTATCCGAGGATTCTAATATTTTATTCACTTCTTCGACGTATTTTTCTAGGTCAAATAATTCTTTGGAGTGTATTTCCACTCTTGAAAGGGCGTCGGCATTGGTATTAAATTTTCCTTTCTTATACACAACTTCGTAATCGTATTCTTCCAATTTTAATCTCCATCTCACTAGTTTGGAGTTTGGTTCATTCAAAGAAAAGAGATAGTGAAGCGGGCGGTGATCTGAGAGAAGTTTAAACTTTCTTCCGAATAAATAGGTGCGGAAGTATTTAGTGGCTCATACTTTAGCTAACATCTCTTTCTCATTTGTCGAATACTCAGTTTCTGTCTCATTTAGAGTTCTGGAAGCGAATGCTATGGGTTTATCGCTACCCACTGGTCCTTGGGAAAGCACTGCTCTTATAGCATAGTAGCTATCGTCGGTGGTTAGATGTAAGGGTCTTGTAAAGTCCGGGTACTGTAGAAGAGGTTCTTACATCAAAAGGGTTTTGCATGTATTGAAGTATTTTAAAAATTTTGGAGTATGTTTGATCTTGGCATCGTTCTTTAGACAAGCTGTTAGAGGTTTCGTCATTTTTGCGAAGTCCTTTATAAATTTCCTGTAGTATCCTAAAGTCTTAGGAATCATCTGATATCTTTAGCTGTTTTAGGTGTTGGATAATTGGCGATGGCTTTAATTTTGGTTGGGTTCGGTTTTATACCCTCTGAAGTGACGATGTGTTCCACGAAACTAACTTATTTTCTTAGGTACTCACAACTGTCTAGCTGGATTTTCAGTCTTGTATCTCGGAGACGTTGGAATATTTTGGTGAGATTAACTATGTGTTTCTGTAGAGATGTGGAAAACATGATAATATCGTCCATATAAACCAAACATATTTCGCCTTGGGGTCTTTTCAAGACATTTTCTTTTACCCGTTGGAATGTCGCAGGTGCTTTTTTAAGCCCTAACGGAATTCTTACATACTCGTAGTGTCTGTTCTCGACACTAAAAGTAGTTTTAGGAATATCTTCCTCGGACAATTCTATCTGGTGGAAATCGCTCGCCAAATCTAGGATGGTGAAATATTGGCATCGGCCAAGTTTATTAAATATATCTGTTATGTTGGGTATTGGATACCGATCGTCGATGGTTTTTTTATTTTCTTTGCGGTAGTCAACAACGATGCGCCATTAAATTTTTTCGGAGAAATCGGGTTTATTTGCGACTAACCAGGCGAGGACAATGGGGATTGGCTAGGACTAATTATACCTTGATCACGCATCGAGGCTATTTGACTTCTAACTTCTTCTTTGTGGATGTATCGATAGCGCTATGATTTAGTATATACCGGTATTTCATCCTTCGTTCTTATGTAGTGTTTAACTTGATTCGTAAAACTAAGAGGTAAAGCTAGTTTATGGAAGATATCTGAATATTTTTTGCAAAGGTGGAGGATGTGTTCTTTGGTCGTTTGGATCAGATGGAATGTGCTATTCTTCGTGCTTTGTGCTGGTGTTGTTATCATCGATAATTTGTGATATTCTTCGAAATTAACTTCCTTGCAATCTATCGGTTCGGTAATAGCTAATTCTATTGGCTATGAGGTAAAATTTGCGATTTCCGTCTAGGCTAGTTGGTTTAGTGCGTTGGAAAGGTTTTCTTTTATCACTGCACTTTGGATTTGTCTTAGTATAAAAACGCTTTCTTGACTTTCTTTAACTGGTAGACTGAATTGAGTTTGCTTCGAGTTGAATCGAGATGAATTGCGTTTCGTAGTAATGATTGATTTAGGGATATTTAATTGGGCATGGAAGATTGTTAAGTTATCGAGACCAATAAGGCCATCATACGTTTCATGGAACTTGAATAAATAAAACTTGAATTTTTCGGGAGATTTGAATTTGGGAAACGAAGGAATCGTGACACTATGCTTTTGTGAATAATTTTGAATAAGTTGAAGTTATTTTGGGGTTACGGAATGATTTTGTAGAGCCTGTATCAATTAGGAGTTTTAAAGGAGGCTCAGAAATTTCGATGTACGGGAGTTCCTTTTTTTCGGAATAGGAATGCAGCTCTATTATGTTTTTGCTTCTGTCATTGGTTCTATGGGAAAATTTTCATATTCTTCATACGGAAAGCCTTGTACCTCGGCGAGTGATAAATCTTTTAATGGTTGTTTTATTTCGTAGAAGTCTTCTTCGTTGTCGTTTTGTTCTATGTTATACAATTCTTCGAAGTGTGAGATTGGACGGTCTGTTCCTATTTGTGGCCGCTGTCGATATACTCATGTGGATTGGTCTTGCTTGTTGTGATGTCCCTGGTCGGTGGGGCCAGAAGTTCGGTTGATTAGGTGCCCTAAATGGTTGTCTTGTTTCGGTTCTTGGTTGATTGAACGTGGGTCTTTGGAGGTTTTGGAGTGATTATTTGTCTCGTTGGTTGCCATCGAGGGATGGAGAACACCGGCTGTTGGTGGACCATTGTTTGTAGAAAAGCTAGAGGTCGTTGAGAATAGATTGGTCCTTTCTGGGCCGAAAATTTGTTTGTGGATCGTCCTGGAATTGAATATTGGGGCATTCACTTTTTAAAAACACTTTTATTTACCATTAACAACAGTTACAATTAAAACTACATAATAAAATTGGTAAAAACACTGTAACTAAAATCAGACTGAATATAATACAAATCGATCGATTAATTTATTCAGAAAATATTGCTAAGTCGGCATCGGATGTTTCATCGAATGTTCTTTTGATTTTAGCAGAGTCAGCGTCCGGGTGTAATGTCTTCATATACTTAATGGAATTCAATGTACTGTAGCTGACATAACAAAGAAAGGGCCCCATCCAAATTACACTATCAAATAACATAACAAAGAAAGAAGGACCCCATCTGATTTATACCATAGAGAAATAAACATATTAAGAGAGTGTTCGTTCCCATATAAACAGCTGGCATCGCGTACAGTGACTATATACAAGACAGTGGACAGTGGCGACAATTGGGTATAAGCTCCGCCCATCCGCCATTAGTTTGCTAATTTTGGTTTATTTACATTTGACTACATGCAACTAAATAACCATTTTTAAAAGGGTTTTACCACTTTTAAATTAGTTTTGAATGTGCAATTTTAAGTAAAAGCTCTTTTATTAGGTTAATCATAAAAAATTTTTGGAAAAAGTGGACCGATGTTAATAAAAATCTTCAAGGATGTAATGTTGTTGCATACAAAATTATGGATGTATCTCTATTTACCATCTGATAAAGATATAAGGTAAGCTCTTAAATTCTGGATTATAATGTTAAATGTCATGCTAAACAAATAGATACTACAATAAATCGTAATATGTAGTGTAGGTATATGTACTAGGGAGTCTTTCTTTAATCTATGATTGCCGCAAATATAATCGGAGCGGAAATAATGCACCAGGCCAGAGACAACGTTGTCTCTGACCAGGTCTCTTAACAAAAGCAGGTAGTTAATTAGATAGAAATATGCCACAGAGGGATGTTTTAGTCCCTATTCTTGTGTGAATACGAAAAAATAAAATAAGTAATAAAATATTTTAATTTGACTTGTTATTGGGATACAAATTTGAACTATTACGGTTTTAGTCAGAATTATATCCAATTTCAGTACATAATTACCTATGCTCATTTTTTCATCTAATCTGAAATTAATCAATGAATGTTTTCATATGTTACAGACTGTACTTGCAAGTCTGACATTGAAACTCCACCAGAAAAAATGAAACACATACCTATTTAATATTTATGTAATTAAATGTTTTACACTATTTAATAAAGAAGATAATATGAAGCTTATACCTATCTAATATTTTTGGTCATTTTACATGTCATAATGCCCCAATATTTTTGAATTTGTACTTATCAGAGATTTTATGTAATTAAAAAACCATCAAGCAAATAAATAATAAAATAAAAAATGTTCTATTACAATTTTTTATTGAATATTCATAACAAATGACCAGCAACGAACTTACTAGCTAATTTTTTAGAAGCACTCTTATTCTTTTTTGAACTTGTTTTTAATCTGAATACAATGCAGCTTTTAATAATTTTATTTTTCAATTTATAACAATCGGGTATTATATTTAGAACTAAATTTTCTTCACACATTTTTTTGACATAAAAATCTTGCCAATTGTCCCTTCTGGTCTTAATGAGCCACTGCCTCCTTTCAGGATCTTTTGAATAGTGTTTGATAATAAACCCGTTTTAGCAGAATTACTGCAATTTACATCAGCACAGCCAGGCATTGTGCTATTACAAATAAAAACAAAATAATTTTTAAAAGACTTCAATTCTTATGCAACGTTTTATAGATCTAAGAGGGTTTAAAAATAACAAGAAACAACTGGTAAAACTCGAGAATACTTTTATGTATTAATTTAATCGATGAATTCAATGTCTAAAACTATGCTCAAAATCCACTGTAGGAACCAAGGACATTTGGTTATAAAAAGACCAACATAGATATTTATTTGAATAATATATGTATTAATCACTAATTTTGTTATTCTAAACCCTATATAACAATACAAGTACAGTAATATTAAACTTATCTACTATACTTATAGCTTAACCAAAAACCTCAAGTGAAAATTGTGTATGAAATAATAATTATAGTTCCAAAGCATTTAATAATACACTAATTCCAGAACGTTGATAAATAGCACTTAAACTCCAAATTTTGCGCGAAAATTTTCAAAAACCAAAAACTGTGGTAAGAACACAATAGAACCAAATGGTAAATAAACAAACATTTAGCAAACTAATGGCGGCCGATACCACGTGACATAGGTAACCAATCACTAGGACGACCATAATTGTCGCCACTGTCTTGTATATAGTCACTGTAGCATCGCGTGGATCTCAGCGCACCTCTTGCGGAGAACAGAACTAATTCTTACAGGCGGGATATTTAAATTTAGTATAGTTTGGATTATGGGTAGGTAAATTTTACAGTTTGTCTTAAAATTGTTTATTATATAATTATTTCTTTCCAAAAAATTATATTTCATTTTTGTAATGAAATAATAATAATAAACAATTTTGAGACAAATAATTTAGGTAATAAATAATAAAACAGCACACATTTAAAATTTTTATTAACCTGCACATAATATAAAAACAAATTATTAAAATATTTGTTTACTATACATAGGTCTGTTATTTATACATGTTATAACATTGATAACTTTAAAATTCTTATTCTAATAGTTAACGATAATATTAAAGTACAAAAACATCTGATTAAATTATCAGTTACAATAATCAAAAAATTTAAATTTTCAATAATATCTCCTATTATTAAAACAATTATTCTAATAACACTTAACAGTGATTCCACACAATTTTCGAAGTTATTTTCCCTACCAGACGCACTATAAATAGGCATTTATACGACTGTACATTTTTCAAAAAATTGTATTGCAGCCTCCGCCATCCCCATAGCTGCCCAGCTCTCACCTTTATTTAACTTTTTTATTTCAGAAAACAAGAAACTTTCTTTAAATTAATTAAAAAGACAAAACATGTAAATCAGAGGAAACCTACAGTTGTGTAAATACACAACATAAACATATACTTAGCGAAAACTAAAAGTAAAAATGGCACACTAGCTTGAATATTAAATAATGTTTTAAATTGGTAACACAAAACATGAAAAAACTAGTATTATCTATATCATTAATATACCATACAGTTACATATTATTATTAACCACAAAATTACATATTTCTACTCAAATTACAGCATTATACTTAAGAAAGTTTATCCAATATTACATCAAATATTTTAATAAAAAGCATTTAAAAATTCCCCTTTACCTGAAGACAGGAACAGGTCTGAAACAATAAAAAAATTAAACGCAGTACATTGTTACCAAAAAATAATAATATTTTTGTTTGTTAGTCCTCTTACCATCATTAGAATATTTTTTAATTAATAAGGGGACACAAACTTTTATGAGTTGAGAAAATACGTATGATTTATGTTCTCGACAAGTGAACCAATCAAAATTTATGTGGCTTTTTGCAAAGAGTTCAGTTTTTTCAGTAATATTTTCTACATGACCTAAAAGTGGTAGAAAATGATAAACAATGTCATGCAGAATGGAAAGAAATTTTACGACTTCTCTTTGAACATAAATTAGATGTGTTTTATCATCATTTTCTTTGAAGGAAGTGAAAGTATGGTGAACATTTGAAACATCTGTTTTCAAATTAGCCTTACATTCTGCGCAATTAAAAGTTTTAATTTTTTTAACAATGAAACCAGAAATGTAGCTTATTGCTTGCTTGAGTATCAAAATTTGAATCATTTAATTCTATATATAAAAACGGGAATTCAATATTTTCCAATTCATTAATGGTATTAGAAGTTAATGGTTTTGGCTCATTATGAAAATTTAAGAAAGAGTGTAAGTTGTCTAATAAACTACTATCATCTGCTTCACAATTTGTGTTGTAGTTCTTGGCAGAAACGAAACTATTTAAAATTGACGTTTTTAAAGCTGATATAAATTGGTAATAAATTGGAGAGTTATTGGCAGCACCATACTGCCGAATTGCCCCAAACATATTTTCAACTGGGTCCTGATTTAAAGAACGTGTTCTGATAAATTTGAATCCTAATTTCCAACATTCTCTTGTTAACAATTTGACACCACTAATAGTAGTTAACCAAGCAGTTTTAAAAGGCATTTTGGTTTTCATAGGCTTCCCATTTTTCGGTAAAAACTCCCAAGATTTTATTTTTGGTAAAATAGAATTCCAAAAAAGCAGGTGGTTTGACTTTTTTGAAACACACCGTCTAAGAGCCTTGCCAGCATTAAATGTTGGTTTACTACCATTAAGACTGTCAAATAACTTATCAATGTCATCAATAAATTCAGCAGTATAGATAGCCTCAGATGGTAATCTACCAGGAACAATTAAACTTTCAATGGTAGCAGCCATAGTTTGGCTCATTATTTTCTACGAATATCAAAAAATGATTCTTTAATTTCGTGCAAAGTCTGAAATTCTCGTG
This sequence comes from Galeruca laticollis, assembly GCA_963921935.1. Taxonomy (NCBI): domain Eukaryota; kingdom Metazoa; phylum Arthropoda; class Insecta; order Coleoptera; family Chrysomelidae; genus Galeruca; species Galeruca laticollis. The sequence goes on from OY998180.1 coordinate 180,546,635, forward strand.
TTTGGTCGATATAAAAAGCATTTTTAATATGTTGTAACTTTGCACATTTATAGTTATCAAAATAAATATCATAATTAAATAGCATTTCTCGAACATTTCAAAAGATGAGGAGAATCATATAAAGTTATTATTTTCTTTCCATTTACAAAAAAATAAGGACCAGGTTTTTCAATTTTCCAGTGTCTACTTAATTGTCTCAAAGCTGCTCGATTTGTATTCCCTAGATCACAAACGGTTGCCATTAAATTTAATCCTACATCTTGTAGTGCTGAATGCTACAATAATTAATTTAAAATCTTCAGTTTTAACCTGATCCTTAGTAAAATAATAAACCACTTGCTGCTTCCAAGCTTTATGCAATCCATTAATAACAAACACCAATGCATGATTGGAAGGTTCTAACTTTCTCCCTAAATTGCTACCAAGATCTACGAATCCTACAACTTTGTCATTAGCCACATCCAATGTCAATTGTTCTTTTAAAGCTATTTCATCAAATAAGAGGACACAATTTTTATCTATCTGCTTCATTTTGACAACCCTTTCTTTAAGCCTATCAAAAATTGCTTTATTAATTCCAGTTTCAAATGGCACTGATCTTAGAAGTGACTGTAAAGTAGATTTACTGGGCAAAGCTATAAAACGTTTTAAAAAATTATATGCTCGTGGTCCCTTCTTATAAATGTCTAATGAAAGGGCCTTATCCGTTATTTACCATGAAGGTTTATGTTTCTTAGAGTTAGCAGCACTACTTTTTAAAAACTCTATGCCTGCTGGATCTAATTTTGAATTAAAATTTTGAAATAACTTTGATTCAGACAAATTAACTGCTTTTTTAATTTTGTTATAACTACTGATAAGTGCCTTTTTTAATTTACAAATTCTATTTCTCTGATCTTTATTAATGTAATACATTTTCTTCTTCTTGGGAGATAAATTACTGACCCTAGTTTCATTTATTTTACTTGAAATACTCGATTCCAAACATTGTTTTTTAGGCAAAGTTTCAAATTCAGTTTCTTTAAGACTATCATTATTGTTACAAAAAATAAGCTTTCTTTTTACGGGCAATACTGTATTTTCAAAAGCTTGAGTTTTATTATTATTATCTTCAATTACTTTTGGTTGTATATGATGGAAGGGTTGCAAAGGTGAAGCAAATTTACTAAGTCTTTTGCGTAATGAATTTGTAAATGCCTCATCATCAAAATGATCTTCACACAACCTTTCATCTTTGGATGTATAAGGAAGTTCTAAAATTTTGCACCACTGTTCCCTTTGACTAATGTCAGATGGAAATTTGAAAAATGTTTTGTTCTTAAACTCCAAATTGCGAAGCGGCCAAATATATGTATTATTACAATTTTTTGCTATACAGCTACGACGAATTTTACCTGGTGGTGACATTTTAAAGGTTTACTTAATTTTATTTACTTTATTAAAACTAAATCCTAAATAAATTAAAAAATACTCACTCTTGTATTGTCCTCTTTTTCGAAATTGTTATTTTTGACTTTGTCACTTTGCATTTGACAAACAGAAACCAGATTCACACCAACCAATGTAAGATTAGTTTTCTATATTTTCATTTTTAATGACGTAAAAGTTAATATACTATAGGATATTTTATAATATTTATCCACATTAAAGGCGATGTTTTGAAATGTATTGAAATTCATGATATTTTGTTTATGTAAAACAGTCTTGTAGTTTGCGACAGTAGAGACTCCATGCGCGGGGAACTTGCGCAGAAACGTTGTGCCACATACCGCTTATGCATCAAACTGTCTCTTATATTATTATTTGTCTATGATTGATACTGTTAAACCACGTTAGAAAGAAAGGGCCCCATGCGAATTATACTATCGAAACGCATTACAAAGGGAAGGCCACATCTGTTTCGCTTGAGTTGTCAGAACTACAAAACAAACAAAAAGTTGTTTCACTACAATAAGACCGGTTGAAAAACAAAATACATTAAAATGAAACTGGGAAGAACACAATCAAACAGTAACATTATTTAAACAGGGCTAAACACAAGTACATCAATTATTTGAAACTTTCAAATTAATATGGAATATAGTGTGAATTGTAGCCATAGCTTATCTTTATTTTAAAAACATTATAAGTAGATATAGTACTTTTGTCACCCTATACATCGTATGATTTGATACCATATCTTTTATAAGGGGTGTACTTGCGTCACTTATTTTTATCTCGTCAAGAGGTTTTTGAACTGATCCTAAATACGAATACGATCACAGTTATACAAGAAAAATCTCCGAATTTAGATTTCCATGAATTGAGAATAAGACAAAGGACCTAACACGGAGAGGTTCTAGAATCATCAGCTCTTAGCTAGGTCCTAGTAGATGGACATATGGTGCTTAGTTTTCCATCCCTGCTGGTTCCCTTTTGTTCTATATGCTAGCGATGTCTTCGAGGTGCTATGTAGGGGCAGCAGAGCTGTGGAGAGAGAAAAAAAGAAGGAGGAAAAGTTAAAGGAAAATTACTGTGAAGGAAGGAATATATAGAACAGTTTGGAAGCGTATGCTTCAGCATATAAAAAACTAACAGAAGTCTGTTCTATCCTATTCGTTTTGTTCTCTAAATGAGCGGAATATGCAAAATTATGAAGCAAAAAAGGAAAGGAAATAATTTACTAATAATTTGCTTCAAAACAATATGAAATATGTCTTTTTTAATGAAAAAGAATTAAACATACACCAAACTAAATCAACGCCAACCCATATCATAATCGAAATAAAACTTTGTAAGCACATGCAGAAAAATATATTTTAACTCACCAGCGAATATGTGACACCACCACAATAAACTTTCAATTATTAACTGAATGAAAGCGGATTTTCTGATGTACGATGTCGTTTAAAATATAATTAGTTTTTTAATCTCGAACTATTAGTCCGATACAATTAAAATACAATAGTCCAATGGAAATCGTAACAGCCAATTGGTATGTTACAAAACTAAAATTCTTTTTACGAGGTTACAGAGATATACGTAGAAGCAACAGAATGCATACCCGACAGAAGACCGTTGTTTGGTTCTTAATTACTCTGTCAAAAGAGTATTTTCGAAAGCTCAAGATGATATATTGGAAAACTATTTGAAAAATTGTGCATTGCTTTTTTACGGACTTTCAATTAGAGACTGTCGTCAAGTGGCCTATCTAGTGGCGAAAATAAATAGCACCTATTAAAATGCCTGCAACTTGGGAAGCAAATGAGTTAGCTGAAATCGACTGGTGACGACGATTTCGTAAGCGCAATGCGGATTTGAGCATCAGAAGGCCCGAAACATGTAGCAAGACTAGGGCAACAGCATTAAACTTTTTTTGACAACATGGAAAAAATAATAGAAAGCTATCCATCGTTTGCAAACGAAACGTGCATATATAACTTGTATTAGACTGGCACTTTAACAGTGCAAAAGCCTCAGAGGGTTGTTGCACCAAAAGGTCACAGAAATCTGGACAAAGTTACCAATGGAGAAAAGGTAATCTTGTGTCCTACGTGTTGTATAATAAGTGCAGCAGGTCAAGCTTGCCCCTATTATAGTTTATCCAAGGAAAAATGTCAATCACGGGATGGCAAATAGGACACCACCCGGCTCCTTAATTTTGGCAAACCCTTCAGGATGGATGAACAGAGAGTTGTTTGTCAGCGTCATTGATCATTTCATTAAACACACTCAGAGCAGTTCCTCGAATCTTTCTCTATTATTGTTATATACTCACGAGCCATCACTTGATTTGGCCAACAAATTCGGTGACTATAAAATAATATTGTTTTTACGCATTCGGACAGCTTAAAAGTACTGCTATTAAAGCAACCATATTATGTATTCTAAATAAATAATGGAACCCACGCCAGAAAAATCGGAAAATTAAAATAATTTGGTTTATTTTGGAATAAGTATTTTTCAAAACTGTTTCGACCTTAACTTTTCATTTTCCGGTACTATCGAAAATAGGTAGGGGAAGTATTAACGAACGTCACTTCAATCTCACAATATCGTAGTTGGTTCTGTATCACGTGTGTTCCCCACACCAATTTTGATGGATTCAATTGGACGACTCCTTCCTCAAGTACCACCGGCGTTTCTGGCTAGAAGAAGCTGCGCTAATAAAAGCTTTATATTTAGGCCGCGGCGCGAGACGGGGTTATTGTGTTAGTGGTTCCGAGCTTGCATTGTATGTGCTGATGTTGCGAAGCTGTATCTTTAGGTAATTTTATTCTTTACTTTAAAACTCTTTCATTTTATTACTATCAAGGACATTTATTTCCTTGATGTTCAATTAGTAGATTATTTTTAATATTAAATTCTAAATTGTTAGTCTGTTTCTTTATTTAGTATTAATCAATATGAATTTTTATTATATATCACAGTGAACAAGGTGAAAAATTTATTGAATATTGTATTTCTCATCTTTTAAATTTTTTTGCTGACACTTCATTTTTCACTACAAAATGGCCGATTGCAAATGGAGCGCTCGGGCTTATTCTTTTTGGAAACACTACTTGCCTTTACAGGCATGCTGAGATTTTTATCTCCAAAACTGCATATTTATTACCTGCAGTTTTTTCTCTGTTTTCTTCATCCACTTTTCAATCCAGTGGTTGTTACTTAAAATTATTCTTGGTTAATCTGTCCTGTTTTATCTTTCATATAATTCTCCTTAAATATTCTATTTCAGTCATATTAATTTAATATATTTAATATTTTTGTATAGTGTAATTACCAATCTTGCACCAAATAGTTAGATGTGTGGGGCTTATTTATTGGGAACGTATCCAGGAATTATTCCATTAGCTGAACCAATTTTGTGGCTGTGCAACTCTCGTCTGTACACAAACTTTTCTACTCTACGAGTGGATATCTTTTTAGTTGTCTTTGTGCACTAACACCTTGCTTGTAAGAAATCATAATTCATTAAACCGTGGTTTACATGAAGATAGAGCCACTCTTATTTCGTTTTCCACTATTAATCGTTCTCGATATTTTGTTTTGATGATAACTAACGTGGAAAATTCTGTTTCGCACATATATAACGTATCATAACGTAAAACAATTTTTATAGCTTCTGATGTACAATGCTTGCTTGCTTCCAACCAGAATTTTTTCGGATCATTCGGATTGAATTGATCTTTTAGTATGTTAGTTTTTCCTGTTTAATAATTATCACGTCAAAATCATCATTAAATTCGACTATAAACATATTTTACATGTTTTGCATATTCTTTCACATTTTTAAAATTCTGAATAAAATATTGTTTAAATTTTTTTAAATGTTCTATAAATAGAACTTTATCCTCTTCAATTTTTTCAATGCAATAGCTAATTTTTAAATTCTAAAGCATATCAAAATTGTCATATTTACAGTTTTTAGTCCATTAATAATATTTTTTTATAAACGAGTTTATTTCATCTATTTGAACAGATATATTCATATGGCATCCATGTAACTTCTATTCTTACACGCCAACATGACTCTTTGACCGCTTGGGTATAAGTATTGTCTAAATATAACGTACAGTAGTAAGCAGAAAAATCATTGCTACTATAAACTGTCCATTATTTGGAAATTATGTTCTTATTCTTACAACAATGGTTTTATCAGAACAGCAACAATAATTACAATTAACGCGAATCTCGCGCGCCTTCTTCCCCTAGTTTGGAAACCGCTGGTATATACAGTTTTCCAATATTCCTTGTTCTATTCTTTCTGATTGTTTTTTGGTTTCTATGTTATTATTATTAAATTAACTGTCTCGACCCTTACTTCGTGGAATCTACTCATATTAGTGTTTTAAATGAAACTCAATCTTTCTAGCTAATTCCACAATATAATGAAAATTGTTGAAAATTCTAAAAAATTGACAATTGTTTCGCGAACTAAATATCATCGTCAGAATGACAGAAGTTACATTTCATTTGATACCTACCTGATGTTTAGTAGTTATTTTTGGCTAGACCAAGATGTGACTTATTATATGTTAATAGAAAAAAGGAGAAGATGTGATATTACAAATATTGAAGCTTAGATATTATTAGCCCTATGGTGATATCCTGGATATCATTTTTTCAATTAAGATGAGGATAACTGTGCAATGATATAGAAAACCAGGAAAACTATATCTGCTGATCTTTACAATTATCACTTAAGAAGACAGTTTAATAGTGGAGAGCTCCCTAGATGTATCTGTTCATTGACGATTTAATATTGTGGGTTCCTTAAGTATCTTCTAATTTCCAACTCTTCAAGGAAATCCAGTTCCTGTTTCTTATCACAAATATGTAGTACTTCTTGTTCTGTGTTAATGAATGATTGGTGTCAAGTAGATGTTTTGCGTAATGGGATTTATCTGGTTAAAACAACTGGTTAAAACAACCAGATAAATCCCATTACGCAAAACATCTACTTGACACCAATCATTCATTAACACCTAACACAGAACTAGAAGTACTACATATTTGTGATAAGAAACAAGAACTGGATTTCCTTGAAGAGTTGGATATTAGAAGACACTTAGAAACCCACAATATGAAGTCGTCAATGAATAGATAAATCTAGGAGTTCTACACTACTAAACTGTCTTCTTAAGTGACAATTGTAAAGATCAGCAGATATAGTTTTCCTGGTTTTCTATATCATTGCACAGTTATACTGATCTTAATTGGAAAAATGATATGCAGGATATCACCATATGGCTAATAAAATCTAAGCTTCAATATTTGTAATATCACATCTTCTTCTTTTTTCTATTAACATATATTAAGTCAATAACAAGGTAGGCCACTTCTTGGTCTAGCCAAAAATAACTATTAAACATCAGGTAGGCATCAAATGAAATGTAACTTCTGTCATTCTGACGATGATATTCAGTTATCGAAACAATTGTCAATTTTTTAGAATTTTCAACATTTTTCATTATATTATGGACAGATTGAGTTTTATTTAAAACATTATTATTATTACTTCTTATTTTCATAATAGATACAAAAATAAGTTAGTAATAATAAGAATAATATATTGGTGATTATAAAATCAGTGGCCCACGACGACAAGTGACGTTCCAAAAATAATAAAAGTAATGGACAAATAGTTATCGGTTATTTTGTTATAACAAAGTTGAAGCAAATTTAAAAGTTGAGTAATACACCGAATCAATCAGTTTTTCAGCTCAGTGAAGTTGCCCCCCCCCCAATCGAAATCTTCAACAAAAACATATATAGTGTAATGCACCCCTAATGCACCAATATGCTCCATGAATGATTTTCTTTACACCACATTTCCCGAGAGACTACAGCTATTTGTTTATAGGAGGGGGGGGGGGCAAATACACGCTAGACCCCCCCCCTCGGAATTTTGAAATTTTGTACTTTGCACCGTCAAGCGCTTGCAATGTACCATAATGCTCCACCGAAAGAATACTTTGCACCCGTCCCCTCAGTTAGTAGTTTCGCATTATTCAGAGTGACGTTGCCCCCCCCCACAATGATAATTATCAAAAAAAAATCCACTTCCAATGCACTCATTTGCACCACCAAGAAAAAGAAGATCCCCCCTCCCCTTACTTAGTTAAACCTCAATATATAGAGTGAAGCTGGCACCCCCATTGATAATTTTCAAAAGAAACAAGTGGCATCGGAATCCACTTCTAATGCACTCATATGCACCACTAACAAAAACAAAATCCTCCTTACCCCTAGTTAATTAAACTTCATTATTTAAAGTGAAGTTGCCCCTCTCCAAAGATAAATTCAGAAAAAAATTTAGGGTACTGGTGTCCACTTCTAATGTACGCTTATGCACAACCAACAAAAACAAAATCTTGGCACTGCCTTGATGAAGTACAATAAAATGACAGATGTCACAATTTCGACTAACAACGCCTACGTATATCTTGCAAGCAATGCTGGTACTTATGGTTTATTCAATTGAACTCTCTACAAAATATCCATTTTAAATCGTTTGCTGGGGAGGATGTCATGTTGTATGTTCTTGTATATTGTTTTCGCAGTTTTGAATGACGCCGTACCTGAAGTTGCCAATGAAAGGAATAAACAAACCACTAGCTATATAAAAGTAGTTATAGCCTTTTTATTGAAATACATTCTCCAAAAATAAGTAACATTTTGAAAAAATATGTGATAACAATTAAAGTACTTACTACAGGTTATATATTTCTACATCTACATCTATATGTTTCGAACTGCCAGTGTCCTTCATCAGAAACTTATTCTACAAACAGAACGTTTACAATCAACAGATTATACATTATAAACTTCTTTTTAAAAACTTACCATAAAACAAACGCTTGCAAGTGCAATGTCAACATATATGAGAAAATAACATAAATTAATTAAAAATATTTAGAACAAAATAACCACTCTCACTAATCACGGTACATATATTGTGTTAAACCGTCACATATTTAAGAACAACTAGTATTTGTATCGTATACTTTAATTAAGATTTAAAAAGAGTAGCAACACAAACCCATTTGACCTTAATGTTCATATAAGTATGTTTTTGGCATAAGGTGCTTGTCATGTTAACGTCTGTATTTGCAACTTATAACAATTTTTGAGGTTGATACTCATTTTATTAAATTAAAATAAATCTTCGATAAGTTTTTTGTATCTGACTTTGCAATGATTTTTTTTTTGGATTTCTATCATTTCGTAGAACTCCCTTTATTTTGATGGCTTTCGGTTAGTAGTATTTTTGTTTTGTCATAGTCGAAGGTGTGCTTGTGTTCATAAACGTGATTCGTAAGAGCGGTCTTGTTTTTTTGTTGTATTTGTGGCCATTTAGGCGGTTTTTTAAATATTGACTGGTTTGTCCAATATAGACACCTTCACAATCTTTACATGGAATCTCGTAGATAACGTGGCTTTTTTGTGCTTGAGAATTCTTGATTTCAGTTTACTGAAATTAGATTTTAAAAGATTATGTCCTCTGCGTGTTACGGCTATGTTGTGTTCTTTAAAAGTGCTACCAATTTTTTGCAGAAAGTCCCGAAATGTATGGTAAAGAAAGATAATTTTTTTGAGATATATTTTGTGAACTATTTCTAGGTTGAGTTTGGTTGTGAAAAAGATGGATACGGGTTTTAAAAATTCTGTTAATTAGTATATCTGTGGGTAATCATTTAATTGGAGAGCTTCTTTAGTTTTTTATGGCGTTTTTCCGGTATTCGCAGTCAGAAAGTTTTATAGCCCGATCCGCGAGTTCTATAACTACCGATTTTTTCTGCGACATTGGGTGCTGGGAATTAAAATTCACATATCTAGCCGACCAAGTTTCCTTTGTATACCATTATGTTTTGATAGTGCGGTTTATGTGGTGAAGAGTTAAGTCCAAAAAATTTATTTTATTATGTTGTTCCCTTTCAACAGTGAATTGTAGTTTGTTGTGAAAGCTATTAAAACTATCAAGAATATCCTCTATTTTGTTTATTGGCACTAGTGCTATGTAGTCATCAACATACCTAAAGAAAAAAGGAACTTGATGCTCCATGCCTCCAATTATGGATTCTTCCAGGTCCTCCGTCATAAGTTGTGCAATTACACATGAAATGTGTTCTGTTTATTTAAAAAACTTTTCTTTACAAAAAAATATGTAGAACTTAATGTTAGTTGCACTGCTTTCAAAAATTCACTTAGAGGTATGTCAGTATAAGGCTCAATTTTATTCCACTTTTTTATAATTGTGGTATGTTTTTATATAACGATACATCATCTAATGATATAAGTGTGTAATTTTATCTGGTAATATTAAATTTTTAGTTTTGTTCTTAAAATCAAATGAATCTTTTATATAATATTTGTTTGGGTTTATAATACAAAACGTTGTAAATACAGATGTTAACATGACAAGCACCTTATGCCAAAAGCATACTAATATGAACATTAAGGTGAAATAGGTTTGTTTTGATACTCTTTTTCAATCTTAATTAATGTATACGATACAAATACTAGTTGTTCTTACAATCGATAAATGTTGGTTTACTTGCAAAATCTGTGACGGTTGAACACAATATATGTACCGTCATTAGTGAGAGTGCCTATTTTGTTCTAAATGTTTTTAATTAATTTATGTTATTTTATCATATATGTTGACATTGCACTTGGAAGCGTTTGTTTTATGGTAAGTTTTTAAAAAGATGTTTATGTTACGGTTAAAGTATTTACTTGGCTAGTATATAAACTATCCAACTGCCTGGTTATTTTGAGGAAAAATCAAATTTTCACTAAAATATCTACGAGGAATGGCTGGTTTGTATACTAACCAGCTAGTTTATAAACTATACAAAATTTATCGCTAAAAGACAAACCACAAGAAAATTACACAAATTAGCTAGCTTTTTTGGCTAGTTTGTAAACTATCCACATTAGTTGGATAACGTGTGAACCTGATATTGGTAGTAATACATAGTAACCAACGAGTTGGTTATTATGTATTACTCAACAAACTAATCAATTCTCATGTGTTAATTTAGTTTAGGATAGTAAAATCCTTAGTAAAAAATGGTTTCTTTATTGGTACAATGTAAGATTGTTACAGGTACCTATTATTACTCTAGAAAAAGTAAAAGAAATATAACTCAAATAATACCAGGTGACAAAATATTAACAATAAAATATGTCAGGACATTAAAACCACGAAACAATGAACAGTATTATTTGTTGAAGCAAGTTGCACTGTTGTGGCACTTACTATTACACGTATACCCAGACGCAAGACACTTACACTTTTTATTCGCACAACTCTTCTTGCAGTGACATCGCACATATCCTTGGGTTGAACCCGATTCTGAAAATTTTCCTGCAGCACTTTGTAATGTTATTTCGGTGTCCGTCTTGACATTTTCCAGCTTTAAAAATTGTTGCTTACATATTTCAAATTCGTTGCGGGAACAGAGCCGTTTAAGGACACCGTGAACAGTTCCAATTCGGTAAAATTCATCTTCTACATTCATTATGACGCCCAATATATTTCTATGATCTGACCTACTTCGATCTACATTTGGAATGGGTACTCTCACGGACATGCCGACAGTTCCTGGTTTAAATTTCTTGCGAGAAGTTTGTAGCATTTTTTGTGCTTGCCTTTTTAGACTTTCCTGGCATGAATACCTTATCGCTTTAATATTGTTTTTATTCTGACAATGGTTACATACGTTTTCTTCAGAACATAATAAGCATTTTTGTGGTAATGATTCAATGAGAGCATTTTCTGTTGTTTCAGTAGAGAGCAATGCCATTGCTTGTTCTTAAAATAAAACTGAGGTTTTATTGTTAACTTCGAGCGAAACTGGGGTTTGACTATTATTTTCGAGTAAAAGTGGGGTTTCAGTATTAACTTCGAGTAAAATTGGGGTTTCAGTATTATCTACGAATACAACTGGGCTATGAGTATTATCGGGCAGTAGATCCAGCGTAGCATTTTCAATTGAATATAAAAGAAATTAGGTTGCATTGTGAAATAATGTGGAAATACTTCATAGATACGTAGCAGACAATTGTTGGGGGGCCACTTCCTCTTCAGTGACGGTATATTTTTCATCGGGTACAAAATTATTTGAAGGATGTGAATCTTCTTCCACTTTATCCTCGGTGTCATTACTAGAAGATAATAATGTTTCCAGTTTCTTCTGTACGTATGGATTTAATGTTTGTGATAGAAACAGGGAGGTTATTTAAACCATCACAACATTTTACACCGTATAAAGCTTCATAAGGACTGCGTCCAATACCAGAATGAAAGCAGCTACAAAAAACAATGAACCGAGGTAAAACGCAACTTATACAAACACAGAGTCGCTGTTGCATTCACCTATACTTACGCAAACAAAACAGATACAAAATTACGCCGCTGCGCCATTTTCACAACTGGCAAATGAATTCTTAAATTTCGAAATACTAGCCTACTCACCGATTTTTTTGAAATTTAACAATTTTTAAATCTTCGCTCCATTTTGTCGAGTTATTATCTTTCATCTACGACGCTAACTTGTTCTCTATATCTTGGTTCGCCCTCTCCACTCAACCTTGTGATTGTGAATGTCTCGGTTTACCATACACAATATGGCAGTCAGGCCACATTCCGACTAATTCCTCAATCATCTAATGAAATCAAAATGTATTGATTTTGTTTTATTTCATCCATATAAGCAACATTTAGGGAATTTGAAATAAAGGACATGGCACATCAAAATACATGTAAAATTCAAAATCTCAACTCTGGGCCCATTTTTCCGGTACACCCAGTAGAGCTAGGACAAAAATCTTTTGATGTCAGCTACAACATATCAAAAATACAGAGGGCCAAAATGCCCATAAAACGTGCAATGTCCTTTCTAGCATGCTTTTTACCCTAATACCCATCTGGTTTGCAAATTCTCGTCCATTGTCGCTCTGCAACACGCAAGGGCTTCCTAGTCTGCAAATACTTCTAATAGGTGCTCAGCTACTTCTTTAGCTTTCTTTGTTTTTAGCGCTCTCAATCTGACGTATTTGGTTAGGTGGTCCTGGTAGACAAAAATAAATTTGTAGTCACTATCTGGTCTAGTTTGTGAGTCGATGAGATCGATTTGGCATCGAGAGTTTAAATAATTTGAAACAATTGGTTTAACAACAATTTCCTTTTTAGTTTTGTTCCGTTTCAGCTGACAATTTTCACAAGTTTCAATGAACAATTTTACCATTTCCTGTGTTAAGTTGTGATACTTTTCGTTTAATAATTTTGTTGTTGCTTGACGCCCTCCATGCCCAGTTCCCTGATGGGTAGCTTTAATCGCATCATAACATTCACTCCAACGTAAAATAATCTTTCCAGTTCTTCTATGTAGAATTACATAAAATGATTCGATTCTTTGTAAATCATAAGTATTTATCACATGATAATCACTCTTGTTACTACTGCCAGGTCCAGTTTCGCGTACTCTCTTGATACGTTGCAAAAGTTCATTATAATCGCAATAATTAATTTTGAATTTTGCGACTTTTGATCGTAAACGTCTAATAATAGGTTTTCAAATTGTTGCTGTTGATTAATTTTTAATAACCCGATACCTATTCTCAAACAAATTTTACGAGACACAACTGTACACCGTCACAACACAGAACACTTGACGAAACATAACCCCACTAAATTACCCAAAAAGAATTGGTTGGTTTACGTAATAACCAACTCGCGTTGGTTGGTTTACATACTAACCAACTCGTCGGTAATCATGTATTACTACCAATATCAGGTTCAAACTTTATCCAACTAATGTGGATAGTTTACCAACTAGCCAAAAATGCTAGCTAATTTGTGTAATTTCCCTGTGGTTTGAGCTTTAGCGATAAATTTTGTATAGTTTATAAACTAGCTGGATAGTATACAAACCAGCCATTACTCGTAGCTATTTTAGTGAAAATATGATTTTTCATCAAAATAACCAGGCAGTTGGATAGTTTGTATACTATCCAACTAGTTTATATACTAGCCAAGTAAATACTTTAACCGTAACATTTATATTGTATAACCTGTTGATTGTAAACGTTCTGTTTGAGAATAAGGCTATAACTACTTTTATATAGCTAGTGGTTTGTTTACTCCCCTCATTGACAACTTAAGGTACGGCATCATTGAAAACTGCGAGAACAATATACAAGAACATACAGCATGAGATCTTCCCCAGCAAACGATTTAAAATTGATGTTTTGTAGAGAGTTCAATTGAATAAACCCTAATCACCAGCATTTTTGGCAAGATATACGTAAGAGGGATTTTCTTTTTCTTGTGCAAATTAGAAGTGGACTCCGATGCCACTCGTTTTTTTTTTAAATTATCATTGGGGGGGGGGGAACTTCACTTTATATATTGAGGTTTAACTAAGCAAGGAGAGAGGGGATTTTGTTTTTGTTGGTGGTGCATAAGCGTGCATTAGAAGTGGACTCCAGTACCCTAAATTTTTTTCGGAATTTATTTTCGGGGAGGGGCAACTTCACTTTAAATAATGAAGTAAAACTAACTAGGGGTAGTGCATAAGCGTGCATTAGAAGTGGACTCCAGTACCCAAAATTTTTTTCGGAATTTATTTTCGGGGAGGGGCAACTTCACTTTAAATAATGAAGTAAAACTAACTAGGGGTAGGGGGGATTTTGTTTTTGTTAGTAGTGCATCATTAGAAGTGGATTCCGATGCCACTTTTTTCTTATGAAAATTATCATTGGGGGGGGGCAACTTCATTCTATATATGCAACTTCACTCTATATACTAAGGTTTAACAAAGTGGCGGAGAGGGATTTTCTTTTTCTTGGTGGTGCATATGATTGCATTAGAAGTGGATTCCGATGCCACTTCTTTTATTGAAAATTTTCATTGTGGGGGGCCAACTACACTAACTACAAATTCCGATTGGGGGGGGGGGGGGGGCTAGCGTGTATTTGCCCTCCTCCCCATAAACAAATAGCTGTAGCCTCTCGGGAAATGTGGTGCAAATAAAATCATTCATGGAATATATTTGTGCATTAGGAGTGCATTACGACCATATATGTTTTTGTTGAAAATTCTGATTAGGGGGGGGGGGGCAAGTTCACTGAGCTCAGTTTTTCACCTCCTCCACTGTAAGTTATAATAAAAATTGATATTTATTGAAGTCAAACAAAATACATTGATATTTATGATTTATTTTATATGTTTTCACTAAAAATATGAGTAACGGATCTCGCGACATCGAATAATAACAATGAAATAAAATATAATTTTATTTGTATCTATTGTATACAGAGTTGTGCGAAAGTTCGGAATAAAATTAGTTCTGTTCAGCCACTAACTTGAAAAAAACGCTGAAACACGTGAATTGATTTTACGCTCGACGTATTTGTTGCCACTTAAAAGAATTTTTGTTCTTTAACGCCCTAGCTGCAACCGCACCCAACTTTTTTACTTTTCCGCCCAACCTATCTAATATGCGAGAAAAGTATTGGTTTACCCACAAGAAAGTTGAAATTTTGAAAACTTTTTTGAGTTATTTTTACCTTTTCCATAACAACAACCCAAAAAAACGGGTTTTAGAAAAAAAATCCTGTGTGTATGTCGTCGTCGTCGGCCACTTTTCGTTACATGTCTTGTTAGTACGATACAGCCTCCGGTGTGCAACAAGTCGCCAATTTTATGATTGAATATTGTTAAGGACATGTCACAGATGAACCCTATTGATTTTCAGCTCACCAGAGCCAGCACAACAGGTTGTATGGTACTTGAAATACCAAATTTTTCTCATTTTTGGAGAATTTTCAGTTTGTTAGCAAGATACAGCCTCCAGAGTGTATACAAGTGACTTATTTTATGATTGAATATTGTTCAAGGTGTCTCACAGATGTACCATATTGATTTTCAGCTGACTAGAGCGAGTACAGCGGGTCCTATAAATGCTATACTAAATATATACTACATTTTTGGTTATTTTTGGACAAATTTCGGTTTGTTAGCACGATACATCCTCCGAAGTGTACACAAGAGACACTTTTATGATAGAATATTATTCAGGGCCACAGATGCGGAAAAGTTAGTTTTAATCTTTAAAACCGTTTATTTTCAAATACAAGGGTATGTCGTGTGTAGGATCATTGAAAAGCTCGTGAAAAATGGAATCTCACCATACCTTTTTCTTTTACTTATGTGGTTACTGGGAAATGAGAAAAAATTCTTTCAAAAAAAAGTTACAAATACCTTTTTAGTGCTATCGTTGATTGATACGTTATCAATCAACGGTGCTATCGACGGGTAAATTAACGTAGCAGATGTTGTCCTCCAGGCTTCCAGGCGATGGTAAAACCTAATATCGGTAGGTGTATAATTGAAATGAAACGTCCAGTTTATTAATTTTTGTATTGAAAGTCTTTTAATTTATTATGATGTTGTCAGAAAAACAGCTTATCGAAGTCTTGATATTGATGAGTTGTGGGGATAGAATGCGAAGTCAAAGTGAAGTGTGAATTATATTTTCGTTTTCGAGAAGTGAGTTTTTAAAAACTAAAATTACAAAAAATATATTACGTGAACTAAAAATAACAAAAGTGAGATTACAAAAAGAAATGTATATATGATTAAAGTCAGATTCTATAATGAAGTCTATCTCGAGAATTATAATAATTAAATGCAAAGTCTGCATTATCAGCATCTTTTTTAAAATAATACGCTACTCATTGCAACAATGTATCATTTCTACACAATACACTCATTTATTGTTACAATGTAGCTTGTCCATTCCTCGGAGAAGTTTTATAAGGGAGGAATGAAACAGTAGGATCTTCTTGTTGTGGATATGCAGAGTCTTCTTTTTTTTCCTCCTGCTGCTGAGGTTTTGAAGGCGACGTCGATACCTATACACTATCATCAGGATCCATATGGTGATTACAATGAATACTGGGGCTGCCCAGAAGTGTGTAACGTCGGGAGTATTTTCTTCATAAGAGATAGGTTGTAGGAGCTGCAGTTCTTCGTGTATTCGCTGGAGTTCTTCTAAATGAATTTTTTTTAATCGAATTGCCTCAGGTTTCGCTGGAGGATAATGCGCAACTATGTGAACGTTTGGAAGGGTGAGTGGTTCTTCGG
Organism: Galeruca laticollis; assembly: GCA_963921935.1. NCBI lineage: Eukaryota > Metazoa > Arthropoda > Insecta > Coleoptera > Chrysomelidae > Galeruca > Galeruca laticollis. The sequence continues at coordinate 180,563,274 of OY998180.1, forward strand.
ATGTAATTTCTTTGGCGTTGAAGTAACTCTCTTCAGGCGTGAGGAATTCACATCCTAACGATGCCGTAAAACGGGGTTACTTCGACAGGTTTTTGGCATGTTTGTTGCTCTGTAAAGGAAACTATACGCTTGACAACCTTGGCTCCTATTCCATTGTAACAATTGAAGCCTTGGTTCTATTCACTAAAAAAATTATTGTGGCCCCACCCCCCCTTCACCTTTTTTTTTAATTTCTTTTTGGTGTCGAAGTTACCCCGGGTTGGGGGTAACTTCGACACCATGCAGAATTATGCATAAAATCGAAGTTAGCTTTCTCCAGGGTAACTTCGACACCGAAAAATGTAAAAATAAATATATAATAATAATAATAATAATAATAATAATAATAACAATAATAATAATAATAATAATAATAGTAAATGGGTTGTTAAAAATAATACTTGCAGAAAATTATTTATATATTTAGCAACTTTGGTAAGGCATATTTGGCATATAAATCTAAACTAAAAAACATCCTTTTAACTAAACAAAAACTCTTAAATAAAGTAGGTAACACAAGTAAAAAAAATCTAAATATGCTAAGAACATAGGAACAAGTCAGGGACAAATGCTTAATCATCATCGAAACATGAGGCACATTCGTAGCTCGCTTGGTTGGAACCCCCGTTGCAGTGTCCACAAACCCACTTTCCACAAGTCACACACTTAATTCAAGCTTTTTGGTTCGTGTATTCGGAAAACTCTATTAGACAAATGGAACAGCAATTGCAGGCAGGACATTCATATTGAGGGTCATTGGAGCCAAGATTGCAAATACCGCACACCCACTTCAAACACGAAATGCAACAAATCCAGTCTTTGTCTACAGTATAGTGTGCGTAAGAACATTTGCATACAGAGCAAAGAGAATCAGAATCAGTGACTTTTTTTGTGGATCTCTTTCTCGATGGTCCAGGTGCATCAGGTTCAACGATTTTCATTTTCACTGGTTTAGGGCGACTTGCCTTTGAGTTTTTCTTCGGGTTTTGCGTGATGGAAGTTGTTTCAACATGAACAATTTCTGGTAAATCAACTTGTTCCATTGCTGCTTCCAAGCGGGATGGAGTGCTTGTTGCAACTGGCATCTGCATTTGTTGACCTGGCCGTGTTGCTATTTTCTTTCCTCTTTTGCGAGGCGTTGCCTGCGCATTAGAATATCCTCTAGATTCCTTTAGAAATTCTAGTAAACTGGAATCTAGCACCCTCTCGGAACTCAATTCGTTGCCAGGAAGTTTGGCGAAAACTCTTTCTGGATCAAATGGGCTTAGCCCTGTTGCCCTAAAGCCAGATTGCAGGTTTGTGGAAGCGTTTTCTGCTATATGAGACCACAAGCGATTCAGCAAGTTGGGGAATTGTTCTTTTGGAATGCTTCCTTTCCGACGACACTCGTTCCTCCACGTATCTAAGACTTCTCGCCATTTTCGCTTCATGGGCGCAAAAAAACTCACATCTAAAGGCTGCATCAGATGTGTCGAATTTGGTGGCAGAGACGTCATGTAGATATTATTCGCTATTGCTGCTTCGACGACACGAGGAGAGAAATGTGACGCAAGGTTATCTCCAATCACAACCTTTGTTTCTTCTGGGGAGCTATTGGCGTTTATGTGAGGGATCAAAATATCAAAGAACCATTTTTCAAATGTTGTCATATCAAACCAACCACTTGGCGTGACCTCATATACTGTGCCCGCAGGACCTCCTGTCGTCCAATTTTCGTATAAGTGTTGGGCTTTGTAGACCACCATGGGTGGAAGCAGGATGCCCTTAGCTGTTCCGCAAATCATTATACTGATCGATGTCCTAGAGTGCTCTTGAACTCGCTCGACTCTCTTAGTTCCTCTGGGCACCAATACTTTTTTTGCACCAGGATCATCAGTGATGTTAGTTTCGTCGTAATTATAGACATGTTCCGGTAACGCATGTTCCAAGTTGTCTTTAATGTTGTCGAAAAATTCTTTTATTTCCGGTTTACCCACCGCAGAGCGCTGACGTTTGATATTTGAAGCCAACCGGGTTGTCAGGTTGTTTCTTTCAGCAAATTTGTTTATGAAATCCAAACCTGGTTCGTTGTTCTTCCATCCCGGAATATCCCTGCCTTGCTTCGTTACAAACTTTGCCACAACTATGCGAATATCTTGGTGCGTCATGGGGAAGCCCCAGTTGCTAACTGCACCAAGGGTTTTTGCTATCATCTGTTCTTCCTCGACAGTCAGTATACATGGACGACCCGGTTTTAAAAGATGGGTTCCACTAATTTTATCGATCAAAGTTGTTCTTGGAACCTTAAACTTTAGACTTGCTCTAGATTTGGACATGCCTTCCTTCACAGCTTCAATGGCTTTCTCCATGCTCTCCTTATTATAGTTGAGGTACGGTCTACCTCCCAGCTTTTTGACGTAGGTGCGCGGCATCTTACAAAAAAATTAGGTACGTGTTACCTGAAACAACGAGGAAAAACAAAACTAGAAATAATAATAATAATAAAAACAAAAAAATAGTAATAATGATAATAATAGTGATACTCGTAACAATAAACAATAAATGGATAACCGAAAAAACACTAAAAAGTCAATTTGTATGCAAAAAACATGCATGATATTATACGTGTCGAAGTAACCCCGTTTTACGGTGCTTCGAACAGGAAAACAGCATGTATAACTTGAATGTTGCTGGTCGAACGGCGAGTTGATATTTTTGTTGGCAACGGCAAGATGCCAATGTAGTGTGAGGAGGGAATTGTTTCAATTAACTTGTTTTGAATTGAAACTGTAACATAGAGGCAGCGAGCTTCTTCTTCGGAGATTCAGAGAATTTGGCAGATACAGCCAGAGGACTCGCTGTGAAATTGGAGATTGACTTTTTTACGGATAAGTAATGTCTAACTTTTTACAATCGTTCCCTCGAATATTGGAAAAGTTCAGTACCTATTGTCAGATAGAATGAAGAGGGTATAGTTGTGGTTAAGATTTTGGTCGGGATTGAATACAAGTAATAATGAGCGATTGACTCCGATCGAAGGATTGGAAAATGCAGAATAAACACAATCATATAATTTGAAAAATAAGCATCGATTGAAATTATATCATAGTATTTCAATAAATTTTCTCCGTCAATTTATAATAATTGATTTCTATTGCAGTGTTGAAGCATTATGTTCAAAATAGACTTAATTTCTCCTACCTTTAAAACACTATTATGAAGGGGGTTAATGTCAGCAAAAGAGATTGCATTTGCTAAATCAGTTAATAACTGTATAATTCATTGTAAAGACATATTTAGTTGATTTAGAGTTTTCTGTATTTGAATGAATTTATTAAATTCAAAAATTAAGTCGTCCAGGGCCGTATTTAATTTTTCTACTTCCTTAGCTATTAATTTTTTATTATTACTTAATGAAGTAATAGTTTTATTGAAATTATCAATTAAGTGGGTGGTTAATGAAATTGGATGGTTAAAGTTTGAAATAATATTCCTTTCATTATTTTGAAAATATTCTATGGCTCTATCATACCTTACGGCGTCTGATTGATCAAGATTGCCGGAAATTGTTTTTATGATGCTACCGAGGCTGTTGTTAAACCTCGTTTGAAGCATAAATAGTTTAAACTTTTCATTGTGCTGATTGTAATTGATAGCGAACTCCATTATCGATATTTTCAAGGTTGTTCCAATGTAAAGTTGTGTTTTTTACTTAAAGATAATAGGAGAAACTGGCCTAAAATGACATACCACTTTGTTTTTCGTTTGTAACATATTTATTTTTTTACATATTAATCCAAAAATATGGTATGATTAGTGTATTGCATAACCAAACAACTTATTCCTAAGAAAAACAAAGAATGATTCATTTTATGACTGAAAACAAATATAGCAAGTGTCACTTTACCCAAGTTCATTTGGGTAGAATTATATATACCCATTTGGGTGGAATAGTACATAATAATTCAACTCAGTTCACAAATATATTGTTTGCGAGATTTTTTAACCCCAGCCTAACTGGTGCACTTTTGGCACCGAATCCAGAGTTCCTTTTACCTCGGAATATAAACTATTGCAGTATAAACATGTGAGATCCTCGTCGGTATTATCAACTGAAAAATTCTCACTTTCCATTTCCGTTTCGGCTAGCTGTAGAGCAGATAGGTTCTTCTTTGCACGTTTTGCAAATCGGCGAGATTCTACAGCCTGCTTCTCAACGGTTTTGGCTTTTATCTCCTCAATAATAGGAGTATTCGTAAGAAATTTTGTTCCTTCAGCGTTCCTTTTCTTAGACCTTTATTGCACGCCTGAAGTGGATGGCAGAGGACGATTTGTAATTTCTGTCGATGACATAGTGATTTGTTCGGCAGAAACTTGAGCATGATTGTTATTTTCTTCTGGCTCAACTATAGCTTGAAGTGTGTCTTGTTATGGAGGTATGCTTTCAACTGCTGCAGAATTGAATAAATAATCAGGAAATTTGTCTGGATTGATAGGCCACGTTCCACTGTTTAAGAATCCACTAGTAACATTATGATTTGTCGGTACCTTACCAACATGGTATTGAGAAACAGTTCGGCTCGGATGGCGTTTTAGCTATTTTGTCACTTCCTGGTCATAGTAAGTTTTCATTGGACCAATTAAGCAAGCATGCAGCAGCTGTAGTCGGCGTGTATAGTGGGGCGGGAAGCATAACATCACAATCTCATACTCTAGCAAAAGTTAAAACTTCGACGTTTTTGTGACTTGCATGCCCGTTAAGTAGTATTTTCTACAGGGGAATGAGCATACTCTTTAAAATGTTGGATCCATTTCAAAAAAACCTCGCCGGTCATCCATCCTGTGTTCAGTACTATTACTCCCGTTTCCAGTTTTTCCTAGAAAATATGAGTGTGGAAGGAATAAAATTACCAGCTGAGCTCACGCAGGCAACCATTGTTAAGTGTTGGTTTCTGCACTAGTGATTAGTCAGACTTATTTACGGCAGCCACTTGGGGTTTTTTAAAGTACTGCGCCCTTGCAGATGAGGTAGCTTCAGGTGATATATTTGGATTCCTAGACTTCCTAGACCTACATACACGCAACCAATCCCAGCCAGCCATTTTATTAGTTGGGTTAAAACGATTTGTTATTCCATTCCGTTCCACTAACTGGTATGCCAGTGAACGGACATCATTACAAGATAAGCCTAACAGACTGGACTCCAATAAATTTATTTGCTGCACAAGCTTTCTTTATAGTTCAGCGCAAAATGTTATTTTATAACGGCCAAGGCCCTTATCAATTCTTGCAATTCTTTTATTTTTATGAGAAACTCTTCTTCTCAATGTAGCTCGAGGGACATGAAAAGTTTTTGTTGCCTTCAGCCATCCCATTTCACCATTTTGCACAGCTTCAATGGCTTCCTGCGTTAGCACTGAATCCCATGACTGGCGTGTAGTTTTTCTTTGGTATTGTCATACCATACTAAAACAATATTAGGTACCTTTAGTTATGAAAATAACAAAGTTACTCCAACTTGGGTAAAATGACATACCATGTCATTTTATCCAAGTGAACAATGTGTCATTTTACCCAAGTGAATTCACCAACAAACTTGTAGACACGAAATAACCTATAATTTTCTGAGAGCTCTCTAATATTTTTTTTCCATATATAGGAAAGATATATAGTTACTTGGAACTTATAATTAGGCAAAACTATGATGCTGCAGATTTTTTTATGTACGCGAAAGTTTGCGAGAAACAAATATACTGCACTAGTCCACTGCACTTAATCGTTTATAACACACTAACCGCTCAACTGAAGGTCACCCCGTTTGGAACTAATGTCTTAAACTAGACGTCGCATGAATTCATGAATATAGTATCAGCAAGCAAAGTTGCCAAGTTAAAGAAACTTCAAGTGTGTCATTGTACCATAGTATGTCATTTGAGGCCAGGTTCCCCTATTAGTTATATTTATAGTAAAATGCTAGCGTATCTAATTCTAAAGCTATAGAGGCTAAGGTTATAATAATTAATAAAGTCATGTTGACTAATTTGGACATTTGCTGAGCCCAGTTTCAGGGGAAGTATCCCTGGATTGTCTTCCAAGTTCTGGATTTTTATATCCTGACATTTTGTCGTTGTCAGTCTGTAATAAATGTTGTTTATTAGTGTTAGTTTTTGGTTTACGTTTGATGTTCTTTTAATGGACAAATTCTTTAAAAAACGTTATTATATTGTTATCCAGGTTGTCTAATCCGATTTGAGCATGAATTCGTTTTTTACCTGCGAAAATGTCTTCTAGTTTTGGTTTATTTGGCTGGTAACAGACAAATTCTAGCATTATTTGATTTTTACAGTCATTTATAGATTTTCAGTTATCGGGATTTCTAATATGGGGTTTTCTTGACTGCTATGGAGTGTTTCGTCGTCTGATATTTCTCGTTGATCTCCTTGTATGCTTTATTGTGGTTCCTCTTCATTTTCTGGTATCGCATATTTTTGTTGAGAGTGTTGATCTAAGTTCACCTGTTCCAATATTTCTTCAAAAATATGTCGTCGTTAACAAAGTCTGAGAGTCTCACTTCAGGTGGATTATTATATAACGAGGCATTTTCTTCAGCAGGAGCTTCTAATCTTTTGTTCACTTCTTCGATGTATTTTGCTAGGTCAAGTAATTATTTTGTGTGTATTTTCACTCTTGAAAGGGCGTAGGTGTTTGTATTTGATTTTCCATTATTTTCTTTAACAGGTTCGCGAATGGGGTTTATTGAATGTGGGTTTAATTGATTAGAATAAAATTGAATTCTATCTGGTTGATAATAATTAATCGGTAATAGAGAAGTTTCAGTTAATAGTTTCGATTTTGAAAAATCAATTTGTGCTTTTAAAAGTTTCAACGAAGCCTTATGAAATTTAAAAAGTCCAATATTCAAATTGTGATTACTTTTGAATTATGTAAAGCTTGGAATATTAAACGAATATGCTTGTGAATGAGTTAGAAAAACTTACTTTGAATGGTTCATGTTTCACATTATTGAAAGCCAATATCGAGATTTAGAAATGATTTTGTTGAGCCCGTATCTACAAGAGTTTTCATGGTGGAGTGTCAATAACTATATACGGTAATTCTGTATTTACATAAAAAGTATTGGTTTATATTACCTGTTTGGATTCAGAATTGGATCTGTCAAAAATTTCCGTCATAATTAACGTTTTTACTTTCATTCTATTCGTATATTTCGGGTTTGCGTAATAATATTCTTGATCATCGTCTCGTTCAAAATTAAAACGTTCTTGAGATGTCCAGTTTCTCTGGGGAGTTTGTTTATGAAAATTATTTGTTTTATTTCGGAGGTGTACTTGAAATACTCATAGGAGTAGGTTTAGGATGATTTGGGTTTCTATTGACCGTAGTCGTTTATGTTGGTATCGATTGAGGTGTATTGTTACGAAACAGCACACTGGTATAGTCCCTGAATCCGACTCTGTCTAAGCCATGTATGAAAGTTAAAATTATGTTTACGATTGTGACTATCTTATCTAGACATTGTTTTTGTGACCAGTCTTATCTAGAAAATGCCAGAGAGCCAATTGTTTTTGTGTAAGCCGCAATCTAGAATTATCTAGTAAAAATGGCACTAATATATAAAGGACCAACCAGTGAGAGAGTTCAGTTTATAAAGTGATCTCGTGAAATAAACAAGAATAAACCGAAATCGCGAAGAGTGAAGTGTTGATATAAACTAATAATTAAATTTGTGTACATATAAATTAAATGTAAGTGAATAGTTAAGCGTATGTAAATTAAGTGTTAGTGAATAGTTTAGTGTATAAATAAATTAAGTAAGTGAACCTACCGTGTGAATGAATTTATCCCACCCGTCAGGATAAACTGTTGTAAATAAATAAGAAAAACATTACATTGGTGTCAGGTGTGGGGTAATATAAATAAATTGCTACGTAAAAATGGCCAAGAGACTATGTGAGCTGCTATAACGTACGATTTTTCTGCCATGGCCGAGAACATTTCAACCATGAAGAACGATATCTCTGCTAACATGAACAAACTTTCTGCCGATATCTTATTAATGTAAAACGACATTGCCGTTGACGTTGAAAATAAAATTTCGTCTCAAAAATCGGATATTGAGGATAAAATGACAACGATGGACGAGAAAATGAAGGAGTTAGAGAGGAAGATGACAGATTCAAGAGCCTACAAGCCAGAAACACTACCTAAGTTGGAAGAAATTGGCAGTTTTACCCGAGTCAAGGCCCCAACGTTCGATGGAAAAATGTCGTGGACCAATTACATAAAACAGTTTGAAGCAGCTGCTAGAGTGAATAATTGGTCCGATAGGGAGAAAGCGCTGAACTTTACTATCGCGCTTCGGGGAGATGCCTTAGACGTACTTCAGACGATACCTCTGGAAGAAACGGATGACTTTGAGCAGCTGAAGAAGAGGTTGGACATGCGATATGGTCACGAACATACAGAACATTTGTACCAATCCGAGCTGAAGAACAGAGGGCAGAAACGTGATGAATCCCTTCAAGAGTATGAAGGGAATATTGCCCGACTAGTTCGATTTGCTTATCCATCAGCACCAGAAAACATGATGGAATGTCTGGGCATCCAGGCCTTTATTGATGGCTTACGTGACCCCGATATGCAGAGGACGCTTCGTTTAGCCCATTCCAAAACATTAATCGACGCATTGATAGCTGTTCTTGAATATGAAGCATCCACGAAGGCTTCGGGATATAACATTCGAACCATCCAAGAAGAAAGTTACGAAGCCAGATTTGACCAGTTCGTCAGTTTAATAAAAATAATGATGGACGTAGTTAGTGTAAGCGCCCCAGGACCTCTGCCTGCAAACCAAGATCCCCAGTCACAGGAAAACTAGAACGGGTCGGCTACGTGGGGGCAGCACCGACCCATGATCGCTCCAAAGACCCTCTCATACTGATAGATTCTCTCAGATGTCGCAACGACAGTGTATATGTGGATGGCGAAGTGAATGGCAAGAAATATACTCTGCTGGTTGACACTGGAGCCACTAGAACCATTATACGACTAGAGATAATAAACTCTAAGAAGAAGCTTTTACCAACGAGACTGCGGCTGCGGACCGCAGCAGGTGAGAGTGCCAACGTTCATGGTGAGACACAAATCCAATTGGGAATTGGCACAGAAAAGTTCATGCATACGGTAATCGTAGCTGACATTGAAGAAGACGTGATTTTGGGAATGGACATGGTTTCCAGTTGGACTTTAGAAACAGAACCATCGAAGTGGGTTCCGAGGAGGTATTCCTTCAACCATATGAAGGCAGCACGGTGTTGGCAGTTGTACATGAAGATACCGTCCTACCTGCACGAAGCGAAACCATGATAGTAGCGCGGCTACAGGGAATCATGGAAGAAGGTACATCGGTTATGATGGAGCTAAGGAACCACGACGAAAAGGTTGGCAAAGGAGTACTAATTGGAAAAGGATTAGTTACGTCGGCGAAAGAGATCTCAGTACGTGTGATAAACGTGAATGATTACTCAGTTACCATCAAGAAGGAAACTAGGATTGGATCCTGCGTATCAGTGACGTCTATAGTTCGCCAAACAACGACCACTGATAATTCTAATGCCAGATTCGAACAGATGTTATCAGTAGCTGGTCAATATTTGGATCGAGCTGAAAAAAAGAGAATGAGAGAATTTCTCTTGCAGTATCGAGACCTATTCGTACCAAAAGGAGGAAAGACTGGTAGAACATCAGCTGTCAAACACAAAATCGATACTGGTAAGCTAAACCAATTAGGCAATCAGCTCGAAGACTTTCACGAGCGAAGAGAGAGGAAGCTGAAAGAATAATTCTACAGATGGCAGAAGAAAAAGTAATAGAACCATCTACTAGTCCATGGGAGTCTCCAGTAGTGCTCGTCAAGAAAAAGGATGGAACTACGAGATTCTGCGTGGAGTATCGCCAGCTTAACAACGTGACGAAGAAAGCCAGCTATCCTCTGCCTCGAATTGACGATACGCTAGATACTTTGGCCGGCAACAAACTGTTTTCCACCTTGGACCTGAAGTCTGGTTATTGGCAAGTGGAAATGGACCCAGAAGACAAAGAGAAGACTGCTTTTACCACCGGATCTGGACTATGGCAATTCAACATCATGCCATTCGGGCTCTGTAATGCGCCTACGATATTTGAAAGACTCATGGAAAATGTCTTGAGAGTGTTGTCTTGGAAGACATGCCTGGTCTATTTGGATGACATCGTAGTACTGGGGAAGACATTTGACGAACACCTGAAGTATTTGGAAGACGTATTCAAACGACTCCAAGCTGCCCAGCTCATGTTAAGCCCGAAGAAATGTCAGCTGTTCCAAAACCGAGTCAACTATCTAGGTCATATAGTGAGCAATGAAGGAGTGGCGGTGGATCCAGAGAAAATTGCTTCCATTCAGCAATGGCCGCAACCAACCGATACACATCAAATTAGGTGTTTCCTTGGACTTTGCACATATTATAGAAGATTTATCAGGAAGTGTGGAGATATTGCCAAGCCTCTAACTCGACTTACAGAAAAAGCAAGAGCTTTCCAATGAGACGAAGACAGTCAAACGGCTTTTGATACCTTGAAGAAGCATTTAACCACGGAGCCAATATTAGGATTACTATTACCAGAGCGAGACTTTATTCTTGACACTGACGCAAGCAACGTAGGAATTGGTGGAGTGCTCTCACAGATCCAAGGAGGGCAAGAAAGAGCGCTGGGATATTTCAGTAATGTCCTCTCCAAACCAGAACGAAACTACTGCGTCACAAGAAGAGAACTTTTGGCGGTAGTAAAGTCCGTGGAACTCTTTTACCAGTATCTCTATGGTAGGAAGTTTTTAATCCGGACTGATTATGCAGCACCCAAGTGGTTGATGCAGTTCAAGAATCTCGAGGGCCAGATCGCTAGATGAATTGAACGACTTCAAGAGTACGATTTCAACATCGAGCTGGTGTGAGTCGCCGAAATGCCGACTCCTTGTCCAGACGGCCGTGCCCAACAGACTGCTCCCATTGTAACAAGGCGGAATCTAGGGAAGCTGCAGTTTCTAGAACTACTGTAGTCAACGAGGAATGGTCACCCACCAGGATCAGATAAGATCAGGAGAATGATCCTCACCTGAAGATGATCCAACAATCGAAGGAAGAAAATCGGCGACCTACCTGGCAAGAAATGTCAATATTTTCACCGAAACTCAAGGCGTATTGGGCTCAGTGGGACTCACTTGTCCTCAAAGACGGGGTGTTGAAAAGAGTCCTTGAAAACGATGATGGTTCTGAGATGAGGAGACAGCTAGTTATCCCTAGAACGAGAGTAGCTGAGGTATTGAAGAAGTTACACGACAGTCCATCGGGAGGTCATCTGGGAGTGAAGAAATCCCTCCAGCGAATCCGTGATAGGTTTTATTGAATGAACAGCTCCCATGAAACAGTACAATGTTGGAAGCCCTTTCGAAAGGATTGCTCTAGATATCGCTAGACCATTTCCGACGACAGAAAATGGTGGTAAATACATCCTGGTTGTAATGGATTATTTCAGAAAGTGGGTGGAAATTTACGCTATTCCGAACCAAGAGGCCACAACTGTCGCGGATGTATTGGTGAAAGAATTTATCAGCCGATATGGAGTGCCCTATGAAGTCCACAGTGACCAGGGAAGAAATTTTGAAAGCCATCTATTCCAGGAGATTTGCGACAAGCTGGGAATGAAGAAGACCAGGACAACAGCATTACATCCACAGTTAGATGGAATGGTCGAGAGAATGAACAGGGCTATTGGAAAATACCTGTCCAAAGTAGTTTCCAATCATCAAAGAGATTGGCACCAGTATTTTTCTCTATTCGCATTGGCTTATCGATCTGCCGTCAATGAGTCCACGGATGAAACACCTGCGAAAATCCTGTTTGGACGTGAAATGAGGTTTCCTTGTGACCTGGAATTTGGCTGTCAACCTGGGGAGGATCTAGCAGGCGAAGACTACGTGATCCAATTTAGAAGAAGGCTGGACGAAATTCATGAACTAGTTCGAACAAATCTTGAAGTTGCCAGCGACAGAATGAAAAGTCAGTACGACACGCAGGCCACAGAAGGCGGTTTTAAAGAAGGGGACAAAGTATGGTTACACAACCCGACGAGGAGAAAAGGATTATCTCCAAAATTACAAAAAACCTGGGAAGGTCCATACTAAATCAAGAAAAGGATCAATGATATTATATATCGCATAAGCGTGATCCCCAATGGAATACCAAAAGTAGTTCACCAAAACCGACTAGCGCCATTCGAAGGAGACCATGACCTAGAGAAAGGAGTAAACCATATTCGAGATGTGTCTGACCTTACCTTCGATGAATTGATGGGTGCGTATGGAGGTACCGGGAAAGCTAGATATGGAGTCACTTCAGAACAACGACAAGATTTGTTCACCCTCCCGGAAGATTATTCACTGGCATACAACATCCCCGCCCGTATCAAGAACGCACGAGAGTTGGTATCCGTCTTCCGAAATAAGTTCGGTCAATTAGAAAAACTTGAAGACCAGATTCCAGTCCCTGGCAAGACACTGAAACTGAAACATAATTCGCGGTACGTCTTCTATGTGGTAACTAAAAATGAATTCCAAGATCGATCTACCTACCGCGATGTGTGGGAAGCACTTCGAAACCTCCGAGACCATCTGTTGGAATCCAACGTGAAGAAACTGGCTATGCCTAAGATAGCGAGTAACCAGTTGGATTGGCGAATCATCAGTAACATGGTAGAGATTATCTTTCAAGATACCGGTGTCCAGATATTAATTTGCAGCTACAACCCACGTTATCAGTATCCGATTAAGACGGTGCCCTGCTATTTCTATAAGATCGGAAAGTGTAGAAATGGGGCCAGTTGCCGATTCAAGCATCCAGTCTCGGCTACACAAAAGTTCCGGGAGGAACTTCCATTTAAGGAGGGGGTAATGTTACGAAACAGCACACTGGTATAATCCCTGAATCCGACTCTGTATAAGCCATGTATGAAAGGTAAAATTATGGCGGATGCGCAGGGATTTCTTAGAACTGTTTTCGATTGTGACTATCTTATCTAGACATGGTTTTTGTGACCAGTCTTATCTAGAAAATGCCAGAGAGCCAATTGTTTTTGTGTAAGCCGCAATCTAGAATTATCTAGTAAAAAAGGCAAAAAGGACCGACCAGTGAGAGAGTTCAGTTTATAAAGTGATGTCGTGAAATAAACAAGAATACACCGAAATAGCGAAGAGTGAAGTGTTGATGTAAATTAATAATTAAGTTTGTGTGCATATAAATTAAATGTAAGTGAATAGTCAAGTGTATATAAATTAAGTGTTAGTGAATAAATTAAGTAAGTGAACCTACCGTGTGTATGAATTTATCCCACCCGTCAGTATAAACTGTTTTAAATAAATAAGAAAAACATTACAGTATTTTTATTTGTCCAAACATTTTCTGGTGTTTGGGGTTTGCCAAAAACTTGTTGTGTGGCTGATGTCTTACAGAAAATTGGGGTTATTTATTAGAGAAGTTTAGTTGAGGGGTTGCTGCCTTTTTGTAAACAATTGATATTATTCTCTTCTTGAACATACTACATAGCAGTAGCCAAAGTGGTGGGTAGCATTGCTCTAATAGTAGAACCTAAAGGTTCTTTAGGACCTGCGAGTAAGGTAGTCAAAGCCGGTGGTTGAAAGAATTGTTTTTAACTTTGAGTAATGAGAGGATCATTATTATGAATATCTATATAATTACAAATAATATTTAATATTTCAAGACATCTTTGATGAAATTGTTGCGATTATTCATTATAGTTTTGCCTTAAATTAACTAATTCTCTCGGCGATGAATTTTCATTACTTTGATCGCCAAATTTTTCGATTAAAATCATTTTAATTCATTTCAATCGTTGTAGCCATATATCGAAATAATTTCTTCAGCTTTACCTATAATTTCGGAAACATTACCTTATCTCTGCAGGAAGGTCCCCACATTTGTTAACGGTTTCATTGGTCTCAAATAATGCTGCATCTAGACGAACCATTGGTAGGTTAAGTAAAACAGAAAAATGCCACCCATATAAGTCACATTTTGTCCAAGAGCTTCTGAAAGATGACTATGACAGGCGTATGCAATTTTGTGAGGAAATGATGAGGCGATGTGATGAGAATATATTCTTTTCGGACGAAGCTACTTTTTATTTAAATGGAGGAGTAAACAGGCACAATTATCGTTTCTGAAGTCAGGAAAACCCACACTGGTAATGTGAAGCCATACGTAGCGTCCTGAGAAAATAAATGCATGGGCAGGTATCATCAACAACAGAATATTAGGTCCATACTTTTTTTAGGAAAACATTACATCCTAACGATACTTAGACTTCTTAAGATAGGAATTAGTACCTGCTCTAGCTGTTATGTTTCCCAACGAAGTAGATCCTGATATCCCTAGTGAAACACTATGGTTTCAATAGGTCGGCGCTCCCCACACGTTTTGGTATTAATGTCAGAGAATATCTCGATGACATATTTGCAGGACACTGGATTGGACGACGTGGTACAATTGAATAACCACCAAGATCTCCGGACTTAACGCCATTGGATTACTTTTTTTGGGTGTATCTTAAAGACAACGTTTATCAAAATAGGCCAGGTAGTATTGGAAAGCTAAAAAACAGAATTAGAGTGGAATCAAATAACATACCGGCTGAGGCTATTCAGAATTCCATAGAAGGGCTTTACCTTCGCCTGGGAGCCTGTCTGCTACGTTAATTCACCCGTCGATAGCATTAAAAAGGTATTTGTAACTTTTTGGTTTTTAAAAGATTTTTCTCATTTCCCAATAATCACATAAGTAATAGAAAAAAAGGGTATGATGAGATTCCATTTTTCACGAGCTTTTCAATGATCCTATACACGACATGTATTTGAAAAAAAGTTGGGTAGGGTTGCAGCCAAGGGGTTGAAGAAAAAAAATCATTTTATTGGCAACAAATACGTCCAACGTAAAATCAATTCACGTGTTTCAGCGTTTTCTTAAAGTTACTGGTTGAACAGATAATAATTTTATTCCGTACTTTCGCACAACATTGTTATTTTATTGGATATCATCTTGGATTGAGGTAGTTCCTTCGAGACGATACTGTAGAAAAATTTTAGCACAGTACCCACGTAATTATACGTATCGGTGTTACTAAGACTATAACCCAAGTTTTTTTAACGTTACTGTATATCTTATATAAATGCACACATACTACGAAGTTTTTATTCACAGTGTTTCGCAATCTTACTTTGTTTTTAGTAAGGGTTTGAAATGCGGTAATAATAGTTATACATATCTCGGAGGACCAGCCACTTTGATGTGGCAAAAGTTGCTTTTTTTTAAATGAGTTCATATGATCGGATAAATTAAATGCGTTTGCACTTTCCCTGTTTTTTATTCATATTTTAATATAAGTGTTGTTAGTTTGCGGAACAATTAAGAATGTAACACTGGTTACTAGTTATGAGGTTTAATATGATTACATGATTTGATTGTATTTAATGCTTATTGAAGTTTTAATTATACCGGTAAATTCGCCGGCTGAAGATGAAAGGTAAAACTACCTTTTTGTACGATGAGTGACTGGTAAGTGAAGAATTGTATGGTTGGGGCCTTATTTATGTGGCGCTCAGAGTGGGTGTAAGCAGGGGAGATCATGTAGGGAATTGGCCAATGGGTGATATGATTTTAAAATCTAACCGTTATAAAAGACGGTTGAGTTGTGTGTATGTTAGGGTCGTTTTTTGTCATGAAAAGGTTGTTTTCGTTATAGATAAGGAAGGTTTTTTAAGCTAGTTTTTTGTATGGGGAGATAAGGTTAAAATTGATGTTTGAGGATTTTGAAGTGTTAAATAGATATGATGAACGAATTTTAAGCAGGAATTATGTGTGTAGGTATAGAAATGTGTAATGATTATTATACAGGGGTGGAATATAAATGTATATAATGTATAACATATATATTTTTAATGACCGTAAATTCTCAATTTCTTATATTTTCATGGGTTTCGATCAGAAATAAAATCACTTGCTTATAGTGGTAACGTTTCGGTCTATTTTATTTAAACCATTTTCAAACCTTTCTAAAAATGTTTTGAAAATACAACACATTTATTAAAATACATATAGTTAAAAGATGTTTCTTTAAAACCTACTTTTTGATTATGTCTCCGTAGAGGCTTGTCTACTACTGTACAGTAGTATTTCTTAAATTAAAAAAAAGACAATCAATGTACACAAAAACAAATAATGCAAACAATGAACTATGTTAAAAATGATTGGAATGTATTTGTAGAATTGTATTAAATCTCTCAATTCTATGGGTCTTCGATAGGACTTTCTTTGTATATCGATAGTAATCTGGTTCGTGAATGGAAGTAAACTGCAAGTTAAGTTTTGCGATTAAATTGTTTATTTGTGTAAATACAATTGTATATAGTTACACTAGAAGTTGAGATAATTGTGTACAAGTATGTAGTTAATAACTACCCATAATAACTGTAAAATGATAAGGTGTCCCTTTGTCGGTGACTGCCGAGGGAACCACCTTTTAATGTTGTCGATGCTCACAGATCAGCATCTGAAATTCCACTGCCGACCCATCTCTCTATTGTTGTATGCTGGAAAATCGCCGGCAAAGAACCCGAGGCATACTTAACGAAACGCAATTGACGTCACCCTGTGGTTATGACCAATGAGAGGGTACCGGTGAGTTACGGTTCGTTAGATATGCCCCGTATTCCTTGGCGGGCAAAAATCGTTGAAGCACGTGATGCAGGGGTGGTTTAAGAATTTTATGATGGTTCATGTTTGGAACATATTAATTAAATTTGTTTCCAAACAGTATTTACAGAGTGTCCTAAGTAAAATAAAATTAGAATTAGAGACCTATTTTTTAATTTTTAGTAACTAGGTAAGGTGTAGATATTCGTTTATAATAGTAAGTTCGTATATATACAACTTAAGTTGTCTATGTCAGTTCTGAAATTGACTGAGTCAGGATTCTTCTGAATGTTTATCTTTTTTTTTATTAATATTTTGCTATTATTTTTCTGTAGTTATTATTTCTACGTTATTGAAATTAAAAGAGTGATTTTCATCAAGTGAATGTTTTGATAGTGCAGTACATTCATTGTTATTTCGAACTGATTGCTGGTGTTGTTGAATTCTCTTATGTAAATATTGGCTAGATTGACCAATGTAAATACCATTGCAATCAGAACCATTTATTTTATATATTGAGTTTATTGTGTTCTTATTATCTGGTTTGAGTCTAGAAAAATGTTTATTTCCTGTAATATTATTTGGTTTATCAGCAATTTTAATATGGTTTATTTATATCGGGAATGTACGGAAGTGAAATATATTTTGATGGATTACTTTGGCTATTAAATTTTAATTTGTTGTAATAGTTGTTAATTCTCTGTTTAATAATGGGCTCATAAAAATGTTTAGGATAATTATTTAAGTCTAAGGTATTTTTGATTTTTTTAATATTATTAGGCCTGCGTTTCGGATGTGATAATTGTACCGCTCTATCAGTGAGGCCAGTGACAACACTCTTCTTGTATTTTATGGGAGCGTATGAATTATAGTTTAAATATCGTTGAGACCATACCTTTTTTGTGAACCAAGTTGTAGATATTTGGCCGTTATTGTCATATTCTATATTCATATCTAAAAAATTAATAGAACGATTTTTGTCCATTTCTATGGTGAATTGTAATTTTTTATTGAAGTTCTTAAAACGTTTTAGAATATTTTTAGTCTGGTCAATTGGTACACAAAGGACGTATCTTTTGAAAAAAATTGGGTTTTCTGGTAACTCTGCTAAAACATTGGATTCTAAATATTCAAGTACTAAGTTTGCAATCGAAGCAGAAATTGGAGATCCCATTGCTGTTCCAAAAATTTGTTTATTAAAATAGTCACCAAAATATATTTCACTTCCGTACATTCCCGATATAAATAAACAATTACAAAAATGCCTAACACCATTTAATATTAAAATTGCTGATAAACCAAATAATATTACAGGAAATAAACCCATGAAAATATAAGAAAGTAATTAATGTATGATTCACAGGAAGAATTTAAGCTTGTCTTGAATACGTACACACAGTATTTTCTTCCAAATAATAGTTTTTCATTAAGATGGTGAAAGACCGTCAAGAAATGGAAAGAAAAAAAATTATTTATATTTTACCAAGGTTGTCTCATGTTACATGTACAAAAAATATATTTTCCGCAAATCGCTAGGAAATTTTGACATTCCAGAAAAAAGTTTCTTAAAGAAAAAGTCAAGATTTCCTATTCACTTCATTACTGTAAGGAAATAATTCTTCCTTAGTATCGTAAGGAAATGACATTTCCTTACAGTTGTCAGTGTTCTACATAAATGATTGAAAACACATTGTTTATAAGGTATTAATTTATATTTGGAAAACATCAATACATTGCAGAGTACATTTTAAAATTAATTTGGTATATTGACAGTTAGTACAATTATTGAACATTGGAGGAACATTATTAGAACTATGAGAATCATTTTGGACAACATGCGGGGTGGTAGGGTTATATTGTACTGTGCCAATTTTATTTGCCACCTCAACCTTATTGTTAAGACATTCTTCGATGTATCCTTCGGCAACGATTGATGTCTTCCATTCACCGTAGCCAAATTTATTTACGTTTTAATTTAGTAACTGATAAGTATGCTACATAAATGCGAACGGCAGCTGTTCATCGGTGAGCATAAGTCGTGAGAGCTGTTGCTAATGTTTAAAAAAAATGTGATACTGAATAATAATAGATAGTCTAATTACGGGCGCCACTTTATTTAAATAACTAAGGAATTTCTTCACTAAATAAAGAAATATGAATATGATAAAGATTATAATCTCACTAATGAAATTTTTATAAAATGGTAGACCAAAAGAATAAACGATATATTTTAAGTAGAATAAAATATATTCCTCAAAAAATATACTAAATACTAATATACATAATAATTTAAATTGGCGGTTAATAAGATACAAAAAATTTCATGTAATGAACATTGGTATCGTATTATAGATATAATGGGTTCACACTGTATTATGTCAAAATTATAATGACTAATAATTTTGTATTTTACTAATATTATAACGTTGGATAATCATTCTACCTAATTTAAGCTTTATATGATAATAATAAAAAAGTAAAAAATGTTCATAAAAACCAAACAAGTTCACTATATAAAAATATACAAAATAAACCTATATCCTGTGGATGAAAAATGAGGAAATCTTATAGCTGATAATGACTTCTGAAGGACTAATGAAGCTCAGCTGAAAACTGGGCAGAGACATCCATTTACATCAGCATGAAAACGGGAAAGCTTAAAAAACGTGAAAACATCTTCTACGGCACTTTTCTTGTCGAAAAATGCTCGGGTTAATGTAGTTTCGTATGTCAGGCCACACACCAAAGCTTTCAAAATGAAGTTTTCTCAACCGAAAATAGCCAACATCAAAATGGCATAAATGATAGCCTCCAATTGGGTTGTTGAAAAAACCGACCCACGTGGTCTCAGGGAGAAAGAGGTCTCTAATAGAAAATTGCTTTTCAGAAAAAGTCTGCATAAAAAGAAAGTTAAAAAACTTACCTTCACCAGTTGAAGGAAGCCACCAAAGCTATGAGGCGATTAAAACAAAACTTAACAAGACCTTCCATTTAGCCATCTTCACCTTAAATAATTTCAGAACGGAAACAAGATAAAACTAAATACTCATAGAAACTGACATATTGTCAGTCACACCAATTAAGACATTTCATAGTGGAACTGAATAAGTGTATTAGCACATACTATGGTCAAATTACTAGTTCACTAAACACAGTTACCTTAAAATAAACAATATAATCCAGTGACAGCTACCTATTTCAACTACAGACCAGTTTAACAATTAACCTGATATCAACGTCATTAAAATAAACAAAACAAACCTACAATTCAAAAATCCAGGCTAATTAAATAAATTTTAAAATATACAATACAGAAGGATCAAAGGTGAGAATGCATCTTATTAAATATTACCGATAATAAACACTTATTTTTATCTTTTTTAGGTTTGTTCAAGAAAAGAATTTGTAAATAATAATCCAAAACTTTAAAATAGAGTAAACCTCAAATAAATATCCCTAATTTGAATTTTTATAGTAAAGTTGAATGTTTTGCTGTAAATACAATAACGTAATGATATATAAAGTATATAAACGAACTTTTGTTAAATGATTTCTATTGTTAAATCATCCGAATTTCTTAAGTAGATTTTCATCTGCCTCTTTAAACTAGTTATGTCGGCACCAGAGTCAACCAATATTGTTGCAGAAGACCAACGAAAGCAGTGACCAGAATATTTTGTCGGATTTGCCAAGTTCAAATAAGTAGTAACTATTTTAGGCATTTTTATAAATTGATGAATTCCTACCACTTGTCTACAACTCTTTCCGCTTTGATGTTTAAAGAAAAATCGGTCACTGTTCATATTTTCTAGTCTTAACGACACATACTTTCAGTAATAATTCAAGTACATCTGGTTAATTACAAATGATCTTGGTTTGTTGGTCTTCGAATCAGGTATGCTAATTAAAGGCTTAGATTATAGGTCTCCTACATCGTGTGGAGTCATTCGGACTAACTCATCCGTTCAACAAGCCCCAGAAATACCAAATATTAAAGCCACCTAAAAAATAAATAAATGTGTAATATTAATAGAAATTATAACCTTGTAAATTACTTTAATCTTTAAATTTTCTTTATCCGGAGCTCCCTGGATAAATTTCTTCCTTCGTTAAAATCTTGCAAGGGTTGACGTCAATATTGAATAATTGGCCTATAATGTTGAAGATTTAATCTTTAAACAAAGGTCTAGAAAGTATGGCATTACAACATTTTCTGTAAGCGAACTCGTATTTTTACTCTTACGATAGTCCATGAAACTTTTATAGGCATATTCGCACTTTTCTCTTGATTTATTTGGCAATAATTCTAATGAAGCAGTATTCACTGCCTCAACCAGCTCTGGAGGAGTCCCAGAAATGGAAAATTCATCATCACTTATCATTTTACTTTCGAGAACACCAGCAATTAAATTTGTATACGTCAAGTTTGACAATTCAACCTTAATACGTTTCCATAGTAACCCAAGTAATTTTAATACGAATTTCAAAGCACCATTTATTTGTGGATACAATTATTCATGATTTTTCCAAAATTAATTATTATCTGTCGAATTTTAAACGATTTGCGGAAAAATAGTATGTTTACCTCGTAGGAAAAGCCACATTACTGGACTCTGTGATGATAAGCCTCGACTTACGCCTCCACTTAGCAATCTTCACAGTCCTCCGGTAATGTTAGGCATTTCCTATTCGGTAAACAATGTACTATTAAAAACGACATTTCGTTAAAATAATAGTTATTTTCCTAACAAAGGCGGAGTGTAGATTCTGTGGGGAGGAGGTGAAACTCCGGATCACCTAGGTCTAGAATGCCTCGCCATTGCAAGCCAACGCAAGAAATGCTTCGGACAATGAACTTGTAAGAGTGAGGATCTAACCTCGTTGAAGCCGTCCCAAATACTAGAGTTCATTAGAACCCTGGAACTGGAAGGCGAGCTGTAGTAGTAGCGAGAACAGCTCTGATAGGGTGGGCACAATTAACCTTAGGTTTCAGTGCATTGTAACCGTTAAAATCTAATCTCTCTAATCTAACAAGGGCGGAAAGTGATACTTTCCCGCACGCGACTGCAGTCGAGGACAGAAAAGACACTTTACGTATGAATCAAGAACATAATTTTTCTGCGACCGCATAAAGATTCAGAAAGCACATTGAAAAAATAAATTTTATTTCAAGATATAAATGAAAATCCACTAATTATTAATGTACGATCCGGTGTTATGTATCTCTACTTTTATAACTCCTATAAGGAGAGTTAAACATTCGAACTGTACAATTTACCCCAAAATAATGCTTGACCTTGGGTTTTGACTAATAAGATGCCAAATTAAAGAAACTATAAAATGACCGGTAACGAATGGATATTTACTCACTTTAGGTTTATCCAGTCTACACGAACACTTGGAAACTTATCCTCAGAGATCTCTCTCCAACACAGCTTCGTATACCATAACCAGCAGTCTTTTTCATAACTTATAAACGAAGAAAAAACATGAATACCCAAACACGAAATTATTTTAGCTCATCACACATTACCAGCTGAATTCTATATGTGCTGGTTCTCGGTCGATTACTTAAGTGTAAATCTCTAATTAACGCGAACATAAAAGGCAACCACGATTACAGTAGGTTGTTGTTTGGGTTGTCTACTTATCAGGAAATAATTAAAATGTTAAGTTTAACGGAAATCCAACCATTACTAATCTTAATGTTAAAAACACAATTTGTTGCATTCTGAAAATGAGTCTGAATAATAGATCCAGAGTAGTTAGTTGGGAGTAATTGGCTGTTAAGAGTAACACTTGTAGATTGCAAAGTGCATGAAGATGACGGATACGGCGTCGGTTGCAAGTTGTCAGTATGTGAAAGAATTTTATTCGAAATGGTTTTATTATATTCTACGGAGTCCTCCAAATAACCTTCAGCAACAGCAATTGACTTCCAGCCTCCAAGACGTTTTATGTTGGTTATCCCTTCGCCTGAATCTGCTAGAAAGGTTGCCGATGATCGCCTAAAATAGTGACCTGTGTATACTTCTGGGTTAGGCCTAATTAGGTAGGGATCTCTGCCGGAATTTTATCAAATGTATTTACGCCTACGCACTGAACAGAGCATTTGCTTTTTTTATAATCGATAAATTAACTCCAATGTTAAAATGTCATATACCTGGAAATGTTATTGTCACTTTGCCATCGATAAAAAAGGTGCATCCTTTTTTATCGCGATAAAAACTTCTCTTCCTCAATATCTAGTAAGCGGACGTCACTTTTACACAATGACAATGAGTCGCAATTATTGTTGTTGTTCATCCATATATTCTGTCGTTAATTTATCTTGCCAAAAAACACTCGAGCTTTTCTTTTATTAGATAAATTCCTCTTTGACTCAAAGTTTTGCCAATCACTAAATTTGCTCGAAAAACTGACATTAGATAAAATCGCTCCACCTTCGGTGTCGCGATTTTATCATGTCAGTTTTTCTCGTAAAATTAGTGATTGGCAAAACTGTTTCGTTGCAAAGAGAAATTTATCCGATAAAAAAAAAGCTCTTGTGTTTTTACTGTTGATAAAAAACGACGGTGCTTGGGGTTAGGGGACCGTAAATTTGCATACTTTCTATAAAGCTTCAAAAAGATTCCATTATTGATGTCTTCAAATCTAACAAAGGATCTTGAAATATGGTTTTTCGAATCGGAAATTTTCTCAATAATTAGGTTTCTCTCTTCTTGAATATCGTCAAACGAGATTTTCATAAGCTCCGCTCTGCGAAGAGCACCGGCTAGAGCAAACATGGTACCTACTTTAATCATAAAATATAGCTCATCAGAGTCTAGTATCAACTTGAATATGTCCTTTTTGGTACAAATCTGCGTGTTATGTGGTCGAAAACCAACATTTTGCTTTTTTAGGAACAATGTCAATTTATGAAACTAGCTGACGTCCAGGTTTTGTTTCATTTTAACTATACATTTCACCATCAAGTAACGCGTCCATAGGGTATTGGATTTCACTACCTTACTCAGCTCGGAAAAATACGCCAAAAAAATGTCTCCTTTGAAGCTATGCACTCCTCTTTTCTTACACCAGTTTAAAAACTGGTTGTATTGATGTTCGTAACTTTCTAGTGATTTAGTACGTAACTATGTTGCCTCTGGGAGCTCATCTCCTAACGAATCCATTAAAATATTGCTTTTATTGAAAATAATTTGAAAAATGTAGAATCTATCACTTCGACTTGAAACTCTGACGTCTTAATGACAACTTAGTTGTTATAGCAAATCTTTGGTTATCACACTAAACCTCTTGACTCAGATTAGTTTGATTGTTATGTGGATTGATTTTGAAAAATGTATGGGGTAGATATAAAGTATCCCAATTTCTCGCACTAGTGCGGCAAAGTGACACTTTCGAAACTAAAATGCGTGCGGGAAAGTGGGTAAAACGCACCGCGGTCGTATAAAAAAGTTTTTAGCTGTATAAGGTATCAGATGAAAAATTTATAGCTGGAATGAAAATGAACTTAAAGCAAAATAAATAATTACCTACCTAGTGTTGTACTATTTAGAGCTTTATTCTAAAACATTTATTCAAGCTTTAAGCTACACAGTGTAGTTGTTGTGCAAATTACACTTTTAAAATTCTGGTTTCGACAATGTGTTTATTGTAGTTTTTCACAGTTTATTGTCAGTAAAAACAATCCATTTTCGAAATAAGAGACTGGTGATTGGCAAAGGATCTCTCAATCCATGCTCTATGCACTGAGCCCTTTTCGAAATTAAATTTTTTGTACAGTACAGTACAAAAGTTGATAATTCTTCAAAATGTGGTCATACATACCAGTTAAATTACGAATATCATTTGTATTGTTCACGCTGTTGAAAATTATAGATATCAAAAAAAAACCTAACATAATTTTTTTGACTTGGCCAGTATTTTTCTTATAATTTAATTTGATTTATGTCGAGTATTACTTTTACGCCCAACCTATCTAATATGCGAGGGGGTTTACCCCAAAAAAAGTTGGAATTTTGAAAAAAAAATTTGAGTTATTTTTACGTTTTCCATCAACAACAAAACGAAAAAATGGTTTTTAGAAAAAAAATCCTGTGTGTATGTCGTCGTCGTCGTCGTCGTTGTCGTCGGCCACTTTTTCTTACATGTCTTGTTAGCACGATACAGCCTCCGGAGTACAATAATTCACCAATTTTATGATTGAATATTGTTAAGGACATGTCACAGATGAACCCTATTGATTTTCAGCTCACCAGAGCCAATACAACAGGTGCTATGGTACTTGAAGGACGACAATTTGTCATTTTTTGATAAATTTCAGTTTGTTAGCACGATACAGCCTCCGGAGTTCAAGAAGTCACCCATTTTATGATTGAATATTATTCAGGACATCTCACTGATGAACCCTATTGATTTTCAGCTCTTCAGAGCCAATACAACATGTGCTACAGTACTTTAAATACGATATTTTTGTAATTTTTGGAGAAGTTTCAGTTTGTTAGCACGATACAGCCTCCGGAGTAAATACAAGTGACCAATTTTATGATTGGATATTATTCAGAGCCCTATTTATATTCAGCTCACTAAAGCTAGTACAACGGGTGCTATGGTACTTGGAGTACCAAATTTTTGTCATTTTAGGAGAATTTTCAGTTTGTTAGCACGATACAGCCTCCAGAGAGTATACGATTGATCAATTTTATGATTGAATATTGTTCAAGGAGTCTTACAGATGTACCCTATTGATTTTCAGTTGACTAGAGCGAGTACAGCGGGTCCTATAAATCCAGATATACTACATTTTTGGTTATTTTTAGAGAAATTTCGGTTTGTTAGCACGATACATCCCCCGAAGTGTATACAAGTAAAAATTTTATGATAGAATATTGTTCAGGGCCACAGGTGCGGAAAAGTTAGTTTTAATCTTTAAAACCATTTATTTTTTTCACGTTTTTACAAAGCAGTCTTTGCTTTGTCTTATCAGTATTATCGCAATCATTACATGGAATTTTGTAGATAAAATTTCTATTTTCTAATTTATAGGTACACATTTATTTATATAACTTTTCCGTCCAACCTATCTAATATGCGAGAAAAGTATTGGTTTGCCCACAAAAAAGTTGAAATTTTGGAAAAAAAATTTTAGTTATTTTTGCGGTTTTCATCAAGAACAACACGAAAAAATGTTTTTTAGAAAAAAAATCCTGTGTGTACGTCGTCGTCGTTGTCGTCGGCCACTTTTCGTTACATGTCTTGTTAGCACGATACAGCCTCCGGAGTGCAACAAATCACCAGTTTTATGATTGAATATTGTTAAGGACATCTCACAGAGGAACCCTATTGATTTTCAGCTCACAATAGACAGTACAACGAATTCTATGGTACTTGAAGTACGACATTTTTGTCATTTTTTGAGAAATGTCAGTTTGTTAGCACGATACAGCCTCCGGAGTGCAAAAAGTCACCAATTTTATGATTGAATATTATTAAGAACATCTCACAGATGAACCCTGTTGATTTTCAGCTCATCACAGCCAGTACAACAGGTGCAATAGTACTTTAACTATGACATTTTTGTCATTTTTGGAGAATTTTCAGTTTGTTAGCACGATACCAGCGTGTATACAAGTGACCCATTTTATGATTGAACATTGTTCAGGGCGTCTTATAGATGAACCTTATTGATTTTTAGCTCAGCAGAGCTAGTAAAATGGGTGCTATGGTACCTGAAGTGCCACATTTTTGTCCTTTTTGGAGAAATTTCGGGTTTAGTACGAAACAACCTCCGGAGTGTATACAAGTAGCCAATTTTATAATTGAATATTATTCAAGGTGTCTCACCGATGTACCCTATTTATTTTCAGCTGACTATAGCCAGTAGTGCGGGTTCTAGAAATCCAGATGTACTGCATTTTTGGTTACTTTTGGAGAAATTTCGGTTTGTTAACACGATACATCCCCCGAAGTGTATACAAGTGACAATTTTATGATAGAATATTTATCAGGGCATCTCACAGATGCGGAAAAGTTAGTTTTAATCTTTAAAACCGTTTATTTTTAATATACCTTATACATATGGTACGGACATATACATATATATATATATATATATATATATATATATATATATATATATCTTGTTTGATTATATGTGGACTAGAGCTAAAACTAATAGCAGACACTGATTTTTTCAAATATATTTGTTAATTAAAGTTAGGAGTTATATTATAATAATATTGGTATTATTTGGTTGAAGATGTTTTTTTCAGATGCGATAATTTGAGAGTTTTAGCTGTTAAATTTCTAAATATATTTTCGTGAGATAACGAAATTTTGGAAAACTAATAGTACCTATATATCTTCACAAAATATGAAAAGTATGGTAACAACAAAATGTGTGGCATCTAGAAACTACTAATCTCCTAATTAAAAAACAAACTGGATTTAGATTAAACCGTTCAACACTAGATAATATTGTTGATTTGAAAAGTGAGGTTAAAGAGGATTTTGCCACTAAGCAAGTATGCGTGGCAATATTTTTTGATATCTCAAAAGTTTTTGATACCGGCTGGACTCCTCAAACATCTTGATGCGACTGCACAAATCGAATCCATTTTACGCTTGGGTGCAAAATTTTTATTTAGAATTCCCAATGTAGATCATTGAGCTTCTTGGACAGTCCCTGTTCCGCGCTGCTGTACTGACTTTACTGGAGTTGATAAAGATATAAATCACTCTAAAATCGTCACAGAACTCAACAGAAACTTCATGAAAACTACAATGATTTTACTTAGTCTTCACGGATGATTCGAAATCACCAGCTCGTGTGGATGCTGCAATAGTGACATCGACTGAAACTTACAGCTTAAAATTTTCTTGTCTCACTAGCACCGTTACGGCAGAACTCTATGCTATTTTTCATTCCCTCAAATTGATTACTTCGTTTCCCAATTCCATAACCCTAATATTAAGATTCCTTAAGTAGTATTGATTCCTTGAAACACTTTTACCCCAAACAACCGATAGTAAAATAAAATCACAGCTTTCAAAAAGCCAGAATGATAACAAGTCAGTTGACTTCATGTGGATTCCGTCACATATTTGTATGAAAGGCAAAGAAGAAGGAATATATGTGCGCGTAGTTCGATTTTTTTTTTGGCCGAAGGACATAGTCCATTTAGCCATGAGCTACAGTACTAAAAAGGGTACCACATATGTTAACTGTAAGAATCAATTTGGATAGGTTAAGGATTTACGTTTCACACCCAGGGGTCTTTCAGGGTAGCTAACTCACAGAAAAGGTAGACCACGGTACTAATAGGGAATAATCAGGTTAGGTTCACTTACAGAGAAGGAGCTACATAATATTACAGTTTTAAATTGCATGCTTTAATGAATGTCAGTAAAACGTTATAAACAGGCAGCTTATTTAATGCCAGTAAGTTCATTACATTGAAGGGAGGTAGAACATCGATTTTTATTAGTTCTTTATACATATCTTCTTTATGTTGTGTATTTTTATTACATTAAAAAAAAATGTGTTCCAAGTCGCATATACGGTAACAAGTGTCGCACAAGTTCGAATCTATTACTTTTATTTTATTTAGATGTGCGGGATAGCATGCATGGCCAAACTTAAGTCTACTTATAGTGACTATACTACTACGCGGTAATTGATAGTTCCTGTACCAGTATTGGTTGGAATTTCTGGAGAAGCCTAAATGTTTGTAATTGTTCTTATGATATCATCATTTTCACAGAAACTGGCTAACTGATGAATTTACAGATGCTGAACTTTGATTACTCAATTTTAATGTATACAGAACTGATCGTTCAATTCTAACCAGTGTTTTTAGCAGAGGTGGAGGTGTATTGATTGCCATCTAGAAAACTTTTTCTTCTAGTCTGATTCATTCTGATCCATCAATTGGACTGCTATTCGTTCTCCTTAACAACAAATTTATTTTGGGTACCGTGTATTTCCCACCTAAATTTCAACCCACTTTATATCAATCATACTTTAATCAGCTACTAACAACCAGTGAGCAGTATGCGAACGAAAATCTCTTTCTGTTTGGTGATTTCAATCTACCAACGGCAGTTTGGGAAATAGATGACTTTTGTTCCATAGCTTCTTCACTACCCATGGCATCTCCGTCTGAAGTTGATTCTATCGAAATTATGTCTAATATCTGTGTTTTCCTCAACTTATTCCAATCCAATGGTATAACTAATGATAGAGGAGTTCTACTTGACTTTATTTTATCACCATTGGAACTTACAGTTCAAAAGTCCGAAGATATTTTAATTCCACAGGACTACCACTATCCTCGACTTTACCGTCTCGCTGACTATGCTAATAAGCGTCTATTCCTAGAATCAATTGATTGGGATGGTGCGCTTCAGGATAAAGAGCTCCCTGAGATGATTGCTGTATTTTATGATTTGCTATATGCCATCATTGATGACTGTGTTCCACTAAAAAAGGTCTGTGTAGGGAAGTTTTCATGCTGGTACTCCCCTGAACTGAAGAGACTATTGTATGAGAAAAAAGCAGCTCACATCTATAAGAGCACTAGATGTCACGAAAGCTATTCACAAATTACATTCAATTCACTTAACATTCTGTAATTAATAATGTTGTCTTTTTGGAGATTTGTAAACAGTAAAAGGGAAAATAACACTATACCTGATAAAATGACTCTTGGGGATTGTACTGCTCGTAATGGGAATGATATTGCTAATCTATTTGTAAAACATTTCTCTTCAGTTTACACAAATCAATCCCTTGATACACATGATGTCCACATCTCTTCACAGATTAATGTGTCCTCTTACCATGTTGAGATATCAAACATCTACGAAAAACTATCCAAACTTGATATCTATAAGGGTCCGGGTCCTGATGGGATTCCCCCCTCCTTTCTTAGAAAATTTAGTTTTATTCTGTCGCGTCCACTCTTTCATATATTTAATAAGTCACTCTCCACAGGTGATTTTCCAGACTATTGGAAAACTTCAAATGTCACCCCAATTTATAAATCAGGTCGAAAATGTGACATCAGCAATTATCGTCCTATATCCATCCTCGGCATAATTCCCAAAGTTTTTGAGTCCATCATTTCGGACTATCTTACTTACGACTGCTCCTCAATTATTGAATCCCATCAATTTGGCTTCACTTCTAAAAGGTCAGCAGAATTGGGTCTGGTTTCATATGTTGATTTCTTGTCCGATGCTTTGGAGAGGGGCTTACATGTTGACTCGGTGTACACTGATTTTTCCAAGACTTTTGACAAAGTAAATCACGAGCTTTTGCTTCATAAACATTATTTGTACGGTGTTGATGGTCTTGTATTGCGTTGGTTGGGTAGCTATCTAACAGAAAGGTCACAAATGGTCAGAGCTAAACACTACTATTCCTATAATTTTCCTGTAACTTCAGGTGTTCCACAGGGTTCCCATCTGGGACCACTATTATTTAACTTGCGTATTAACGATATAATGTGCTGTTTCCAAAATAGCAAAGCTTTATTGTTTGCTGACGACCTCAAATGCTTTAAAATCATTACAAATATAGATGATGCCTTACTTTTACAGAATGATATGAACATCCTGTCTGATTGGAGTACACTAAATGGAATGAGTTTGAACTCATCCAAATGCCACAATATGCGTTTTTATCGAATACACCACCCATTTGTTTTTGGATATAAAATTAATAACGTATCTTTAGACTCTGTTTCTCAAATTGAAGGTCTAGGAGTAATTCTCGACTCCACACTCAGTTTCAAATCTCACATCTCCACTGTCACCCAGAAGTCAAAGAAGATGCTTGGCTTTATAAAGAGAATCACTTGTGATTTCACAAACCTCATTGCTGTTAAATCCCTCTATTGCTCTATGGTTAGAACACACCTTGATTACTGTTCATCGGTTTGGAATCCACATTATGTTACATATAAACTTAAACTTGAAGCTGTTCGGTATATTTCCTTTAAGTTCCATGTTTACCATGACTATGTTTTTTTGGAGCACATATTATATATTTCTTCTCTTGAGGTTCGCAGAAAGCAAAGAGATTTGATACCGATATTTAAAATTATCAATGGACTGTGTAACAGCCCCGAACAGCTCTCAAAGATATACTTAGTTGCATCCTTAGAGTAATAATAAACATAGAGAGGGCTATTCATTCATAAACACGTTTATTTTTGCGGCCAACAATTCTAAACGCCAGTAGTGAAATAATGAATGAATTACAAAAAGTGGGGGTGGTATTGTCGATACATGGCATTGCTAATTTCGGCTGTTTTTCTGACAAACTTGGCACTGACGAACCATGATAATCCAAAAACATTAAATTAATTAACTTAAAAGTTTATTTTGTCACTTAAAGTCTTGAAAAACACATCAAAACGAAAGAACTAAATGTTTACTCTGTAGCCGTAATGGCGCTCGTATAAACAAACCACGTTTGACATTATTTACTACAATACTACGCCTTATTCGAAATGATCGTGGATCACAGTCTGACGATATTTGCATCTCTCTTTATATGTTAATTAAACAATGACAATACTACTAAATAGTTACTATTGACACATTAACAGGTGCTGAAATTTTGAGCAATGTTGCCACTTTTAGTTATAACCATAAAGGTATCTAGGATACAACAAATTCTTGTTTAAAATTTATATAAGAATATGCCTTTATTAAATAAAATTCAAGTATTATTAATTAATTTTAAAAGCTGCGACTCAAATGCAGAAATTAGTATGTCTTTTTTTTATTTGCATAACTTTTTAACAAATTTTCAATTAAACGTCTAATTTCTTTTTCCCGCAACTAAAGAGGATTTTTAAATATGGCAAAGCAGTGGAAGTGTCCTGCAAGTGAGCTTAGAATGTGACTTAATGTTTGGGGCAAGAAAAAGTCAAAACAAACATATCTATTTTATTTGTTAATCTGAGGTTGCATCCACTCGTCCTGCAAGGCGGGTACAAACTTTTTATGTTATTTTCCATAGATCTAACTATGCATCTAACAGTTGTGTCCCTAGAGTTCTTAGATTAGCCAACTCATTAGTTGACCTTTCAGTTTTTCATACTTCAGCTCACCGATTCAAAAACCATGTGTTGGACCTTGCACTCTGATTACTTGCAGTTTTTAGCTTTCATTTATACTGTAGTGTTATCTCTCTTTTTACCATTTAATTTATTGTCTTTAATTATTTTATCTTATATCTTAATTGATGTTGTTGTGTTGTCGTAGCATTTTTATAGCACTGTAATTTTAGCCGTCTTCGCTTGCCCGTAAATGAATGAATAAATAAATAAACAATATTGAAGACTTGAAACGAGCTATCATTGATGCCGTTAACGAAATTACCCCAGAAATGCTGCGAAATACTTACAAAGAATTTAGAAAGAGAATTGAGACATGTTTTGAAGCGGGAGGAGGATATATTGAATAGATGTTTTTTGTTTACTTAGTGTTTCTTACAATATTATTCTGTATTGTTATTTTTGATAGTAATTATAATTCTTGAATAGTTAACATTGTTGTCAAATATTTATTAAAGAATGACAATTTGAAAATTATTTATAAAAGTTGACTGTTACTTTGTACATCGTAAACGTCACTCACTAGATTAATACATTATTTTCGAACTGTATAATACCTTATACCGAAGTGCTCGATGAGTGACCTGAAAGTACTTTTTCGGAAATGAGTTTTCAACAATTGGCAACAAAGCTGACAGCAATCTTAACGCGAATTGAATTCAACAATGACGTTGTGGAAATATCCAATCACAAAGCGCAAAGTGAAAGTGATTCTCACTAGACTTAGAATAGGACATTGCAAATTTACGCATACTTATCTTCTCAACAAAGAGAATGTTCCTTTATGCAATGTATACCAAGAAGAATTAACAGTCTAACATCTCCTAGTCAATTGCACCAAGTTGGACATACGCCGTATAAAATATAGACTACGCGCAGATCTAAATTTACTTCTAGGTGAAAACTGCCCAATGGCAGAGATGGACGAAGTTGCTTCCACATAGCGGCGCTGATGTAATTGGAGGTCTTTCGTTTTTGAGAGCCTGGGCTTTTTATATGGCGATTACTGTGTTTTGTTCTATTTTCTATTAATTTAGTTGGGCTTAAGACGGTTTTTTGGCAAAAGTTGAGAAATAGGAATGCGAAAGTTGTTGGGAAAAAAGAAGATTTAATAGATTGGTAAACCGTTCATAACCTAAACTTATTTCTGTTTCCAGTCAATGAATGATAACATGTCATTTTCAAATGGGAATAACGAATACATTTAATTTGTTTGATCTGGTCTGACTTATGTAGGTGCGGGGACAATCTAAGCAAGGGATTTCATATACTTCATGCTGTTCATTTGGAATTTTATCCTTGACAGATCTGATTAGGTGGGTGATTTTCTGTTGAGGTTTGAAGATTGTTCGAATACCGTGGAGTTTGAAGATTTTACAGATTCTGTGAATATAAGGAAGGGATATTTTAAATTGACTGTCTAAGTCAATGGTGGAAGGTGATCTAGTGGGAGTTGAAAATTTCTCAATGCTCCTGTTGAATTGGGATTCTTTGTAACCATTTTGAATAAGAGTTTATTTTAGAAAATTGATTTCTGACGGTCGATTGGATTCGTCAGACAGAGAAAAGGATCGGGATACGAGTGCGTTGATGACAGAATTAAGTTGGGTCGGATGGGCATTGAGAAAACGGTTGGTGTGAGTGGGTTTGCGATAGATGGATTATGAGAAACCATTTGGTGAAAGTTTTTTAATCATGACATCAAGAAATGGTAGAGATGAGTTATCTTCTACTTCCGTCGCGAATTGGATACATTGATGTCAGTTGTTCAAATGGGGTAGGAAGGAGTTCAAAGTATCTCTTCCATGGAGCCAAATGACGAAAGTGTCATCAAGATATCGTAACCAACAGCTTGGTCGGAGGGAAGAGGAAGATAATGATGCATTTTCGAAATGTTCCATGAACATGTTGGCCATAACCGGAGAGATAGGGGATCCCATAGGGACACCTTTCAGTTGTCTGTAGAAGTTACCTTGGAATATGAAGTAGGTGTTGGACAAACAGTGTTTGATTAGGGAAAGACAATTTGAGGTGATGTGGTGTTTAGTATCTAAGATAGACAAAGTTTCATCGATATGGATGTTGGTAAATATGGAGATAATGTCAAAATTGACAAACATTTCTGTAGAAGAAATATCAAATCCTTTGAGTCAATGAAATGACGAGAATTTTTGACATAGGATTGGGACCGCTCAGAAATTGGTTGGAGGGTTTCAGCTAGATGTTTAGCCAAGAGTTAGGTGGGGCATTAAATGCACTGACAATGGGTCGTAGTGGGAGATCGGGTTTGTGGATTTTTGGAAGACCGAATATTCGAGGAATGCGGGATGATTTTTCTCGGTCGGTCTGTCAACACCATAACTCAATAGCGCGACCGAATGTTTTAATGAAATTTTATATGCATGTAACAACTGATGTTAAGTTCGTAAATGAGCAAAATCTGATGTTCAGTTTTCCGGAAAATCCCATTTTCTTTAAGTTTCCTCAATTTTCCACCAGCAATATTTTTTTACGAACAACTGACTAATTTATTGGAATCCTCGTATCAAAACCTATACAAAATTTGATCGAAATCGGAATCAAAACTTTTTTGGGATTTTCAATCCTTCAGAATCGAAATTTAAAAAAAATTGAACTTTGATGTCTTATACCTCGGTTTGCATTATTGATGGGAAGGTGCTGTATTTTTTTATAATAGTATGAACACTCCTATCACGATTTTCAACAATTTCAATCTTTCCAATGCATACACGTAGTTATTACAAAAAATTTTAAGGTAATTTTTTAAAAAAATTTCGACTCTAGCTCTAATCCCGTATATTGTCTACAAATATAAAATGGAAGGATTCAAATAGGGTGAGGAAATGAGATGCATCTATACTCTATCGAGTGGGAAAAGAAAGGAATCGTTATATAGCATAGTTTTGTAATTATAGAATTTTTTATGGAAGTGTGTTAAAAACGTTTCAAAAATTTCGCGGTTCTGGCCGAAAATTTTTGGTTTACAGTGATTGTATGGAAAAAATATGCAGTACCATGTATTTAAATACGAGGAATTCATTTTTTGTTCAGTTCTATGAAATTTTTGTTGTTAATACAATATTTTTTCCAAGTAAGTTATCAGGAAAAAAATGTTGGGTGAAAATTGATAGCCTCGTTACATAAGTCATGACTAGACAATGTTAATAATTCGTTATCTAAATGGTTCAATTATAGCCATCTAATGCATCAGCAAAACTCATCAATTATTCCTAATCATTTTATAAACAAATCGAGCAATATTGTTTATCATTAAAAATGGCCATAAAATAAATTCCAAGCTGCTATTGTTCGAATAATGAAAACATCATTTCACCATGTAAGTCACGTAAGCCACGTTTATGTTGCTAAATATTTGAAATACTCTGTTCTCTAGATAATTTTAATAATTTTAGAGTGTCAACTACAAAGATATAGCTCAATGAAAAAGTATTGTCTGTATCTGCGTTTTTAAACGGGCTAAATATGTAGTTATTGCTTTTTATTTAGATTGTTCACGTTCTATTTCCGTTCAAATAAAATAAAATAAAAATTATAATTACTTACCAAGATACTATAAAAATTAATTTTCTCAAAACTTCTCTTCTTTATTCCAATGTGAAAATATGGAAGTATGAAAACATCGTATTTATATTTCTTACGTTTGTTTGCAGAAATATTAAATACATGTTTCGGATATTTACACTTTTTTCTAATATAGTTGTCTGGGTGAGGAGCTGAAACGTTATAGAAGGTTGCCCATTGATAACTTAACATGGGGGCTTTGGGTAAATATATCGAAGATGAGAAAAAACACTCGGACAGGTCGATTTTAATTTTGAGCGGTACATTTTGTTGTCCTACCTGCAGCACCGTCACTTCAGGCCCCCTAAAATGTGAATAGTGAATAGGGGTCGAGTGGCATTGAAATCCGGTTCAGTACTCTAAACAATGTTGTACAGTTTTTTTAGTGGAGTAGAACTGTTAGTGATTTTCTTGTTATAATAAACATGTATGATATTTCAGAGCTACAAGTTGTTGTACACCACTGGACAACTCAGTTGCATTTTTTTACAATCTACCAATTATTCGCTACGATACTGTGATTGTTTTTGATCAGTTTTTCCTTTGTACCAATAACAATACTTTAACACAAAAGAACAAACAGAACATTCGTGTGTGGTATTGTACTTCTAAACTAGAAAAAAAACAATGGTGTAAACAGTTGCAGAGAGAGTTAAGTTGATTGAACTGTATTATGAAAGCAATAGATGTGCGAAAACGGCTGCTGACAACAGTGGCAATTTTGGGCCATGTTGCGCTTGACCTATATGATGAGTACAATACAGCAAGCAACTATTCCCAGTGTCTCACGAACGAGCATCCAGCGTATTTTGAAACTCTACAAGACCTAAATGGAGTTGATTTTGAGCGGCGCTTAGAATTCTGTGAGGTAGTAAGTCAGCTGGCAGATTGCAAATCCATAGTTTATTTGTAACATCTGTTTTAATGATGAATGTTCCATAATAGACATAATTGTCAATATTCGGCTGATTCTAATCCCCCATATTACATGAGGTAAATACGCAACATCCCTTGAAATTAAACGTATGAGCTGGCATTTTTGGTGATCTTATCATTGGCCGTTTATTTTTATAAGACAGTCTAACAGAGGAAATGTATCTGGAAATGCAATAAAAAATAAACGGTTTTACGGATTAAAACTAACTTTTCCGCATCTGTGGCCCTCAACAATGTTCTATCATAAAATTGTTACTTGTATACACTTCGGGGGATGTATCGTGCTAACAAACCGAAATTTCTCCAAAAATAACCAAAAATTCAGTATATCTGGATCTACAGGACCCGCTGTACTCGCTCCAGTCAACTTAAAATCAATAGGGTACATCTGTAACACACCTTGAACAATATTCAATCCTAAAATTGATCAATCGTATACTCTCTAGAGGCTGTATCGTGCTAACAAACTGAAAATTCTCCAAAAATGACGAAAATTTGGTACTTCAAGTACCATAGTACCCGTTGTACTAGCTTTAGTGAGCTCAATATCAATAGGGTTCATCTTTAAGACGCTCTGAATAATATCCGATCATAAAATTCATCACTTGTATATACTCCGGAGGCTGTATCGTGCTAACAAACTGAAACTTCTCCAAAAATGACAAAAATACCGTACTTAAAGTACTGTAGCACCGGTTGTATTGGCTCTGGTAAGCTGAAAATCAATAGGGTTCATCAGTGAGATGCCCTGAATAATATTCAATCATAAAATTGGTGACTTGTTGAACTCCGGAGGCTGTATCGTGCTAACAAACTGAAATTTCTCGAAAAACGACAAAATGTCGTACTTCAAGTACCATAGCACCCGTTGTACTGGCTCTGGTGAGCTCAAAATCAATAGGGTTCATCTGTGAAATATCCTTAACAATATTCCATCATAAAATTGGTGACTTATTGCACTCCGGAGGCTGTATCGTGCTAACAAGACTTGCAAGGAAAAGTGACCGACGACAACGACGACGACGACGACGACGACGACGACGATGACGACATACACACAGGATTTTTTTTCTCAAAACCGTTTTTTCGTGTTGTTGTTGATGGATAACGTAAAAATAACTCAAAAAAAATTTCAAATTTCCAACTTTTTTGTGGGTAAACCAACACTTTTCTCGCATATTAGATAGGTTGGCGGAAAAGTAAGAAACGGTTTTAAAGATTAAAACTAACTTTTCCGCATCTGTGGCCCTGAACAATATTCTATCATAAAATTGTTACTTGTATACACTTCGGGGGATGTATCGTGCTAACAAACCGAAATTTCTCCAAAAATAACCAAAAATTTAGTATATCTGGATTTATAGGACCCGCTGTACTCGCTCGTCAACTGAAAATCAATAGGGTACATCTGTGAGACGCCTTGAACAATATTCAATCATAAAATTGGTCACTTTTGTAAACTCTGGAGGCTGTCGCGTGCTAACAAACTGAAAATTTGGTACTTCGAGTACCATAGCACCCGTTGTACAGGCGTTAGTGAGATGAATATCAGTAGGGTTTATCTTTGAGAAGCTCTCAATTATATCCAATCATAAAATTGGTCACTTGTATATACTCCGGAGGCTGTATCGTGCTAATAAACTGAAATTTCCCCAAAAATGACAAAAATATCGTACTTAAAGTACTATAGCACCTGTTGTACTGGCTCTTGTGAGCTGAATACCAATACGGTTCATCAGTGAGATGTCCTGAATAATAATCAATCATAAAACTGGTGACTTGTTGAACTCCGGAGACTGTATCGTGCTAACAAACTGAAATTTCTCAAAAAATGACAAAATGTCGTACTTCAAGTACCATAGCACCCGTTGTACTGGCTCTAGAGAGCTGAAAATCAATAGGGTTCATCTGTGACATGCCCTTAACAGCATTCAATCATAAAATTGGTGACTTATTGCACTCCGGAGGCTGTATCGTGCTAACAAGACATGTAAGGAAAAGTGGCCGACGACAACGACGACGACGACGACATACATACAGGATATTTTTTCTAAAAACCGTTTTTTCGTGTTGTTGTTGATGGAAAACGTGAAAATAACTCAAAAAAAAATTTCAAATTTTCAACTTTTTTTGGGGTAAACCAATACTTTTCTCGCATATAGATAGGTTGGGCGAAAAAGTAACAATTGAACAAACATTATTGAAAATGACCGAAATTATATGGAGGATAGGCTTCTCAGATTAAGATAGCAGCGCCATGGTGGTGACAACAGGAGACTGCTTAATATACATAGCCATTGTTTATGTTATGGTGTATTTTGAGCTTGTGTAGATAATTAAAGCGTATTAGTGGTTATCTTCAGTGTTTTGGACTTGGTTTTGACTTTTAATAATTGTACCCTTATATCTTTTACTTTTCCGCCCAACCTTTCTATACGCGAGAAAAGTATTGGTTTACCCCAAAAAAAGTTGAAATTTTGAAATTTTTTTTTGAGTTATTTTTACGTTTTCCATCAACAACAACACGAAAAAACGGTTTTCAAAAAAAAATCGTGTGTGTATGTCTTCGTCGTCGTCGTTGTCGTCGGCCACTTTTCCTTATATGTCTTGTTAGCACGATACAGTCTCCGGAGTGCGATAAGTCAGCAATTTTCTGATTGAATATTGTTAAGGACATGTCACAGATGATCCCTATTGATTTTCAGTTCACCAGAGTCAGTACAACGGTTGTTATGGTACTTGAAGTACGACATTTTGTAATTTTTTGAGAAATTTCAGTTTGTTAGCACGATACAGCCTGCGCAGTTCAACAAGTCACCAATTTTATGATTGAATATTTTTCAGGGCTTCTCACTGATGAACCCTATTAATTTTCAGCTCACCGGAGCAAATACAACTAGTGATAAAGTACATTAAGTACGATATTTTTGTCATTTTTGAAGAAGTTTCAGTTTGTTAGGACGATACAGCCTCCGGAGTATATACAAGTGACTAATTTTTTGATTGGATATTATTCAGAGCGTCTCAAAGATGAACCCTATTGATATTCAACTCAGTTAAGCCAGTACAACGGGTGCTATGGTACTTGAAGTACCAAATTTTAGTCATTTTTGGAGAATTTTCAGTTTGTTAGCACGATACAGCTTCCAGAGAGTATACGATTGATCAATTTTAGTATTGAATATTGTTCAAGGTGTCTCACAGATGTACCTTATTGATTTTTAGTTGACTAGAGCGAGTACAGCGGGTCCTCTAAATCCAGATATACAAAATTTTTGGTTATTTTTGGAGAAATTTCGGTTTGTTAGCACGATACATCCCTCGAAGTGTATATAAGTAACAATTTTATGATAGAACATTGTTCAGGGCCACAGATGCGGAAAAGTTAGTTTTAATCCGTAAAACCGTTTATTTATAATTGTTTTTCTTAAATTAATGAATTTCTTGATGTAACTACTAATTTTTAATTAAAAATAAACGGTTTCAAAGATTAAAACTAACTTTTACGCATCTGAGAGATGCCCTGAACAAATATTCTATCATAAAATTGTCACTTGTCTATACTTCGGGGGATGTATCGTGCTAACAAACAGAAATTTCTCCAAAAATAACCAAAAATGTAGTATATCTGGATTTATAGGACACGCTGTACTTGCTCTAGTCAACTGAAAATCAATAGAGTACATCTGTAAGACACCTTGAACAATATTCAATCATAAAATTGGTCACTTGTATACACTTTGGAGGCTGTATCGTGCTAACAAACTGAAAATTCTACAAAAATGACAAAAATTTGGTACTTCAAGTACCATAGCACCCGTTTTACTGGTTTTAGTGAGCTGAATATCAATAGGAATTATCTTTGAGACGCCCTGAATAATATCCAATCATAAAATTGGTAACTTGTTGCACTCCGGAGGCTGTATCGTGCTAACAAACTGAAATTTCTCTAAAAATTACAAAAATGACGTACCTAAAGTACTATAGCACCCGTTGTACTGGCTCTGGTGAGCTGAAAATCAATAGAGTTCATATGTGAGATATCCCGAATAATATTAAATCATAAAATTGGTAACTTGTTGCAATCCGGAGGCTGTATCGTGCTAACAAACTGAAATTTCTCTAAAAATGACAAAAAGTCGTACTTAAAGTACTATAGCACCCGTTGTAATGGCTCTGGTGAGCTGAAAATCAATAGGGTCCATCTGTGAGATGTTCTGAACAATATTCAATCATAAAATTTGTGATTTGTTGCACTCCGGAGGCTGTATCGTGCTAACAAGACATGTAACGAAAAGTGGCCGATGACAACGACGACGACGACATCCACACAGGATTTTTTCTAAAAACCATTTTTTCGTGTTGTTCTTGATGAAAAACGTAGAAATAACTCAAAATTGCAACATTTTTGTGGGTAAACCAATACTTTTCTCGCATATTAGATAGGTTGGGCGGAAAAGTAATACTTTCAGCTCGAATCAATTGTTCGCTTATCTTTTATATATTGTTCACAAAACTCAACAACGGCAGTTAAAGTAATTTATTCTAGCGAAGTTTCGCAGTTTTTCATCGCTAGTTATCAGTTCACGTGTTAAAACTGTTGCGACTGTTTACTTTTACATTAAAATCTTTATGACTATGGCCTGCATCAACTTCTTCACATCTCCGAGGATTCATCAAAGACAATAATGTCTCTGCAGCTTCTCTGCTGTCTTCCCGATCTTCAAAATCGAGTCTATTTTCACAAGGTTGTTACGGGCTGATTTTGCAACTCACCCCGCAACACTTTATTTATAGTTTTGTTAATAAATTTTATATTGTTTCGAATTTATAGGTACTTTTTTGTTGACATTATCAATCACATCGGTCATGTACATTTAAGAAACCGAAAGATTCCCTTTAAATTACCTGTTCACTACCTACATTCTCCGCTGACAAGCTTACTTTGAGAGTTCATTGATAGATGAATGTAGTCTCAATCGAATTGTATTTGATAAACATCAGTTTGACGTTTTAATATATTATCAAGGAGTCTGCTTGCTGTCAGAGAGATTGTACGTAGGATTTGTCACAACTAAAATTTGAGTTGAATACGAAGAAGTTAATTAAATTTTGGCTAATTTTGTTGGGGAATCAGGTAAGTTGAAATAAATTATTCAAAGCTATGCCTCGAGCGGGTTTTTATTATCTCAAATGTGATGTTCTCTATTAGGGGTCGAAGGAAAATTGTGGAAAGAGTAAAAGCGCAGGAGGATTTGTAGAGTCGAAAAAGAGGAGTTTAGAGAGAATGGGATAAGAACCCTCTAACAGAGGTAATATAAACGTGATGGATGTGATTGGTAAGTCATTTTAATTATTTACAACATTGTAGGGTCTCAGTCAGGGGACACCAAGAGAATAAGTATAGCCTCTCCGCCTACGTTAGTGGCATTATTGTTGAACTATATGTTCGAAAACTTATGTTAGGGGCGAACAGACCCCTTTGGTAGTCCATAGTAAAGTAGTTAATAATAGGTTTAAGCATTATATTTTCTTGTGTAAGCGGCTCCGTGACGTCACAGTAGCGCATTTCAATTATGTATATTTCCTTCCGTTTTGGTGAAGGAGTTGTTTGTATATAGTCTCTTTTTTTTGTGTAAATAGTAATATAGAATTTTCATTGTATACCTAACATCTTATATATTGTCTGCTCCATCCTGACCATCGTGGCGGTCTACTAGTTAGGGCTGGCTCATTAAAATTTAACAGGTGGCGCCCATTTTTAACAACTAAATAAAATAGGAATTTTCGCATACCCACCACCGACCGAACTGAGCTTGGGCATGAGGTTGCGCTTCTGGAGCTAGCGAGTAGACAATAATTAAATAAAGCGCGTAACAAGGTGTTGACACTTCTTGAGTTGTTTCTTTTAAATCGGTAGTATCTTCCGATTTGATTCCTTTTCTAGAAGTTGTAGACCTGAGAGATGAACTGGGAACACCAGTTACTGGTAAATTTTTGGAAGGGACAG
This sequence comes from Galeruca laticollis, assembly GCA_963921935.1. NCBI lineage: Eukaryota > Metazoa > Arthropoda > Insecta > Coleoptera > Chrysomelidae > Galeruca > Galeruca laticollis. Next base: position 180,605,795 of record OY998180.1, read on the forward strand.
CATTACACTTCAGTATTCTGCGTTTTACCTTTTCTAAAAATATTTTATTTATATTCTAGATACAAAACTTGAGTTTATATATTAACAAACCTTTTTGGGAAACATCAGTTTCTTTAAAATGGAGAGAGCAAACTTTCATATAATTAGACACCCTTTTTCTAGTTCCTAATCCATTCTTTCCTTGTGTCACTGGAAAACTGTGAAATGTCAGTTCAGGATTTTTTGCCCAGGATAAGCACGGAGGAAAAGAACAGTAATAATTATTCATATTCAAAATGAATAAAACGGGAACATAATTTAATTCATAACCTCAATATTATACTGCTTCAAGATATCCAAAACAAACAATGTATATTAGCTAAGTTACGCAAACACTCGTCAGAGGGGGTATGGCTTACGAAGATTTACTTATCAGATGATATTTCAAGAAAACATCCGCACTATTTTCAACCTGTTCGGCAGTATTTGGATGAACACCCTGATGGTCAGCGAATCGGTGGGCGAGATTCTATCGAATGGCCCCCACGATCACCAGACGTGTATTCCTCCCCTAGATTTCTTTCTATGGGGTCATTTGAAAAGCAGAATTTATGCTACTTCTCCCGTTTCGCTCGAAGATTTACGGCAACGAATCACAAAAGAATGTATCCAAATCACCCAGAAATGCTCCAAAATGTACGAGAACGTTCTCATCAGAATCTTTATTATTTCATGGAATGCGCATTTCGAACAATTTTTAAGATGAGACTAATGTAAAGTAAATTTAACTCTTCACTTAATAAGGTTCATCCCAATTAAGAAAAGTGAGCACCGTTATATAGAGATGTTAACGCGCTTTCAAACGATGTGCTATTCGATCCCTATTCCCTATTCAAATTTTAGGGGTTACTCACTCCACTGCTCGAAGGTTGAAGTGACGGTGCTGCAGGTAACAATAAAATCTCCCCCTCGAAACTGAAATGGACCTGGCAGAGCATTTTCTCACATATACGAGACTATTACCCAAAACTCATTTGCCAAGTTTTCTACGGGCCACCCTGTACACACGTATATTAACGTAGGTACCCCGATATAATATTCCTGCTAACTCGAAAATAGGTCTTTCTATTCAAATTTTCTGAATGCTGAACTGTATAAATATTTTTAATGATATTATTAAACCTCTTTCTTGGTTTCAAATATTTTGTTGTGAATAGGGTTTCACGAGTCACTCCAAATTCGAGATTTCTTGTCACGTCTCGATTCCGACTGAAATTTTTTTTCGAGACGATACCGAGAATTACACTTCGACATTTCTCGATATCGAAAAATGTGAATGCTGCAATAACTCACAACTCTTGAATGGTCAGAAAAGTGAAAATAAAAACTATTCTAGTAAATAGTTTTAATTTACCTATTTTTAAACATAAGAAATTTAACAAGGCATACAAATATAACAAAACAAATAACAATGGTAAAAACAAATGTTTTCATATTCTTATAAAAGAGACCTTTAAATTATTATAAACCAAAATTAACTTTAAACACTTAAAAATGAAAAAAAAAATAAACGGTTTGAAAGATTAAAACTAACTTTTCCGCATCTGTGGCCCCGAACAATATTCTATGATAAAATTGTTACTTGTATATACTTCGGGGGATGTATCGTGCTAACAAACCGAAATTTCTTCAAAAATAACCAAAAATTTAGTATATATGGATTTATAGGACCCGCTGTACTCGCTCTAGTCAACTCAAAACCAGTAGGGTACATCTGTGAGACACCTTGTACAATATTCAATCATAAAATTGATCAATCGTATACTCTCTTGAGGCTGTATCGTGCTAACAAACTGAAGATTCTCCAAAAATGACAAAAATTTGGAACTTCAAGTACCGTAGCAGCCGTTGTACTAGCTTTAATGAGCTGAATATCAATAGGGTTCATCTTGGAGATGCTCTGAATAATATCCAATTATAAAATTGGTCACTTGTATATACTCCGGAGGCTGTATCGTGCTAACAAATTGAAACTTCTCCAAAAATGACAAAAATATCGTACTTAAAGTACTTTAGCACCTGTTGTAGTGGATCTGGTGAGCTGAAAATCAATAGGGATCATTAGTGAGATACCCGGAATAATATTCAATCATAAAATTGGTGACTTGTTGAACTACGGAGGCTGTATCGTGCTAACAAACTGAAATTTCTCAAAAAATTACAAAATGTCGTACTTCAAGTACCATAGCACCCGTTGTACTGGCTCTGGTGAGCTGAAAATCAATAGGGCTCATCTGTGACCTGTTCTTGACAATATTCAATCATAAAATTTTTATTGCACTCCGTAGGCAGTATCGTGCTAATAAGACATGTAAGGAAAAGTGGCCGACGACAACGACGACGACGACGACGACGACGACATACACACAGGATTTTTTTTCTAAAAACCGTTTTTTCTTGTTGTTGATGGAAAACGTAAAAATAACACAAAAAAAAATTCAAAATTCCAACTTTTTCTGGGGTAAACTAATACTTTTCTCGCATATAAATAGGTTGACGGAAAAGTAAAAATAATGTCAAACATGAAACGTAACATGATTTTTACTTTTCCGCTCAACCTATCTAATATGCGAGAAAAGTATTGGTTTACCCCAAAAAAAGTTGGAATTTTGAAAAATTCTTTCGAGTTATTTTTACGTTTTCCATCAACAACAACACGAAAAAATGGTTTTTAGAAAAAAATCCTGTGTGTATGTCGTCGTCGTCGTCGTTGTCGTCGGCCACTTTTTCTTACATGTCTTGTTAGCACGATACAGCCTCCGGAGTGAAATAAGTTACCAATTTTATGATTGAATATTGTTAAGGACATGTCACAGATGAACCCTATTGATTTTCAGCTCACCAGAGCCAGTACAACGGGTGCGATGGTACTTGAAGTACGAAATTTTGTCATTTTTTGAGAAATTTCAGTTTGTTAGCACGATACAGCCTCCGGAGTTCAACAAATCACCAATTTTATGATTGAATATTATTCAGGACATCTCACAGATGAAACCTATTGGATTTCAGCTCACCCGAGCCAATACAACAGGTGCTACAGTACTTTAAGTACGATATTTTTGTCATTTTTGGAGAAGTTTCAGTTTGTTAGCACGATACAGCCTCCGGAGTATATACAAGTGACCAATTTTATAATTGGATATTATTCAGAGCGTCTCAAAGATGAACCCTATTAATATTCAGCTCACTAAAGCCAGTACAACGGGTGCTATGGTACTTGAAGTACCAAATTTTTGTCATTTTGGAGAATTTTCAGAGTATACGATTGAACAATTTTATGATTGAATATTGTTCACGGTGTCTCACAGATGTACCCTATTGATTTTCAGTTGACTACAGCGAGTACAGCGGGTCCTATAAATCCAGATATATTACATTTTTGATTATTTTTGGAGAAATTTCGGTTTGTTAGCACGATACATTCCCCGAAGTGTATACAAGTAACAATTTTATTGAAAGAATATTATTCAGGGCCACAGTTGCGGAAAAGTAAGTTTTAATCTTTAAAACTGTTTACTTAATACAGAAAATGTTTCTCAACCAATAACAAAATTATTGTTTATAAACTCGCAGTAAATAATATTTATATATATATATATATATATATATATATACATATATATATATATATATATATATATACATATATATATATATATATATATATATATATATATATATATATATATATATATATTTGTTGCACAGCAAAGAATTCAAACACAGTAAAAATTGAGCCGATTCTCTAGTTAATCGGCTTCGTTCTTTTCTAATGGTCAGTGATGCTCTTCAAAACAGCCTCTCTGCAGGCACATAAGTAGCTTGTATACTTAAAATATTACGAGCCATCCTTGCTAAATTCGGATATATGGCCTTATTTTTCTCCACCACTCTTAAATATCTTGATTTCCTTCGGCTCTCTTAGGCAAACAGTATTCATCTGTTTCTCTTCTCCAGTTTTGCTCTTTGTTACCATTGCTTTTTAATAAACTTTGCAAATTAAAATCGTCGGTATTGTCACCAATATCAAAGTCAGTCAGACGATACGATGTTGAAAAAATATCGTTATTGGAAATAACATAATATTCTTCTTTAGACAAATTTTCGAATTTAGATATTGCTTTAAATCTCTTCCCCAATTCGTAAAGTTGAATGTCTCAGTATTATGTCGTGAATTCAATATTAATACAACATAATATATCCAATTGGTTTTTGAATAGTGTTTGTCGATTTTATTCCATGCAGCTTGAAGAGCTTCTATAACTTGTTCGACGGCTGTATCCCTATTTGGGCGTTGTCTAGCTCAAAAGCCCAGGTTTCCAATTTGTATAAAAGCAAATTAATTCCTAAGGCGACCATAGGTAGTGTACAGTATTTTTCTCCTTAAAATGAATCCAATAATGTTTTAAAAACTTTTAAATAATTAGAAATTTGGCTTACTAGCTCCCAATCTTGAGTCGAAATAAGATAAAATCAGTTAAGCCGTCATTATTTTCACAAAAAATATTTAGACTCTTCTTCATTCTTAGGGTCCAGTTTATTATAATATTTAATGTTGAATTCCATTTCGTTTTATTCGTCAAATACTGGCATCAGCATCGTTAAATCTGCTGACTTACAACACTTCATAAGTTTAACTTTAATCTGCTCCGATCTTTTACTTTCAAGAAATCATTTTAATATTATTTACTGACGATCCTACTATTGAGTTAAAAGAGTTTGAGTAATGTCAACGAAGAAAATTTTCAATAGACGAATGTTTCGAGCAAAACAATTCAGTCTGCTGCAAGTAACATTCTTCAAGAACGAAGAAACAATTTGAACTTTCGTAACTAGGGAAATTTTAAATGCATGGATAAGATAAAATTGAGAGATAAGGGATTCGTTTAATTTTCACATTTTTACTTTTCCGCCCAACCTTTCTATATGAGAGAAAAGTATTGGTTTACCCCAAAAAAAGTTGGAATTTTGAACTTCTTTTTTTGAGTTATTTTCATGTTTTCCATCAACAACAACACGAAAAAACGGTTTTTAGAAAAAAAATTTATGTGTATGTCGTCGTCGTCGTTGTCGTCAGCCACTTTTCCTTAAATGTCTTGTTAGCACAATACAGCCTCCGGAGTGCAATACGTCAGCAATTTTATGATTGAATATTGTTAAGAACATATCACAGATGAACCCTATTGATTTTAAGTTCACCAGAACCAGTACAACGGGTGCTATGGTACTTGAAGTACGACATTTTGTCATTTTTTGAGAAATTTCAGTTTGTTAGCACGATACAGCCTCCGGAGTTCTACAAGTCACGCATTTTATGATTGAATGTTATTCAGGACATCTTACTGATGAACCCTATTGATTTTCAGCTCACCTAACCAGAGCCAATACAACAGGTGCTACAGTACTTTAAGTACGATATTTTTGTCATTTCTGGAGAAGTTTCCGTTTGTTAGCACGATACAGCCTCCGGAGTATATACAAGTGACCAATTTTATGATTGAATATTATTCAGAGCGTCTCAATGATAACCCCTATTGATATTCAGCTCAATAAAGTCAGTACAACGGGTGCTATGGTACTTGAAGTACCAAATTTTTGTCATTTTTGGAGAATTTTCAGTTTGTTAGCACGTTACAGTCTCCAGAGAGTATACGATTGATCAATTTTATGATTATATATTGTTCAAGGTGTCTCATAGATGTGCCCTATAGATTTTTAGTTGACTAGAGAGAGTACAGCGGGTCCTATAAATCCAGATATACTAAATTTTGGGTTATTTTTGGAGAAATTTAGGTTTGTGAGCACGATACATCCTCCGAAGTGTATACAAGTAACAATTTTATGATATAATATTGTTCAGGGCCACAGATGCGGAAAAGTTAGTTTTAATCTTTAAAACCGTTAATTTTTTTTTGGCGAATTTTTGTTACACGCCTTACACAGTTTACTTAGCATATAGCTCTGTACTTTGGTGCGCTGCAGCTTCTGTTATATATACATATGTATTATATTTTTAATGACATTCAGTTTTTGTTTCCGAGACTCTCGAAATTTCGAGAATCTCGAATCGAGATCGACAAATTGTCTTCAAACAAACTGAAAACTCTCCAAAAATGACAAACATTTGGTACTTCAAGTACCATAGCACCCATTATACTGGCTTTAGTGAGCTGAATATCAATAGGGTTCATCTTTGAGACGCTCTGAATAACATCGAATCATAAAATTGGTCACTTGTATATACTCCGGAGGCTGTATCGTGCTAACAAACTGAAACTTCTCCAAAAATGACACAAATATCGTACTTAAAGTACTGTAGCACCTTTTGTATGGGCTCTGGTGAGCTGAAAATCAATAGGGTTCATCAGTGAGATGTCCTGAATAATATGCAATCATAAAATTTGTGACTTGTTGAACTCCGGAGGCTGTATCGTGCTAACAAACTGAAATTTCTCAATAAATGACAAAATGTCGTACTTCAAGTACCATAGCACCCGTTGTACTGGCTCTTGTGATCTGGAAATCAATAGGGTTCATCGGTGACATGTCCTTAACAATATTCCATTACAAAATTGGTGATTTATTGCACTCCGGAGGCTATATCGTGCTAACAAGACATGTAAGGGAAACAATTTTCACAATTCCAGCTTTTTTTGGGGCAAACCAATACTTTTCTCGCATATTAGATAGGTTGGGCGGAAAAGTAAAAGGTCCTATCTCTTTTCACGATAAAGTTAATATTTTCAGAGATATGAATTTTCAAAGGCTCGGAGAATCTCAAATTTGGGTACTTTTGACCTATGAAAAATATAGGTAGCGACCGCATACTTGTGAGCGCGCGAAATTAACAATTAAAAACAGGTACTTATAAACAATGATTTTTTAAAAATCTCTATTAAGAAAATTATTAACTATTGTATAAAGAATTAAAAAAATATTATTTATATTTTATTTTTTTTAATATATTTTTCATGGTGCAAAAGTACCCAAATTTGAGATTTTTCGAACCTTTAAAAATTCATATCTCTAGAAATATTAAGTTTATCGTGAAAAATCAATGAAGAATATATAAAACACTGTCCGGTTGAAAAATAACAATTCCTTCCAATTGTTTGAACAATTTCGGTTTAAACAATATGGCATGGGGTTGCCCCATGGCAACATGCATTTATATCATCAGTAGGACAATTTAAAGAGGATCGCATACAAAAATTGAGATGGAATAGTTTTCGGTACTCATGCGCCGATTTCTGTTTGGATTGTTTTAGCGATCTAATATTGTTCAAGTGCACCCGCGTATTTGTTGCAATCTAGTGATAAATCTTTTACACTGATTTCTGTATCACATTCATCTCACATTAGCATTCGTAATTATTCTTGTTTTATACGTGTATGACATATCTGGAGAGGAGCCATTATTATTTGTTTTCTTTTCTTCTGAAACGTTGTTTCCAAAGACATCCGGTATTGTTTCTTGTAACTGGCTTAAAGAGTTATGGGGCTATGGATATTTTCACATATTAATGAATTATCCTCGAATTTGGATTCATGAATTTATTTTAGCTAGAATACCTACTATTTTATTTTGTACAATTAATTCCAATGTTAGTAGAAGCCAGCACAAATTCGTTTGTTAAATTTTTTCATTAAAGCTTTTCCAAAATATCTTTTGATAAATAACTGAAGCGAAAAACTGTTATAAATTTATTTGAAATGATTAATGGGATTAATCAGAATTTTTCAGATTTAACGTGAATAGAATAATGGCTGGTAGATTCGCAAATAATTCAGCAAACAATGATTGTTGTTGGATACTTGTTTTAGTTAGAAAAATCTTGAGTTCATAGCTTCATTTTTATGTGCATCCGCGAATATTTCACAGACGCTGCTGTATTCTGTATTAATAAAAAAAACCGATTTTGGTATATTGATTTGATTTCTTTCGCTAGGTTTATGATGGTGATTAATAGAGGTATTGCACATGGAGAGGGAGTTTGAATTGAGGATATGTTGCAGTTGTTTGGAAGTTTAATGTGGGTGTTCTTATAAAGAATTAGAAGACCGTATCTAGATGTTTTGATTTTTCGAAATTCTATTTTGAAGCTATCACTAAATATGTTGCGACTGAAGGATCACATTGGTTGGCTGCGAATGGAGTAATATAAGAAAATTTTAAGTATTGCGTTCTGTAGGAGAAGGAAAATTCAAAATAAAGGTTTTGTATTGGCTATTGTAAAATGTACCTATAGATATGCGCACATCTGTATTTTGGATAATATTGGGTGGCTTAAAACTATTTTTTTTTTGAAAAAGTATTCACAGTTAATTTCTTTTTGATTATCGACGAACTTGTCAACCTTAATTTTACGGTTGCCAAATAAAGACATATTCTGTTACTTAATAATCTCATGGAATATTTCACACACATAGAACAGACTGAGAATCTTCATATCTGTATTTTCTACTGAATTTAAATATAATTTACTATTTGTTAGGAAAGATCTTTTGAGTCGGTTATGGAACAGTGAGTGTTGTGTTTGTTCAAATATATTCCAAATATAAATTGTAATTTTTTTTTGAATTCCACTAATTTACCCTATCTCTAGAGGTAGCACTGCTATAGCTGATATTAGAGGAACTATTAATTTTATTCGGAATTCCGAGAAATCCGGGTGTCGATATATATCTATATTAAGATACTAACAGTTTTTTTGGATTAACAGCATTTTTTGTCAATGAATTATGACTTAATCTCAATCTATTTGTGTTTTTGTCCTATTAGAACGTCGTAGAAGTCCTGTACTTGTAGTCCAATTTCCAAATGATGTTTTTATTATAATAACAATTTATTTGTTGAGTATTCATATAACTACAGTTATACAGTTTTTCCTAAATTTAATCAAATCAACATTTTTTAAACTTCTGCTTAAAGATGTATGAGTTATTAAATTTCTCATCTAATAATCCACCTCTACTATTCAGTACCATGATAACCAAGTAGAAGGGATAATACGCGCCATTAAATTCAATTTATTGTGCAACGGATGTGCCCCACCATAATTTCCGATTGATCCTATTGGACTACTCATTCTTATCAAGTAGCCAAGTACTACCGACTCAGGTAGAGCTCATGAAAATGAGTTAGTTATTTAGTTCGATCGATCGTTACTTATTGTGGTAGCGGTTCCCGGTTTAGTTGAATTTTTATCTTATGTGTAAGTAAATTTATTTATACATTTTTCAATAATTTGATTGATTTTCTGAATATCCATAAAGGCAGTTTAAATTTTTGATATTTATATAATTTGTGACTTTTAAATTGATATGGATTCCATTTTCAATTAATTAATAATAGAATTCCTCTGCATTTTACAATAAAAATGGTTCAAATAAGGGTCAAATTATATATTTATTTAATAATTTTGTCAATTCACGTACACTGTTTATTAAATCATTTTGGTGATTTACATAATTTGGGGGCTTGACTAGGTTCTAGACTGTATTCCATGTTTTAGATCGATAATAATACTGATTATTTCTGCTTTTCTTGAAATTGCTGTTCTTTTCATTCGTTTGTGTGCTTAAGAAGTTGTTCAGACATTTTCTTGATTGATATTTCTCAAGAAAATTCGATAGTAGAAACTATTTAGTTTTTTTTTCTGTTTTTGAATATAATTCGTCATTACTTTTAGGCTTATTTCAGAATGAAATTGGGTTATTGTAGAGAGTAGCATGACGCGAGTTTCAATTTCAATGCAGTTTTTCATTTTGGTGATCTCTGATGCTAAAATCACCCCCTGTTCCAAAGGTTATATATATATATATATATATATATATATATATAATATATATATATATATATATATATATATATATATAATATTTATTCAATAAAGATAGATACAATAGAACATAAAAAGATACATTAATACATAGAAAATGATTACACTAAATTGAATAAACAGTTTAGGTCACTGAAGTAGTTATTATTACTACTTGTATTGTGACCGGAAAACATGAACAAATCAGTTTTTTGTCAAATCCAGTAAGTAGTCCAATCCGGTAACAAGTTAAATCCAGCAAATTCTCAAGTTTTATAGTGAATTTTTAGGGGGTACCATATCGATAGTTATACATATAAACTACTGAAATGGATACTGTCAATTATGATAGAGTTTGATTTAATATATTACTAAAGAACTGTCTATCTGTTTACATAATCCACTTCTTAATTCGCTTTTTAAATACATTGTAACTTTTTGAACTTTTTATATCATCAGGTAACAGCACATAAATTCTTGCTGCTACATAGTTATCATTTCTTCTACCAATAGTTCCCCTCATATCTCCTAGTTTTGTGAGAATGTTCATGATGTACCAATTTTATTTTACTTTGGAATACAAACAACAATATTTTTTGCCTGAAAATTTGACGTACGTCTTTTACCTGGGAATCCATATACAATTGATTCGATGAATATAAAATATTTTTTGGAAGAAGATTCTTAAAAACCATTTTTGTAAAATATGAACTTTATTTAAGAAACAATCCCTCACTCCGCCCCAGCCCACAATGCCATAAGAAATCCATGATTCCACTAGTGAGAAATATAAGACTTTTAATTCATTACGCTCAAGAATTTCTTTTAAATACTTAAACTTTGGAAGATGGCCTCTTATCTTTTTTATTATGTCATTACATTGCAGATCCCACCTCAAATGTAGATTAATTTTAATACCAAGATATTTTATTTTTTCTATTTCTTCAATGTGGTTTGTTACTCCGATGTTCAGTGGCCCCAAGTTAGTTAAGCCAGTTTTTGAGGATGAAAAAGGCAAGTAATTTGTTTTACTGGAGTTAAGAATTAGCTTATTCAATTGTAACCATTTAGTAATACTAGGTAAATCATTTTCTATTTTATTTTTTAGGTTTTGCCATATATGTATATTTATATATATTATTATATACTATTGTATCTTTATATAAATGCCCCGCGTTGGGAGCCAATTTATTATATATCGATTTTATTTTATAGCGACAATTATTGTGCACACGGCTTTAGCAGCGTATGATATTTATTTAACTCTGACAGTAGTTGTCAAAAATGCCCGGCTATCAAAAAAATATAATTTATTGAAAGATAAATCTATTGTAAAATATTCAAATCACTCCTATTTCAGGGTGGGTTCAATGCGCCATAAAATAGAACAATTTTTATAAGATTTCAAAGTATTTTCTAAAATAAATATTGATTATTAATTTTGTTCTGTTTGATCTACTTTTTACTATACTGTGGCTGTTTGTTCAATATTCTAAAGGCTATTCAATTTCTTTCAGACATTCAATAAATTTCAAAAAAAACATTCTGTCACCAAGAATCCACAAATGTCACTGTCACAAATAAAATTTTTAATCAAATTAAATGAGTTTAATTTCAATAAGTTGTTCAAATCTATTACAAAACTATATCTAACGTTAGTCGAATTCCAAAAATTATATATAATTAAATCTCACAGAAAATAGACAAATGTTAGTCTTCCTTTTTCCTTTTATCGAATAACAAATATCTTATCTACAATGAATGAAATTTCAGTGAATTACGAAGAAAGTTTATAAATTATCAAATGGCAAAATCTTATCTATAAGGATATAAATTAACTTAATTACAAACTAAATTGAGAAATTTCTCTAAATGTCCAAATGATTTACGAATTGTTACTTTTACTTCGCGAATGTTAAATACCCATTCACAGTCCCAACTTCTTTCAATATACTTTTTCAATATAATTGTTCAATATTAAATTTCTGTATATATTCTGAATCAAATTTCTTTGTTATCAATTAATTAGATGCATCTATGATTAATTTTGATTAAGGCCTGATATTTTTGTTATCGAAATAATGCATTATTTTATATTATAAATAATCTGGAACGGACTCACCAAGTCTCCAAAACTCCTCCAAACTCGTACAATTCTAAATCTAATTTAGAATTCAGGATCGTTCACTTTTCCGAACTGACGACTAACTTTTCTTAATAAAAATAATACGCACAGATTTTAAAATTATGGGCAACCGGATAACAATTTCAATTATTAATCATTATATTATTTAATTAACTACTACTTGGCGAAATATTGGAGAACTATTAAATTACATGTTCTCCGTCCGGGATATCAAATTCAACTAACTCTTTTTTATAAAATAAATAACCACATGACGCTGTGGTTACACACTTTCTTCTTTTCAAAAAAAAACTCTATTTGTTATTTTTCTGTAACAAAGATTTGGAATTCTTTTATTATCTAAATATCTTATCATGAATTCTCTTTTCTTTAACCTACAATATCTTTTTCAACTGTGACATGTCAATGTCATCAGAAATTAAATATTCTGCCAAATATTACATATACAGTGTTTTTCAACCATATTGATTTTATAGACAATACTGGGTTTGCCAAAAGTATTGCAAAATAAAATTGAACGAAATTCTTTAAAATTTTAAATAATAGAACTGCATTAATATATATATATATATATATATATATATATATATATATATATATAACAAAAACAGAATTAGGGGGCATATCACGCAAAAGAGGTTATAAAGAATGAGTGGTAACCGTAGACATGCATGTTTCTGGCTCATTAGCCTTCATCGGTACGGCATAACCAAGAAAAGGTGTACAACTTGGGAGCAAGGATGTTAATTGAAACATGAGAAAACACAAACAACGGATTTCAACAAGATAACCAAACGCACATTTGCGCCTTCAAATGGAAGATCCCGAGTTTTCAAGACAACAACCAACAGAGACACGGAGGCGTCTATAGCTCTCCTGTCTAAACCTTCTGACCCTGGAAATAGACAAATAATCAATGAAAAGATTAAAGAATAACGCGTGGAATATAAAACAAAAACAGAATTAGCGGGCATATCACGCAAAAGAGGTTACAGAGAATGAGTGGTAACCGTAGACATGCATGTTTCTGGCTCATTAGCCTTCATCGGTACGGCATAACCAAGAAAAGGTGTACAACTTGGGAGCAAGGATATATATATATATATATATATATATATGTGTATATATATATATATATATTTATATATATATATATATATAAATATATATATATATATATATATATATATATATACATATATATATATATATATATATATATATATATATATATATATATATATATATATATATATATATATGTGTGTGTGTGTGAGGGTGTGTGTGTGTATATGTTATAACGGAATTTGTAAGCACGATAGACCAAACTCGCTACAAAAATCGGTTAGGCCAAAATCTTGGACGAGTTCGTTAATGAGACAAATCGGCCCAGTAAAAACAAAATGGCGGCCTGTCAAAGTTGAAAAAAAATCGTATCTCCTTTGTTTTTCATTTGACGCAAAAAAGTTACTGAGCTTTTGCTTAGACCTTAATACGTTCTACAACTTTTGTATTTAACATTTTTCTCTAAATCGTACATTAAAACATTTATTTAAGAAAATTCACAAATTTAAAAGAAATTTCTATTATTTTTTTGTTTTTGATTTGATGCCAAAATGTTACTTTGGTTTTTTGTACATCTCAAAACATTTTATTACTTTTGTATCTAATTTTTGATTTTGGGTTTTATGCAAAAATGTTACTGAAATAAGCATGTCCAATTGGTCCTGTGCCATTGGGATTTTTTTGTATTCTTTCCTTTCAAATTGTATCCTTCTAGAAAGTGAAACTTTTCCAAAATAAGTTATGTAATATTATTGGTTAATTTTGCTATATTAAACTTACTTTTGTCGTAAGGGGTAGAACAATAATATTGAAACTTCAATAATCACATGATCACTTGCTTGATATCACCATACTAGCACAATACATTTTATATAAAAAAATAAAATATGTACTGTCACTTTTTTCCAATAAATCGAATTATTTTTCATTATTAAGTACATATTATGAATTTTGCGGAATAGATTGAAATTTTTATGTACTAAGGATATTTTTTGGAATGTATATATACTCAAGATCCCCGGATTTGTCCCCAATTGAACATGTGTGGGATATAATCGGTAGAAGGTTAAGAAATTAACAGCGTCCTTCTCAAAATCTGATGTCTCTTCGACAAGAGATAGAGAGATCATGGAATTAGATTCCCCAGGAGGATATTGACCACCTAATTGAGACGCATTAGGGAATATATAAGAAATCGTAAAGCTTCAACCCATTAGTTGGTGAGCAGAGACTTATATTTTCCTCATCCGATTGGAGTGGAATTTTAATCATTTCTTATTCTTCTGGTGCATATTCATAAATGCATGTTTGCGACCACATGACTCATTTGTATTTCGTCTCTGGCCGTATGTATTAGGCTTTCTACTGTCCGTAAGCCAGTCCAATGTCTTATGTTACGCAGTCATGACATCTTCTTCCTTCCCATTCCTCTCTTTCCCTCGATGATCAATTGTATTGGTATTTCACATTATTTGACCTAGATATGCGGTTTTCCTTTTTTGATTATTAGCAATAGTTCATGTTTATTCTTCGTAGAACATTTCGTTGGTTACTCGAGCTGTCCGGGATTTTCAGCACTCTGCGGTAAATCCACATCTCGTAGGCCCCTATTTTATTTATTTTGGTCACCTTCTGTGCTCAGCTCTCCACGCCATATAGTAACACCGACCGAATGTAACATTTTATGAATCTCACTTAAGTTCAGGTCAAAGTCCGTATTTGTGAAGATGCATTTGAATTTCATGAATGTGCTGCGACCGTTATCTACGCGACATCTTATTTTCGGATCAGATGTCCATTCTTCAGTGAGCCAAGGTATTTAAATTTGGTTACCCGGTCAGTGGATGATCCGTCTGATCTTAGTTCCGCATTTCTTAACGAGTATGGATGGCGAGTAACAACCATGTATTTTGTTTTATTGGCGTTTATTTTTAGGCTTCTCTTACTGTGTTCTCTTATTACGTTGACAAGATGTTGTAGGTCGCACTTATTGTCAGCAAACAAGACCATGTCATCCGCGTAGCGAATTTAATTAATCCATGTTCCATTAACTCTAATACCCTTGAGCAGATCAATTCAGATAGAGGTTTTCGATGCAGCGGATATATCTGTCGTCCATATCCATTTGTCTCAGTATTGCTACTAATTTATGGTCTTGTACTCTGTCAAAGACCTTCTCGAAGCGTATGAAACATAACCACACATCCTTCCGCCGATCCCGGCAGTTTTGCACTAGTATTTGTGTTGCTACTAATGCTTCTCGGGCACCCATGCCTTCGCTAAATTCAAATTGTGAGTCACTAATGTTTTGTTCACATTTCATAAATATTCTGTAATGTATTATTTTGAGAAATAGTTTGAGCGAGTAGCTTATAAGACTGATACGCCTGTGATCTTCGCATTTCCTTGCGTGGTTCTTTTTTGGCAGGGGAATGTGGGTAGGTGTCAACTATTGCCTCGGGGTACTGGCCGGTTTGTATATCTTGTTGAAGAGTTTTTGAAGAACTGCTATGCCTCTATCATCGAGTAATTTTATGAGCTCTGCCGGTATCTCATCAGAACTAGGTGTTTCGCTGTTTTTCAATGTGCCGGTGGCCCATTCTGTTTCCGATTTTGTTATTGAGGGTCCTATTAGATCATCCCATATCTTGGTTAAGAATTCTTTCATCTGATAATAGTATTCTAATGTAGTTTTCCCATATTATTTTCCACTCATTTTTGTCGCTTGCGATTTCGTTTCTCCCATTCGTTATTATACAGAAGTTTCTTTTTCGGTATATTCCTGCTGTTTCTTTCAAATTTTTATGCAGGTTGAAATCATCGTGTAGGGTCTGTAGTTTCTCAATAGTTTCACATTCATATCTCAGCCATTCATTTCTCGCTATTCTAATCTATTCTCGTATTAATTTTTGAACCTTTTGGTAGTTGTCCTTGTTCGATTAGTTTTGGAGTTTCCTGCGTTCATCCATCAGTGAAAGAATTTCGTCAGTCATCCATAATTGCTTGTGTTCTCTTGTCTTATATCCTATTATTTCTTTAGCCGTTTTCATTACGATACTTTGGATCTCCTTCCATATGTAGCTTAGACCTTCGTCTACCTCTATTTTCTTTGCTGTAAGTTTTTCTATCTCCCGGTTTATTTCCTTACTTAATCTCCCTAAATAGGCAATTTTCCTTTGCGGAGGTATTTTTTCGTTGTTTTTGTGTTTTGCCATTCTAATTTTAAGGTAGGCCAGAAGCAAGACGTGGTCAGAGGGTACATCCACTCCTGGGTATGTGCAGGATCTGGTGATGGATGTTCCAAAACGTCTGTTGATTGTTGATAAGGATATAGATATCTGGTTGCGCACTATGTTGTTTGGTTTATCTGCTGAATATTTCCACGTGTATAGACGGCGAGCTGGTAAGCAGAACCAGGTATTAGTTATTTTCATATTCCCCCCCTTGACAGAATTGCAGTGGTCGGTTCCTCTTTCATGTCGGCATCCTAATCCAAAAGGTCCAACTAGATTCTCAGATCTGCCCTTTTGGAGTTGAAGTCACCCATTATAATGTTCTTTTCGTGTTTTTTGGTGGCTCTTTTAATCCTTCATAAAATGATTCCATCTCCTGTTCCGTTGACTCCGCGGTAGGGCATACGTTCGGATAAGATTCAAGTTAACGGGTTTGGCGCCGAGTTTTGAGAGAACTTATCTGTCGGAGTATGGGAGTATGATAACGGACAATTTATCTGTAATGAATATTCCCACTCCATTTCGGTGGTTCCTGTTTTGGTTGCCTGAGTGCCTCCATTTACTGTGCATATTCCGTTGTCTAGCCACCAAGTTTCTGAGGCTCCTAATATATCTATGTCTAGTCTCTTGATTTCTTGAGCTAGATTTGCTAGATTTCCCGCTTCAAATACACTTTGAACGTTCCAGGTCCCTATATTTATATTTTTGCCGGCAGTTAGTCTTTGTATCCTGGTTTCTTCGGCTTCATTCAACTTTTTTAATTGAATGTCGTCATCATGTGGTTCTCTTGGGAAATTATACTGGAGGTGATTTCCAGTTATCTTTCGTCATTTTTGTGTCAGCCGCTCTTAACATGGAGATCAGACGCTGTTTGCAGCCTCCTACTTTGGGTCAGACGCTGCGTGGGAATCTTTTCAGCTTCACCTTTGTCACTTCGAAACCTTACTGGCATGGGTGGCCCTACGTTTAATTGCAGTTGTATTGAAAAGCTTTAAAAAAAAGTAAAAATATGAAACCCATTTCTATATATATATATATATATATATATATATATATATATATATATATATGTATATATATTTATATGTATATATAGTTATATATATATATATATATATATATAGTTCATTTTGGATTCTTGGGTTTAAGGACCATTTTTAAAGACATTTAACTTGTAGTCAATACATTCATATTTAACGTTTCGGTCTTACTATGACCTCCATCAGAAATAAAATTTGTTAAAACTAAAAGAAATGGTACAAGCTACAATAGAATTTCAAAAGCAAAACAAATAAATCTTACCTTCAACATAACGTTCATTTGATTTTTTAACATACCTTATAGACATTTAGGACGTATCACATCATAGAATAAAGCTTACACCTAAACAAAACCAGTATTTTAAAAACATAATAGACATCGATGAACATTTGGATTGAAATATACGAGTATTTGTTCTATATAATGAAAGCAGGCGTAACGAGGTTTTAATTTGTCTTTCTTATTTTGACTGGTATTGAAATGAATTTTATATATACACATATATCTATATATATATATATATATATATATATATATATATATATATATATATAAATTTATTATATTTGAAATGTGCCTTGTGTTTTTATAATATTATTATAAATTTTACTAAGATTTTTTGTGTCAGTCTTTAAATTTACGGAACTGGTTTTTCTTTGGATTCCTATCATTTTTAGAACTTCACGTTTTTTTGTGTGGTTTTCACTTCGAAGAATTTTTGTATTTTCGAAATCAAATTCGTGTGGGTTTTCTGAAATATGGATAGTGAGTGCCGTTTTGTTTCGTTTGTCATATTTGTGACTATTTATTCTGTTCTTCAAATACTGACTTGTTTGTCCGATGTAGACCCCCTCACAGTTTTTACATGGTATTTCATAGACTATATTGCTCTTTTCTTTCTTTGAGATTGAACTTTTTAGATAGGTGTAATTGGTTTTTAGTAGGTTGTACCCTTTATGAGCAACATGTATGTTGTGGTGTGAAAATGTCTTTTTAGGTTTTCTGATAAATTTGGTATATATTGTAAAGTGAGAAATTGGTTTGTTTTATTGTCTATCGTAGTTTTTGTATTATTGTGGTTATAAAATATATGTAAACGTTTTTTAATTATTTTGTTTATCAGATTTGTAGGATAGTTGTTGAGTGTAAGGGCATCCTTAGCTTTTATTATTGCATTCTCTTTGAATTCGGGGTCGGACAGATTTATTGACCGATCTGCAAGTCCTATATTAACAGATATTTTTTGTGTTAGAGGATGTTGTGATTTGAAGTTTAAATATCGGGAAGACCAGGTATCTTTTGTGTGCCATTCTGTTTTTATAGTATTTTGTATGTGATGGAGGGTAAGGTCCAAAAAGCTAATTTGGTTATTTTTTTCTAGTTCAATGGTAAAATTTATAGGAATACTCGTATATAATGATTTAACATCTCAGGATGCTAGTATATAATTTTCTGGCAAGGTGATGTTTTTAATCTTATTTTTGAAATCCATCGAGTCCTTTATGTAGTACTTATTCTGGTAAACAATGTTTTCAAGAATTTTTTTAAGATCACCTTGACTGTTAATAACTATATCCAATAATCTTTGCGATGGGTAATAAAGATCATCCTGGTACATTGCATAACTCTGAAACCAAA
Source organism: Galeruca laticollis (assembly GCA_963921935.1). Lineage (NCBI taxonomy): Eukaryota > Metazoa > Arthropoda > Insecta > Coleoptera > Chrysomelidae > Galeruca > Galeruca laticollis. Next base: position 180,624,778 of record OY998180.1, read on the forward strand.
TTATTAAGGCCACATCAGCGCAAATCCCTTCAGTTCTCACACCAACAAGACAAGTGAAATAGTACCCTTATATTGGATTATCATTTTCATCTATCACTCCATCTAAGTCTGTTTCAATGTAAGCGATCCACAACTGATGAGTTACTACATTTCTCTATCAAGAACGCAATTTTGCCCTAAATAACCCTGGTTGATGAAACAGGTCAAGCTGAAATTCTGCTTGCTTATCTTCACCGATGTTGTCTTGTATATAAGATGGGGCTAGTCTTACTTAATAGCTGCCATATGTGAAATCTCTCAAAGCGTGTAAATCTAGGTATCAGATAATCTGACAATGGTATCCATTGACCTCGTCTTCTTTGTAACCCTTCTTGATCCATTAGAGTTTGAAGAGCATTCGCTTCGCGTGATTTCTGAAGCAGTTCTCTAGTTACCTCTTCTGTAGCATATGGCATGAATTGAGGTAGATGGTATTTATTTATAATTCCTCCGGCGATTAAAACAAAGTTTCGAATGTTCGGAGCATGTGCATATATAATGCAGCTCTTGAACAGCTTGAACGTGGATTTCAAATCCCATTCCGAGCCTCGACAACCCACTTCAATTTTGTCACAAGTCTTGCATCATTAGCATACTCTGTGTCAAGTTGTGTATGCCCGCATTGAAGGACTGGAGGCATTTGAATATTAATCCCAGGCCTTTGGAGAAACGGTATAGCATCACGGTATTCTCTGTCTATAATAAATATATCTTCGTCTCGAAAACAATCACGCATGCCTTCAACGTCTCGTTGAAACTCGTGTGTTAGAATATTTGTATCGTTCTTCTGAGCACTGGAAAAATAGTGACCGAGAATATTCAAAATATAACCATCGCCTGCGACAAGCATCGATGGTTTTATCAAATGCCTACCATTGAATCGACAATACGACTGAAAAACGCTAAAGCAGGAGCTTTTCTCAATATCTAAATAGGTGCAATCATTGCGAACAACCACACGATATTTATCGAGGTCAGGAGTATAAAGAATATTGGAGAATGGTGTCACGTGCCTATCAATATGCTCATCTCGACCAATGGCATTAAACCCAATATTCTCACGAACAAATCTACCCATTAAGGACTGTCACCATACTAGTTGTTTGACGTATCCATCACGTCATTGAAATTCGCTGCCACTAGTTCATCACTTAAACATTGACGAATCTTGCAAAGAAATACCAGAAGATCTTCTGAGGAATCATTTTCGTCCTCGAACTTGCGTTGTTCAAAAATAGTTGTAAATCAGTACCTTTTAGTTTGTAGGGCCTATGCACATAACGTAGAATTACTTTAAAAATATCAGGTAGACGCCCCTTTTCATCCAAATGATGAGCACAACTTCTCGTCCCACTTGCACATAAATATTATTTTGCACACAGATATCTACTGGGGCTTCTGTAGAGAGTCGTATCACATTATCTATTTACAAATGAGGCAAGAATGCAAAGATGTTTGTGTGAGCACATTCAACCGTAAACAACTCTGATAATTTTCAATATCTCTTATTCTTGCACTATTCCAATATTACATGGATTGCTAATTTCGGTAGCAGCATTAATAATAGCAGCTGGTCCTCCAATATTTTCACGTTTAGCGATAGCTATTTCTTGTTTCACAGCATTTTCGTCGCCACTTAACGGAACCACAAATCGATGAATTTGCACAACGTTACAAACATAACAAGGAATTCTAACATTTCTACCATGATTCATTTTTTATAAAAAATAATCTCAAAGAAAGCAAAACAATAAAGTATTAAACCGAAAACCAACTTGACATTTCAAAAATTGACATTTGCGAGTAACCAATTATGAATCAGAATGTAGTGGTCTTTAGTCTTCTTGATGTAGTGCATCGAAGAAATGTATGCAGCTTTTTCAATTCGTGTAATCTGAGTTTCTTATGTAGTATTGTAAAAAGAAATTAAACTGATTTTTCCATCATTGTAGTCATATTCAATGACCCCGACCCAATAATTATTACGATGTTCACTATAAAATCATGAATTTATACAGGGTGCGGCAGATAAACGGTCAATTAGAAATATCTCGAGAACTAAAGGTACCTGAATTATGAAAATCGGCATGAAGGGGTTTTGAATAATGAGCTATTTAATAAAAATATTGCCGTTACTATTCTACTTCCGGTTATACCGGCAGTTGCACATAACTTTGTAATTTTTAACGAAAGACCCTGTTTATTTTTCGTTTATTTTTCACTTTTAGAAATTTTACGTTATTCTGAACATTTATTGCTAATACCTATTTTGAACCGTTTTTGAGTTGTAATGTTTTTTATATGAAAATTACACTTTTTTACCATGTACATAAAATTCAATATCCTCTAATGTAATTTGAATAAAAGTTTAAATTTCTTAGGAACTATTTACCATAGACAAATAATAATATAAGAGACAGTTTGATGCATAGGCGGTATGTGGCACAACGTTTCTGCGCAAGTTCCTCGCGCATGGAGTCTCTACTGTCGCGAACTACAAGACTGTTTTACATAAACAAAATATTACAAATTTCAATACATTTCAAAACATCGCCTTTAATGTGGATAAATATTATAAAATATCCTAGTATATTAACTTTTACGTCATTAAAAATGAAAATATACATAACCAATCTTACATTGGTTGGTGTGAATATGGTTTCTGTTTGTTAAATGCAAGTGACAGTGTCAAAAATAACAATTCCGAGAAAGAAGACAATACAAGAGTGAGTATTTTTTAATTTATTTAGAATTTAGTTTTAATAAAGTAAGTGAACCTTTAAAATGTCACCGCCAGGTAAAATTCGCCGTAGTTGTATAGCAAAAAATTGTAATAATACATATTTTTGGCTGCTTCGCAATTTGGAGTTTAATAGCAAAACATTTTTCAAATTTCCATCTGACAATAGTCAAAGGGAACAGTGGTACAAAATTTTAGAAATTCCTTATACATCTAAAGGTGAAAGGTTGTGTGAAGATCATTTTGATGATGAGGCATTTACAAATTCATTACGCAAAAGACTTAATAAATTTGCTTTACCTTTGCAACCCTTCCATCATACACCACCAAAAGTAATTGAAAATAATCATAATAAAACTCAAGCTTTTGAAAATACAGTATTGCCCGTAAAAAGAAAGCTTATTTTTTGAAACAATAATAATAGTCTTAAAGAAACTGAATTTGAACCTTTGCCTAAAAAACAATGTTTGGAATCTAGTATTTTAAGTAAAATAAACGAAACTAGGGTCAGTAATTTATCTACCAAGAAGAAGAAAATGTATTACATTAATAAAGATCAGAGAAATAGAATTTGTAAATTGAAAAAGGCACTTATCAGTAGGAATAACAAAATTAAAAAAGCTGTTAAATTGTCAGAATCAAAGTTATTTCAAAATTTTAATTCAAAATTAGATCCAGCAGGCATGGAGTTTCTAAAAAGTAGTACTGCTAACTCTAAGAAACATAAACCTTCATGGTCAATAACGGATAAGGCCCTTTTCATTAGCCATTTATAAGAAGGGACCACGAGCATATAATTTTTTAAAACGTTTTATAGCTTTACCCAGTAAATCTACTTTACAGTCACTTCTAAGATCAGTGCCATTTGAAACTGGAATTAATAAAGCAATTTTTGATAGGTTTAAAGAAAGGGTTGTCAAAAAGATAAAAATTGTGTCCTCTTATTTGATGAAATAGCTTTCAAAGAACAATTGACTTTGGATGTGGCTAATGACAAACGAACTCTTTGCAAAAAGTCATATAAATTTTGATTGGTTCACTTGTCGAGAACATAAATCATACGTATTTTCTCAACTCATAAAAGTTTGTGTCCCCTTATTAATTAAAAAATATTATAATGATGGTAAGAGGACTAACAAACAAAAATAATTATTAATTTTTGGTAACAATTTACTGCGTTCAATTTTTTTTGTTTCAGACCTGTTCCTGTCTTCATGTAAAAGGGAATCTACTTTTTAAATGCTTTTTATTAAAATATTTGATGTAATGTTGGATAAACTTTCTTGAGTATAATGCTGTAATTTGAGTAGAAATATGTAATTTTGTGAAATAATAATATGTAACTGTATGGTAAATTAATGATATAGATAATAATATTTTTCTCATGTTTTGTGTTACCAATTTAAAACATTATTTAATATTCAAGCTAGTGTGCCATTTTTAATTTTCGCTAAGTATATGTTTATGTTGTGTATTTATATAACTGTAGGTTTCCTCTGATTTACATGTTTTGTCTTGTTAATTAATTTAAAGAAAGTAAATGTGAAGTTTCTTGTTTTCTGAAATAAAAGAGTTAAAAAAAGTTGAGAGCTGGGCAGCTATGGGGATGGCGGAGGCTGCAATAGAATTTTTTTGAAAAATGTACAGCCGTATAAATGCCTATTTATAGTGCGTGTGGAAACACTGTAAGTGATATTAGAATAATTGCTTTACTAATAGGAGATATTATTGAAAATTTAAATTTTTTGATTATTGTAACTGATAATTTAATCATATGTTTTTGTACTTTAATATTATCGTTAACTATTAGAACAAGAATTTTAAAATTATCAATGTAATAACATGTATAAATAACAGACCTATGTATAGTAAACACATATTTTATTAATTTGTTTTTATATTATGTGCAGGTTAATAAAATTTTCAAATGTGTGCTGTTTTATCATTTATTACCTAAATTATTTGTCTCAATTTGTCTCAAAATTGTTTATTATTATTATTTCATTACAAAAATGAAATATAATTTTTCGGAATGAAATAATTATATAATACACAATTTTAAGACAAACGGTAAAATTTACCTACCCATAATCCAAACTACCAAATTTAAATATCCCGCCTGTAAGAATTAGTTCTGTTCCCCGCAAGGGGTGCGCTGAGATCGACGCGATGCCAGCTGTTTATATGGGAACTAACACTCTCTTAATATGTTTATTTCTCTATGCTATTCACCACATACCGCTTTACCATTTACACTGTGAAGTTACCTTTTTTATTATACATGGTGCTGTCAAAATTGGAATAAAACCGGAATCCATAATCTTCACGTAATTCTTTTTTTTCAAATGGGACGATTGGGGGATGATTATTCATTCTAAAAGAATACGTTGCCCACTACCGATATGTATAACTATTCCCTATACCTATCTCCTGCAGTTTTCAAATAAATCAGCTTTATACATTTTTGTCACAAAAAATTATTTTTTCTATAGGCTATGTGGAATTAATTTATCAAGTTAAACATTGAACAATTATACATATACTATCAAAGATAATAAGGCATTAGCTTGTCAATGCAACAAATGTTCAAAATGTTGCCCATCAACTTCCAAACATTTATGGGCTCTTTTAATCAGATTTTCATTAGTAGCTCTTGATCGTGATTCTCCATATATTTCGTTAAAAACGTGAAGGACTTTGTTTATCATATTTTCCTTAGTAGTGACAGGTTCAGAGAATACCTTATTTTTTTTAACATATCCCAAAATATAGTAATCTAATGGTGACAATTGTGGGGATCTTGGTGGCCAGAGAAACGGACCTTTATTAGCTATCCATCTATAGTTAAATATTTCATCAAGCAATGTGCCTACTCCTCGAAGATTGTGTGCCGGTGCACCATCTTGTTGAAACCAAGCTTCGTTAGCCTCATTATTAGGTAAAGCGTGTTTTGCTGGTGCTCTTAGTTGCTCTTACTTGCCGTAGGATGTTGCAGTAACACTCTCCGTTTAAATTTTCGTCATAAACCATGAGAGCGAATATCTTATCATTTTTCACAGCACAAAAAACATTAAACGAAAAGGACATTTGAAATTTACTATCCCATGTGACTTGAGGATTTTCGTCACTTCAGAAGTGCTGTTATGGCGGTTAAACAAACCATTTTTGGTGAACTTCGATTCATCACCCCAAATAATTTATTTTTGTAAAATCTTCATCTTCTTGGCATTTAATTAAAATCCATTCACAAAATTCTACACGTCTTACATAATCTCCAGGATGTAAATGCTCAGCTAGTGTATACGAATAAGGGGTCCAATGATGTTTTTTTAAAATTCTGTGAATTTTTCTAGTCGACACCTCTAACAGTTTCTCACATTCCCTTAAAGGTGAATTTGGATGAGCTGCAAAATATCCCAGGATGTCTATTTGTAAATCCTCATTATCGACATGGGTCTTGGGCTTTTTTCTCCTACTTTTAAACTGACCAAACTGGGAACAGTTGTGCAGCACACGTTTTACAGTTTTATGATTTGGTCGAGGTTTTTCAGGATATCTCTCAGCAAACACACGGCAAGTTCTGTATAATATTATGTTATACTCACCGTGAATCATAATTAAATTTAAAAAATAATCATTTGTATACCCTAACTGTACCATTATTATTTTGTCAAGAAAATTCAAGGCAAAATAGTATTATACCTTTAACACAACGGCATACAACAAGGTGACACTACTAAACATTAACAATAACTGACATTTGTCAGAATATTCCATATCCATAGGCGACTTGATAAATTAATTTTTTGTGACAAAAATGTATAAAGCTGATTTATTTGAAAACTGCAGGAGATAGATATAGGGTATAGGAATACATATCGATAGTGGGCAACGTAATCTTCTAAAATAAATAATCGCATACAGGGTGTCCCATTTGAAAAAAAAGGAATTACGCGAAGATTGTGGATTCCGTTTTTATTCCAATTTTGACAGCACCCTGTATAATAAAAAAGGTAACTTCACAGTGTAAACGATAAAGTGGTATGTGGTCAATAGTTCCTAATAAATTTAAACTTTTATTCAAATTAGATTAGAGGATATTGAATTTTATGTACATCGTAAAAAAGTGTAATTTTCATATAAAAAACATTACAATTCAAAAACGGTTCAAAATAGGTATAGGGAAGTATTAACAAAAAATGTTCAGAATAACGTAAACATTTCTAAAATTGAAAAATATACAGGGTCTTTCATTAAAAAATACAAAGTTATGTGTAGAATGGTGACGGCAATATTTTCATTAAATAGCTCATTAGATATTTCTAATTGAACGTTTATCTGCCGCACCCTGTATATTCGTTTATTGCTTCTTTCTTTTGTATAGAACCGTAATACTTTTACTACAAGGTCTTTAGAAATCACAGTTTAGGTTTCACATTTTTACTTTTTTTTTATTACAGCTTGTCAATACAACTGCAATTAAACGTTTTTTAAATGAATGCCACAAATCTCAAAAAAATCTCAGTTATTCCAATTCCTCATACAATTCGATAGTGCTGAAAACTGAGCCGACATTAGTTTTGCATATTGTATTCGTGTTTATAGTTTTGACCATCCCCATTTCAAATATAAATAGAATTTACAGTGACAATTTTAAATAAAACACCCTATATATTAATACATTTTTAAAATCTTGTCAATGAGCTGATTTCAACGACATATCATACATAGTATCTAGTGTTACTAATAAAGGACCTACAGCTAGTAGAATATCACATTTTTTCAAATACAGGTGGCTGTAGTAGGCAAACAGTTGTTGAAAATCAAGAAAAATCGCTTACAAGTTCCTATCCTAACTTTTCATGTTCCATTCGGTAGCATAAAAATTATTGCTTACAGGATGATCCTATATGGATAGGCGATGTAAAGGTATATATCGATTTTCCTATTATTGCACTATTGGCACAAAACAGCATTTTGCGCGAGAATTTGAGATCTTCATGTGTTGCGACCATGTAGACTTTTGATCGGGATGTCTTGAAAACATCTTCCAGTTGGTTTCAAAGAGATTGACTGAAAACCATTTTTTCATCAAAAACTGCGGGGTCCTTTGCTGAAAATCAACTTTTGCGCCTTTTTCATTTCACCTGGTTTTGGTTTTAATTGCCTCATTTGTTCATTAAATATGTGTGAATCTCCTGAATACATTTGATTTTTTTGATTGATTTCTAATAAATTCCTACACTAATATGTTTGTTTTTTGAGTTCCTATTTTCCTCCAGTTTTGGTTCACCACAGACTACTAATGTTTTTTGTAACATCATTGTACAAAGTTTCTGACAAGTTTAGGATGATCTTATGTGCCAAAGTCAGTAGGTATATAACCATGGATCGTTTTTCTGATTTTCAAATAATCCATTCGTTTTTTCAAAGGATTAACTTTTGAGTTTTCCTCCAAATTTTCTCAATTGCCACCTTTTGCTAATCCCATCATTTTCAAATCCATCCTTTATACATACCACATCGACCATCTTGTTTCTCTTCAATGTCTTTTGCCTTTCCAGTGGAATATATGTAACTTAATCTATCATTTGTGCGAACATGCTTTATCTGGTTTATAAAAATCCATTGCCTGCTATATCTTAATTTATTATTAGTCATGCTCTTGTGTTTGTAATGATCCTATCCGCATTTGTGTGCGGCGCAGTTCTCATACATATAAAACAGTTCCAATCCGTTAATCACACATCATTCTCTAATCTTGCAGTCATTCATCATGATTCAATAATTTATTTGTTTATAAAATTATAACCTGACCAATTACTCATAAAATAATCGAAACATTGGAGTAGTTATAAAAGTATGTGTCACTTACACATTATTTTCGTACTTCGCATTTGAAAATTTTTATTCATAACAAAACAACGACGATGAAGAATGGGAAATATGAGAATATAAATTTTTTTGGAAAAGCTAAGGTGTTATTGAAGAATCATTAGAGCTTTGTGATTCTCCAGCCCACAATCTCTACTCTCTATACTTTTATTCAAAAATATTTTTCCAGGATCAAACTTTGCTATTAGAATGAGAGTTTCGAGATAATTTCCCGAATTATCTTGTCCAACATCCTCAATACTTCCGCGAAATGCTAGACCCTGTTTTTCTAAAAACTTTATTGCAGGTACTAGCCTTTTCAAACCTTCTCTCCAGCAGTTAATTTTCAAGATACTGTTGTTGTAAATTAGAATCAATTTTACCTTGAATTTTTGAGCGCAACAGAAAGTTCTGATAGGTTCTCGATGTTCCAGAGAACGCTCATGTTCAGATATTTTTTCCATATGTACCCAATCGTTAAAACCACTCACAGGAGATGAATGGTTTTTAATATTCCGGAATAATTTACATTGTATGCAGAATAATTTGTAAGTAGAATCAGAATATAAAACATTTTCTTCAATCCACACTAGGTTTTATATAACTCATTTTGAGTTTAATTTAAATTTTACAAGCGTTTATTACAACTTTTATCACAAATCACAATAGCAACAGTTCAGAGGAGTGGATTGGGAAAACTGATTCTAGAATTCCGTCCTTTTATATAGCAAATTGTAAGTGCAATAATTCTCTTTGAGTCCTACCGATATTTTCAATGATGCCGTCGATAATGCTGACAACGTTCGAAAAGTAAGAAAAAAAGTTGGTTTTGCCTTTGAAGTCAGTAAAAGTCATCGAGTGGCCCAGTGCGAGATTTTTCCGACGCGGCTTCCGACAAATAACTCAAAAAAAGACAAAGGACGCATCGCCGCATTCGGCACTTCTTGGTATATAAACATGAAACATCATTTCCCTATTCAGATTAATAGTCTAGTCAACATGTACCATTTTTCCTAAAATTTATAGTCTCCGAAAATTATGACCATGGTCTAATTCGATTCGGAAAATTATCTATAAAGTTTAAGGAAAAGTTCCAACAGGGGCCGAAAAAAATTGCAAAAGTTATAAACAATTAAGTAAAAAAAAGTAGGGGTTTGGTTTTTTTCGAATATCTCGAAAAATAATGAGAATTTTTCAAATTTGAAAAAAGATCTGAAAAGATCAGCAAATTTGCTAAAAAAAGTCCCGACTCCCGGAACTGTACCTCCAATATTTATAATTTTTACAAAGCCTTAAAAAATGAGCGAAAAACGGGTGATCGGGCTTCCGCGCGCGTTGCGTCATTCTGACGTAGCAACAAAAAAAAATATTTAAAGATATTACATATGAATATTAAGGAATAAAAAAATGTAATGTAGCATTGGGATACATAAATAAACAATAATCCGTGGTCAAAAAATTTTTATCCCAATTTTTCATAAATTATGGATTTGTTAATTAAATAATTTTTCCAAATTTAATGTTGAGATAAAAACCACGATAACTATTGAACAAAAGCCTCAAGATTTTTTCACTTCGTGGAGTTATTGGTATTAGACTAACAAATAGATCACCGTAAAAAAATTTGAAAATTTTGTTTTTTCGTTTTTTTATTAACAATTGAAAATTAAAAAAAGTGTTTATGAGCAAATCATTGTTAAGTAACAATGGTTTTTTGAGTCTAAATTTTAAAATTAAGTAACCGTTTTTTCTCTAAAAATCATAATTTGTATTAATAAATAGATTACAAAAAAAAATTTTGATTTGCTCATAAACACTTTTTTTTTAATTTTTAATTTTCAATTGTTAATAGAAAAACGAAAAAACAAAATTTTGAAATTTTTTTACGGGATCTAAATAATTTTTTTTGTTGCTACGTCAGAATGACGCAACGCGCGCGGAAGCCCGATCACCATTGTTTTTCGCTCATTTTTTAAGGCTTTGTAAAAATTATGAATATTGGAGGTACAGTTCCGGGAGTCGGGACTTTTTTTAGCACATTTACTGATCTTTTCAGATCTTTTTTCAAATTTAAAAAAAATTTCATTATTTTTCGAGATATTCGAAAAAAACCAAACCCCTACTTTTTTTTCACTTAATTGTTTATAACTTTTGCAATTTTTTTCGGCCCCTTTTGGAACTTTTCCTTAAAATTTCTAGAAAATTTTCCGAATCGAATGAGACCATGGTCGTAATTTTCGGAGACTATACAAAAATTTTATGAAAAATGGTACATGTTGACTAAGGCTTGATCACTTTAACTAGTATTATTTTAATAATCATGAAATTTTTTCGCCCTCTATTTGAATTTCGCCCCTGTGGGTAATCCGGCTGTGAGTTCAATTGATAACAATCCGTCCCCATTTCTCAAAATAACAATATTGAAAAGTAAACTGTTGAATACAAAATCCACTCTGCTTCTTTGGAATTATCATAATATATCTGAATTGTCAGTAGGTTCTTTAGGATTATATTGTTAATTTTTTGTGAAAACATTTTGGCGAATGTAATTGTCCCACCACCAAAATTTATATTCTATCTATAAGATACGGTCACCAAAATTTTAAATGTGAGAGCCGCCATGTTTATATTCTGGAAATTAATTAAATAAACTGAACAAGCTATTTACCACCACTACACCAACAATCACAATTACACTGTTTGAAGCGCGTTTCGATAAACAAGTTATCGTCTTCAGAACCGAACGCTGTTAATATTTGTTAGTCGTTTAAATGTGTGGTGCACCTGTGAACCGAATCAACCATATTTTTGATGTCAACATTTTCGAGAAACATTCTCCAGCGCAAGGAAACATAGTCCATAGACCATTCAGTCAATAGAAAGTTTGAAAGTAATTTTTTTATACATGGTGTGATAATTACTATTATGCAATTTTCGTTTGCATTGATGCATAATCTGAAACCAAAACAAACTTAAAAACTGAAATTCGTTTATTTGAATACATATTTGAATATTTTTGCGTATGCAGACGGTTTTAAGTAATTGTATATCAATCAGTCTTACAACCAGCGTAGTTAATAATTTGAGCACGAATAATTTTCTATTTTCGGTAAAATATAGTATCATCGGATACTAACGATACAAAGTCAAAATATTAGAGTAAGAAAACTCAATATAATGATGTTGTAATTAGACAAAAGTTAGTTGGCATCAAAAACATTTTTTGAGGTAGTGGCACAGAAGATGATGAAAACTATTTTATTAAAAAAGTCACGGAAAACTCACGGAAAAGCTAATGGGAAAAACAGATATGAGAGTCAAACAAAATGATAACAAAAGTCAATACGTCCATAAAAAAATAGTTTTTCTTATTTATTTATATGTTATTAATACGACGGGTGGGATAAATTTATATACACGGTAGGTCTATTCACTTAATTTATTTATTCACTAATTTATATGATAAACACAGTATATTCACTCACATTAATTTATATAAACACTTAGACTGCTGTTTATTCAATTAGAACATTTACTTGCTTACTGCTTATATCACGAGATCAAATTATAAACTGAAACTTCTCCCGCTGGTCGGTCCTTTATATATTAGTGCCTTTTTATACCAGATCATTCTTGAAGGCGGCTCACACGCAAACGGCCTACCTGGAAGTCTCTAGATAATACCAATTGAAACAAATTTAAATAGAAACATGACAAATCACGTAAAACAAATAAACGATGTAATGATAAAATGAGTGCGAAATCTTATGTAACTGAATTTTAAATTACAATGTAAAAATTACTAAATACAATTAAACACTAAAAATTTGAACACTATAAAATTTATCTTGAGCTAGAGCTTGTTCTGCCTTTATTTCCCTGCAGGTGTGTGACAACATTGGGTTTATCAGTTTTCCGTAGTAAAAGTTTCTTCTCCTTAGGTTTTCGTATAGATGCTACCTGTGTTTGCTGTACTGGTTTTTGATTGAATCTGGTGACGGTGGTGCACTAGTACTTTTATTAATTTGCTTATCAAACTCAACCAAGTCTTCAATTCTTTAAGGAATGTTATGAAAGTCAAGAATTTTACCTTTGATGTAGCACTCTCTATTGTCCTCTATTGCAAGTTTCAAGTGTTTTCCCAAGCTTTTATTCTCTTCCTTTGTTGTTGCGTTTTGTCGTTTGCGCTTTCCTTTCAATTTAAAGCAGTGTTTAGGTACCTACGAGTACTTCATTATTTTTCCAGTTAGTTGAAAATTCAACCTTTCAAGGACACTTCGAGTGTTTACCTAGTTAACAAATGATTTTCTGAGGACTTTATTTGTGATTTATGCTCGGTTCTGTTTCGTAAAATCTCGTCTCGTAATAATTCCAAAGTTACAGTCTGATTATTTTCCATTTCATCTAAGACAGAAAATTGTGTATGGGCAGCTTTAAGATAATAAGTATTTGAAGATAAAATATTAAGGTTAGACGACTGTAAAATTCATCAAAATTTTCAGGTTTTCTTCAATCTTCTTGATAAGCGGTGTCTTGTAAATAATACTCGATGGTTTTAATTTTGTTGGTTTTATTGTAATAATTATAGAAAATGAAAATTCATTTTAACAAACTTACATTGCTCATACCATCGACATGATACTTCATAACTGACATATGTCACCAACTGGCGTGGAACATAAAACACATACAATGTATATAACGGATTTTAGCGCTCCGTGTAGTGCACTGATGTTGTTCGTTCTAACACGGTGTACTTTGATGTATATTTCCCTTGTACGAACTTAAATAGTTATTTATTATACAAGGGAAAAAAGTATTAGATTTTAGCTCGAGGTTATGTTGTCTCCCGACGCGAAGCGGAGAGAGCTAAAATCTAATATTTTTCCCGTGTATAATACACTATTTTTTTCTGTGACAGGAAAAACGACGATTTAATAGTGAAAGAACATATTATTACAATATATTAAAGTCAGAATGTTATCGATATGAAATTTGAATTTTTAAACTAGTAAGCTGTTGTAGTTATAGCGACAATTAGACCTACGTTGCTAAGGAAAACTTCAAAGTAATCAAATATATGTCAATTTAATTCTGTCATTTGATTCAAAAATTGCGAACTCAGTGATTGTTTAGTAGTTATTTTGAAAAATATAAAGTTAAAAAATGTCTGATTCCGAGTTTTCTCCGACTCTTGATATAAAGGAAATGAAACTTATATTCAATAAACTATTCTCAAATCAAATACCTTCCTTTATCTATATGTACATATATCCGGGAAAAAAGTACTCACTTTTTTCCCGGGGAAAAAAGTAATTTCGTGAAAAGTTGTATTTTGTTACCTGTCAACAGAGATAAAATGTCATTTTTTTTTAGAATTATTTATTTGTTGTACATACCGGCCCTATATAGGACTATAGTTTATTTGATAGATTGTTCAACTTCACACAAGGCGACCTCTCTTCACTTTACATTGATTTATTGTGTTTGTAGTGAAAGAAATTAATGTAATGTCCATTCTTATTTTAGAATTCCATTCTCAGATGATTCTGATTGTAGAATAAATACGTTAACGTCCTCATTTCATTGTAGAGCCTGAGCAATTAATCAACAGCTGCTGGTCGCACGGGAAAAGGAGGTACTTCCAATCGACCATTTATGGATGCAGACTTTTTGTCCAGCATTTTCCAGCGCAAAATGCATAGGTACGTCCCGTTTAACTTATAGGATTTTTCAAAGTGTTTATTTTATATTCTAATTACTAGTAACTACCCCTTTAACATCAATTCATACAGTGAAACCAAAACCTTTTCATAAAATTCACATGTTATTTTTATAACAAGTGTAGTTGATAATTTGTGCATGGAGGAATTGAATAAACACTTTAAAATTTCTATTTTCAAAGATTATAAAAGTAAATTTATTTCATAGATAAATGTCCTAGTAATATCAGTATCAATTAAATACAAATCAACTCTACTATTTTATTGATAAGATACCATATAAGCAAGTAATGTACATCTTAACTAATCACATGCATTGATGTTCTTTTTCCGTTAACTAATATCACATCCCCAACCATTCATTTATAAATTCGATTTTTGATGAAGCCAACATCAATTTGTAAATCAAGTGGGGAACGACGTAAGACAAGAAGCGAAGAGGGGATGATCGAGAGGCAACTAACGCCACATTTTAGTATATTTTGTATAACGAATCATCTTTAGACAAATTTTATGATGATAACTGTTACTACGCATACAACTACTTTTACGCAACAGCTTCAATGGAATTGAATGAAAATATAAAACACTGTAGCCTAGTATTTTTTCGAATTTTGGACTTGCAGAATTTATTATAATGTAGTACGACCAGTATTCCGTTTATTAGCTGTATTAATAAGTAAAAAGTCAAATTAATTCAAATAATAATTGAATAAACCCTGATACATTAGAAATATTATTTAAAAATCTGAAATATTGATTATTTTTAATAGCGTGCATCTGCAGCAAACACCAAACAAACTAAACACAATCTAAATTTGGCAACAGGTGAATAGAATACTATTTTGTTCTGCTCCCCCACTAGATTTTGCTTAGAATGTGAAATGATGTTGGCTTCAAGAATAATATAAACAGTTATATCTTTCTTATTTCTATATATATATATATATATATATATATATATATATATATATATATATATATTGGAAGAATGTTCTTGAACCATTACTATATATTCATTTATGTAATTTTCTTGGGATAGGTTCATTAACATACTACTAATTTTCATTCTTGACGTTTCGCCTTAATTACAACGCTTTATCAAAAGATTTGAATTTCAGTCTACAATGAAAATTCACATTGGATAACACTGACAAACAATTTACATTGAAAATAGCACACAAAAGTAAGGGTACATAGGAATATAAAATATAAAATAGTACGTACCTTGACAACCATCTTCTTTGATCGATCATCAATGTTTGGTTCAAGTATTTAGACTTTTTTTGTTTTTTTTAATATTTTCACTGATAACGGCTAATTGGAGTTTAATTTAATTTTATACACCGTGTCTTGGCATTGTTTGAGTATTGACAATATACAGGGTGTCCGATAATATAAAACGGAGGCATATTTTTTTTGGTTGGTTTATTATGCAAAAATTATGAAGCTGCATGTAAAAGGTTATGGTAAATTTTACTCAAGTTCTCTATGTCTTTCTTGTCATTTAGTGCTTCGGGTTCATTCTTAATGGCAATCATTTCTTTAATTTTAAGTTTAGTAATGTTTTGGTCTTTATATATAATTTTTGTGTTTGGAAAATCGAATTCATGTATTTGTTTATTTCATGCTTATGGAGTGCAGTCGACGCATTTTTCGTGTATTTGTGACCGTTTATTCTATTTTCCAAGTATTGTGTTGTCATTCCTATAAATTTTTTTGTACAATTAAGACAAGAGGCCTTTTATATTTTATATATTATATTAATATGTACCCTTACTTTTGTGTGCTATTTTCAATGTAAATTGTTTGTCAGTGTTATCCAATGTGAATTTTTATTGTGGACTGAAATTAAAATCTTTTGATAAAGCCTTGTAATTAAGACGAAACGTCAAGAATGATAGGAAATTAGTAGTATATTAATGAACCTATCCCAAGAAAATTACATAAATGAATATATATATATATATTTATATGCCTAATATTCTTGTTAATATATAACACTACGCACCGTTATACGAGTATATAAACAAGGCTAATATTCACTCTGAAGATCATTATATTCTGACTGTTTTTAAGAGCTTATATCTTCGAAACGGTTCTAGATAATAAGATGCGGTTTTCACAGTTAGGTTTAAAATTACCGTAAGTTTTGTTGTGACACATTTATATAAATGGCCTACTTCCGGTTTACCCGCTAGAAAAGTGGCGTATTTTCAGAATACAATAGATGTAATGTATATTTAGCAATTTCTTAAAAGAAGCATATTTTTACTTTATAACGGTACCTTAAAGTTTAAAATCGGTGCATAGAAAGCGAAGTTAGATAACTTTAACTGGTATACTGTAATGATTAAGATATAAAGTTGGAATTGTCATAAACAAAAACTTTATTAGATAGTAACTAAAAGTTAACAGTAAAAAACAAATAAGAACATGTTTTAGGACATTCTAAAACAAATGTTTGGTCTATACATTTGTGGAATCGAACCATTAAGTTGTCAAATGCTGCTGTCAGCATTTCAAGAGGAATATTTTTCATTACCTGCCGTATGTTATTTTTTAATTCCTCAATAGTAGCAGGCATCGGGTTGTATACTCTATCTTTCACATATCCCCATACAAAAAAATCTGGAACAGTCAGGTCT
The DNA here is from genome assembly GCA_963921935.1 of Galeruca laticollis. NCBI lineage: Eukaryota > Metazoa > Arthropoda > Insecta > Coleoptera > Chrysomelidae > Galeruca > Galeruca laticollis. The sequence continues at coordinate 180,641,802 of OY998180.1, forward strand.
GGATAATTTGGAGCCCATTCTATTGGATCACTCCTACCAATCCAATTATTTCCAAATTGTTGGTTAACAGATTCTCCTGATATGCTGGAATAATGGGGTGGAGCCCCGTCTTGTTGAAAGTAAACATTTTAGTTTAAAATACCATCTTGTTCTAACTGGGGATAGAAAAAGTTTTCCAACATATCGGTATAATTATTACCACGAACGGTATTTTCTGCAAAAAAGAAAGGCCCATAAAATTTTCACGAGACACTGCACACCAAACATTAACTTTAGAAAATTCTCATTCATGTTGATGAAATTCTCTTGGATTTTCTAATCCCCAAATTACAATTATGTTTATTAACTCCTACATTTATATGGAACGCAGCCTCATCAGACATGATAATTCTAAAATTTGAATATGTTCTGTACAAACACTCTTTTAGCATGGTCCCGATCGTTAATTTTTTGTAGAACTTGAATTTTGTAAGGTTCAAATTTGAGAACTTATAGAATTCTAAAAACTTTAGTTTTGTCCATTTCCAAATTTGATGCTATTTTTCTAATTGAAATGTTCGGATTTCTGTGTACAAGCTCATAAACAGATAACATTTCTTCTAAATTTGCATTTACAGTTCTCCTTTTTCTAGGTATAGAAGCAGTATTCCTAAATTTGGTTAACCATGTTTCAATGGTATTTGTAGCAGGAGGATTTCTATTGAACTGTCTTCTAAATCGTCTTCTAGTCTGAACATAGAATTGAGTTTGGGCATATAAAAATATAGTTTGAGATTTTTCTTGTGCTGTATACTGCATCATGAGAGATTCAATACTTCAATTTTATTGAATATGAAACACAATGTGACGTTCTGTCAATGATCGCAATATCTTTGTGATGTAACATATCAACGCCTCCTTGATTATTATTTATTAATAAGATATCTGAATCATTACAGTATCCCAGTTAAAGTTATCTAACTTCGCTTTCTGTGCACCGATTTTAAACTTTAAGGTATCGTTATAAAGTAAAAATATACGTCTTTTAAGAAATTGATAAATATACAGGGTGTTCCATTTAAAAATTTACATCTACTGTATTCTGAATCTATGCCACTTTTCTAGCGGGTAAACCGGAAGTAAACCATTTATATGAATGTGTCACAACAAAACTTACGGTAATTTTAAACCTAACTGTGACAACCGCATCTTATTATCTAGAATCGTTTCGAAGATATAAGCTCTTAAAAACAGTCAGAATATAATGAGACACCCAGTATATCGTGAATGATACTACACTACATCGGAACGTTAGAAACATATTCGTGAATTTCCTTCTTCATCGAATCAGTCAGCACTACTTGTAAACTATTTCTATTGAGAACAATATTAGTCAAACACACGCGATATAATTTCCGTGGAATTACGATGTAGGAACGACCGTACTCAATCACGAAGCGCATTGATATTTGTTTACGATATTCTAAACGGGGAACCAAATAAAATATAACAAATATATCAAAACGTTCGAGATATCTTGATGTAAACTCCAACTCCAAGAATATTTTTTTATCTTGTATTTTGAAGAATGTGTGAGTGAGTACGGAGGTACCGGTATAGCAAGAAAAAAAGTCTCTATACACCAATAGCCAGATTTAATCACGCTTCAACTATTCGCTGGCAATGTACATCCACACTTGCGTTAATAATACATCCGGGCTGGCGATGATATCAGTTGTAGTCATCACCAGAGCAGCATTCATACTATCCAAGATTATGCTAAGTTAAAACAGACGTGATATCAGGTATATCAAACAAGCCTGATTGGCATAGTTCAGAAAATAAGAAATTACATTGTAACTGATTTTTTGGTCATTTGAAAATGATATGGTCCAAAAGTTGCTTCTGCTCTTAGTGTTCATAATGTTCGGTGAAAATAACATTGTTACAAGTTATATTGTTATGAAAATACACATTGAAGCCGACCCTGTTCTAGTTCGACATCTAAAGTTAAAAATTTGGCAGGAGAGCACTAATTTCTGGGTAGGACTATATTTTTTTGTGATTGTTTTTATGGAGATTTTCAAGAAGATCAATCGTTTGTTGGGAGCCGCATACTAGAAATTTCATGAACCCGAAGGTTCGAGAAGGGGATTTAATATATAGGACACTACCTACGAGCGGCGAGTCAGTCTACAATTTAATCTCATAGTGAATAGACGTGAATATAAACATTAATGAAGTATTAAGTATAAGTGAATATACAGTGTATTAATATAAATTAGAAATTAAGTGTGTACATAAATTAAGAATAAATAGTTGAGTGTATAAATAAATTACGTAAGTAGATATACCGTGTGTATAAATTTATCCCATCCGTTGTATATTTAAATAAATAAGACAAACATTACAATAAGCTTAGGATAACAAGGATGTACAAATTAATTTCTTTTATGGCTGTAACAATCCGAGGAGCTATAGGCAAGTTCTTATACCAATGGTGCTTAGGATGAAATGGTAAAATTAGTGTATATCGGGTAGTTGGTCAAACAGTACTCCTTTCATTTAGTGGTTCGCGTCAAGCTATTGTTCAAAATTATTTTGGTCATCATCATATTAAGTAGATCTGGATAATATTCATTGGACCAGGTTAACTTATCTACCTGTTGTTAAGCTCCAACTTTTTTCCCGAATTTCCTGTATCATTAATTAATTTCAACTTTTCCTTCTAGTGGTTTCTATATTACTTAGGTTTTCGGTCAATGCTGATTAGGAAAAATTGGCTCAATTGGTTTAAATTGAATAGGATTAGTCAGACAGTACTCGTTCTATCTAGATGTTCACATTGGTCTAGTTTTCGTTTTAATGTCACTTTATACTTTTCATAGCTTTCAGCGCAAAGAGGAAATCAGGAAGAATGTGAATTTTAGTATGCTTAGTGATTCAAGCAAAGAAGAGACCTTCATTAGTACAAAGGCTTTTGCAGAATATATTGAGAATAACCTATAATCGCATATTCAATTGATATGATTGTTAAGATTTATTTTATTAACATAGTGAGTAGAGATGGATGTTATTTATTGGACCATCTTTACTAACTTACTTATTGTTCCCATTATGCCCAACATATTCCTTCGAATTGATCATTTTTCTCATGCCTTAATTAAAATAGCGACAATGTTATGCCCACCTCTAGAGATTTGAATTTTTACCTGTGGTGAAAAAGGTTATGAAAGAGGGGATATAGTTGGAGCATCGATTAGATACCTCAAATAAAAATATGGCTGAAATAGTAATAACGAATTTTTTTAACAAGTGGAGTGCTTCCTGTGGTGGATGGTAACACTCCTCTAACATCTCAAGAGAGGAGAAATAAGTACAGGCTACATATATTTCCTATTAAAACCAAATATTCTTATCCATAATCAGTCAACTCATCCATGTACATTACACTGATTAGATGGTATTTTCCGCTGTTCTGAATTTCATCTAAACACATTTATATTTTTTCTATAAATATTGTGAACTATTAGTAACAAATAAGTTTACGGGACATTACTCGATTAAAGCTGATTTCATAAGGATTTATGGCATTTTTTGTGCTTTTGATAATTTAAAAGCACAAGAGTGGCATATTTTTCCCAAATTTCTATAAACCATACGTGCTTTCAATTATTGTTTTTCTTAAAAAATCCTTTGTAAAATCAGCTTTAATCGACGGGACAATTTTTATTTTTCAGAAAAGCAGTAAGGGTGAAAAAGTGTTGCGAAACTTTGAGAACTACACCTATTCCATGTTCCAAGTTGATAGCTTCAGCTCTAAATATTTATTGGTCCCTTATATGAAAGAGGTGCACTTAAATCATTGATGCCCATACCTCGAGCAACATTTCTGTTCAGAACATTTCAAAATAGGTAAGTCCGGTTCCACCTATAGAAAAGTGTTTTTTTATACCAAAATAAATATTTTAAAAAATTACTCGGTTCACATATTCACAAATTTTAATCATATCGTTGGATACATGTTGTTTTCATCAATTTGTTATCAGTTTTACAATAAATGTAGTTAATAATTTGTACATTGGCGAATAAAATGAATGCTTTCAGAATTTCTATTATGAGTAATCAATTAATATTCAATATTTGGATCATATTGCGGATAGTTGGGTGAATATGGCAACACAGCAGAAAGCTCGCTTAAAATTAACTACAAAGTATGAGTTTATTCGTTGTTGTGAGCATATTCGTTTCAGGTTAACACTTCAATTATGCTGTTTTTTCTCGAATTGCTATAAGTATTTAATAAATATTCATCAGCTCCTCTACAACAAGTGTAATTTTGCAAAATAATCGACATGATACAAAGAAAAACAATATTTTAGCATTTGTTCAAGGTTAACATTATTTTGGCTTTCAGTTGGCTCATTTGAACTGCCGAACATTTTAAATGGGTTTCTTTATATAGATTTCCTTCAAGAACAGGTACACGAATTACTCTCGTATATATCTCGTGTCTTGAGGGAAAACATGTAGTTCATACCAGACGGGACACTACAGCATTAGACGTTATTGCTTGTCCACCAAGAATTCCTAATTTGAACCCTTGGTTTTTTCAGTGTGGACGCAAAGAAAGAAAGAAAATTTGGGAAGAATAATGTATCTTCTTCCATAATTGCAAGAGAAACAAAAAGAGCCGCGGGCGTGATTAAAAATTATACGGAAGTGTTATTTTGAATGGGAATTTCGAACACTTGGTTTATTATTTTGTTTTGATGATACACATTATTCTTAAAATTCAAAATTATTCGAAACTTTTTGAAATCAAATAACTCTGAGAAGTCATGACATTTAGACAATTTAATAATGAATTTTGAGTGAATTTACATCATGTGAATTATAATTTTACACCCTTACAATAGGGTATTTTAATGTTTTGTTCCAATGACTCAATCATAACGATGATTCTATCTTGAGTATTGTTTTTAATCAACTTGATGGCTTTGACAACTACTTTTTTAAATGACGACGGCTTTGATAATGTATTCGTCGTTTTCATTCACTCAATTTAATAATGGCTTTTCTATGTAGAATTAAATGGTTTTTATTTTCCACTTCTTCAATCACAACTGAACAGACAAATGTTTCCAAATAGACTGTATCGAAACAAAAAAAGTATCGCGGAATACAAATGTTTAGTTTAAGCTTTATTAAAACCATTTAATATTAGTAACACGCATATCTCATATGATCCTTTAACACGCATATCTCATATGATCCTTATATTTTCGTCCCAATGATAAAATAAACGGTTTAAAAGATTCAAACTAACTTTTTTGTATTTATACACTCCGGAGGCTGTATCCTGCTAACAAACCGAAATTTCTCCATAGCAACCATTGGACTGAATCTAGTGAGTTGATAGTCAATTGGGTTCATCTGTGAGAGGCCCTTAACAATATCCACTCATAAAATTGGTCACTTGTATACACTCCGGAGGCTGCATCGTGCTAACAAACCGAAATTTCTCAAAAAATTTACAAAAAATGTTGTTTTTCAAGAACCATAGTACCCGTTGTACTAGTTCTAGTGAAGTGGATATCAATAGGGTTTATCTGTAAGATGCCCTGAACAATATTCAATCAGAAATTTGTCATTTCTATACACTCCTGAGGCTGTATCGTGCTAAAAAACATAAATTCCTCCAAAAATATCCAAAAAATATGGTATTTCAAATACCATACCACCCGTTGTACTGGCTCGGGTGGGCTGAAAATCAATCGAGTTCATCTGTGAGAAGTCCTGAACAATACTCAATCATAACATTAGTTCAAATATAACGAAGTTATAAACAAATTAAATGGTTTTATTTAATCGATCAGAACTTATTGAATTCATCAATTAATATAAAAACCATATCTTAATTCTACTATTTTTATTAAACATCTGGTTGGTCTAAAAAATAAATGTCACTGCCTCTTTTTGTAAACACTCTCTAAAAGTGGATAATAAAGAAGACGAATTTTTCTTATGTCTGTTATAAAACTTGAGGGCTGTAAATAGTTTTATATATTTTTCGAATTATATACATCACAAAAATTCGAAAACAAAGTTTTTCTTTTCTTAAAAACAATTGAACATAAAAATATAATTGGTTTTAAAGATTAAAACTAACTTTTCCGCATCTGTGAGATTCCCTGAACAATATTCTATCATAAAATTGTCACTTGTATACATTTCGGGGGATGTACCCTGCTAACAAACCGAAATTTCTGCAAAAATAACCAAAAATGTAGTATATCTGGATTTATAGGACCCGCTGTACTCGCTCAAGTCAGTTGAAAATAAATAGGGTACATCTGTGAGACACCTTGATTAAGACACCTTGAAAAATATCCAATTATAAAATTGGCCACTTGTATACACTCCCGAAGCTGTATCGTACTAAACCTGAAATTTCTCCAAAAAGGATAAAAATGTGGCACTTCAGGTACCATAGCACCCGTTGAACTAGCTCCGGTGAGCCAAAAATCAATAAGATTCATCTATAAGACACCCTGAAGAATATTCAATCATAAAATGGGTCACTTGTATACACGCTGGAGGCTATATCATGCTAAAATACTGAAAATTCTCCAAAAATGACAAACATTTGGTACGTCAAATACCATAGCACTCGTTGTACTGGCTTTAGTGAGCTGAATCTCAATACGGTTCATCTTTGAGACGCCCTGATTAATATCCAATTATAAAATTTGTCACTTGTATATACTTCGGAACCTGTGATAAACGTGAGCGATTATCTAATTACCATCAAGAAAGAAACCAGCGAAACGACAACTGGTAGCTGGTCAATCCTTAAACCAAGCTGAGAAAAGGAAAATGAGAGGATTTCTCTTGCAGTATCGAGACCTATTTGTACCAAAGGGAGGGAAGACTGATATAACATCAGCCGTCAAACACAAAATCGATACTGGTAATGCCAAGCCAATTAGGCAATCAGAGCGAAGACTATCACGAGCGAAGAGAGAGGAAGCTGAAAAAATAATTCGAGAGATGGCAGATGAAAAAGTAATAGAACCATCCACTACTCCATGGGTGTTCCAGTAGTGCTTGTCAAGAAAAAGTATGGAACTACGAGATTCTGCGTGGACTATCTCCAGCTAAACCAATCGAGATAAATAGTGAAAAAGTAAATAAACAGTATTGAAGTGTTTATATAAATTAGTGTAAATGAATACACTGTGTATATAATATAAATTAGTAAATAGTTTAGTAAATAAATGAATTAAGTGATTAGACATACCGTGTGTATGAATTTATCCCACCCGTCGTATAAAAACTTTTAAATAAATAAGAAAAACATTGCAATATCCTTCAATTTGTATCAACTATTCTAGTTGTAGCTGTAAACCAACATTGACATCTGATAGACTGCTAATTTTATATGGTTGTTGAATTGATTTCAAAATTCTTATATTTCCTCCCAACTAACTACTCATTTCTTCATTCATTCCAAACTCTTTGTTGTTCTATTACTACTATTTTGGATTTGTTTGTACGCTTTGTTCATTACATATTTCTTATTATCCTTAATATTTTTTGATTGAATCACTTTCATGCTAAAGTGATTGTTAGTTTTTTCATTGACAATCCAAATCTTATATAATTTATATTATTCAACTTATACATTATCGCAGCATTGTTTTTCTTTTCCTATCGTGTAATATAAATTCATGTATTGTTTACGTGAACTCATCATTAACAAATCTTTTTCGTTTTCTTTTCACTATAGCTTCCACTTCTACATGTATCTCGAACATTTTATTATTTATGGATCTATTTTTCAAATATATTTTTTGTACATACAATATACACCGTATATCTTCCCTTTAATGTTTTCTGAACCTTCGCGTGGAGTATATATTTCTTTTTCTACCTCTAAGCGAACTTGCTTAATCTATTTTCTAACTCTGATAGAATTCATTTGGTGCTATATCTTAATTTATTATTAATTTATCATGCCTCTGTGATTGTGACATCCCTATTCGCATTTTTTTGTGTCGCAGTTCATATTCACACACCTGACCCGAATATTCTTGATTGCATAAACCCAAACAAATTGCTCGTAAACAATCGACAGATAAAAGAGTTTCAAACAATGTGTCACTTATATATCGTTGTCTTATATTGCAGTCGTTTATAAAACATGTTTTCAATTCAATTATTTATGTGCTTATAAAATCATAAATTTTGATCCATTACTCACAAAATAATCTACAGATTGGAATAGTTATCAAGGTACTCATTTTTTTCGTATTTTGTTTGCATATGAATGTTTTCATAACATAACAAAACTAATAACGATGACATGGGAAGAATGGGTGCTATAAAAATATAGATATATCTTTGTTGAAACTTAGTTAAGATTTAACTAATTTCATGTTAGAGCTTAACGAATGTCTAGCCAAGAAAAATTCAAACCTGTTGATGCACCCTACGCTTTTTTAATCCATCTTAATGTTTTTGTTAGAAAATTTAATCTCATTTCAAGCTGATAAAAATAAATTAAATCCTGTTTCTCCTCATATCAAAAAATATTCTTTCATTAATAAGATTTTATTATCATAGTATAATGTTTTCAGTTTTGAAAACTCACTTTTAGTTCAACTCTCCTTGACACAAATTCGAATTCAACTGCATACAAAAAAAAGGTTGTTAAAAATCTTGTTACAGCTACACCAATATAGCTGTAAAAATGAAGTAGTATAAAGACCACAATTTGCTCTCATTTCGTGCATCATCATCATCATAGCCAGAATATCTTGTCAGACATGTTGTGAACTCATAAAATGTACTAGGTCACAATTGCAGGATTGTGGGCACGAAGATTATCAATGGCTTTGAAAATGGTATTTCTACATGTTTCGCGATTTTTTGTTAGTTCCGTTGCTCTTGTGACACTAATATCTAGCAATTGTTTTGTCGCATCCTCCCAACGTGTAGGAGAGCGCCCACGACGCCTTCCGTTCCGAACACGGCCCTGGATAACAAGTTTTTTCATATTGTAATGTTTTTATTTATTTAAACGTTTTTATCACGAGTGGAATAATAAATTTATACACACACGTTATGTCTACTAACTTAATTTATTTATTCACTACACTATTCACTAATTATATACACAGTATATTCACTTACATTAATTTATATAAATACTTCACCACCTGGACTATTTACTTGTTCGCTGTTTAATCACGAGATCACTTTATCAACTGACTTAGTATCTACTTCGGTGTGCGAGTTCGTAACAATATTATCACTTCTATGACCGAAGAACATCAGCATGCGCATCGAAACAATGGAGGATAGTCGCTTTGTGTTGAGGAGTTCACTTAATATAGAGATATTAGTTGGGTTAGGTATAAGGAACTCTTAGAATTCTTCTCCAGGTCCACATTTCAAAAGCGTCTATGCGGTCGCGATCTGCCTTTCTAACGGTCCAAGTCTCAGAGCCATACAAAAATATTTAAAAGACAAGAGACCGGACCAGCGAAATTCTGGCGGCCTTGTTATATTATTGTCGCGCAATATTTTAGTCAATTTTGTCGTGACTGATCGTGCTTGTTAAATGCGCCGACGAATTTCAGCCACGCAACCGCCTGAATTGTCAATCAGGGAAACGAGGTATACAACACTTTGGAGCACCTGACAACGACCTACTGATGTAATTTCAGGATGGTTGTTATGTTCCCTATCGATGATCATGACTTTGGTCTTGATGTAGTTGATACTGAGACCACACGCTGCGCTGTGTTGTTCTAAGATGTTGAGTAAATTTAACAATTCATCCTGAGAAGATGGAATAAGGGTAGTATCATCGGCACACCTTAAATCTGATATCTTGATTCATACAGCTGTTGTATGAGAAATATCAGGTGGTAAGGAAGTCCCATGGTGAGAAGAGTTTCTTATAGTTTAGGCCACTTAACGTTCTCAAAGGCACCTTAGAGTAGTCCACTAAGCAGGTATAGACTGAGAAGTAATGTTCCCTAGCTTTCTCAACAATTTGCCACATGTTCAAGATCTGTTCACGCGCGCCACGCCCCTTGACGAAACCTGCCTGCTCTGGAGATATTTGCCAGCTAATAAAACCCTTCAAACGAGATTGCATAATGTATAACATAGCCTTGCTTAAATGGGAGATCATTGAGAGGAGACGATAGTTGTCGGAGATCCCTTTTTATGCAACGGGACAAAAATTGAATTAGTCCATTTGTCTGGCCAGACCCCGGAGAACCAAATTTCCTGACAAATAGATACTAAAGAATGTAGACCATCATCATCTAAGCACTTCAATGTTTCGGCTGAAAGCGCATCAACGCCTGTAGCTTTACCGGTTTTTAGTTTTCTAACGGCCTATTCCACTTCCGAAAAAAGGATATCCGGCTCACGCTCGTGATTTAAAAAATGAGATTAAATGTGAACGTCGGAATATAGGTTTTCGTAGTATGTGCGTCTCACCTCAATTATCCCGTCTAAGCTGGTGATGAGATGTCCATTGGCGTTCTCAACTGACCAAGTTTTGGATTTGAAGTCCCGACGAATACTTGGCCTCTCATCAACTATTTCAGATGATGGTGCTAATTTGCTATTTACTTTACCAACATTAGTGAATTATTGCGTTGGCAATATCGAGTTCATTTTTGAGTATTTCATCTTTGCTAGTAATTATTTGTTTAGGAGTTGAGCTTTCTTATTTTTATTGGTTAAAGAATTTATTATGTTAAACATTTCTTTATTTGTATTTGTTTCTTGCAGTTTATTTTTATAATAATCTTGCTTAGATATTTTCAATAATATATCCAAATAATTTCTATAATTTTGGTACTGAGCTTTTAAATTGTTTTCGTTTGGATATCTTCTGCATTGCCTGTACAAAAAATCTTTATGATTTATAGAAGTTATTCATCCATTTGTGATCCATTCCTTTCTTTTAATTTTTGAATCAGATACTTTTATTTTATTTATACTATGTCCAACCTTTTCCACAATTACATCAATTACGTAACTTGCCATTAACTCTACATCAGTCAATTCATAATAGTATCTGCAGGAAATTTATTTAAATACTGTTTGAAGTAGGTTGAAATCTGTACTCTTGATAATACTTGTATTTTTTTTCTCACGAACCGGTGTTCCAATTATATGAAGTGCTACAGAATAATGATCAGTAATATTGAAACGAAATATAAAAGATTTAGTGCTGTGCTCACATATCCCTTTGCATTTAACGAAAATATGTGTTGAAACCACAAACGTTCAATAATTTGTTATTTTTCACGTATTGTATTCAGAACACATCCAAACAATTATTTTAATTAAAATTAAATAGGCTGGGCTTGTTTCTACGCAACTTGTTTTAGATATGTAAATAAAAAAATGTCAGTGTCACTGTCAAACAATTTTTCCAACCAAAGCGGTCTCCCAGTTAAGACCTAAATGTTTAAGTATTTACAGAAAGTAATTCATTCCGTCCTTCCTGCATAAGTGCATTTCTTTGTATAAAGTTAAAAGTTAAAAAAAGTTTGTTATTTTATAGTGTTTATAGTGTTTTGGAAACTAAAAGGAGAAAAAAGTAAGATCGTTCATTAATTATTAGTTCATACTGAAAGGCTTGTCCCTATTTATTGTTTCCTCTATATATTTCTGATGTCAGTTGTAGTTTATTAAATATTACTGGATTGTTGACGAGATTGCAGTGTATTTATTTTTGCCCAGAACCGGCTACTACGGAGACGCAGTCCGCTAATCGAAGGCGGATTTAACCAAACTGTGTTATGGTAAAACGGCCGTAATATCTGATCCTACCGAGCCGAATATATATTTTGCATTAATAATAAAACATTGTATCGTTGAAATTCAGTTTGACAGCAAAAACTGCTGTTTTTTCTACACATTTCATAAGTTTCCAACCAGGAGCCGTTAGACGACGTTGCCGTATTCCAGTCATAGATTACAACAAATTGTTAAAATAAAAGCAGTTGAGTTATTTAGTCATAGTTGTATTCGTAGCATTTAAATATTTTCTATTTATACTGAGACAAAGCCTTTCAGAGCCGATTTAATTTAAAAGTATTAACTCAATTCAAACGCCCAGTGCCGTATCGAAAAACATTCGTACGTACATTCTTCACATAAAAGTCAGATTAGTTTAAAATTTTATTTCCTGTATTCCAATTGAGACAAGTATTGAGATTTGAGTCACCTCTCCATGGGCGTACTTAAAAATTTTAACTTCTGATTTATTTTCGCGTTTTGTTAATTAACAAGAAAGGTTTTAAATGAAATCGACTTACATTTGGGCCGTAATTAAATAATTTCGGTCACATTCTTGACATATTTGATTTATTATTGTGCATGTATATTTTATAATACCTTTAGGTATTTCTGATTGATTTAAATTTGAGTTTTTGTTGTTTATGTCTTTTATGATCGTTATTGAGTGATTATTCCTATAGATTTGATAAACATTTTATTGTCCCATTTAGCCCAAGTACAGTTTACGCGAGTGTTTTGATTTCAGTGCCACTAAATAATTTCGAGTGATTTGTGCTTTTCCAAGATCACTGCGTGATCTTTTCATGTTATAGTATAGTTGTAAAACATTTACTTTCATTCGAACCACCTTACTTTTTCATTCCAAAGCACAAAATGGCGGACATGAAAGCCTCAAAGAAAGCTCGAAAAAGCGCTAAAGCGGCTATCACACGGATCCAAACTTGGATCACAGATAAGATAAATTCCGAAACGGATTTATTTGAAATTCAATCCAGATTTAATTCATTAAACACAGAGATGAGTAAATATAATGCTGCACAAGATGAAATTGAAGATTTAGATTCTGACAATACAGATTTAGAAGATAGAGATAACTTTGAAAATAATTTCTATAAACTAGGATCAATTTTCAATAGAAAAATTAGTAGCCTAAATAGACATGCACCTCTCACTTCAAATCCAAACAGTTTAGTTTCTGCCTCCAATGATCAGCGGGTAGGGGTAAAACTCCCCCAAATTTCAATTCCTTAATTTTCTGGCGATTACTCCAAGTGGGTATCGTTTTATCAGTTATTCAACGCGTTGATTAAAAATAATGATTCCTTATCCGATGTTCAGAGATTGATTTACTTAAAGTCGTATTTACAGGGAGAGCCTTTATCTCTCATTGAGTCATTAGAAATTATTAATGATAACTTTCAAATTGCATTAGATATCTTAGAAAAAAGATACGAAAATAGTTTAGCCATTGTAAATTCTCATATAAATGCCATATTAGACTATCCAAACATAACTAAATGTACATCAACTTCACTCCGAGAATTTTTTGTAAATATCCAAAAAAATTTAGAATCATTAAAAAATTTTGAAGTGCCCGGTCGAGCATTGGGACTTAGTCATTCTCAACATAATTATGAGAAAGTTAGATTACGGGACTAAAAGGGAGTATCAATCAAATAGAGATTTAAGTTCAATTCCTACATTAAAAGAATTTTTCGAGATCATTGGAGATAGATGCAATGCGCTAGAATCTCCAAGCGGTCCTTCCTCATTCGTGACGTACGAAACTAAATCCCAAAAAGGTGTTGCTAAGGCAAAGACCACCTTGCATGTAAATAATGCTCCTCTTAGTTCACCAACAAACAAACAAAGAACTTGTTGGTACTGTAAAATCGCGAATCATGACATTTATAGATGTCAAAAATTTTCGAATCTAACTTCAGAAGATAAATATAATTTCCTTAGGTCACTTTCGTTATGCTTCAATTGTATGGGAGCAAAACATTTTCCATCAGAGTGTAAGTCAAAGGGTTGCACCATGTGCGGTAGAAAACACCACACTCTCCTTCATAGGAATCCTGTCCAGAATCCTACTCTATGTCATTCCAATGACCAGGATTCCCAAAATCCCAGGCATGGACCGAGGACCGTTTCCTGGCCTCAAGTCAGCACTGGGGTCACTCCAACGGTAGTTTTAGATAATCGTAATTGTTCTAATATGTATTCGAATGAAAACTGGAGGTCTTCTCAATCTTCTTCCAATCCGAATGCTAACTATGCACATTCGACAAGCGACCCCGACCCAGAAACTCGAGTGAATCTTCCGGTACTTTCCATGCCATCCTCTCTGTTAGTAGGCAAGGGAGATCCTGAGATTCTACTAGCAACTGCGGTAGTAAATGTTCTTTCCGACAATGGTCCTCCTGTCAAGGCCAGAATCATTTTTGACAATGGTAGTCAATGCTCATTCATCGCCGAAAAACTCGTAAGAAAATTAAATGCAAAAACTTACTATAATCCACTTCACTTTTCCGGCATTAAGTGCACTCCAACGATTTCTAACAAAATGTTAGATATAGTCATTCTTTCGAATGCACAAGAAGACTTCCAGTTTAAAGTGTCTTGCGCAGTACTTCCGGTAATCACTTCAAGATTGCCTAGAATTCGAATAAACAAACAATGTTTGAATATTCCTCCCGGGTTCAATTTAGCCGACCCAGAATTCCATGTCCCTTCAGACGTAGACCTACTGTTGGGTGCTGGAGCATATTATGAACTTCTACTTCCACAGGTCCACAAGTTAGGCCCTAAACTTCCTACCCTCCAGTTAACAAGGCTGGGATGGGTGATCGAAGGGCAGTTGCCTTCACAAACTTCTTCCAATCGATCTCAAGTCTCTCTTTTCTGTCAAGACTTATCCGAGCCCACTAATGCTTTAGATAAAGTCCTTGCCAAATTCTGGTAAGTCGAAGAACTCTCAGAAGTCAAGTCCTTGTCAGCTGACGAATTATTGGCTGAACAAAGTTTCATTCAAACACACATACGTTTGGAAGACGGAACTTTCCAAGTGAATTTTCCTTTCAAAGATCCCACCTGTAATAATCCACTCGGTGATTCCTTCCATATTGCAAAAAGGCGATTTTTCCATTTAGAAAAACGTTTCCAAAATAACCCAGAGTTATTTTCAGATTATAAAAAATTCATTGATGAATATGTTTCTTTGAAACATTCAACCTACGTTCCATTTGATCCCAACGACAAACCCGTTGAGAACAAATACTTCCTTCCACATCACTGTGTGATCAAACATTCCAGTGAAACCACTAAACTCAGGGTAGTTTTTGATGCTTCCTGCAAAACTTCGACTGGAATTTCCTTGAATGATATCCTACACAAAGGCTACGGAGTTCAGCCGGACCTATACGACATACTATGTCGGTTTCGTTTATACAAGTTTGTCCTGACCTGCGATATCGAGAAAATGTATCGCCAGGTTAAAATGAATCCTTCGCAATTGCACTTCCAGAATATCTTGTGGACAGACTCACCGCAAGAGGATCTTAAATGCATCCAACTCTCCACGGTGACTTATGGAGTCACTTGTTCGTCATTCCTGGCTACAAGAGTTCTAAAAGAACTCGCTTCCAATTCCAATGAATTTTCTTCAGCGCAAAGGGCCTTGTTACATCAAACGTACGTAGATGATGTACTTCATGGTGCTGATTCAATATCCGAGCTGGAAGGGTCCTATCACCAACTCAATACATTATTGAATTCTGCGGGTTTCCGACTACATAAATGGTCGTCCAATTGCTCGCAATTTCGACAAAAATATTGTGACTCCTCTAACCCAATTCCACTTGAAATAGAAATGGAAGACACTCCCAACAAGGTTTTGGGGTTATGTTGGAATCCGTCCTCGGACGAATTTGCCATCTCCTTACCTAAACTCATTCCTTCAGAAACTCCTTCTAAGCGCAAAGCGTTATCCCTCATAGCTCAGATGTTTGATCCAATCGGATACTTGAACCCAGTGATAGTCGTAGGAAAGATTTTCATGCAAAGATTGTGGCTATCAAAGCTTTCCTGGGACGAACCACTAACTCCTGAACTAGCCCAAGAATGGAAAAAATTCATATACTCCATTGATTCCTTAAGACGTTTGAAAATTCCTAGATATCTGTTTTCCGATAAATCAATAATAAAGGTTCAAATTCATGGCTTTGCTGATAGCAGCGAGCGAGCTTATGGTTCCTGTTTATATTTCAGAACTATTTATCCCGACAACACCGTCTCCAACACTTTAGTAAGTTCCAAGTCTAGAGTTACGCCTCTCAAGACGGTTTCACTTCCGCGCCTTGAACTATGCGCAATGGTACTACTTTCTAAGTATACCCAAAGGATTCTCAAGATATTCGAGAATTGTGTAGAATTCGAATCCATCAATCTGTGGACAGACTCCCAGATAGCCCTCTGCTGGATTCAATCACATCCTTCCCGCTGGCATACATTTGTAGCCAACAGAGTTTCCCAAATTCGAATTTCCGTTCCGCAAGCTAATTGGAGGCATGTTCGCTCTTCTAAAAATCCTGCCGATTTGCTGTCCAGAGGAGTACTCGCTTCCGATCTCTTAAATTCCGAGCTATGGTGGAATGTTCCTGATTTCCTGTCCGAATTAAATGTCGACTTTTCTAAATTCACGTTGAAACCTCCGAATTTCGTACCCGAACAAAAGGGCAACAAGCTTCAAGTGTTGGTGGTATTCACCAACTACGAATTCAAATTTTGGAGCAAGAATTGTCGAAGTTATTCCTGGCGTGGATCAAAGAGTCCGTGCTATAAAACTCCGTACCAAAGAAGGCACATTCGTCAGACCGATCACCAAGGTTTGTCCTCTGCCCAGTGCAAACTCTAGTCCGTAATCAAGCAGACCAACCTGCACACAGTTGCTTCGTTGATTGCGTTCTCGGGTTGTCTTCCGATGGTAGTATCGTCGCGCCATTTCAATCACGCTTTGTTCCTACTTTCCTCGCTTTTCCTTCTTATTGAAATCAGAGATTTCAACGGGCGGGAGTATGGTGAAACCACAAACGTTCAATAATTTGTTATTTTTCACGTATTGTATTCAGAACACATCCTAACAATTATTTTAATTATAATTAAATAGGCTGGGCTTGTTTCTACGCAACTTGTTTTAGATATGTAAATAAAAAAATGTCAGTGTCACTGTCAAACAATTTTTCCAACCGAAGCGGTCTCCCAGTTAAGACCTAAATGTTTAAGTATTTACAGAAAGTAATTCATTCCGTCCTTCCTGCATAAGTGCATTTCTTTGTATAAAGTTAAAAGTTAAAAAAAGTTTGTTATTTTATAGTGTTTATAGTGTTTTGGAAACTAAAAGGAGAAAAAAGTAAGATCGTTAATTAATTATTAGTTCATACTGAAAGGCTTGTCTCTATTTATTGGTTCCTCTATATATTTCTGATGTCAGTTGTAGTTTATTAAATATTACTGGATTGTTGACGAGATTGCAGTGTATTTATTTTTGCCCAGAACCGGCTACTTCGGAGACGCAGTCCGCTAATCGAAGGCGAATTTAACCAAACTGTGTTATGGTAAAACGGCCGTAACAATATGATCCAAACAGGTCTCTCCTCAATTATGATTGGGTCGTGTTACATAATTCAGTGTAACATAATTCATAGTGCTGTTATAATTGTATTCACTTAAGACTCATGTAGGCGTTGGCATTATCATCTTTGTCCAGCAAATCAATATTTATCTCCCACAAGTATATGATAGTTATTGTTACCACCAGTTCAAGTAGCTATATACTGTTCAAGATCATTAATGAAGATGTTTATGTTAGACGAGAGTGAGCGATTAATGGAAATAATTAAAATATTTATTTCAATAGTTCTATCTTCACTTTCAATTACTTTGAATTCTCCAATATTACTTACTTTGGAAGTAAATGGGAAGTTGGACCTAATAAAAACTACCACTCCGTCAATTCAATAAAAATGTCCGTCATTTCAATACATTTCATAACCATCAAAATTAAATAAGTTCAAGTCAGCTATTTGAAATGTTTCCGTAAGTACTATGGCACTAAACTTATGTCTTAATTGATACGTTAAGCTGATCAAAATTTTTGTTAATGCTACGAATGTTGTGATGAAATATACTGAACATCGTCCTCTCTTTCTAATAAGTCAAATTATATTGGATGATTGTGTCAATATTGTGTGTTATTATTGGTTCATACGTATTTTCTCAGATATAAGGATCCATATAACATAACTAACAGTAATGCGACATTAACAATAGACTATAGTTCAAATTAGTGATTAAAAGAAGAAAAAACCAATTGGAACAAATTTAAATAGAAACATGACAGATCACGTAAAACAAATAAACCATGTAATGATAAAATGAGTGCGAAATCTTATGTAACTGAATTTTAAATTACAATGTAAAAATTACTAAATACAATTAAACACTAAAAATTTGAACACTATAAAATTTATCTTGAGCTAGAGCTTGTTCTGCCTTTATTTCCCTGCAGGTGTGTGACAACATTGGGTTTATCAGTTTTCCGTAGTAAAAGTTTCTTCTCCTTAGGTTTTCGTATAGATGCTACCTGTGTTTGCTGTACTGGTTTTTGATTGAATCTGGTGACGGTGGTGCACTAGTACTTTTATTAATTTGCTTATCAAACTCAACCAAGTCTTCAATTCTTTAAGGAATGTTATGAAAGTCAAGAATTTTACCTTTGATGTAGCACTCTCTATTGTCCTCTATTGCAAGTTTCAAGTGTTTTCCCAAGCTTTTATTCTCTTCCTTTGTTGTTGCGTTTTGTCGTTTGCAATTTCCTTTCAATTTAAAGCAGTGTTTAGGTACCTACGAGTACTTCATTATTTTTCCAGTTAGTTGAAAATTCAACCTTTCAAGGACACTTCGAGTGTTTACCTAGTTAACAAATGATTTTCTGAGGCCTTTATTTGTGATTTATGCTCGGTTCTGTTTCGTAAAATCTCGTCTCGTAATAATTCCAAAGTTACAGTCTGATTATTTTCCATTTCATCTAAGACAGAAAATTGTGTATGGGCAGCTTTAAGATAATAAGTATTTGAAGATAAAATATTAAGGTTAGACGACTGTAAAATTCATCAAACTTTTCAGGTTTTCTTCAATCTTCTTGATAAGCGGTGTCTTGTAAATAATACTCGATGGTTTTAATTTTGTTGGTTTTATTGTAATAATTATAGAAAATGAAAATTCATTTTAACAAACTTACATTGCTCATACCATCGACATGATACTTCATAACTGACATATGTCACCAACTGGCGTGGAACATAAAACACATACAATGTATATAACGGATTTTAGCGCTCCGTGTAGTGCACTGATGTTGTTCGTTCTAACACGGTGTACTTTGATGTATATTTCCCTTGTACGAACTTAAATAGTTATTTATTATACAAGGGAAAAAAGTATTAGATTTTAGCTCGAGGTTATGTTGTCTCCCGACGCGAAGCGGAGAGAGCTAAAATCTAATATTTTTCCCGTGTATAATACACTATTTTTTTCTGTGACAGGAAAAACGACGATTTAATAGTGAAAGAACATATTATTACAATATATTAAAGTCAGAATGTTATCGATATGAAATTTGAATTTTTAAACTAGTAAGCTGTTGTAGTTATAGCGACAATTAGACCTGCGTTGCTAAGGAAAACTTCAAAGTAATCAAATATATGTCAATTTAATTCTGTCATTTGATTCAAAAATTGCGAACTCAGTGATTGTTTAGTAGTTATTTTGAAAAATATAAAGTTAAAAAATGTCTGATTCCGAGTTTTCTCCGACTCTTGATATAAAGGAAATGAAACTTATATTCAATAAACTATTCTAAAATCAAATATCTTCCTTTATCTATATGTATATATATCCGGGAAAAAAGTAATTTCGTGAAAAGTTGTATTTTGTTACCTGTCAACAGATATAAAATGTCATTTTTTTTTAGAATTATTTATTTGTTATACATACCGGCCCTATATAGGACTATAGTTTATTTGATAGATTGTTCAACTTCACACAAGGCGACCTCTCTTCACTTTACATTCATTTATTGTGTTTGTAGTGAAAGAAATTAATGTAATGTCCATTCTTATTTTAGAATTCCATTCTCAGATGATTCTGATTGTAGAATAAATACGTTAACGTCCTCATTTCATTGTAGAGCCTGAGCAATTAATCAACAGCTGCTGGTCGCACGGGAAAAGGAGGTACTTCCAATCGACCATTTATGGATGCAGACTTTTTGTCCAGCATTTTCCAGCGCAAAATGCATAGGTACGTCCCGTTTAACTTATAGGATTTTTCAAAGTGTTTATTTTATATTCTAATTACTAGTAACTACCCCTTTAACATCAATTCATACAGTGAAACCAAAACCTTTTCATAAAATTCACATGTTATTTTTATAACAAGTGTAGTTGATAATTTGTGCATGGAGGAATTGAATAAACACTTTAAAATTTCTATTTTCAAAGATTATAAAAGTAAATTCATTTCATAGATAAATGTCCTAGTAATATCAGTATCAATTAAATACAAATCAACTCTACTATTTTATTGATAAGATACCATATAAGCAAGTAATGTACCTCTTAACTAATCACATGCATTGATGTTCTTTTTCCGTTAACTAATATTGTATATTTAGCAATTTCTTAAAAGAAGCATATTTTTACTTTATAACGGTACCTTAAAGTTTAAAATCGGTGCACAGAAAGCGAAGTTAGATAACTTTAACTGGTATACTGTAATGATTAAGATATAAAGTTGGAATTGTCATAAACAAAAACGTTATTAGATAGTAACTAAAAGTTAACAGTAAAAAACAAATAAGAACATGTTTTAGGACATTCTAAAACAAATGTTTGGTCTATACATTTGTGGAATCGAACCATTAAGTTGTCAAATGCTGCTGTCAGCATTTCAAGAGGAATATTTTTCATTACCTGCCGTATGTTATTTTTTAATTCCTCAATAGTAGCAGGCATCGGGTTGTATACTCTATCTTTCACATATCCCCATACAAAAAAATCTGGAACAGTCAGGTCTGGATAATTTGGAGCCCATTCTATTGGATCACTCCTACCAATCCAATTATTTCCAAATTGTTGGTTAACAGATTCTCCTGATATGCTGGAATAATGGGGTGCAGCCCCGTCTTGTTGAAAGTAAACATTTTAGTTTAAAATACCATCTTGTTCTAACTGGGGATAGAAAAAGTTTTCCAACATATCGGTATAATTATTACCACGAACGGTATTTTCTGCAAAAAAGAAAGGCCCATAAAATTTTCACGAGACACTGCACACCAAACATTAACTTTAGAAAATTCTCTTTCATGTTGATGAAATTCTCTTGGATTTTCTAATCCCCAAATTACAATTATGTTTATTAACTCCTACATTTATATGGAACGCAGCCTCACCAGACATGATAATTCTAAAATTTGAATATGTTCTGTACAAACACTCTTTTAGCATGGTCCCGATCGTTAATTTTTTGTAGAACTTGAATTTTGTAAGGTTCAAATTTGAGAACTTATAGAATTCTAAAAACTTTAGTTTTGTCCATTTCCAAATTTGATGCTATTTTTCTAATTGAAATGTTCGGATTTCTGTGTACAAGCTCATAAACAGATAACATTTCTTCTAAATTTGCATTTACAGTTCTCCTTTTTCTAGATATAGAAGCAGTATTCCTAAATTTGGTTAACCATGTTTCAATGGTATTTGTAGCAGGAGGATTTCTATTGAACTGTCTTCTAAATCGTCTTCTAGTCTGAACATAGAATTGAGTTTGGGCATATAAAAATATAGTTTGAGATTTTTCTTGTGCTGTATACTGCATCATGAGAGATTCAATACTTCAATTTTATTGAATATAAAACACAATGTGACGTTCTGTCAATGATCGCAATATCTTTGTGATGTAACATATCAACGCCTCCTTGATTATTATTTATTAATAAGATATCTGAATCATTACAGTATCCCAGTTAAAGTTATCTAACTTCGCTTTCTGTGCACCGATTCTAAACTTTAAGGTATCGTTATAAAGTAAAAATATACGTCTTTTAAGAAATTGATAAATATACAGGGTGTTCCATTTAAAAATTTACATCTACTGTATTCTGAATCTATGCCACTTTTCTAGCGGGTAAACCGGAAGTAAACCATTTATATGAATGTGTCACAACAAAACTTACGGTAATTTTAAACCTAACTGTGACAACCGCATCTTATTATCTAGAATCGTTTCGAAGATATAAGCTCTTAAAAACAGTCAGAATATAATGAGACACCCAGTATATCGTGAATGATACTACACTACATCGGAACGTTAGAAACATATTCGTGAATTTCCTTCTTCATCGAATCAGTCAGCACTACTTGTAAACTATTTCTATTGAGAACAATATTAGTCAAACACACGCGATATAATTTCCGTGGAATTACGATGTAGGAACGACCGTACTCAATCACGAAGCGCATTGATATTTGTTTACGATATTCTAAACGGGGAACCAAATAAAATATAACAAATATATCAAAACGTTCGAGATAACTTGATGTAAACTCCAACTCCAAGAATATTTTTTTATCTTGTATTTTGAAGAATGTGTGAGTGAGTACGGAGGTACCGGTATAGCAAGAAAAAAAGTCTCTATACACCAATAGCCAGATTTAATCACGCTTCAACTATTCGCTGGCAATGTACATCCACACTTGCGTTAATAATACATCCGGGCTGGCGATGATATCAGTTGTAGTCATCACCAGAGCAGCATTCATACTATCCAAGATTATGCTAAGTTAAAACAGACGTGATATCAGGTATATCAAACAAGCCTGATTGGCATAGTTCAGAAAATAAGAAATTACATTGTAACTGATTTTTTGGTCATTTGAAAATGATATGGTCCAAAAGTTGCTTCTGCTCTTAGTGTTCATAATGTTCGGTGAAAATAACATTGTTACAAGTTATATTGTTATGAAAATACACATTGAAGCCGACCCTGTTCTAGTTCGATATCTAAAGTTAAAAATTTGGCAGGAGAGCACTAATTTCTGGGTAGGACTATATTTTTTTTGTGATTGTTTTTATGGAGATTTTCAAGAAGATCAATTGTTTGTTGGGAGCCGCATACTAGAAATTTCATGAACCCGAAGGTTCGAGAAGGGGATTTAATATATAGGACACTACCTACGAGCGGCGAGTCAGTCTACAATTTAATCTCATAGTGAATAGACGTGAATATAAACATTAATGAAGTATTAAGTATAAGTGAATATACAGTGTATTAATATAAATTAGAAATTAAGTGTGTACATAAATTAAGAATAAATAGTTGAGTGTATAAATAAATTACGTAAGTAGATATACCGTGTGTATAAATTTATCCCACCCGTTGTATATTTAAATAAATAAGACAAACATTACAATAAGCTTAGGATAACAAGGATGTACAAATTAATTTCTTTTATGGCTGTAACAATCCGAGGAGCTATAGGCAAGTTCTTATACCAATGGTGCTTAGGATGAAATGGTAAAATTAGTGTATATCGGGTAGTTGGTCAAACAGTACTCCTTTCATTTAGTGGTTCGCGTCAAGCTATTGTTCAAAATTATTTTGGTCATCATCATATTAAGTAGATCTGGATAATATTCATTGGACCAGGTTAACTTATCTACCTGTTGTTAAGCTCCAACTTTTTTCCCGAATTTCCTGTATCATTAATTAATTTCAACTTTTCCTTCTAGTGGTTTCTATATTACATAGGTTTTCGGTCAATGCTGATTAGGAAAAGTTGGCTCAATTGGTTTAAATTGAATAGGATTAGTCAGACAGTACTCGTTCTATCTAGATGTTCACATTGGTCTAGTTTTCGTTTTAATGTCACTTTATACTTTTCATAGCTTTCAGCGCAAAGAGGAAATCAGGAAGAATGTGAATTTTAGTATGCTTAGTGATTCAAGCAAAGAAGAGACCTTCATTAGTACAAAGGCTTTTGCAGAATATATTGAGAATAACCTATAATCGCATATTCAATTGATATGATTGTTAAGATTTATTTTATTAACATAGTGAGTAGAGATGGATGTTATTTATTGGACCATCTTTACTAACTTACTTATTGTTCCCATTATGCCCAACATATTCCTTCGAATTGATCATTTTTCTCATGCCTTAATTAAAATAGCGACAATGTTATGCCCACCTCTAGAGATTTGAATTTTTACCTGTGGTGAAAAAGGTTATGAAAGAGGGGATATAGTTGGAGCATCGATTAGATACCTCAAATAAAAATATGGCTGAAATAGTAATAACGAATTTTTTTAACAAGTGGAGTGCTTCCTGTGGTGGATGGTAACACTCCTCTAACATCTCAAGAGAGGAGAAATAAGTACAGGCTACATATATTTCCTATTAAAACCAAATATTCTTATCCATAATCAGTCAACTCATCCATGTACATTACACTGATTAGATGGTATTTTCCGCTGTTCTGAATTTCATCTAAACACATTTATATTTTTTCTATAAATATTGTGAACTATTAGTAACAAATAAGTTTACGGGACATTACTCGATTAAAGCTGATTTCATAAGGATTTATGGCATTTTTTGTGCTTTTGATAATTTAAAAGCACAAGAGTGGCATATTTTTCCCAAATTTCTATAAACCATACGTGCTTTCAATTATTGTTTTTCTTAAAAAATCCTTTGTAAAATCAGCTTTAATCGACGGGACAATTTTTATTTTTCAGAAAAGCAGTAAGGGTGAAAAAGTATTGCGAAACTTTGAGAACTACACCTATTCCATGTTCCAAGTTGATAGCTTCAGCTCTAAATATTTATTGGTCCCTTATATGAAAGAGGTGCACTTAAATCATTGATGCCCATACCTCGAGCAACATTTCTGTTCAGAACATTTCAAAATAGGTAAGTCCGGTTCCACCTATAGAAAAGTGTTTTTTTATACCAAAATAAATATTTTAAAAAATTACTCGGTTCACATATTCACAAATTTTAATCATATCGTTGGATACATGTTGTTTTCATCAATTTGTTATCAGTTTTACAATAAATGTTGTTAATAATTTGTACATTGGCGAATAAAATGAATGCTTTCAGAATTTCTATTATGAGTAATCAATTAATATTCAATATTTGGATCATATTGCGGATAGTTGGGTGAATATGGCAACACAGCAGAAAGCTCGCTTAAAATTAACTACAAAGTATGAGTTTATTCGTTGTTGTGAGCATATTCGTTTCAGGTTAACACTTCAATTATGCTGTTTTTTCTCGAATTGCTATAAGTATTTAATAAATATTCATCAGCTCCTCTACAACAAGTGTAATTTTGCAAAATAATCGACATGATACAAAGAAAAACAATATTTTAGCATTTGTTCAAGGTTAACATTATTTTGGCTTTCAGTTGGCTCATTTGAACTGCCGAACATTTTAAATGGGTTTCTTTATATAGATTTCCTTCAAGAACAGGTACACGAATTACTCTCGTATATATCTCGTGTCTTGAGGGAAAACATGTAGTTCATACCAGACGGGACACTACAGCATTAGACGTTATTGCTTGTCCACCAAGAATTCCTAATTTGAACCCTTGGTTTTTTCAGTGTGGACGCAAAGAAAGAAAGAAAATTTGGGAAGAATAATGTATCTTCTTCCATAATTGCAAGAGAAACAAAAAGAGCCGCGGGCGTGATTAAAAATTATACGGAAGTGTTATTTTGAATGGGAATTTCGAACACTTGGTTTATTATTTTGTTTTGATGATACACATTATTCTTAAAATTCAAAATTATTCGAAACTTTTTGAAATCAAATAACTCTGAGAAGTCATGACATTTAGACAATTTAATAATGAATTTTGAGTGAATTTACATCATGTGAATTATAATTTTACACCCTTACAATAGGGTATTTTAATGTTTTGTTCCAATGACTCAATCATAACGATGATTCTATCTTGAGTATTGTTTTTAATCAACTTGATGGCTTTGACAACTACTTTTTTAAATGACGACGGCTTTGATAATGGCTCAACAGCCGAAAGCGCTTAGCCTGAAAGTAATAAACTAATACACACTGAGTATTCGTCGTTTTCATTCACTCAATTTAATAATGGCTTTTCTATGTAGAATTAAATGGTTTTTATTTTCCACTTCTTCAATCACAACTGAACAGACAAATGTTTCCAAATAGACTGTATCGAAACAAAAAAAGTATCGCGGAATACAAATGTTTAGTTTAAGCTTTATTAAAACCATTTAATATTAGTAACACGCATATCTCATATGATCCTTATATTTTCGTCCCAATGATAAAATAAACGGTTTAAAAGATTCAAACTAACTTTTTTGTATTTATACACTCCGGAGGCTGTATCCTGCTAACAAACCGAAATTTCTCCATAGCAACCATTGGACTGAATCTAGTGAGTTGATAGTCAATTGGGTTCATCTGTGAGAGACCCTTAACAATATCCACTCATAAAATTGGTCGCTTGTATACACTCCGGAGGCTGCATCGTGCTAACAAACCGAAATTTCTCAAAAAATTTACAAAAAATGTTGTTTTTCAAGAACCATAGTACCCGTTGTACTAGTTCTAGTGAAGTGGATATCAATAGGGTTTATCTGTAAGATGCCCTGAACAATATTCAATCAGAAATTTGTCATTTCTATACACTCCTGAGGCTGTATCGTGCTAAAAAACATAAATTCCTCCAAAAATATCCAAAAAATATGGTATTTCAAATACCATACCACCCGTTGTACTGGCTCGGGTGGGCTGAAAATCAATCGAGTTCATCTGTGAGAAGTCCTGAACAATACTCAATCATAACATTAGTTCAAATATAACGAAGTTATAAACAAATTAAATGGTTTTATTTAATCGATCAGAACTTATTGAATTCATCAATTAATATAAAAACCATATCTTAATTCTACTATTTTTATTAAACATCTGGTTAGTCTAAAAAATAAATGTCACTACCTCTTTTTGTAAACACTCTCTAAAAGTGGATAATAAAGAAGACGAATTTTTCTTATGTCTGTTATAAAACTTGAGGGCTGTAAATAGTTTTATATATTTTTCGAATTATATACATCACAAAAATTCGAAAATAAAGTTTTTCTTTTCTTAAAAACAATTGAACATAAAAATATAATTGGTTTTAAAGATTAAAACTAACTTTTCCGCATCTGTGAGATTCCCTGAACAATATTCTATCATAAAATTGTCACTTGTATACATTTCGGGGGATGTACCCTGCTAACAAACCGAAATTTCTGCAAAAATAACCAAAAATGTAGTATATCTGGATTTATAGGACCCGCTGTACTCGCTCAAGTCAGTTGAAAATAAATAGGGTACATCTGTGAGACACCTTGATTAAGACACCTTGAAAAATATCCAATTATAAAATTGGCCACTTGTATACACTCCCGAAGCTGTATCGTACTAAACCTGAAATTTCTCCAAAAAGGATAAAAATGTGGCACTTCAGGTACCATAGCACCCGTTGAACTAGCTCCGGTGAGCCAAAAATCAATAAGATTCATCTATAAGACACCCTGAAGAATATTCAATCATAAAATGGGTCACTTGTATACACGCTGGAGGCTATATCATGCTAAAATACTGAAAATTCTCCAAAAATGACAAACATTTGGTACGTCAAATACCATAGCACTCGTTGTACTGGCTTTAGTGAGCTGAATCTCAATACGGTTCATCTTTGAGACGCCCTGATTAATATCCAATTATAAAATTTGTCACTTGTATATACTTCGGAACCTGTGATAAACGTGAGCGATTATCTAATTACCATCAAGAAAGAAACCAGCGAAACGACAACTGGTAGCTGGTCAATCCTTAAACCAAGCTGAGAAAAGGAAAATGAGAGGATTTCTCTTGCAGTATCGAGACCTATTTGTACCAAAGGGAGGGAAGACTGATATAACATCAGCCGTCAAACACAAAATCGATACTGGTAATGCCAAGCCAATTAGGCAATCAGAGCGAAGACTATCACGAGCGAAGAGAGAGGAAGCTGCAAAAATAATTCGAGAGATGGCAGATGAAAAAGTAATAGAACCATCCACTACTCCATGGGTGTTCCAGTAGTGCTTGTCAAGAAAAAGTATGGAACTACGAGATTCTGCGTGGACTATCTCCAGCTAAACCAATCGAGATAAATAGTGAAAAAGTAAATAAACAGTATTGAAGTGTTTATATAAATTAGTGTAAATGAATACACTGTGTATATAATATAAATTAGTAAATAGTTTAGTAAATAAATGAATTAAGTGATTAGACATACCGTGTGTATGAATTTATCCCACCCGTCGTATAAAAACTTTTAAATAAATAAGAAAAACATTGCAATATCCTTCAATTTGTATCAACTATTCTAGTTGTAGCTGTAAACCAACATTGACATCTGATAGACTGCTAATTTTATATGGTTGTTGAATTGATTTCAAAATTCTTATATTTCCTCCCAACTAACTACTCATTTCTTCATTCATTCCAAACTCTTTGTTGTTCTATTACTACTATTTTGGATTTGTTTGTACGCTTTGTTCATTACATATTTCTTATTATCCTTAATATTTTTTGATTGAATCACTTTCATGCTAAAGTGATTGTTAGTTTTTTCATTGACAATCCAAATCTTATATAATTTATATTATTCAACTTATACATTATCGCAGCATTGTTTTTCTTTTCCTATCGTGTAATATAAATTCATGTATTGTTTACGTGAACTCATCATTAACAAATCTTTTTCGTTTTCTTTTCACTATAGCTTCCACTTCTACATGTATCTCGAACATTTTATTATTTATGGATCTATTATCTTCATATTTTACTACATTCTTCAAGCACGTTATAATTTCAGTTTATTGCATAAATATTTCTTTTTTGCCTTTTTTAATTCTTAAAGGTATTAACTTAGTCCTTCTGAGTTTTTTTCCAAATTTTCTCAGCTACCCTGGCTTCTAGTCATATATTTTTCAAATATATTTTTTGTACATACAATATACACCGTATATCTTCCCTTTAATGTTTTCTGAACCTTCGCGTGGAGTATATATTTCTTTTTCTACCTCTAAGCGAACTTGCTTAATCTATTTTCTAACTCTGATAGAATTCATTTGGTGCTATATCTTAATTTATTATTAATTTATCATGCCTCTGTGATTCTGACATCCCTATTCGCATTTTTTTGTGTCGCAGTTCATATTCACACACCTGACCCGAATATTCTTGATTGCATAAACCCAAACAAATTGCTCGTAAACAATCGACAGATAAAAGAGTTTCAAACAATGTGTCACTTATATATCGTTGTCTTATATTGCAGTCGTTTATAAAACATGTTTTCAATTCAATTATTTATGTGCTTATAAAATCATAAATTTTGATCCATTACTCACAAAATAATCTACAGATTGGAATAGTTATCAAGGTACTCATTTTTTTCGTATTTTGTTTGCATATGAATGTTTTCATAACATAACAAAACTAATAACGATGACATGGGAAGAATGGGTGCTATAAAAATATAGATATATCTTTGTTGAAACTTAGTTAAGATTTAACTAATTTCATGTTAGAGCTTAACGAATGTCTAGCCAAGAAAAATTCAAACCTGTTGATGCACCCTACGCTTTTTAAATCCATCTTAATGTTTTTGTTAGAAAATTTAATCTCATTTCAAGCTGATAAAAATAAATTAAATCCTGTTTCTCCTCATATCAAAAAATATTCTTTCATTAATAAGATTTTATTATCATAGTATAATGTTTTCAGTTTTGAAAACTCACTTTTAGTTCAACTCTCCTTGACACAAATTCGAATTCAACTGCATACAAAAAAAAGGTTGTTAAAAATCTTGTTACAGCTACACCAATATAGCTGTAAAAATGAAGTAGTATAAAGACCACAATTTGCTCTCATTTCGTGCATCATCATCATCATAGCCAGAATATCTTGTCAGACATGTTGTGAACTCATAAAATGTACTAGGTCACAAATGCAGGATTGTGGGCACGAAGATTATCAATGGCTTTGAAAATGGTATTTCTACATGTTTCGCGATTTTTTGTTAGTTCCGTTGCTCTTGTGACACTAATATCTAGCAATTGTTTTGTCGCATCCTCCCAACGTGTAGGAGAGCGCCCACGACGCCTTCCGTTCCGAACACGGCCCTGGATAACAAGTTTTTTCATATTGTAATGTTTTTATTTATTTAAACGTTTTTATCACGAGTGGAATAATAAATTTATACACACACGTTATGTCTACTAACTTAATTTATTTATTCACTACACTATTCACTAATTATATACACAGTATATTCACTTACATTAATTTATATAAATACTTCACCACCTGGACTATTTACTTGTTCGCTGTTTAATCACGAGATCACTTTATCAACTGACTTAGTATCTACTTCGGTGTGCGAGTTCGTAACAATATTATCACTTCTATGACCGAAGAACATCAGCATGCGCATCGAAACAATGGAGGATAGTCGCTTTGTGTTGAGGAGTTCACTTAATATAGAGATATTAGTTGGGTTAGGTATAAGGAACTCTTAGAATTCTTCTCCAGGTCCACATTTCAAAAGCGTCTATGCGGTCGCGATCTGCCTTTCTAACGGTCCAAGTCTCAGAGCCATACAAAAATATTTAAAAGACAAGAGACCGGACCAGCGAAATTCTGGCGGCCTTGTTATATTATTGTCGCGCAATATTTTAGTCAATTTTGTCGTGACTGATCGTGCTTGTTAAATGCGCCGACGAATTTCAGCCACGCAACCGCCTGAATTGTCAATCAGGGAAACGAGGTATACAACACTTTGGAGCATCTGACAACGACCTACTGATGTAATTTCAGGATGGTTGTTATGTTCCCTATCGATGATCATGACTTTGGTCTTGATGTAGTTGATACTGAGACCACACGCTGCGCTGTGTTGTTCTAAGATGTTGAGTAAATTTAACAATTCATCCTGAGAAGATGGAATAAGGGTAGTATCATCGGCACACCTTAAATCTGATATCTTGATTCATACAGCTGTTGTATGAGAAATATCAGGTGGTAAGGAAGTCCCATGGTGAGACGAGTTTCTTATAGTTTAGGCCACTTAACGTTCTCAAAGGCACCTTAGAGTAGTCCACTAAGCAGGTATAGACTGAGAAGTAATGTTCCCTAGCTTTCTCAACAATTTGCCACATGTTCAAGATCTGTTCACGCGCGCCACGCCCCTTGACGAAACCTGCCTGCTCTGGAGATATTTGCCAGCTAATAAAACCCTTCAAACGAGATTGCATAATGTATAACATAGCCTTGCTTAAATGGGAGATCATTGAGAGGAGACGATAGTTGTCGGAGATCCCTTTTTATGCAACGGGACAAAAATTGAATTAGTCCATTTGTCTGGCCAGACCCCGGAGAACCAAATTTCCTGACAAATAGATACTAAAGAATGTAGACCATCATCATCTAAGCACTTCAATGTTTCGGCTGAAAGCGCATCAACGCCTGTAGCTTTACCGGTTTTTAGTTTTCTAACGGCCTATTCCACTTCCGAAAAAAGGATATCCGGCTCACGCTCGTGATTTAAAAAATGAGATTAAATGTGAACGTCGGAATATAGGTTTTCGTAGTATGTGCGTCTCACCTCAATTATCCCGTCTAAGCTGGTGATGAGATGTCCATTGGCGTTCTCAACTGACCAAGTTTTGGATTTGAAGTCCCGACGAATACTTGGCCTCTCATCAACTATTTCAGATGATGGTGCTAATTTGCTATTTACTTTACCAACATTAGTGAATTATTGCGTTGGCAATATCGAGTTCATTTTTGAGTATTTCATCTTTGCTAGTAATTATTTGTTTAGGAGTTGAGCTTTCTTATTTTTATTGGTTAAAGAATTTATTATGTTAAACATTTCTTTATTTGTATTTGTTTCTTGCAGTTTATTTTTATAATAATCTTGCTTAGATATTTTCAATAATATATCCAAATAATTTCTATAATTTTGGTACTGAGCTTTTAAATTGTTTTCGTTTGGATATCTTCTGCATTGCCTGTACAAAAAATCTTTATGATTTATAGAAGTTATTCATCCATTTGTGATCCATTCCTTTCTTTTAATTTTTGAATCAGATACTTTTATTTTATTTATACTATGTTCAACCTTTTCCACAATTACATCAATTACGTAACTTGCCATTAACTCTACATCAGTCAATTCATAATAGTATCTGCAGGAAATTTATTTAAATACTGTTTGAAGTAGGTTGAAATCTGTACTCTTGATAATACTTGTATTTTTTTTCTCACGAACCGGTGTTCCAATTATATGAAGTGCTACAGAATAATGATCAGTAATATTGAAACGAAATATAAAAGATTTAGTGCTGTGCTCACATATCCCTTTGCATTTAACGAAAATATGTGTTGAAACCACAAACGTTCAATAATTTGTTATTTTTCACGTATTGTATTCAGAACACATCCAAACAATTATTTTAATTAAAATTAAATAGGCTGGGCTTGTTTCTACGCAACTTGTTTTAGATATGTAAATAAAAAAATGTCAGTGTCACTGTCAAACAATTTTTCCAACCAAAGCGGTCTCCCAGTTAAGACCTAAATGTTTAAGTATTTACAGAAAGTAATTCATTCCGTCCTTCCTGCATAAGTGCATTTCTTTGTATAAAGTTAAAAGTTAAAAAAAGTTTGTTATTTTATAGTGTTTATAGTGTTTTGGAAACTAAAAGGAGAAAAAAGTAAGATCGTTCATTAATTATTAGTTCATACTGAAAGGCTTGTCCCTATTTATTGTTTCCTCTATATATTTCTGATGTCAGTTGTAGTTTATTAAATATTACTGGATTGTTGACGAGATTGCAGTGTATTTATTTTTGCCCAGAACCGGCTACTACGGAGACGCAGTCCGCTAATCGAAGGCGGATTTAACCAAACTGTGTTATGGTAAAACGGCCGTAATATCTGATCCTACCGAGCCGAATATATATTTTGCATTAATAATAAAACATTGTATCGTTGAAATTCAGTTTGACAGCAAAAACTGCTGTTTTTTCTACACATTTCATAAGTTTCCAACCAGGAGCCGTTAGACGACGTTGCCGTATTCCAGTCATAGATTACAACAAATTGTTAAAATAAAAGCAGTTGAGTTATTTAGTCATAGTTGTATTCGTAGCATTTAAATATTTTCTATTTATACTGAGACAAAGCCTTTCAGAGCCGATTTAATTTAAAAGTATTAACTCAATTCAAACGCCCAGTGCCGTATCGAAAAACATTCGTACGTACATTCTTCACATAAAAGTCAGATTAGTTTAAAATTTTATTTCCTGTATTCCAATTGAGACAAGTATTGAGATTTGAGTCACCTCTCCATGGGCGTACTTATCCGATGTTCAGAGATTGATTTACTTAAAGTCGTATTTACAGGGAGAGCCTTTATCTCTCATTGAGTCATTAGAAATTATTAATGATAACTTTCAAATTGCATTAGATATCTTAGAAAAAAGATACGAAAATAGTTTAGCCATTATAAATTCTCATATAAATGCCATATTAGACTATCCAAACATAACTAAATGTACATCAACTTCACTCCGAGAATTTTTTGTAAATATCCAAAAAAATTTAGAATCATTAAAAAATTTGAAGTGCCCGGTCGAGCATTGGGACTTAGTCATTCTCAACATAATTATGAGAAAGTTAGATTACGGGACTAAAAGGGAGTATCAATCAAATAGAGATTTAAGTTCAATTCCTACATTAAAAGAATTTTTCGAGATCATTGGAGATAGATGCAATGCGCTAGAATCTCCAAGCGGTCCTTCCTCATTCGTGACGTACGAAACTAAATCCCAAAAAGGTGTTGCTAAGGCAAAGACCACCTTGCATGTAAATAATGCTCCTCTTAGTTCACCAACAAACAAACAAAGAACTTGTTGGCACTGTAAAATCGCGAATCATGACATTTATAGATGTCAAAAATTTTCGAATCTAACTTCAGAAGATAAATATAATTTCCTTAGGTCACTTTCGTTATGCTTCAATTGTATGGGAGCAAAACATTTTCCATCAGAGTGTAAGTCAAAGGGTTGCACCATGTGCGGTAGAAAACACCACACTCTCCTTCATAGGAATCCTGTCCAGAATCCTACTCTATGTCATTCCAATGACCAGGATTCCCAAAATCCCAGGCATGGACCGAGGACCGTTTCCTGGCCTCAAGTCAGCACTGGGGTCACTCCAACGGTAGTTTTAGATAATCGTAATTGTTCTAATATGTATTCGAATGAAAACTGGAGGTCTTCTCAATCTTCTTCCAATCCGAATGCTAACTATGCACATTCGACAAGCGACCCCGACCCAGAAACTCGAGTGAATCTTCCGGTACTTTCCATGCCATCCTCTCTGTTAGTAGGCAAGGGAGATCCTGAGATTCTACTAGCAACTGCGGTAGTAAATGTTCTTTCCGACAATGGTCCTCCTGTCAAGGCCAGAATCATTTTTGACAATGGTAGTCAATGCTCATTCATCGCCGAAAAACTCGTAAGAAAATTAAATGCAAAAACTTACTATAATCCACTTCACTTTTCCGGCATTAAGTGCACTCCAACGATTTCTAACAAAATGTTAGATATAGTCATTCTTTCCAATGCACAAGAAGACTTCCAGTTTAAAGTGTCTTGCGCAGTACTTCCGGTAATCACTTCAAGATTGCCTAGAATTCGAATAAACAAACAATGTTTGAATATTCCTCCCGGGTTCAATTTAGCCGACCCAGAATTCCATGTCCCTTCAGACGTAGACCTACTGTTGGGTGCTGGAGCATATTATGAACTTCTACTTCCACAGGTCCACAAGTTAGGCCCTAAACTTCCTACCCTCCAGTTAACAAGGCTGGAATGGGTGATCGAAGGGCAGTTGCCTTCACAAACTTCTTCCAATCGATCTCAAGTCTCTCTTTTCTGTCAAGACTTATCCGAGCCCACTAATGCTTTAGATAAAGTCCTTGCCAAATTCTGGTAAGTCGAAGAACTCTCAGAAGTCAAGTCCTTGTCAGCTGACGAATTATTGGCTGAACAAAGTTTCATTCAAACACACATACGTTTGGAAGACGGAACTTTCCAAGTGAATTTTCCTTTCAAAGATCCCACCTGTAATAATCCACTCGGTGATTCCTTCCATATTGCAAAAAGGCGATTTTTCCATTTAGAAAAACGTTTCCAAAATAACCCAGAGTTATTTTCAGATTATAAAAAATTCATTGATAAATATGTTTCTTTGAAACATTCAACCTACGTTCCATTTGATCCCAACGACAAACCCGTTGAGAACAAATACTTCCTTCCACATCACTGTGTGATCAAACATTCCAGTGAAACCACTAAACTCAGGGTAGTTTTTGATGCTTCCTGCAAAACTTCGACTGGAATTTCCTTGAATGATATCCTACACAAAGGCTACGGAGTTCAGCCGGACCTATACGACATACTATGCCGGTTTCGTTTATACAAGTTTGTCCTGACCTGCGATATCGAGAAAATGTATCGCCAGGTTAAAACGAATCCTTCGCAATTGCACATCCAGAATATCTTGTGGACAGACTCACCGCAAGAGGATCTTAAATGCATCCAACTCTCTACGGTGACTTATGGAGTCACTTGTTCGTCATTCCTTGCTACAAGAGTTCTAAAAGAACTCGCTTCCAATTCCAATGAATTTTTTTCAGCGCAAAGGGCCTTGTTACATCAAACGTACGTAGATGATGTACTTCATGGTGCTGATTCAATATCCGAGCTGGAAGGGTCCTATCACCAACTCAATACATTATTGAATTCTGCGGGTTTCCGACTACATAAATGGTCGTCCAATTGCTCGCAATTTCGACAAAAATATTGTGACTCCTCTAACCCAATTCCACTTGAAATAGAAATGGAAGACACTCCCAACAAGGTTTTGGGGTTATGTTGGAATCCGTCCTCGGACGAATTTGCCATCTCCTTACCTAAACACATTCCTTCAGAAACTCCTTCTAAGCGCAAAGCGTTATCCCTCATAGCTCAGATGTTTGATCCAATCGGATACTTGAACCCAGTGATAGTCGTAGGAAAGATTTTCATGCAAAGATTGTGGCTATCAAAGCTTTCCTGGGACGAACCACTAACTCCTGAACTAGCCCAAGAATGGAAAAAATTCATATACTCCATTGATTCCTTAAGACGTTTGAAAATTCCTAGATATCTGTTTTCCGATAAATCAATAATAAAGGTTCAAATTCATGGCTTTGCTGATAGCAGCGAGCGAGCTTATGGTTCCTGTTTATATTTCAGAACTATTTATCCCGACAACACCGTCTCCAACACTTTAGTAAGTTCCAAGTCTAGAGTTACGCCTCTCAAGACGGTTTCACTTCCGCGCCTTGAACTATGCGCAATGGTACTACTTTCTAAGTTAACCCAAAGGATTCTCAAGATATTCGAGAATTGTGTAGAATTCGAATCCATCAATCTGTGGACAGACTCCCAGATAGCCCTCTGCTGGATTCAATCACATCCTTCCCGCTGGCATACATTTGTAGCCAACAGAGTTTCCCAAATTCGAATTTCCGTTCCGCAAGCTAATTGGAGGCATGTTCGCTCTTCTAAAAATCCTGCCGATTTGCTGTCCAGAGGAGTACTCGCTTCCGATCTCTTAAATTCCGAGCTATGGTGGAATGTTCCTGATTTCCTGTCCGAATTAAATGTCGACTTTTCTAAATTCACGTTGAAACCTCCGAATTTCGTACCCGAACAAAAGGGCAACAAGCTTCAAGTGTTGGTGGCATTCACCAACTACGAATTCAAATTTTGGAGCAAGAATTGTCGAAGTTATTCCTGGCATGGATCAAAGAGTCCGTGCTATAAAACTCCGTACCAAAGAAGGCACATTCGTCAGACCGATCACCAAGGTTTGTCCTCTGCCCAGTGCAAACTCTAGTCCGTAATCAAGCAGACCAACCTGCACACAGTTGCTTCGTTGATTGCGTTCTCGGGTTGTCTTCCGATGGTAGTATCGTCGCGCCATTTCAATCACGCTTTGTTCCTACTTTCCTCGCTTTTCCTTCTTATTGAAATCAGAGATTTCAACGGGCGGGAGTATGGTGAAACCACAAACGTTCAATAATTTGTTATTTTTCACGTATTGTATTCAGAACACATCCTAACAATTATTTTAATTATAATTAAATAGGCTGGGCTTGTTTCTACGCAACTTGTTTTAGATATGTAAATAAAAAAATGTCAGTGTCACTGTCAAACAATTTTTCCAACCGAAGCGGTCTCCCAGTTAAGACCTAAATGTTTAAGTATTTACAGAAAGTAATTCATTCCGTCCTTCCTGCATAAGTGCATTTCTTTGTATAAAGTTAAAAGTTAAAAAAAGTTTGTTATTTTATAGTGTTTATAGTGTTTTGGAAACTAAAAGGAGAAAAAAGTAAGATCGTTAATTAATTATTAGTTCATACTGAAAGGCTTGTCTCTATTTATTGGTTCCTCTATATATTTCTGATGTCAGTTGTAGTTCATTAAATATTACTGGATTGTTGACGAGATTGCAGTGTATTTATTTTTGCCCAGAACCGGCTACTTCGGAGACGCAGTCCGCTAATCGAAGGCGAATTTAACCAAACTGTGTTATGGTAAAACGGCCGTAACAATATGATCCAAACAGGTCTCTCCTCAATTATGATTGGGTCGTGTTACATAATTCAGTGTTACATAATTCATAGTGCTGTTATAATTGTATTCACTTAAGACTCATGTAGGCGTTGGCATTATCATCTTTGTCCAGCAAATCAATATTTATCTCCCACAAGTATATGATAGTTATTGTTACCACCAGTTCAAGTAGCTATATACTGTTCAAGATCATTAATGAAGATGTTTATGTTAGACGAGAGTGAGCGATTAATGGAAATAATTAAAATATTTATTTCAATAGTTCTATCTTCACTTTCAATTACTTTGAATTCTCCAATATTACTTACTTTGGAAGTAAATGGGAAGTTGGACCTAATAAAAACTACCACTCCGTCAATTCAATAAAAATGTCCGTCATTTCAATACATTTCATAACAATCAAAATTAAATAAGTTCAAGTCAGCTATTTGAAATGTTTCCGTAAGTACTATGGCACTAAACTTATGTCTTAATTGATACGTTAAGCTGGTCAAAATTTTTGTTAATGCTACGAATGTTGTGATGAAATATACTGAACATCGTCCTCTCTTTCTAATAAGTCAAATTATATTGGATGATTGTGTCAATATTGTGTGTTATTATTGGTTCATACGTATTTTCTCAGATATAAGGATCCATATAACATAACTAACAGTAATGCGACATTAACAATAGACTATAGTTCAAATTAGTGATGAAAAGAAGAAAAAACCAATTGGAACAAATTTAAATAGAAACATGACAAATCACGTAAAACAAATAAACCATGTAATGATAAAATGAGTGCGAAATCTTATGTAACTGAATTTTAAATTACAATGTAAAAATTACTAAATACAATTAAACACTAAAAATTTGAACACTATAAAATTTATCTTGAGCTAGAGCTTGTTCTGCCTTTATTTCCCTGCAGGTGTGTGACAACATTGGGTTTATCAGTTTTCCGTAGTAAAAGTTTCTTCTCCTTAGGTTTTCGTATAGATGCTACCTGTGTTTGCTGTACTGGTTTTTGATTGAATCTGGTGACGGTGGTGCACTAGTACTTTTATTAATTTGCTTATCAAACTCAACCAAGTCTTCAATTCTTTAAGGAATGTTATGAAAGTCAAGAATTTTACCTTTGATGTAGCACTCTCTATTGTCCTCTATTGCAAGTTTCAAGTGTTTTCCCAAGCTTTTATTCTCTTCCTTTGTTGTTGCGTTTTGTCGTTTGCAATTTCCTTTCAATTTAAAGCAGTGTTTAGGTACCTACGAGTACTTCATTATTTTTCCAGTTAGTTGAAAATTCAACCTTTCAAGGACACTTCGAGTGTTTACCTAGTTAACAAATGATTTTCTGAGGCCTTTATTTGTGATTTATGCTCGGTTCTGTTTCGTAAAATCTCGTCTCGTAATAATTCCAAAGTTACAGTCTGATTATTTTCCATTTCATCTAAGACAGAAAATTGTGTATGGGCAGCTTTAAGATAATAAGTATTTGAAGATAAAATATTAAGGTTAGACGACTGTAAAATTCATCAAACTTTTCAGGTTTTCTTCAATCTTCTTGATAAGCGGTGTCTTGTAAATAATACTCGATGGTTTTAATTTTGTTGGTTTGATTGTAATAATTATAGAAAATGAAAATTCATTTTAACAAACTTACATTGCTCATACCATCGACATGATACTTCATAACTGACATAAGTCACCAACTGGCGTGGAACATAAAACACATACAATGTATATAACGGATTTTAGCGCTCCGTGTAGTGCACTGATGTTGTTCGTTCTAACACGGTGTACTTTGATGTATATTTCCCTTGTACGAACTTAAATAGTTATTTATTATACAAGGGAAAAAAGTATTAGATTTTAGCTCGAGGTTATGTTGTCTCCCGACGCGAAGCGGAGAGAGCTAAAATCTAATATTTTTCCCGTGTATAATACACTATTTTTTTCTGTGACAGGAAAAACGACGATTTAATAGTGAAAGAACATATTATTACAATATATTAAAGTCAGAATGTTATCGATATGAAATTTGAATTTTTAAACTAGTAAGCTGTTGTAGTTATAGCGACAATTAGACCTGCGTTGCTAAGGAAAACTTCAAAGTAATCAAATATATGTCAATTTAATTCTGTCATTTGATTCAAAAATTGCGAACTCAGTGATTGTTTAGTAGTTATTTTGAAAAATATAAAGTTAAAAAATGTCTGATTCCGAGTTTTCTCCGACTCTTGATATAAAGGAAATGAAACTTATATTCAATAAACTATTCTAAAATCAAATATCTTCCTTTATCTATATGTATATATATCCGGGAAAAAAGTAATTTCGTGAAAAGTTGTATTTTGTTACCTGTCAACAGAGATAAAATGTCATTTTTTTTAGAATTATTTATTTGTTGTACATACCGGCCCTATATAGGACTATAGTTTATTTGATAGATTGTTCAACTTCACACAAGGCGACCTCTCTTCACTTTACATTCATTTATTGTGTTTGTAGTGAAAGAAATTAATGTAATGTCCATTCTTATTTTAGAATTCCATTCTCAGATGATTCTGATTGTAGAATAAATACGTTAACGTCCTCATTTCATTGTAGAGCCTGAGCAATTAATCAACAGCTGCTGGTCGCACGGGAAAAGGAGGTACTTCCAATCGACCATTTATGGATGCAGACTTTTTGTCCAGCATTTTCCAGCGCAAAATGCATAGGTACGTCCCGTTTAACTTATAGGATTTTTCAAAGTGTTTATTTTATATTCTAATTACTAGTAACTACCCCTTTAACATCAATTCATACAGTGAAACCAAAACCTTTTCATAAAATTCACATGTTATTTTTATAACAAGTGTAGTTGATAATTTGTGCATGGAGGAATTGAATAAACACTTTAAAATTTCTATTTTCAAAGATTATAAAAGTAAATTCATTTCATAGATAAATGTCCTAGTAATATCAGTATCAATTAAATACAAATCAACTCTACTATTTTATTGATAAGATACCATATAAGCAAGTAATGTACCTCTTAACTAATCACATGCATTGATGTTCTTTTTCCGTTAACTAATATTGTATATTTAGCAATTTCTTAAAAGAAGCATATTTTTACTTTATAACGGTACCTTAAAGTTTAAAATCGGTGCACAGAAAGCGAAGTTAGATAACTTTAACTGGTATACTGTAATGATTAAGATATAAAGTTGGAATTGTCATAAACAAAAACGTTATTAGATAGTAACTAAAAGTTAACAGTAAAAATCAAATAAGAACATGTTTTAGGACATTCTAAAACAAATGTTTGGTCTATACATTTGTGGAATCGAACCATTAAGTTGTCAAATGCTGCTGTCAGCATTTCAAGAGGAATATTTTTCATTACCTGCCGTATGTTATTTTTTAATTCCTCAATAGTAGCAGGCATCGGGTTGTATACTCTATCTTTCACATATCCCCATACAAAAAAATCTGGAACAGTCAGGTCTGGATAATTTGGAGCCCATTCTATTGGATCACTCCTACCAATCCAATTATTTCCAAATTGTTGGTTAACAGATTCTCCTGATATGCTGGAATAATGGGGTGGAGCCCCGTCTTGTTGAAAGTAAACATTTTAGTTTAAAATACCATCTTGTTCTAACTGGGGATAGAAAAAGTTTTCCAACATATCGGTATAATTATTACCACGAACGGTATTTTCTGCAAAAAAGAAAGGCCCATAAAATTTTCACGAGACACTGCACACCAAACATTAACTTTAGAAAATTCTCTTTCATGTTGATGAAATTCTCTTGGATTTTCTAATCCCCAAATTACAATTATGTTTATTAACTCCTACATTTATATGGAACGCAGCCTCACCAGACATGATAATTCTAAAATTTGAATATGTTCTGTACAAACACTCTTTTAGCATGGTCCCGATCGTTAATTTTTTGTAGAACTTGAATTTTGTAAGGTTCAAATTTGAGAACTTATAGAATTCTAAAAACTTTAGTTTTGTCCATTTCCAAATTTGATGCTATTTTTCTAATTGAAAAGTTTGGATTTCTGTGTACAAGCTCATAAACAGATAACATTTCTTCTAAATTTGCATTTACAGTTCTCCTTTTTCTAGATATAGAAGCAGTATTCCTAAATTTGGTTAACCATGTTTCAATGGTATTTGTAGCAGGAGGATTTCTATTGAACTGTCTTCTAAATCGTCTTCTAGTCTGAACATAGAATTGAGTTTGGGCATATAAAAATATAGTTTGAGATTTTTCTTGTGCTGTATACTGCATCATGAGAGATTCAATACTTCAATTTTATTGAATATAAAACACAATGTGACGTTCTGTCAATGATCGCAATATC
Source organism: Galeruca laticollis (assembly GCA_963921935.1). Classification (NCBI taxonomy): domain Eukaryota; kingdom Metazoa; phylum Arthropoda; class Insecta; order Coleoptera; family Chrysomelidae; genus Galeruca; species Galeruca laticollis. The sequence goes on from OY998180.1 coordinate 180,683,880, forward strand.
TTTGTGATGTAACATATCAACGCCTCCTTGATTATTATTTATTAATAAGATATCTGAATCATTACAGTATCCCAGTTAAAGTTATCTAACTTCGCTTTCTGTGCACCGATTCTAAACTTTAAGGTATCGTTATAAAGTAAAAATATACGTCTTTTAAGAAATTGATAAATATACAGGGTGTTCCATTTAAAAATTTACATCTACTGTATTCTGAATCTATGCCACTTTTCTAGCGGGTAAACCGGAAGTAAACCATTTATATGAATGTGTCACAACAAAACTTACGGTAATTTTAAACCTAACTGTGACAACCGCATCTTATTATCTAGAATCGTTTCGAAGATATAAGCTCTTAAAAACAGTCAGAATATAATGAGACACCCAGTATATCGTGAATGATACTACACTACATCGGAACGTTAGAAACATATTCGTGAATTTCCTTCTTCATCGAATCAGTCAGCACTACTTGTAAACTATTTCTATTGAGAACAATATTAGTCAAACACACGCGATATAATTTCCGTGGAATTACGATGTAGGAACGACCGTACTCAATCACGAAGCGCATTGATATTTGTTTACGATATTCTAAACGGGGAACGAAATAAAATATAACAAATATATCAAAACGTTCGAGATAACTTGATATAAACTCCAACTCCAAGAATATTTTTTTATCTTGTATTTTGAAGAATGTGTGAGTGAGTACGGAGGTACCGGTATAGCAAGAAAAAAAGTCTCTATACACCAATAGCCAGATTTAATCACGCTTCAACTATTCGCTGGCAATGTACATCCACACTTGCGTTAATAATACATCCGGGCTGGCGATGATATCAGTTGTAGTCATCACCAGAGCAGCATTCATACTATCCAAGATTATGCTAAGTTAAAACAGACGTGATATCAGGTATATCAAACAAGCCTGATTGGCATAGTTCAGAAAATAAGAAATTACATTGTAACTGATTTTTTGGTCATTTGAAAATGATATGGTCCAAAAGTTGCTTCTGCTCTTAGTGTTCATAATGTTCGGTGAAAATAACATTGTTACAAGTTATATTGTTATGAAAATACACATTGAAGCCGACCCTGTTCTAGTTCGATATCTAAAGTTAAAAATTTGGCAGGAGAGCACTAATTTCTGGGTAGGACTATATTTTTTTTGTGATTGTTTTTATGGAGATTTTCAAGAAGATCAATTGTTTGTTGGGAGCCGCATACTAGAAATTTCATGAACCCGAAGGTTCGAGAAGGGGATTTAATATATAGGACACTACCTACGAGCGGCGAGTCAGTCTACAATTTAATCTCATAGTGAATAGACGTGAATATAAACATTAATGAAGTATTAAGTATAAGTGAATATACAGTGTATTAATATAAATTAGAAATTAAGTGTGTACATAAATTAAGAATAAATAGTTGAGTGTATAAATAAATTACGTAAGTAGATATACCGTGTGTATAAATTTATCCCACCCGTTGTATATTTAAATAAATAAGACAAACATTACAATAAGCTTAGGATAACAAGGATGTACAAATTAATTTCTTTTATGGCTGTAACAATCCGAGGAGCTATAGGCAAGTTCTTATACCAATGGTGCTTAGGATGAAATGGTAAAATTAGTGTATATCGGGTAGTTGGTCAAACAGTACTCCTTTCATTTAGTGGTTCGCGTCAAGCTATTGTTCAAAATTATTTTGGTCATCATCATATTAAGTAGATCTGGATAATATTCATTGGACCAGGTTAACTTATCTACCTGTTGTTAAGCTCCAACTTTTTTCCCGAATTTCCTGTATCATTAATTAATTTCAACTTTTCCTTCTAGTGGTTTCTATATTACATAGGTTTTCGGTCAATGCTGATTAGGAAAAATTGGCTCAATTGGTTTAAATTGAATAGGATTAGTCAGACAGTACTCGTTCTATCTAGATGTTCACATTGGTCTAGTTTTCGTTTTAATGTCACTTTATACTTTTCATAGCTTTCAGCGCAAAGAGGAAATCAGGAAGAATGTGAATTTTAGTATGCTTAGTGATTCAAGCAAAGAAGAGACCTTCATTAGTACAAAGGCTTTTGCAGAATATATTGAGAATAACCTATAATCGCATATTCAATTGATATGATTGTTAAGATTTATTTTATTAACATAGTGAGTAGAGATGGATGTTATTTATTGGACCATCTTTACTAACTTACTTATTGTTCCCATTATGCCCAACATATTCCTTCGAATTGATCATTTTTCTCATGCCTTAATTAAAATAGCGACAATGTTATGCCCACCTCTAGAGATTTGAATTTTTACCTGTGGTGAAAAAGGTTATGAAAGAGGGGATATAGTTGGAGCATCGATTAGATACCTCAAATAAAAATATGGCTGAAATAGTAATAACGAATTTTTTTAACAAGTGGAGTGCTTCCTGTGGTGGATGGTAACACTCCTCTAACATCTCAAGAGAGGAGAAATAAGTACAGGCTACATATATTTCCTATTAAAACCAAATATTCTTATCCATAATCAGTCAACTCATCCATGTACATTACACTGATTAGATGGTATTTTCCGCTGTTCTGAATTTCATCTAAACACATTTATATTTTTTCTATAAATATTGTGAACTATTAGTAACAAATAAGTTTACGGGACATTACTCGATTAAAGCTGATTTCATAAGGATTTATGGCATTTTTTGTGCTTTTGATAATTTAAAAGCACAAGAGTGGCATATTTTTCCCAAATTTCTATAAACCATACGTGCTTTCAATTATTGTTTTTCTTAAAAAATCCTTTGTAAAATCAGCTTTAATCGACGGGACAATTTTTATTTTTCAGAAAAGCAGTAAGGGTGAAAAAGTATTGCGAAACTTTGAGAACTACACCTATTCCATGTTCCAAGTTGATAGCTTCAGCTCTAAATATTTATTGGTCCCTTATATGAAAGAGGTGCACTTAAATCATTGATGCCCATACCTCGAGCAACATTTCTGTTCAGAACATTTCAAAATAGGTAAGTCCGGTTCCACCTATAGAAAAGTGTTTTTTTATACCAAAATAAATATTTTAAAAAATTACTCGGTTCACATATTCACAAATTTTAATCATATCGTTGGATACATGTTGTTTTCATCAATTTGTTATCAGTTTTACAATAAATGTAGTTAATAATTTGTACATTGGCGAATAAAATGAATGCTTTCAGAATTTCTATTATGAGTAATCAATTAATATTCAATATTTGGATCATATTGCGGATAGTTGGGTGAATATGGCAACACAGCAGAAAGCTCGCTTAAAATTAACTACAAAGTATGAGTTTATTCGTTGTTGTGAGCATATTCGTTTCAGGTTAACACTTCAATTATGCTGTTTTTTCTCGAATTGCTATAAGTATTTAATAAATATTCATCAGCTCCTCTACAACAAGTGTAATTTTGCAAAATAATCGACATGATACAAAGAAAAACAATATTTTAGCATTTGTTCAAGGTTAACATTATTTTGGCTTTCAGTTGGCTCATTTGAACTGCCGAACATTTTAAATGGGTTTCTTTATATAGATTTCCTTCAAGAACAGGTACACGAATTACTCTCGTATATATCTCGTGTCTTGAGGGAAAACATGTAGTTCATACCAGACGGGACACTACAGCATTAGACGTTATTGCTTGTCCACCAAGAATTCCTAATTTGAACCCTTGGTTTTTTCAGTGTGGACGCAAAGAAAGAAAGAAAATTTGGGAAGAATAATGTATCTTCTTCCATAATTGCAAGAGAAACAAAAAGAGCCGCGGGCGTGATTAAAAATTATACGGAAGTGTTATTTTGAATGGGAATTTCGAACACTTGGTTTATTATTTTGTTTTGATGATACACATTATTCTTAAAATTCAAAATTATTCGAAACTTTTTGAAATCAAATAACTCTGAGAAGTCATGACATTTAGACAATTTAATAATGAATTTTGAGTGAATTTACATCATGTGAATTATAATTTTACACCCTTACAATAGGGTATTTTAATGTTTTGTTCCAATGACTCAATCATAACGATGATTCTATCTTGAGTATTGTTTTTAATCAACTTGATGGCTTTGACAACTACTTTTTTAAATGACGACGGCTTTGATAATGGCTCAACAGCCGAAAGCGCTTAGCCTGAAAGTAATAAACTAATACACACTGAGTATTCGTCGTTTTCATTCACTCAATTTAATAATGGCTTTTCTATGTAGAATTAAACGGTTTTTATTTTCCACTTCTTCAATCACAACTGAACAGACAAATGTTTCCAAATAGACTGTATCGAAACAAAAAAAGTATCGCGGAATACAAATGTTTAGTTTAAGCTTTATTAAAACCATTTAATATTAGTAACACGCATATCTCATATGATCCTTATATTTTCGTCCCAATGATAAAATAAACGGTTTAAAAGATTCAAACTAACTTTTTTGTATTTATACACTCCGGAGGCTGTATCCTGCTAACAAACCGAAATTTCTCCATAGCAACCATTGGACTGAATCTAGTGAGTTGATAGTCAATTGGGTTCATCTGTGAGAGACCCTTAACAATATCCACTCATAAAATTGGTCGCTTGTATACACTCCGGAGGCTGCATCGTGCTAACAAACCGAAATTTCTCAAAAAATTTACAAAAAATGTTGTTTTTCAAGAACCATAGTACCCGTTGTACTAGTTCTAGTGAAGTGGATATCAATAGGGTTTATCTGTAAGATGCCCTGAACAATATTCAATCAGAAATTTGTCATTTCTATACACTCCTGAGGCTGTATCGTGCTAAAAAACATAAATTCCTCCAAAAATATCCAAAAAATATGGTATTTCAAATACCATACCACCCGTTGTACTGGCTCGGGTGGGCTGAAAATCAATCGAGTTCATCTGTGAGAAGTCCTGAACAATACTCAATCATAACATTAGTTCAAATATAACGAAGTTATAAACAAATTAAATGGTTTTATTTAATCGATCAGAACTTATTGAATTCATCAATTAATATAAAAACCATATCTTAATTCTACTATTTTTATTAAACATCTGGTTAGTCTAAAAAATAAATGTCACTACCTCTTTTTGTAAACACTCTCTAAAAGTGGATAATAAAGAAGACGAATTTTTCTTATGTCTGTTATAAAACTTGAGGGCTGTAAATAGTTTTATATATTTTTCGAATTATATACATCACAAAAATTCGAAAATAAAGTTTTTCTTTTCTTAAAAACAATTGAACATAAAAATATAATTGGTTTTAAAGATTAAAACTAACTTTTCCGCATCTGTGAGATTCCCTGAACAATATTCTATCATAAAATTGTCACTTGTATACATTTCGGGGGATGTACCCTGCTAACAAACCGAAATTTCTGCAAAAATAACCAAAAATGTAGTATATCTGGATTTATAGGACCCGCTGTACTCGCTCAAGTCAGTTGAAAATAAATAGGGTACATCTGTGAGACACCTTGATTAAGACACCTTGAAAAATATCCAATTATAAAATTGGCCACTTGTATACACTCCCGAAGCTGTATCGTACTAAACCTGAAATTTCTCCGAAAAGGATAAAAATGTGGCACTTCAGGTACCATAGCACCCGTTGAACTAGCTCCGGTGAGCCAAAAATCAATAAGATTCATCTATAAGACACCCTGAAGAATATTCAATCATAAAATGGGTCACTTGTATACACGCTGGAGGCTATATCATGCTAAAATACTGAAAATTCTCCAAAAATGACAAACATTTGGTACGTCAAATACCATAGCACTCGTTGTACTGGCTTTAGTGAGCTGAATCTCAATACGGTTCATCTTTGAGACGCCCTGATTAATATCCAATTATAAAATTTGTCACTTGTATATACTTCGGAACCTGTGATAAACGTGAGCGATTATCTAATTACCATCAAGAAAGAAACCAGCGAAACGACAACTGGTAGCTGGTCAATCCTTAAACCAAGCTGAGAAAAGGAGAATGAGAGGATTTCTCTTGCAGTATCGAGACCTATTTGTACCAAAGGGAGGGAAGACTGATATAACATCAGCCGTCAAACACAAAATCGATACTGGTAATGCCAAGCCAATTAGGCAATCAGAGCGAAGACTATCACGAGCGAAGAGAGAGGAAGCTGAAAAAATAATTCGAGAGATGGCAGATGAAAAAGTAATAGAACCATCCACTACTCCATGGGTGTTCCAGTAGTGCTTGTCAAGAAAAAGTATGGAACTACGAGATTCTGCGTGGACTATCTCCAGCTAAACCAATCGAGATAAATAGTGAAAAAGTAAATAAACAGTATTGAAGTGTTTATATAAATTAGTGTAAATGAATACACTGTGTATATAATATAAATTAGTAAATAGTTTAGTAAATAAATGAATTAAGTGATTAGACATACCGTGTGTATGAATTTATCCCACCCGTCGTATAAAAACTTTTAAATAAATAAGAAAAACATTGCAATATCCTTCAATTTGTATCAACTATTCTAGTTGTAGCTGTAAACCAACATTGACATCTGATAGACTGCTAATTTTATATGGTTGTTGAATTGATTTCAAAATTCTTATATTTCCTCCCAACTAACTACTCATTTCTTCATTCATTCCAAACTCTTTGTTGTTCTATTACTACTATTTTGGATTTGTTTGTACGCTTTGTTCATTACATATTTCTTATTATCCTTAATATTTTTTGATTGAATCACTTTCATGCTAAAGTGATTGTTAGTTTTTTCATTGACAATCCAAATCTTATATAATTTATATTATTCAACTTATACATTATCGCAGCATTGTTTTTCTTTTCCTATCGTGTAATATAAATTCATGTATTGTTTACGTGAACTCATCATTAACAAATCTTTTTCGTTTTCTTTTCACTATAGCTTCCACTTCTACATGTATCTCGAACATTTTATTATTTATGGATCTATTATCTTCATATTTTACTACATTCTTCAAGCACGTTATAATTTCAGTTTATTGCATAAATATTTCTTTTTTGCCTTTTTTAATTCTTAAAGGTATTAACTTAGTCCTTCTGAGTTTTTTTCCAAATTTTCTCAGCTACCCTGGCTTCTAGTCAAATATTTTTCAAATATATTTTTTGTACATACAATATACACCGTATATCTTCCCTTTAATGTTTTCTGAACCTTCGCGTGGAGTATATATTTCTTTTTCTACCTCTAAGCGAACTTGCTTAATCTATTTTCTAACTCTGATAGAATTCATTTGGTGCTATATCTTAATTTATTATTAATTTATCATGCCTCTGTGATTGTGACATCCCTATTCGCATTTTTTTGTGTCGCAGTTCATATTCACACACCTGACCCGAATATTCTTGATTGCATAAACCCAAACAAATTGCTCGTAAACAATCGACAGATAAAAGAGTTTCAAACAATGTGTCACTTATATATCGTTGTCTTATATTGCAGTCGTTTATAAAACATGTTTTCAATTCAATTATTTATGTGCTTATAAAATCATAAATTTTGATCCATTACTCACAAAATAATCTACAGATTGGAATAGTTATCAAGGTACTCATTTTCTTCGTATTTTGTTTGCATATGAATGTTTTCATAACATAACAAAACTAATAACGATGACATGGGAAGAATGGGTGCTATAAAAATATAGATATATCTTTGTTGAAACTTAGTTAAGATTTAACTAATTTCATGTTAGAGCTTAACGAATGTCTAGCCAAGAAAAATTCAAACCTGTTGATGCACCCTACGCTTTTTAAATCCATCTTAATGTTTTTGTTAGAAAATTTAATCTCATTTCAAGCTGATAAAAATAAATTAAATCCTGTTTCTCCTCATATCAAAAAATATTCTTTCATTAATAAGATTTTATTATCATAGTATAATGTTTTCAGTTTTGAAAACTCACTTTTAGTTCAACTCTCCTTGATACAAATTCGAATTCAACTGCATACAAAAAAAAGGTTGTTAAAAATCTTGTTACAGCTACACCAATATAGCTGTAAAAATGAAGTAGTATAAAGACCACAATTTGCTCTCATTTCGTGCATCATCATCATCATAGCCAGAATATCTTGTCAGACATGTTGTGAACTCATAAAATGTACTAGGTCACAAATGCAGGATTGTGGGCACGAAGATTATCAATGGCTTTGAAAATGGTATTTCTACATGTTTCGCGATTTTTTGTTAGTTCCGTTGCTCTTGTGACACTAATATCTAGCAATTGTTTTGTCGCATCCTCCCAACGTGTAGGAGAGCGCCCACGACGCCTTCCGTTCCGAACACGGCCCTGGATAACAAGTTTTTTCATATTGTAATGTTTTTATTTATTTAAACGTTTTTATCACGAGTGGAATAATAAATTTATACACACACGTTATGTCTACTAACTTAATTTATTTATTCACTACACTATTCACTAATTATATACACAGTATATTCACTTACATTAATTTATATAAATACTTCACCACCTGGACTATTTACTTGTTCGCTGTTTAATCACGAGATCACTTTATCAACTGACTTAGTATCTACTTCGGTGTGCGAGTTCGTAACAATATTATCACTTCTATGACCGAAGAACATCAGCATGCGCATCGAAACAATGGAGGATAGTCGCTTTGTGTTGAGGAGTTCACTTAATATAGAGATATTAGTTGGGTTAGGTATAAGGAACTCTTAGAATTCTTCTCCAGGTCCACATTTCAAAAGCGTCTATGCGGTCGCGATCTGCCTTTCTAACGGTCCAAGTCTCAGAGCCATACAAAAATATTTAAAAGACAAGAGACCGGACCAGCGAAATTCTGGCGGCCTTGTTATATTATTGTCGCGCAATATTTTAGTCAATGTTGTCGTGACTGATCGTGCTTGTTAAATGCGCCGACGAATTTCAGCCACGCAACCGCCTGAATTGTCAATCAGGGAAACGAGGTATACAACACTTTGGAGCACCTGACAACGACCTACTGATGTAATTTCAGGATGGTTGTTATGTTCCCTATCGATGATCATGACTTTGGTCTTGATGTAGTTGATACTGAGACCACACGCTGCGCTGTGTTGTTCTAAGATGTTGAGTAAATTTAACAATTCATCCTGAGAAGATGGAATAAGGGTAGTATCATCGGCACACCTTAAATCTGATATCTTGATTCATACAGCTGTTGTATGAGAAATATCAGGTGGTAAGGAAGTCCCATGGTGAGAAGAGTTTCTTATAGTTTAGGCCACTTAACGTTCTCAAAGGCACCTTAGAGTAGTCCACTAAGCAGGTATAGACTGAGAAGTAATGTTCCCTAGCTTTCTCAACAATTTGCCACATGTTCAAGATCTGTTCACGCGCGCCACGCCCCTTGACGAAACCTGCCTGCTCTGGAGATATTTGCCAGCTAATAAAACCCTTCAAACGAGATTGCATAATGTATAACATAGCCTTGCTTAAATGGGAGATCATTGAGAGGAGACGATAGTTGTCGGAGATCCCTTTTTATGCAACGGGACAAAAATTGAATTAGTCCATTTGTCTGGCCAGACCCCGGAGAACCAAATTTCCTGACAAATAGATACTAAAGAATGTAGACCATCATCATCTAAGCACTTCAATGTTTCGGCTGAAAGCGCATCAACGCCTGTAGCTTTACCGGTTTTTAGTTTTCTAACGGCCTATTCCACTTCCGAAAAAAGGATATCCGGCTCACGCTCGTGATTTAAAAAATGAGATTAAATGTGAACGTCGGAATATAGGTTTTCGTAGTATGTGCGTCTCACCTCAATTATCCCGTCTAAGCTGGTGATGAGATGTCCATTGGCGTTCTCAACTGACCAAGTTTTGGATTTGAAGTCCCGACGAATACTTGGCCTCTCATCAACTATTTCAGATGATGGTGCTAATTTGCTATTTACTTTACCAACATTAGTGAATTATTGCGTTGGCAATATTGAGTTCATTTTTGAGTATTTCATCTTTGCTAGTAATTATTTGTTTAGGAGTTGAGCTTTCTTATTTTTATTGGTTAAAGAATTTATTATGTTAAACATTTCTTTATTTGTATTTGTTTCTTGCAGTTTATTTTTATAATAATCTTGCTTAGATATTTTCAATAATATATCCAAATAATTTCTATAATTTTGGTACTGAGCTTTTAAATTGTTTTCGTTTGGATATCTTCTGCATTGCCTGTACAAAAAATCTTTATGATTTATAGAAGTTATTCATCCATTTGTGATCCATTCCTTTCTTTTAATTTTTGAATCAGATACTTTTATTTTATTTATACTATGTTCAACCTTTTCCACAATTACATCAATTACGTAACTTGCCATTAACTCTACATCAGTCAATTCATAATAGTATCTGCAGGAAATTTATTTAAATACTGTTTGAAGTAGGTTGAAATCTGTACTCTTGATAATACTTGTATTTTTTTTCTCACGAACCGGTGTTCCAATTATATGAAGTGCTACAGAATAATGATCAGTAATATTGAAACGAAATATAAAAGATTTAGTGCTGTGCTCACATATCCCTTTGCATTTAACGAAAATATGTGTTGAAACCACAAACGTTCAATAATTTGTTATTTTTCACGTATTGTATTCAGAACACATCCAAACAATTATTTTAATTAAAATTAAATAGGCTGGGCTTGTTTCTACGCAACTTGTTTTAGATATGTAAATAAAAAAATGTCAGTGTCACTGTCAAACAATTTTTCCAACCAAAGCGGTCTCCCAGTTAAGACCTAAATGTTTAAGTATTTACAGAAAGTAATTCATTCCGTCCTTCCTGCATAAGTGCATTTCTTTGTATAAAGTTAAAAGTTAAAAAAAGTTTGTTATTTTATAGTGTTTATAGTGTTTTGGAAACTAAAAGGAGAAAAAAGTAAGATCGTTCATTAATTATTAGTTCATACTGAAAGGCTTGTCCCTATTTATTGTTTCCTCTATATATTTCTGATGTCAGTTGTAGTTTATTAAATATTACTGGATTGTTGACGAGATTGCAGTGTATTTATTTTTGCCCAGAACCGGCTACTACGGAGACGCAGTCCGCTAATCGAAGGCGGATTTAACCAAACTGTGTTATGGTAAAACGGCCGTAATATCTGATCCTACCGAGCCGAATATATATTTTGCATTAATAATAAAACATTGTGTCGTTGAAATTCAGTTTGACAGCAAAAACTGCTGTTTTTTCTACACATTTCATAAGTTTCCAACCAGGAGCCGTTAGACGACGTTGCCGTATTCCAGTCATAGATTACAACAAATTGTTAAAATAAAAGCAGTTGAGTTATTTAGTCATAGTTGTATTCGTAGCATTTAAATATTTTCTATTTATACTGAGACAAAGCCTTTCAGAGCCGATTTAATTTAAAAGTATTAACTCAATTCAAACGCCCAGTGCCGTATCGAAAAACATTCGTACGTACATTCTTCACATAAAAGTCAGATTAGTTTAAAATTTTATTTCCTGTATTCCAATTGAGACAAGTATTGAGATTTGAGTCACCTCTCCATGGGCGTACTTAAAAATTTTAACTTCTGATTTATTTTCGCGTTTTGTTAATTAACAAGAAAGGTTTTAAATGAAATCGACTTACATTTGGGCCGTAATTAAATAATTTCGGTCACATTCTTGACATATTTGATTTATTATTGTGCATGTATATTTTATAATACCTTTAGGTATTTCTGATTGATTTAAATTTGAGTTTTTGTTGTTTATGTCTTTTATGATCGTTATTGAGTGATTATTCCTATAGATTTGATAAACATTTTATTGTCCCATTTAGCCCAAGTACAGTTTACGCGAGTGTTTTGATTTCAGTGCCACTAAATAATTTCGAGTGATTTGTGCTTTTCCAAGATCACTGCGTGATCTTTTCATGTTATAGTATAGTTGTAAAACATTTACTTTCATTCGAACCACCTTACTTTTTCATTCCAAAGCACAAAATGGCGGACATGAAAGCCTCAAAGAAAGCTCGAAAAAGCGCTAAAGCGGCTATCACACGGATCCAAACTTGGATCACAGATAAGATAAATTCCGAAACCGATTTATTTGAAATTCAATCCAGATTTAATTCATTAAACACAGAGATGAGTAAATATAATGCTGCACAAGATGAAATTGAAGATTTAGATTCTGACAATACAGATTTAGAAGATAGAGATAACTTTGAAAATAATTTCTATAAACTAGGATCAATTTTCAATAGAAAAATTAGTAGCCTAAATAGACATGCACCTCTCACTTCAAATCCAAACAGTTTAGTTTCTGCCTCCAATGATCAGCGGGTAGGGGTAAAACTCCCCCAAATTTCAATTCCTTAATTTTCTGGCGATTACTCCAAGTGGGTATCGTTTTATCAGTTATTCAACGCGTTGATTAAAAATAATGATTCCTTATCCGATGTTCAGAGATTGATTTACTTAAAGTCGTATTTACAGGGAGAGCCTTTATCTCTCATTGAGTCATTAGAAATTATTAATGATAACTTTCAAATTGCATTAGATATCTTAGAAAAAAGATACGAAAATAGTTTAGCCATTGTAAATTCTCATATAAATGCCATATTAGACTATCCAAACATAACTAAATGTACATCAACTTCACTCCGAGAATTTTTTGTAAATATCCAAAAAAATTTAGAATCATTAAAAAATTTTGAAGTGCCCGGTCGAGCATTGGGACTTAGTCATTCTCAACATAATTATGAGAAAGTTAGATTACGGGACTAAAAGGGAGTATCAATCAAATAGAGATTTAAGTTCAATTCCTACATTAAAAGAATTTTTCGAGATCATTGGAGATAGATGCAATGCGCTAGAATCTCCAAGCGGTCCTTCCTCATTCGTGACGTACGAAACTAAATCCCAAAAAGGTGTTGCTAAGGCAAAGACCACCTTGCATGTAAATAATGCTCCTCTTAGTTCACCAACAAACAAACAAAGAACTTGTTGGTACTGTAAAATCGCGAATCATGACATTTATAGATGTCAAAAATTTTCGAATCTAACTTCAGAAGATAAATATAATTTCCTTAGGTCACTTTCGTTATGCTTCAATTGTATGGGAGCAAAACATTTTCCATCAGAGTGTAAGTCAAAGGGTTGCACCATGTGCGGTAGAAAACACCACACTCTCCTTCATAGGAATCCTGTCCAGAATCCTACTCTATGTCATTCCAATGACCAGGATTCCCAAAATCCCAGGCATGGACCGAGGACCGTTTCCTGGCCTCAAGTCAGCACTGGGGTCACTCCAACGGTAGTTTTAGATAATCGTAATTGTTCTAATATGTATTCGAATGAAAACTGGAGGTCTTCTCAATCTTCTTCCAATCCGAATGCTAACTATGCACATTCGACAAGCGACCCCGACCCAGAAACTCGAGTGAATCTTCCGGTACTTTCCATGCCATCCTCTCTGTTAGTAGGCAAGGGAGATCCTGAGATTCTACTAGCAACTGCGGTAGTAAATGTTCTTTCCGACAATGGTCCTCCTGTCAAGGCCAGAATCATTTTTGACAATGGTAGTCAATGCTCATTCATCGCCGAAAAACTCGTAAGAAAATTAAATGCAAAAACTTACTATAATCCACTTCACTTTTCCGGCATTAAGTGCACTCCAACGATTTCTAACAAAATGTTAGATATAGTCATTCTTTCGAATGCACAAGAAGACTTCCAGTTTAAAGTGTCTTGCGCAGTACTTCCGGTAATCACTTCAAGATTGCCTAGAATTCGAATAAACAAACAATGTTTGAATATTCCTCCCGGGTTCAATTTAGCCGACCCAGAATTCCATGTCCCTTCAGACGTAGACCTACTGTTGGGTGCTGGAGCATATTATGAACTTCTACTTCCACAGGTCCACAAGTTAGGCCCTAAACTTCCTACCCTCCAGTTAACAAGGCTGGGATGGGTGATCGAAGGGCAGTTGCCTTCACAAACTTCTTCCAATCGATCTCAAGTCTCTCTTTTCTGTCAAGACTTATCCGAGCCCACTAATGCTTTAGATAAAGTCCTTGCCAAATTCTGGTAAGTCGAAGAACTCTCAGAAGTCAAGTCCTTGTCAGCTGACGAATTATTGGCTGAACAAAGTTTCATTCAAACACACATACGTTTGGAAGACGGAACTTTCCAAGTGAATTTTCCTTTCAAAGATCCCACCTGTAATAATCCACTCGGTGATTCCTTCCATATTGCAAAAAGGCGATTTTTCCATTTAGAAAAACGTTTCCAAAATAACCCAGAGTTATTTTCAGATTATAAAAAATTCATTGATGAATATGTTTCTTTGAAACATTCAACCTACGTTCCATTTGATCCCAACGACAAACCCGTTGAGAACAAATACTTCCTTCCACATCACTGTGTGATCAAACATTCCAGTGAAACCACTAAACTCAGGGTAGTTTTTGATGCTTCCTGCAAAACTTCGACTGGAATTTCCTTGAATGATATCCTACACAAAGGCTACGGAGTTCAGCCGGACCTATACGACATACTATGTCGGTTTCGTTTATACAAGTTTGTCCTGACCTGCGATATCGAGAAAATGTATCGCCAGGTTAAAATGAATCCTTCGCAATTGCACTTCCAGAATATCTTGTGGACAGACTCACCGCAAGAGGATCTTAAATGCATCCAACTCTCCACGGTGACTTATGGAGTCACTTGTTCGTCATTCCTGGCTACAAGAGTTCTAAAAGAACTCGCTTCCAATTCCAATGAATTTTCTTCAGCGCAAAGGGCCTTGTTACATCAAACGTACGTAGATGATGTACTTCATGGTGCTGATTCAATATCCGAGCTGGAAGGGTCCTATCACCAACTCAATACATTATTGAATTCTGCGGGTTTCCGACTACATAAATGGTCGTCCAATTGCTCGCAATTTCGACAAAAATATTGTGACTCCTCTAACCCAATTCCACTTGAAATAGAAATGGAAGACACTCCCAACAAGGTTTTGGGGTTATGTTGGAATCCGTCCTCGGACGAATTTGCCATCTCCTTACCTAAACTCATTCCTTCAGAAACTCCTTCTAAGCGCAAAGCGGTATCCCTCATAGCTCAGATGTTTGATCCAATCGGATACTTGAACCCAGTGATAGTCGTAGGAAAGATTTTCATGCAAAGATTGTGGCTATCAAAGCTTTCCTGGGACGAACCACTAACTCCTGAACTAGCCCAAGAATGGAAAAAATTCATATACTCCATTGATTCCTTAAGACGTTTGAAAATTCCTAGATATCTGTTTTCCGATAAATCAATAATAAAGGTTCAAATTCATGGCTTTGCTGATAGCAGCGAGCGAGCTTATGGTTCCTGTTTATATTTCAGAACTATTTATCCCGACAACACCGTCTCCAACACTTTAGTAAGTTCCAAGTCTAGAGTTACGCCTCTCAAGACGGTTTCACTTCCGCGCCTTGAACTATGCGCAATGGTACTACTTTCTAAGTTAACCCAAAGGATTCTCAAGATATTCGAGAATTGTGTAGAATTCGAATCCATCAATCTGTGGACAGACTCCCAGATAGCCCTCTGCTGGATTCAATCACATCCTTCCCGCTGGCATACATTTGTAGCCAACAGAGTTTCCCAAATTCGAATTTCCGTTCCGCAAGCTAATTGGAGGCATGTTCGCTCTTCTAAAAATCCTGCCGATTTGCTGTCCAGAGGAGTACTCGCTTCCGATCTCTTAAATTCCGAGCTATGGTGGAATGTTCCTGATTTCCTGTCCGAATTAAATGTCGACTTTTCTAAATTCACGTTGAAACCTCCGAATTTCGTACCCGAACAAAAGGGCAACAAGCTTCAAGTGTTGGTGGTATTCACCAACTACGAATTCAAATTTTGGAGCAAGAATTGTCGAAGTTATTCCTGGCGTGGATCAAAGAGTCCGTGCTATAAAACTCCGTACCAAAGAAGGCACATTCGTCAGACCGATCACCAAGGTTTGTCCTCTGCCCAGTGCAAACTCTAGTCCGTAATCAAGCAGACCAACCTGCACACAGTTGCTTCGTTGATTGCGTTCTCGGGTTGTCTTCCGATGGTAGTATCGTCGCGCCATTTCAATCACGCTTTGTTCCTACTTTCCTCGCTTTTCCTTCTTATTGAAATCAGAGATTTCAACGGGCGGGAGTATGGTGAAACCACAAACGTTCAATAATTTGTTATTTTTCACGTATTGTATTCAGAACACATCCTAACAATTATTTTAATTATAATTAAATAGGCTGGGCTTGTTTCTACGCAACTTGTTTTAGATATGTAAATAAAAAAATGTCAGTGTCACTGTCAAACAATTTTTCCAACCGAAGCGGTCTCCCAGTTAAGACCTAAATGTTTAAGTATTTACAGAAAGTAATTCATTCCGTCCTTCCTGCATAAGTGCATTTCTTTGTATAAAGTTAAAAGTTAAAAAAAGTTTGTTATTTTATAGTGTTTATAGTGTTTTGGAAACTAAAAGGAGAAAAAAGTAAGATCGTTAATTAATTATTAGTTCATACTGAAAGGCTTGTCTCTATTTATTGGTTCCTCTATATATTTCTGATGTCAGTTGTAGTTCATTAAATATTACTGGATTGTTGACGAGATTGCAGTGTATTTATTTTTGCCCAGAACCGGCTACTTCGGAGACGCAGTCCGCTAATCGAAGGCGAATTTAACCAAACTGTGTTATGGTAAAACGGCCGTAACAATATGATCCAAACAGGTCTCTCCTCAATTATGATTGGGTCGTGTTACATAATTCAGTGTTACATAATTCATAGTGCTGTTATAATTGTATTCACTTAAGACTCATGTAGGCGTTGGCATTATCATCTTTGTCCAGCAAATCAATATTTATCTCCCACAAGTATATGATAGTTATTGTTACCACCAGTTCAAGTAGCTATATACTGTTCAAGATCATTAATGAAGATGTTTATGTTAGACGAGAGTGAGCGATTAATGGAAATAATTAGAATATTTATTTCAATAGTTCTATCTTCACTTTCAATTACTTTGAATTCTCCAATATTACTTACTTTGGAAGTAAATGGGAAGTTGGACCTAATAAAAACTACCACTCCGTCAATTCAATAAAAATGTCCGTCATTTCAATACATTTCATAACCATCAAAATTAAATAAGTTCAAGTCAGCTATTTGAAATGTTTCCGTAAGTACTATGGCACTAAACTTATGTCTTAATTGATACGTTAAGCTGATCAAAATTTTTGTTAATGCTACGAATGTTGTGATGAAATATACTGAACATCGTCCTCTCTTTCTAATAAGTCAAATTATATTGGATGATTGTGTCAATATTGTGTGTTATTATTGGTTCATACGTATTTTCTCAGATATAAGGATCCATATAACATAACTAACAGTAATGCGACATTAACAATAGACTATAGTTCAAATTAGTGATTAAAAGAAGAAAAAACCAATTGGAACAAATTTAAATAGAAACATGACAGATCACGTAAAACAAATAAACCATGTAATGATAAAATGAGTGCGAAATCTTATGTAACTGAATTTTAAATTACAATGTAAAAATTACTAAATACAATTAAACACTAAAAATTTGAACACTATAAAATTTATCTTGAGCTAGAGCTTGTTCTGCCTTTATTTCCCTGCAGGTGTGTGACAACATTGGGTTTATCAGTTTTCCGTAGTAAAAGTTTCTTCTCCTTAGGTTTTCGTATAGATGCTACCTGTGTTTGCTGTACTGGTTTTTGATTGAATCTGGTGACGGTGGTGCACTAGTACTTTTATTAATTTGCTTATCAAACTCAACCAAGTCTTCAATTCTTTAAGGAATGTTATGAAAGTCAAGAATTTTACCTTTGATGTAGCACTCTCTATTGTCCTCTATTGCAAGTTTCAAGTGTTTTCCCAAGCTTTTATTCTCTTCCTTTGTTGTTGCGTTTTGTCGTTTGCAATTTCCTTTCAATTTAAAGCAGTGTTTAGGTACCTACGAGTACTTCATTATTTTTCCAGTTAGTTGAAAATTCAACCTTTCAAGGACACTTCGAGTGTTTACCTAGTTAACAAATGATTTTCTGAGGCCTTTATTTGTGATTTATGCTCGGTTCTGTTTCGTAAAATCTCGTCTCGTAATAATTCCAAAGTTACAGTCTGATTATTTTCCATTTCATCTAAGACAGAAAATTGTGTATGGGCAGCTTTAAGATAATAAGTATTTGAAGATAAAATATTAAGGTTAGACGACTGTAAAATTCATCAAACTTTTCAGGTTTTCTTCAATCTTCTTGATAAGCGGTGTCTTGTAAATAATACTCGATGGTTTTAATTTTGTTGGTTTTATTGTAATAATTATAGAAAATGAAAATTCATTTTAACAAACTTACATTGCTCATACCATCGACATGATACTTCATAACTGACATATGTCACCAACTGGCGTGGAACATAAAACACATACAATGTATATAACGGATTTTAGCGCTCCGTGTAGTGCACTGATGTTGTTCGTTCTAACACGGTGTACTTTGATGTATATTTCCCTTGTACGAACTTAAATAGTTATTTATTATACAAGGGAAAAAAGTATTAGATTTTAGCTCGAGGTTATGTTGTCTCCCGACGCGAAGCGGAGAGAGCTAAAATCTAATATTTTTCCCGTGTATAATACACTATTTTTTTCTGTGACAGGAAAAACGACGATTTAATAGTGAAAGAACATATTATTACAATATATTAAAGTCAGAATGTTATCGATATGAAATTTGAATTTTTAAACTAGTAAGCTGTTGTAGTTATAGCGACAATTAGACCTGCGTTGCTAAGGAAAACTTCAAAGTAATCAAATATATGTCAATTTAATTCTGTCATTTGATTCAAAAATTGCGAACTCAGTGATTGTTTAGTAGTTATTTTGAAAAATATAAAGTTAAAAAATGTCTGTTTCCGAGTTTTCTCCGACTCTTGATATAAAGGAAATGAAACTTATATTCAATAAACTATTCTAAAATCAAATATCTTCCTTTATCTATATGTATATATATCCGGGAAAAAAGTAATTTCGTGAATAGTTGTATTTTGTTACCTGTCAACAGATATAAAATGTCATTTTTTTTTAGAATTATTTATTTGTTGTACATACCGGCCCTATATAGGACTATAGTTTATTTGATAGATTGTTCAACTTCACACAAGGCGACCTCTCTTCACTTTACATTCATTTATTGTGTTTGTAGTGAAAGAAATTAATGTAATGTCCATTCTTATTTTAGAATTCCATTCTCAGATGATTCTGATTGTAGAATAAATACGTTAACGTCCTCATTTCATTGTAGAGCCTGAGCAATTAATCAACAGCTGCTGGTCGCACGGGAAAAGGAGGTACTTCCAATCGACCATTTATGGATGCAGACTTTTTGTCCAGCATTTTCCAGCGCAAAATGCATAGGTACGTCCCGTTTAACTTATAGGATTTTTCAAAGTGTTTATTTTATATTCTAATTACTAGTAACTACCCCTTTAACATCAATTCATACAGTGAAACCAAAACCTTTTCATAAAATTCACATGTTATTTTTATAACAAGTGTAGTTGATAATTTGTGCATGGAGGAATTGAATAAACACTTTAAAATTTCTATTTTCAAAGATTATAAAAGTAAATTCATTTCATAGATAAATGTCCTAGTAATATCAGTATCAATTAAATACAAATCAACTCTACTATTTTATTGATAAGATACCATATAAGCAAGTAATGTACCTCTTAACTAATCACATGCATTGATGTTCTTTTTCCGTTAACTAATATTGTATATTTAGCAATTTCTTAAAAGAAGCATATTTTTACTTTATAACGGTACCTTAAAGTTTAAAATCGGTGCACAGAAAGCGAAGTTAGATAACTTTAACTGGTATACTGTAATGATTAAGATATAAAGTTGGAATTGTCATAAACAAAAACGTTATTAGATAGTAACTAAAAGTTAACAGTAAAAAACAAATAAGAACATGTTTTAGGACATTCTAAAACAAATGTTTGGTCTATACATTTGTGGAATCGAACCATTAAGTTGTCAAATGCTGCTGTCAGCATTTCAAGAGGAATATTTTTCATTACCTGCCGTATGTTATTTTTTAATTCCTCAATAGTAGCAGGCATCGGGTTGTATACTCTATCTTTCACATATCCCCATACAAAAAAATCTGGAACAGTCAGGTCTGGATAATTTGGAGCCCATTCTATTGGATCACTCCTACCAATCCAATTATTTCCAAATTGTTGGTTAACAGATTCTCCTGATATGCTGGAATAATGGGGTGCAGCCCCGTCTTGTTGAAAGTAAACATTTTAGTTTAAAATACCATCTTGTTCTAACTGGGGATAGAAAAAGTTTTCCAACATATCGGTATAATTATTACCACGAACGGTATTTTCTGCAAAAAAGAAAGGCCCATAAAATTTTCACGAGACACTGCACACCAAACATTAACTTTAGAAAATTCTCTTTCATGTTGATGAAATTCTCTTGGATTTTCTAATCCCCAAATTACAATTATGTTTATTAACTCCTACATTTATATGGAACGCAGCCTCACCAGACATGATAATTCTAAAATTTGAATATGTTCTGTACAAACACTCTTTTAGCATGGTCCCGATCGTTAATTTTTTGTAGAACTTGAATTTTGTAAGGTTCAAATTTGAGAACTTATAGAATTCTAAAAACTTTAGTTTTGTCCATTTCCAAATTTGATGCTATTTTTCTAATTGAAATGTTCGGATTTCTGTGTACAAGCTCATAAACAGATAACATTTCTTCTAAATTTGCATTTACAGTTCTCCTTTTTCTAGATATAGAAGCAGTATTCCTAAATTTGGTTAACCATGTTTCAATGGTATTTGTAGCAGGAGGATTTCTATTGAACTGTCTTCTAAATCGTCTTCTAGTCTGAACATAGAATTGAGTTTGGGCATATAAAAATATAGTTTGAGATTTTTCTTGTGCTGTATACTGCATCATAAGAGATTCAATACTTCAATTTTATTGAATATAAAACACAATGTGACGTTCTGTCAATGATCGCAATATCTTTGTGATGTAACATATCAACGCCTCCTTGATTATTATTTATTAATAAGATATCTGAATCATTACAGTATCCCAGTTAAAGTTATCTAACTTCGCTTTCTGTGCACCGATTCTAAACTTTAAGGTATCGTTATAAAGTAAAAATATACGTCTTTTAAGAAATTGATAAATATACAGGGTGTTCCATTTAAAAATTTACATCTACTGTATTCTGAATCTATGCCACTTTTCTAGCGGGTAAACCGGAAGTAAACCATTTATATGAATGTGTCACAACAAAACTTACGGTAATTTTAAACCTAACTGTGACAACCGCATCTTATTATCTAGAATCGTTTCGAAGATATAAGCTCTTAAAAACAGTCAGAATATAATGAGACACCCAGTATATCGTGAATGATACTACACTACATCGGAACGTTAGAAACATATTCGTGAATTTCCTTCTTCATCGAATCAGTCAGCACTACTTGTAAACTATTTCTATTGAGAACAATATTAGTCAAACACACGCGATATAATTTCCGTGGAATTACGATGTAGGAACGACCGTACTCAATCACGAAGCGCATTGATATTTGTTTACGATATTCTAAACGGGGAACCAAATAAAATATAACAAATATATCAAAACGTTCGAGATAACTTGATGTAAACTCCAACTCCAAGAATATTTTTTTATCTTGTATTTTGAAGAATGTGTGAGTGAGTACGGAGGTACCGGTATAGCAAGAAAAAAAGTCTCTATACACCAATAGCCAGATTTAATCACGCTTCAACTATTCGCTGGCAATGTACATCCACACTTGCGTTAATAATACATCCGGGCTGGCGATGATATCAGTTGTAGTCATCACCAGAGCAGCATTCATACTATCCAAGATTATGCTAAGTTAAAACAGACGTGATATCAGGTATATCAAACAAGCCTGATTGGCATAGTTCAGAAAATAAGAAATTACATTGTAACTGATTTTTTGGTCATTTGAAAATGATATGGTCCAAAAGTTGCTTCTGCTCTTAGTGTTCATAATGTTCGGTGAAAATAACATTGTTACAAGTTATATTGTTATGAAAATACACATTGAAGCCGACCCTGTTCTAGTTCGATATCTAAAGTTAAAAATTTGGCAGGAGAGCACTAATTTCTGGGTAGGACTATATTTTTTTTGTGATTGTTTTTATGGAGATTTTCAAGAAGATCAATTGTTTGTTGGGAGCCGCATACTAGAAATTTCATGAACCCGAAGGTTCGAGAAGGGGATTTAATATATAGGACACTACCTACGAGCGGCGAGTCAGTCTACAATTTAATCTCATAGTGAATAGACGTGAATATAAACATTAATGAAGTATTAAGTATAAGTGAATATACAGTGTATTAATATAAATTAGAAATTAAGTGTGTACATAAATTAAGAATAAATAGTTGAGTGTATAAATAAATTACGTAAGTAGATATACCGTGTGTATAAATTTATCCCACCCGTTGTATATTTAAATAAATAAGACAAACATTACAATAAGCTTAGGATAACAAGGATGTACAAATTAATTTCTTTTATGGCTGTAACAATCCGAGGAGCTATAGGCAAGTTCTTATACCAATGGTGCTTAGGATGAAATGGTAAAATTAGTGTATATCGGGTAGTTGGTCAAACAGTACTCCTTTCATTTAGTGGTTCGCGTCAAGCTATTGTTCAAAATTATTTTGGTCATCATCATATTAAGTAGATCTGGATAATATTCATTGGACCAGGTTAACTTATCTACCTGTTGTTAAGCTCCAACTTTTTTCCCGAATTTCCTGTATCATTAATTAATTTCAACTTTTCCTTCTAGTGGTTTCTATATTACATAGGTTTTCGGTCAATGCTGATTAGGAAAAGTTGGCTCAATTGGTTTAAATTGAATAGGATTAGTCAGACAGTACTCGTTCTATCTAGATGTTCACATTGGTCTAGTTTTCGTTTTAATGTCACTTTATACTTTTCATAGCTTTCAGCGCAAAGAAGAAATCAGGAAGAATGTGAATTTTAGTATGCTTAGTGATTCAAGCAAAGAAGAGACCTTCATTAGTACAAAGGCTTTTGCAGAATATATTGAGAATAACCTATAATCGCATATTCAATTGATATGATTGTTAAGATTTATTTTATTAACATAGTGAGTAGAGATGGATGTTATTTATTGGACCATCTTTACTAACTTACTTATTGTTCCCATTATGCCCAACATATTCCTTCGAATTGATCATTTTTCTCATGCCTTAATTAAAATAGCGACAATGTTATGCCCACCTCTAGAGATTTGAATTTTTACCTGTGGTGAAAAAGGTTATGAAAGAGGGGATATAGTTGGAGCATCGATTAGATACCTCAAATAAAAATATGGCTGAAATAGTAATAACGAATTTTTTTAACAAGTGGAGTGCTTCCTGTGGTGGATGGTAACACTCCTCTAACATCTCAAGAGAGGAGAAATAAGTACAGGCTACATATATTTCCTATTAAAACCAAATATTCTTATCCATAATCAGTCAACTCATCCATGTACATTACACTGATTAGATGGTATTTTCCGCTGTTCTGAATTTCATCTAAACACATTTATATTTTTTCTATAAATATTGTGAACTATTAGTAACAAATAAGTTTACGGGACATTACTCGATTAAAGCTGATTTCATAAGGATTTATGGCATTTTTTGTGCTTTTGATAATTTAAAAGCACAAGAGTGGCATATTTTTCCCAAATTTCTATAAACCATACGTGCTTTCAATTATTGTTTTTCTTAAAAAATCCTTTGTAAAATCAGCTTTAATCGACGGGACAATTTTTATTTTTCAGAAAAGCAGTAAGGGTGAAAAAGTATTGCGAAACTTTGAGAACTACACCTATTCCATGTTCCAAGTTGATAGCTTCAGCTCTAAATATTTATTGGTCCCTTATATGAAAGAGGTGCACTTAAATCATTGATGCCCATACCTCGAGCAACATTTCTGTTCAGAACATTTCAAAATAGGTAAGTCCGGTTCCACCTATAGAAAAGTGTTTTTTTATACCAAAATAAATATTTTAAAAAATTACTCGGTTCACATATTCACAAATTTTAATCATATCGTTGGATACATGTTGTTTTCATCAATTTGTTATCAGTTTTACAATAAATGTAGTTAATAATTTGTACATTGGCGAATAAAATGAATGCTTTCAGAATTTCTATTATGAGTAATCAATTAATATTCAATATTTGGATCATATTGCGGATAGTTGGGTGAATATGGCAACACAGCAGAAAGCTCGCTTAAAATTAACTACAAAGTATGAGTTTATTCGTTGTTGTGAGCATATTCGTTTCAGGTTAACACTTCAATTATGCTGTTTTTTCTCGAATTGCTATAAGTATTTAATAAATATTCATCAGCTCCTCTACAACAAGTGTAATTTTGCAAAATAATCGACATGATACAAAGAAAAACAATATTTTAGCATTTGTTCAAGGTTAACATTATTTTGGCTTTCAGTTGGCTCATTTGAACTGCCGAACATTTTAAATGGGTTTCTTTATATAGATTTCCTTCAAGAACAGGTACACGAATTACTCTCGTATATATCTCGTGTCTTGAGGGAAAACATGTAGTTCATACCAGACGGGACACTACAGCATTAGACGTTATTGCTTGTCCACCAAGAATTCCTAATTTGAACCCTTGGTTTTTTCAGTGTGGACGCAAAGAAAGAAAGAAAATTTGGGAAGAATAATGTATCTTCTTCCATAATTGCAAGAGAAACAAAAAGAGCCGCGGGCGTGATTAAAAATTATACGGAAGTGTTATTTTGAATGGGAATTTCGAACACTTGGTTTATTATTTTGTTTTGATGATACACATTATTCTTAAAATTCAAAATTATTCGAAACTTTTTGAAATCAAATAACTCTGAGAAGTCATGACATTTAGACAATTTAATAATGAATTTTGAGTGAATTTACATCATGTGAATTATAATTTTACACCCTTACAATAGGGTATTTTAATGTTTTGTTCCAATGACTCAATCATAACGATGATTCTATCTTGAGTATTGTTTTTAATCAACTTGATGGCTTTGACAACTACTTTTTTAAATGACGACGGCTTTGATAATGGCTCAACAGCCGAAAGCGCTTAGCCTGAAAGTAATAAACTAATACACACTGAGTATTCGTCGTTTTCATTCACTCAATTTAATAATGGCTTTTCTATGTAGAATTAAATGGTTTTTATTTTCCACTTCTTCAATCACAACTGAACAGACAAATGTTTCCAAATAGACTGTATCGAAACAAAAAAAGTATCGCGGAATACAAATGTTTAGTTTAAGCTTTATTAAAACCATTTAATATTAGTAACACGCATATCTCATATGATCCTTATATTTTCGTCCCAATGATAAAATAAACGGTTTAAAAGATTCAAACTAACTTTTTTGTATTTATACACTCCGGAGGCTGTATCCTGCTAACAAACCGAAATTTCTCCATAGCAACCATTGGACTGAATCTAGTGAGTTGATAGTCAATTGGGTTCATCTGTGAGAGACCCTTAACAATATCCACTCATAAAATTGGTCGCTTGTATACACTCCGGAGGCTGCATCGTGCTAACAAACCGAAATTTCTCAAAAAATTTACAAAAAATGTTGTTTTTCAAGAACCATAGTACCCGTTGTACTAGTTCTAGTGAAGTGGATATCAATAGGGTTTATCTGTAAGATGCCCTGAACAATATTCAATCAGAAATTTGTCATTTCTATACACTCCTGAGGCTGTATCGTGCTAAAAAACATAAATTCCTCCAAAAATATCCAAAAAATATGGTATTTCAAATACCATACCACCCGTTGTACTGGCTCGGGTGGGCTGAAAATCAATCGAGTTCATCTGTGAGAAGTCCTGAACAATACTCAATCATAACATTAGTTCAAATATAACGAAGTTATAAACAAATTAAATGGTTTTATTTAATCGATCAGAACTTATTGAATTCATCAATTAATATAAAAACCATATCTTAATTCTACTATTTTTATTAAACATCTGGTTAGTCTAAAAAATAAATGTCACTACCTCTTTTTGTAAACACTCTCTAAAAGTGGATAATAAAGAAGACGAATTTTTCTTATGTCTGTTATAAAACTTGAGGGCTGTAAATAGTTTTATATATTTTTCGAATTATATACATCACAAAAATTCGAAAATAAAGTTTTTCTTTTCTTAAAAACAATTGAACATAAAAATATAATTGGTTTTAAAGATTAAAACTAACTTTTCCGCATCTGTGAGATTCCCTGAACAATATTCTATCATAAAATTGTCACTTGTATACATTTCGGGGGATGTACCCTGCTAACAAACCGAAATTTCTGCAAAAATAACCAAAAATGTAGTATATCTGGATTTATAGGACCCGCTGTACTCGCTCAAGTCAGTTGAAAATAAATAGGGTACATCTGTGAGACACCTTGATTAAGACACCTTGAAAAATATCCAATTATAAAATTGGCCACTTGTATACACTCCCGAAGCTGTATCGTACTAAACCTGAAATTTCTCCAAAAAGGATAAAAATGTGGCACTTCAGGTACCATAGCACCCGTTGAACTAGCTCCGGTGAGCCAAAAATCAATAAGATTCATCTATAAGACACCCTGAAGAATATTCAATCATAAAATGGGTCACTTGTATACACGCTGGAGGCTATATCATGCTAAAATACTGAAAATTCTCCAAAAATGACAAACATTTGGTACGTCAAATACCATAGCACTCGTTGTACTGGCTTTAGTGAGCTGAATCTCAATACGGTTCATCTTTGAGACGCCCTGATTAATATCCAATTATAAAATTTGTCACTTGTATATACTTCGGAACCTGTGATAAACGTGAGCGATTATCTAATTACCATCAAGAAAGAAACCAGCGAAACGACAACTGGTAGCTGGTCAATCCTTAAACCAAGCTGAGAAAAGGAAAATGAGAGGATTTCTCTTGCAGTATCGAGACCTATTTGTACCAAAGGGAGGGAAGACTGATATAACATCAGCCGTCAAACACAAAATCGATACTGGTAATGCCAAGCCAATTAGGCAATCAGAGCGAAGACTATCACGAGCGAAGAGAGAGGAAGCTGCAAAAATAATTCGAGAGATGGCAGATGAAAAAGTAATAGAACCATCCACTACTCCATGGGTGTTCCAGTAGTGCTTGTCAAGAAAAAGTATGGAACTACGAGATTCTGCGTGGACTATCTCCAGCTAAACCAATCGAGATAAATAGTGAAAAAGTAAATAAACAGTATTGAAGTGTTTATATAAATTAGTGTAAATGAATACACTGTGTATATAATATAAATTAGTAAATAGTTTAGTAAATAAATGAATTAAGTGATTAGACATACCGTGTGTATGAATTTATCCCACCCGTCGTATAAAAACTTTTAAATAAATAAGAAAAACATTGCAATATCCTTCAATTTGTATCAACTATTCTAGTTGTAGCTGTAAACCAACATTGACATCTGATAGACTGCTAATTTTATATGGTTGTTGAATTGATTTCAAAATTCTTATATTTCCTCCCAACTAACTACTCATTTCTTCATTCATTCCAAACTCTTTGTTGTTCTATTACTACTATTTTGGATTTGTTTGTACGCTTTGTTCATTACATATTTCTTATTATCCTTAATATTTTTTGATTGAATCACTTTCATGCTAAAGTGATTGTTAGTTTTTTCATTGACAATCCAAATCTTATATAATTTATATTATTCAACTTATACATTATCGCAGCATTGTTTTTCTTTTCCTATCGTGTAATATAAATTCATGTATTGTTTACGTGAACTCATCATTAACAAATCTTTTTCGTTTTCTTTTCACTATAGCTTCCACTTCTACATGTATCTCGAACATTTTATTATTTATGGATCTATTATCTTCATATTTTACTACATTCTTCAAGCACGTTATAATTTCAGTTTATTGCATAAATATTTCTTTTTTGCCTTTTTTAATTCTTAAAGGTATTAACTTAGTCCTTCTGAGTTTTTTTCCAAATTTTCTCAGCTACCCTGGCTTCTAGTCATATATTTTTCAAATATATTTTTTGTACATACAATATACACCGTATATCTTCCCTTTAATGTTTTCTGAACCTTCGCGTGGAGTATATATTTCTTTTTCTACCTCTAAGCGAACTTGCTTAATCTATTTTCTAACTCCGATAGAATTCATTTGGTGCTATATCTTAATTTATTATTAATTTATCATGCCTCTGTGATTGTGACATCCCTATTCGCATTTTTTTGTGTCGCAGTTCATATTCACACACCTGACCCGAATATTCTTGATTGCATAAACCCAAACAAATTGCTCGTAAACAATCGACAGATAAAAGAGTTTCAAACAATGTGTCACTTATATATCGTTGTCTTATATTGCAGTCGTTTATAAAACATGTTTTCAATTCAATTATTTATGTGCTTATAAAATCATAAATTTTGATCCATTACTCACAAAATAATCTACAGATTGGAATAGTTATCAAGGTACTCATTTTTTTCGTATTTTGTTTGCATATGAATGTTTTCATAACATAACAAAACTAATAACGATGACATGGGAAGAATGGGTGCTATAAAAATATAGATATATCTTTGTTGAAACTTAGTTAAGATTTAACTAATTTCATGTTAGAGCTTAACGAATGTCTAGCCAAGAAAAATTCAAACCTGTTGATGCACCCTACGCTTTTTAAATCCATCTTAATGTTTTTGTTAGAAAATTTAATCTCATTTCAAGCTGATAAAAATAAATTAAATCCTGTTTCTCCTCATATCAAAAAATATTCTTTCATTAATAAGATTTTATTATCATAGTATAATGTTTTCAGTTTTGAAAACTCACTTTTAGTTCAACTCTCCTTGACACAAATTCGAATTCAACTGCATACAAAAAAAAGGTTGTTAAAAATCTTGTTACAGCTACACCAATATAGCTGTAAAAATGAAGTAGTATAAAGACCACAATTTGCTCTCATTTCGTGCATCATCATCATCATAGCCAGAATATCTTGTCAGACATGTTGTGAACTCATAAAATGTACTAGGTCACAAATGCAGGATTGTGGGCACGAAGATTATCAATGGCTTTGAAAATGGTATTTCTACATGTTTCGCGATTTTTTGTTAGTTCCGTTGCTCTTGTGACACTAATATCTAGCAATTGTTTTGTCGCATCCTCCCAACGTGTAGGAGAGCGCCCACGACGCCTTCCGTTCCGAACACGGCCCTGGATAACAAGTTTTTTCATATTGTAATGTTTTTATTTATTTAAACGTTTTTATCACGAGTGGAATAATAAATTTATACACACACGTTATGTCTACTAACTTAATTTATTTATTCACTACACTATTCACTAATTATATACACAGTATATTCACTTACATTAGTTTATATAAATACTTCACCACCTGGACTATTTACTTGTTCGCTGTTTAATCACGAGATCACTTTATCAACTGACTTAGTATCTACTTCGGTGTGCGAGTTCGTAACAATATTATCACTTCTATGACCGAAGAACATCAGCATGCGCATCGAAACAATGGAGGATAGTCGCTTTGTGTTGAGGAGTTCACTTAATATAGAGATATTAGTTGGGTTAGGTATAAGGAACTCTTAGAATTCTTCTCCAGGTCCACATTTCAAAAGCGTCTATGCGGTCGCGATCTGCCTTTCTAACGGTCCAAGTCTCAGAGCCATACAAAAATATTTAAAAGACAAGAGACCGGACCAGCGAAATTCTGGCGGCCTTGTTATATTATTGTCGCGCAATATTTTAGTCAATTTTGTCGTGACTGATCGTGCTTGTTAAATGCGCCGACGAATTTCAGCCACGCAACCGCCTGAATTGTCAATCAGGGAAACGAGGTATACAACACTTTGGAGCATCTGACAACGACCTACTGATGTAATTTCAGGATGGTTGTTATGTTCCCTATCGATGATCATGACTTTGGTCTTGATGTAGTTGATACTGAGACCACACGCTGCGCTGTGTTGTTCTAAGATGTTGAGTAAATTTAACAATTCATCCTGAGAAGATGGAATAAGGGTAGTATCATCGGCACACCTTAAATCTGATATCTTGATTCATACAGCTGTTGTATGAGAAATATCAGGTGGTAAGGAAGTCCCATGGTGAGAAGAGTTTCTTATAGTTTAGGCCACTTAACGTTCTCAAAGGCACCTTAGAGTAGTCCACTAAGCAGGTATAGACTGAGAAGTAATGTTCCCTAGCTTTCTCAACAATTTGCCACATGTTCAAGATCTGTTCACGCGCGCCACGCCCCTTGACGAAACCTGCCTGCTCTGGAGATATTTGCCAGCTAATAAAACCCTTCAAACGAGATTGCATAATGTATAACATAGCCTTGCTTAAATGGGAGATCATTGAGAGGAGACGATAGTTGTCGGAGATCCCTTTTTATGCAACGGGACAAAAATTGAATTAGTCCATTTGTCTGGCCAGACCCCGGAGAACCAAATTTCCTGACAAATAGATACTAAAGAATGTAGACCATCATCATCTAAGCACTTCAATGTTTCGGCTGAAAGCGCATCAACGCCTGTAGCTTTACCGGTTTTTAGTTTTCTAACGGCCTATTCCACTTCCGAAAAAAGGATATCCGGCTCACGCTCGTGATTTAAAAAATGAGATTAAATGTGAACGTCGGAATATAGGTTTTCGTAGTATGTGCGTCTCACCTCAATTATCCCGTCTAAGCTGGTGATGAGATGTCCATTGGCGTTCTCAACTGACCAAGTTTTGGATTTGAAGTCCCGACGAATACTTGGCCTCTCATCAACTATTTCAGATGATGGTGCTAATTTGCTATTTACTTAACCAACATTAGTGAATTATTGCGTTGGCAATATCGAGTTCATTTTTGAGTATTTCATCTTTGCTAGTAATTATTTGTTTAGGAGTTGAGCTTTCTTATTTTTATTGGTTAAAGAATTTATTATGTTAAACATTTCTTTATTTGTATTTGTTTCTTGCAGTTTATTTTTATAATAATCTTGCTTAGATATTTTCAATAATATATCCAAATAATTTCTATAATTTTGGTACTGAGCTTTTAAATTGTTTTCGTTTGGATATCTTCTGCATTGCCTGTACAAAAAATCTTTATGATTTATAGAAGTTATTCATCCATTTGTGATCCATTCCTTTCTTTTAATTTTTGAATCAGATACTTTTATTTTATTTATACTATGTTCAACCTTTTCCACAATTACATCAATTACGTAACTTGCCATTAACTCTACATCAGTCAATTCATAATAGTATCTGCAGGAAATTTATTTAAATACTGTTTGAAGTAGGTTGAAATCTGTACTCTTGATAATACTTGTATTTTTTTTCTCACGAACCGGTGTTCCAATTATATGAAGTGCTACAGAATAATGATCAGTAATATTGAAACGAAATATAAAAGATTTAGTGCTGTGCTCACATATCCCTTTGCATTTAACGAAAATATGTGTTGAAACCACAAACGTTCAATAATTTGTTATTTTTCACGTATTGTATTCAGAACACATCCAAACAATTATTTTAATTAAAATTAAATAGGCTGGGCTTGTTTCTACGCAACTTGTTTTAGATATGTAAATAAAAAAATGTCAGTGTCACTGTCAAACAATTTTTCCAACCAAAGCGGTCTCCCAGTTAAGACCTAAATGTTTAAGTATTTACAGAAAGTAATTCATTCCGTCCTTCCTGCATAAGTGCATTTCTTTGTATAAAGTTAAAAGTTAAAAAAAGTTTGTTATTTTATAGTGTTTATAGTGTTTTGGAAACTAAAAGGAGAAAAAAGTAAGATCGTTCATTAATTATTAGTTCATACTGAAAGGCTTGTCCCTATTTATTGTTTCCTCTATATATTTCTGATGTCAGTTGTAGTTTATTAAATATTACTGGATTGTTGACGAGATTGCAGTGTATTTATTTTTGCCCAGAACCGGCTACTACGGAGACGCAGTCCGCTAATCGAAGGCGGATTTAACCAAACTGTGTTATGGTAAAACGGCCGTAATATCTGATCCTACCGAGCCGAATATATATTTTGCATTAATAATAAAACATTGTATCGTTGAAATTCAGTTTGACAGCAAAAACTGCTGTTTTTTCTACACATTTCATAAGTTTCCAACCAGGAGCCGTTAGACGACGTTGCCGTATTCCAGTCATAGA
Organism: Galeruca laticollis; assembly: GCA_963921935.1. Taxonomy (NCBI): domain Eukaryota; kingdom Metazoa; phylum Arthropoda; class Insecta; order Coleoptera; family Chrysomelidae; genus Galeruca; species Galeruca laticollis. The sequence goes on from OY998180.1 coordinate 180,716,323, forward strand.
TTACAACAAATTGTTAAAATAAAAGCAGTTGAGTTATTTAGTCATAGTTGTATTCGTAGCATTTAAATATTTTCTATTTATACTGAGACAAAGCCTTTCAGAGCCGATTTAATTTAAAAGTATTAACTCAATTCAAACGCCCAGTGCCGTATCGAAAAACATTCGTACGTACATTCTTCACATAAAAGTCAGATTAGTTTAAAATTTTATTTCCTGTATTCCAATTGAGACAAGTATTGAGATTTGAGTCACCTCTCCATGGGCGTACTTAAAAATTTTAACTTCTGATTTATTTTCGCGTTTTGTTAATTAACAAGAAAGGTTTTAAATGAAATCGACTTACATTTGGGCCGTAATTAAATAATTTCGGTCACATTCTTGACATATTTGATTTATTATTGTGCATGTATATTTTATAATACCTTTAGGTATTTCTGATTGATTTAAATTTGAGTTTTTGTTGTTTATGTCTTTTATGATCGTTATTGAGTGATTATTCCTATAGATTTGATAAACATTTTATTGTCCCATTTAGCCCAAGTACAGTTTACGCGAGTGTTTTGATTTCAGTGCCACTAAATAATTTCGAGTGATTTGTGCTTTTCCAAGATCACTGCGTGATCTTTTCATGTTATAGTATAGTTGTAAAACATTTACTTTCATTCGAACCACCTTACTTTTTCATTCCAAAGCACAAAATGGCGGACATGAAAGCCTCAAAGAAAGCTCGAAAAAGCGCTAAAGCGGCTATCACACGGATCCAAACTTGGATCACAGATAAGATAAATTCCGAAACCGATTTATTTGAAATTCAATCCAGATTTAATTCATTAAACACAGAGATGAGTAAATATAATGCTGCACAAGATGAAATTGAAGATTTAGATTCTGACAATACAGATTTAGAAGATAGAGATAACTTTGAAAATAATTTCTATAAACTAGGATCAATTTTCAATAGAAAAATTAGTAGCCTAAATAGACATGCACCTCTCACTTCAAATCCAAACAGTTTAGTTTCTGCCTCCAATGATCAGCGGGTAGGGGTAAAACTCCCCCAAATTTCAATTCCTTAATTTTCTGGCGATTACTCCAAGTGGGTATCGTTTTATCAGTTATTCAACGCGTTGATTAAAAATAATGATTCCTTATCCGATGTTCAGAGATTGATTTACTTAAAGTCGTATTTACAGGGAGAGCCTTTATCTCTCATTGAGTCATTAGAAATTATTAATGATAACTTTCAAATTGCATTAGATATCTTAGAAAAAAGATACGAAAATAGTTTAGCCATTGTAAATTCTCATATAAATGCCATATTAGACTATCCAAACATAACTAAATGTACATCAACTTCACTCCGAGAATTTTTTGTAAATATCCAAAAAAATTTAGAATCATTAAAAAATTTTGAAGTGCCCGGTCGAGCATTGGGACTTAGTCATTCTCAACATAATTATGAGAAAGTTAGATTACGGGACTAAAAGGGAGTATCAATCAAATAGAGATTTAAGTTCAATTCCTACATTAAAAGAATTTTTCGAGATCATTGGAGATAGATGCAATGCGCTAGAATCTCCAAGCGGTCCTTCCTCATTCGTGACGTACGAAACTAAATCCCAAAAAGGTGTTGCTAAGGCAAAGACCACCTTGCATGTAAATAATGCTCCTCTTAGTTCACCAACAAACAAACAAAGAACTTGTTGGTACTGTAAAATCGCGAATCATGACATTTATAGATGTCAAAAATTTTCGAATCTAACTTCAGAAGATAAATATAATTTCCTTAGGTCACTTTCGTTATGCTTCAATTGTATGGGAGCAAAACATTTTCCATCAGAGTGTAAGTCAAAGGGTTGCACCATGTGCGGTAGAAAACACCACACTCTCCTTCATAGGAATCCTGTCCAGAATCCTACTCTATGTCATTCCAATGACCAGGATTCCCAAAATCCCAGGCATGGACCGAGGACCGTTTCCTGGCCTCAAGTCAGCACTGGGGTCACTCCAACGGTAGTTTTAGATAATCGTAATTGTTCTAATATGTATTCGAATGAAAACTGGAGGTCTTCTCAATCTTCTTCCAATCCGAATGCTAACTATGCACATTCGACAAGCGACCCCGACCCAGAAACTCGAGTGAATCTTCCGGTACTTTCCATGCCATCCTCTCTGTTAGTAGGCAAGGGAGATCCTGAGATTCTACTAGCAACTGCGGTAGTAAATGTTCTTTCCGACAATGGTCCTCCTGTCAAGGCCAGAATCATTTTTGACAATGGTAGTCAATGCTCATTCATCGCCGAAAAACTCGTAAGAAAATTAAATGCAAAAACTTACTATAATCCACTTCACTTTTCCGGCATTAAGTGCACTCCAACGATTTCTAACAAAATGTTAGATATAGTCATTCTTTCGAATGCACAAGAAGACTTCCAGTTTAAAGTGTCTTGCGCAGTACTTCCGGTAATCACTTCAAGATTGCCTAGAATTCGAATAAACAAACAATGTTTGAATATTCCTCCCGGGTTCAATTTAGCCGACCCAGAATTCCATGTCCCTTCAGACGTAGACCTACTGTTGGGTGCTGGAGCATATTATGAACTTCTACTTCCACAGGTCCACAAGTTAGGCCCTAAACTTCCTACCCTCCAGTTAACAAGGCTGGGATGGGTGATCGAAGGGCAGTTGCCTTCACAAACTTCTTCCAATCGATCTCAAGTCTCTCTTTTCTGTCAAGACTTATCCGAGCCCACTAATGCTTTAGATAAAGTCCTTGCCAAATTCTGGTAAGTCGAAGAACTCTCAGAAGTCAAGTCCTTGTCAGCTGACGAAATATTGGCTGAACAAAGTTTCATTCAAACACACATACGTTTGGAAGACGGAACTTTCCAAGTGAATTTTCCTTTCAAAGATCCCACCTGTAATAATCCACTCGGTGATTCCTTCCATATTGCAAAAAGGCGATTTTTCCATTTAGAAAAACGTTTCCAAAATAACCCAGAGTTATTTTCAGATTATAAAAAATTCATTGATGAATATGTTTCTTTGAAACATTCAACCTACGTTCCATTTGATCCCAACGACAAACCCGTTGAGAACAAATACTTCCTTCCACATCACTGTGTGATCAAACATTCCAGTGAAACCACTAAACTCAGGGTAGTTTTTGATGCTTCCTGCAAAACTTCGACTGGAATTTCCTTGAATGATATCCTACACAAAGGCTACGGAGTTCAGCCGGACCTATACGACATACTATGTCGGTTTCGCTTATACAAGTTTGTCCTGACCTGCGATATCGAGAAAATGTATCGCCAGGTTAAAATGAATCCTTCGCAATTGCACTTCCAGAATATCTTGTGGACAGACTCACCGCAAGAGGATCTTAAATGCATCCAACTCTCCACGGTGACTTATGGAGTCACTTGTTCGTCATTCCTGGCTACAAGAGTTCTAAAAGAACTCGCTTCCAATTCCAATGAATTTTCTTCAGCGCAAAGGGCCTTGTTACATCAAACGTACGTAGATGATGTACTTCATGGTGCTGATTCAATATCCGAGCTGGAAGGGTCCTATCACCAACTCAATACATTATTGAATTCTGCGGGTTTCCGACTACATAAATGGTCGTCCAATTGCTCGCAATTTCGACAAAAATATTGTGACTCCTCTAACCCAATTCCACTTGAAATAGAAATGGAAGACACTCCCAACAAGGTTTTGGGGTTATGTTGGAATCCGTCCTCGGACGAATTTGCCATCTCCTTACCTAAACTCATTCCTTCAGAAACTCCTTCTAAGCGCAAAGCGTTATCCCTCATAGCTCAGATGTTTGATCCAATCGGATACTTGAACCCAGTGATAGTCGTAGGAAAGATTTTCATGCAAAGATTGTGGCTATCAAAGCTTTCCTGGGACGAACCACTAACTCCTGAACTAGCCCAAGAATGGAAAAAATTCATATACTCCATTGATTCCTTAAGACGTTTGAAAATTCCTAGATATCTGTTTTCCGATAAATCAATAATAAAGGTTCAAATTCATGGCTTTGCTGATAGCAGCGAGCGAGCTTATGGTTCCTGTTTATATTTCAGAACTATTTATCCCGACAACACCGTCTCCAACACTTTAGTAAGTTCCAAGTCTAGAGTTACGCCTCTCAAGACGGTTTCACTTCCGCGCCTTGAACTATGCGCAATGGTACTACTTTCTAAGTTAACCCAAAGGATTCTCAAGATATTCGAGAATTGTGTAGAATTCGAATCCATCAATCTGTGGACAGACTCCCAGATAGCCCTCTGCTGGATTCAATCACATCCTTCCCGCTGGCATACATTTGTAGCCAACAGAGTTTCCCAAATTCGAATTTCCGTTCCGCAAGCTAATTGGAGGCATGTTCGCTCTTCTAAAAATCCTGCCGATTTGCTGTCCAGAGGAGTACTCGCTTCCGATCTCTTAAATTCCGAGCTATGGTGGAATGTTCCTGATTTCCTGTCCGAATTAAATGTCGACTTTTCTAAATTCACGTTGAAACCTCCGAATTTCGTACCCGAACAAAAGGGCAACAAGCTTCAAGTGTTGGTGGTATTCACCAACTACGAATTCAAATTTTGGAGCAAGAATTGTCGAAGTTATTCCTGGCGTGGATCAAAGAGTCCGTGCTATAAAACTCCGTACCAAAGAAGGCACATTCGTCAGACCGATCACCAAGGTTTGTCCTCTGCCCAGTGCAAACTCTAGTCCGTAATCAAGCAGACCAACCTGCACACAGTTGCTTCGTTGATTGCGTTCTCGGGTTGTCTTCCGATGGTAGTATCGTCGCGCCATTTCAATCACGCTTTGTTCCTACTTTCCTCGCTTTTCCTTCTTATTGAAATCAGAGATTTCAACGGGCGGGAGTATGGTGAAACCACAAACGTTCAATAATTTGTTATTTTTCACGTATTGTATTCAGAACACATCCTAACAATTATTTTAATTATAATTAAATAGGCTGGGCTTGTTTCTACGCAACTTGTTTTAGATATGTAAATAAAAAAATGTCAGTGTCACTGTCAAACAATTTTTCCAACCGAAGCGGTCTCCCAGTTAAGACCTAAATGTTTAAGTATTTACAGAAAGTAATTCATTCCGTCCTTCCTGCATAAGTGCATTTCTTTGTATAAAGTTAAAAGTTAAAAAAAGTTTGTTATTTTATAGTGTTTATAGTGTTTTGGAAACTAAAAGGAGAAAAAAGTAAGATCGTTAATTAATTATTAGTTCATACTGAAAGGCTTGTCTCTATTTATTGGTTCCTCTATATATTTCTGATGTCAGTTGTAGTTCATTAAATATTACTGGATTGTTGACGAGATTGCAGTGTATTTATTTTTGCCCAGAACCGGCTACTTCGGAGACGCAGTCCGCTAATCGAAGGCGAATTTAACCAAACTGTGTTATGGTAAAACGGCCGTAACAATATGATCCAAACAGGTCTCTCCTCAATTATGATTGGGTCGTGTTACATAATTCAGTGTTACATAATTCATAGTGCTGTTATAATTGTATTCACTTAAGACTCATGTAGGCGTTGGCATTATCATCTTTGTCCAGCAAATCAATATTTATCTCCCACAAGTATATGATAGTTATTGTTACCACCAGTTCAAGTAGCTATATACTGTTCAAGATCATTAATGAAGATGTTTATGTTAGACGAGAGTGAGCGATTAATGGAAATAATTAGAATATTTATTTCAATAGTTCTATCTTCACTTTCAATTACTTTGAATTCTCCAATATTACTTACTTTGGAAGTAAATGGGAAGTTGGACCTAATAAAAACTACCACTCCGTCAATTCAATAAAAATGTCCGTCATTTCAATACATTTCATAACCATCAAAATTAAATAAGTTCAAGTCAGCTATTTGAAATGTTTCCGTAAGTACTATGGCACTAAACTTATGTCTTAATTGATACGTTAAGCTGATCAAAATTTTTGTTAATGCTACGAATGTTGTGATGAAATATACTGAACATCGTCCTCTCTTTCTAATAAGTCAAATTATATTGGATGATTGTGTCAATATTGTGTGTTATTATTGGTTCATACGTATTTTCTCAGATATAAGGATCCATATAACATAACTAACAGTAATGCGACATTAACAATAGACTATAGTTCAAATTAGTGAGTAAAAGAAGAAAAAACCAATTGGAACAAATTTAAATAGAAACATGACAGATCACGTAAAACAAATAAACCATGTAATGATAAAATGAGTGCGAAATCTTATGTAACTGAATTTTAAATTACAATGTAAAAATTACTAAATACAATTAAACACTAAAAATTTGAACACTATAAAATTTATCTTGAGCTAGAGCTTGTTCTGCCTTTATTTCCCTGCAGGTGTGTGACAACATTGGGTTTATCAGTTTTCCGTAGTAAAAGTTTCTTCTCCTTAGGTTTTCGTATAGATGCTACCTGTGTTTGCTGTACTGGTTTTTGATTGAATCTGGTGACGGTGGTGCACTAGTACTTTTATTAATTTGCTTATCAAACTCAACCAAGTCTTCAATTCTTTAAGGAATGTTATGAAAGTCAAGAATTTTACCTTTGATGTAGCACTCTCTATTGTCCTCTATTGCAAGTTTCAAGTGTTTTCCCAAGCTTTTATTCTCTTCCTTTGTTGTTGCGTTTTGTCGTTTGCAATTTCCTTTCAATTTAAAGCAGTGTTTAGGTACCTACGAGTACTTCATTATTTTTCCAGTTAGTTGAAAATTCAACCTTTCAAGGACACTTCGAGTGTTTACCTAGTTAACAAATGATTTTCTGAGGCCTTTATTTGTGATTTATGCTCGGTTCTGTTTCGTAAAATCTCGTCTCGTAATAATTCCAAAGTTACAGTCTGATTATTTTCCATTTCATCTAAGACAGAAAATTGTGTATGGGCAGCTTTAAGATAATAAGTATTTGAAGATAAAATATTAAGGTTAGACGACTGTAAAATTCATCAAACTTTTCAGGTTTTCTTCAATCTTCTTGATAAGCGGTGTCTTGTAAATAATACTCGATGGTTTTAATTTTGTTGGTTTTATTGTAATAATTATAGAAAATGAAAATTCATTTTAACAAACTTACATTGCTCATACCATCGACATGATACTTCATAACTGACATATGTCACCAACTGGCGTGGAACATAAAACACATACAATGTATATAACGGATTTTAGCGCTCCGTGTAGTGCACTGATGTTGTTCGTTCTAACACGGTGTACTTTGATGTATATTTCCCTTGTACGAACTTAAATAGTTATTTATTATACAAGGGAAAAAAGTATTAGATTTTAGCTCGAGGTTATGTTGTCTCCCGACGCGAAGAGGAGAGAGCTAAAATCTAATATTTTTCCCGTGTATAATACACTATTTTTTTCTGTGACAGGAAAAACGACGATTTAATAGTGAAAGAACATATTATTACAATATATTAAAGTCAGAATGTTATCGATATGAAATTTGAATTTTTAAACTAGTAAGCTGTTGTAGTTATAGCGACAATTAGACCTGCGTTGCTAAGGAAAACTTCAAAGTAATCAAATATATGTCAATTTAATTCTGTCATTTGATTCAAAAATTGCGAACTCAGTGATTGTTTAGTAGTTATTTTGAAAAATATAAAGTTAAAAAATGTCTGATTCCGAGTTTTCTCCGACTCTTGATATAAAGGAAATGAAACTTATATTCAATAAACTATTCTAAAATCAAATATCTTCCTTTATCTATATGTATATATATCCGGGAAAAAAGTAATTTCGTGAAAAGTTGTATTTTGTTACCTGTCAACAGATATAAAATGTCATTTTTTTTTAGAATTATTTATTTGTTGTACATACCGGCCCTATATAGGACTATAGTTTATTTGATAGATTGTTCAACTTCACACAAGGCGACCTCTCTTCACTTTACATTCATTTATTGTGTTTGTAGTGAAAGAAATTAATGTAATGTCCATTCTTATTTTAGAATTCCATTCTCAGATGATTCTGATTGTAGAATAAATACGTTAACGTCCTCATTTCATTGTAGAGCCTGAGCAATTAATCAACAGCTGCTGGTCGCACGGGAAAAGGAGGTACTTCCAATCGACCATTTATGGATGCAGACTTTTTGTCCAGCATTTTCCAGCGCAAAATGCATAGGTACGTCCCGTTCAACTTATAGGATTTTTCAAAGTGTTTATTTTATATTCTAATTACTAGTAACTACCCCTTTAACATCAATTCATACAGTGAAACCAAAACCTTTTCATAAAATTCACATGTTATTTTTATAACAAGTGTAGTTGATAATTTGTGCATGGAGGAATTGAATAAACACTTTAAAATTTCTATTTTCAAAGATTATAAAAGTAAATTCATTTCATAGATAAATGTCCTAGTAATATCAGTATCAATTAAATACAAATCAACTCTACTATTTTATTCATAAGATACCATATAAGCAAGTAATGTACCTCTTAACTAATCACATGCATTGATGTTCTTTTTCCGTTAACTAATATTGTATATTTAGCAATTTCTTAAAAGAAGCATATTTTTACTTTATAACGGTACCTTAAAGTTTAAAATCGGTGCACAGAAAGCGAAGTTAGATAACTTTAACTGGTATACTGTAATGATTAAGATATAAAGTTGGAATTGTCATAAACAAAAACGTTATTAGATAGTAACTAAAAGTTAACAGTAGAAAACAAATAAGAACATGTTTTAGGACATTCTAAAACAAATGTTTGGTCTATACATTTGTGGAATCGAACCATTAAGTTGTCAAATGCTGCTGTCAGCATTTCAAGAGGAATATTTTTCATTACCTGCCGTATGTTATTTTTTAATTCCTCAATAGTAGCAGGCATCGGGTTGTATACTCTATCTTTCACATATCCCCATACAAAAAAATCTGGAACAGTCAGGTCTGGATAATTTGGAGCCCATTCTATTGGATCACTCCTACCAATCCAATTATTTCCAAATTGTTGGTTAACAGATTCTCCTGATATGCTGGAATAATGGGGTGCAGCCCCGTCTTGTTGAAAGTAAACATTTTAGTTTAAAATACCATCTTGTTCTAACTGGGGATAGAAAAAGTTTTCCAACATATCGGTATAATTATTACCACGAACGGTATTTTCTGCAAAAAAGAAAGGCCCATAAAATTTTCACGAGACACTGCACACCAAACATTAACTTTAGAAAATTCTCTTTCATGTTGATGAAATTCTCTTGGATTTTCTAATCCCCAAATTACAATTATGTTTATTAACTCCTACATTTATATGGAACGCAGCCTCACCAGACATGATAATTCTAAAATTTGAATATGTTCTGTACAAACACTCTTTTAGCATGGTCCCGATCGTTAATTTTTTGTAGAACTTGAATTTTGTAAGGTTCAAATTTGAGAACTTATAGAATTCTAAAAACTTTAGTTTTGTCCATTTCCAAATTTGATGCTATTTTTCTAATTGAAATGTTCGGATTTCTGTGTACAAGCTCATAAACAGATAACATTTCTTCTAAATTTGCATTTACAGTTCTCCTTTTTCTAGATATAGAAGCAGTATTCCTAAATTTGGTTAACCATGTTTCAATGGTATTTGTAGCAGGAGGATTTCTATTGAACTGTCTTCTAAATCGTCTTCTAGTCTGAACATAGAATTAAGTTTGGGCATATAAAAATATAGTTTGAGATTTTTCTTGTGCTGTATACTGCATCATGAGAGATTCAATACTTCAATTTTATTGAATATAAAACACAATGTGACGTTCTGTCAATGATCGCAATATCTTTGTGATGTAACATATCAACGCCTCCTTGATTATTATTTATTAATAAGATATCTGAATCATTACAGTATCCCAGTTAAAGTTATCTAACTTCGCTTTCTGTGCACCGATTCTAAACTTTAAGGTATCGTTATAAAGTAAAAATATACGTCTTTTAAGAAATTGATAAATATACAGGGTGTTCCATTTAAAAATTTACGTCTACTGTATTCTGAATCTATGCCACTTTTCTAGCGGGTAAACCGGAAGTAAACCATTTATATGAATGTGTCACAACAAAACTTACGGTAATTTTAAACCTAACTGTGACAACCGCATCTTATTATCTAGAATCGTTTCGAAGATATAAGCTCTTAAAAACAGTCAGAATATAATGAGACACCCAGTATATCGTGAATGATACTACACTACATCGGAACGTTAGAAACATATTCGTGAATTTCCTTCTTCATCGAATCAGTCAGCACTACTTGTAAACTATTTCTATTGAGAACAATATTAGTCAAACACACGCGATATAATTTCCGTGGAATTACGATGTAGGAACGACCGTACTCAATCACGAAGCGCATTGATATTTGTTTACGATATTCTAAACGGGGAACCAAATAAAATATAACAAATATATCAAAACGTTCGAGATAACTTGATGTAAACTCCAACTCCAAGAATATTTTTTTATCTTGTATTTTGAAGAATGTGTGAGTGAGTACGGAGGTACCGGTATAGCAAGAAAAAAAGTCTCTATACACCAATAGCCAGATTTAATCACGCTTCAACTATTCGCTGGCAATGTACATCCACACTTGCGTTAATAATACATCCGGGCTGGCGATGATATCAGTTGTAGTCATCACCAGAGCAGCATTCATACTATCCAAGATTATGCTAAGTTAAAACAGACGTGATATCAGGTATATCAAACAAGCCTGATTGGCATAGTTCAGAAAATAAGAAATTACATTGTAACTGATTTTTTGGTCATTTGAAAATGATATGGTCCAAAAGTTGCTTCTGCTCTTAGTGTTCATAATGTTCGGTGAAAATAACATTGTTACAAGTTATATTGTTATGAAAATACACATTGAAGCCGACCCTGTTCTAGTTCGATATCTAAAGTTAAAAATTTGGCAGGAGAGCACTAATTTCTGGGTAGGACTATATTTTTTTTGTGATTGTTTTTATGGAGATTTTCAAGAAGATCAATTGTTTGTTGGGAGCCGCATACTAGAAATTTCATGAACCCGAAGGTTCGAGAAGGGGATTTAATATATAGGACACTACCTACGAGCGGCGAGTCAGTCTACAATTTAATCTCATAGTGAATAGACGTGAATATAAACATTAATGAAGTATTAAGTATAAGTGAATATACAGTGTATTAATATAAATTAGAAATTAAGTGTGTACATAAATTAAGAATAAATAGTTGAGTGTATAAATAAATTACGTAAGTAGATATACCGTGTGTATAAATTTATCCCACCCGTTGTATATTTAAATAAATAAGACAAACATTACAATAAGCTTAGGATAACAAGGATGTACAAATTAATTTCTTTTATGGCTGTAACAATCCGAGGAGCTATAGGCAAGTTCTTATACCAATGGTGCTTAGGATGAAATGGTAAAATTAGTGTATATCGGGTAGTTGGTCAAACAGTACTCCTTTCATTTAGTGGTTCGCGTCAAGCTATTGTTCAAAATTATTTTGGTCATCATCATATTAAGTAGATCTGGATAATATTCATTGGACCAGGTTAACTTATCTACCTGTTGTTAAGCTCCAACTTTTTTCCCGAATTTCCTGTATCATTAATTAATTTCAACTTTTCCTTCTAGTGGTTTCTATATTACATAGGTTTTCGGTCAATGCTGATTAGGAAAAGTTGGCTCAATTGGTTTAAATTGAATAGGATTAGTCAGACAGTACTCGTTCTATCTAGATGTTCACATTGGTCTAGTTTTCGTTTTAATGTCACTTTATACTTTTCATAGCTTTCAGCGCAAAGAGGAAATCAGGAAGAATGTGAATTTTAGTATGCTTAGTGATTCAAGCAAAGAAGAGACCTTCATTAGTACAAAGGCTTTTGCAGAATATATTGAGAATAACCTATAATCGCATATTCAATTGATATGATTGTTAAGATTTATTTTATTAACATAGTGAGTAGAGATGGATGTTATTTATTGGACCATCTTTACTAACTTACTTATTGTTCCCATTATGCCCAACATATTCCTTCGAATTGATCATTTTTCTCATGCCTTAATTAAAATAGCGACAATGTTATGCCCACCTCTAGAGATTTGAATTTTTACCTGTGGTGAAAAAGGTTATGAAAGAGGGGATATAGTTGGAGCATCGATTAGATACCTCAAATAAAAATATGGCTGAAATAGTAATAACGAATTTTTTTAACAAGTGGAGTGCTTCCTGTGGTGGATGGTAACACTCCTCTAACATCTCAAGAGAGGAGAAATAAGTACAGGCTACATATATTTCCTATTAAAACCAAATATTCTTATCCATAATCAGTCAACTCATCCATGTACATTACACTGATTAGATGGTATTTTCCGCTGTTCTGAATTTCATCTAAACACATTTATATTTTTTCTATAAATATTGTGAACTATTAGTAACAAATAAGTTTACGGGACATTACTCGATTAAAGCTGATTTCATAAGGATTTATGGCATTTTTTGTGCTTTTGATAATTTAAAAGCACAAGAGTGGCATATTTTTCCCAAATTTCTATAAACCATACGTGCTTTCAATTATTGTTTTTCTTAAAAAATCCTTTGTAAAATCAGCTTTAATCGACGGGACAATTTTTATTTTTCAGAAAAGCAGTAAGGGTGAAAAAGTATTGCGAAACTTTGAGAACTACACCTATTCCATGTTCCAAGTTGATAGCTTCAGCTCTAAATATTTATTGGTCCCTTATATGAAAGAGGTGCACTTAAATCATTGATGCCCATACCTCGAGCAACATTTCTGTTCAGAACATTTCAAAATAGGTAAGTCCGGTTCCACCTATAGAAAAGTGTTTTTTTATACCAAAATAAATATTTTAAAAAATTACTCGGTTCACATATTCACAAATTTTAATCATATCGTTGGATACATGTTGTTTTCATCAATTTGTTATCAGTTTTACAATAAATGTAGTTAATAATTTGTACATTGGCGAATAAAATGAATGCTTTCAGAATTTCTATTATGAGTAATCAATTAATATTCAATATTTGGATCATATTGCGGATAGTTGGGTGAATATGGCAACACAGCAGAAAGCTCGCTTAAAATTAACTACAAAGTATGAGTTTATTCGTTGTTGTGAGCATATTCGTTTCAGGTTAACACTTCAATTATGCTGTTTTTTCTCGAATTGCTATAAGTATTTAATAAATATTCATCAGCTCCTCTACAACAAGTGTAATTTTGCAAAATAATCGACATGATACAAAGAAAAACAATATTTTAGCATTTGTTCAAGGTTAACATTATTTTGGCTTTCAGTTGGCTCATTTGAACTGCCGAACATTTTAAATGGGTTTCTTTATATAGATTTCCTTCAAGAACAGGTACACGAATTACTCTCGTATATATCTCGTGTCTTGAGGGAAAACATGTAGTTCATACCAGACGGGACACTACAGCATTAGACGTTATTGCTTGTCCACCAAGAATTCCTAATTTGAACCCTTGGTTTTTTCAGTGTGGACGCAAAGAAAGAAAGAAAATTTGGGAAGAATAATGTATCTTCTTCCATAATTGCAAGAGAAACAAAAAGAGCCGCGGGCGTGATTAAAAATTATACGGAAGTGTTATTTTGAATGGGAATTTCGAACACTTGGTTTATTATTTTGTTTTGATGATACACATTATTCTTAAAATTCAAAATTATTCGAAACTTTTTGAAATCAAATAACTCTGAGAAGTCATGACATTTAGACAATTTAATAATGAATTTTGAGTGAATTTACATCATGTGAATTATAATTTTACACCCTTACAATAGGGTATTTTAATGTTTTGTTCCAATGACTCAATCATAACGATGATTCTATCTTGAGTATTGTTTTTAATCAACTTGATGGCTTTGACAACTACTTTTTTAAATGACGACGGCTTTGATAATGGCTCAACAGCCGAAAGCGCTTAGCCTGAAAGTAATAAACTAATACACACTGAGTATTCGTCGTTTTCATTCACTCAATTTAATAATGGCTCTTCTATGTAGAATTAAATGGTTTTTATTTTCCACTTCTTCAATCACAACTGAACAGACAAATGTTTCCAAATAGACTGTATCGAAACAAAAAAAGTATCGCGGAATACAAATGTTTAGTTTAAGCTTTATTAAAACCATTTAATATTAGTAACACGCATATCTCATATGATCCTTATATTTTCGTCCCAATGATAAAATAAACGGTTTAAAAGATTCAAACTAACTTTTTTGTATTTATACACTCCGGAGGCTGTATCCTGCTAACAAACCGAAATTTCTCCATAGCAACCATTGGACTGAATCTAGTGAGTTGATAGTCAATTGGGTTCATCTGTGAGAGGCCCTTAACAATATCCACTCATAAAATTGGTCACTTGTATACACTCCGGAGGCTGCATCGTGCTAACAAACCGAAATTTCTCAAAAAATTTACAAAAAATGTTGTTTTTCAAGAACCATAGTACCCGTTGTACTAGTTCTAGTGAAGTGGATATCAATAGGGTTTATCTGTAAGATGCCCTGAACAATATTCAATCAGAAATTTGTCATTTCTATACACTCCTGAGGCTGTATCGTGCTAAAAAACATAAATTCCTCCAAAAATATCCAAAAAATATGGTATTTCAAATACCATACCACCCGTTGTACTGGCTCGGGTGGGCTGAAAATCAATCGAGTTCATCTGTGAGAAGTCCTGAACAATACTCAATCATAACATTAGTTCAAATATAACGAAGTTATAAACAAATTAAATGGTTTTATTTAATCGATCAGAACTTATTGAATTCATCAATTAATATAAAAACCATATCTTAATTCTACTATTTTTATTAAACATCTGGTTGGTCTAAAAAATAAATGTCACTGCCTCTTTTTGTAAACACTCTCTAAAAGTGGATAATAAAGAAGACGAATTTTTCTTATGTCTGTTATAAAACTTGAGGGCTGTAAATAGTTTTATATATTTTTCGAATTATATACATCACAAAAATTCGAAAACAAAGTTTTTCTTTTCTTAAAAACAATTGAACATAAAAATATAATTGGTTTTAAAGATTAAAACTAACTTTTCCGCATCTGTGAGATTCCCTGAACAATATTCTATCATAAAATTGTCACTTGTATACATTTCGGGGGATGTACCCTGCTAACAAACCGAAATTTCTGCAAAAATAACCAAAAATGTAGTATATCTGGATTTATAGGACCCGCTGTACTCGCTCAAGTCATTTGAAAATAAATAGGGTACATCTGTGAGACACCTTGATTAAGACACCTTGAAAAATATCCAATTATAAAATTGGCCACTTGTATACACTCCCGAAGCTGTATCGTACTAAACCTGAAATTTCTCCAAAAAGGATAAAAATGTGGCACTTCAGGTACCATAGCACCCGTTGAACTAGCTCCGGTGAGCCAAAAATCAATAAGATTCATCTATAAGACACCCTGAAGAATATTCAATCATAAAATGGGTCACTTGTATACACGCTGGAGGCTATATCATGCTAAAATACTGAAAATTCTCCAAAAATGACAAACATTTGGTACGTCAAATACCATAGCACTCGTTGTACTGGCTTTAGTGAGCTGAATCTCAATACGGTTCATCTTTGAGACGCCCTGATTAATATCCAATTATAAAATTTGTCACTTGTATATACTTCGGAACCTGTGATAAACGTGAGCGATTATCTAATTACCATCAAGAAAGAAACCAGCGAAACGACAACTGGTAGCTGGTCAATCCTTAAACCAAGCTGAGAAAAGGAAAATGAGAGGATTTCTCTTGCAGTATCGAGACCTATTTGTACCAAAGGGAGGGAAGACTGATATAACATCAGCCGTCAAACACAAAATCGATACTGGTAATGCCAAGCCAATTAGGCAATCAGAGCGAAGACTATCACGAGCGAAGAGAGAGGAAGCTGAAAAAATAATTCGAGAGATGGCAGATGAAAAAGTAATAGAACCATCCACTACTCCATGGGTGTTCCAGTAGTGCTTGTCAAGAAAAAGTATGGAACTACGAGATTCTGCGTGGACTATCTCCAGCTAAACCAATCGAGATAAATAGTGAAAAAGTAAATAAACAGTATTGAAGTGTTTATATAAATTAGTGTAAATGAATACACTGTGTATATAATATAAATTAGTAAATAGTTTAGTAAATAAATGAATTAAGTGATTAGACATACCGTGTGTATGAATTTATCCCACCCGTCGTATAAAAACTTTTAAATAAATAAGAAAAACATTGCAATATCCTTCAATTTGTATCAACTATTCTAGTTGTAGCTGTAAACCAACATTGACATCTGATAGACTGCTAATTTTATATGGTTGTTGAATTGATTTCAAAATTCTTATATTTCCTCCCAACTAACTACTCATTTCTTCATTCATTCCAAACTCTTTGTTGTTCTATTACTACTATTTTGGATTTGTTTGTACGCTTTGTTCATTACATATTTCTTATTATCCTTAATATTTTTTGATTGAATCACTTTCATGCTAAAGTGATTGTTAGTTTTTTCATTGACAATCCAAATCTTATATAATTTATATTATTCAACTTATACATTATCGCAGCATTGTTTTTCTTTTCCTATCGTGTAATATAAATTCATGTATTGTTTACGTGAACTCATCATTAACAAATCTTTTTCGTTTTCTTTTCACTATAGCTTCCACTTCTACATGTATCTCGAACATTTTATTATTTATGGATCTATTATCTTCATATTTTACTACATTCTTCAAGCACGTTATAATTTCAGTTTATTGCATAAATATTTCTTTTTTGCCTTTTTTAATTCTTAAAGGTATTAACTTAGTCCTTCTGAGTTTTTTTCCAAATTTTCTCAGCTACCCTGGCTTCTAGTCATATATTTTTCAAATATATTTTTTGTACATACAATATACACCGTATATCTTCCCTTTAATGTTTTCTGAACCTTCGCGTGGAGTATATATTTCTTTTTCTACCTCTAAGCTAACTTGCTTAATCTATTTTCTAACTCTGATAGAATTCATTTGGTGCTATATCTTAATTTATTATTAATTTATCATGCCTCTGTGATTGTGACATCCCTATTCGCATTTTTTTGTGTCGCAGTTCATATTCACACACCTGACCCGAATATTCTTGATTGCATAAACCCAAACAAATTGCTCGTAAACAATCGACAGATAAAAGAGTTTCAAACAATGTGTCACTTATATATCGTTGTCTTATATTGCAGTCGTTTATAAAACATGTTTTCAATTCAATTATTTATGTGCTTATAAAATCATAAATTTTGATCCATTACTCACAAAATAATCTACAGATTGGAATAGTTATCAAGGTACTCATTTTTTTCGTATTTTGTTTGCATATGAATGTTTTCATAACATAACAAAACTAATAACGATGACATGGGAAGAATGGGTGCTATAAAAATATAGATATATCTTTGTTGAAACTTAGTTAAGATTTAACTAATTTCATGTTAGAGCTTAACGAATGTCTAGCCAAGAAAAATTCAAACCTGTTGATGCACCCTACGCTTTTTAAATCCATCTTAATGTTTTTGTTAGAAAATTTAATCTCATTTCAAGCTGATAAAAATAAATTAAATCCTGTTTCTCCTCATATCAAAAAATATTCTTTCATTAATAAGATTTTATTATCATAGTATAATGTTTTCAGTTTTGAAAACTCACTTTTAGTTCAACTCTCCTTGACACAAATTCGAATTCAACTGCATACAAAAAAAAGGTTGTTAAAAATCTTGTTACAGCTACACCAATATAGCTGTAAAAATGAAGTAGTATAAAGACCACAATTTGCTCTCATTTCGTGCATCATCATCATCATAGCCAGAATATCTTGTCAGACATGTTGTGAACTCATAAAATGTACTAGGTCACAAATGCAGGATTGTGGGCACGAAGATTATCAATGGCTTTGAAAATGGTATTTCTACATGTTTCGCGATTTTTTGTTATTCCGTTGCTCTTGTGACACTAATATCTAGCAATTGTTTTGTCGCATCCTCCCAACGTGTAGGAGAGCGCCCACGACGCCTTCCGTTCCGAACACGGCCCTGGATAACAAGTTTTTTCATATTGTAATGTTTTTATTTATTTAAACGTTTTTATCACGAGTGGAATAATAAATTTATACACACACGTTATGTCTACTAACTTAATTTATTTATTCACTACACTATTTACTAATTATATACACAGTATATTCACTTACATTAATTTATATAAATACTTCACCACCTGGACTATTTACTTGTTCGCTGTTTAATCACGAGATCACTTCATCAACTGACTTAGTATCTACTTCGGTGTGCGAGTTCGTAACAATATTATCACTTCTATGACCGAAGAACATCAGCATGCGCATCGAAACAATGGAGGATAGTCGCTTTGTGTTGAGGAGTTCACTTAATATAGAGATATTAGTTGGGTTAGGTATAAGGAACTCTTAGAATTCTTCTCCAGGTCCACATTTCAAAAGCGTCTATGCGGTCGCGATCTGCCTTTCTAACGGTCCAAGTCTCAGAGCCATACAAAAATATTTAAAAGACAAGAGACCGGACCAGCGAAATTCTGGCGGCCTTGTTATATTATTGTCGCGCAATATTTTAGTCAATTTTGTCGTGACTGATCGTGCTTGTTAAATGCGCCGACGAATTTCAGCCACGCAACCGCCTGAATTGTCAATCAGGGAAACGAGGTATACAACACTTTGGAGCACCTGACAACGACCTACTGATGTAATTTCAGGATGGTTGTTATGTTCCCTATCGATGATCATGACTTTGGTCTTGATGTAGTTGATACTGAGACCACACGCTGCGCTGTGTTGTTCTAAGATGTTGAGTAAATTTAACAATTCATCCTGAGAAGATGGAATAAGGGTAGTATCATCGGCACACCTTAAATCTGATATCTTGATTCATACAGCTGTTGTATGAGAAATATCAGGTGGTAAGGAAGTCCCATGGTGAGAAGAGTTTCTTATAGTTTAGGCCACTTAACGTTCTCAAAGGCACCTTAGAGTAGTCCACTAAGCAGGTATAGACTGAGAAGTAATGTTCCCTAGCTTTCTCAACAATTTGCCACATGTTCAAGATCTGTTCACGCGCGCCACGCCCCTTGACGAAACCTGCCTGCTCTGGAGATATTTGCCAGCTAATAAAACCCTTCAAACGAGATTGCATAATGTATAACATAGCCTTGCTTAAATGGGAGATCATTGAGAGGAGACGATAGTTGTCGGAGATCCCTTTTTATGCAACGGGACAAAAATTGAATTAGTCCATTTGTCTGGCCAGACCCCGGAGTACCAAATTTCCTGACAAATAGATACTAAAGAATGTAGACCATCATCATCTAAGCACTTCAATGTTTCGGCTGAAAGCGCATCAACGCCTGTAGCTTTACCGGTTTTTAGTTTTCTAACGGCCTATTCCACTTCCGAAAAAAGGATATCCGGCTCACGCTCGTGATTTAAAAAATGAGATTAAATGTGAACGTCGGAATATAGGTTTTCGTAGTATGTGCGTCTCACCTCAATTATCCCGTCTAAGCTGGTGATGAGATGTCCATTGGCGTTCTCAACTGACCAAGTTTTGGATTTGAAGTCCCGACGAATACTTGGCCTCTCATCAACTATTTCAGATGATGGTGCTAATTTGCTATTTACTTTACCAACATTAGTGAATTATTGCGTTGGCAATATCGA
Source organism: Galeruca laticollis (assembly GCA_963921935.1). Taxonomy (NCBI): domain Eukaryota; kingdom Metazoa; phylum Arthropoda; class Insecta; order Coleoptera; family Chrysomelidae; genus Galeruca; species Galeruca laticollis. Next base: position 180,736,141 of record OY998180.1, read on the forward strand.
GTACATTTTTGAGTATTTCATCTTTGCTAGTAATTATTTGTTTAGGAGTTGAGCTTTCTTATTTTTATTGGTTAAAGAATTTATTATGTTAAACATTTCTTTATTTGTATTTGTTTCTTGCAGTTTATTTTTATAATAATCTTGATTAGATATTTTCAATAATATATCCAAATAATTTCTATAATTTTGGTACTGAGCTTTTAAATTGTTTTCGTTTGGATATCTTCTGCATTGCCTGTACAAAAAATCTTTATGATTTATAGAAGTTATTCATCCATTTGTGATCCATTCCTTTCTTTTAATTTTTGAATCAGATACTTTTATTTTATTTATACTATGTTCAACCTTTTCCACAATTACATCAATTACGTAACTTGCCATTAACTCTACATCAGTCAATTCATAATAGTATCTGCAGGAAATTTATTTAAATACTGTTTGAAGTAGGTTGAAATCTGTACTCTTGATAATACTTGTATTTTTTTTCTCACGAACCGGTGTTCCAATTATATGAAGTGCTACAGAATAATGATCAGTAATATTGAAACGAAATATAAAAGATTTAGTGCTGTGCTCACATATCCCTTTGCATTTAACGAAAATATGTGTTGAAACCACAAACGTTCAATAATTTGTTATTTTTCACGTATTGTATTCAGAACACATCCAAACAATTATTTTAATTAAAATTAAATAGGCTGGGCTTGTTTCTACGCAACTTGTTTTAGATATGTAAATAAAAAAATGTCAGTGTCACTGTCAAACAATTTTTCCAACCAAAGCGGTCTCCCAGTTAAGACCTAAATGTTTAAGTATTTACAGAAAGTAATTCATTCCGTCCTTCCTGCATAAGTGCATTTCTTTGTATAAAGTTAAAAGTTAAAAAAAGTTTGTTATTTTATAGTGTTTATAGTGTTTTGGAAACTAAAAGGAGAAAAAAGTAAGATCGTTCATTAATTATTAGTTCATACTGAAAGGCTTGTCCCTATTTATTGTTTCCTCTATATATTTCTGATGTCAGTTGTAGTTTATTAAATATTACTGGATTGTTGACGAGATTGCAGTGTATTTATTTTTGCCCAGAACCGGCTACTACGGAGACGCAGTCCGCTAATCGAAGGCGGATTTAACCAAACTGTGTTATGGTAAAACGGCCGTAATATCTGATCCTACCGAGCCGAATATATATTTTGCATTAATAATAAAACATTGTATCGTTGAAATTCAGTTTGACAGCAAAAACTGCTGTTTTTTCTACACATTTCATAAGTTTCCAACCAGGAGCCGTTAGACGACGTTGCCGTATTCCAGTCATAGATTACAACAAATTGTTAAAATAAAAGCAGTTGAGTTATTTAGTCATAGTTGTATTCGTAGCATTTAAATATTTTCTATTTATACTGAGACAAAGCCTTTCAGAGCCGATTTAATTTAAAAGTATTAACTCAATTCAAACGCCCAGTGCCGTATCGAAAAACATTCGTACGTACATTCTTCACATAAAAGTCAGATTAGTTTAAAATTTTATTTCCTGTATTCCAATTGAGACAAGTATTGAGATTTGAGTCACCTCTCCATGGGCGTACTTATCCGATGTTCAGAGATTGATTTACTTAAAGTCGTATTTACAGGGAGAGCCTTTATCTCTCATTGAGTCATTAGAAATTATTAATGATAACTTTCAAATTGCATTAGATATCTTAGAAAAAAGATACGAAAATAGTTTAGCCATTGTAAATTCTCATATAAATGCCATATTAGACTATCCAAACATAACTAAATGTACATCAACTTCACTCCGAGAATTTTTTGTAAATATCCAAAAAAATTTAGAATCATTAAAAAATTTGAAGTGCCCGGTCGAGCATTGGGACTTAGTCATTCTCAACATAATTATGAGAAAGTTAGATTACGGGACTAAAAGGGAGTATCAATCAAATAGAGATTTAAGTTCAATTCCTACATTAAAAGAATTTTTCGAGATCATTGGAGATAGATGCAATGCGCTAGAATCTCCAAGCGGTCCTTCCTCATTCGTGACGTACGAAACTAAATCCCAAAAAGGTGTTGCTAAGGCAAAGACCACCTTGCATGTAAATAATGCTCCTCTTAGTTCACCAACAAACAAACAAAGAACTTGTTGGCACTGTAAAATCGCGAATCATGACATTTATAGATGTCAAAAATTTTCGAATCTAACTTCAGAAGATAAATATAATTTCCTTAGGTCACTTTCGTTATGCTTCAATTGTATGGGAGCAAAACATTTTCCATCAGAGTGTAAGTCAAAGGGTTGCACCATGTGCGGTAGAAAACACCACACTCTCCTTCATAGGAATCCTGTCCAGAATCCTACTCTATGTCATTCCAATGACCAGGATTCCCAAAATCCCAGGCATGGACCGAGGACCGTTTCCTGGCCTCAAGCCAGCACTGGGGTCACTCCAACGGTAGTTTTAGATAATCGTAATTGTTCTAATATGTATTCGAATGAAAACTGGAGGTCTTCTCAATCTTCTTCCAATCCGAATGCTAACTATGCACATTCGACAAGCGACCCCGACCCAGAAACTCGAGTGAATCTTCCGGTACTTTCCATGCCATCCTCTCTGTTAGTAGGCAAGGGAGATCCTGAGATTCTACTAGCAACTGCGGTAGTAAATGTTCTTTCCGACAATGGTCCTCCTGTCAAGGCCAGAATCATTTTTGACAATGGTAGTCAATGCTCATTCATCGCCGAAAAACTCGTAAGAAAATTAAATGCAAAAACTTACTATAATCCACTTCACTTTTCCGGCATTAAGTGCACTCCAACGATTTCTAACAAAATGTTAGATATAGTCATTCTTTCCAATGCACAAGAAGACTTCCAGTTTAAAGTGTCTTGCGCAGTACTGCCGGTAATCACTTCAAGATTGCCTAGAATTCGAATAAACAAACAATGTTTGAATATTCCTCCCGGGTTCAATTTAGCCGACCCAGAATTCCATGTCCCTTCAGACGTAGACCTACTGTTGGGTGCTGGAGCATATTATGAACTTCTACTTCCACAGGTCCACAAGTTAGGCCCTAAACTTCCTACCCTCCAGTTAACAAGGCTGGAATGGGTGATCGAAGGGCAGTTGCCTTCACAAACTTCTTCCAATCGATCTCAAGTCTCTCTTTTCTGTCAAGACTTATCCGAGCCCACTAATGCTTTAGATAAAGTCCTTGCCAAATTCTGGTAAGTCGAAGAACTCTCAGAAGTCAAGTCCTTGTCAGCTGACGAATTATTGGCTGAACAAAGTTTCATTCAAACACACATACGTTTGGAAGACGGAACTTTCCAAGTGAATTTTCCTTTCAAAGATCCCACCTGTAATAATCCACTCGGTGATTCCTTCCATATTGCAAAAAGGCGATTTTTCCATTTAGAAAAACGTTTCCAAAATAACCCAGAGTTATTTTCAGATTATAAAAAATTCATTGATGAATATGTTTCTTTGAAACATTCAACCTACGTTCCATTTGATCCCAACGACAAACCCGTTGAGAACAAATACTTCCTTCCACATCACTGTGTGATCAAACATTCCAGTGAAACCACTAAACTCAGGGTAGTTTTTGATGCTTCCTGCAAAACTTCGACTGGAATTTCCTCGAATGATATCCTACACAAAGGCTACGGAGTTCAGCCGGACCTATACGACATACTATGCCGGTTTCGTTTATACAAGTTTGTCCTGACCTGCGATATCGAGAAAATGTATCGCCAGGTTAAAATGAATCCTTCGCAATTGCACTTCCAGAATATCTTGTGGACAGACTCACCGCAAGAGGATCTTAAATGCATCCAACTCTCCACGGTGACTTATGGAGTCACTTGTTCGTCATTCCTTGCTACAAGAGTTCTAAAAGAACTCGCTTCCAATTCCAATGAATTTTCTTCAGCGCAAAGGGCCTTGTTACATCAAACGTACGTAGATGATGTACTTCATGGTGCTGATTCAATATCCGAGCTGGAAGGGTCCTATCACCAACTCAATACATTATTGAATTCTGCGGGTTTCCGACTACATAAATGGTCGTCCAATTGCTCGCAATTTCGACAAAAATATTGTGACTCCTCTAACCCAATTCCACTTGAAATAGAAATGGAAGACACTCCCAACAAGGTTTTGGGGTTATGTTGGAATCCGTCCTCGGACGAATTTGCCATCTCCTTACCTAAACACATTCCTTCAGAAACTCCTTCTAAGCGCAAAGCGTTATCCCTCATAGCTCAGATGTTTGATCCAATCGGATACTTGAACCCAGTGATAGTCGTAGGAAAGATTTTCATGCAAAGATTGTGGCTATCAAAGCTTTCCTGGGACGAACCACTAACTCCTGAACTAGCCCAAGAATGGAAAAAATTCATATACTCCATTGATTCCTTAAGACGTTTGAAAATTCCTAGATATCTGTTTTCCGATAAATCAATAATAAAGGTTCAAATTCATGGCTTTGCTGATAGCAGCGAGCGAGCTTATGGTTCCTGTTTATATTTCAGAACTATTTATCCCGACAACACCGTCTCCAACACTTTAGTAAGTTCCAAGTCTAGAGTTACGCCTCTCAAGACGGTTTCACTTCCGCGCCTTGAACTATGCGCAATGGTACTACTTTCTAAGTTAACCCAAAGGATTCTCAAGATATTCGAGAATTGTGTAGAATTCGAATCCATCAATCTGTGGACAGACTCCCAGATAGCCCTCTGCTGGATTCAATCACATCCTTCCCGCTGGCATACATTTGTAGCCAACAGAGTTTCCCAAATTCGAATTTCCGTTCCGCAAGCTAATTGGAGGCATGTTCGCTCTTCTAAAAATCCTGCCGATTTGCTGTCCAGAGGAGTACTCGCTTCCGATCTCTTAAATTCCGAGCTATGGTGGAATGTTCCTGATTTCCTGTCCGAATTAAATGTCGACTTTTCTAAATTCACGTTGAAACCTCCGAATTTCGTACCCGAACAAAAGGGCAACAAGCTTCAAGTGTTGGTGGCATTCACCAACTACGAATTCAAATTTTGGAGCAAGAATTGTCGAAGTTATTCCTGGCGTGGATCAAAGAGTCCGTGCTATAAAACTCCGTACCAAAGAAGGCACATTCGTCAGACCGATCACCAAGGTTTGTCCTCTGCCCAGTGCAAACTCTAGTCCGTAATCAAGCAGACCAACCTGCACACAGTTGCTTCGTTGATTGCGTTCTCGGGTTGTCTTCCGATGGTAGTATCGTCGCGCCATTTCAATCACGCTTTGTTCCTACTTTCCTCGCTTTTCCTTCTTATTGAAATCAGAGATTTCAACGGGCGGGAGTATGGTGAAACCACAAACGTTCAATAATTTGTTATTTTTCACGTATTGTATTCAGAACACATCCTAACAATTATTTTAATTATAATTAAATAGGCTGGGCTTGTTTCTACGCAACTTGTTTTAGATATGTAAATAAAAAAATGTCAGTGTCACTGTCAAACAATTTTTCCAACCGAAGCGGTCTCCCAGTTAAGACCTAAATGTTTAAGTATTTACAGAAAGTAATTCATTCCGTCCTTCCTGCATAAGTGCATTTCTTTGTATAAAGTTAAAAGTTAAAAAAAGTTTGTTATTTTATAGTGTTTATAGTGTTTATAGTGTTTTGGAAACTAAAAGGAGAAAAAAGTAAGATCGTTAATTAATTATTAGTTCATACTGAAAGGCTTGTCTCTATTTATTGGTTCCTCTATATATTTCTGATGTCAGTTGTAGTTTATTAAATATTACTGGATTGTTGACGAGATTGCAGTGTATTTATTTTTGCCCAGAACCGGCTACTTCGGAGACGCAGTCCGCTAATCGAAGGCGAATTTAACCAAACTGTGTTATGGTAAAACGGCCGTAACAATATGATCCAAACAGGTCTCTCCTGGTATGGTATGGTAGGTATGGTCGGTCGCCGTGTATAGACGTGTACGTGAGTTCTCCTGAAATTAATTCGAACTGAAGCAATTGTTTTCGGTACTATTTTGTCGATTTGTCTCAGTTAAATAACTAAGTAATAACAAGTTATTGGGTATACGATAAAGTCAAAAGACCATAAGTTATACAAGAAATTTCAAATCATCAACTGTGTGCAACAGAATAGCGTTCCATACACGTTGTGGTGTAGTTTAAATTTAACTATGTCCAAATCAAGAAACACGAATCAATCGTTAGACGAAGGGACAGTCGATCAGATAGCATCGAGAGTGTGGCAAAAAATAGAGGAAAAATTGGATAAGAGTATGGATAAAATGGAAGAGCAATTTTCTGCAATGATCAACAAAATGGAAGGTAAAATTAATGATATATCACATAAAATCATAGAAGTTAGTAATACTATAGTAGCTCACGATGATAAGATAAGGGATATATCAAAAAAATTGGATGAGATAGATACTTACCAAAGAAGAAAAACTCTAAGATTTGACGGCATTGCTGAAACTGACAGCGAGAGCTTAATGTCGATTATGCTGAATATCGTAAACAATACAATGAAGGTGAAATGTTTTGAATCAGATGTTATTAACTTATACAGGCTAGGAAAAATGAATGATGGTAATCGTAAAAATAGAACAGTGATAGTTGAGTTTCTATCGGTACTAAAAAAAAATGCCGTTCTGAAGGCTAGAAGAGAACTAAAATCAACAAACATTTTCGTCAACGAGTATTTAGCAAAAACCAAGTATTTATTACTGTCCGAAGCTAAGAATAAATATGGAAAGAAACAGGCATGGAGCAATGGAGGAAGAGTTTTTCTAAAGGTTGGAAATGAAATAAGGAAGATTGACTCAATTGAAGATCTTTTGTAATTATTTTCTTTATGTATACTTCATTGTTTATTTTATTTTACGTTTATGGACAGCTTTGCTATATTCTACATAATTCAAAAAACAAAACATTTTTAATAGTAACTATTTACAACTTTTTTTTTTATGTTGTCATTAATGATAAGAGGAATATTCTTTAAGTTGGGAACTTTCAATTGTACATTTCTACTCACCTTGAAAGAAAGTTTGCTTGATTGCGATTTTTTAGGATTATAAACTAAGTAATTGCATTGTTCCTTTTTGTATATATTTAAATAGTTCAGGAGTCTCAATGACTATACACAAAATGATAGATATTTTTATAAATTTTCAAAACTGTAGAGGATTAAGGACGAAGACGGCTGAGTTTTATAATAATTCCTCACAAAATAATTATGATATAATTGTGGCAGTTGAAACATGGCTTCATGAGGGCATAGCAGATGGGGAACTTGTTGATTTAAATGTGTATAACGTAATAAGATCAGATAGAAATTTGGAAATAACCGGAAAATCCAGGGGCGGGGGTGTTATGATAGCAGTACAGCGGAAATACAAAATTTTAAATTATGTGCAACATCAATCGTTTTTCGAGATAGTGATTGTTGATATAAAGATAAATAATAAATTTAAAGCTCAAATTATCGGCATATACATTCCACCGGATGCTCATCTAACCCATTATGTGAATTGCTTGGAATTACTGCAACAACATATCTCTAATATTAACAATACATTTATTCTGGGTGATTTCAACTTACCGGAAATTCAAGGTAAAACTCTAAACTTTACAAAAACTAGCGATAAATTAGACGTTCTGATTGACTTTTTAAGTTACAATTCATTAATGCTATGTAATAACATAAAAAATCATCAAAATAAAACTCTAGACTTGGTAATTACCTCCACCGACATGATAAATAACTGCACAGTATCTCATGAACTGTTACCTTTAGTAACGGAAGATTGTTTCCACCCATCTCTAGACATCAAAGTAACTTTTAATAGAGTAATCGATAATGTGGTCACCAAGCTTGGCAACAGTAATAATTTCAATTTTAAAAAAGCAAACTTTGAAAATATGAGCAAAATGCTAAGGGATACAGCGTGGGACGACGTTACTGATCAGACAGATGTAAATACTGCATTGGATAATTTTTATAAAAAAATTTATAGTGTATTTGAAACAACTGTTCCCAAATATAAAGTTTATAAAAACTTCAAAAAATTTCCCAAATGGTTCACTTCGGATATTAAAAAGTTATTAAAGGAAAAAAATAATCACCGAAAATTAAAATTTATTTCAAACTATTATAACGAAAAGTATATAGAAACGAGAAGAAAACTTAAGGCATTAATAAACACCGAGCATAAAAAGTATTTGCGTCAAGTCGAAGATAGTTTAAGTAATAATATGAATATATTTTGGACATACGTAAATAAAAATAATAGTTTTTCTAAGCAGGTAGGTACATTTAGATTTAAGGATGGAAAAGTTGTCGAAGGGGAAGTAGCAGAAAAATTTGCTGAATATTTTGCATCGGTGCATTGCCCCGAACAGTCTAATTATAATATCGACTTCAAGGATTTAATTAGTAATAATCCTATTTTAAATATTTCTGAGATTACAATAAATGATTATGTGATAGCAATAAAAAAATTAAAACCCAAAAAAGCAGCTGGATCCGACGGAATTCCTCCATACATACTAAAAGGATGCTATGAATGGCTAGGGACACCTTTATTACATATCTATAATAATATACTCACAAACGCACAATTTCCGGAAAAATGGAAATTATCATTATACTCTCCTATACACAAATCTGGAGATAAAAATATTGTTGAGAACTACAGGGGTGTTTCGATTATGTGTGCTGTTTCTAAGGTTTTTGAACAGATAATATATCTGAAAATTTATAATCACGTAAAAAATAATATAATTGTTGATCAACAGCATGGATTTACGTCGGGACGCTCAATAAACACAAATTTATTTAATTTTGCGGAAGTTGTAAACGATACGTTCCAGGATCGATTACAACTGGATGTCATATATACAGATTTTAAAAAAGCTTTCGATCAAATGAATCACGACATATTGCTTAAAAAATTACACAAGTATGGAATGTCAAATAATTTATTGAAACTTATATCAAACTATCTACGTAACAGGCATTTTGTAGTAAAATATAACGGAAATACATCTGGATAATTCCATGCAAACTCGGGAGTTCCACAAGGATCAAACCTTGGTCCGATGTTGTTTGTTTTATTTATCAATGATCTTCCAGGTTATGTTTCGAATTCTGAGAGTTTGGTATTTGCAGATGACTTCAAGATGTTTAGGAAGATTCAGACTGTTCGGGATTGCATACTACTACAAAAAGATATAAACAGCATAATTAGATGGAGCAAGGAGAATAAATTACGTTTTAATGTTGAAAAATGTTGTGTTATGTCTATATCTAAGAAAAAGGAGTGTATCATTTTTGATTATCTCATGGACCAAGAAGTATTAGAAAGGAAGGATGAAGTTAAGGATCTTGGAATTATCTATAATAGTCAAATGTCTTTCTTTGCACATATACAAAAATCAGTCAGGAGTGCCAATCGTATAATGGGTCTAGTCTTCAGACAAAGCATTCTTTTCTCAAATACAGAGACTATAAAAAAGTTGTTCAATACCTTAGTAAGACCTAAACTTGAGTTTGGGTCTATGATCTGGGGAGATCAACCCCAAATGTACCTGGAAAATATTGAGAAAGTGCAGAACAAATACTTACGGTTCTTGTATTATAAAAAATATAAGCATTGGCCGGATTATAGAACAATCAGAACAACTAGATTACGGGAAGAATTTGATGTTATGTCTATCACTGGTCGGCGTAAATTAAACATGATGATTTTCTTGTATAAAATAATAAATTGTATGTCGACATCAAGTAATTTATTGTACTCAATTCCTTTCAAAGTTCCGTCAAGGTTAACTCGATCCTCCTTATTGTTTGGGAGATTAAGAATGTCAGTTTGTTCTCCTCTGGAGACCATGTTAAAACTTGCCAATAGGATAAATAATGTTACTGAAATAGATTGGACAATGTCAATTAGACAATTCAAGAAAAATATTTGTGAACATATTAAAAAGTTCGGTGTATGAAGGGACACTTTTGGAAATTAGTCGTCTTTGTCTTTATTCTCTGCATCAATCAATATCACTGCTTCATGTATAAATAGTCATACTATATAATGTTAGTATAGAATTTTGGAATTGTTAATACTTATTCCATGTAATTAGGTTATACAACCTGTTTGGAATAAATAAATAAATAAATAAATAAATAAATAAGTGCATTTCTTTGTATAAAGTTAAAAGTTAAAAAAAGTTTGTTATTTTATAGTGTTTATAGTGTTTATAGTGTTTTGGAAACTAAAAGGAGAAAAAAGTAAGATCGTTAATTAATTATTAGTTCATACTGAAAGGCTTGTCTCTATTTATTGGTTCCTCTATATATTTCTGATGTCAGTTGTAGTTTATTAAATATTACTGGATTGTTGACGAGATTGCAGTGTATTTATTTTTGCCCAGAACCGGCTACTTCGGAGACGCAGTCCGCTAATCGAAGGCGAATTTAACCAAACTGTGTTATGGTAAAACGGCCGTAACAATATGATCCAAACAGGTCTCTCCTCAATTATGATTGGGTCGTGTTACATAATTCAGTGTAACATAATTCATAGTGCTGTTATAATTGTATTCACTTAAGACTCATGTAGGCGTTGGCATTATCATCTTTGTCCAGCAAATCAATATTTATCTCCCACAAGTATATGATAGTTATTGTTACCACCAGTTCAAGTAGCTATATACTGTTCAAGATCATTAATGAAGATGTTTATGTTAGACGAGAGTGAGCGATTAATGGAAATAATTAAAATATTTATTTCAATAGTTCTATCTTCACTTTCAATTACTTTGAATTCTCCAATATTACTTACTTTGGAAGTAAATGGGAAGTTGGACCTAATAAAAACTACCACTCCGTCAATTCAATAAAAATGTCCGTCATTTCAATACATTTCATAACCATCAAAATTAAATAAGTTCAAGTCAGCTATTTGAAATGTTTCCGTAAGTACTATGGCACTAAACTTATGTCTTAATTGATACGTTAAGCTGGTCAAAATTTTTGTTAATGCTACGAATGTTGTGATGAAATATACTGAACATCGTCCTCTCTTTCTAATAAGTCAAATTATATTGGATGATTGTGTCAATATTGTGTGTTATTATTGGTTCATACGTATTTTCTCAGATATAAGGATCCATATAACATAACTAACAGTAATGCGACATTAACAATAGACTATAGTTCAAATTAGTGATGAAAAGAAGAAAAAACCAATTGGAACAAATTTAAATAGAAACATGACAAATCACGTAAAACAAATAAACCATGTAATGATAAAATGAGTGCGAAATCTTATGTAACTGAATTTTAAATTACAATGTAAAAATTACTAAATACAATTAAACACTAAAAATTTGAACACTATAAAATTTATCTTGAGCTAGAGCTTGTTCTGCCTTTATTTCCCTGCAGGTGTGTGACAACATTGGGTTTATCAGTTTTCCGTAGTAAAAGTTTCTTCTCCTTAGGTTTTCGTATAGATGCTACCTGTGTTTGCTGTACTGGTTTTTGATTGAATCTGGTGACGGTGGTGCACTAGTACTTTTATTAATTTGCTTATCAAACTCAACCAAGTCTTCAATTCTTTAAGGAATGTTATGAAAGTCAAGAATTTTACCTTTGATGTAGCACTCTCTATTGTCCTCTATTGCAAGTTTCAAGTGTTTTCCCAAGCTTTTATTCTCTTCCTTTGTTGTTGCGTTTTGTCGTTTGCAATTTCCTTTCAATTTAAAGCAGTGTTTAGGTACCTACGAGTACTTCATTATTTTTCCAGTTAGTTGAAAATTCAACCTTTCAAGGACACTTCGAGTGTTTACCTAGTTAACAAATGATTTTCTGAGGCCTTTATTTGTGATTTATGCTCGGTTCTGTTTCGTAAAATCTCGTCTCGTAATAATTCCAAAGTTACAGTCTGATTATTTTCCATTTCATCTAAGACAGAAAATTGTGTATGGGCAGCTTTAAGATAATAAGTATTTGAAGATAAAATATTAAGGTTAGACGACTGTAAAATTCATCAAACTTTTCAGGTTTTCTTCAATCTTCTTGATAAGCGGTGTCTTGTAAATAATACTCGATGGTTTTAATTTTGTTGGTTTTATTGTAATAATTATAGAAAATGAAAATTCATTTTAACAAACTTACATTGCTCATACCATCGACATGATACTTCATAACTGACATATGTCACCAACTGGCGTGGAACATAAAACACATACAATGTATATAACGGATTTTAGCGCTCCGTGTAGTGCACTGATGTTGTTCGTTCTAACACGGTGTACTTTGATGTATATTTCCCTTGTACGAACTTAAATAGTTATTTATTATACAAGGGAAAAAAGTATTAGATTTTAGCTCGAGGTTATGTTGTCTCCCGACGCGAAGCGGAGAGAGCTAAAATCTAATATTTTTCCCGTGTATAATACACTATTTTTTTCTGTGACAGGAAAAACGACGATTTAATAGTGAAAGAACATATTATTACAATATATTGAAGTCAGAATGTTATCGATATGAAATTTGAATTTTTAAACTAGTAAGCTGTTGTAGTTATAGCGACAATTAGACCTGCGTTGCTAAGGAAAACTTCAAAGTAATCCAATATATGTCAATTTAATTCTGTCATTTGATTCAAAAATTGCGAACTCAGTGATTGTTTAGTAGTTATTTTGAAAAATATAAAGTTAAAAAATGTCTGATTCCGAGTTTTCTCCGACTCTTGATATAAAGGAAATGAAACTTATATTCAATAAACTATTCTAAAATCAAATATCTTCCTTTATCTATATGTATATATATCCGGGAAAAAAGTAATTTCGTGAAAAGTTGTATTTTGTTACCTGTCAACAGAGATAAAATGTCATTTTTTTTTAGAATTATTTATTTGTTGTACATACCGGCCCTATATAGGAGTATAGTTTATTTTATAGTTTATTTGATAGATTGTTCAACTTCACACAAGGCGACCTCTCTTCACTTTACATTCATTTATTGTGTTTGTAGTGAAAGAAATTAATGTAATGTCCATTCTTATTTTAGAATTCCATTCTCAGATGATTCTGATTGTAGAATAAATACGTTAACGTCCTCATTTCATTGTAGAGCCTGAGCAATTAATCAACAGCTGCTGGTCGCACGGGAAAAGGAGGTACTTCCAATCGACCATTTATGGATGCAGCCTTCTTGTCCAGCATTTTCCAGCGCAAAATGCATAGGTACGTCCCGTTTAACTTATAGGATTTTTCAAAGTGTTTATTTTATATTCTAATTACTAGTAACTACCCCTTTAACATCAATTCATACAGTGAAACCAAAACCTTTTCATAAAATTCACATGTTATTTTTATAACAAGTGTAGTTGATAATTTGTGCATGGAAGAATTGAATAAACACTTTAAAATTTCTATTTTCAAAGATTATAAAAGTAAATTCATTTCATAGATAAATGTCCTAGTAATATCAGTATCAATTAAATACAAATCAACTCTACTATTTTATTGATAAGATACCATATAAGCAAGTAATGTACCTCTTAACTAATCACATGCATTGATGTTCTTTTTCCGTTAACTAATATTGTATATTTAGCAATTTCTTAAAAGTAGCATATTTTTACTTTATAACGGTACCTTAAAGTTTAAAATCGGTGCACAGAAAGCGAAGTTAGATAACTTTAACTGGTATACTGTAATGATTAAGATATAAAGTTGGAATTGTCATAAACAAAAACTTTATTAGATAGTAACTAAAAGTTAACAGTAAAAAACAAATAAGAACATGTTTTAGGACATTCTAAAACAAATGTTTGGTCTATACATTTGTGGAATCGAACCATTAAGTTGTCAAATGCTGCTGTCAGCATTTCAAGAGGAATATTTTTCATTACCTGCCGTATGTTATTTTTTAATTCCTCAATAGTAGCAGGCATCGGGTTGTATACTCTATCTTTCACATATCCCCATACAAAAAAATCTGGAACAGTCAGGTCTGGATAATTTGGAGCCCATTCTATTGGATCACTCCTACCAATCCAATTATTTCCAAATTGTTGGTTAACAGATTCTCCTGATATGCTGGAATAATGGGGTGGAGCCCCGTCTTGTTGAAAGTAAACATTTTAGTTTAAAATACCATCTTGTTCTAACTGGGGATAGAAAAAGTTTTCCAACATATCGGTATAATTATTACCACGAACGGTATTTTCTGCAAAAAAGAAAGGCCCATAAAATTTTCACGAGACACTGCACACCAAACATTAACTTTAGAAAATTCTCTTTCATGTTGATGAAATTCTCTTGGATTTTCTAATCCCCAAATTACAATTATGTTTATTAACTCCTACATTTATATGGAACGCAGCCTCACCAGACATGATAATTCTAAAATTTGAATATGTTCTGTACAAACACTCTTTTAGCATGGTCCCGATCGTTAATTTTTTGTAGAACTTGAATTTTGTAAGGTTCAAATTTGAGAACTTATAGAATTCTAAAAACTTTAGTTTTGTCCATTTCCAAATTTGATGCTATTTTTCTAATTGAAAAGTTTGGATTTCTGTGTACAAGCTCATAAACAGATAACATTTCTTCTAAATTTGCATTTACAGTTCTCCTTTTTCTAGATATAGAAGCAGTATTCCTAAATTTGGTTAACCATGTTTCAATGGTATTTGTAGCAGGAGGATTTCTATTGAACTGTCTTCTAAATCGTCTTCTAGTCTGAACATAGAATTGAGTTTGGGCATATAAAAATATAGTTTGAGATTTTTCTTGTGCTGTATACTGCATCATGAGAGATTCAATACTTCAATTTTATTGAATATAAAACACAATGTGACGTTCTGTCAATGATCGCAATATCTTTGTGATGTAACATATCAACGCCTCCTTGATTATTATTTATTAATAAGATATCTGAATCATTACAGTATCCCAGTTAAAGTTATCTAACTTCGCTTTCTGTGCACCGATTCTAAACTTTAAGGTATCGTTATAAAGTAAAAATATACGTCTTTTAAGAAATTGATAAATATACAGGGTGTTCCATTTAAAAATTTACATCTACTGTATTCTGAAGCTATGCCACTTTTCTAGCGGGTAAACCGGAAGTAAACCATTTATATGAATGTGTCACAACAAAACTTACGGTAATTTTAAACCTAACTGTGACAACCGCATCTTATTATCTAGAATCGTTTCGAAGATATAAGCTCTTAAAAACAGTCAGAATATAATGAGACACCCAGTATATCGTGAATGATACTACACTACATCGGAACGTTAGAAACATATTCGTGAATTTCCTTCTTCATCGAATCAGTCAGCACTACTTGTAAACTATTTCTATTGAGAACAATATTAGTCAAACACACGCGATATAATTTCCGTGGAATTACGATGTAGGAACGACCGTACTCAATCACGAAGCGCATTGATATTTGTTTACGATATTCTAAACGGGGAACCAAATAAAATATAACAAATATATCAAAACGTTCGAGATATCTTGATGTAAACTCCAACTCCAAGAATATTTTTTTATCTTGTATTTTGAAGAATGTGTGAGTGAGTACGGAGGTACCGGTATAGCAAGAAAAAAAGTCTCTATACACCAATAGCCAGATTTAATCACGCTTCAACTATTCGCTGGCAATGTACATCCACACTTGCGTTAATAATACATCCGGGCTGGCGATGATATCAGTTGTAGTCATCACCAGAGCAGCATTCATACTATCCAAGATTATGCTAAGTTAAAACAGACGTGATATCAGGTATATCAAACAAGCCTGATTGGCATAGTTCAGAAAATAAGAAATTACATTGTAACTGATTTTTTGGTCATTTGAAAATGATATGGTCCAAAAGTTGCTTCTGCTCTTAGTGTTCATAATGTTCGGTGAAAATAACATTGTTACAAGTTATATTGTTATGAAAATACACATTGAAGCCGACCCTGTTCTAGTTCGATATCTAAAGTTAAAAATTTGGCAGGAGAGCACTAATTTCTGGGTAGGACTATATTTTTTTTGTGATTGTTTTTATGGATATTTTCAAGAAGATCAATTGTTTGTTGGGAGCCGCATACTAGAAATTTCATGAACCCGAAGGTTCGAGAAGGGGATTTAATATATAGGACACTACCTACGAGCGGCGAGTCAGTCTACAATTTAATCTCATAGTGAATAGACGTGAATATAAACATTAATGAAGTATTAAGTATAAGTGAATATACAGTGTATTAATATAAATTAGAAATTAAGTGTGTACATAAATTAAGAATAAATAGTTGAGTGTATAAATAAATTACGTAAGTAGATATACCGTGTGTATAAATTTATCCCACCCGTTGTGTATTTAAATAAATAAGACAAACATTACAATAAGCTTAGGATAACAAGGATGTACAAATTAATTTCTTTTATGGCTGTAACAATCCGAGGAGCTATAGGCAAGTTCTTATACCAATGGTGCTTAGGATGAAATGGTAAAATTAGTGTATATCGGGTAGTTGGTCAAACAGTACTCCTTTCATTTAGTGGTTCGCGTCAAGCTATTGTTCAAAATTATTTTGGTCATCATCATATTAAGTAGATCTGGATAATATTCATTGGACCAGGTTAACTTATCTACCTGTTGTTAAGCTCCAACTTTTTTCCCGAATTTCCTGTATCATTAATTAATTTCAACTTTTCCTTCTAGTGGTTTCTATATTACATAGGTTTTCGGTCAATGCTGATTAGGAAAAATTGGCTCAATTGGTTTAAATTGAATAGGATTAGTCAGACAGTACTCGTTCTATCTAGATGTTCACATTGGTCTAGTTTTCGTTTTAATGTCACTTTATACTTTTCATAGCTTTCAGCGCAAAGAGGAAATCAGGAAGAATGTGAATTTTAGTATGCTTAGTGATTCAAGCAAAGAAGAGACCTTCATTAGTACAAAGGCTTTTGCAGAATATATTGAGAATAACCTATAATCGCATATTCAATTGATATGATTGTT
Source organism: Galeruca laticollis (assembly GCA_963921935.1). Lineage (NCBI taxonomy): Eukaryota > Metazoa > Arthropoda > Insecta > Coleoptera > Chrysomelidae > Galeruca > Galeruca laticollis. The sequence goes on from OY998180.1 coordinate 180,753,186, forward strand.
AAGATTTATTTTATTAACATAGCGAGTAGAGATGGATGTTATTTATTGGACCATCTTTACTAACTTACTTATTGTTGCCATTATGCCCAACATATTCCTTCGAATTGATCATTTTTCTCATGCCTTAATTAAAATAGCGACAATGTTATGCCCACCTCTAGAGATTTGAATTTTTACCTGTGGTGAAAAAGGTTATGAAAGAGGGGATATAGTTGGAGCATCGATTAGATACCTCAAATAAAAATATGGCTGAAATAGTAATAACGAATTTTTTTAACAAGTGGAGTGCTTCCTGTGGTGGATGGTAACACTCCTCTAACATCTCAAGAGAGGAGAAATAAGTACAGGCTACATATATTTCCTATTAAAACCAAATATTCTTATCCATAATCAGTCAACTCATCCATGTACATTACACTGATTAGATGGTATTTTCCGCTGTTCTGAATTTCATCTAAACACATTTATATTTTTTCTATAAATATTGTGAACTATTAGTAACAAATAAGTTTACGGGACATTACTCGATTAAAGCTGATTTCATAAGGATTTATGGCATTTTTTGTGCTTTTGATAATTTAAAAGCACAAGAGTGGCATATTTTTCCCAAATTTCTATAAACCATACGTGCTTTCAATTATTGTTTTTCTTAAAAAATCCTTTGTAAAATCAGCTTTAATCGACGGGACAATTTTTATTTTTCAGAAAAGCAGTAAGGGTGAAAAAGTATTGCGAAACTTTGAGAACTACACCTATTCCATGTTCCAAGTTGATAGCTTCAGCTCTAAATATTTATTGGTCCCTTATATGAAAGAGGTGCACTTAAATCATTGATGCCCATACCTCGAGCAACATTTCTGTTCAGAACATTTCAAAATAGGTAAGTCCATTTCCACCTATAGAAAAGTGTTTTTTTATACCAAAATAAATATTTTAAAAAATTACTCGGTTCACATATTCACAAATTTTAATCATATCGTTGGATACATGTTGTTTTCATCAATTTGTTATCAGTTTTACAATAAATGTAGTTAATAATTTGTACATTGGCGAATAAAATGAATGCTTTCAGAATTTCTATTATGAGTAATCAATTAATATTCAATATTTGGATCATATTGCGGATAGTTGGGTGAATATGGCAACACAGCAGAAAGCTCGCTTAAAATTAACTACAAAGTATGAGTTTATTCGTTGTTGTGAGCATATTCGTTTCAGGTTAACACTTCAATTATGCTGTTTTTTCTCGAATTGCTATAAGTATTTAATAAATATTCATCAGCTCCTCTACAACAAGTGTAATTTTGCAAAATAATCGACATGATACAAAGAAAAACAATATTTTAGCATTTGTTCAAGGTTAACATTATTTTGGCTTTCAGTTGGCTCATTTGAACTGCCGAACATTTTAAATGGGTTTCTTTATATAGATTTCCTTCAAGAACAGGTACACGAATTACTCTCGTATATATCTCGTGTCTTGAGGGAAAACATGCAGTTCATACCAGACGGGACACTACAGCATTAGACGTTATTGCTTGTCCACCAAGAATTCCTAATTTGAACCCTTGGTTTTTTCAGTGTGGACGCAAAGAAAGAAAGAAAATTTGGGAAGAATAATGTATCTTCTTCCATAATTGCAAGAGAAACAAAAAGAGCCGCGGGCGTGATTAAAAATTATACGGAAGTGTTATTTTGAATGGGAATTTCGAACACTTGGTTTATTATTTTGTTTTGATGATACACATTATTCTTAAAATTCAAAATACTCGAAACTTTTTGAAATCAAATAACTCTGAGAAGTCATGACATTTAGACAATTTAATAATGGCTTTTCTATGTAGAATTAAATGGTTTTTATTTTCCACTTCTTCAATCACAACTGAACAGACAAATGTTTCCAAATAGACTGTATCGAAACAAAAAAAATATCGCGGAAAACAAATGCTTAATTTAAACTTTATTAAAACCATTCAATATTAGTAACACGCATATCTCATATAATCCTTATATTTTCGTCCCAATGATAAAATAAACGGTTTAAAAGATTAAAACTAACTTTTTTGTATTTATACACTCCGGAGGCTGTATCCTGCTAACAAACCGAAATTTCTCCATAGCAACCATTGGACTGAATCTAGTGAGTTGATAGTCAATTGGGTTCATCTGTGAGAGGCCCTTAACAATATCCACTCATAAAATTGGTCACTTGTATACACTCCGGAGGCTGCATCGTGCTAACAAACCGAAATTTCTCAAAAAATTTACAAAAAATGTTGTTTTTCAAGAACCATAGTACCCGTTGTACTAGTTCTAGTGAAGTGGATATCAATAGGGTTTATCTGTAAGATGCCCTGAACAATATTCAATCAAAAATTTGTCATTTGTATACACTCCTGAGGCTGTATCGTGCTAAAAAACATAAATTTCTCCAAAAATATCCAAAAAATATGGTATTTCATATACCATACCACCCGTTGTACTGGCTCGGGTGGGCTGAAAATCAATCGAGTTCATCTGTGAGAAGTCCTGAACAATACTCAATCATAAAATTGGTGACTTATTGCACTTCGGAGGCTTTATCGTGCTAACAAGACATGCTACAAAAAGTGGCCGACGACAAAATAATGATAGCTAATCTTTTGCGCTTAAATTTACTATTTGTGATTATTGCAGGATTTCCTTTTCATTTGAGATAGATGCTAGTAGCGCTAGTGTGCCCTACTCGGTACATTCTAATACGTACTTTCCTTCTTCAGTGTATACCAAGCAGATTTAACGTTCCGACCGTTTTTCAGTTTGACTGGAATTCATTATTTTGCTTTTCCCAGTGAATTGCTAGTCTTCTATCTGTTGCTTAGCTGTGCGTGAAATGATTTTAAGCAGCCTATTGCTAATTATGCTTCCCACCCTGCTAAGTTAGTTGCGTAATTGCTCGAAATTGTGATGGAACCCATTCTATGGTTCTTTGCTCTCAATAGAAGAAAAGGGCATTGATGTAGATTCCGCTGTATTATGTTATAATCTGATTTATGCTTTATATTTACCATATGATTGTAGAGTACTCTTCGGATTACTAGGGTTGGGTATGGTGTCCACAAAATGATTTCATCATTCACCATATTTCGAATTCATTGCATCACTCATATAAATGTGTATTTGATAAAGTTGACTGTTAGACTTATGTAACACTTTCAGCGTTTAAGTTCAAGAAATTCCATTTGCAATAAATAAGTTGTGACAGATCTTTGATTGAACGATTTAAAAAGGCACAAAACATACTTGAGATGAACTGACAGTAAGCAAATTAAATGGAAGATGATTCTAAAACTCCGCGTGAATTTGATGGGAGATTATGCTAATAAATGATTCACACGAATGTTGACATTTCTTTCATGCGATCTTTTCATTGATCAATTCAAGACTATGAGTGCGACATTAAAAATTTATATTCAGTTACAAAGAAGGAATTATTGAGATGAATTGGACAAACAAACATCATGAACATATTAGAAGTGACATTAAAGACTTGTGAATGCATACATGGTTTTTAAAACATAAGATTCCAAGTCAAAACACGAAAATGAGAATCAAAAACCAGACGTCCTATCACATATACTCTAAATAATTACAGAAAGAAAGAAAAAAGTAGAAGAACCTAAACAAGAAACACCTGATAGGAAGACGGGAATCAGTAACGAAGATCGTGATAAGAAAACTTTATATTGCACAACAATTTATTTTATCCTAAAGAATTGCTTCATAAATTACTAACATAGGTGAAATTTCTTCTTTCTAACTGAATATATATATATATATATATATATATATATATATATATATGTATATATATATTGCAATCATAGTATTGAATGGATCATTGTAAAGCTAGCATGAAAGAAATGTTGACATTCGTCTAAATAATTGATTAGCACAATCGTCCTTCAAATTCACACGGAGGTTTAGATTTATCTTCCATTTAATTTGCTTACAACGCTTCATTTTGTCAGTTAATATCAAGTGTGTTTTGCGATTTCACAAATTATGCTTTGCAAATGGAATTTCTTGAACTGATTTTCAATTAATGTATAAATATCTAAAATATAACCCATGAAATCCAAAGAAAACTGATTAAACACAAATGGCAAAATAGACAGAGTGGAAAACTGAACGACAACATGATTAAAGAGTACGATGGACAAATACATCCGCACAACAAATTCACTTAAGCTAACAAAAGGTAAAGAAGAAAAGAAATGTAAGGGTATAGAGGAAAAGCTACGAAGGACTAACTGAGAAATAGCCTATACTGTTACATTTCTTTTGTTAGTTTATGTGAATTTGGGTTGCGGATGTATTTCTCCATCGTACTCTTTGATCTTGTTGTCGTTCAGTTTTCCACTCTGTGTATTTTGCCATATGTGTCTAATCAATTTTGTTAGGATTTTATGGGTTACATTTTAGATAATTGTCCACTATCTATTATCCCCATTATTTTGCGTGTCGTGGTTTCTAGATCTTGGAATACACTTAAGCGCTAAAGTTTTATTTAGCTTCATTTTTAATTTTATTTACATTTATTTATTGTGTTTGTAGTGAAAGAAATTCAGTTCAATTCATATTTTAGAATTCCATTTACAGATGATTCTGATTGAAGAATTAATACCATATACCAATACCCATTTCAATGTAGAGCCTAAGCAAATTATCAATAGCTGCTGGTCGCACAGGAGTACGAAGTAATTCCAAATCGACCATTTGTTGATGCACACCTTTTGTCCAACATTTTCCAGCGCAAAATGCGTAAATAAGCCCCGTTTAACTTATCGGATTTATCAAAGTGTTTATTTTATGTCAACAACAATGCATACAGTGAAACCAAAACTTTTTCATAAAATTCACATGTTATTTTTATAACAAGTGTAGTTGATAATTTGTGCATGGAGGAATTGAATAAACACTTTAAAATTTCTATTTTCAAAGATTATAAAAGTAAATTCATTTCATAGATAAATGTCCTAGTAATATCAGTATCAATTAAATACAAATCAACTCTACTATTTTATTGATAAGATACCATATAAGCAAGTAATGTACCTCTTAACTAATCACATGCATTGATGTTCTTTTTCCGTTAACTAATATTGTATATTTAGCAATTTCTTAAAAGAAGCATATTTTTACTTTATAACGGTACCTTAAAGTTTAAAATCGGTGCACAGAAAGCGAAGTTAGATAACTTTAACTGGTATACTGTAATGATTAAGATATAAAGTTGGAATTGTCATAAACAAAAACGTTATTAGATAGTAACTAAAAGTTAACAGTAAAAATCAAATAAGAACATGTTTTAGGACATTCTAAAACAAATGTTTGGTCTATACATTTGTGGAATCGAACCATTAAGTTGTCAAATGCTGCTGTCAGCATTTCAAGAGGAATATTTTTCATTACCTGCCGTATGTTATTTTTTAATTCCTCAATAGTAGCAGGCATCGGGTTGTATACTCTATCTTTCACATATCCCCATACAAAAAAATCTGGAACAGTCAGGTCTGGATAATTTGGAGCCCATTCTATTGGATCACTCCTACCAATCCAATTATTTCCAAATTGTTGGTTAACAGATTCTCCTGATATGCTGGAATAATGGGGTGGAGCCCCGTCTTGTTGAAAGTAAACATTTTAGTTTAAAATACCATCTTGTTCTAACTGGGGATAGAAAAAGTTTTCCAACATATCGGTATAATTATTACCACGAACGGTATTTTCTGCAAAAAAGAAAGGCCCATAAAATTTTCACGAGACACTGCACACCAAACATTAACTTTAGAAAATTCTCTTTCATGTTGATGAAATTCTCTTGGATTTTCTAATCCCCAAATTACAATTATGTTTATTAACTCCTACATTTATATGGAACGCAGCCTCACCAGACATGATAATTCTAAAATTTGAATATGTTCTGTACAAACACTCTTTTAGCATGGTCCCGATCGTTAATTTTTTGTAGAACTTGAATTTTGTAAGGTTCAAATTTGAGAACTTATAGAATTCTAAAAACTTTAGTTTTGTCCATTTCCAAATTTGATGCTATTTTTCTAATTGAAATGTTCGGATTTCTGTGTACAAGCTCATAAACAGATAACATTTCTTCTAAATTTGCATTTACAGTTCTCCTTTTTCTAGATATAGAAGCAGTATTCCTAAATTTGGTTAACCATGTTTCAATGGTATTTGTAGCAGGAGGATTTCTATTGAACTGTCTTCTAAATCGTCTTCTAGTCTGAACATAGAATTGAGTTTGGGCATATAAAAATATAGTTTGAGATTTTTCTTGTGCTGTATACTGCATCATGAGAGATTCAATACTTCAATTTTATTGAATATAAAACACAATGTGACGTTCTGTCAATGATCGCAATATCTTTGTGATGTAACATATCAACGCCTCCTTGATTATTATTTATTAATAAGATATCTGAATCATTACAGTATCCCAGTTAAAGTTATCTAACTTCGCTTTCTGTGCACCGATTCTAAACTTTAAGGTATCGTTATAAAGTAAAAATATACGTCTTTTAAGAAATTGATAAATATACAGGGTGTTCCATTTAAAAATTTACATCTACTGTATTCTGAATCTATGCCACTTTTCTAGCGGGTAAACCGGAAGTAAACCATTTATATGAATGTGTCACAACAAAACTTACGGTAATTTTAAACCTAACTGTGACAACCGCATCTTATTATCTAGAATCGTTTCGAAGATATAAGCTCTTAAAAACAGTCAGAATATAATGAGACACCCAGTATATCGTGAATGATACTACACTACATCGGAACGTTAGAAACATATTCGTGAATTTCCTTCTTCATCGAATCAGTCAGCACTACTTGTAAACTATTTCTATTGAGAACAATATTAGTCAAACACACGCGATATAATTTCCGTGGAATTACGATGTAGGAACGACCGTACTCAATCACGAAGCGCATTGATATTTGTTTACGATATTCTAAACGGGGAACCAAATAAAATATAACAAATATATCAAAACGTTCGAGATAACTTGATGTAAACTCCAACTCCAAGAATATTTTTTTATCTTGTATTTTGAAGAATGTGTGAGTGAGTACGGAGGTACCGGTATAGCAAGAAAAAAAGTCTCTATACACCAATAGCCAGATTTAATCACGCTTCAACTATTCGCTGGCAATGTACATCCACACTTGCGTTAATAATACATCCGGGCTGGCGATGATATCAGTTGTAGTCATCACCAGAGCAGCATTCATACTATCCAAGATTATGCTAAGTTAAAACAGACGTGATATCAGGTATATCAAACAAGCCTGATTGGCATAGTTCAGAAAATAAGAAATTACATTGTAACTGATTTTTTGGTCATTTGAAAATGATATGGTCCAAAAGTTGCTTCTGCTCTTAGTGTTCATAATGTTCGGTGAAAATAACATTGTTACAAGTTATATTGTTATGAAAATACACATTGAAGCCGACCCTGTTCTAGTTCGATATCTAAAGTTAAAAATTTGGCAGGAGAGCACTAATTTCTGGGTAGGACTATATTTTTTTTGTGATTGTTTTTATGGAGATTTTCAAGAAGATCAATTGTTTGTTGGGAGCCGCATACTAGAAATTTCATGAACCCGAAGGTTCGAGAAGGGGATTTAATATATAGGACACTACCTACGAGCGGCGAGTCAGTCTACAATTTAATCTCATAGTGAATAGACGTGAATATAAACATTAATGAAGTATTAAGTATAAGTGAATATACAGTGTATTAATATAAATTAGAAATTAAGTGTGTACATAAATTAAGAATAAATAGTTGAGTGTATAAATAAATTACGTAAGTAGATATACCGTGTGTATAAATTTATCCCACCCGTTGTATATTTAAATAAATAAGACAAACATTACAATAAGCTTAGGATAACAAGGATGTACAAATTAATTTCTTTTATGGCTGTAACAATCCGAGGAGCTATAGGCAAGTTCTTATACCAATGGTGCTTAGGATGAAATGGTAAAATTAGTGTATATCGGGTAGTTGGTCAAACAGTACTCCTTTCATTTAGTGGTTCGCGTCAAGCTATTGTTCAAAATTATTTTGGTCATCATCATATTAAGTAGATCTGGATAATATTCATTGGACCAGGTTAACTTATCTACCTGTTGTTAAGCTCCAACTTTTTTCCCGAATTTCCTGTATCATTAATTAATTTCAACTTTTCCTTCTAGTGGTTTCTATATTACATAGGTTTTCGGTCAATGCTGATTAGGAAAAATTGGCTCAATTGGTTTAAATTGAATAGGATTAGTCAGACAGTACTCGTTCTATCTAGATGTTCACATTGGTCTAGTTTTCGTTTTAATGTCACTTTATACTTTTCATAGCTTTCAGCGCAAAGAGGAAATCAGGAAGAATGTGAATTTTAGTATGCTTAGTGATTCAAGCAAAGAAGAGACCTTCATTAGTACAAAGGCTTTTGCAGAATATATTGAGAATAACCTATAATCGCATATTCAATTGATATGATTGTTAAGATTTATTTTATTAACATAGTGAGTAGAGATGGATGTTATTTATTGGACCATCTTTACTAACTTACTTATTGTTCCCATTATGCCCAACATATTCCTTCGAATTGATCATTTTTCTCATGCCTTAATTAAAATAGCGACAATGTTATGCCCACCTCTAGAGATTTGAATTTTTACCTGTGGTGAAAAAGGTTATGAAAGAGGGGATATAGTTGGAGCATCGATTAGATACCTCAAATAAAAATATGGCTGAAATAGTAATAACGAATTTTTTTAACAAGTGGAGTGCTTCCTGTGGTGGATGGTAACACTCCTCTAACATCTCAAGAGAGGAGAAATAAGTACAGGCTACATATATTTCCTATTAAAACCAAATATTCTTATCCATAATCAGTCAACTCATCCATGTACATTACACTGATTAGATGGTATTTTCCGCTGTTCTGAATTTCATCTAAACACATTTATATTTTTTCTATAAATATTGTGAACTATTAGTAACAAATAAGTTTACGGGACATTACTCGATTAAAGCTGATTTCATAAGGATTTATGGCATTTTTTGTGCTTTTGATAATTTAAAAGCACAAGAGTGGCATATTTTTCCCAAATTTCTATAAACCATACGTGCTTTCAATTATTGTTTTTCTTAAAAAATCCTTTGTAAAATCAGCTTTAATCGACGGGACAATTTTTATTTTTCAGAAAAGCAGTAAGGGTGAAAAAGTATTGCGAAACTTTGAGAACTACACCTATTCCATGTTCCAAGTTGACAGCTTCAGCTCTAAATATTTATTGGTCCCTTATATGAAAGAGGTGCACTTAAATCATTGATGCCCATACCTCGAGCAACATTTCTGTTCAGAACATTTCAAAATAGGTAAGTCCGGTTCCACCTATAGAAAAGTGTTTTTTTATACCAAAATAAATATTTTAAAAAATTACTCGGTTCACATATTCACAAATTTTAATCATATCGTTGGATACATGTTGTTTTCATCAATTTGTTATCAGTTTTACAATAAATGTAGTTAATAATTTGTACATTGGCGAATAAAATGAATGCTTTCAGAATTTCTATTATGAGTAATCAATTAATATTCAATATTTGGATCATATTGCGGATAGTTGGGTGAATATGGCAACACAGCAGAAAGCTCGCTTAAAATTAACTACAAAGTATGAGTTTATTCGTTGTTGTGAGCATATTCGTTTCAGGTTAACACTTCAATTATGCTGTTTTTTCTCGAATTGCTATAAGTATTTAATAAATATTCATCAGCTCCTCTACAACAAGTGTAATTTTGCAAAATAATCGACATGATACAAAGAAAAACAATATTTTAGCATTTGTTCAAGGTTAACATTATTTTGGCTTTCAGTTGGCTCATTTGAACTGCCGAACATTTTAAATGGGTTTTTTTATATAGATTTCCTTCAAGAACAGGTACACGAATTACTCTCGTATATATCTCGTGTCTTGAGGGAAAACATGTAGTTCATACCAGACGGGACACTACAGCATTAGACGTTATTGCTTGTCCACCAAGAATTCCTAATTTGAACCCTTGGTTTTTTCAGTGTGGACGCAAAGAAAGAAAGAAAATTTGGGAAGAATAATGTATCTTCTTCCATAATTGCAAGAGAAACAAAAAGAGCCGCGGGCGTGATTAAAAATTATACGGAAGTGTTATTTTGAATGGGAATTTCGAACACTTGGTTTATTATTTTGTTTTGATGATACACATTATTCTTAAAATTCAAAATTATTCGAAACTTTTTGAAATCAAATAACTCTGAGAAGTCATGACATTTAGACAATTTAATAATGAATTTTGAGTGAATTTACATCATGTGAATTATAATTTTACACCCTTACAATAGGGTATTTTAATGTTTTGTTCCAATGACTCAATCATAACGATGATTCTATCTTGAGTATTGTTTTTAATCAACTTGATGGCTTTGACAACTACTTTTTTAAATGACGACGGCTTTGATAATGGCTCAACAGCCGAAAGCGCTTAGCCTGAAAGTAATAAACTAATACACACTGAGTATTCGTCGTTTTCATTCACTCAATTTAATAATGGCTCTTCTATGTAGAATTAAATGGTTTTTATTTTCCACTTCTTCAATCACAACTGAACAGACAAATGTTTCCAAATAGACTGTATCGAAACAAAAAAAGTATCGCGGAATACAAATGTTTAGTTTAAGCTTTATTAAAACCATTTAATATTAGTAACACGCATATCTCATATGATCCTTATATTTTCGTCCCAATGATAAAATAAACGGTTTAAAAGATTCAAACTAACTTTTTTGTATTTATACACTCCGGAGGCTGTATCCTGCTAACAAACCGAAATTTCTCCATAGCAACCATTGGACTGAATCTAGTGAGTTGATAGTCAATTGGGTTCATCTGTGAGAGGCCCTTAACAATATCCACTCATAAAATTGGTCACTTGTATACACTCCGGAGGCTGCATCGTGCTAACAAACCGAAATTTCTCAAAAAATTTACAAAAAATGTTGTTTTTCAAGAACCATAGTACCCGTTGTACTAGTTCTAGTGAAGTGGATATCAATAGGGTTTATCTGTAAGATGCCCTGAACAATATTCAATCAGAAATTTGTCATTTCTATACACTCCTGAGGCTGTATCGTGCTAAAAAACATAAATTCCTCCAAAAATATCCAAAAAATATGGTATTTCAAATACCATACCACCCGTTGTACTGGCTCGGGTGGGCTGAAAATCAATCGAGTTCATCTGTGAGAAGTCCTGAACAATACTCAATCATAACATTAGTTCAAATATAACGAAGTTATAAACAAATTAAATGGTTTTATTTAATCGATCAGAACTTATTGAATTCATCAATTAATATAAAAACCATATCTTAATTCTACTATTTTTATTAAACATCTGGTTAGTCTAAAAAATAAATGTCACTACCTCTTTTTGTAAACACTCTCTAAAAGTGGATAATAAAGAAGACGAATTTTTCTTATGTCTGTTATAAAACTTGAGGGCTGTAAATAGTTTTATATATTTTTCGAATTATATACATCACAAAAATTCGAAAATAAAGTTTTTCTTTTCTTAAAAACAATTGAACATAAAAATATAATTGGTTTTAAAGATTAAAACTAACTTTTCCGCATCTGTGAGATTCCCTGAACAATATTCTATCATAAAATTGTCACTTGTATACATTTCGGGGGATGTACCCTGCTAACAAACCGAAATTTCTGCAAAAATAACCAAAAATGTAGTATATCTGGATTTATAGGACCCGCTGTACTCGCTCAAGTCAGTTGAAAATAAATAGGGTACATCTGTGAGACACCTTGATTAAGACACCTTGAAAAATATCCAATTATAAAATTGGCCACTTGTATACACTCCCGAAGCTGTATCGTACTAAACCTGAAATTTCTCCGAAAAGGATAAAAATGTGGCACTTCAGGTACCATAGCACCCGTTGAACTAGCTCCGGTGAGCCAAAAATCAATAAGATTCATCTATAAGACATCCTGAAGAATATTCAATCATAAAATGGGTCACTTGTATACACGCTGGAGGCTATATCATGCTAAAATACTGAAAATTCTCCAAAAATGACAAACATTTGGTACGTCAAATACCATAGCACTCGTTGTACTGGCTTTAGTGAGCTGAATCTCAATACGGTTCATCTTTGAGACGCCCTGATTAATATCCAATTATAAAATTTGTCACTTGTATATACTTCGGAACCTGTGATAAACGTGAGCGATTATCTAATTACCATCAAGAAAGAAACCAGCGAAACGACAACTGGTAGCTGGTCAATCCTTAAACCAAGCTGAGAAAAGGAGAATGAGAGGATTTCTCTTGCAGTATCGAGACCTATTTGTACCAAAGGGAGGGAAGACTGATATAACATCAGCCGTCAAACACAAAATCGATACTGGTAATGCCAAGCCAATTAGGCAATCAGAGCGAAGACTATCACGAGCGAAGAGAGAGGAAGCTGAAAAAATAATTCGAGAGATGGCAGATGAAAAAGTAATAGAACCATCCACTACTCCATGGGTGTTCCAGTAGTGCTTGTCAAGAAAAAGTATGGAACTACGAGATTCTGCGTGGACTATCTCCAGCTAAACCAATCGAGATAAATAGTGAAAAAGTAAATAAACAGTATTGAAGTGTTTATATAAATTAGTGTAAATGAATACACTGTGTATATAATATAAATTAGTAAATAGTTTAGTAAATAAATGAATTAAGTGATTAGACATACCGTGTGTATGAATTTATCCCACCCGTCGTATAAAAACTTTTAAATAAATAAGAAAAACATTGCAATATCCTTCAATTTGTATCAACTATTCTAGTTGTAGCTGTAAACCAACATTGACATCTGATAGACTGCTAATTTTATATGGTTGTTGAATTGATTTCAAAATTCTTATATTTCCTCCCAACTAACTACTCATTTCTTCATTCATTCCAAACTCTTTGTTGTTCTATTACTACTATTTTGGATTTGTTTGTACGCTTTGTTCATTACATATTTCTTATTATCCTTAATATTTTTTGATTGAATCACTTTCATGCTAAAGTGATTGTTAGTTTTTTCATTGACAATCCAAATCTTATATAATTTATATTATTCAACTTATACATTATCGCAGCATTGTTTTTCTTTTCCTATCGTGTAATATAAATTCATGTATTGTTTACGTGAACTCATCATTAACAAATCTTTTTCGTTTTCTTTTCACTATAGCTTCCACTTCTACATGTATCTCGAACATTTTATTATTTATGGATCTATTATCTTCATATTTTACTACATTCTTCAAGCACGTTATAATTTCAGTTTATTGCATAAATATTTCTTTTTTGCCTTTTTTAATTCTTAAAGGTATTAACTTAGTCCTTCTGAGTTTTTTTCCAAATTTTCTCAGCTACCCTGGCTTCTAGTCATATATTTTTCAAATATATTTTTTGTACATACAATATACACCGTATATCTTCCCTTTAATGTTTTCTGAACCTTCGCGTGGAGTATATATTTCTTTTTCTACCTCTAAGCGAACTTGCTTAATCTATTTTCTAACTCTGATAGAATTCATTTGGTGCTATATCTTAATTTATTATTAATTTATCATGCCTCTGTGATTGTGACATCCCTATTCGCATTTTTTTGTGTCGCAGTTCATATTCACACACCTGACCCGAATATTCTTGATTGCATAAACCCAAACAAATTGCTCGTAAACAATCGACAGATAAAAGAGTTTCAAACAATGTGTCACTTATATATCGTTGTCTTATATTGCAGTCGTTTATAAAACATGTTTTCAATTCAATTATTTATGTGCTTATAAAATCATAAATTTTGATCCATTACTCACAAAATAATCTACAGATTGGAATAGTTATCAAGGTACTCATTTTTTTCGTATTTTGTTTGCATATGAATGTTTTCATAACATAACAAAACTAATAACGATGACATGGGAAGAATGGGTGCTATAAAAATATAGATATATCTTTGTTGAAACTTAGTTAAGATTTAACTAATTTCATGTTAGAGCTTAACGAATGTCTAGCCAAGAAAAATTCAAACCTGTTGATGCACCCTACGCTTTTTAAATCCATCTTAATGTTTTTGTTAGAAAATTTAATCTCATTTCAAGCTGATAAAAATAAATTAAATCCTGTTTCTCCTCATATCAAAAAATATTCTTTCATTAATAAGATTTTATTATCATAGTATAATGTTTTCAGTTTTGAAAACTCACTTTTAGTTCAACTCTCCTTGACACAAATTCGAATTCAACTGCATACAAAAAAAAGGTTGTTAAAAATCTTGTTACAGCTACACCAATATAGCTGTAAAAATGAAGTAGTATAAAGACCACAATTTCCTCTCATTTCGTGCATCATCATCATCATAGCCAGAATATCTTGTCAGACATGTTGTGAACTCATAAAATGTACTAGGTCACAAATGCAGGATTGTGGGCACGAAGATTATCAATGGCTTTGAAAATGGTATTTCTACATGTTTCGCGATTTTTTGTTAGTTCCGTTGCTCTTGTGACACTAATATCTAGCAATTGTTTTGTCGCATCCTCCCAACGTGTAGGAGAGCGCCCACGACGCCTTCCGTTCCGAACACGGCCCTGGATAACAAGTTTTTTCATATTGTAATGTTTTTATTTATTTAAACGTTTTTATCACGAGTGGAATAATAAATTTATACACACACGTTATGTCTACTAACTTAATTTATTTATTCACTACACTATTCACTAATTATATACACAGTATATTCACTTACATTAATTTATATAAATACTTCACCACCTGGACTATTTACTTGTTCGCTGTTTAATCACGAGATCACTTTATCAACTGACTTAGTATCTACTTCGGTGTGCGAGTTCGTAACAATATTATCACTTCTATGACCGAAGAACATCAGCATGCGCATCGAAACAATGGAGGATAGTCGCTTTGTGTTGAGGAGTTCACTTAATATAGAGATATTAGTTGGGTTAGGTATAAGGAACTCTTAGAATTCTTCTCCAGGTCCACATTTCAAAAGCGTCTATGCGGTCGCGATCTGCCTTTCTAACGGTCCAAGTCTCAGAGCCATACAAAAATATTTAAAAGACAAGAGACCGGACCAGCGAAATTCTGGCGGCCTTGTTATATTATTGTCGCGCAATATTTTAGTCAATGTTGTCGTGACTGATCGTGCTTGTTAAATGCGCCGACGAATTTCAGCCACGCAACCGCCTGAATTGTCAATCAGGGAAACGAGGTATACAACACTTTGGAGCACCTGACAACGACCTACTGATGTAATTTCAGGATGGTTGTTATGTTCCCTATCGATGATCATGACTTTGGTCTTGATGTAGTTGATACTGAGACCACACGCTGCGCTGTGTTGTTCTAAGATGTTGAGTAAATTTAACAATTCATCCTGAGAAGATGGAATAAGGGTAGTATCATCGGCACACCTTAAATCTGATATCTTGATTCATACAGCTGTTGTATGAGAAATATCAGGTGGTAAGGAAGTCCCATGGTGAGAAGAGTTTCTTATAGTTTAGGCCACTTAACGTTCTCAAAGGCACCTTAGAGTAGTCCACTAAGCAGGTATAGACTGAGAAGTAATGTTCCCTAGCTTTCTCAACAATTTGCCACATGTTCAAGATCTGTTCACGCGCGCCACGCCCCTTGACGAAACCTGCCTGCTCTGGAGATATTTGCCAGCTAATAAAACCCTTCAAACGAGATTGCATAATGTATAACATAGCCTTGCTTAAATGGGAGATCATTGAGAGGAGACGATAGTTGTCGGAGATCCCTTTTTATGCAACGGGACAAAAATTGAATTAGTCCATTTGTCTGGCCAGACCCCGGAGAACCAAATTTCCTGACAAATAGATACTAAAGAATGTAGACCATCATCATCTAAGCACTTCAATGTTTCGGCTGAAAGCGCATCAACGCCTGTAGCTTTACCGGTTTTTAGTTTTCTAACGGCCTATTCCACTTCCGAAAAAAGGATATCCGGCTCACGCTCGTGATTTAAAAAATGAGATTAAATGTGAACGTCGGAATATAGGTTTTCGTAGTATGTGCGTCTCACCTCAATTATCCCGTCTAAGCTGGTGATGAGATGTCCATTGGCGTTCTCAACTGACCAAGTTTTGGATTTGAAGTCCCGACGAATACTTGGCCTCTCATCAACTATTTCAGATGATGGTGCTAATTTGCTATTTACTTTACCAACATTAGTGAATTATTGCGTTGGCAATATCGAGTTCATTTTTGAGTATTTCATCTTTGCTAGTAATTATTTGTTTAGGAGTTGAGCTTTCTTATTTTTATTGGTTAAAGAATTTATTATGTTAAACATTTCTTTATTTGTATTTGTTTCTTGCAGTTTATTTTTATAATAATCTTGCTTAGATATTTTCAATAATATATCCAAATAATTTCTATAATTTTGGTACTGAGCTTTTAAATTGTTTTCGTTTGGATATCTTCTGCATTGCCTGTACAAAAAATCTTTATGATTTATAGAAGTTATTCATCCATTTGTGATCCATTCCTTTCTTTTAATTTTTGAATCAGATACTTTTATTTTATTTATACTATGTTCAACCTTTTCCACAATTACATCAATTACGTAACTTGCCATTAACTCTACATCAGTCAATTCATAATAGTATCTGCAGGAAATTTATTTAAATACTGTTTGAAGTAGGTTGAAATCTGTACTCTTGATAATACTTGTATTTTTTTTCTCACGAACCGGTGTTCCAATTATATGAAGTGCTACAGAATAATGATCAGTAATATTGAAACGAAATATAAAAGATTTAGTGCTGTGCTCACATATCCCTTTGCATTTAACGAAAATATGTGTTGAAACCACAAACGTTCAATAATTTGTTATTTTTCACGTATTGTATTCAGAACACATCCAAACAATTATTTTAATTAAAATTAAATAGGCTGGGCTTGTTTCTACGCAACTTGTTTTAGATATGTAAATAAAAAAATGTCAGTGTCACTGTCAAACAATTTTTCCAACCAAAGCGGTCTCCCAGTTAAGACCTAAATGTTTAAGTATTTACAGAAAGTAATTCATTCCGTCCTTCCTGCATAAGTGCATTTCTTTGTATAAAGTTAAAAGTTAAAAAAAGTTTGTTATTTTATAGTGTTTATAGTGTTTTGGAAACTAAAAGGAGAAAAAAGTAAGATCGTTCATTAATTATTAGTTCATACTGAAAGGCTTGTCCCTATTTATTGTTTCCTCTATATATTTCTGATGTCAGTTGTAGTTTATTAAATATTACTGGATTGTTGACGAGATTGCAGTGTATTTATTTTTGCCCAGAACCGGCTACTACGGAGACGCAGTCCGCTAATCGAAGGCGGATTTAACCAAACTGTGTTATGGTAAAACGGCCGTAATATCTGATCCTACCGAGCCGAATATATATTTTGCATTAATAATAAAACATTGTATCGTTGAAATTCAGTTTGACAGCAAAAACTGCTGTTTTTTCTACACATTTCATAAGTTTCCAACCAGGAGCCGTTAGACGACGTTGCCGTATTCCAGTCATAGATTACAACAAATTGTTAAAATAAAAGCAGTTGAGTTATTTAGTCATAGTTGTATTCGTAGCATTTAAATATTTTCTATTTATACTGAGACAAAGCCTTTCAGAGCCGATTTAATTTAAAAGTATTAACTCAATTCAAACGCCCAGTGCCGTATCGAAAAACATTCGTACGTACATTCTTCACATAAAAGTCAGATTAGTTTAAAATTTTATTTCCTGTATTCCAATTGAGACAAGTATTGAGATTTGAGTCACCTCTCCATGGGCGTACTTATCCGATGTTCAGAGATTGATTTACTTAAAGTCGTATTTACAGGGAGAGCCTTTATCTCTCATTGAGTCATTAGAAATTATTAATGATAACTTTCAAATTGCATTAGATATCTTAGAAAAAAGATACGAAAATAGTTTAGCCATTGTAAATTCTCATATAAATGCCATATTAGACTATCCAAACATAACTAAATGTACATCAACTTCACTCCGAGAATTTTTTGTAAATATCCAAAAAAATTTAGAATCATTAAAAAATTTGAAGTGCCCGGTCGAGCATTGGGACTTAGTCATTCTCAACATAATTATGAGAAAGTTAGATTACGGGACTAAAAGGGAGTATCAATCAAATAGAGATTTAAGTTCAATTCCTACATTAAAAGAATTTTTCGAGATCATTGGAGATAGATGCAATGCGCTAGAATCTCCAAGCGGTCCTTCCTCATTCGTGACGTACGAAACTAAATCCCAAAAAGGTGTTGCTAAGGCAAAGACCACCTTGCATGTAAATAATGCTCCTCTTAGTTCACCAACAAACAAACAAAGAACTTGTTGGCACTGTAAAATCGCGAATCATGACATTTATAGATGTCAAAAATTTTCGAATCTAACTTCAGAAGATAAATATAATTTCCTTAGGTCACTTTCGTTATGCTTCAATTGTATGGGAGCAAAACATTTTCCATCAGAGTGTAAGTCAAAGGGTTGCACCATGTGCGGTAGAAAACACCACACTCTCCTTCATAGGAATCCTGTCCAGAATCCTACTCTATGTCATTCCAATGACCAGGATTCCCAAAATCCCAGGCATGGACCGAGGACCGTTTCCTGGCCTCAAGTCAGCACTGGGGTCACTCCAACGGTAGTTTTAGATAATCGTAATTGTTCTAATATGTATTCGAATGAAAACTGGAGGTCTTCTCAATCTTCTTCCAATCCGAATGCTAACTATGCACATTCGACAAGCGACCCCGACCCAGAAACTCGAGTGAATCTTCCGGTACTTTCCATGCCATCCTCTCTGTTAGTAGGCAAGGGAGATCCTGAGATTCTACTAGCAACTGCGGTAGTAAATGTTCTTTCCGACAATGGTCCTCCTGTCAAGGCCAGAATCATTTTTGACAATGGTAGTCAATGCTCATTCATCGCCGAAAAACTCGTAAGAAAATTAAATGCAAAAACTTACTATAATCCACTTCACTTTTCCGGCATTAAGTGCACTCCAACGATTTCTAACAAAATGTTAGATATAGTCATTCTTTCCAATGCACAAGAAGACTTCCAGTTTAAAGTGTCTTGCGCAGTACTTCCGGTAATCACTTCAAGATTGCCTAGAATTCGAATAAACAAACAATGTTTGAATATTCCTCCCGGGTTCAATTTAGCCGACCCAGAATTCCATGTCCCTTCAGACGTAGACCTACTGTTGGGTGCTGGAGCATATTATGAACTTCTACTTCCACAGGTCCACAAGTTAGGCCCTAAACTTCCTACCCTCCAGTTAACAAGGCTGGAATGGGTGATCGAAGGGCAGTTGCCTTCACAAACTTCTTCCAATCGATCTCAAGTCTCTCTTTTCTGTCAAGACTTATCCGAGCCCACTAATGCTTTAGATAAAGTCCTTGCCAAATTCTGGTAAGTCGAAGAACTCTCAGAAGTCAAGTCCTTGTCAGCTGACGAATTATTGGCTGAACAAAGTTTCATTCAAACACACATACGTTTGGAAGACGGAACTTTCCAAGTGAATTTTCCTTTCAAAGATCCCACCTGTAATAATCCACTCGGTGATTCCTTCCATATTGCAAAAAGGCGATTTTTCCATTTAGAAAAACGTTTCCAAAATAACCCAGAGTTATTTTCAGATTATAAAAAATTCATTGATGAATATGTTTCTTTGAAACATTCAACCTACGTTCCATTTGATCCCAACGACAAACCCGTTGAGAACAAATACTTCCTTCCACATCACTGTGTGATCAAACATTCCAGTGAAACCACTAAACTCAGGGTAGTTTTTGATGCTTCCTGCAAAACTTCGACTGGAATTTCCTTGAATGATATCCTACACAAAGGCTACGGAGTTCAGCCGGACCTATACGACATACTATGCCGGTTTCGTTTATACAAGTTTGTCCTGACCTGCGATATCGAGAAAATGTATCGCCAGGTTAAAATGAATCCTTCGCAATTGCACTTCCAGAATATCTTGTGGACAGACTCACCGCAAGAGGATCTTAAATGCATCCAACTCTCCACGGTGACTTATGGAGTCACTTGTTCGTCATTCCTTGCTACAAGAGTTCTAAAAGAACTCGCTTCCAATTCCAATGAATTTTCTTCAGCGCAAAGGGCCTTGTTACATCAAACGTACGTAGATGATGTACTTCATGGTGCTGATTCAATATCCGAGCTGGAAGGGTCCTATCACCAACTCAATACATTATTGAATTCTGCGGGTTTCCGACTACATAAATGGTCGTCCAATTGCTCGCAATTTCGACAAAAATATTGTGACTCCTCTAACCCAATTCCACTTGAAATAGAAATGGAAGACACTCCCAACAAGGTTTTGGGGTTATGTTGGAATCCGTCCTCGGACGAATTTGCCATCTCCTTACCTAAACACATTCCTTCAGAAACTCCTTCTAAGCGCAAAGCGTTATCCCTCATAGCTCAGATGTTTGATCCAATCGGATACTTGAACCTAGTCGTAGGAAAGATTTTCATGCAAAGATTGTGGCTATCAAAGCTTTCCTGGGACGAACCACTAACTCCTGAACTAGCCCAAGAATGGAAAAAATTCATATACTCCATTGATTCCTTAAGACGTTTGAAAATTCCTAGATATCTGTTTTCCGATAAATCAATAATAAAGGTTCAAATTCATGGCTTTGCTGATAGCAGCGAGCGAGCTTATGGTTCCTGTTTATATTTCAGAACTATTTATCCCGACAACACCGTCTCCAACACTTTAGTAAGTTCCAAGTCTAGAGTTACGCCTCTCAAGACGGTTTCACTTCCGCGCCTTGAACTATGCGCAATGGTACTACT
The DNA here is from genome assembly GCA_963921935.1 of Galeruca laticollis. NCBI lineage: Eukaryota > Metazoa > Arthropoda > Insecta > Coleoptera > Chrysomelidae > Galeruca > Galeruca laticollis. The sequence goes on from OY998180.1 coordinate 180,774,241, forward strand.
TTCTAAGTTAACCCAAAGGATTCTCAAGATATTCGAGAATTGTGTAGAATTCGAATCCATCAATCTGTGGACAGACTCCCAGATAGCCCTCTGCTGGATTCAATCACATCCTTCCCGCTGGCATACATTTGTAGCCAACAGAGTTTCCCAAATTCGAATTTCCGTTCCGCAAGCTAATTGGAGGCATGTTCGCTCTTCTAAAAATCCTGCCGATTTGCTGTCCAGAGGAGTACTCGCTTCCGATCTCTTAAATTCCGAGCTATGGTGGAATGTTCCTGATTTCCTGTCCGAATTAAATGTCGACTTTTCTAAATTCACGTTGAAACCTCCGAATTTCGTACCCGAACAAAAGGGCAACAAGCTTCAAGTGTTGGTGGCATTCACCAACTACGAATTCAAATTTTGGAGCAAGAATTGTCGAAGTTATTCCTGGCGTGGATCAAAGAGTCCGTGCTATAAAACTCCGTACCAAAGAAGGCACATTCGTCAGACCGATCACCAAGGTTTGTCCTCTGCCCAGTGCAAACTCTAGTCCGTAATCAAGCAGACCAACCTGCACACAGTTGCTTCGTTGATTGCGTTCTCGGGTTGTCTTCCGATGGTAGTATCGTCGCGCCATTTCAATCACGCTTTGTTCCTACTTTCCTCGCTTTTCCTTCTTATTGAAATCAGAGATTTCAACGGGCGGGAGTATGGTGAAACCACAAACGTTCAATAATTTGTTATTTTTCACGTATTGTATTCAGAACACATCCTAACAATTATTTTAATTATAATTAAATAGGCTGGGCTTGTTTCTACGCAACTTGTTTTAGATATGTAAATAAAAAAATGTCAGTGTCACTGTCAAACAATTTTTCCAACCGAAGCGGTCTCCCAGTTAAGACCTAAATGTTTAAGTATTTACAGAAAGTAATTCATTCCGTCCTTCCTGCATAAGTGCATTTCTTTGTATAAAGTTAAAAGTTAAAAAAAGTTTGTTATTTTATAGTGTTTATAGTGTTTATAGTGTTTTGGAAACTAAAAGGAGAAAAAAGTAAGATCGTTAATTAATTATTAGTTCATACTGAAAGGCTTGTCTCTATTTATTGGTTCCTCTATATATTTCTGATGTCAGTTGTAGTTTATTAAATATTACTGGATTGTTGACGAGATTGCAGTGTATTTATTTTTGCCCAGAACCGGCTACTTCGGAGACGCAGTCCGCTAATCGAAGGCGAATTTAACCAAACTGTGTTATGGTAAAACGGCCGTAACAATATGATCCAAACAGGTCTCTCCTGGTATGGTATGGTAGGTATGGTCGGTCGCCGTGTATAGACGTGTACGTGAGTTCTCCTGAAATTAATTCGAACTGAAGCAATTGTTTTCGGTACTATTTTGTCGATTTGTCTCAGTTAAATAACTAAGTAATAACAAGTTATTGGGTATACGATAAAGTCAAAAGACCATAAGTTATACAAGAAATTTCAAATCATCAACTGTGTGCAACAGAATAGCGTTCCATACACGTTGTGGTGTAGTTTAAATTTAACTATGTCCAAATCAAGAAACACGAATCAATCGTTAGACGAAGGGACAGTCGATCAGATAGCATCGAGAGTGTGGCAAAAAATAGAGGAAAAATTGGATAAGAGTATGGATAAAATGGAAGAGCAATTTTCTGCAATGATCAACAAAATGGAAGGTAAAATTAATGATATATCACATAAAATCATAGAAGTTAGTAATACTATAGTAGCTCACGATGATAAGATAAGGGATATATCAAAAAAATTGGATGAGATAGATACTTACCAAAGAAGAAAAACTCTAAGATTTGACGGCATTGCTGAAACTGACAGCGAGAGCTTAATGTCGATTATGCTGAATATCGTAAACAATACAATGAAGGTGAAATGTTTTGAATCAGATGTTATTAACTTATACAGGCTAGGAAAAATGAATGATGGTAATCGTAAAAATAGAACAGTGATAGTTGAGTTTCTATCGGTACTAAAAAAAAATGCCGTTCTGAAGGCTAGAAGAGAACTAAAATCAACAAACATTTTCGTCAACGAGTATTTAGCAAAAACCAAGTATTTATTACTGTCCGAAGCTAAGAATAAATATGGAAAGAAACAGGCATGGAGCAATGGAGGAAGAGTTTTTCTAAAGGTTGGAAATGAAATAAGGAAGATTGACTCAATTGAAGATCTTTTGTAATTATTTTCTTTATGTATACTTCATTGTTTATTTTATTTTACGTTTATGGACAGCTTTGCTATATTCTACATAATTCAAAAAACAAAACATTTTTAATAGTAATTATTTACAACTTTTTTTTTATGTTGTCATTAATGATAAGAGGAATATTCTTTAAGTTGGGAACTTTCAATTGTACATTTCTACTCACCTTGAAAGAAAGTTTGCTTGATTGCGATTTTTTAGGATTATAAACTAAGTAATTGCATTGTTCCTTTTTGTATATATTTAAATAGTTCAGGAGTCTCAATGACTATACACAAAATGATAGATATTTTTATAAATTTTCAAAACTGTAGAGGATTAAGGACGAAGACGGCTGAGTTTTATAATAATTCCTCACAAAATAATTATGATATAATTGTGGCAGTTGAAACATGGCTTCATGAGGGCATAGCAGATGGGGAACTTGTTGATTTAAATGTGTATAACGTAATAAGATCAGATAGAAATTTGGAAATAACCGGAAAATCCAGGGGCGGGGGTGTTATGATAGCAGTACAGCGGAAATACAAAATTTTAAATTATGTGCAACATCAATCGTTTTTCGAGATAGTGATTGTTGATATAAAGATAAATAATAAATTTAAAGCTCAAATTATCGGCATATACATTCCACCGGATGCTCATCTAACCCATTATGTGAATTGCTTGGAATTACTGCAACAACATATCTCTAATATTAACAATACATTTATTCTGGGTGATTTCAACTTACCGGAAATTCAAGGTAAAACTCTAAACTTTACAAAAACTAGCGATAAATTAGACGTTCTGATTGACTTTTTAAGTTACAATTCATTAATGCTATGTAATAACATAAAAAATCATCAAAATAAAACTCTAGACTTGGTAATTACCTCCACCGACATGATAAATAACTGCACAGTATCTCATGAACTGTTACCTTTAGTAACGGAAGATTGTTTCCACCCATCTCTAGACATCAAAGTAACTTTTAATAGAGTAATCGATAATGTGGTCACCAAGCTTGGCAACAGTAATAATTTCAATTTTAAAAAAGCAAACTTTGAAAATATGAGCAAAATGCTAAGGGATACAGCGTGGGACGACGTTACTGATCAGACAGATGTAAATACTGCATTGGATAATTTTTATAAAAAAATTTATAGTGTATTTGAAACAACTGTTCCCAAATATAAAGTTTATAAAAACTTCAAAAAATTTCCCAAATGGTTCACTTCGGATATTAAAAAGTTATTAAAGGAAAAAAATAATCACCGAAAATTAAAATTTATTTCAAACTATTATAACGAAAAGTATATAGAAACGAGAAGAAAACTTAAGGCATTAATAAACACCGAGCATAAAAAGTATTTGCGTCAAGTCGAAGATAGTTTAAGTAATAATATGAATATATTTTGGACATACGTAAATAAAAATAATAGTTTTTCTAAGCAGGTAGGTACATTTAGATTTAAGGATGGAAAAGTTGTCGAAGGGGAAGTAGCAGAAAAATTTGCTGAATATTTTGCATCGGTGCATTGCCCCGAACAGTCTAATTATAATATCGACTTCAAGGATTTAATTAGTAATAATCCTATTTTAAATATTTCTGAGATTACAATAAATGATTATGTGATAGCAATAAAAAAATTAAAACCCAAAAAAGCAGCTGGATCCGACGGAATTCCTCCATACATACTAAAAGGATGCTATGAATGGCTAGGGACACCTTTATTACATATCTATAATAATATACTCACAAACGCACAATTTCCGGAAAAATGGAAATTATCATTATACTCTCCTATACACAAATCTGGAGATAAAAATATTGTTGAGAACTACAGGGGTGTTTCGATTATGTGTGCTGTTTCTAAGGTTTTTGAACAGATAATATATCTGAAAATTTATAATCACGTAAAAAATAATATAATTGTTGATCAACAGCATGGATTTACGTCGGGACGCTCAATAAACACAAATTTATTTAATTTTGCGGAAGTTGTAAACGATACGTTCCAGGATCGATTACAACTGGATGTCATATATACAGATTTTAAAAAAGCTTTCGATCAAATGAATCACGACATATTGCTTAAAAAATTACACAAGTATGGAATGTCAAATAATTTATTGAAACTTATATCAAACTATCTACGTAACAGGCATTTTGTAGTAAAATATAACGGAAATACATCTGGATAATTCCATGCAAACTCGGGAGTTCCACAAGGATCAAACCTTGGTCCGATGTTGTTTGTTTTATTTATCAATGATCTTCCAGGTTATGTTTCGAATTCTGAGAGTTTGGTATTTGCAGATGACTTCAAGATGTTTAGGAAGATTCAGACTGTTCGGGATTGCATACTACTACAAAAAGATATAAACAGCATAATTAGATGGAGCAAGGAGAATAAATTACGTTTTAATGTTGAAAAATGTTGTGTTATGTCTATATCTAAGAAAAAGGAGTGTATCATTTTTGATTATCTCATGGACCAAGAAGTATTAGAAAGGAAGGATGAAGTTAAGGATCTTGGAATTATCTATAATAGTCAAATGTCTTTCTTTGCACATATACAAAAATCAGTCAGGAGTGCCAATCGTATAATGGGTCTAGTCTTCAGACAAAGCATTCTTTTCTCAAATACAGAGACTATAAAAAAGTTGTTCAATACCTTAGTAAGACCTAAACTTGAGTTTGGGTCTATGATCTGGGGAGATCAACCCCAAATGTACCTGGAAAATATTGAGAAAGTGCAGAACAAATACTTACGGTTCTTGTATTATAAAAAATATAAGCATTGGCCGGATTATAGAACAATCAGAACAACTAGATTACGGGAAGAATTTGATGTTATGTCTATCACTGGTCGGCGTAAATTAAACATGATGATTTTCTTGTATAAAATAATAAATTGTATGTCGACATCAAGTAATTTATTGTACTCAATTCCTTTCAAAGTTCCGTCAAGGTTAACTCGATCCTCCTTATTGTTTGGGAGATTAAGAATGTCAGTTTGTTCTCCTCTGGAGACCATGTTAAAACTTGCCAATAGGATAAATAATGTTACTGAAATAGATTGGACAATGTCAATTAGACAATTCAAGAAAAATATTTGTGAACATATTAAAAAGTTCGGTGTATGAAGGGACACTTTTGGAAATTAGTCGTCTTTGTCTTTATTCTCTGCATCAATCAATATCACTGCTTCATGTATAAATAGTCATACTATATAATGTTAGTATAGAATTTTGGAATTGTTAATACTTATTCCATGTAATTAGGTTATACAACCTGTTTGGAATAAATAAATAAATAAATAAATAAATAAATAAGTGCATTTCTTTGTATAAAGTTAAAAGTTAAAAAAAGTTTGTTATTTTATAGTGTTTATAGTGTTTATAGTGTTTTGGAAACTAAAAGGAGAAAAAAGTAAGATCGTTAATTAATTATTAGTTCATACTGAAAGGCTTGTCTCTATTTATTGGTTCCTCTATATATTTCTGATGTCAGTTGTAGTTTATTAAATATTACTGGATTGTTGACGAGATTGCAGTGTATTTATTTTTGCCCAGAACCGGCTACTTCGGAGACGCAGTCCGCTAATCGAAGGCGAATTTAACCAAACTGTGTTATGGTAAAACGGCCGTAACAATATGATCCAAACAGGTCTCTCCTCAATTATGATTGGGTCGTGTTACATAATTCAGTGTAACATAATTCATAGTGCTGTTATAATTGTATTCACTTAAGACTCATGTAGGCGTTGGCATTATCATCTTTGTCCAGCAAATCAATATTTATCTCCCACAAGTATATGATAGTTATTGTTACCACCAGTTCAAGTAGCTATATACTGTTCAAGATCATTAATGAAGATGTTTATGTTAGACGAGAGTGAGCGATTAATGGAAATAATTAAAATATTTATTTCAATAGTTCTATCTTCACTTTCAATTACTTTGAATTCTCCAATATTACTTACTTTGGAAGTAAATGGGAAGTTGGACCTAATAAAAACTACCACTCCGTCAATTCAATAAAAATGTCCGTCATTTCAATACATTTCATAACCATCAAAATTAAATAAGTTCAAGTCAGCTATTTGAAATGTTTCCGTAAGTACTATGGCACTAAACTTATGTCTTAATTGATACGTTAAGCTGGTCAAAATTTTTGTTAATGCTACGAATGTTGTGATGAAATATACTGAACATCGTCCTCTCTTTCTAATAAGTCAAATTATATTGGATGATTGTGTCAATATTGTGTGTTATTATTGGTTCATACGTATTTTCTCAGATATAAGGATCCATATAACATAACTAACAGTAATGCGACATTAACAATAGACTATAGTTCAAATTAGTGATGAAAAGAAGAAAAAACCAATTGGAACAAATTTAAATAGAAACATGACAAATCACGTAAAACAAATAAACCATGTAATGATAAAATGAGTGCGAAATCTTATGTAACTGAATTTTAAATTACAATGTAAAAATTACTAAATACAATTAAACACTAAAAATTTGAACACTATAAAATTTATCTTGAGCTAGAGCTTGTTCTGCCTTTATTTCCCTGCAGGTGTGTGACAACATTGGGTTTATCAGTTTTCCGTAGTAAAAGTTTCTTCTCCTTAGGTTTTCGTATAGATGCTACCTGTGTTTGCTGTACTGGTTTTTGATTGAATCTGGTGACGGTGGTGCACTAGTACTTTTATTAATTTGCTTATCAAACTCAACCAAGTCTTCAATTCTTTAAGGAATGTTATGAAAGTCAAGAATTTTACCTTTGATGTAGCACTCTCTATTGTCCTCTATTGCAAGTTTCAAGTGTTTTCCCAAGCTTTTATTCTCTTCCTTTGTTGTTGCGTTTTGTCGTTTGCAATTTCCTTTCAATTTAAAGCAGTGTTTAGGTACCTACGAGTACTTCATTATTTTTCCAGTTAGTTGAAAATTCAACCTTTCAAGGACACTTCGAGTGTTTACCTAGTTAACAAATGATTTTCTGAGGCCTTTATTTGTGATTTATGCTCGGTTCTGTTTCGTAAAATCTCGTCTCGTAATAATTCCAAAGTTACAGTCTGATTATTTTCCATTTCATCTAAGACAGAAAATTGTGTATGGGCAGCTTTAAGATAATAAGTATTTGAAGATAAAATATTAAGGTTAGACGACTGTAAAATTCATCAAACTTTTCAGGTTTTCTTCAATCTTCTTGATAAGCGGTGTCTTGTAAATAATACTCGATGGTTTTAATTTTGTTGGTTTTATTGTAATAATTATAGAAAATGAAAATTCATTTTAACAAACTTACATTGCTCATACCATCGACATGATACTTCATAACTGACATATGTCACCAACTGGCGTGGAACATAAAACACATACAATGTATATAACGGATTTTAGCGCTCCGTGTAGTGCACTGATGTTGTTCGTTCTAACACGGTGTACTTTGATGTATATTTCCCTTGTACGAACTTAAATAGTTATTTATTATACAAGGGAAAAAAGTATTAGATTTTAGCTCGAGGTTATGTTGTCTCCCGACGCGAAGCGGAGAGAGCTAAAATCTAATATTTTTCCCGTGTATAATACACTATTTTTTTCTGTGACAGGAAAAACGACGATTTAATAGTGAAAGAACATATTATTACAATATATTGAAGTCAGAATGTTATCGATATGAAATTTGAATTTTTAAACTAGTAAGCTGTTGTAGTTATAGCGACAATTAGACCTGCGTTGCTAAGGAAAACTTCAAAGTAATCCAATATATGTCAATTTAATTCTGTCATTTGATTCAAAAATTGCGAACTCAGTGATTGTTTAGTAGTTATTTTGAAAAATATAAAGTTAAAAAATGTCTGATTCCGAGTTTTCTCCGACTCTTGATATAAAGGAAATGAAACTTATATTCAATAAACTATTCTAAAATCAAATATCTTCCTTTATCTATATGTATATATATCCGGGAAAAAAGTAATTTCGTGAAAAGTTGTATTTTGTTACCTGTCAACAGAGATAAAATGTCATTTTTTTTTAGAATTATTTATTTGTTGTACATACCGGCCCTATATAGGAGTATAGTTTATTTTATAGTTTATTTGATAGATTGTTCAACTTCACACAAGGCGACCTCTCTTCACTTTACATTCATTTATTGTGTTTGTAGTGAAAGAAATTAATGTAATGTCCATTCTTATTTTAGAATTCCATTCTCAGATGATTCTGATTGTAGAATAAATACGTTAACGTCCTCATTTCATTGTAGAGCCTGAGCAATTAATCAACAGCTGCTGGTCGCACGGGAAAAGGAGGTACTTCCAATCGACCATTTATGGATGCAGCCTTCTTGTCCAGCATTTTCCAGCGCAAAATGCATAGGTACGTCCCGTTTAACTTATAGGATTTTTCAAAGTGTTTATTTTATATTCTAATTACTAGTAACTACCCCTTTAACATCAATTCATACAGTGAAACCAAAACCTTTTCATAAAATTCACATGTTATTTTTATAACAAGTGTAGTTGATAATTTGTGCATGGAAGAATTGAATAAACACTTTAAAATTTCTATTTTCAAAGATTATAAAAGTAAATTCATTTCATAGATAAATGTCCTAGTAATATCAGTATCAATTAAATACAAATCAACTCTACTATTTTATTGATAAGATACCATATAAGCAAGTAATGTACCTCTTAACTAATCACATGCATTGATGTTCTTTTTCCGTTAACTAATATTGTATATTTAGCAATTTCTTAAAAGTAGCATATTTTTACTTTATAACGGTACCTTAAAGTTTAAAATCGGTGCACAGAAAGCGAAGTTAGATAACTTTAACTGGTATACTGTAATGATTAAGATATAAAGTTGGAATTGTCATAAACAAAAACTTTATTAGATAGTAACTAAAAGTTAACAGTAAAAAACAAATAAGAACATGTTTTAGGACATTCTAAAACAAATGTTTGGTCTATACATTTGTGGAATCGAACCATTAAGTTGTCAAATGCTGCTGTCAGCATTTCAAGAGGAATATTTTTCATTACCTGCCGTATGTTATTTTTTAATTCCTCAATAGTAGCAGGCATCGGGTTGTATACTCTATCTTTCACATATCCCCATACAAAAAAATCTGGAACAGTCAGGTCTGGATAATTTGGAGCCCATTCTATTGGATCACTCCTACCAATCCAATTATTTCCAAATTGTTGGTTAACAGATTCTCCTGATATGCTGGAATAATGGGGTGGAGCCCCGTCTTGTTGAAAGTAAACATTTTAGTTTAAAATACCATCTTGTTCTAACTGGGGATAGAAAAAGTTTTCCAACATATCGGTATAATTATTACCACGAACGGTATTTTCTGCAAAAAAGAAAGGCCCATAAAATTTTCACGAGACACTGCACACCAAACATTAACTTTAGAAAATTCTCTTTCATGTTGATGAAATTCTCTTGGATTTTCTAATCCCCAAATTACAATTATGTTTATTAACTCCTACATTTATATGGAACGCAGCCTCACCAGACATGATAATTCTAAAATTTGAATATGTTCTGTACAAACACTCTTTTAGCATGGTCCCGATCGTTAATTTTTTGTAGAACTTGAATTTTGTAAGGTTCAAATTTGAGAACTTATAGAATTCTAAAAACTTTAGTTTTGTCCATTTCCAAATTTGATGCTATTTTTCTAATTGAAAAGTTTGGATTTCTGTGTACAAGCTCATAAACAGATAACATTTCTTCTAAATTTGCATTTACAGTTCTCCTTTTTCTAGATATAGAAGCAGTATTCCTAAATTTGGTTAACCATGTTTCAATGGTATTTGTAGCAGGAGGATTTCTATTGAACTGTCTTCTAAATCGTCTTCTAGTCTGAACATAGAATTGAGTTTGGGCATATAAAAATATAGTTTGAGATTTTTCTTGTGCTGTATACTGCATCATGAGAGATTCAATACTTCAATTTTATTGAATATAAAACACAATGTGACGTTCTGTCAATGATCGCAATATCTTTGTGATGTAACATATCAACGCCTCCTTGATTATTATTTATTAATAAGATATCTGAATCATTACAGTATCCCAGTTAAAGTTATCTAACTTCGCTTTCTGTGCACCGATTCTAAACTTTAAGGTATCGTTATAAAGTAAAAATATACGTCTTTTAAGAAATTGATAAATATACAGGGTGTTCCATTTAAAAATTTACATCTACTGTATTCTGAAGCTATGCCACTTTTCTAGCGGGTAAACCGGAAGTAAACCATTTATATGAATGTGTCACAACAAAACTTACGGTAATTTTAAACCTAACTGTGACAACCGCATCTTATTATCTAGAATCGTTTCGAAGATATAAGCTCTTAAAAACAGTCAGAATATAATGAGACACCCAGTATATCGTGAATGATACTACACTACATCGGAACGTTAGAAACATATTCGTGAATTTCCTTCTTCATCGAATCAGTCAGCACTACTTGTAAACTATTTCTATTGAGAACAATATTAGTCAAACACACGCGATATAATTTCCGTGGAATTACGATGTAGGAACGACCGTACTCAATCACGAAGCGCATTGATATTTGTTTACGATATTCTAAACGGGGAACCAAATAAAATATAACAAATATATCAAAACGTTCGAGATATCTTGATGTAAACTCCAACTCCAAGAATATTTTTTTATCTTGTATTTTGAAGAATGTGTGAGTGAGTACGGAGGTACCGGTATAGCAAGAAAAAAAGTCTCTATACACCAATAGCCAGATTTAATCACGCTTCAACTATTCGCTGGCAATGTACATCCACACTTGCGTTAATAATACATCCGGGCTGGCGATGATATCAGTTGTAGTCATCACCAGAGCAGCATTCATACTATCCAAGATTATGCTAAGTTAAAACAGACGTGATATCAGGTATATCAAACAAGCCTGATTGGCATAGTTCAGAAAATAAGAAATTACATTGTAACTGATTTTTTGGTCATTTGAAAATGATATGGTCCAAAAGTTGCTTCTGCTCTTAGTGTTCATAATGTTCGGTGAAAATAACATTGTTACAAGTTATATTGTTATGAAAATACACATTGAAGCCGACCCTGTTCTAGTTCGATATCTAAAGTTAAAAATTTGGCAGGAGAGCACTAATTTCTGGGTAGGACTATATTTTTTTTGTGATTGTTTTTATGGATATTTTCAAGAAGATCAATTGTTTGTTGGGAGCCGCATACTAGAAATTTCATGAACCCGAAGGTTCGAGAAGGGGATTTAATATATAGGACACTACCTACGAGCGGCGAGTCAGTCTACAATTTAATCTCATAGTGAATAGACGTGAATATAAACATTAATGAAGTATTAAGTATAAGTGAATATACAGTGTATTAATATAAATTAGAAATTAAGTGTGTACATAAATTAAGAATAAATAGTTGAGTGTATAAATAAATTACGTAAGTAGATATACCGTGTGTATAAATTTATCCCACCCGTTGTGTATTTAAATAAATAAGACAAACATTACAATAAGCTTAGGATAACAAGGATGTACAAATTAATTTCTTTTATGGCTGTAACAATCCGAGGAGCTATAGGCAAGTTCTTATACCAATGGTGCTTAGGATGAAATGGTAAAATTAGTGTATATCGGGTAGTTGGTCAAACAGTACTCCTTTCATTTAGTGGTTCGCGTCAAGCTATTGTTCAAAATTATTTTGGTCATCATCATATTAAGTAGATCTGGATAATATTCATTGGACCAGGTTAACTTATCTACCTGTTGTTAAGCTCCAACTTTTTTCCCGAATTTCCTGTATCATTAATTAATTTCAACTTTTCCTTCTAGTGGTTTCTATATTACATAGGTTTTCGGTCAATGCTGATTAGGAAAAATTGGCTCAATTGGTTTAAATTGAATAGGATTAGTCAGACAGTACTCGTTCTATCTAGATGTTCACATTGGTCTAGTTTTCGTTTTAATGTCACTTTATACTTTTCATAGCTTTCAGCGCAAAGAGGAAATCAGGAAGAATGTGAATTTTAGTATGCTTAGTGATTCAAGCAAAGAAGAGACCTTCATTAGTACAAAGGCTTTTGCAGAATATATTGAGAATAACCTATAATCGCATATTCAATTGATATGATTGTTAAGATTTATTTTATTAACATAGTGAGTAGAGATGGATGTTATTTATTGGACCATCTTTACTAACTTACTTATTGTTGCCATTATGCCCAACATATTCCTTCGAATTGATCATTTTTCTCATGCCTTAATTAAAATAGCGACAATGTTATGCCCACCTCTAGAGATTTGAATTTTTACCTGTGGTGAAAAAGGTTATGAAAGAGGGGATATAGTTGGAGCATCGATTAGATACCTCAAATAAAAATATGGCTGAAATAGTAATAACGAATTTTTTTAACAAGTGGAGTGCTTCCTGTGGTGGATGGTAACACTCCTCTAACATCTCAAGAGAGGAGAAATAAGTACAGGCTACATATATTTCCTATTAAAACCAAATATTCTTATCCATAATCAGTCAACTCATCCATGTACATTACACTGATTAGATGGTATTTTCCGCTGTTCTGAATTTCATCTAAACACATTTATATTTTTTCTATAAATATTGTGAACTATTAGTAACAAATAAGTTTACGGGACATTACTCGATTAAAGCTGATTTCATAAGGATTTATGGCATTTTTTGTGCTTTTGATAATTTAAAAGCACAAGAGTGGCATATTTTTCCCAAATTTCTATAAACCATACGTGCTTTCAATTATTGTTTTTCTTAAAAAATCCTTTGTAAAATCAGCTTTAATCGACGGGACAATTTTTATTTTTCAGAAAAGCAGTAAGGGTGAAAAAGTATTGCGAAACTTTGAGAACTACACCTATTCCATGTTCCAAGTTGATAGCTTCAGCTCTAAATATTTATTGGTCCCTTATATGAAAGAGGTGCACTTAAATCATTGATGCCCATACCTCGAGCAACATTTCTGTTCAGAACATTTCAAAATAGGTAAGTCCATTTCCACCTATAGAAAAGTGTTTTTTTATACCAAAATAAATATTTTAAAAAATTACTCGGTTCACATATTCACAAATTTTAATCATATCGTTGGATACATGTTGTTTTCATCAATTTGTTATCAGTTTTACAATAAATGTAGTTAATAATTTGTACATTGGCGAATAAAATGAATGCTTTCAGAATTTCTATTATGAGTAATCAATTAATATTCAATATTTGGATCATATTGCGGATAGTTGGGTGAATATGGCAACACAGCAGAAAGCTCGCTTAAAATTAACTACAAAGTATGAGTTTATTCGTTGTTGTGAGCATATTCGTTTCAGGTTAACACTTCAATTATGCTGTTTTTTCTCGAATTGCTATAAGTATTTAATAAATATTCATCAGCTCCTCTACAACAAGTGTAATTTTGCAAAATAATCGACATGATACAAAGAAAAACAATATTTTAGCATTTGTTCAAGGTTAACATTATTTTGGCTTTCAGTTGGCTCATTTGAACTGCCGAACATTTTAAATGGGTTTCTTTATATAGATTTCCTTCAAGAACAGGTACACGAATTACTCTCGTATATATCTCGTGTCTTGAGGGAAAACATGCAGTTCATACCAGACGGGACACTACAGCATTAGACGTTATTGCTTGTCCACCAAGAATTCCTAATTTGAACCCTTGGTTTTTTCAGTGTGGACGCAAAGAAAGAAAGAAAATTTGGGAAGAATAATGTATCTTCTTCCATAATTGCAAGAGAAACAAAAAGAGCCGCGGGCGTGATTAAAAATTATACGGAAGTGTTATTTTGAATGGGAATTTCGAACACTTGGTTTATTATTTTGTTTTGATGATACACATTATTCTTAAAATTCAAAATACTCGAAACTTTTTGAAATCAAATAACTCTGAGAAGTCATGACATTTAGACAATTTAATAATGGCTTTTCTATGTAGAATTAAATGGTTTTTATTTTCCACTTCTTCAATCACAACTGAACAGACAAATGTTTCCAAATAGACTGTATCGAAACAAAAAAAATATCGCGGAAAACAAATGCTTAATTTAAACTTTATTAAAACCATTCAATATTAGTAACACGCATATCTCATATAATCCTTATATTTTCGTCCCAATGATAAAATAAACGGTTTAAAAGATTAAAACTAACTTTTTTGTATTTATACACTCCGGAGGCTGTATCCTGCTAACAAACCGAAATTTCTCCATAGCAACCATTGGACTGAATCTAGTGAGTTGATAGTCAATTGGGTTCATCTGTGAGAGGCCCTTAACAATATCCACTCATAAAATTGGTCACTTGTATACACTCCGGAGGCTGCATCGTGCTAACAAACCGAAATTTCTCAAAAAATTTACAAAAAATGTTGTTTTTCAAGAACCATAGTACCCGTTGTACTAGTTCTAGTGAAGTGGATATCAATAGGGTTTATCTGTAAGATGCCCTGAACAATATTCAATCAAAAATTTGTCATTTGTATACACTCCTGAGGCTGTATCGTGCTAAAAAACATAAATTTCTCCAAAAATATCCAAAAAATATGGTATTTCATATACCATACCACCCGTTGTACTGGCTCGGGTGGGCTGAAAATCAATCGAGTTCATCTGTGAGAAGTCCTGAACAATACTCAATCATAAAATTGGTGACTTATTGCACTTCGGAGGCTTTATCGTGCTAACAAGACATGCTACAAAAAGTGGCCGACGACAAAATAATGATAGCTAATCTTTTGCGCTTAAATTTACTATTTGTGATTATTGCAGGATTTCCTTTTCATTTGAGATAGATGCTAGTAGCGCTAGTGTGCCCTACTCGGTACATTCTAATACGTACTTTCCTTCTTCAGTGTATACCAAGCAGATTTAACGTTCCGACCGTTTTTCAGTTTGACTGGAATTCATTATTTTGCTTTTCCCAGTGAATTGCTAGTCTTCTATCTGTTGCTTAGCTGTGCGTGAAATGATTTTAAGCAGCCTATTGCTAATTATGCTTCCCACCCTGCTAAGTTAGTTGCGTAATTGCTCGAAATTGTGATGGAACCCATTCTATGGTTCTTTGCTCTCAATAGAAGAAAAGGGCATTGATGTAGATTCCGCTGTATTATGTTATAATCTGATTTATGCTTTATATTTACCATATGATTGTAGAGTACTCTTCGGATTACTAGGGTTGGGTATGGTGTCCACAAAATGATTTCATCATTCACCATATTTCGAATTCATTGCATCACTCATATAAATGTGTATTTGATAAAGTTGACTGTTAGACTTATGTAACACTTTCAGCGTTTAAGTTCAAGAAATTCCATTTGCAATAAATAAGTTGTGACAGATCTTTGATTGAACGATTTAAAAAGGCACAAAACATACTTGAGATGAACTGACAGTAAGCAAATTAAATGGAAGATGATTCTAAAACTCCGCGTGAATTTGATGGGAGATTATGCTAATAAATGATTCACACGAATGTTGACATTTCTTTCATGCGATCTTTTCATTGATCAATTCAAGACTATGAGTGCAACATTAAAAATTTATATTCAGTTACAAAGAAGGAATTATTGAGATGAATTGGACAAACAAACATCATGAACATATTAGAAGTGACATTAAAGACTTGTGAATGCATACATGGTTTTTAAAACATAAGATTCCAAGTCAAAACACGAAAATGAGAATCAAAAACCAGACGTCCTATCACATATACTCTAAATAATTACAGAAAGAAAGAAAAAAGTAGAAGAACCTAAACAAGAAACACCTGATAGGAAGACGGGAATCAGTAACGAAGATCGTGATAAGAAAACTTTATATTGCACAACAATTTATTTTATCCTAAAGAATTGCTTCATAAATTACTAACATAGGTGAAATTTCTTCTTTCTAACTGAATATATATATATATATATATATATATATATATATATATATATATATATATATATATATATATATATATATGTATATATATATATTGCAATCATAGTATTGAATGGATCATTGTAAAGCTAGCATGAAAGAAATGTTGACATTCGTCTAAATAATTGATTAGCACAATCGTCCTTCAAATTCACACGGAGGTTTAGATTTATCTTCCATTTAATTTGCTTACAACGCTTCATTTTGTCAGTTAATATCAAGTGTGTTTTGCGATTTCACAAATTATGCTTTGCAAATGGAATTTCTTGAACTGATTTTCAATTAATGTATAAATATCTAAAATATAACCCATGAAATCCAAAGAAAACTGATTAAACACAAATGGCAAAATAGACAGAGTGGAAAACTGAACGACAACATGATTAAAGAGTACGATGGACAAATACATCCGCACAACAAATTCACTTAAGCTAACAAAAGGTAAAGAAGAAAAGAAATGTAAGGGTATAGAGGAAAAGCTACGAAGGACTAACTGAGAAATAGCCTATACTGTTACATTTCTTTTGTTAGTTTATGTGAATTTGGGTTGCGGATGTATTTCTCCATCGTACTCTTTGATCTTGTTGTCGTTCAGTTTTCCACTCTGTGTATTTTGCCATATGTGTCTAATCAATTTTGTTAGGATTTTATGGGTTACATTTTAGATAATTGTCCACTATCTATTATCCCCATTATTTTGCGTGTCGTGGTTTCTAGATCTTGGAATACACTTAAGCGCTAAAGTTTTATTTAGCTTCATTTTTAATTTTATTTACATTTATTTATTGTGTTTGTAGTGAAAGAAATTCAGTTCAATTCATATTTTAGAATTCAATTTACAGATGATTCTGATTGAAGAATTAATACCATATACCAATACCCATTTCAATGTAGAGCCTAAGCAAATTATCAATAGCTGCTGGTCGCACAGGAGTACGAAGTAATTCCAAATCGACCATTTGTTGATGCACACCTTTTGTCCAACATTTTCCAGCGCAAAATGCGTAAATAAGCCCCGTTTAACTTATCGGATTTATCAAAGTGTTTATTTTATGTCAACAACAATGCATACAGTGAAACCAAAACTTTTTCATAAAATTCACATAGGTACTGTTATTCTTATAACCAGTGTACTTGATAATTTGACCATGAGGGAATTGAATAAACGAAAATTTCTATTTTTAGAGATTATTAAGGAAAATTGATTTCATAGGTAAATCTCCTAATTATATCAGTATCACTGAAATACAAATCAACTCTACTATTATATTGTAATGTTTTTCTTATTTATTTATGTTTTTATTACGACGGGTGGGATAAATTCATACACACGGTAGGTCTACTCACATAATATATATTCACTAAACTAATCACTAATTTATATAAACACTTCACTACTGTTTATTTACTTAGACTTAATTTATATAAATACTTCACTATTTACTTGATCGCTGTTTATATCACGAGATCAAATTATAATCTAACTTCTCCCGCTGGTCGGTAGTATTTATATATCAAATGTCTTTTATTCCCGAACCTTCTAGAGTGCGGCTCACAAATACAATGGTCCTACCTGGAAGTATCTAGATAAGACTAGTCGCAAAAAAATAATGGTAAACGGTTCGGAGAAATCCCTGCGCATTCGCCAAAATTTTAACTTCTATATATAGCTTAGGCAGAGTCGGATTCAGGGGCTACACCAGTATGCGATTTCGTAACATTACCCCCTCCTTAAAAGCAAGTTCCTCCTGGAACATCTTTGTAACCGGAACTGGATGTTAAAATCGGCAACTGGAAACGTATGGAAATAACAGGGCACCGTCTTCAACGGGTACCGATAACGAGGGGTATAGCTGCAAATTAATATGTGGACACCGTTATCTTGGAAGATCACCTCTATCATGTTCCTGATGACTCGCCAATCCAACTGGTTGCTCTCTATCCTGGGCATTGCTAGTTTCTCCACGTGGGATTCCAGCACATGATCTGGAAGGATTCGCAGCGCTTCCCACACATCTCGGTAGGTGGATCGATCTGGAAATTCGTTTCTAGTTACCAGGTAGAAGACGTACCGCGAATTGTGTCTCAGTGTCTTGCAAGGGGCTGGCATCTGATCATCATGTCTATCTAATTGTCCAAACTTCTTTCGAATGACGGTTGCCAAGCCTAGTGCGTGTTTGTTACTAACGGAGATGTTATGTACCAGTGCTTTTCCGGGAACGTGAACAAATCTCGTCTTTTTTCTGTAGTGACTCCGTATCTAGCTCTCCCGGTACCCCCGTATGCGGCCATAAATGCTTCGAAGGCTGGGTCAGACTCTTGTTGTACATGGTTGATCACCCCTTCCTCTTCGTCATGGTCTCCTTCGAATGGCGCTAGTCGGTTTTGGCGAACTACTCTCGGTTTTTCATTGGGGATCTTGCTTACACGATAGGTGATGTCGTTGATCCTCTTCTTGATAAGTATGGACGTTCCCAGGATTTCTGTAATTTTGGAGAAAGTCCTGTCGGGTCGTGTTCTCTTCTTTAAAACTGCCTTCTGTTGCCCGCGTATCATACCATACCGTTTTTCATTCTATCTGTGGCAACTTGAAGATTCGTTCGAACCAATTCGTGCACATCGTCCATCCTTCTTCTCAATTAGATCACGTAATCTTCTCCTGCTAAATCTTCGCCAGGCCGACAGCTAAAATCCAGGTCACAAAGGAGCCTAATTTCGCGTCCAAAGGATTTTTGCCCGTCGACTCATTTATGGCAGATCGATAAACCAATGCAAATAGGGAAAGATACTGGTCCCAATCTCTCTGGACAGGTATTTTCCAATGGCCGTCTTCATTCTTTCGACTATTCAATCTGATTGTGGATGCAACGCTGTTGTCCTTGTCTTCTTCATTCCCAGCTTGTCACATATTTCCTGGAATACCTGGATCTCAAAATTTCTTTCTTGATCGCTGTGAACTTCCAAGGGCAGTCCATATCGGCTAATAAATTCTTTCGCCAATATATCCGCGACAGTTGTGGCCTCTTGATTCGGAATCGCGTGAATTTCCACCCACTTTAGTGAAATAATCCATTTCCACCAGGATGTATTTACCACCATTTTCTGTCGTCAGAAATGGTCTAGCGGTGTCTAAACCAATCCTTTCGAAATGGCTTGCAACATTATATTATTTCATGGGTGCCTCTCATTTGCGATGCGGTCCATTACTCGTAGCACAAGTCGTACATTTCTTACACCAGTCCTTCACATCGTCGGAGCTGTTCATCCAATAAAACCTTTTCAACAGCCCTACTTCCACTGAGCCCAATATGCCTTGCGTGTCGGTGAAAATCTTGACACTTCTTGTCAGTTAGGTCGCCGATTTTCTTCCTTCCATTGCCTAATCTTCTTTAGGCGAAGATCATTCTCCTGATCTTCTCTGATCCTGGTGGGTGACCGTTTTTCGTTGACTACAGTAGTTCTTAAAACTGTAGCTTCCCTAGATTCCTCCTTGTTGCAGTGGGAGCAGTCTGTTGGGCACGGCCGTCTGGACAGGGAGTCGGCATTTCGATGACTCACACCAGCTCGATGTTCGATGTTGAAATCGTACTCTTGAAGTCGTTCAATCAATCTAGCAATCTGGCCCTCGGGAATCTTGACCTGAATTAACCACTTGAGTGCTGCGTGATCAGGCCGGATTAAGTACCTCCTACCATAGAGATGCCGGTAAAAGTGTTCCACGGACTTCACTACCGCCAAAAGTTCTCTTCTTGTGACGCAGTAATTTCGTTCTGGTTTGGAGAGGACTTTTCTGAAATATATCATCACTCTTTTTTGCCCTCCTTGGATCTGTGAAAGCACTCCTCCAATTCCTACGTTGCATGCGTCAGTGTCAAGAATAAAGTCTCCCTCTGATAATGGATATCCTAATATCGGCGCCGTGGTTAAATGCCTCTCCAAGGTTTCAAAAGCCGTTTAAAAGTCTTCGTCCCATTGGAAAGCTCTTGTTTCTTCTGTTAGTCGAGTTAGGGGGTTGGCAATACTTCCAAACTTTCTGATAAATCTTCTATAGTATGTACAGAGCCAGAGACCATTGCTGAATGGAAGCAATTTTCGCCACTCCTTCATTGCTCACTATATGACCTAGATAGTTGACTCGGTTTTGGAATAGCTGACATTCCTTCGGGTTCAACACAAGCTGGGCAGCTTGGATTCGTTTGAATACGTCTTCCAATTTCTTCGTCGTTCGATGTCGTCCAAACAGACCAGGCATGTCATCCAAGACAACTCTCTCACGACATTCTCCATGAATGTTTCAAATGTCGCAGGCGCATTACAGAGCCCAAATGGCATGACGTTAGATTGCCATGATTCAGATCCGGCCGTAGAAGCAGGCTTCTCTTTGTCTTTTGGGTCCATTTCTACTTGCCAATAACCATACTTCAGGTCCAAGGTGGAAAACAGCCAAAATGTCTAGCGTATCGTTGATTCGAGGCAGAGGATAGCTGTCTTTCTTCGTTACGTTGTTTAGCTGGCGATAGTCCACGCATAATCTTGTAGTTCCATCCTTTTTCTTGACGAGCACCACTTGAGACACCCATGGAGTAGTAGATGGTTCTATAACTTCCTCTTCTTCCATTTCTGGAATTATTCTTTCAGCTTCCTCTCTCTTCGCTCGTGGTAGTCTTCGAGCTGATTGGCCTAATTGGATTGATATCACCAGTAACGATTTTGTGTTTGACGACTGATATTCTACCAGTCTTTCCTCCTTTTAGTACGAATAGATCTCGATACTGCAAGAGAAATTCTCTCATTCTCTTTTTTCCAGCTCGATTCAAGGATTGACATGCTACTGATAACATATGTTCTAATTTGGCATTAGAATTATCAGTGGTGGTTGTTTGACGAACTATAGACGTCACTGGTACGCAGGATCCAATCTTGGTTTCCTTCTTGATGGTAATTGGGTAATCGTTCACGTTTATCAATCGTACTGGGAACTCCTTCGCCGACGTAACCAATCCTTTTCAAATTAGTTCTCCTTTGCCAACTGCTTCGTCGTGGTTCCTTGGCTCCATCATAACCAGTGTACCTTCCTCAATGTTCCCTGTAGCCGTGCTACTATCATGGTTTCGCTTCGTGCAGTTAGAACGGTATTTTCGTGTACAGCTGCCAAGACCGTGCTTCTCTGATATGGATGAAGGAATTCCTTCTCGGATCCCACTTTATTGGTTCTATTTCTAAAGTCCAATTGGAAACCATGTAGATTCATCACGTCCATTCCCAGAATCACATCTTATTCGATTTCAGCTACGATTACCGTATGTGTGAATTTTTCTGCGCCAATTCCCAATTGGATTTGTGTCTCCCCTTGAACGTTGGCACTCTCTCCTGTGGCGGTCCGCAGTCGTAGTCTCGTTGGTAAAAGCTTCTTCTCGAAGTTTATTATCTCTGGTCGTATAATGGTTGCTCCATTGTCTACCAGCAGAGTATATCTCTTGCCACTCACTTCGACATCTACATATACACTGTCGTTGCGACATCTAAAAGAAGCGATCAGTATGAGAGGGTCTTTGGAACGCTATTGAGTCGGTGCTGCCCCTTCTAGTTTTCCTGTGGCTGGGGTTCTTCGTTTGCAGGAGTCCTGTGGCGCTTACACGAAATGCGTACATGCCCTAGCTCGCCACAATTCCAGCATCTGATCTTTCTCGGCTTCATGTCCATCATACTTTTTATCAAACTAACGATCTGGTCAAATCTGTCCTCGTCACCTTCTTCTCGGATAGTGTTAACTTTGTTTTAACTCGAAGCCTTCGTTGCTGCTTCAGATTGAAGAGCAGCTGTCAATGCCTCGACTAATGTTTTGGTATGGGCTAAACGAAGCGTCCTCTGCATATCAGGGTCACGTGAGCCATCAATAAAGGCCTGGATACCCAGACATACCAACATGTTCTCTGGTGCTGATGGATAAGCAAATCGAACTAGTCGGGCAATATTCACTTCGTACTCTTGAAGGGTTTCATCACGTTTCTGCCTTCGGTTCTTCAGCTGGGATTGGTACAAATGTTCTAAATGCTCGTGACCGTATCGCATGTCCAACCTCTTCTTCAGATGCTCAAAGTCATCCATTTCTTCCAAAGATATCATCTGAAGTACATCTAAGGCATCTCCCCGAAGCGCAATGGTTAAGTTTACTGCCTTCTCCTGTGGTACCAATTATTTACTCTAGCGGCTGCTTCAAACTGTTTAACGTAATTGGTCTATGATGTCTTTCCGTCGAACGTTGGGGCCTTGACTCGGGCAAAACTGCCAATGTCTTCTAACTTAGGGTTTGCTTCTAGTTTGCAAGGTTTTGTTTGCTCTGTCTTTCTTTCTTCCGCTGGCGTGTCTTGGGTTCTGAAATCTGTCATCTTTCTTTCTAACTCCTTGATCTTCTCGTCCATCGTTGTCATTTTATTCTCAATCTTCTCGTCCATCGTTTTCCTCTTATTCTCGATTTTCTCATCCATCGTTGTCATCTTATTTTCGATTTTCTCGTCCATCGTTGTCATCTTATTCTGGATATCTAAGTTTAGGGACGAAATTATTACTTTTCCAACGGACATCGTAGAAATTGAGAAAAAGACCACTTCTAACATGGACTTTCCTTCTTCAATGAATTATATGAAGCAGATTTTACTTTCCGACAGTTTATTGGTTTGATTGGAATTCATTATTTTTCTTTTCCCAGTGACTTGCTATGAAAAAACTTAGCAATATGAAGAGTACTCCAGAATTCTATAGTGTATATAGAGGACAAATAAGATTGTTACATAGTACAGCAACTGTACTAATACACGAAAGACCTACTACAGAAATAACTAATATGGGAAACAACTTCCTCACATAAACTGCTCAGACAAGCTGCACCACACTTATTATATTCAACTCCTACAGGACCAGTATTCGGCTAAAGTCTGTCATGCATAAGTAGTTTTCATAGTTGCGAAATATACATCAACTTCATTTGCTTCTATTGAGAGCTAAGAACTATAGGATGAGTTCCACCACATGTAGTAATTTCAGGCAATTACACAGCTAACTTGGAGGCTGGGAAGCAGGAATCCTGTGCCATAATCAGCAATAGGCTGCTTGAAAACCTTTCACCTACAGCTGAACAAATGATAGAAAATTAGCAAGTCACTGGGCAAAGAAAAATAATGAATTCCAATCAAACCAATAAACTTTCGGAAAGTAAAATCTGCTTCATATAATTATTCACCACAATTTCAAATTGACTGTACCACTCATACAAATGTGTTTTTTATAAAGTTGACTATTAGACTTAAGTAATATTTTCAGCGTTTAAGTTCAAGAAATTCCATTTGCAAAGCATAGTTTGTGAAATCGCAAAACATACTTGATATTAACTGACAAAATGAAGCACTGAAAGCAAATTAAATGGGAGATAAATCTAAAACTCCGCGTTAACGTCGAGGACGATAGTGCTAATCAATTATTTAGACGAATGTCGACATTTCTTTCATGCTAGCTATTCAATAATCAATGCTATACTATGATTGCAACATTAGAATTATATATTCAGTTAGAAAGAAGAAATTACACGAATGTTAGTAGTTTATGAAGCAATTCGTTAGGTTAAAATCAGATTCTTCTACACACTTTTTCCTTTCTTTCTGTAATTATTTCGAGTATATGTGACGCCTGGTTTTTGATTTTCATTTTCGTGTTTTGACTTGGAATCTTATAATTTAAAAACCATGTATGCTTTCAATGTCTCTAATGTCACTTCTAATATGTTCATGATATTTGTTTCTCCAATTTATCTCAATAATTTCTGTATTTCTTTCCAGAACTAACATGTTCTCTATTCCATATTGATTCATTTTCCAGATTCATTTCAACTTGAATTCCAATTATACCTTTTCAGAACTTTGTAAGCTTCGTAGCTTTTCCTCTACACCCTTATATTTATTTTGTTAGCTTACGTGAATTTGTGGTGCGGATGTATTTATCCATCGTACTCTTTGATTTTGTTGTCGTTCAGTTTTCCACTCTGTGTATTTTACCATATGTGTCTAATCAATTTTGTTAGGATTTCATGGGTTACATTTTAGATAATTATCCACTAATTGAAAGTACATTATCCCAATTTTTTTGCATTTGTTCGATGGGATCGTGAACATTCTCTGATGAATTAATATGTGTCGTGGTTTCTAAATCTTGAAATACTTATAAGCCCTACCGCTGTATTTTGCTACATTTTTAATTTTATTTACAATGATTTATTGTGTTTGTAGTGAAAGAAATTCAGTTCCATTCTTATTTTAGAATTCCATTTACAGATGGTTCTGGTTGAAGAATTAATACGTTAACGTCCTCATTCCACTGTTAAGCCTGAGCAATTAATCAACAGTTGCTGGTCGCGCGGGGAAACGAAGTTCTTCCAAATAGACCATTTCATTGTGATAACCTTTGGTTCAACATTTTCCAGCGCAAAGTGCATAGGTAAGTCCCGTTTAACTTATAGGATTTTTCAAAGTGTTTATTTTATATCCTAATTACTAGTAACTACCCTTTTTTCACCAATTCATACAGTGAAACCAAAACCGTTTCATTCAATTCACATACTGTTATTTTTATAATCAGTGTAGTTGATAATTTGTGCATGGAGGAATTGAATAAATACTTTAAAATTTCTATTTTCAGAGATTATAGAGGAAAATGTCCTAGTTATATCAGTATCATTAAAATATTAATAAAATCTACTATTATATTGATAAGATACTATATAAGTTAGTAATGCACATCTCATGCATCCATGTCCTTTTTCCTTCATCTTATATCACATCACCAACCATTCATTTATAAATTCGATTTGTTATGAAGCCAACATCAATTTGTAAATCAAGTGGGGCACGACGTAAGACAAGAAGAGGGGATGATCGCGAGGCAAGAAACATCACAAATTAAGTATATTTTGTGTTACGAATCATCATCGTGATGGTTTTGTCGTGAACAGACTCCCACATCGTGTGCTACTAAATTCGCTGAAACTGGAGAGAATAGTGTGTTTACAAATCTGATTTTTGGAGTTGTTACTGTATTTTGTGTAAGCTATCAAGATTCTGTCTGATTTGAACAACCACATTGAGTTGTAAGTACAATATTTATAATAACTGTTCATCATGACAACAATGCAAATGAAAAAGGGCGAGGACGGAGATCAACTACACCAAGCGATTAAATCTGCAGTCAATAAAATGTGTATGTCAGAGTCGTTCATTACCGAGCTAACTAACTCTATTTTTGAGAAAATTAGTGAAAATATTGAAATGGAGTTGGAGTCATTGAAGAAGAGAACTAGTGAGTTGGAAAAATTAGTCCAAAAACAAGATGACGCCATTAAGTTGATGGTTAAAAATAATGAGAAATATGAGAAATGGATCCGTAAAAACAATATTATAGTCTATGGATTGGAAGAGATACATGATGAGAGTATACTAGATCAAGTGCTACTCATTTTCAATACGAATCTGAGCTTAAATATTAAACAATCTGATATTGGAAGCTGTTATAGATTAGGAAAACCTAATGCAAGGAAATCGCGACCATTGCTGGTAAATTTCTTCAATGGATATACCAGGCAAAATATTTTTTCTAACAAAAAGTATCTTAAAGGTACTAAATATATGATCAAAGAAGATTTAACGAAAGATCAATCAACATTGTATAAGATGGCAATTCAAAAAGCTGGAAAAGAAGGTAAAGTCTGGACACATTCAGGTATCGTCTTCTTGAAATTAGCTGATAACAAGATTATCAAGATTACCTCCATTGATGACATTGCTAAACTTTGATTATGCTAAAATATAAAATTTGTTCTCGATTTATTTGATATATGTCAGATTAATAGTCTGTGTTATTTTTATGAAATCACTTATTAAATAACTATTCAAATACAGAGATTTTAAAAGACTAAAAAGTGGCACATGAGTGCAGATGGGATTCGTTTGTGTTCAATTCTCTATTCAACCGTAGTTAATTACTACTTATTTCAAGTTTTTTTTAATATCTATTTTATTTGATTTTGGAATACTTTTGAATTGTCGTAAGAGATAAATGCTCGGTAATTTATTTATAGGTTGTCTAAATGCAAGGTCCTTCTGCCTTCTTTGCAGTATGTCAAGTTAATTGTAAATGAACATCAATTTGATATATTTTTTATTTGTGAAACATGGTTAAATGAAAATGTAAATAATGACTTAATTAATTTTGATGGGTATATTTTATATAGAAAGGACAGAGGTAGCTTAGGAGGAAGTTTGTGTATTTACGTAAATAATATGATATATAGTGAAGAACTGAATTATCATGCAACGGTATCGGAACAACATTGGGTAAATATAAAAATTAAAAGTAAAATTATTGCTCTTGGTACAATATACAAGCCTCCTAAAATAAATAAGAATTCTTTTATTGCTGAAATGGAAGATATCCTGAGTCTGATTCATCCCACTGTAGATGAGATTATATGCGCTGGAGATTTTAACATAGATTTTTCAAATGCCGATGATATTTATGTGGATAAAATGTCATCTGTGTTTAGAATGCTTTGGTATTGAACAAATCATAGACACTCCTACAAGAATTACAGCTACTACTGCTACCTTACTGAATGGTATTGTAACATCATCTGACTGGGTTATTGACAGGGGAGTTATTCAGGTAACAGGTGTCATTTCTGATCATGATATAGCTACATGTAAAGTGAAACTGAGTGTTGGAAAACATGGCCCCAGAATGATTACGTATAGGTCTTTTAAATATTTTAATGAAGATGATTTTAGAATAGATTTATATAATACTCCATTTTTTGGAATATATGATCAGGAAGGGGCTGATGAAAAAATAACGTTTTTGATCAACTGTCTGATGAACCTCTTCGACAGGCATGTGCCGTTAATAACATCGCGTGTATCTAAGCCTCGAACACCTTGGTTAACTGGTGCTATAAAAGAAATGATGAAAATACGAGATAAAGCGCTGCACAAGTATAAGAAAACTAAACTTGACCATCATTTTCAGTTTTATAAAGACATGAGGAACTACACAAATTCTGCGATTAAAAGAGAATAGAAAGCATTTTTCACATACGAACTTAGTAACAAGAATTTTAAAACTCTTTGGAAAACTGTAAAAACGTATAGTATTATACCTACCAAATCAAGCACAAACCGGACAATTTGAAAAGTCCTGCTGAAATAAATGAATTCTTTATCAACTCATGTTATATGAGAGAACCTCCTGAAGAATTACTTTCGTTGTACAAACTAAGAAAAATAATAGATTCGAATTTTGAATTTCAGGAGGTTAATGATTTATTTATTCACCAAACAATAAATGGTATAAAGACAAATGCTGCCGGTGAAGACAAATTAAATTTGAGACTATTGAAGTTGTGTTGTCCAATATAATTCCTTACATCACACACATTATTAACTTTTGCCTGAGTCATAATATTTTTCCTGAACTGTGGAAAAGAGCCATTGTAAAAGTATTGCCTAAAAAGACTAATCCACTTGAAATTAAGGATTTGCGCCCAATTAGTATACTGCCAACTTTATCTAAGGTACCCGAAAGAGCTATAGAAGTACAACTGAAGAAATATGTTGATCAGTATTCATTATTACCTATAACACAATCTGGATTTCGAAAAAATTATAGTTGTACAACGGCTCTTCTCCATATTATTGACGATGTTGTTAGAGCTTTGGACAAGGGTGAATGCACTGTTCTGGTCTTGCTAGACTTTAGCAGAGCCTTCGATACCATTAACTACAATTTAATGCTGGAAATTCTACATTATATAGGACTTTCCAATAATGCCAGAAACCTTATAGCATCTTACCTTCGAGGACGTAAGCAGATGGTTGGGGTTGACGGACACTCTTCTGGGTATATGGATTTACGGTGCGGAGTCCCTTAGGGTTCCATTCTGGAGCCATTGCTTTTTGCTTTATATACTTCCTTTCTAGTGAAAAATTTTAAGTTGTGTAATGTACACCTGTATGCGGATGATACTCAGCTTTATCATAGTTTCCACCCCAGTACTGTAGTGGAGTCATGTGGGTATATAAATAAGGAACTTAACAGTTTTATTAAAGCTGCAGAGAATCACTGCCTAAGCATTAATTGTAGTAAGTCTAATGTTATACTTTTTGGCAACAAAAATAAAAGAGATGAGATTTCTGATAGTGTACGTATTGTAATATGTAATAAAAAAGGAAACTCTTCAGAATGTAAGCGAAGCTAAAAGTTTAGGTGTAATGTTGGACTCCGATCTAAAATTTGAAAAAAACATAAATCAACTTATACAACGCGCATACCTCACTCTTAAAAATATATATGGCAACCGGCATTTTCTCCCACAACATGTGAAATCAAATCTCTGTGAGTCACTGATACTGTCTATATTTAATTATGCTGATGTACTATATGGACCGTTTTTATCCAACCAATATCAAAGAAAAATACAAAAAGTGCAAAATTCATGTTTACGACTCATATTCGGTATACGCAGAAGAGAACATATTTCACACAAAACGAAAGATAATGGTTGGCTAAATATGGCTAATAGAAGGATTCTACATGCAGCTGTTCTTTTTCAAAAAATAATTTATGATAAAACACCCTCATACTTGCACAGAAAAATTACCTATCGATCTGATCTACATAATTTAAATATCCGATTCAAAGGAACCCTTTCACCTCCAATCTTCAGACTAGAAATTTTCAGGCGCAGTTATTCCTATCAAATATATTCGATTTATAATCAGGTACCTGCCATGTTTAAAACTTACAGATTGCAAAGATTTAAGAAGACCTACAAGAAACATTTATTTTCAATACAACACTGATATCCGTACGATTGAGTTTAGATTTAACTGTAATTTATTTTGTTGTCACACCAACCTAGCGATGTATTCAAGGTTAAGTGGAGAAACAGTTTATAAGCTGATGTTATATCAGCTTGTAAGCTGAACTTCGCCTTTTGCTTTCGACCTTATGTGTATTTTCTTTTTTTTCTTGTATTAATATATGGAAGCAATAAAGTCGTTTATTATTATTATTATACTATCTTTAGACAAAATGTATTATGATAACTGGTCCTACGCATACAACTACTTTTATACAACGGCTTCAATGGAATTGAATGGAAATAGACTTATCAAATACAGTTGCCTAGTATTTATTCCAATCTTGGTTTTGCAAAATGTATTATAATGTAGTACGACCAGTATTCCGTTTATTATCTGTATTAATATGTGAAAAGTCGAATTAATTCAAATAATAATTAAATAAACACTGATATATTTGAAAAATGATTTAATCATCTGAAATATTGATAATTTTTAATAGCTTGCATCTGCAGCAAACACCAAATAAACTATGCACAATCTAAATTTGGCACCAGGTAGATATAATACTATTTTCTCATGCTCCCCCACTAGATTTTGGCTTAGAATGTGTAATGATGTTGGCTTCAAGAATCTTGTGAACAGTTATATCTTTTTTATTTCTATATCTATGCCTAATATCCATGAAATTAACTGTCTCGACCCTTACTTCGTGGAATATGCTCATATTAGTGTTTTTAAATGAAACTCACGGTCTCTAGTTAATTCCACAATATAATAAAAGTTTATGAAAATTCTAAAAAATTGACAATTGTTTCGATAAATCAATATCAACGAAACAATTGTCAATTTTTTAGAATTTTCAATAACTTTTATTATATTGTGGAATTAACTAGAGACCGTGAGTTTCATTTAAAAACCCTAATATCCATGTTTATATATAACGCTACGCATCGTAATATATAAACAAGGCTAATATTCACCCTCAAGATCAAATATATCGTGAATGACACTACACTACATCGGAACGTTTTAAATATATTCGTGAATTTAAGGGAACCAAAAAATTTAGAATAGTTTTATTGGCGTCTAGAGCGAATCGGTCAGCACAACTTGTAAAATGCTTCTATTGAGAACAATATTAGTCAAATACACGCGAGTGAGTTTCCCTGGAATTACGTGGGAACGACCGTACTAATCATGAAGCGCATTGATATTTGTTAACGATATTATTTCTAAAAAGAGAACCAAATAGAATATATCAAAACCAAACAGGGCGTTCGAGAGATCTTGATGTAAAATCCAACCATTTCCAAAAATATTGTTTGATCTTGTTTTTTTGACAAATTTGTGAGTGAGTACGGAGGTACAGGTATAGCAAGAAATGGAATCACTATCGACTAATAGCCGGATTTTATCACGCTTCAACTATTGGCTGGCATTTTCCATCCACATTGCGCTAATCATACATCCGGACTGACGATGATATCAGTTCTATCCACCACGAGAGTAGCATTTATTGTGACGTGCTTTCCTTCCTCAAAAGAATTACGGACGTCACTATGACACCCACGGCTTCGGTACTTCCTAGATTTCCTCGGGCGCCAGATTTTTGGGTTGGTTTACTCCACCGAACTCTCGAAAATACGGCGTCTGTTGTTATTGACCTTGCCGGGATACGTAGTGTGAAAACAGGCTTTAATTCCTTACCACTATCAGAAAATTAAACTACTCGGTACTGGAGAAATTATAAATTTTAATTCAACAAAAAAAAATGAATTTTACATAAATGAGAAATTAAACAAATTTTAGTGTTTTACAAAAATTTTAGAATCTACTACTAAAGATCTACGTTATTAATAAAACCAAAAGCGGACTGACACCAAGCAATAAATATTCTAGCTATTTTACAACGGAGGCGGAAAATAACGTGCAGAATTCTACTAGTACGTAGCAGGTGAAAACAGTACAAAGTTCCTAGTCATAATATGTCAAAATGCACAGAGAAAGCGTTATGGTTGCACTAACAGAGCGTAATAAATCGTTTCCTAGTATTTGTGTACTTGTTAAATAAAGCAGAGGAAAACAATCAATTAACTAGTCTCGGCTGCCGGAATTTTTTAGCGATTTCACTAGATTCAACTAAACTAGCTTTTACAAATCAACACAACGGCCTATCGTACGAAATCAAATATTCCAGATAAAGAAAACTACCAGCAGAATGCGAAAACCTCTCCTTGGTATCCCTGCTCGGCAGCGAATACTTTTGAGATTATTTCGTATCCCTTAAATCAAATCTGCCTTAGAGGCCTCTTGAATTGATCCCTGCTCAGCAGCGAATCCAGACGAGATTTTTCTAAGCAAGTGCAAATGAACTAAACTTTCTTAACAGTACAACGGCCTATTGGGCGGGATTAAATACTCAGACAAAGTAGACTCTAAATGTTCTAACTAAGGTTTTACTGACAAAACAACAGCATATTGTACGAAATCAAATTTTCAGATAAAATAGATTAACAGTAGAATCCGAAAACCTCTCCTTTGTACTCCTGCTCAGCAGCGAATACATTTGAGATTATTTCGTATCCCTTAAATCAAATCTGCCTTAGAGGCCTCTCGAATTGATCCCTGCTCAGCAGCGAATCCAGACGAGATTTTTCTAAGCAAATGCAAATGACCTAAATTTTCTTAACAGTACAACGGCCTATTGGGCGGGATTAAATACTCAGATAAAATAGACTCTAAAATATTTTACTTCGGAATTGTACACAAATACTCTGAATTCAAACGTTAAAAATAAAAGCGGCTAAGTGTTGGATGATAATAGTTATTCACAGAACAATTTTTATATCCACTTACCTGATCCACAAAAACCAGTCACAATATTCGTAAACAAAATGAATATAGTCAAGTGAATAAAAAAAGAAATTAGAACCGAAAAGAGAAAGCAAAAACTAGATTAAAAATTCAAAAGCCGAAAAAGAGAAGCGAACTAGACTAAAATTTAAAAGCCGGAAAAGAAAGAAAATCCCCGTTTACCTGGATGCTACGTCCTTTTATTAATTTCTACGACCCCACTTACGAGATCCCCTTCTTAAAATTTTGAAAAATGCGCGCACATTAGCAGACTGGCTTAAGTGAACTCGACAAAAGAATATACCGGATGTCTCAAAAGTAGTACATTTATATAAAAATAAATACTCATAGGTAAATCTTGAAAGAGAGGCGATTTAATTAGTAAATAAAATGAAATGTATACTGCATGGTATCTGGAAATGAAAACATGAAAAGTAACATCGTTACATCATATTATCCAAGATTATTCTAAACAGGCATGATATCAGAGATATTATAAAACCTGATTGGCGTAGTTCAGAATACAAGAAATTATATTGCAACTAATTTTTTTGGTCATTTGAAAACAATTTTGTCCAAAATTTGCTTTTGCTCTCAGTGTTCACAACGTTCGGTGGCAATAATATTGAAGCAAGTTATATGCTTAGGATACTAAGTATGTACAAATTTCTTTCTTTTATGCCTGTAACAATCCGATGAGCTATAGGCAAGTTCTTATGCCAA
Organism: Galeruca laticollis; assembly: GCA_963921935.1. Classification (NCBI taxonomy): domain Eukaryota; kingdom Metazoa; phylum Arthropoda; class Insecta; order Coleoptera; family Chrysomelidae; genus Galeruca; species Galeruca laticollis. Next base: position 180,806,949 of record OY998180.1, read on the forward strand.
TGTTGCTTAGGATGAAATGGCAATATTAGTGTATATTGGTAGTTAGTCAGAAAGTACTAGTTTCATCTATTGGTTCGCATCAAGCGATTGTTCAAAATTATTTTTGTCATCATCATATTAAGTAGATCTGGATAATATTCATTGGACCAGGTTAACTTATCTACTCGTTGGTAAGCTCCAACTTTTTTCACGGATTTTCTGTATCATCAAATAATTTCTACTTTTCCTTCTAGTGGTTCCAATATTACATAGGTTTTCGGTCAATGCTGCTTAGGAAAAATTGGCTCAATTGGTTTAAATTGAATAGGATTATTCAAATAGTACTCGTTCTTTCTAGAGGTTCACATTGATCTAGTTTGTGTTTCAACGTGACTTCATACTCTTCATAGCTTTTAACGCAGACAGGAAAACAGGAAGAATGTGAATGTTAGTATGCTTAGTGATTCAAGCAAAGAAGAGACCTTCATTAGTGCAACGGCTTTTGCAAAAAATATTGAGCATAACTTATAAAGGTATATTCAATTGATACGTTTGTTAAGATTTATTTTATTAACATAGTAAGTAGAGATGGATGATTTTTATTGGACCATCTTTACTAATTTACCTATTGTTCCTATTGTTCCCAAAATCTTCCTTCGACTTGATCATTTTTCACATGACTCAATTAAAATAGTGACAATCCTATGCGCAGAAATTTGCATTTTTACCTGTGGTGAAAAGGATTATGAAAAAGGGGATGTAGTTGGAGCAACGTTTGGATATCTTAAATAAAAATATGGCTTAAACAGTAATACCGCAATTTTTGAACAAATGGAGTGCTTCCTGTGGTGGATGATAACACTCCTCTAACATCCCGACAGAGGAGATATAACTACAGTCTACATGTATTTACCATTAAAACCAAATATCCTTTTCCATAATTGGTCAACTTATCGATGTGCATTACACTGTTTAGATGGTATTTTCCGCTATTCTGAATTTCAACCAATATATTGTGAACAATTAGTAACAAATATGAACAATTAGTAACAAATAGGTTTATAGTCTGGTACACAAGTCCCATTTTCCTCAGAACCTAAACCTGACCACCGAAAATTATCATTTTGGTCTGATTTGATTCGGAATGGCATCTAGAATATTCTATCAAAGTTGCAAGACGGGATGAGAAAAATGCAAAAGTTATAAACAATAGAGTAAAATAAGGGTTTGTTTTTTTTTGAAATATTTCAAAAACTATTTGAGATAATCGAAATTTGAAAAAAGATCCTTAAAGAGTAGGAAATTTCCTAAAAAACAGTCCTACCTCTCGGTACTGTACTGACAATCATATAATTTTGATTTAGCGGCGAATATAACGGTAAAAACGCGTGGTTCGGCTGCCGCGCGCATAGCCCCAATCTGACACATGAACTAAAAAAAATTATTATAACTGATTAAATATTAATATTAAGAAATAAAAAAATTTGGCTACTAAGTAGACATATGAATAAACAATAATCCGTAAAAAAAATTATTTATCACATTTTTTTATTATTTATGCTTCTGTTAAAGAGGTCATTTTCACCATTTTATTGTTATTCAAAACAAGAAATCTAGAATTTTTTTGATTTTTTGGAGCTAATCTTAAAAGGGGTTAGAAGAGATCCCCGTTGGAAAAATTCAAAAATTTTGATTTTTCACTTTTTTATTAATAATGAAAGGCATTAAAAAATTAATTATATAAATAAAGCAATCTGGAAACTTTTTTTCCAATTTTTCTTAATATTTTGTTTTCTTATTGATAAAAGGCATATGACAATATTTTTCTTTATTTTTAACTAACATTATTTAAATAATTGTTATAAGCAAATGCATTTGTTTATAAGATTTTTGAAAACTTTTTGTTTGGAATTCCATCCTTGATGAAAATAATGATTTTTAAAAAGAAATCGTTTCTTAAAAAAAATTTTATTAACAAAAAACGCACTTGTTAATTAACAATTTTTTTTGTTACTAAATAATCATATTAAGGTACCATTTTTTTTAAATTATTATTTATTTTCTTTCGTATTATAAAAAAAATAATTTTTTTATTAACATTAACAAATGCATTAATACGAAATATTTTTTTTAAATACCAAAAAATATAACAAATAGTTTTTGAAATATTTCAAAAAAACCAAACCCTTAGTTATTATTTTACTTTATGGTTTATAACTTTTGAATTTTTTTCAGCCCCTCTTGCAACTTTGATAGAATATTCTAGATGCCATTCCGAATCGAATGAGGCCAAAATCATAATTTTCGGTGCTCCGGTTTAGGTTCTGAGGAGAATGGGACTTGTTAACCAGACTATTAAGGGACATTACTCGATTAAGGCTGATTCTATAAAGAATTATGGCATTTATTGTGTTTTTAATAATTTAAAAGCACAAGAGTGCCATATTTTTCCCAAATTTTTATAAACCATACGTATTATCAATTATCAATTGGTTTTTGTTAAAAATCCTTTGTAAAATCAGCTTTAATCGACGGGACAATTTTTATTTCAGGAAAGCAGTAATAGTAAAAAAGTATTGCGAAACTTTGAGAAGAACTCCTATTCCATGTTCCAAGTTGATAGCTTCAGCTCTAAATATTTATTGGTCCCTTATATGAAAGAGATGCACTTCAATCATTGATGCCCATACCTCGAGCAACATTTCTGTTCAGAACATTTCAAAATAGGTAAGTCCGGTTCCACCTATAGGAAAGTGTTTTTTTATACCAAAATAAATAATTTAAAAAATTACTCGGTTCACATATTCACAAATTTTAATCATATCGTTGGATACATGTTGTTTTCATCAATTTGTTATCAGTTTTACAATAAATGTAGTTAATAATTTGTACATTGGCGAATAAAATGAATGCTTTCAGAATTTCTATTATGAGTAATCAATTAATATTCAATATTTGGATCATATTGCGGATAGTTGGGTGAATATGGCAACACAGCAGAAAGCTCGCTTAAAATTAACTACAAAGTATGAGTTTATTCGTTGTTGTGAGCATATTCGTTTCAGGTTAACACTTCAATTATGCTGTTTTTGCTTGAATTGCTATAAGTATTTAATAGATATTCATCAGCTCCTCTACAACAAGTGTAATTTTGCAAAATAATCGACATGATACAAAGAAAAACAATATTTTAGCATTTGTTCAAGGTTAACATTATTTTGGCTTTCAGTTGGCTCATTTGAACTGCCGAACATTTTAAATGGGTTTCTTTATATAGATTTCCTTCAAGAACAGGTACACGAATTACTCTCGTATATATCTCGTGTCTTGAGGGAAAACATGTAGTTCATACCAGACGGGACACTACAGCATTAGACGTTATTGCTTGTCCACCAAGAATTCCTAATTTGAACCCTTGGTTTTTTCAGTGTGGACGCAAAGAAAGAAAGAAAATTTGGGAAGAATAATGTATCTTCTTCCATAATTGCAAGAAAAACAAAAAGAGCCGCAGACGCGATTAAAAATTATACGGAAGTGTTATTTTGAATGGGAATTTCGAACACTTGGTTTATTATTTTGTTTTGATGATACACATTATTCTTAAAATTCAAAATACTTTTCAAAAAAATAATCGACATGATACCAAGATAAACATATTTTAGCATATGTTCAAGGTTAACATTATTTTGACTTTCAGTTGGCTCATTTGAACTGCCGAACAATTTAAATGGGTTTCTTTATATAGATTTCCTTCAAGAAGCAAGTTACTGTCGAATATATTTCGTGTATTGAGGGAAAATATGTAGTTCATGCACGACGGGGCACTACAGCATTAGACGTTATTGCTTGTCCACCAAGAATTCCTAATTTGAACCCTTGTGTTTTTTTAATGTGGACGCAAAGAAAGAAAGAAAACTTGGGAAGAATAATGTATCCTCTTCCAGAATTGCAAGCTAACAAAAAGAGCCGCGGATGCGATTAAAAATTGTATAGAAGTGTTATTTTGAATGGGAATTTTGAACACTTTGTTTATTGTTTTGTTTTGATGATACACATTATTTTTAAAATTCTAAATTATTCAAAACTTTTTGAAATCAAATAACTCTGAGAAGTCACGACATTAAGACAATTTAATAATGGCTTTTCTATGTAGAATTAAATGGTTTTTATTTCTTCTTCAACCACAACTGAACAGACAAATGTTTCCAAATAGATTGTATCGAAACAAAAAAAGTATCGCGGAATTCAAATATTTAGTTTAAACTTTAATAAAACCATTCAATATTCGTAAGACGCATATCTGATAGAATTCTTTCATTTTCGTTCGTATGATAAAATAAACGGATTAAAAGATGAAAACTAACTTTTCCGCATTTATACACTCCGGAGGCTGTATCTTGCTAACAAACCGAAATTTCTCCATAGCAACCACTGGACTGAATCTAGTGAGCTGATAATTAATAGTGTTTTTCTGTGAGAGGCCCTGAACAATATCCACTCATAAAATTGGTCACTTGTATACACTCCGGAGGCTGTATCGTGCTAACAAACCGAAATTTCTCAAAAAAATTACCAAAAATATGGGTTTTCAAGAGCCATAGTACCCGTTGTATTAGTTCTAGTGAAGTGAACATTAATAGAGTTTATCTGTAAGATGCCCTGAACAATATTCAATCAAAAAAATTGTCATTTGTATACACACCAGAGGATGTATCTAAAAAACATAAATTTCTCCAAAAATATCCAAAAAGTATGGTATTTCAAATACCATACCACCCGTTGTACTGGCTCTGGTGGGCTGAAAATAAATCCAGTTGATCTGTGAAAAGTCCTGAACAATAGTCAATCATAAAATTGGTGACTTATTGCGCTCCGGAGGCTGTATCGTGCTACCAAGATATGTTACAAAAAGTGGCCGACGACGAAGACGACGACGACAAAATAATGATAGGTAATCTTTTGCGCTTAAATTTTAAATTCACTATCTGTGATTATTGCAGGATTTCCTTTTTATTTGAGATAGCTGCGAGTAGCGCTAGTGTGCCCTACTCGGTACATTCTAATACGTACTATCCTTTTTCAGTGTATACCAAACAGATTCAACTTTCCGACCGTTTTTCGGTTCGATTGGAATTCATTATTTTGCTTTTTCCAGTGACTTGCTAGTCTTAACTGTGCGTGAAATGATTTCAAGCAGCCTATTGCTGATTATGGTACACGTTTCATGCTTCTCACCCTGCCAAGTTAGTTGCGTAATTGCTCGAAATTGTGATGGAACCCATTCTATGGTTCGCTGTATTATGTTACAATTTGATTTGTGCTTTATATACACCATAGGATTGTGGAGTACTCTTCGGATTACTAGGGTTGGGCATGGTGTCCACAAAATGATTTCATCATTCACCATATTTCGAATTCATTGCATCACTCATATAAATGTGTTTTTGGTAAAGTTGACTGTTAGACTTATGTAACATTTTCAGCGTTTAAACTCAAGAAATTACATTTGATTAACTGACGAAATAGAACACTGTAATCAAATTAAAAGGTTCTAAATCTCCGCGTGTATTTGATGGACGATTGTGTTAATCAATTATTTACACGAATGTCGACATTTCTTTCATGCAAGCTTTTCAATGATCTATTTAAGACTCTGATTGCAACATTAAAAATATATATTTTGTTAGAAAGAAGAAATTTCACGAATGTTGGGAATTTATGGAGCAATTCCTTAGGTAAAAATCTCATCTCATGTTTTGACCTGGAACCTTATATTTTAAAAACCATGTATGCCTGCAGAAGTCTCTAATATCACCTGTTATATGTTCATGATTTTTGTTTTTCCAGTTCATCCCAATACTTTTTGTATTTCTTTTCAGAACTAACATGTACTCTGTCTCATCTTGATTCATTTTCTTGCTCTATTTCAACTTGAATTCCAATTATTACTTTTGAGAACTTTGTAAGCATCGTGCTAAATCATCTTTGTCATCTCTTGTCTCATTCCTTTTCGCATATCTATTTCTCAGTTAGTCCTTCGTAGCTTTTTCTCCATAGCCTCACATTTATTTTGTTAGTTTATGTGAATTTGGGGAGCGGATGTATTTCTCCATCGTACTCTTTCATCTTGTCGTTCAGTTTTCCAATCCGTGTATTTTACCATATGTGTCCAATCAATTTCGTTAGGATTTCATAGGTTACATTTTAGATAATTATCCACTCATTGAAAGTCCATTATCCCAATTTACTGCATTTGTTCAAAAGCATCGGGAACATACTCTCATGCATTAATATGTGTCTCGGTTTTTTGGAATACTTTTAAGCCCTAGCGCTTCATTTTACTTTTCCGCCCTACCTATCTAATATGCGAAAAAAGTATTGGTTTACCCCAAAAAAGGTTGGAATTTTGAATTTTTTTTGAGTTATTTTTACGTTTTCCATCAACAACAACACGAAAAAACGATTTTTAGAAAAAAAATCATGTGTGTATATCGTTGTCGTCGGCCACTTTTACTTACATGTCTTGTTAGCACGATACAGCCTCCGGAGTGCAATAAGTCACCAATTTTATGATTGAATATTGTTAAGGACATGTCACCGATGGACCTTATTGATTTTCAGCTCACCAGAGCCAATACAACGGGTGCTATGGTACTTGAAGTACGACATTTTTTGAGAAATTTCAGTTTGTTAGCACGATACAGCCTCCGGAGTTCAACAAGTCACTAATTTTATGATTGAATATTATTCAAGACATCTCACAGATGAACTCTATTGATTTTCAGCTCACCAGAACCAATACAATAGGTACTACAGTAGTTTAAGTACGATTTTGTCATTTTTGGAGAAGTTTCAGTTTGTATGCACGATACAGCCTCCGGAGTATATACAAGTGACACATTTTATGATTGGATATTATTCAGAGCGTCTCAAAGATGAACCCTATTGATATTCAGCTCACTAAACCCAGTACTACGGGTGCTATGGTACTTGAAGTATCAAATTTTTGTCATTTTTGGAGAATTTTCAGTTTGTTAGCACGATACAGCCTCCAGAGAGTATACGATTGATCAAGTTTATGATTGAATATTGTTTAAGGTATCTAACAGATGTACCTTATTGATTTTCAGTTGACTAGAGCGAGTACAGAGAGTCCTATAAACCAGATATACTACATTTTTGGTTATTTTTGGAGAAATTTCGGTTTGTTAGCACTATACATCCCCCGAAGTGTATACAAGTAACAATTTTATGATATAATATTGTTCAGGGCCACAGATGCGGAAAAGTTAGTTTTAATCTTTAAAACCGTTTATTTAATTTTATTTACATTGATTTATTGTGTTTGTAGTGAAAAAAATTCAATTCCATTCTTATTTTAGAATTCCATTTACAGATGGTTCTGATTGTTGAATAAATACGTTAACTTCCTCATTTGATGGTAGAGCCTGAGCAGTTAATCAACAGATGCGGGAAAACGAAGTAATTCCAAATCGACCATTTGCTGATGCAAACCTTATGCCCACCATTTTCCAGCGCAAAATGCATAGGTAAGTCCCGTTTAACTTATAGGATTTTTCAAAGTGTTTATTTTATATACTAATTACTAATAACTACCCTTTTTACATCAATTCATACAGTGAAACCAAAACCTTTTCATGCAATTCACATACTTTTAATTTTATAACCAGTGAACTTAATAATTTGTGCATGGAAGAATTCAATAAACACTTTGAAATTTCTATTTTCGGAGATTATGAGGAAAATTTATTTCATAGATAAATGTCCTAGTTATATCAGTAGCATTGAAATTCAAATAAACTCTACTATTATATTGATATGATACCATATAAGCAAGTAATGTCCATCTTAACTAACCTCTTGCATCCATTTTCTTTTTGCGTTACCTAATATCACATCCCCAACCATTCATATAAATTGGATTCATTTTAAAGTGGATAAACGTTCAAAACCGAAGAGGGCAAGGGCTCTTCCACTATACTACTGACTGCGCCAATTAAGGGTTACTGCCCTAAAAGTGACTATTTAAAAATATACTTTATCAACAATAACTACACTATTTAATAAAAAAATTCACTATATCTAATATAATCAATCAATCGAACTTATATTATCTACCCTTAAACCCTTTTCCCATGTCGGAGTTGATTATGGAGGTCCTTTTTTCATAACATCTATTTGATATCGTGGTTTTCGCTCACATAAACCTTACCTGTGCCTGTTTATATGCTTTGCCACAAAGGCATTACACTTGGAATTGGCAAATAGATTATCAACAGAATCATTCCTCGCGACCATACAAAGATTTATTGCCCGACGAGGTCTTGTGTCCGATTTAGATTGCGACAACGGGACAAATTTTGTTTCTGCCAATAAGGAACTATTGAAACATTCACAAGAAGCCGGACGCTCTGAAAATATTCGTTTCTATTTCAATCCTCGCTCTGGAGCCCATTTCGGTGGTCTCTGGGAAGCAGGAATAAAATCTGTCAAAACCCACCTTACTCGCATCGTTGGGGAACAAATTTTGACGTATGAAGAATTTTATACCGTGTTGACATTAATTGAGTCTATTTTGAACTCGCGTCCTATCACTCAATTAAGTACCGATATAGAAGACATTAATGCTTTAACCCCCGGCCATTGTCTTACTCTCGAACCGCTGCAGACTATACCTGTTCAAAGTCTTGAATCAATTTTCATTAATCGACTTTCGCGTTGGCAGTTGTTGCAAATAATGCAGCAAGATTTTTGGGCTCGTTGCAAGCGAGAGTACTTGCATTTGCATCAACAACGTTCAAAATGGCTCAACCCACATGGAGTCGCTCCACAAGAAGGTATGCTTGTATTGATAAAAGATGTCAACGTTCCTCCTTGTCACTGGACATTAGGACGCTTAAAGGAATTAGTTTATGGACGTGGTAAAGTTGCCCGCGTCGCGGTAATTCATACTAGCCGTGGTTCTTTAAAAAGACCTCTGGTTAAGTTATACCCACTCCCTCTTGCTGATGATTAAGCTTCAATTTCATATGATTTATTATCTAGTTTTTATTGTATTCGGGGTAAATTTGTGTTCTCCTGTCCTCAAAATTATCGCTGTTATTTAGATGAAAGTTATTATTTTGAAACATTCATTTTTTATGTTTCATTTTATTAAGAACTTGAGGGTTATCCCTTTGTTTATTTGTATTTTCAAATGCATGACAATGCATTTTAGGGGGGAGAATGCTAGGAATCTAGCAATAATTAATTTTGTTTAATTTTAATTCTTCTCGTTATTGCCAATTGCTTGCTGCTATGGGCGACACTGTATATTGCCGGAGTCAATTTTATTGTTCGTTGAAAGTAAGTAGCTCCGCTACAACTCCGCGTTCGCTTAGACCGCACGTGTTCCCAGTACTTGTTAGCAAGAAGAATCGTACCTTATCACAGGTTGGTGGGCAAAGTTTAAGGCAATAATTAATTACAGTTCATTTGTCCTTGCAATTTATATATTTTTTTGAGCTATTCGTAACTCTTCTGGTATTGATACTCCTGTATCCAGTAACTTTGTTCAATTTTGCAAAAAAAAAATTCTTCTTTGTATAGGAGTCTAAATCTATTTTCAGAGGAGCGGTTGGAGAATTTCCAAAAAAATATAAATTTTTTATATTGTGTGTTTCCAAAGTTACAGGTTTTGTATTTCACTCTTCAAATTATTTATGCTCAAAATTGTTATGGGTACACTATTATGTTATTTAACTTATTTTCTCTTTCTAGTTTCTCGACTTTTCCTTTTCAATATTTATTTTCTTCCTCTAGTTCTTTTACATTTTTATTATTTTCTTCTATTTTCAATAAAAGTCTTGACTCTGAGGCATCTATGGTATTCTTCAATTCTACTTTACTGTAATTAATTTCCTCTAAAGCTTTTTTGAAAACTCCTTAAGCATATATTTCACTGTTGCTTCATTCATCATTAACCAAAATTTGTAGTGAAGCATAAAAACCAAATAAGCATTTTTACATAAAATGTCTGCTTCAAGTAGATAGTTTTATTTGTTTTGTTCAATTTTCAAAATTTTATAATGTGCAAAGATGAAATACATACGGTTATAAAACTAACGGTTTCACTGGAATTTCAAACACACTCATACCTTGGAAACTTAAATACGTAGTAACTACCAATATATTTATAGATGTAAAAAGTTACTATGCCAATGATACTTAGGCAGAAGTAGCCAAATTAACGGTAAAAGTTCTTAGAGCAGACCCAACAAAAAAGTTTTCTAATAATGTTGTTAATAATATTGTTAATAATTCAAATTATCTTTTCAGCGATTACGAAAAGAGGTCCATCATAAATAAGAATCCTCATTCTCCACAATTATATGGAACCGTTAAGTTACATAAAATCACGAAATCAATTAGACCTGTAGTTTCTTATGTTAATAATCCTAATAATATATTGGCAAAGAAATTTAACAATATACTTAATAGTTACGTATATACATATAAATATTCAATTAGAAATTCAATGTAACTGATAAAAAATTAAAAGCATTCAACTTGCAAGCTTATTTCATTTGATGTTACTAATATGTTCACTAAATTCCTCCTTAATAATGTCTAATACTTGTAAGAAAGTTACTAGAAGATAAAAATATTAATCCAGGAATAATATCAGATATACTTAATTTATTTGATGTATGCATTAATCAGAATTATTTCACTTTTGACAATAAGATATATATTCAAAATGAAGGTTTACCAATGGGAATCCCTATATCGCCAATTTTGGCAAACATTTTTATGGACAGTTTATAAAGAAAAATCTTTGACAGTAATATTTCAAAAAATGTTTTATTTTGGTATAGATATGTAGATGACATATTAGCTTGTTTTATAGGTAGTGAACGACACTTAGATATATTTTACAACCACATTAAAAATCGACACCCAAAAATTAAATTTACATTAGAAGTTGAAGAAAATATTTTCTTGATTTAAAAATTCAAGGAGTTAATAATGTACTTGATTATTCGATTCACCGAAAACCAACACACACTGATGTGACTATTCCATACAGTTCCAATCATCCTATGTCCCATAAACTAGCGACATATAATTTAATGATACATAGAGCATTTTTAGTTACTATGAGCAAATGTAATTTTGATAGAGAGATTAACACAATTAAACAAATAGCAACATCCAACGGTTACTCATTACATATGATAAATAAACTAATTAATAAAAAAGAGGAAAAAGTGGCATTACAACTAATATCTCCTAAGCAAACTAAAGAAATAAAAACCTATAAAACCATTACATATGCAGGAAATATTTCTAATAATATTTCAAAGACAATATCTTTAGCAACAAATACAACGATTTCTTTTAAAACACAAAGTAACATAAGTACAAAATTGTTAAATGTAAAAACAAAAATATCACCATTAAAGAAATCTGGTATATATAAACTTAAATCTCCAGTATGTAATACTGTCTATTTGGGTCAGTCTCTTAGAAATTTTGAAATCCGATACAGTGAACACTTACGGGCATACAGATTAAAACAACCAGATAAATCCCACTACCCCAGACATCTACTTGACACCAACCATTCATTGACACCTAACACATAACTAGAAGTACTACATATTTGTGATAAGAAACAAGAACTGGATTTCCTTGAAGAATTGGAAATTATAAGACACTTAACCCACAATATGAAGTCGTCAATTAACAGATAAGGGAGTTCTCCCCATTTTTAAACTGTCTTCTTAAGTGATAATTGTAAAGATCAGCAGATATAGTTTTCCTGGTTTTCTATATCATTCCACAGTTATACTGATCTTAAATGGGAAAAATGATATCCAGGATATCCCCATAGGGCTAATAATATCTAAGCTTTAATATTTGTAATATCATATCTTCTTTGTTCTATTAACATATATTAAGTCAATCACAAGATAGGTCACTTCTTGGACTAGCCAAAAATAAATAAACATCAGGTAGGCATCAAATGAAATGTAACTTCTGTCATTCTGACGATGATATTTAGGTAATATCCAAACAATTGTCAATTTTTCAGAATTTTTAACATTTTTCAGTATACTGTGAAGTTAACTAGAAACAGTTAGTTTCATTGAAAACACTAATAGAAGTAGCCAAATTGGCCCAGATTTAATCAAGCATTTATTAAACTATTCGCTTGCCCATAGATTCACGCTAGCATTATGATGCATTCACGCTACCATTAAAGATGCATCCGGACGAGATGATATTCATAATACAAGAAATTATATTGCAACATATTTCTGGATAATTTAACAATGATATGGTCCAAAAGTTGCTTCTGTCCGCACTGTTCACAATATTCGGTTTCAAATACATTGTTGCAAACTAGATGCTGAAGATAACAAGTATGCACAAATATCAATCTATTTATGGCTAGCAGCAATCCGACTAGCTATAGGCAAGACCTTATGCCAATGTTGCGAAGGATGAATGTGGAAATTAGTGTATATCGGGTAATTGGTCGACCAATACCCGCTTCATTTAGTGGTCCGCATTAATCGATTGCTTAAATTTATTTTTGCCATCATCTTAATAAGTAGAACTGGATAATATTTACTGGACCATGTTCACTTATCTATCTGTTGTTTAAGTTCCAACTTTTTTCCCGAATATCCTCTCTCATTAATCAATTTCTACTTTTCCTCCTAGAGGTTCTATATTACAATATTACATAGCTTTTATGTCAATGATGCATAGGCAAGAATGGCTCATTTGGATTTAATTGATAGGATTATTCATAAAGTACTCGTTCCATCTAGATGTCCACATTGAAAGAGTCTGCGTTCCGACGTGACTTAACCCATTACTGCCCAGAACTATGAAAATATTTTTTAATGATTAGACTTAATGTTTTGTGTTGAAAAATGATTAAATATGACCTAAAAAAATGTTTAAAAAAATCTTTGAATTCTAGTTTATAATTTTGAGCGTGGGTCGTTAACGACCCCTTGGGCACTTACAAATTTGGAATAAAAACCATTTAAATTTAATTACAATTTATGAAATTCGTCAAAACATTTATCGTGTAGTGGAACTAGACAATTCTCGCACGCTTTAGTGGTTTTATTCTTACACAGGGAGCATCATCTTCTTGTCTGTTAGCAGATTATCAAGTGGGATCCTTCCGAAGTAGTACAGTACACAGAAGTCCTTTTAGGTCCGGGAAATTTTGATTTACTTCCATATTTCTTTAGGAGATACTGTGAAATCTCTCGCCAAAAATGGAGGTTGTCTGCATCATATCCGTAAGAGCGGGCTAACTGACTAGCATTAGAAACGCATAAATCAATCATCCAGTGCAATATTGGTGTATACCACGTTTTCCCTCTTATAGCGATTCTGTAATTGGATATGTTATTATCCAGTTGATCCACATCTCCCATATATGTGTTATACATTTTTATTGCATGCGATTGGGCCACATCTATTCTCATTTTGTCTTTGACCGAAAATCTTTTACACTTTTGCATGGGCTCAACACCATACTCATTTGACAATACGGTTACTACACTGTTGTCTTTCCATTTTATACCTATGATACCATTGTCTTTAACCACTGCATTATCAATATTTCCATTTATCCCTTTTTTCATTATTTTTGAATCAACTAATTTACATTTCATAGTTCTGTTTTCCTTTACTGTTCCTGTTGCTCCGAAATTTATCTAAGTAAGTTCGTATATCAACTTCGCTGAAGTAAAAAAGTTATCAAAATATAATGAAAAACGTAAACCAAGGTATTCTTCGTGTAAAATATCACCAAATTTTAGCACAACACATTCCCTAAGACCTCGACTTTCTATGGGTTTTTTCGTCCTTGATAAATTTCGAACTGTAAGCAATAGCCTGGCTTGGTACTCATGACCCAAGCTTTATAGCCAAATCGTATGGGTTTACATCGGATAAATTGCTTACAGCCATGTTTTCCGTAATAAGGAATCATTGATTCGTCTATTGATATGTTTTGCTGTACGGGTACGTATTGTAAAATGGTTTTATTCAATGCATCAATTATTGGTCGTAGCTTAGCCATTTTGTGCCCTTGAGGAAGTGTGCTGTTGTCAGATGCATGAAAAAATCTGCACATCTCTCCAAATCGATTACGTCTCATCGACTGCGATACCAGTGAATTATGCACACCTTCAGCTTCTTCCCAAAACATTCTTCTGCGTGGTAAAGGAACGTATCCGCTGACCAGAAGAATTCCTATAAATAGATATAACTCTCTGCATGAGAGTTCAAATCCACAAATATTTTTTCTATAATTCGCGTATAAAAGAGACTTCATTATAACATTGTTTACAGTGTCACAATGAAGCTCTTTAAACACTGTTATAGTAATTTTTAGTGTACAGTTGGTTATTGTATTTAGTTATATTTTTTTTGACATTTGACTTTAACCTTGACACAAATTATAAATAAAATGGTCTAGCGTTGTTCTTATAGCAAATTATTATATTAAAGGTAAATTAGAATGATTTATATATTAAAAATATTAATACATAAAGTACGCTAACGTTTATTTACCAATGATTTGTCAATTGTTTATTTTTATATTGTACAGGATCAATATATAGGTATACAAAACGTTCGCTGTTTGGCATAAATTACCAGATAACTATGTGAAGATGTATTACAGAAATAATTATGTTCATGATATAATATAAATAGATCGCAACAGCACAAACGAAGAAGCTCTTTTTTAAACAAATAATCATCCTTTTTTTGCTTAAATGAAAGTTTTTTTACAATTTACACAATTATTCGGTTATAATATGTCAAAAGTCAGAAGTGCTTAACAAAACCATCTGTGATCTGACCAATCAGGAATCTACAGAATTGCCAACTTAAATTCAAACCACTCCTCCTAGTTTAAAAACAGGGATTATATGAAATTCTATTTTATTTAAATAAATGCCAATTATAAAAAATATTGTGTGAAACTTGTGCCACAATGACTTTCTGTAGTACTCGTGATTTGCACAACTCACCGCATCGCGGTTCGTTGTGCAAACTTCAGTCGTACTACAAAACGAGTCATTGTGACACTTGTTTTACAAATAACTATTTGAGCAGCGTATCTAACTGTATATTTCACGATATTTTTAATAAGTGATGGACTCATGAACAGGTGAAAAAACTCAATAGGATGGCTATGTTTAGATAGGGACAATGGTGGTACCATGGTACAATTCCAAGAAGAAATTGGCCTGTTTAGATCACCCTTTTCCCATTCAAATTTTATATCGGTTTTGGCCTTTTTTAGGAGGTTGCAAGGTTTTATTACTTGGTTGGCTATTATTGGATTTATTCTCGCTTTCTTCATTCGAATCTTCAACTGAGTCACATTCTTCTTTTTCCTGTATGTTCAATAAAATACCCCTATCTACTCTATTATAAATAAGTTCCTCTTCGGCTCTGAGTTGACGACTACTCAAATGATTTGGATCAGTATCTTCCTCATCTCCTGAATCACAGTCCGTATTTTCGCCATCTTTTTCAAGGGGGGGGGGGTTATGTATATGCTTTCTGGAAGAATTTGAGAACCGCCCATGTCCAAATTTTCGGTTTCCTCTAGCAGTTTAGCAACTGAATGTGGTTTCTTCCTAAAAAGAAATAAGAACTGTAAGTAGTTCGATAGATGCCCAAGGGGTCGTTAACGACCCAGAGAACAAAAACGGTTCATCAATCACGTATATCGTAGTCAAATCAAATAAAATGAAGACAGCTATTCACAAGAACACCTAACAAAGATATAAATATTGGAACAAACTAATAACACGAAAGCTACTTACCAATAATTGTTGGAAGACATTTGTTTCTTTATATATTTACGTTCGTAATAAAAACACATGTACGCTTTGGCGAGTTGCGAGAGAGTGAGAATACGATGAAGCAAGTATGCTCTTTTAGACGCACGTACTTGTAGTGCCATCTTCAAATGACACTGCGTAATAGATTTATTTTTAGTCTGGGGGTCATCAACGATCCCTTGGGCATTAATGGGTTAATACATCAGTTAATCGAATACTCTGTTTAGAGTTCTACCAAAACCGCCAGCAGTCCTGTCAAGGCGATCAGCATGTGCAATAAGTGTTAATCCAATGTGCGCTTCTACCCCAATAAAATGTACATATATTTCTCAAAGTTTGTTATACGTGACCAGCATTTGAATTTTCATTGTGCAGAAATTACTATAGATGGCTGGAATGTTTATACTCTCTACAGCGCAGATGGCGAATCAGAAACAATGAGAATGTTAGTCTGTTTAGTGATTCAAGTAAAGAAGATACCTTCATTAATGCAACAGCTTATACAGAAAATATTGAGAATGATCTATTAAGGAATATTCAATGGATACAATTGTTTAGATTTATTTTATTAACATAGTGAGTAGAGTTGGATGTTATTTATTGGACCATCTTTACTTACTTACCTATTGTTAAGATTCAAGTTGTTCCCAAAGTATCTCTTCTACTTACCTCAAATGAAATAACGACAATGGTATGCCCGACTTTACAGATTTGCATTTTTACCTGTGGCGAAAAAGGTTATGATAGATGGAACGTACTTGTAGCATCGATTGGATACCAAGTTAACCTTAAACAAAAATATTGCTTGTATAGTAATAACGCAATATTTGAAACAAGAGTATTGCTTCTTCTGGTGGATCTTAACACTCCCCTAATATCCCGAGAGAGAAGAAATAACTACAGGTTATTTATTTCCCGTCAAAATCAAATATTCTTATCTATAATCAATCAACTCATCCATGTGCATTACACTGTTTATATGGTATTTTCTGCTATTCTGAATTTCAGCTAATATATTATGAACAATTAGTAACAAATAAGTTTACGGGACTTTACTCGATTAAAGCTGATTTTATAAGGATTTATGGTGTGTTTTCAATAATTTAAGTGTGGCATATTACTTTTACCAAATTTCTTTAAACCATACGTGTTGTCAATTATCAATTAGTGTTTTAAATGAAACTCACGGTTTCTAGTTAATTCCACAATATAATAAAAATTGTTGAAAATTCTAAAAAATTGACAATTGTTTCGATAAACCAATATCATCAATATTGTGGAATTAACTAGAAACCGTGAGTTTCATTTAAAACACTAATATGAGCAGATTCCACGAAGTAAGGGTTGAGACAGTTAATTTAATTATCAATTATTCATATTTTTTATTTTGTTAACAATCCTTGTAAAATCAGCTTTAATCGACGGGACAATTTTTGTTTCAGAAAAGAAGTATAAGTTAAAAAGTATTGTGAAGCTTTGAGAAGAACTCCTATTCCATTTTCAAAATTGATAGCTGCAGCTCTAAATATTTATTGGTCACTTACATGAAAGAGGTTCACTAAAACCATTCATGCACATACTCGAGCTACATTTCTGTTCAGAACATTCCAAAATAGGTAAGTCTCGTTCAGCATATAGGAAATTTGGAAATGTTTCTTATGTCAAAATAAAAAATTTAAAAAAATTACTCAGCTCATATACTCACAAATTTGAATCATTTCATTGGATATATGTTTTTTTCATCAGTTGGGTAATATCAGTTAAAAATGTGTGCATTGGCTAATGAAATTATTGCTTTCAGAATTTCTATTATGACTATTCAATTAATATTGTATCATATTTGGATTATTTTAAATTGGGTGAATATGGAAATACAGTAGAAAACTCGCTTTTAATTGTCTTCAAAGTATGTCTTTATTTGTTGTTGTGAGCATATTCGTTTTAGGTTATCAATTCAATTATCATGTTTTTGCTCGAATTGCTGTAAGTGTTTAATAAATATTCATCAGCTCCTCTACAACAAGCGTAATGACTTGACGTAAAGCTAATTAAATCGCGTTTTGATAGTAAATTGTTGACTATAAATGTTGAAAAAATTTTTACATCCCTATCCTTAACTGCAACTCTTCAAATAACCAATTTCATCCACAGTGTGATCAGGATTTATTTATTAAACCAATAGACGAAAAAATGATTTGGGGATTAAACGGATAAAAATGGGATTGTCATATTAAATATATTGTTACGAAACTGCACACTGTGGTAGTCCCTAAAGCCGACCCCGTTCTAGTTCGACATCTAACAATGAAATTTTGGCGGGAGCGCACATATTTCTGGGAAGTGCTGTTTTTTTTGAATGACTGTTTTTATTGACATTCTAGGAAAGTCGATTGTTTATCGGGAGCCGCAATCGAGAAAGTTCAGGAATTCGAAGGTTCCAGCAACTACCTTTAAACCAGGAGTCAGTCTACTATTTGATATCGTGAGAAGAATAGTGAACATGTGAATATAAAAGTGAACAGTGTATTAGTGTATTTGATATTAGCTAGAAATTAAGGGTGTACATAAATTAAGTATAAGCGGCTAGTTGAGTGCATAAATAAATTACGTAAGTAGATATACCGTGTGTATAATTTTATCCCACCCGTTTGTATTTATACAAATAAGAAAAACATCAAATTGGCGTCAGAATAGATAAATTGTTTTGTAAAAATGGCTAAGAGTCTATGTGAACTGAAAGTGACATAACTAAAAGCTGAATTGGAAAATCACGAGTTAGGAACGTCCGGGAAGAAGAATGAATTAGTTGAAAGACTCAAAATGGCACTGGAAAATGACGGCTTGGATCCAGAAGCATTTTTATTCAAAGACGAGACATTCACCTTAATCTCCTCAATTTCTGCTAATATGGGCCAGTAGATTACCACCAGAAAGTAATTGAATCTTACTAGATTCAAGCAGATTTCATCTGGGATACGAAAGTTTCCTGTGCTTTTGTAATCTAAAGTATAAGAGTGAAATGACTTCTCACATAATTGGTAATAGAAAATAATATGTAAGTTTCTGTGGAATGTCCTTATAAAAACAGCTTTAATCGACGGGACTAATATATATTTCAGCTTCCTTGCCTCTCAAAAAGGTGATAGCTTCCAACAATTTTCTAGTTATTACTCTTATTTGAAAGATTAATCGAGATCCCAGCTTCAATTTTTCAGTAACAGTCATAAAAATATAATCACGGTAAGAACAGAAATGAGATACTTTTAGTAGTGAAGTACTATGTTAAAAAATTATTCATTCAACTTCACTGCATTGCCTTTGAAGAAGACTTCTTACGGAATAATATACAACGAATAAGCAATTCGTCAAAAACACCGCTAATTCTCTTTTATATTATATCAGGCAAATATGGTGATTTTTTATCACGATTTGTTGATTTATCACCTTCATTTCCAATTATGATTTTCCAAAGCTTTGCCAGCTTTGTGCTAAATCATCTATGTATTCCTTCATGAAAACTCCAATTTCCAGATAGCATATTCTATTGTTATATTGTCTTATTCTTTTTTGCATATCTATTTTGTCAGCTGGTCCACCACAGTTTTTCTTTTTTTGTCCTTCCATTTTTTTAGAGTTTGGGGAGGGGGAGGGATAAGGTATTCATTATACTTACAATATTTTTGTTGTGAACTTATACCAGTTGAAGAATAATCTTCTTCATTTACTTGTAGATCCTGAGCAAATTCATCAACAGCTGCTGGTTGCGCGTGAAAAAGACGTACTTTCAAATCCATCATTCCGTGATGCAAATCATCTGAACAGCATTTTCCAGCGCAAAAAATATAGGTAAGTCCCGTTTGACAGTAACTTATTTTCACATCTATGCATACTATACTTATCAGAATCGTTGAAATATTGTTAATTTACGATAAAAAGAAAGACGATGACGTTGCAAAACAAAATATTGTGATGTTGCCCAGCTGTAGTTTTTTCCTTTACTTAAAGAAAACTAGAAAAGTCAATCTGATGTTAGACTGACAGTTCCTCTTTTTCATTGTTCCGTGCCTCGTAGGGCGTAAGTCAAAAATATTTACTTAAAAATAAAAGGCTTGTATGATAGGCTTGATTAATTTAATATAAATATTTATTCATGAAAAACTATGGATAAGATACAAGAAACAGTAACCAATCATTCTATATTCGAATTAGCATTTAATTATTTTATATAGAAGAGGGTTAAATGACGAACTGTAGGTCCTTATACCTTATTCTATGCTCTATAGAACCATCTTCAAGAGCACTACAAGGGTTTACGCTAAAAGGAATCAATACAAGCTGTAATCATCTTAATGCAAATTTAAATATTGTTTCTTTATACAATATCTATTATATTTATTATAATAAAAATAGAATGGAAAAGAAAAATATAGATACACAAAATAAAATTTTGTTACAAGATATAAAAATAAAAAATCTCCCATTTTATCAGTATTATTTATGTAGAGATACTGTGGTAGTTGTTTTAATTTGTGTATTATAAAAAACTGTACCTAATTAATTTAATAATAGTTATTAGTGATTTTGAAAAGGTGGAAATAAAGCAAATTGGATAAAAATGCACAGAAAATGAAACACAAGATTTCCACTACTCCACTTCAAAATCATCACTATCTTCATCGTCCCTGTCAAAATTAATAATAAGTGGAGGTACATCCTGTCTATCAAATACTACTTCTCTATCCCACCCATCTTGTATATTTTCAGTGTGCTCTACTGTCTTTGACCAAATATCAGGAGTCACTTTTTCTAAAAACTTTTTCCATACACATATTGCTTGTTCTGTTGAAGAACCATCAGTTCCCACATGATCTCTATAAAAATTTCTAACTATGCCCCAAATATGTTCAATTGGGTTGAACATACAGTGGTAAGGGGGAAGTCGAAGCTAATTGTGACCATATTTTTCAGATAATATGTCAGCTTCATATACTATTGGTGATTTATTCCTACAAAAATGCATATATTTAAACAAAATAAGTTATCTAAGTATTACCATAATATATTGAAAAATGTTTATATCAACTTACCGTTGTACTAAATTCAATAATTGGGTTTTGAGGAAAGTATTTTCAAAAGGAATATCATTTTGTATCAACCAGTTCTGTATATCAGCCTTTTTGGTAGCTGTTGTTGGTACTTTATTGATCACTGTACTGTGATAACTTGCATTATCCATTACAATTGTGACAGGTTCTTCCAAGTCCACTAAAAGCTGGTATTCAAACTAATGCAAGAAATTTGCTCGGTTCATTTCACCGTGGTAATCACCATCTTGTTTTTTGGAAGAAAAAACCAGCCCTGCTCCAGAAATAAATCCACAAGAGGAACTATATACCTACAATAAGGAAATATCAAATTACTACTAGGTTTTCTAGATAGACTGCATAGCTCAAAACAACTATTAATATTTATATAGATTTAAATAAAATAGTGTGATGAGTAAATATTTGAAAAGATCGTAAAATAGCAGGAATGTTAGTACATCATAAATTAATTGCTAAATTTTATTATTCAATTACCTTGGACCACCAATTTTGGTTCTTTTCACGCTTCTATGATTTGAATCTTGCCAAGAACGTCCAACAGTACCGTCTTTAAATATCCAGGTTTCATCCAAAAACACAAATTGATATAAACCTTCCCTTTTTATCTTGACATATTCATATAGAAAATGTACACGTGTTAATGCAATATGTGGCAACTCCATTAAACCACGACGACGATCATCTTTTTGGTATTTAAATCCAATATTTTTCACTATCTTTCAGAGTTATGTTAAACAACCATTAAAGAGTTCCCGCTCCTGGAGTTTGTCTCTTAAAGATCTCAAGGTTATGTGTTCCTCTGAAAAAATATTGTTTTAGTTAATTGTGAATAAAATAAAACAGTGAATTCAATATACTCACTGTTTCCATACATTTCGTATATAACATTTCGGAAAGCATTTTGATCAAAGTTATCAATTTCAACAGAAGGTTTTATGCATTGTCTCTTTTTAGGTGGGCTTTTAGGCTGTTCAGCTCTATTATGCTTGGCGGCAATACGGTTAACAGTGGTAACGCTAAGTTGTAAAGTTTCTGCAACTCTCTACAATATAATTACTTCAATTTATGAAAGAATAATATATTATCAAGTTTAATTAACCTAACCTAACATTAAAAATATTTAATCATTTACATTTAAATATGTAACAATAATATTAATAATGATGAATACAAATAGCGAATACTATTACTTACGTCTCTTATAGCAGTAAGCGGGAGAAGCGACCCCCATTTCGGCATTCTCGTTAAAAATAGCTTAACAAAGATGTTACCATCTCTTGACATTTTCTGTTCAGCTGCTTCGGCATTTTATTAACCACACACTGCAGATTTGCCAAAATAATTAGTTAAGAAAATAATAATAATAGCAATGAATTTTAAAACACCAAAAAACTTGTAAATATTAGACGATGATCGAATGTCAATAAATGTCAAAACAAACTGGGGAATTTTACCAGTTGATTTGACAACGTCTTGAAGTTTTGCCAACCCGTTAGCTGTAAATTGCCCTGGCCCTGCCCTGGTTGGTAAATTAATATTTATTCTGATAAGCAGGAAAGTAACTAAAAATGACATCATCGTCTTTTTATCGTAAATAAACTATACAAACTTTACTATTATATTGATAAGATACCATATAAACAAGTAATGTACATCTAAAACTCTCTCAAGTTTCCTTTCTCTCTTTCCGTTGCCTAACGTTGCTTACAGTGGATCGTTTGAAGGAAATTATATTCGTGAATTTTAGGGAACCGACAAATCTAGAATACTTCAATTGCCTTCCTAAGCGAATCGGTCAGCACTACTTATGATCTGTTTCTAATGAGGGAGTGAATTGTGAATTTGGGTAATATAACTCAAACATGCAAGAAGGAATTCTCCTGGAATTACAAAAAATGGAGGAACGACCGGAGTTAATCAAGAAGCGGATTGATGTTATTTGTTGATGAGATTCTCAACGGAGAAACAAAATGTTCTATCAAAACCAAATGGCAATGAGTCAACTAGTTTCCAGGAATATTTTTATATCCTGTTCTTTGAAGAATTTACGTGTGCGTATGGAGGTACCGGAATAGCAATATATGTAGTAACTATCAATATATTTATGGATGTAAAGACCCGAGGAGTTAAACGCAAGTTATAATGCCAAAGTTACTTAGGCAGAAATAGCCGAATTGGCCCAGATTTAATCAAACGTCTATTAAACTATTCGCTTGCACACCAGATTAACGCTAGCATTAATGATACATCCACGCAACCATTAAAGATGCATCCGGTCGGGAAGATATTCATAATACAAGAAATTATATTGCAACATATTTCTGGATAATTTAACAATGATATGGTCCAAAAGTTGCTTCTGTCCGCACTGTTCACAATATTCGGTTTCAAATACATTGTTGCAAACTAGATGCTGAAGATAACAAGTATGCACAAATATCAATCTATTTATGGCTAGCAGCAATCCGACTAGCTATAGGCAAGACCTTATGCCAATGTTGCGAAGGATGAATGTGGAAATTAGTGTATATCGGGTAATTGGTCGACCAATACCCGCTTCATTTAGTGGTCCGCATTAATCGATTGCTTAAATTTATTTTTGCCATCATCTTAATAAGTAGAACTGGATAATATTTACTGGACCATGTTCACTTATCTATCTGTTGTTTAAGTTCCAACTTTTTTCCCGAATATCCTCTCTCATTAATCAATTTCTACTTTTCCTCCTAGAGGTTCTATATTACAATATTACATAGCTTTTATGTCAATGATGCATATGCAAGAATGGCTCATTTGGATTAAATTGATTGGATTATTCATACAGTAGTCGTTCCATCTAGATGTCCACATTGAAAGAGTCTGCGTTCCAAAGTGACTTAATACATCAGTTATTCGAATACTCTGTTTAGAGTTCTACCAAAACCGCCAGCAGTCCTGTCAAATCGATCAGCATGTGCAATAAGTGTTAATCCAATGTGCGCTTCTACCCCAATAAAATGTACATATATTTCTCCAAGTTTGAAATACGTGACCAGCATTTGAATTTTTATTATGCAAAAATTACTGCAGATGGCTGGAAGGTTTATACTCTCTATAGCTTTCAGCATAGATGGCGAATCAGAAACAATGAGAATGTTAGTCTATTTAGTGATTCAAGTAAAGAAGATACCTTCATTAATGCAACAGCTTCTACGGAAAATATTGAGAGTGATGTATAAAGGAATATTCAATGGATACGATTGTTTAAATTTATTTTATTAACATAGTAAGTAGAGTTGGATGTTATTTATTGGACCAACTTTACTTACTTACCTATTGTTAAGATTCAAGTTGTTCCCAAAGTATCTCTTCTACTATTCCACTTGCCTCAATTGAAATAACGACAATGCTATGCCCGACTTTACAGATTACAATTTTTACCTGTGGCGGAAAGGGTTATGATAGAGGTAACATACTTGTAGCATCGATTGGATACCAAGTTAACCTTAAATAAAAATATTGTTTGGATTGTAATAACGCAATTTTTGGAACAAGAGTAGTGCTTATACCTCTGTGAAGCTGGCAGAACCATTTCGGCAAAATCATATCAAACATATTACGATTTTTAGTACTTATCTTGTACTAATTTGTACCACAAACAATAATTTTGTTCCTTTACCCATTAAAGAAACAAACAGAGCGCTGCTAGCTTCATGTTAACCTAGAAAACCCGAATTGAATTGAAGAACTGAATTTGTACTAATTTGTACCACAAAAAAAAATTAACGTCGATAAATTGAATAGCAAGTCAACCCATTTAAACAAACCCTGCTTTGATAAATTAAATAGCAAGCCCATTATCCTCGAATCTTTTCAAAATTTATTAAAAAACGAAATAAAGTCTATTCTATTAGTACTAAATTTGTACTAATTTGTACTACGAAGAATATTCCAAGATATTAAAGTCAACCCACTTAAACAACCCCTGCTTAGATAAACTGATTAGCAAGCCCATTATCCTCCGAACTTTTCAAAATTTCTTGAAAAACGAAATATAAAAATCGTCTACATTAAAACTGAATTTGTACTACAAAAAATATTAACGTCAACCCCTTCAAATAACCTTTGATCGATAAATTGAAAAGCAAGCCCATTCATCTCCGATCTTTCCAATATTTTCTGAAAAACGAAATATTAAAGTCGATACTATTAGTACTAAATTTGTACCACGAAGAATATTCCAAGATATTAAAGTCAACCCACTTAAACAACCCTTGCTTAGATAAACTGAATAGCAAGCCCATTATCCTCCGAACATTTCACAGTTTCTTAAAAAACGAAATATAAAAGTCAACTCCATTAAAACTGAATTTGTACCTCAAAAAATATTAACGTCAACCCGCTTAAACAACCCCTGCTTTGATAAATTGAATAGCAAGCCCATTATCCTCCGATATTTTCATAATTTTTTGAAAAACGAAATATAAAAGAAGATTCCATTAAAACTGAATTTGTACCACAAAATATTTTAAACACAGATTTAGACTGGGTGCAAATTAATCCTATATTCTAAAATTAATATTATCTAGTTACTTTTGATGCTTTCAAATTTTTTATCGATTTACTTGGAAATTATTAAAAAACGTGGTCTAATTTATTATGTTCTAGAAACAAAATAATATAATAATAAAAAAATGCTTTTGGGTACAAATTAGTCCCAAATTAAAAGTTTAAAGGCATGCTGTTATTTGTTTTTATAACAGCCTTTTACAGGGAAAACTTAGGAAATAGACATTCTAATTTTTGGGGTACAAATTCAAATTTTTTTGTTACAAATTAGTCCTAAAATATACATCAATTTATTTTTAATTTGAAATGGGGGGGGCAATAATAACATGTATAAGTTTATAAAAAACCTCTATTGACAAAGACTACACAATCAATAGGACATTATACCGCAATGTGTTTGAAAACGAGTGTTTGGATTGTATATAACGATCATGAAAAAAGGAAAAAGTGGTTAAGGAAACATTTAAAATAATACCAGAATCGACTTTAATATTTCGTTTTTCAGGAAAGATCGCAGAAGAATGCGCTTGATATTCAATTTATCGAAACAGGGGTTGTTTGAGGAGGTTGACGTTAATATTTTTGAATATTTTCCGTTGTACAAGTTAGTACAAATTTGATACTAATAGAATCAAGTTTAATATTTCGTTTTTCAAGAAATATTGAAAATATTGGATAAGTATGGGCTTGCTAATAAACTTATCGCAACAGGGATTGTTTGAGGGGGTTGACGTTAATATTTTTCATGGTACAAATTCAGTTTTAATGGAGCCTTTTATATTTATTTTTTCAACAAATTTTGAAAAGATCTGAGCATAATGGTCTTGCTATTCAATTTATCAAAGCGGGGGTTGCTTAAGTGGATTGACTATAATATTTTGGAATATTTTCCATTGTACAAGTTAGTACAAATTTAGTACTAAAAGAATCGCCTTTAATATTTCGTTTTTCAAGAAATTTTGAAAATATCTGAGCATAATGGGCTTGCTATTTAATTTATCAACGCAGGGATTGTTTAAGTGGGTTGACTTTAATATTTTGGCATATTTTTCATTGTAAAAATTAGTACAAATTAAGTACTAATAGAATCGACTTTAATATTTCGTTTTTCAAGAAATATTGGAAAGATCGGAGAAGAATGGGCTTGCTATTCGATTTATCAACCAGGGGTTGTTTATAGGGGTTGACGTTATTTTTTTGTGGTACAAATTAGTACAAATTCAGTTCTTCAATTTCCTGTATTTGGGCCTTCCAAGTTAACATGAAGTTAGCAGCGTCATGTGCCATGTTTTTTTCTTTAATGGGTAAAGGTACAAAATTATTTTTGTAGTATAAATTAGTACAAAATGAGTACTAATAATCGTAATAGGTTTTATTTGATTCTGCCTAAAGGGTTCTACCAAGTTCACAGACGTAGTGCTTCTTCTGGTGGTTAGGAACACTCCCCTAATATCCCGAGAGAGGAGAAATAACTACAGGTTATTTATCTATAATCAGTCAACTCGTCCATGTGCATTACACTGTTTAGATGGTATTTTCAACTATTCTGAATTTCAGCTAATATATTAGGAACAATTAGTAATAAATAGGTTTACGGGACTTACTCGATTAAGGCTGATTTTATAAGGATTAATGGGATACTTTTGTGTTTTTAATAATTTAAAAGCACAAGTGTGTACTTTACCCAAATTTCTATAAACCATACGTATTATCAATTATCAGTTACACATATAATTTTTTTTGTTAACAATCCTTGTAAAATCAGCCTTAATAGACGGGACAATTTTTGTTTCAGAAAAGAAGTATGAATAGAAAAGTATTGCGGATCTTTGAGAAGTACCCTTATTACATGTTCCAACTATTTTTTATGCATATATCTCGAACAACATTTCAGATCAGAACATTTCAAAATAGGTAAGTCCCATTTGACCTATAGGAAATTTGGAATTGATCATTTTATAGACCAAAATAAAGAATTTAAAAAAATTACCCTGTTCATATAATCAGAAGTTTGGATCATCTCTTTGGATGTACATTGGCGAGTAAAATGAATGCTTTCAGAATTTGTGTTGTGGGTAAATAATATTGTATCATATTTGGATCATTTAAAATTGGGTGAGTATGGAAACAAAAGAAAGCTCACTTCAAAATGTCTTCAAAATCGCCTATAATGTATGTCTATATTTATTGTTGCGAGCATGTTCGTTTTAGGTTATCGCGTTAACAATGATGTTTTTCCTCGAATTCCTATTTCGCAAAATAAACCAGACGCTACGAAAAAAAACAACATGTTAACATAAGTTCAAGGTTATCATTCGTTTTAATGTAAAATATACTCCTTCATTTAAAGAAAATTAGTGTTTCGACCCTTACTCTGTAAAATCTACTCTTATTACTTTTTTAATGAAACTAACTGTTTCTAGATAATTCCACAATATATTGAAAATTTTTTAAAAATTCTAAGAAATTGACAATTGCTTCGATATTGCTATCATTGTCAAATAGCAATTTCGAAACAATTGTCAATTTCTTAGAATTTTTAAAATTTTTTCAATACATTGTGGAATTATCTAGAAACAGTTAGTTCCATTTAAAAAGACTTCTTTCATATAGCCCTTTTGAACTGCGGAGCAATTTAAATGGATATTTTATCTAGATTTCCTTCAAGAACAGGTAAGAGAATTACTGCCGACTGTACCTCGTGTCTTGGGGGAAAGCATGCAGTTCATACACGACGAGGCACAACATCATTAGCCGTTATCGTTTGTCCACAGAGAAATCCTGATTTAAATCATTTGGATTTTTCTGTGTAGACGTAATTGTAAGGATATATCTTGAGAAGAAAAATGTGTACTCTTCCAGAATTGCAATAAAATAAAAAGAGCCGCGAATGCGATCAAAAATTATAGGGAAAAGTTATTTTGTATTCAGAGATTTTTGCACAAACGGATTATACAGTGTATTAAAGTCAACGGAACACTTCGAAGTTTTTAAATTGTTGTTTATTGATTTGATTTGAAGTTTCACAGTATTTTAAAATTAGAAATACATTGAACTTTTTGAAATCAAATAACTCGGAAACGTATAGACATTAACATAAATTAAATAACGACTTTTCTATGTAGAATTGGAAGCTTCTTATTCTCTACTTCTTCAATTATAGCTGAAGAGACAAAAAATATACTTCGATTTACTAAAGCAACTAGCACCCTCTACTAGCAATCCAAAATCATAATCAAATTTCGTGATACTAACACCAAGAAACATCAAACTATCTGTTTTCAACTACGAAAAATTGAATAAAAAAATAATCGTGTTATTCAACAATCGAATTTAAATTCTATTAAAATCCTTTAATATTTAAATAACGCATATCAGGTTATATTATTGTTACAAAACAGCACACTGGTATAGTCTCTAGATCCGACTTTGTCTAAGCCAGGTATGAAAGAAGATCGAGATCTGCATGCCAGAAACACAACCCAAGACAGATGATATTGGCAGTTTTACCAGAGTCAAGGCCCCATCGTTCGATGGAAAAAAGGTCGTGGACCAAGTACGTAAAACAGTTTGAAGCAACCGCTAGAGTGAATAATTGGTCCGACAAGGAGAAAGCAGTGAACTTAACTATCGCGCTTCGGGGAGATGCCTTAGATGTACTTCAGACGATACCTCTGGAAGAAACGGATGATTTCGAGCGGCTGAAGAAGAGGTTGGACATGCGATATGGTCACGAACATCTAGAACATGTGTACCAATCCCAGCTGAAGAACCGAAGGCGGAAACGTGACGAAACCCTTCAAGAGTATGAACTGGATATTGCCCGACTAGTTCGATTCGCTTATCCACCAGCACCAGAGAACATGATGGAATGTCTGGGCATCCAGGCCTTTATTGATGGCTTACGTGACCCCGATATGCAGAGGACGCTTGCTTTAGCCGATCCGAAAACATTAGTCGACGCATTGACAGCTGCTCTTGAATATGAAGCAGCCACGATGGCTTCCGGATACAACAAAGGTAGGACCATACAGGAAAAAGATGACGATGACAAACTTGACCAGATCTTCAACTTGTTGAATGGTATTGCAGACAAGAAGCCGGAAAAGATCAAATGCTGGAAGTGTGGCGAGCTAGAGTACGTACGCAGTCCGTCCAAGACTGCTGTAACCCAAGAACTCCAGTCACAGGGGAAATCAGACAGGGGTGAACATCCAGCTGATGTGAATCACCGAAAAGCCAACTCTTTGCCTAGACGGTCATGTCCTGTAGACTACTCACAATGCAACAAGTCGAAATCTAAGGAAGTTGCAGTTTCAAGAATTACAGTAGTCAATGAAGAATAGTCACCCACCAGGGTCAGAGAAGATCAGGAGAATGATCCTCACCTGAAGATGATTCGGCAATGGAAGGAAGAAAATCGGTGACCTACCTGGCAAGAAGTGTCAAGATTTTCACCGAAGGCGTATTGGGCTCAGTGGGACTCCCTTGTCCTGGAAGAAGGGCTGTTGAAAAGAATCCTTGAGAACGATGATGGTTCCGAGATGAGGAAATAACTAGTTATCTCGAAAACGAGAGTAGCTGAGGTACTGAAGAAGTTACACGACAGTCCATCGGGAGGTCATCTGGGAGTGAAGAAAACCCTTCAGCGAGTCCGTGAAAGGTTTTATTGGATGAACAGCTCCGATGATGTGAAGGACTGGTGTAAGAAATGTACGACTTGTGCTACGAGTAATGGACCACATCGCAAGAGAAAGGCACCTATGAAACGGTATAATGTTGGAAGCCCTCTCGAAAGGATTGCTTTAGACATCGCTGGACCATTTCCAACGTCAGAAAATGGTGGTAAATACATCCTGGTTGTAATGGATCATTTCACAAAGTGGGTGGAAATTTACGCGATCCCGAATCAAGTGGCCACAACTGTCGCGGATGTATTGGTGAAATAATTTATCAGCCGATATGGAGTGCCCTTGGAAGTCCACAGTGATCAAGGAAGAAATTTCGAAAGCCATCTATTCCAGGAAATTTGCAACAATCTGGGAATGAAGAAGACCAGGACAACAGCATTACATCCACAGTCAGATGGAATGGTCGAAAGAATGAACAGGACTATTGGAAAATACCTGTCCAAAGTAGTTTCCAGCCATCAGAGAGATTGGGACCAGTATCTTTCCCTATTCGCATTGGCTTATCGATCTACCGTCAATGAGTCCACGGGTGAAACACATGTTTGGACGTGAAATGAGGCTTCCTTGTGACCTGGAATTTGGCTGTCGGCCTGGAGAAGATCTAGCAGGACAAGACTACGGGATCCAATTGAGAAGAAGGCTGGAGGATATTCATTAATTAGTTCGAACAAATCTTCAAGTTGCCAGCGACAGAATGAACAGTCGCTACGACACGCAGGCCACAGAAGGCGATTTTAAAGAAGGGGACAAAGTATGGTAACACAACCCGACGAGGAGAAAAGGATTTTCTTCAAAATTACAAAAATCCTGGAAGGTCCATCCTTAATCATGAAAAGGATCAATGATGTTATATATCGCATAAGCAAAATCCCCAACGGAAAACCAAAAGTAGTTCACCAAAACCGACTAGCGCCATTCGAAGGAGACCATGACCTAGAGAAAAGAGTAAACCATATTCGAGATGTGTCTGTCCCTACCTTCGATGAATTTATGGGCGCGTATGGAGCTACCGGGAAAGCTAGATATGGAGTCACTTCAGAACAACGACAAGATTTGTTCACTCTCCCGGAAGATTATTCACTGCCATACAACACCCCCGCCCGTCTCAAGAACGCACGAGGGTTGGCATCCGTTTTTCGAAAGAAGTTCGGGCAATTAGAAAAACTTGAAGACCAGATTCCAGCCCCTGGCAAGACACTGAAACTGTAAACATAATTCGCGGTACGTCTTCTACATGGTAACTAAAAATGAATTTCAAGATCGATCTACCTAACGCGATTTGTGGGAAGCACTTCGAAACCTACGAGACCATGTGTTGGAATCCAGCGTGAAGAAACTTGCTATGCCTAAGATAGCGAGTAACCAGTTGGATTGGCGAAACATCAGGAACATGGTAGAGATTATCTTCCAAGATACCGGTGTCCAGACATTAATTTGCAGCTACAACTCCCGTTATCAGTATCCGATGAAGACGGTGCCCTGCTATTTCCATAAGATCGGAAAGTGTAGAAATGGGACCAGTTGCCGATTCAAACATCCAGTCTCGGCTACACAAAAGTTCCAGGAGGAACTTCCTTTTAAGGAGGGGGTAATGTTACGAAACAGCACACTGGTATAGTCTCTAAATCCGACTCTGTCTAAGCCAGGTATGAAAGTTAAAATTATGGCGGACGCGCAGGGATTGTTTACTATTGTGACTATCTTATCTAGACATTGTTTTTTGTGACCAGTCTTATCTAGAAAATGCCAGAAAGCCAATTGTTTTTTATTAAGCCGCAATCTAGAATTATCTAGTGAAAGAGGCACTAATATATAAGGGACTGACGAGGAAGAGTTAGTTTAGTTGATAAAGTGATCTCGAGAAACAAACAAGAATACACCGAAACAGCGAACAGTAAAGTGTTGATATAAATTAATAATTAAGTTTGTGTGCATATAAATATTTATGTGATTAGTTAAGTATATATAAATTAAGTGTTAGTGAGTAGTTTAGTGTTTAAATAAATTAAGTAGTCATACCGTGTGTTTAAAATTTATCCTACCCATTTACTGTTTAAATAAATAAGAATAACATTACAATATATTTTCGCCCCCAGGACGAAATAGTTACAATGAGATACCATCAACAGAAAAATTTGAAAATATTCAAAATGTATACTCATACCAGTTAACATTCATTTTTTTGTATGAGATCTTTCCTGTCTCAGCTTTTTATTCACTTCCTGTTGACTGTATGGATTTCAAATAAATTTTCAATTCAAAATAAAATAATTTTATAAGGTTAACTGACTATTTCTCTTTCAGTGTAATTATAATTCAGAATGGCATGTCGAATATTTAGCTGAGTTTATTCCTCAGTTCAGTGAACTTTTGTTTTATGAAACGACTTCAATATATTTTCAAGGAATTTATCAGTGAATGAATTTGAAGAAATTAGTCTAGTTGTGATCTCCGTAGTCTAGTGGAATGGTGCTCTGTCTGCTAACCGAGAGGCCCCGGGATCAAACACGGGCCTAGTTAACTTCATAATTAAAAATTCGGAGAGCCACCTGTCGGAATGCAATGGCAAACCACCGACAGTATTCTGCCTAGTACAGCCTCTCAACATAGACGTTCGAATCCGTCGTTAAACTGTAGGTCCCTTCTATATGTGGTAACTGGAGAGCACAACACAGGTAGAAGTGAGAGGTCGCCTACGTCCGATCACGGATATGGCACTGTAAGAAGAAGAAGTCTAGTCAGCAAGCTTTTAGTAATACACAGTATGCTTATATTAATAAATCTAGTAGGCCCTCAATCATACCTCCGATTTTGCCAATTTGAGTTATTCATAACATTTAATATTAAAAGTTAAATTAATCATTTTGCAGATCAAGCAAATATATTTGTAAAGTTTTCCTATACCAATTCATCTAATATTTTCAGTATTAGGCTTATTTCAGAATGAAATAGAGCTATTGTAGAGAGTAGCATGACGCGACTTCGGTAAAATATATAGGGAGAGAACATTTCAATGAAAACTATCCAGTCTCTACAAATCTGAAGCCGTCACTTTTATGAAAAAATACAAAAATACGTCAAAAATCATATAAAGGGGGACGTCTTTTTGGTCATATGTACTCGTTATAACTTTAACCCCCTCCTCCCTATGGTCACCTCTCCCATTTTTTTAATGGAACACCTTGTATATTTCCAAATTTTTGGATTCTCCGCTGAAAGGTGATTCCAAAAATATCTAATACCTAAAGTGAAAAAAAGTATATCATTTGGGAGTTAGGGATAATTTCAATTTACTGACAGAGAAAGTTTAATTATTAAGAAATTAGCATAACATTGATAAATTATTTTATAAGATGTTCAAATTGACTTCAATTGGTTTCCATACAATGATACAATCGAGCTTCAAATAATTGTCGCACATTATGTAATATTTCTGGGTTCACTTGTTGACATTCTTGAACAATTCGCTGACGTAAATCATCTATAGATTCTGGCTGAGTGGCATAAATTTTAGTTTTCATATATCATCATCAACAAAAGTCTAGTGCGGTTAAATCGAGTGATCTAGGTGGCCATGGCAACATTGGGCCTCGTCTGCCTATCCAACGATCAGGAAATGTTTCATTTAAATACTGTCGTACCTCGCGAGCGTAATGTGGAGGTGCTCCATCTTGTGGAACGCCAGCAAAGCTTCGGACATATTATCATTATTTTCTAGTATATGTGTTATTTCGGGATCAATAGCTTCTCTGAGTAATTGTAGTTAAGACTCGCCATTCAATTTGCCCCTCAACAAAAAAATGGTCCAACAATATGATCACCTAGAATGCCACACCAGACGTTCAATTTTTGTGGTGTTTGAGTATGAAGCTCTCGCATTACGTGTGGGTCCGTTTATGCCCAGTATCTACAATTATGCCTGTTTATTACACCATTTAGTGCAAATCAACATTCATCCCAGAAGCACATATTGTACAATAAATCTGGATTGTTGTTCAGTCGTTCACTCATCAATTCACAAAACTGCAGACGCCGGTTGGAATTGTCGTCATGTAGCTCTTGGACTAATTTAATTTTGTAAAGATGGTATTTGTATTTAAGTGAAATTTTGAAAACACCGGTACGAGAAACGCCCACTGCACTAGAAATTGGTGATATTGATTGTTGTTCTTGTAACGTAAGTTGTCCTAAAACGGCAATATTGACAGCGTCGTTATTAACTACTCGTTCTGGTTGATGTTTTTTATTCGCAACTGATCCTGTTTCTAAAAATTTGTCATTAACTAAGTTACGCATTTATGTGTGGCAGTTCTTCACGGATGAGCAGCATTAAACTGTCTAGCTGTGGTTCTTGCAGTTAAGTTAGTGGTTAGTGCAGTTTTCTTTTTGTGTTGCTTATTCTTCTATTTGCTTCCTCGGTCTTCTGTACTTCATATAGTCTTCTTTCTTGTAGTCCGTTAGGTCCCCAAGTTCCGTGTTAGGGTGAATTTTTAGCTCATCGAAGAGTTTCCTCGCTCTTGCGTCCATTATTTCTAGTACTTTTTCAACATGTGTTCGCTTCTTTTGTACCAGGGTGCGTTTGTCGCTTGTCTCATCTATATTTTTGTTGGGATTGTAATTTCTTCCTGTTTGTGTTGCATGTGTGTCCCTAGGCTACCGAGGCATATGTGATTATCGGTATGATGACACTTCTTATAAACCTCAACTTGGATTCAAGTTTCAGTTTAGTTTTCCTGCCTAATAGTCTATTGAGTCTTGCTCTCACTTGCCTCGTTTTGTCTACTATGTTTTTCACATGTTTAGAGAATGTTAGACCCTGGTCCATCGTCACTCCTAGGTATTTTGTTTCATCTGTCCATTCAGTTTCTTCACCGTCGATTTCTATGTTTTCTTTGGGTCGATGGCCTGTTCTTTTTTTAAATACGACAGCTTGGCTTTTCTCGCTGTTTATTAGGATTTTCCATGTTTTACACCAGTCGTCGACTTCATTTGCGGCATTTTGGAGTCTTTTTGTGATGTTTTAAATTCTTGCGCATCTTATTGCTATGGCGTAGTGTGCAATCATAGTATTCTCCGTTTTTGGAATGTTTACGGTCTATATGTTGTACAGCAGGGGTGATAGTACTGCTCCTTGCAGTACTCCCGCTTCTTGTTCGCCTACTCCCGATTTTTCGTTTGCTACCTTCACTTGGAATTTTCTCTCTCTGAGATAGCTGTTCATGAGTTGCATGAGAGGTTTCGTGTATCCTGTCCCTTTCATTTTATATAGTGGGCCCTCGTGCTACGTTTCCGATTGCCTGCTCCGACTTCTAGGGTTTCGACTTCTGCTCCTAACGTTTTTTTATTGCTAGTAAGTGGTTTATTTTTCTCAGCCTCCTCCGTTGCTTCTTCGAATTTCTTTGTCAGTTCTTGTAATTGTTTTCTTTATTCGTCGTTTGCTTGTTTTAGTGTTTTTATTATTTCTTGTTCGTCCTTCTATTTCCTTATTTTTTCTAGGGAGGTCCCCTGTTTCCGGGGATTTCCTCACTAGGTGTTTTCATGGAGCCCTCTAGCTTCATGGCACTGCTGAATTATTAACTTAATATAGTATTAAATTTTACTCACCCGTTTGTAGAAATCCGTAATCTTCTTATTGCATAAACGCACAAATGCATTTGATTCTAATTACACGCACTACTTATATATCAAACTATGTAATTTGAATAGGCTCCGCCCCTCTACGTTTGCGCATTTGCTGTAAGGGTTTTTGTGAGCGCTTTAATATAAATTCATAGGTAGACATATCACGATAACATTAAGTCGTGTAGTGTTGTTGCGAATATACGAGAATATTAACAGAAAAATATATCAAAAATATCGGGACGTGGTAAAGTTAAGGGAAAGGCAAAGTCTCGCTCAAATCGTGCTGGAATACAATTTCCAGTAGGACGTATACATCGTTTATTGAGTCAAGGAAAGAGTTGGCGCTGGAGCTCTTGTATATTTTTTTCAGCGGTAATGAAATATTTGGCAGCCGATGTATTAGAATTTGCAGGAAATGCTGCACGTGACAACAGGAAGGCCCATATAATTCCTAGACGTTACAATTGGCAATTCTTGATAAATGATCAACAAAATAACTAATTAATTATTCAGGTAGGTATTATTTCCACCTGCAAACTGACAAAAACACACACACACACACACAGGCGCGCGTGGGAAATCCCGTCCCACTAAGCATGCCGGACTAGGTCCGTGAGTGGGTGCGAAGTAGAACATTCCATTCACCCCCTGTCATTCCGACCGGACCTCATTGTAGCTCGCGTATCGCGTCGCGTATTCTCCCTCACCTTTCTCTAATTCTGTGAAAGGTTCCGGGAGATCTCCATATCCTTTCGAAGGGGTAGCCCTGGTGGCTATACTCCCTTGTCCTTTCGCGGTTGTTTGTATCGTCGTCGAAGTGTGTGTGTGTGTGTGTGTGTGTGTGTGCTCGCTGCCTCAGCCGTAACTTTCCTTGCCTGCTTCGGCGAAGAAGGCCCTGAGCTGAGTGGTCCATCGCCTTCTTTATAGCTGTCCCCGATGTGTAAATCGGCGCCTACCTTATGCAGTAGCACGGAATTACCGTGTCGGGGGGATTCTTCTACTTCTTACTTCTTTTCCCCGGGATTTTTTTGGCTTTCTTGATGTGCAGACAATTGCTCGCCGGCACGGTTTTTTTGTTTTTTTTTACATAAGATTTCTTGTATGTACGTTTCATTTTTTTTAGTACAGACGATTGGTAGTCTGTACGGTTTTATGTTTTTTTGTGTACTGGTTTGCACCAGTACGGTTTTTTTGGTTTTTTTGGGTGGGGATCTTAATGTCTAGTCTTCTATTTGTTTTTTTGGTATCTTGTACTTCCTGTAGCCTTCTTTCTTGTAGCTTGTTTGTTAGGTCCCTCAGTTCTACGTTAGGATGTGTCTTTAGCTCTTCGAATAGTTTCCTCGCTCTTTCGTTTATTATTTCAAGTACTTTCTCTACTTGTATTTCTTCGTATATGTCTACATTCCTTTTCCTCCATCGGGAGTTTGTCGCTTGTCTTAGCGATATTTTTTGTTGCACCTGTAGCGTCTGTCTATTTGTTTCATAGATGTGTCCCCAGGCGACTGAGGCGTACGTGATAATTCGTATCATGATGCTTCTTATAAATCTCAACTTGGTCTTGAGGTTGAGTTTACTCGCTTGCCTCGTTCTGTCTATTATGATGTTCATGTGTGGGGTGAATGTTAGTCCCTGGTCCATCGTTATTCCTAGGTATTTTGCTTTTTCAGCCCATTCGATTTCTTCGCCGTCGATTTCTATTTTTCTTGTCGCCGGTATCTTTTCTTCGTAAACCGAACCGCTTGGGTTTTTTCACTGTTTATCTTTATCTTCCATGTTTTGCACCATTCGTCGACTTCGTTTGCTGCTGTCTGCAGTCTGTTTGTAATGTTTTTAACTTTCACGCATCTCGTGGCTATGGCAGTATCGTCGGTGTAAAGTGGGTACATGGTGTTCTCTTGCTCCTCCTCCTCCTTGCGATACTCCCGCTTCTTGATGGCCTACTTCCGATCTCTCGTTTGCTATCTTTACCTGGAATTGTCTCTCTTTGAGATAGCTGTTTAGGAGTTTCATCAAAGGTTTTGTATATCCTGCCTCTTTCATCT
This sequence comes from Galeruca laticollis, assembly GCA_963921935.1. NCBI lineage: Eukaryota > Metazoa > Arthropoda > Insecta > Coleoptera > Chrysomelidae > Galeruca > Galeruca laticollis. The sequence goes on from OY998180.1 coordinate 180,844,832, forward strand.
AGTATTGTAGTCCTTCGTGTCATACTCGGTCGAAGGCTTTACTTATATCGAGAAATATTGCTCCTGTTGATTCCTTCTGGTTGAAACCATGAGTTGTATATTCTACAAGTCTCAAGATTTGTTCGGTGCTGTGTTCTTTTCTGAATCAGAGCTGTTCGTTTGGTATTACGTTTAGTACTCTTGTTTGTTCGTTTAGTATCCTCCTTATTGTTCTTTCTGCTATTTTGCTTGTAGCAAACTGATGGGTCTGTAATTTTGCGGAAACGTTGGATTGGTTTTATCAGCATGATTATTTCTGCATGTTTCCATCTTGTCGGGAAATGTTTCGTCCTTAACATGCCGTTGATGATGTTGGTTAGGTATGTGATACCTTTGTGGGGCATGTTTTTCAGCGCTCTGTTTGATATTCCAACTTTTCCGGGTGCATTTTTCTTAGAAGCTAGCCTTACCAGTATTCTATTGATTTTTAGTTGACTAGAGCGAGTACAGCGGATCCTATAAATCCATTTTTGGAGAAATTTCGGTTTGTTAGCACGATACATCCCCCGAAGTGTATACAAGTAACAATTTTATGATATAATATTGTTCAGGGCCACAGATGCGGAAAAGTTAGTTTTAATCTTTAAAACCGTTTATTTGGTCTTAGACCTTCTTCCTTTAGGTCTGCTTCAATCTCCTCCACTGGAGTGTTTACTGCTAATCCTTTAATTACCAGTTTTCGCTCTTTTTCTTCAGAAAGTGAGTAGGTATACCACTCAATTTCTTTATATTCTCCTAATAGTTGTTTCATTTTATTGAAGCTTTCTACTGTTGGAGTAGAAACTTTTGGCGTGTATGCTCCTAGCTTGCACTGGGCTTCTATTTTTCTTTTCGCCAGATTTCTCCGGATTGCGTTCTACATTAGTGGGGACTTCAGTATTATTGGGGGAGGTTTTTTGCCACTTTTTCGTTTCTTTTTTGTTCGTACTCTTTTGGGATTCCCTCCATGGTTTTTTCGTTCGTTCCTATATTTTCGGTTTTCATTTCTTGGTTCACTTCGTTGTTTCCTCCTCTTGCTGAGGCTTTTTCGTTTCCTTCTCGAGCTAGCCTGCTAGCTCGGTTTTTTTAGCGTCTTCCTTTTTTTGCAGTCGGGGGTCGTTTGTGATGTCGGCCGAGTAGTCATCTGTACTCGTGTCCTCTTCACGCCATTGGGGTGTTTCTTTTGTTTTTTCCTGTTCCGGTTGGACTGGCCTGCTCCTGCTTCTGGGGCTTAGGCTTCTTATCCTGGAGTTTTTGATTGCTAGTAGCAATTCCTGCTGATTTTTTTCTGCTTTGTCCGTCTGTTCTTCTAGTTGTTTTGTTAGATTCTCTAGCTGTTTTCGCAGCTCTTCGTTCTCTTTTCTTAGTTTTTCAACTTCGGTGTCCTGACTTTCTTTTATTTTTCTCCTTTTTCTCTCTACGGAGGTCCCCCTGTCCGTCGGGGTTTCATCCCTAGGAGTTTTTTTTGGAGCTTTCCGGCTCCATGACACTTTTTTCCTCGCTTTTTTACCTACACTTTGTTTTAATAACATAAATAAAATGAAAAATAAAAATTACTTACCTTGTTTTATCTGGTATCCTTATTCCTTCTATATGCACAACACAATTGTCTGTTTTTATCGTGTATTCCACGATATAAACTATGTTTGCTCTTACTGTCGGAACACTTTTACTGTTTCGGATCATTTTACCACGTGTTCGAATACTCCACACACTACCGTACATACACGTAACGATTCACTCAGAGCTTCGAAATTTTCACCTCTTACCTCAAGTGCGTCTGTAACTGTACTAACTGACCAAAATATTAAAACGGCTTTAATTTGTACTCGAAAGTATTATGCCCATAGGCTCCGTGCATTACATTATGCGCATTTATTACAACTTTCTTAAAGTAACTGCTTACCAGTTTTAATCTAATCGTCTTTCTAATAGCTATTTATGTAACCTGTTATGAAATGCATCATTTTGTGTAACGAGTGAAATTTTTGCGGGACGAACGAGCTCCGCGTAGCGGCGCGAGCGAGATCTTGCAAAATGACACGAGTTACACAAAAAAGCATTTCATAACGTGTTTCATACAAGATTTTATCTAATTTTGACAAAAAGAAAATTTAATTTATTTTATGTGAGTCCTTTCGACAAAAATAAAATTTAATTTATTTTAGGTGTTCTTTAACAATTTTTAATTAACTTTTCTGATTTGAGAACAGCACTTTTTGATTCCTACAAGTTATGCGACCAATATTACACAAGACAATACTTTTATTTTATACATTAATTTCAGACTTTTCTTTATTATTTTACCATTAATATTAAATTAAAATCGAAAATAGCTATTAACATTTTTTTTAATCAATTTTCAAATAAAAAATCAAAAAAAATCTTTTTATTTATTTGCTTGACAGTTCGTCTATTCGAATTGTAGTTGCTTCAAGTATTAATAATTCCCAGTTATTTTTGTAAATATTTTATTAAGATTCTACGTAAGCGTAACATTCTACGATTAAAAATGGCTGATTCAGACTTAGATGTGCCAAACGAAATAGAAGAGGCCGCACAAAGTGCATTATCGGCCGTGATTCCACAAAAATCAAAAGCTGTGTATGATTGGGCTTAACAAAAATTTGAGAAGTGGGTTGAAGAAAAGAAAATAAAACACGTTAATGAGAAAGTTTTATTAGCTTATTTCGGGGGAAGAAAGACTCAAAAAGCTTCCACACTTTGGACACTTTATTCTATGCTGCGAAGTGAATTATCCTTGAAGAAGAATATTGATATAACAAAATACACTAGCTTATACGTATTTCTAAAGAGACAATCATAAAGCTACCATGCAAAAAAATCTAATATCTTCTCGAAGAAAAATGTCCACCAGTTTATCACAGAAGCTGATGATAGAACATTTTTAATGGCAAAGGTTGCATTGATCGTCGGAATCGGTGGTGCTTGTCGAAAGGCTTAGTTAACTTTTCTACGTGTCGGAGATATTTCCGATGAGGATTCACATTTTGCTGTGAAAATACCCAATACAAAGACAAAAGTAACGCGTGAGTTTGTGATTACAGAGGGCAATATTGAAGGACAAAATATTCTTGGTCTCATTAGAAAATACATTGTTTTGCGCCCACGTAACGTTAAACACGATAGATTTTTCGTTAAATATACTAATGGTACATGCGGCGTACAACCAGTTGGCATCAATACAATTGGTAGTCTACCAAAAACTATTCCCCAGTTTTTAAAGTTACCAAATCCTGTTTTATTTACGGGACACTGCTTCAGAGGATCGTCGGCTACCTTGTTGGCAGATTCTGGTGCAGACATTTTAAAGTTAAAACAACATGGAAGCTGGAAGTCTAGCACGGTAGCGGAGGGCTATGTAGAGAACTCCATAGAAAATAAGAAACTGATATTCTTGGTGAATCAAGCACCTCAAGTTCAAGATCAGTTATGCATCACGAAATTACATCAACTTCTAATTCTGCGGGGGTTAACCTAACAAACTGTTCGAATTGTGTCATAAATATTTATAATGCATAAAATAAAAAGTAAATTGTTCTAGTTGTTCTTATTGTTAGTTGTTCTCTTCAGTTCTAGTTGTTGTTATTTTTCTATAATATGACATTCAACTTTCTTCTTTTCTCTCTTGTTTTTATTAACTAGTGATAAAATTAATTTTTCATCATCAGTTACATAATATTTTTCATTATGTAACTGGTTACGAAAAATGTGACGTTTGCTAACGGAAATCAGTTTTGAAAAATGTCACTTTATATGTCAAAATAAGATGAATACTTTAATAATGTGGTTAATAATTATATTACAGACACAATACTATATAATAGTAATTATTCAACAAGCGTATAATGATGGCTATTACCCGCGAAGATGAAATTGCAACACGAGCCGGAGGCGAGTGTTGTAACATCTGAGTGGGTAATAGCCATTATGCGCGTGTTGAATACTATACTTTATCCACAACTATATATATATATATATATATATATATATATAGTTTATTAAAAAAATCCAAAATATATTTCAAATGAACATTATTTTTTATTAATGGTAACGTTATTATTACACAATAAATTTATGTTTATTTACTTACATAATAATTATTAATAGTTACATTACAATTGTTAAAATTCATGCCAGGGATAACTTTGTCAGTCATCTGAGTCTGATTGAAAATCATGGGACTTCGACTGGCACTAGAGCTAGCACAAGGTTTTTCATTGTAATTAGAGCTAGTATAATGTTTGTTAAATTCGTTTGAAATCTGATTTCCTCTTTTTATTTTATTGGTTATGTTGTCATCTATATAACCTTCGGCAACTGTGGTTGATTTCCATCCCCCTAACTGCTTTACTGCTGTAATGTCACCTCCTGCGCTAACGCAAATGGTTGCAGATGATCTTCGGAACGAATGTCCTGTGTACAATTCGGGATTTTTTAATTTTAAAAACATAGCAATGTGCTTTCCCATAGAAGATGATTTGTTAATGCCTACTCTTTGAATGGAACATTTGCCATTTTCATAATTTAAAAATAATGATGGACATTTAGCATGAAATGGGCGAAGATTTATATACTTTTTGCAAATATCGTAAAATTCACCTGATACAGTAAATGATCTAGGAATCTTTGTTTTTGTTAAAGGTATTTTCACTATAAGAGCTCCATTGTAATCTTCTATATATCAGTTTTCATAGAATATAATTCATTAGATCGGCACGCTCCCATTATCCCCATGATTAATTTTACCTAAAAATAATTTGATTAAATTGGAAAGTTCTAAGCTGAAAATTACGTTATTGTAAGAATACCTTTGTCATTAGATAAGTATGATCTGGCGCTTCTTTAATAAATTTACTGACTTCTTCGGGCGTAAAAGTGATAGATTTTTTCGGTTGATGGCCCTCGAACTGACGTTTTAAAAATGCCTGTAACTTCATGTAAGTCTCTAGGTGGATACTATGGTTAATATTCAATGTACTTTTCAGCATAGAATAATATTTCCACAATGATGATGACTTGTATTTTTTAGCAAGTTTAACAAAATACACTAGGATAACATTTTCAGAAAAAGACGATATTTTTTGTGCCAGTTGCCAATCCATAAAACTTTTGTACACCGCATCATATTTACCTTTTGACTTGTTAGGTAGGAGATTTTCTGTAGCGCTAGCCGCTAATTTTAAAATGTCTGGCGGTATAAAAGACACATCTTCTAAATATGATTCACTATTATACATTTCTCTAATGATACCAGAGATAAGAATGTTCACACCAAATAACTCACAAACCGACTGACAGTATATCTACAAATACAATGACAAGTAAATTTATAAATTGTCAAATTTGACGCAACGATTGAGTAATATTATTCCATCGAACTGTCATTATTATTCAATCCTATATGGTAATGCATGGCATTACTTGATAAAAATCGCATATTTAACAGATATATTAATTAATAGTTGTGGATAAACATATTTTACATTCACGAAGGTTTATAATTCTTTTAATTTATTAATATTTTACATGTGTGTTTTACTATCTCATTTTTTGTAATGAAACAGCAAAATGCGGCAAGTCATCAATCACTATTATTTATATCTCGAAGGACCAGCAGTCTATTCGCTGCAAATAATTACTTGTAACTTTGTGGGAATCGGATTGTTTGTATCACTTTATGATATTGTTAAATGGTTGTAAACTAAATGTTATACCGGTAAAACGCCGGTCGGCTATTAAAACGAGAGTACCATTTTGTACGAAGGATGACGGATTAGTCGTCAAGTTACGCTGAGAAGTCACTGAGAAGTGGTGAAAAATTGGGTCTTATTCATATTTATATGTTGGTAGCGAAGTGGGAAATCATGAGATATTTCGGGGAACATCGACCAATGGGAGGCGAGAGTTTAAAATCTAACGGTCAAAAACAGCTAGTGAAAGATGCACACTGGGGTCGGTTTTTCTTGCATGAAAAAAGTGGTGTTTGTTACAGATAAGGGCATTTCGACGATAGTTTTTATGAAGCGATAAGGTTTAACTGATATGGAATGCTTTGAAGTTTTGAGTGGAGATGATTTTAAGGCAATAATTATCTGTGTTTTTTATATGAAAGGGACGTTGAAATGAATTTTTGCGTATTTAACGAAATATTTGAATAGTTGAGAAGAATGATATTTTATTTATGATGTATGTGGGATATATAAATTTATAAATTATGATATACAGGGAGAAGATAAAGTAAAGTTTACAGGAAGAAGTTGAATGTTAATTAAAATTCGTACATATTGGAGGCACGGGAAGAACGGACTAGAGATGGATGTAATCCGACATCAAATCATGATGGTAGTGAATAGATTTATGTACCTCGACAGTGTATAGGGCTTTGATACATAAGTGCAAATGAAAGTGAGACGTGTAAATATAAATGTATAAGTAAATGTGTACAGAATTGTAAATATTAATCTAATGTTGATGTCAGAGTGGTGTAAGGGCTGTAACATCAGGATTAGTAAAGGTAAGAATGAATAAGTGAGTACTCTGTATTAAAGGTAAGAATGTATGTAAGTTCTCTAGAAAGAAGCTAGAGTTTTTTAAGGATGGTTGAGCACTCTAAAAATATGCTAGAGCCTCTTTTAATGGTAAGAATGAATAAATCCTCTAGAAATATGCTAGAGGTATTTAGGGTACGACTGTAAGTACTCTAGAAGTATGCTAGAGTCTTATCTAAAGTAAATGAATAAGTCAGTACTCTAGAAACGTACTAGAGCCTCCTTTAATGGTAAGAATGAATGTAAGATAATAAGAAAGAGAGAGAAATAACATTTGATAGTAAGAGAGTAAGAAGGAATGATTACGTTGTAGAATTGTAAGGTTAAGGTCTAAGTGTAGTAATTGAGTAAGAGATGGATTTTGTTTTATTAGAGTAAGAGATTAAAGAATGAGAGAATGGAAAAGAGATAGGTTGAGAAGGGGAATGACGTTTTCTTAACATCATCCAAGTGTCTCCTCGAGTTATTTGAGTAAGAGAAAGTTAAGTGAGGAGCGAATGAAAAGAAAGATGCGTAGGTCGATTCTTGCTCGGCAAATGTGGTACCAGTTTGGTTTACGAGTAACGGTCCAGGAACTTCGGAATTCTCAGTAATGTTTGGATAGTGATGTGAAATTAATTAATGAATGAGCATGATCGTATAGTACAAGTAATGTGACCACTAATGTAAAGTAAATGTGCGAGAGACCTTTTAATTAATGAGATTGCTTGTATATAGTTTGTTATAGGTAATAGAATGCTAAGAGTAAATGAAGGGAGCCGGCTCTACCGCGGCGAGAATGTGGTTTTAAGTTGATTTCTTTGTTGTATTTTTTTAAGTGAGGAATTAATATAGTTATGAGAAAATGAGAGAAGAGAGAAAATGTTTAAGTCGATTCTAGTTCGACAAGTGTGGTACCAGTTTGTTTTACGAGTAAAGGTCCAGGAACCTCGGACTTCCCAGTGTTGTGAGTATGGTACGAGTACGATTGAGGTTGTAATGCATGTATAATTCAAGAGAGGGTGTCACTAAGTTTTCAAGTGTAAGCGTTTAATACTTCACAAGTTTGAATGAAATTATAATTACAAGTGGAAGTAAGTGCTACTACGAGTGCGAGTAGAATTGGAATGAGGTTGTGAATACAAGTGAGAGTGTAAGTAAAATGGGAATTCATTGTGAATGTATTGAGTACGATTTATATTAAGAATGTATATGCGAGTAAGAGAGTGTGCTCATGTGACTAGAGCAAGTAAGAGTGCGTGCAACAATAAGTGAGTACGAATAAATGTAAATGCAAATGCAAATGTAAGTACGAGTATATTTGTGAGTAAGGTGCAATTCTACGCGAGTGCAAGTAATTGTGTAAGTGTGAGTTAACACGGAAGTAAATGTAAGGTAGTGACCACGAGTATTTAGGTATGATGAGAGCGTTTTTTCTAATTCTTTTGAGATTGTTTTTGTATATGTTTTTATGATTATGATTTTTTTTAACTGTGGACAGTCTGTTGAATGATGCTCGTGGAACGTTGATGATTTATGTTCTCTGGCTTCTAATGGCTACTATTTTCTCTCGGCTCGAATTACCATGTTTTACGAGCTTTCTGGTTCTATCCGGTGCTCGAAGGATCATGTTTAACTATCTTTCTGGTTCTATCCGGTGCTCGAAGGATCATGCTTTACTATCTCATTTTTTGCAATGAAACAGCAAAATACGGCAAGTCATCAATCACTATTATTTAAATCTCGAAGGACTAGCACCATATTCGCTGCAAATAATTACTTGTAACTTTCTGGGAATCTGATGGTTTGTTAAATAAAATTCGTCGAACACTTGCACTTTACGTATATTGGAAAAATGAATTACATTTTGTTCACTTTGTCAAACAATTAAGACTATCACGAACTGTTGACGGTAAGATGTATTATTTTATCACTTTATGATATTGATGAATGGTTGTAAACTAAATGTTATACCGGTAAAACGCCGGTCGGCTATTAAAACATGAGTACCATTTTGTACGAAAGATGACTGATTAGTCGTGAAGTTATGCTGAGAAGTCACTGAGAAGTGGTGAAAAATTGGGTCTTATTCATATGTTGGTAGCGAAGTGGGAAATCATGTGATATTTCGGGGAACATCGACCAATGGGAGGCGAGAGTTTAAAATGTAACGGTCAAAAACAGCTAGTGAAAGATGCACACTGCGGTCGGTTTTTCTTGCATGAAAAAAGTGGTGTTTGTTACAGATAAGGGCATTTCGCGATAGTTTTTATGAAGCGATAAGGTTTAACTGATATGGAATGTTTTGAAGTTTTGAGTGAAGATGATTTTAAGGCAATGATTATCTTTTTTTTATATATATGAAAGTGACGTTGAAATGGATTTTTGCGTATTTAAATAAATATTTTAATAGTTGAGAAGAATGATATTTTATTTATGATGTATGTGGGATATATAAATTATGATATACAGGGAGAAGTTAAAGTAAATTTTACAGGAAGAAGTTGAATGTTAATTCAAATTCGTACAATGTGCGTTATGTGTTAACTTCCAAAGTTCATATTTTATTTAAAGAAATAATTTTAAAATTCAAAAGTTAGTTTAAACTAAAAGTAAGTAAGTTTACAATAAAGTTATTTTTTTACTCTGACTTTACACTTCTGCCTTTGATTTATTGCCGTTTTCAGTTTATTATCTGAGTTTGTGCTATCAATGTGATGGAAACGAAGTAAAGATAACTAGTCAGATTAAAAATGATATAAGGATCTAATTTGAAAAAATAAGTTTCAGAATACTTACGGGGTAGATATAGAATTATGAGAATAATAATGGGAAAATTGATTTAAAACGCATAAGTAGAAGTAAAGTTGTAAAAAAGTAAGTGCGGTAAGTTTTAATTAAAGGAATAGCTAGAAACAAAGAGGAAAAGAAAATCCATTCAGAAATTATGAAATCATAGCTGAATTAGCATGGGTATATGGAAAGATTTGACTACTGGAAAAAACTACAAATTGTAAGAAAATTAGAAAAACCGAAGTAGGCAAAAGGATTCCCCTTATTCCATTTTACTATTTTTCACAAGTTCTATCAACGTCCCTCTTTGACTTTTCCTTATGTCCCCTCTTTACTTTTCCAGTTTTTATATACTATTCGCTAGTGTATATGCCATGTAAGTCGAATCAGTTTTTCCTTTCCCTCTATTTGTACTTCATCCAAATCTACACATACACGCATGCTAGTACATAAAAACAAAATTGATTCTTTCTACTTTTTCTCAATGTATAAATGAATTAAGTACATCAGTCATTGTTAATTTTGAAAAAAATTGAAATTCGTGAATGTTTATATTCATTTATCGAATTTTTATATTTCCTGCACATCAAATTACAAACTTAGAATTAAAGGTATCTATACGTGACTTAAAATTATCATATATTATTTTTGAAGTATGTGTCATACTTTCTCCCTTCCAACGTCCGTAGTCATTTCTTTGGGCGAATAATTTCAAGTGTTTCACCAACTGAAAGAAATTATGTTGGTGGGAGGAAAGCTAAAATAGATTTTTCCACTGTGTAAGGGAAATCCTACTAAACGCTATTTATCACGTGAGGTCCCCACACGTAATCGATTGATTTAATTGGTCGAATCCCCTCTCCAGTACCATAAGCGCTACTGTTGAAGGTGAAGAAAGAAGGTACGCATATACTACTAGAGAAGAGACTTGTTTCCAAGGTTCCTTGAAAATTTGTTTTCTCAAAATGACTATGTAAGTTATTTTATATTCGTTATAGCGCTAAAAAATTCAAGTCGATGAATAAATTAAATGTTAAAAATTCATTTTTTGCCCGGAATGAAATTGGAAAGTGTCATTGAAAGTCTTATATATATTTGCAATCTAATTTTCAAAACTGGATATTCGGATTCGGATATAAATTTTATAAAAATAATTGATGAAGTATTTTTAAGTCAGTTTTGTGAAATACGGGGTCTGATAGAATATTTATAATACCAATAGTTTATAAATCTTTCAGAACTCATTGGTTTTCTATACCAGTCAATGCATAATGTGTTATTATCATTTCTTATTAATTTAGTATCTAAAAATGGTATACTTTGTAGTCTTCTTTTTCCATTGTTAACTGTATATATGCATCATAGTTGTTAAATATGGAACGAACTTCATCTAAACTGTTTTCTGGTAAAGCTAAAATAATGTTATCATATTTTTTTATGAATATTAAATTGTTCGTATAACTGAGTTTAACAAATTAACCATAACATAACATGCTATAATTGGTGAAATTGTAGCTCCCATTGGAGTACCAAAAGTTTGTGAATTTGATTATTAAAAGTGAAATAGGTACTTTCAAATACCAATGGTATGATTTGTTCAAAATATATTTTAGGTATTTTGCATTGTTGACTAATTTTGTTCCAATCTTTATCTATTGCTTTCAAAGCAGAATCTAAATAAACATTACTAAATAAAGATACAACATCTAAACTGCAAATAATATAATTGTATGGTAATTGGAATTTATTAAATTGTTTATATACTTCAAACGAGTCTTTAATGTAGTATTTTGTATTGAGATCATAAGCTTTTGTTAAAATTTCTGTAATATAAGGACGTAAACAATTAGTAAAGATGCAATTATTAGTCTAACTGATAAAGTTAGGTAATACATTTTGGGAAGACCATAAAATTTTGAAGGAATACCATTATGACAAGCTTTTCTTTCGTAAGGTTATCTATTTGTTTACTATTATGATTTCTAATTCCTCAAGGAAATGTAGTTTTTATTTCTTATCACAAACTTCTAGTTCTGTGTTAGCTGTTAATGAATATTTTGTGTCAAGTAGATATTTGGCGTAATGGGATTTATCTGGTTGTTTCAATCTGTATGCCCGCAAGTATTCATTGTGTCTAATTTCAAAATTTCTAAGGGTTTGACGTATATAGACAACATTAAATTCTGGACATTTAAGTTTATATATACCAGACTTTTTTAATACGGATATTTTTGTTCTTTCATTTAAATTTTGTACTCACATTATTAATGAATACTAATGAAGTTCTCAGATATATTCACAACGTATTCTTATCCTATAAGTAAGTTTACACTGGTTTACAGGTGTTCTTTATCTAAATGTTTCTTCCTCTAACAACCGATTAAAAAGCGCTTCGACAGCACATATAAAATATCTTAACATCAATATTTATTATCTTAGAAATTGCCATCGATCGAATTCTCAGTAGTTGTTTTAACAATTCAAGTCACGTACGCAAATGTTATAAATATAAACAATTTCACTTGTTTAAATTCAAGTAATTGTTTCCAAATAAGTCCACAATATAATGAAAAAATAAACGGTTTTAAGGATTAAAACTAACTTTTCCGCATCTGTGGCCCTGAACAATATTCTATCATAAAATTGTTACTTGTATACACTTCGGAGGATGTATCGTGCTAACAAATCGGAATTTCTCCAAAAATAACCAAAAATTCAGTATATCTGGATTTATAGGACCCCCTGTACTCGCTCTAGTCAACTGAAAATCAATATGGTACATTCGTGAGACACCTTGAACAATATTCAATCATAAAATTGATCAATCGCATACTTTCTGGAGGCTGTATCGTGCTAACAAACTGAAAATTCTCCAAAAATTACGAGAGTTTGGTACTTCAAGTACCATATCACCCGTTGTACGGGCTTTACTGAGTTGAATATCAATAGGGTTCATCAGCTAGATGCCCTGAATAATATTCTATCATAAAATTGGTGACTTGTTGAACTCCGGAGGCTGTATCGTGTTAACAAACTGCAATTTCTCAAAAAAATACAAAATGTCGTACTTCAAGTACCATAGCACCCGTTGTACTGGCTCTGGTGAGCTGAAAATCAATAGGGTTCATCTGTGACATGTCTTTAACAATATTCAATCATAAAATTGGTGACTTATTGCACTCCGGAGGCTGTATCGTGCTAACAAGACATATAAGGAAAAGTGGCCGACGACAACGACGACGACGACGACATACACACAGGATATTTTTTCTAAAAACCGTTTTTTCGGGTTGTTGTTGGTGGAAAACGTAAAAATAACTCAAAAAAAAATTTCAAAATTCCAACTTTTTTTGGGGTAAACCAATACTTTTCTCGCATATAGAAAGGTTGGGCGGAAAAGTAAAATGTTAAAAATTTTAAAAAATTGACAATTGTTTCGATATCAAATATCGTCAAAATTATATAGAAACAGTTAGTTTAATTTAAAAAAGTAACATGAGTAGATTCCACGTAGTAAGGGTCGAAACAGTTAATTTCATAAACAATTTTTTTTCTTGTGCTCCAAGGTTCTTCAAATCGTTGAATTTTGCATTCAATATTTGGGAATTCATCCAATTAAATAATTTAGGTGCATTTTCCAAAGAATAAAGTGACAATAATTGAATTAGCGTAAATATATTGAATATTAGCAATGAGAACAATTAAATTGTCTGTTTTGTTGATATTTGGTAGCAGTTAAATAAAGAATATTTATTTAAAAATGCATTCTGAACTTACGACCTTCGAAGAAAATAATTTTCAAGGACCAAAAGTATATTATAACATGATAACTATAGAATAAATACTCAATTCACAACTGTAATAATATTTTGTTCTACTAGTTCTTGGAAATGATCGAATGCTTGGAATAAATCATTTATCAATATACTCCGGTTAATGATTGCTTCATCACCACAAAAATCATGAACTATTACAATTTGATTTGATGTATAAACTCTCCTAACATTTTCAACTTTGTATTCTTATATTTTGTAAAACACTTGGAGTAAAAATGCTCTTCATTAAATTCGGACTTGTTGTCAAACTTTTTTCTGTTCAGGTTCTCATCTTAGCAGAAAATGATTACGATTCCTGCATAAAAGATAATATTAATTTTTTCAAATCGTTCACACAGGATTCAAAAATATTTCTCATAGACAAATATAAATTTCACTTCGGATTTTTTACTTAACTCTAACACTTTTATTAGTGACAAATATACATTGTCCAAGATAATTACATTCATATTTTCTGGCGAAATACCCATGTTATTACTATCCCTCTTATAGCTTCCGAGTCATTCAGTCAATAGTTGAACGTCTGTGTGTTCCCTGAGCTTGAAGGAAGATAGAATATCCATTCCCAATGTGTCTCAATCCATTCAGCTTCATTTGTCGTCGACTACTGTGCAGAAGAGAAAAGGTAAACTAACTATAACCTATAAGTACACGTAATTAAATTAAATAGTTTGATATTCAGAATTTAAAATTGGATTGAAAATGTATTAGAGAAATAGATATGGTAATAATAATGATATGTTTATTTGTAATATTACATTTACATAACAAATTATTGTGTATATACATATAAAATTACATAGAAATTCCAATTAACCACTCTCCAATACAAACACTAAACACCAGAGAGAAAAGTTCGATGACTTTTTTTGAGTTGGGGTTTGTGAATGTTTCAATTTGGGGTAGTTTATGTTGAGATTAGGCCCTGATATAGGATATATTTCCTCTGCAGGGCTGGGTTGGGAGTGTTTTGTTGGTGATTTGTGTGCGAGTATTGACTTTGGCTTGGGTTGATAGTGTGACTGAGAATCCAGTTTTGGAAAAAAGTGTATAAGAGATTTGAGAAGAAAAGTGTCTAGAAATGAAAGTTTATGTTTTAATTGTGTGAGTTTTTGCAGGCAATCAACCGGAGAGAAAGGCAGGAACAATCAACAGCGAAATAGGGTGTTTTTGTGAGAAACGTGGTTTTAGAAGTGTATAGGATGGGAAATTTTAAAAGTGACTAGTAAAGGTCGGATATGAATAAGACAAACCACGTTGCGTTGCGGATAGTTGGTGTAGAAGTAGTAGAAAAGGTGGGTGTTCGAAATTATTGGAAATTTTTTTGGAATTGGGTGTCTCCGATGTCTTGAAAGATAGACTGGCTTTCTTCGAGTTCGAGGAAAGGAATTTAGTTAGTTAGGTGTTTGTTGTCTAGGTGAAATGGTTAAAATGTTGAAATATAAAATTTTGTGAATAACTAGTTAAAATGTTGAATTGAGTGGATGGCTGGTATCATCACTGGGCTAGTGAATAAATTCACTATGCTACAGGAAAAAACATGAAAAACCTGCAGCACCGACGGGGTGGATGGGGCCCGCGGATCAAGTTGAATCGCTTCCGCTCCTGATGGGAGTGAAAGCAAAGTAAGCACGCCTGCCTATGTTTGTAATAGAGCAGTGGTATTGATATATGGATGGAATTAAATGACGAAGAGTGTCGGCTATGACGTCCCTTGAATTGGGGATGGCGTTCATTAGAGTGACAGTGAGATTTTGGTATCAGTTGAAAGGTCGTAAGGAACTGGTGGCTTTTCAAGAGTGACTGGAGCGGTTTCTTGAGGGATTTTGGGTGTCGATAACCTGTGGGGGCAGCGAGGGTGGAAGGCGGGGTGAGGACCACCGCAATTTGTACATGTGGGGGTTCCGAACTTCCGGGCAATTCTTGGGGCGGTGGCCTGTTTTGCCGCAAGAAGGGCATGTCGGTTTAGACCGACCAGATTCGGAGGAATGTCCGGTTTGTGTGCATCTACTGCAATATGTAGGGACTGAGGGTAGCGGATTGGCGTTGGATGGCTCGCACTGATGTGGGAGACCATGAAATCAGAGGCCGGAGGTGAGGGCCTGGTGGTAATGTGCTTCGGAGGGGGTGACGATGCGAAACATCGAAGTGGACTTGGCGATGATTCGCCAAATTTTGAGGAATGAAATTTGTTGATCGTGAAGAATTTCTTCGAATTCTTCGAGATTGATCGAGGCGTCTACATTCCTGCAGGCGAAAGAGTAAGTGGGTATGAGGGTTTAGTTTGCTGGACGGGGTGGACGTTCGGTGCAGTTGAGAACGTTGATGGTGATGTTAGAATCACCAGTGGAATTGTGGATTTGTCTCAGAATAGTTGAGACTGACTTTGGGGATGGCGTTTTGTGTAGAGCGGTGCGATGAAAATTAACTTTCAAATATAGGATGTGGCCATTTAGGAGCTCTAGAGTGTTGAGAAGTGTGAATAGGGATTTTTATGTAGAATATGGGGTTGGGAGGTTAAGGGTTTGTGTAGTGTTGTTGTTGTTGGCGGTTGTTGTGGGATTGTAGGCCGGGATTTGGTCTGGATGGATTCATCTTCGCCGAGGACGGGTGGTTGGCGGATGGCTGAGGGTGTGGGGGATTGAGATCTTACGGAGAAAGCGTAAGACCTGGTTGGGGATGTGTATGAAGTACGTGTGTGTTGTTCGGGTGTATATTTTGAGGAGGTTGGTTTTGATGAAGTTTGAGGAGATGGTGTTGAATAAGCGTGGGTATTTTTGGAAGTGTGTGCTGAGGGTGTGCTGGATTTGGTGGGTGTGAGGGAATTCTTTCTCGCAAAGGTTTGAGGTATTTTGTTTTTTTGGTTTTTTGGGAAAGCTAGCGTTGAGTTGTTCGTGTAGTTTTTTAGAGAAAACTGTGCGGTGGGGGTCGACTGAGTCGATGATTTCATCAGAGAGGTCGAATTGGTGACATGATGAAGGGGTTTTGCAGCTCTGCTGCTGCGACGGTGTCTGGAGGACATTTTTGGGTTATGAATATGGTGTAGGATAGTGAATGAAAGCTGACACCGACAGCGGACTCACTGCCGGAGGGAGTTGCCTCCCTAGTTAAAGGTTTCCTGACTTATTAGCTTTCAGGAGTTTTATATTTACCTAGATGCTAAATGTCCTTTCTTGGGTGGAGGCGTCCACGGTACCTGCGAAGTCGCGGTTAATTGGTTTGAATCAGTGACCAATTCGAGCTTGTATCACCTTCCTCAGGCAATGGACTGGCGCTACTGCGACTAAACACCACAAAAAGGCTGTCCGTGGTCATTAGGTGTGGTAGTATTTATGCCGTTATTTTGAATTTGTTCACTCAAATAGATAACCTTGAAATTACAATCACAAAACCCAATACTACAATAATAAAAACAGTAAAAAACAATCCAATATTACCATAATAAAATGCAACGCAATATTACAACAATAAAATAAGTACTTTTCCTGTAATAAAATGTACCTATCTTTAGAAAAAAATTCTGCCTTATGTCAAGAAGTTTGGAATCTCTATATACAAGATGAATATACACGATTTTTTCCTAACATTATTTTCAAAAAATAATTTTTGTATGATCTCTCTACTTTATCTAATCACATATTTGCTGCTCAACCCCATCCTATTAATCTGTATGTAAGTCTTGAGTATATTAATGCGTAGAATAACATCTTTAGTCGTTGAATTCCATAACTTTAGCCATTTACTTAAATTTATATAGAAAAGTTCTAATATCTTTATTAGGTGTTCAATATAATAATTCCATCGTAAATGTCTATCCATTACGAATCCCAAAAATATTTATTTTTATTGGTTGATTGGATATGCCGTATTTGTTCACTATTCGTTTCTATAAGTAAAACATCATAATCGGGAAGATTATTTTCATAACTTGTCAACGGGAGAAATACAGTTTTCGTAAAATTAACAGTGAGAAGTTTATGATTGAACTAGTCAAATATTATTTTAAGATCATCCTCTGCTATTGCTTTTAACTCTGCCCATGTATCGGCTGTATAGAACACCACTGTATCGTCGGCAAAACTGGCCACTTTTCCATGTGTTTTAAACTTAGTAAGCTGTTTTGACATTAAATAGGATGGGACCGAGAACGGTGCCTTGAGGGATACCACAGTTTACTAATCGAGGGTTACTATAACTACTGCCGCTATGTACACATTATTTTCTATTAAATAAATAACTTTTAAATAAATTTAGCGCCCTGCCCCTAATTCCTGTATCTTCAAAAGCCTCCAATAACTGCTGATTATCAACCGTTCAAAAGCCTTTGCAAGATCAAGGAATACCACTAACGCTGGTTTACTCTTATCTACAGCTGTGAAAATTTGTTTGGTCAAATCGACTATCACATCCTCTGTTGATTTATTCTTGTGAAATCCAAACTGCTTATGTGAAATAATATTATTGTTAAAAAAAAGCATTCCATTCTACTTTAAACAATTTTTTCAAAATGTTTTGCGAATAATGAAGTTAACGAAATTGGGCTGTAATTATAGGGTTGACACCTATCACTTTGTTTATATATTGGTATTATATCGCAAAATTTAAATTTATATGGACACTTGCCCTGGAGAATAGCCAAATTAATCTGGTATGTTAGCGGATACATTGTAAAGCAAAATAATTGTAAATTCATATTCATTCACTTCCGTAATTAATCAAGATTTTATTGCATTGCCAATTACATTATTAGTTTATTGAAACTATGTTCAACTATTTCTCTTGAAAACAAGATGCTATATAGCTTCAATTGAATTTTCTTTTCTGTATTTCAGGATACCGCTGATGAAATAATTGCATTGTTTGAAACAACCTCAGATTGCATAAAATTGGTTGACCAAGAGAGTGGAAATAATTCGAAGCTGTATTCTACGAAATACGTTGCTTCAGCTTCTGTTAACAACCAAACTCAAACTGCATCAGCCTCCGAAACTCAGGAATAGACGTTTCCTCATATAGAATGGTATATATTTATTATAGAAATGTTCCCAGTTATTATTGGTTGTTACTGGTTTTATATAATGATTAACTTAATCCGCACATGTCTCATATTTTTCTGATAAGAATCTCTATATTATCCTAGAGCCAAAATTGTCATTTTTGGAAAAAAATTTCATTAAATATTGCTATGACCTCTGTAAACTAATCACTTGAAACCACGAGTAAGTTGGAATTTCTGGAACCGTTGGTGATATTCATACACTCTTGCACTATCTGACAAACGTTTCGATAATGAAATCTTCAGAGACAAAAGATAAACTAAAACCATCTAGTTTGTCGTAGATACATAAATTTTAGACGCCAATGTAACTCTTGTAACAGGAAGGAATTCCAACGGGAAAACCTACTTCTGCGGTTTATCAGTTATCAGTTTAGTCGATAATTTTTAATTGAACATTTATAACATCTAAAATATAATTGTACACACTTACTATAGGGGTAATTTCAACTTATTTGTTTTAATTAATTGTAAGTATTGAAACTTCAAACAGTTTTATCTAGATATGCATAACAAGTGCAAAATTTTATGTTTTTAGACACCAGTTGTAAACTTTTTTGATGACAGCTTTGATAATGGTTTACTGGCTGAAAGCGTTAGCTGAATTTTTAATAAACTACACACTCAGTACTCGTCGCTTCATTCAGTGAATCGAAGAAATCTGCTCCATTGGCACAAAGAACGACTAGTGGGAAATCAGAAATGGTACACTATCGTATTCAGTTATGAATCCTGATTCAGCTTAGATATGCATGGTGGTCGAGCGAGAGTGAAAAGGATACGATGCGAACGTCATTTACGGTGTCATTGCTTATTGCTTAAGGTCATCTTTAGTCTTTATCAGCGACAATTTGAACGTATATCTATATATTCATGAAATATTGGAACCTTATCTGATTCCTTACCTCGGGACGCTTCAAAACCCATTTTTTCGGCAAGATAACGGTCGGCCACTTATAGCCAGACAAATCTTGGACAATTTTTACCAGGCTCAAATTCATTTCCTACCTTGGCCACCAAGATCACCGGAGTTGTCCCCAATTGAACATGTGCGGGAAATAATCGGTAGAAGGTTAAAAAACACAGAGACCTCCTCAAACTCTGATGGCTCTTAGACATGATTTAGAGGTGGCATCGAATGATATACCCGAGGAAGATATTGATCACTTGATTATATGTATGTCTATACGCATTAGGAAATGTGTAAGAAATCGTGGAGCTTCAACCCATTATTAAACTTGGTGAGCAGAAACTTAGATTATCCTCACCCGATTGGATTGAAATTGTAATTTTTACTGGGTGTTCGGGTTTCTATGTCACTCGGTATATTTCTCAATAATAAGCACGAGTAAAAATTTAGTGTATATGTCAGACAAACTAGATAAGTATTAGTTTACCTTTGGTCTCTGAAGACGATAACTGGTTGTCGAAGCACATGTTCGACAATGTGTTGGTGTAGTGGTAATAAATAGTGTGTTCAGTATAAAACAACGAAGGTAGTCTGCACATGTCCTTGTTTATTTAAGGCTATAAGCGAATCTTTCTTCTCTTAATTCCTTCTCTCTCAAACAGAAGTAATTGACTAAGAACTGATATTATTTTTTAGTTGACTTACTACTTAATTTTATTGACACGTAATAGATGGACTCTAAATTTTTCTACCAGAATCCTATATGAACATGTTTGTTTTCTTGGAATCAAATTTTTTGAGTACAAAAAGATTCGCATTTTTTTAAAGACCTTTGATTCTAAAATTTGGCGTAAAACGATGTGCCGCCACCAAATACTTAAATATTCTGCCACCAAAATCTAAATTAATATAGATTATCAGTAGAAAACAGAAACAAATTATAAATTGACATATGTTGGCTTATTACTTACTCTAGCCTCACAACATTTCTAAATTAACACTGGCGCCAACAACTTATTGAATATAAATGCAGAAATTGTGATACATAACAAACTAAAAATGAAATTACTCAGCAATCTTATCGGTACATAAAAACATTCGAATTCAAGCGCCAGCGGCGGAGGGATCGCAACTATTAGTGTGTGTTATAAACAACGAGAGATAACTACTACTTTGTTTACATTAAACATTATATTGGTATTTTGATATTTGTTCATGTTTTTTAGTCGAACAATTTAAGTTTTGTTAAAATATTGAAGAAATAAGGACAACAATTATATTTTTATCTTATCACTGGGACCAGAAGAAGGTGAATACCTATATTATTAACAGCGTGATAATAATAGTTAGTTATTACGAATATTTCGCAGAGCCTATCCAGTGAATATGGAACCATAAGCCAGTGCAAGCAGTGATGATAGAAATCCATTCAAATGTTGTCGCAAGCAATTAGGACTTCATTCTAAACAGGCACCAAGTTATTGTGAAAGTATGACTGGAGTGTCATCGTCCACTACCTATTTATAGAATTGTACGTCAAAAAGAACGTTGTGGCGAGGTTCAGGTGCCACAGACACATTTACGAGGTCTAAACTCTAGTAAATTTGATGAGATCAAATAAGAGTGTGCTATATGACGGACAGTACATAATTTTCATTTTAATAAAGGAATTGGGAATAATTACAAGATATTTGCTGCAGTAAAAGACAACGACTTAATTCTCAACATGAGTTGTGAAACCTTACGCAAATAATTGCAGAAACTTAACTTTACCTTCGCTAAGCATAACAGGAAATCGGCATTAATAGATAGACAGGAAATAATTATCTGGCGACGAAACTACCTCCGTAAAATGTCATAATTTCGCAAACAATATCGGAAACTTCACTATTTAGACAAGATATGGGTAAATGCTGGACATACGGTTGAAAATGTATGAGTTGACACAACCATCAGTCGGAAAGCTATTCTTGAAGGTTTATCGACAAGTTTTCAAGCACCAACAGGCAAAGGACAGCGGCTTATGGAAACTCATATAGGAAGTGACAGTGGATTTCTGGAGGAAAATAACATGATCTTTGTATCTAAAAAACTGGCGATTATCACAAGGACATGAACGCAGATTGCTTCGAACTGTGGTTTGAGTCCGTTATGTAACGTGTCAAAGATCAGTCTAAAATTGTAATGAATAACGCTTCCTATCAAAGTCACCGAAGCGAACGTATTCCCACTTCAAACAGTTGAAATGTAACAATGGCTACGTGAAATGGGGAGTGGATACGATAATAGTGCAATTAAAGCAAAGTTAATGGTAACTATAAAACAACATCGAGCCAATTACATTCAATATATTGTCGATGAAATTGCTCGTAAACGCGGTATTACAGTTTTACGACTGCCGCCGTATCATTGCGAGCTTAACCCTATATATCTTATTTGGACACGGACAAAGAGTTACATGGCGTGCTACAATGTAACGTTTTAGATTGCAGGCGTGGAGCGTTTGCTACGTACTGCAATAGATGGAGTTACACTATTAGTATAGAAGAACGCTATCAATCACGTTCGAAAAGAGGAAAACCACATGTGGTAATTAGATTTTCTAGTCGATACGGTTATTGAACCAGTCGTTATTCATGTTGGGACCGATAAAAGTAGCAACGGTAGTGATAGTTCCATATCAATAGAAGCGGACTAAATAGTTTTAATGAGGTTCTTTGAATCATTACTTTACCATACAAATTTTGTATTCGTTTAATAGCAATGATGCATAAAGCAAAATGGAACCAATATTTTAAATTATAATTATATTAGGATATTATAAATAATTCAGTTTCCTCCACCGCTCGGGCTTGAATTCGATTGTTTTTATGTACTGATAATGTAGCTGACTAATTTCATTTTTAGTTTGTTAGAATATAGTATTATGTCATTTCCAAACTCATTTTTTTTTTTATTTAGAGTTACTGCACTTATTGCACTGTTTGTAGTTCAAGATGCTATGTCAAAATATGTGATATTCCAATGTTTTCGTCTATATTATTGTTTTTCTCTATTTTGTTGGTTTTTATTCAATTATAATAATTTTGGTTTGAGTTTGAGTTTTAAAATATCTTTATGTACAATAGTTTACAGTTGAATATTAACATGAGTATACGGAATATACACTGCGTTATTTATAAAATGCGACATAGGGTT
This sequence comes from Galeruca laticollis, assembly GCA_963921935.1. Lineage (NCBI taxonomy): Eukaryota > Metazoa > Arthropoda > Insecta > Coleoptera > Chrysomelidae > Galeruca > Galeruca laticollis. The sequence continues at coordinate 180,867,194 of OY998180.1, forward strand.
TCCTGTACAAAACTGTCAAACGCGAGCTAACTTTTTTACCAAATAGCGTTCGTGAAAAATAACAGATTTGAAAAGGTCGTTAAAAAATAAACTGAAATGCACTTTTAATTTTCTTAAATTCGGTCTGGTTTAATAAGAAAATACATAATTATGTTTTTAAAAGTCGTACGCCATTTTTATACAACTTTGGAATACTAAGGACCGGTGCCGATATGGCCGAGTTGGTACTCGGTACTCAAAATTTAAAGTTGAACGTAAAGGGTCGCGGTTCGCTCCCGCAGTGTGTTCGAAATGTTTTTTCATATATTTGTCCAAAGAGAAATTTTAATTAGAGTTATTTAAAATAAGACAATTTTCTTAGGGTACAAATTTATTTATTTAATTAAATGCTCAAATTGTTTTCCGTTTGCTACTAAACAGTGTCCCAAACGATTATAAAAGTTCCGCCTTACATTATTAATAACAGTTCTACTAATTTTCCGACATTCATTAATAATAATATTTTTCAATTCATCTTCTATCTCCGGTTCATATTCTGCTACCTTATTTTTTAGGAAACCCCATAAAAATAAATCGGGGGGTGCTAAATCTGGAGATCTTGCCGGCCAATTTATTGTACCCCTTCGATCTATCCACGTATTTGGGAAAACAGTATCAAGGTATTCCCGTACTTTTATTTTATTTGTTAGTTTTTCTCTTTAAAACAAAACTACACTCGTTGGTAAAACAGATGTATCTTAAAAAATTCTAATTTCGGTTGTCTTTGTCTATCATAATTTCGCAGAAAAATTGTAAGCATTGTAGCCGTTTTTTCTTAGAACACTATGTACTTTAAAAATACTAACCTTTAAATCTCGTGCCACGCGTCTAATGGTGGTCCTAGGGTTTTCGACAAAAGCCAACAAAATGGACAGGTCAATCTCCATTAATGTTGTTCGATTTCTTCGTCGGTGTTCCGGTTTTAGGCACAACGTTCTTTCAAATTGTTTAATAATTTGATGATGTATCCTGTGATGCGGTACATCAGTCTGACCATGGGACATATTAAATAAAAATTGTTTAATATCGCGACTACAGTGACCGCCATAATACATACGAACAATTTGCACAGTTTTTTCACGAGTAGGCATTTTACAACGAGAAGAAAAATAAATAATAACTAACTGATAAGAATTAAAAACTACCAAAAATATAAACAATAAAAATATTTAAATAATGGGAAAACACGAACAATTTTAAATGAAATTATAACTATTATAATAAATTAAAAATTATTAAAAAATGAATCTAAACTTAAAACAACAAATGAACAAAAATATCGACAAACGAAACAAGAAATTACTCACAAGTACACTAAAATAACAAATCTAATCGCTTCAAAAAGACTTATTCGCTCCAAAGATATTGTCAAGAATGAAAATGACATTATTTGGAAGGCTACCTACTAGATTTTGCTTTTTAAAATTGATACTAAATTGTCTGAACTTTTCGTTAAATAAATAAATTTTTGAAACAAATGACTGCTTTATTTTAAAATTATTGTTTTTTAGATAAAAATTGTAAAAAAAGAACTAAAATCAAAAAACTTGGTCACAGCGTGGGATCGAACCGTCATCCCCACATTCAACTTTTAAATTTCGCGTACCAAATACCAACTCGGCCATCTCGGTCCCGGTTGTTTGTATTCGAAAGTGATATAAAAATGGCGTACCACTTTTTAAAACATAATTATGCATTTTCTTATTAAACGAGACCGAATTTAAGAAAATTAAAAGTGCACTTGAATTTATTTTTTAATGACCTTTTCAAATCTGTTATTATTTTTCACGAACGCTATTTGGTAAAAAAGTTAGTTCGCGTTTGACAATTTTGTACAGGAAACCCTATGTCGCATTTTATAAATAACACAGTGTATGTATATGTACATAGTGGCCGGTATTCTGGCAATGCAATTCCTTCTAACCCTTGTGTTTGTCTGTGTCTTGTGTTAACGTTACTTTGTCCCTTGTATAAAAATATGACTCCCCAGCTTTTTCGAGTAGTATGTCCCTGAAGAGTAGCTGAAAACAGGGTTTCAAAATCGAACAGAGAATTAGGTTGTGAGAAACAGCAACTTGGCAGTTATTGATTATAATGGGATATTTGTTTTGTATGTTGAAAATGTATGATTTGAATAGGGGTAACTAAGTTAGCCCCTAATTATTTTGGTTATTAGGAGACAAACAACTTATTATGATGAAATCACTAGTGTCTTCTGCACGACTAGCGGCACTGAGATTATCACGAAGATTTTTGGGTAGACAGTAATTGTTGAAGTTAATGGATATTTTTGTTATAAAGTCCTTGATAGTGGGCAAGTCTGTTTGTTCATGTAACCATGGGTTTTAGGAAATTTTGGGTAAAACTGTTTTTTATTTTATCGCCCTGCGAACACACTTGTTTTGCAGCACCTGCAGGGTGTGAAAGTTGTGTTTAGTGACAGTATGCTGATGAGGCGTAAGTTGAAATTGGTCTAATGATCTGCTTATTAATAATTAATTTTGTTGTTGTTGATAGACAACTCTTCTTGCAAATTAACGGGTATAATTTGCTCATTGCAATTTTAGCTTTTAGTACCTGTTGTGTAATGTACGTGTTGGCGTTGGTATTGCTACGCATTGTCTAGCCAAGATACTTTAGTGTGCTACTAGGGGTAATGGTTTGCCCATCTATACATAGCTGTGATTGCAATGAGCCATTATTCCTTGCTCTGCTCATGAGTAACAAGTACTCTGTCTTGGAGGCATTGATAGTGAGTTTGTTCTCTCTCATGTATGGTAAAATGTGTGAGTTTATGTGAGTTTTAATATTGTGTAGTGCTGTGTCTGGTGTTAATGCTGATGATACAAAAAAAGTGTCGTCTGCAGACTTGTCTGTTAGTATTTGTGGGGAGGAGGATATATCATAGGTAAGAAGGTAGTTTTAGGTTTATTATTTTGTATAATAACCCCTCTAGTACAGTAAATGGGGGGTTTTTGAAAAGAAAAATAAACACCCGGTCCGATTGACCTGAAATTTGGAGGGTAACTATAAAATACCATGAGAAGCAAAGTTGACATAGTGCCGTAGTGCGCTTTTGCCCAGGGGGTGGAAACCACCCCTTCTCGGGGGTGGAGAATAAAATGTTGAAAATAACTTCGGAAATCGATAGAGGGGTTAATTTTAAGCAAAAAGTTTCGTATAAACATTATTCGTAAAGTCAATATTTACTGAGTTATTCTTGGTTTAAAATGCTCGTCTTTTATGAAAAAACACGGTTTTTAACAGTTTTTCTTGTGTAAGTCAACGATATTTTTCTTGGTTATTTTTTCATACTGCGACGAGAAAATGTCTGTAAGTATCTTTGTAGTAGAGTTTTCAGTGATTTCTATTTCTGGTGCCCAGGATAAGTTGGCCTGCTTATGGACTTGGGCTTGCGTGATGGTCACTTTATTGGGATGATTTTTTGGTACCTTGTTATTTGAGTCTTCCGATGAGCTGGATTGATAGCCAATCGTATCATCTTCCATGCTAACTAGTTCCTGTAATTTATTTTCACGTGTAGATCTGTCTGGTGTTGAGGTTCTGTTTGAAGTTTGTCCTCGACAGATAGGAATTGAAATCTCTAGGCTGGGGTCTACTGTAAGGTTATTTCCTTAGTTCATATACACTTTTCTATTGATTCAGCCTGTGTTAGGTCGTCACGGTTTTCAGGCGTCTTGTTGACATGTTCTATATACTTCTTATTTTCAGGATACTTCTAATTTTGGGTTTTCCTAGACTCTTTTCTATAATGGGTCTTTCTTGACACCTTTTGTTATTTGTGCTTCCTAGACACTTTTCTGTGTCCGGTTTTTCTAGACACTTTTCTTTAAATTTTGTTAACTCCATACACTTGTTTAAGGTTCGTATATCTATTGATTCTAAGCAAGTTTTGGGTATGTTTGATGTATTTGTGCTTAGAATATGTGTGTTGTTAATGTCTACAATTCAGAATAGTTCGGTCCACCCATTCAGTCATAAATTAGCAGCTTTCAATAGTATGATACACAGGCTCTCAACAGTCCCATTAAATATTAATAATTACAACAAGGCACTAAATATCATAAAATAAATATCAGGTAATAATAATTACGATCCAAATTTAATTGACAATATCATAAATAAAAATATAATAAAACAGACTTTAGAACAAATATTTCCTTCTGATAAAAATAAAACAATTTTAAAGCTTAACATACTTTAGAACACCATCCTTAAAAATTAAATTATTTTTAGAAACTTTAGACATGACTATTTGCTTTAAAACTGATTACAATTTATCCAAACTCATTAAAAATAACAAATATAAATCTTCAAAATTAAACAAATCAGGAGTTTATAAATTAAAATGTGGTAATGACAACTGTGATTAAATTTATATCGGTAGAACTTTTTGAAATTTTAAAACTAGAATTTCAGAGCACAGACGAAGCTATGACAACAAAACTTTAGATTCTAACTATTCAAATCATTTAGTAGAAAATCAACACACTTTCGACCCAAATTTTGAAATTTTACATGTGGAACCTACATCCTTTAAATTAAATCTTTTAGGAACTCTTGAGGTAAATAAAAACAAATATGCAGATAACCTTCTTAACGACCAAATAGATATGAACCATTCTCCATTATTAAACCTATTTACCTAGAAGATAGTTTAGGAATGATTGCAGTGAATGAATTTCCAAGTAAACTTGTTCAATACTTTTGTTAATACTCGTACAATTCCGTATTTATAGACTGTATAAATTAAAAAAATATATACCTTCACTCGTTTGATAAAGCTACTGTGTCAGCGAAACGTGTCACAAGTTGAAACATTATTGAAGTTTTAAACAAATTAAATTGTTTTATTTTATCGGTCACTATGGATCTTCATCAAGTAAAAACCTAATCTATTCAATCAATACTTTCTATAATTATTTATTCATTAATTAAATAAAAATAACTTTTTTACGATTTTAAGAGGACTTTGAAATCAAAAATATAACTAGGTCTATGCAGTAAGGCTGTGAGATTGGAAGTGATAATAATTTTAGTATATTTACCACTAAGTCAGAGTTCTTTTCATAAATTGTGTGAGTGAGTGCCCCATTTGAACCGGACTTTCACTTCATCAACATCACTAATAAAATGAATTATTTCTAATTGAAACTGGATGATTATACAGGAAAGTATTTGCAGATTTAGTGGTACCTTTTTTCTTTTAGAAAACGCATTTTGGAATACTGGATGATAATTGCTAGGATTCCATCTTCCTGGTCCATTGGTGATAATTACCATCAGGAATCTTCTGTTAATACGCGTGGTGATGGATATTATCCGCAACGCACAGCTGCAATCTGAAACAGCCTTCATCTTCAATCAACATCAATACAAATTCTACAATAGTAAGAATATTATTGAAATAATACAATATAATAAAAATTCCAATGGAGTAGGAATAATATCGAAATAATGATAACTTAGAAATGTTAACAGCAATATCAAAATATACACCAAGAAAAATGCTTGTATAATATTTCAGTCTAAATAAATTTCCACAGTTATATTATAAGAATAAAAGTTTGGAAACGTAAAGTTGCAAGGCAATATCAAATATACAACCTCGCTAATTGTGAACTGTGATTTTGTTTAATTTTTAAAAATAGACTGTTATTTTAGTTAGTGTTGACAATTGATAATAGTTTTAAGGTATTCGAGTGGGAAAAAAGTATACAAAATCAGTTTAAATTAATCGCAAATATAGATCCAAGCAAAAACTTTACAGTACGGACCCAACTTCCCAACCAATACTTTCTCCCCCACCAAAAATACAGGCGGTCTATTACACATATTTTTTTCAATGAATTTATTTTCTATGTCATTTGGTTTTAATAAAATATAATGGAGTTTATTCGAACAACCTGAGAAATAATTGTATTTAATTTTTCTTTTATTTATGTATTTATTCACTGATACTCAGTTTCTAAAAATTCTGAAATCAGTATCTAATTTTTTTATTCGGGATTATTATGAGATCAATTTATAAATACGTACAACTTTAATATTATATTTTCGACTAATAGAACCAAGCAGGACAATTTCCGGTTTGTATGAATCATGGCTATAGGATTCCTTTTGATATAACGCCGCTTAAACCTCCTAAATGAATTTATTTTTTTCTCTTTTGTTTTAGCCTTGGCTCTTTTGTTATTTGATATATATAAATATATTTATATATATATATATATATATATATATATATAAGATGTTTTTTGGTGGGTATATGGCAAGGAATACCAAGGTGTATTCTTTTTAATATTTGTTATCCGAGCTTTCGAATATCTACATATTCATTATCAAGGACTAAAAATTAATAGTTATGGTCAGAATATAAAAATATTATACATGAATTACTTATAAAATTAAACAAGAATGATGGTATAGTTTTGTAAATTGTATATAAATAATAAATCATTGTAAATATCTTCCAAAAAATTAAACACTTTATCTTTGTGTTCGAGTTAATTATTTTTCTTATGATGTAATACGTTGAGATTTGGGTGTAGTAGTAATTGAAAACGTCAGCACTTTTCACTCATTTATTCAATTTTTATGTGGATTTGTTCACTGCACTGCAATTACGAACTTTACTTATTTAATTTAGAGTTTGTATTATTTTTGTTTTAATGCGACATTCTGCCTACTATATAAATTTAGGGCGTTGCCTTTAATTGCTGAAGAGGATACAACATGATTACACTGTAAGTTGTGAAGAATAGGACGAATGTCAGAGAGAGAGAGAGAGAGAGAGAGAGAGAGAGAGAGAGAGAAATTCGAGAGATTTTTGATTGGGTTTGTTGGATTTTGAGTTGGTATTTGGGGGTGTTCGAGATAAGGACCTGATATAGGATGCGCTTCCTCTGCAGGGCGGGGTTGGAGATCTTTAGATGGGGTTTGTGTGCGCGTTCGGTGGGGGCTGGTGGGTTGTGTTTGTGTTGAGAGGGTAGATGGTTGGTTGAAGAATCCGAGGGGAGGCGGTAATTTATCGTTTGTGTTGAATTGAATTGAATGATTGCTGGTGTAATAATAACAATCGTCTGAAAATTTCGTCGATACGTCGGCCCATTTGGCTAGTGAATAAATTCACCATGCTACAGGGAAAAACGTGGAAAACCTGCAGCACCAACGGGGGGGTTGGGGCTCGCGGATTCAAGTGGAAGTACTTTCACTCCTGATGGGCACGCCTGTCTGTGTTTGTGATAGAGCAGTGGTGTCGATATATGGACGGAATTAGGTGACGAAGAGTGTCGGCTATGATGTCCCTCGAGTTGGGAATGGCGTTCATTAGGGAGACAGTTAGGATTTCTATAATGATTTTGGTGTCTGTAGAGAGTTCGAAGAGAACTGGTGGCTTTTCGAGAGTGACTGTGGCGGTTTCTTGGGGGGTATTTGGTGTGGTTAGCCTATGGGGGCAGCGAGGGTGGAAAGCGGCGTGAGGTCCGCCGCAGTTGGTGCAACTAGGAGTACCGAACTTGACGCATTTTTCGGTGCGGTGGCCGGCTTGGCCGCAAGAAGGGTATATCGGTTGAGGCTGACAAAAATCGGAAGAATGTCCGGTTTTGGTGCAGCGATTCCCGTATTTTGGGACGTAGGGGAAAAGGGTTGGCGTTGGATGGTTGTGGGAGGCCCAAAAATGAGATGCCGCAAGTGAGGGCTTGGTGATAGTGGATCTCGGAGTGTGTGATGATGCGGAACATCGAAGTGGGTTTATTTGTGGCCTTGGCGATAATTTGCCAAGTCTTGGCGAAAGGGAATTATTAATCGTGAAGAATTTCTTCGAATTCTTCGAGGGGGATCGTTGGATCTACATTCCTGCAGACAAGTGAGAAAGAGGGTATTAGGGTTTTGACTGGTTGGGGAGAACGTTGCGTGGAGTTTAGAATGTTTATAGTGATGTTGGGGTCACCAGTGGAGTTTTGGATTTTTCTGAGGATTGTGTTAACTGACAACGTGGAAGAGGTTTTGAGGTGGGCTGTTCTATGGAAATTTGTTTTTAGATATAGTATGTGTCCGTTGAGAAGTTCGAGGGTGTTTAAAAGATTAAAGAGAGATTTTTGGGTTGAATATTGGGGTGGGAGGTTTCTGAGGTTCAGAGTTTGGGTGTATGTTGTGTTGTTGGCGGGGGTTGGTGTGGGGTTGTTGAGGGGGGTAGGAGCTGGGTTTGATCGGAGTTTTATTTTCCCGACGAGGATGAAATCATCATCGCCGGGAATGGATGGTTGTCGGACAATTGAGGGAGTGTGGGTTGGGGAACTTACATAGGAAGCGTAAGCCCTGGGGGGGGGTGAGATGGAAGTGTGTTTTGGGGTTGACGTGGAGGGGTTTGAGGTTGGCGTGGAAAAGTTTTGAGAGTTTGGGGAGGATGAATTAGTAGATTCTTGTCTGAAGAGGAGGAGTGCTGGTGTTTCTTTAGCCTCTGCGAGCTGTAGGAAAGTACTGTTCATTTCGTCTGTTTGTCTTTGTAAGGTTTGAACGTTTGAGGTTGACGTGGAGGGGTTTTGATGGCTTGGGGTTGATGTGGAGGAGTTTTGAGGGTTTGGGGAAGATGGATTAAAGGCTTGAAGTTCTCGGCGTAAGTATGGGGCTGCCGTGGGGGAGTCGTCTATGGATTCCTGGAGATGAATTTTTTTTTCGAGTTCGTCAAAAGCTCGGGCAAAGTCGGTGATTTGGAGTGTGGTGCTTTGGGATGTGGTGCGTTGTGATCTGCGGGTGCATCTGGAGGACATTTTGGGTGTTTTTGTGTTGTGAATAGGTTTGGATGGATGTGCAAGCTAATACCAAGAGCGGACTCACTGCTGGAGGGAGTTGCCTTCCCAGTTAAGAGTGTCCTGACTTATTAACTTCCGTGGGTGTTTTATATTTACCTGAGTTAAATATCCTTCCTACGTCTGGTGTAATTTATGTTGTGTTAGTTGCGGGTTTCTTCAGGGTTTCATAAATAAAAATTTGTTTCAAAAGAAACAAATTACACCTTCCTCTAACGATGGACTGGAACAAGTGGGACGAATGTGTGGTATGCGTCTTATTTATATGTGAATCGTACTTATAGAAAATTCTGGAACGAGTACTGTGTTGATGGTGACAGGTTAGTACAGAGTTGCCAAGTTAATGATATGTTCGAATGGGAGGTTGCATAATTAGTAGTAAGGTGTTGATGAATATATAATTGATTGAATAGTTCAGGTAGGATTTTTTATAACCGAACAAAGACAATAATCAACGTTGTTGAGTTACCATGAATTTTGTTAATTCATCCTACTATGATGTTATGATCAATTTTATTAGAGGTTATTATGACTGGAATCTAAATTTGGCTTTTCAAATTCTAAAAGGTATGCATTGATTACGCTAAAGTTATTCAAGTTGGTTTTTTTATTTACACATTCATCATATTGATTGATATATGCTGTGGTCAATACTTTGACAGATTGATAGTTCATAGAATGGCCTTTACAAAATACGTGTTCAGCAAGTGCATATCTGTCAGGATACAATTTGCTGACACATTTGTGATAGGTGATTCGATTGGTAAGTGACCTCTTGGACTAAACATAGTACTTTTTATTACAGTTATTTCAAGGAATTTCAGAAACTATATTAATCAGTTTATTTCTAGGTGTCTTATCTTTGATTTTACTGAAAATTGAATTAATTGTAAGATGTTGTTTGTTATCAATTTTTATATTATGATGTTTGAATATGCCAGAATTTTTGGTGTGACTGATTTTATATATGATAAAGATACATAAATTGGGACGTTATTATTGTCAGTTATTGTGTCACTGTATTCTAATTTTGGTGTTATGCCATTAGTAATGTCAGTCCTTCTTTCAGAAGTATTATATAATATTGTTTTAAGAGATATAGAGGATAAGAGTTTTCATAAAAAAGATTCTATAATAATTTTAAATTTTTTTGATGGAATATAGGATCTGTTTTACCATTTAAATTGTTATTCAAAAAGTATGTGGATTATATAATTTTATCTCTTCCTTTTCTAAATCCAAATTTATTAGAAAGAATTGCATTAGTATTTTAATTGATTGGTATATAAAACCGATACATTCTGGGAGATATATCAATTATCATTCTTATCATCCCCGTAAAAAACAAATGAAAAATAGGGTCTTATAAAGTTCAAATCCCATATTCCATCAAAAAAATTTAAAATTATTGTACAATATTTTTTATGAAAAGTCTTATCATCCGTATCTCTTAAAACGAATGTTATAAAATACTTCTGAAAGAAGGACTGACAATACCAATGACATAACACCAAACTTAGTATACAGTGAAACTATATCTGACAATCAGTCACGCCAAGAATTTCTGGCATATTCAAACATCATTATATAAAAATTGCTAACAAACAACACCTAACCTAACCTAACCTAACAATTAATTCGATTTTCATTGAAATCAAAGATAAGACACCGAGAAATAAGCTGACTAATATAGTTTATGAAATTCCTTGTAATAACTATAATAAAAAGTACTATGGTCAGTCCAAGAGGTCACTTACCTATCGAATCACTTCTCAGAAAAGGGACAGCAAATTGTGTCCTGACAGATGTGCACTTGCTGAACATGTATTTTATAAAGGCCATTCTATGAACTATCAATATGCCAAAATCTTGACCACAGATGTGAATTTTAAAAAACGACTGTTTTTGGAAACAGCATATATCAATCAATATAATGAATATATAAATAATAAAAACAGACTTGAATAACCTTAGCGTTATCTAAGCATACCTTTTAAAATTTGAAAAACAAAATTCAAAAAACGTAAATTCCACTCATAATAACCTATAATAAAATAGATCATAACATCATAGTAGGATAAATTAACGAAATTCATGGTAACTTTATTAAGTTGTTTAATGCCTTTATATTGTTTTTTGAAGTATATTTTTTTGGCAGATATTTGCAATGATTTATTATTTATATACAATTTACACCGATACAATACCATCATTCTCGTGTAATTATGTAAGTAATTTATATATAATATTTTATTTTTATGTTCTGACCATAACTATAAATTTTCAGTCCTTGATAATGAATATGTAGATATTCGAAAGCTTGGATAATAAATATTAAAAAGAGTACACCTCGGTATTCCTTTCCACATACCCTCAATTTATTACTTCTTACTTTTTGGAACATAACAATTATTTGGTGTTCACATCTAGTTCAGTCATAAATTTCCATGTGTTGAGTTGAAAATCTAATTAAAGTTTATCTATACATTTAAATATCTTATTTGATGAACTACGTCATGAGTACTCTTAAAGAAAAATGTTCCAACTTTTCGATTTATTTTTTTAATGAATAAATGTATACTGATATAGTATTTCATAAGCTTAAGCACGAGTCATCATATTTAAAATTAGATAATTCCATTAAATAGCACAATTTGCTTTGAATGAAAGTAATTTTATTTAATAAGTTAGTCGAAAATATCCTATTTGAATTGAAAAATATTTTTTTTTGTCACATGAAAATAAAAACTGAATGCTGTATTTGTCATCAAAATTTAACGTAAAATTTCTGTAATCTTAACAGTTTTTATACCACTTTAGAAAAGTTCACCAAAATATTAATATATTTTCACAGGAATGCTGGAAATAAATGTTGATATTCATACAGATCTTAAATTAGAATTAAAAGGTTTCACGTACTTAAAACTTGAAATATATCGCCTTAGTTTTTGAGTTCCAGTGCAAGCTAATACCTATAACTTTTGGAATAAACTCTTCTGATATAATTATTTACTCATTATACCATCTTAATGCTGAATATTGAATTTGATTTGATTAATATTTTTAGAAATACATTCAAAAAATAAAATAAGATACGTTCAATTTACATAATACCTAAAAGCCACTTTCGTACCTCAAGCATATAACAAACTTATTAACTTGAATTTTATATATAGTTATAAAATATTGATTATTCAAGAATCTCTGTTCAAAACATAGTTTTTCAACTTATAGATATAAATATGTTTAATATTACTTTAGTTCACATAAAAAACTGTATAAACATTATAATGGAGGTTGATCGTGCCTGCCATTAACAGTAACCGGGTTAATATTTCATCCAGTTACTTGGGCCTTTACATATTTGAATGCATTTTTTCTTCAACCACATTTTTCCAAAACTTTTTTGTTTCTGTTGCCTTTAGAACTCTTCAATTTTTTTCCTTTCTGGATAACTTATTTCTGCAGTACAAGTTCACTTTTTCGATGTTTCCTAAAATATTAAGCAGGGTCCACACTATGCCGGGGCAGGCCGGGCGGGCTGACCCGGGCGGCCTAAGCCGGGCGGGCTGACCCGGGCGGCCTAAGCCGGGCGGGCTGACCCGGCCGGCCTAAGCCGGGCGGGTACGTTCGGGCCGGCACGACGTCCACACCGAAAACTAAGCCGACCGGGTTATTTCTACCTACATTATTCTAGTTTCAACACCAAGACTGGTGACTTCGTTGAAGAGTACTTTTTAGAAGTTTTTTTAAAGTGTCCTTAAAGTGTTTTCAAAATGATTACCGACTATGACGTCGCTATGTCAGCCATGGCTGTGGCGATAATCGCTTTAAATCAGCCCTCAAAAAGTCGTCAAAGAAGATTTTGGATTCGCCCGAGCCTTAGGAGAGGACAGCAGCTGTACAGAGCTAGCGAATTAATGAAAGATTCAATTTTGGATGAAGAAGACCCGTTGAATTTGGAATACCGAAATGACGTTGGTTTCACCAACTTTTTTCGAATGCATCGATCGGACTTTCAAATGCTACTCAACAAGGTTGGACCCAAAATATCAAAAAAGAATACCTCTTATAGAGATGCTATTCCAGCAAACGAACGATTAGCTGTCACTCTGCGCTTCATTGCGACTGGTGATTCGTACCACTCACTAATGTATGTTTTGAAGATCTCCAAACAATGTTACTCTAAAATCGTACCTGAAATTTGTGACGCCATTGTAGAGGCCCTTCAAGACTACATTAAGGTAAGGAAAATTAAACAAAATTAATTTAGAATAGTACTTTTATTAACATCATTAAAAATAATTGAGTACAAAAGTTAAAAACTATTGAGGGAAGGGGTCCATATTGGACAGTTCTGAATTAGTGGATGCCGGGGATGCCGATTGCGAATACGATGAAATTGACGACGGTAATGAGGAATATCCAGACGTCGAAAACCATTGAGATGTTGAATTGGTCATGTTGTCAGTGAAGAATGGTGGTTGCGTTTGATTGGGCATATTAGAAGTCTGGGGGAATGAAGGCACCATTGGATTGACCGGTCCAGAGTTTTGCCGTATATTAACTTGTGTCACATTGTACCCATGCTGATGTTCAAGATATCCCATTGCAGCTTCAAATAAAAATTGGTTGATCTTATTCTGCACAACTAACCTGGTTCGGGGCGAAGAAAGCTTTCTCAGTTTAATTGTTATCTGTTCATCGTACAACGAATATTCATCATCGATGTTCGCTCTTTTTGCTTGAAGAGATCTCATGACGTTCAGAGCCTCATCCAGTGCATAGGAAGAACCGGGACTAGCCACTAATCGACGTCTTGCAGATTTGCTTTTTAGTGCATTTGGAGATTTGAATGTTTTTTTGGGTGCGGCGACCTCTGAAGGGGAAATCGTTGATGCTTGTTTGTCTTCAGAATTTTGGGGATTAACAACTTGGGTGTCATCGTTAATGCCTTCTTCTTGACTGTCTTGTGGTCCATCTTCCTGAAAATATAAATACTAAAATAAATACTAAAATAAATAAATATACAAAGAAAAAATTCGCTAAAAAATATGATAATTTTTCTTTTACTTTCATTTTTCAGATGCCTCATAGTGAAGCAGACTGGAATGAAATCGCCCAGGTATTTGAGGAAAAGTGGAACTTTCCAAACTGCATCGGTGCTATCGACGGCAAACATATCGCTTTAGTAGCACCTTTTCATTCAGGCTCGGAATTTTTTAATTACAAGGGATTTTTTAGCATAGTTTTGATGGTTGTGGTGGACGCCAATTACAATTTTATATATGTTAATGTGGGTTGTCACCCACGGGCATTGCCAGGAAGGACAACCCTAACCCCGTTTGTGTTAGTTGCAGACGACGCGTTCCCTCTTTCACCAAATATTATGAAACCGTACTCCGGAATACATGGCAAAGGATCTAAGAAATTGATATTTGGTTATAGACTCAGCAGGGCTCGAAGAGTTTCTGAGAATGCCTTTGGAGTGATGTCTGCTTGCTTTCGTGTATTCCGATCTCCAATGGCATTACAACCTGAAGCTGCAACGAAAGTTACTATGGCTGCTGTTTACCTACATAATTTTTTACGCAAAACCTCCTCAAAATCAGTTTATAACCCTAGAGGAATGTTCGATAGCGAATCTACGGAAGATGGGGAGCTTACGTTAGGATTATGGAGGCGTGATACTTCTTCATCTTTACGTTCCCTTTCTGGAGTCCCCAGAAGAAGTACTACTTCGGCTCAATCAGTAAGAGATGAATTTGCCGATTTTTTTATTTCTCCACAGTGTGAAGTGACATTCCAACACAACAAGTAAAACATATTATGTTGGAAAGTGAACTTAGTTTTTAGCATAGTTGTTAAAAAATTAATTAAATAGAAATTACAAACTTACCTCTTCTTTTCTTTGTGTGCTATCCTGAGTATTCCTCGGTTTATTTTTATCGCCCAAAAAATTCATCGGTTGATAGGCGAACCATTTACTAACGTACGGCTCATCAGCGCCACTCCCTGTTCTTTTCGTTTCAGCTTCTTTCTTTTTTCCCTCCAAAAATGGCTGGTTAAATTTTTCCATTTGCGCTCAATTTCATTTTTATCCACTCCAAAAGACACAGCAATCTCTGTGAGACTGTCGTGTCTTTGGTTTTTTAATTTATGTTGGGAATCTGAACTATCCCATAGAAGACGACGTTCTCTATATAAGTCTATTAACACTAAAACTTGTTCGTCATTCCACTCCATCACTTAAAATGAACAATAAAAAACCCTTTTGTAACTGAAGCCGCTCGGGGCCGCTCGGCACGTCCCCACTCTATATTTTTGTTCGGCTCGGCTCGGCTTCCTTTGATTTGTACCTACTTTAAGCGGGTTGGGATTGGCACGGCCCGGGCCGGCATTTTCTAACCTGGCAAAGCCGCCCGGGGCATCTACATCAACGCGGCTTAGGCCGCCCGGGTCAGCCCGCCCGGCCTACCCTGGCATAGTGTGGACCCTGCATTAGGTCTCGTTTCCATGTTTAATGGTAGTGGTATGGTTTTTTTATTCACCAGACGTATGTAACTGATTAGGTATTAGTTATATGATTATATCGAAGGTTAATCTTCCAAGTTTCTCATTACCAAGGTTTGCTCCATCCATCAGTTTAATGGCTTTGTTCTCAATCGCTCGTGAGAACTTATCAACGTATCGACTTTTTTAATTAATAACACTAGTATGCAACAAAATCCTCCTTTAAATAAAAATATGATAAATATGAAGAGTTTAACACGCTGAATCTAGATCTGCTTTCATTGTTTGCTATCAGGTAGGGTAAAATTGTTAGAGACGCCCCACTTTTTTTTAACTTTACCTAAATTTTAAGAAAATAATTATTAACAGAAAATAAGTATGTTTTATGGTAATACAAACTTTATTCAGTTATAATATTTATAAACAAATGCAAAAAACAAATTTTATTCTACGAAAATAACATAAAGTATTTTTTTTGTAATTGGCCATCTCTCCCTCGCGGTATAGGTGAGATGCTCCATACAGGGTGGTAGTGATGGCCTATGAACTCTGATACAAATTAATGAGCAAAGTAAGTTAAGCCTTCTTTTTGGTAGTTATTCTTCCACAGGGATCGCAAAAATTAACGAACTTGCTGCATCCATCGTGAAACCATTGCTCGCAATGTATACATTTAATCCAGTCATCTTTCCTGGTGGTCTTGGAATATTTTTCTCCACATCCCACGCACTCAACATTTTCCTCGTCGTCAAGCATAGTGAGGTCCTCAACTTCGGATTCGCTTGTTAAAGAAATTTTTCTTTTTCTATTGTTCTTCGGCTTCAATTTGTTGCTGTTAACTTTTTTAACAGACTTTTTATTTTATTTTGCTTTTTTGCTGAATATAATTGGCATCAGTTAACACAGTAGAAATATGCTGAGTCTTTCTTCGGATACCTTCCAAAGCCCGAATCTTTGGTGGGGGTGAAACTTGATCCACATTTTTCCTGGGATTATATCAGAGTTTTCTGGAAGAATAATTGATTGTGTTAAATTTTGTGAAGCAGTGGAGGTGCTAGGTTGAAGAGACATTTCTCTTACGGTTATTGTTCTTGGATTTGGTGACATTTGCGCGGTGTAAAGTGGGTCTCTAGCCACCTCAAAAATAAATCTGAGTTCATGTAGGCTGATTTTTCGAACATGTAGATCTCAGACCCAGGAGGCATTCCATCATTATACTCAGGTTTCAGATTTTTGCCTCTCATAATACTTAGTGGAGGTATAAATTTACCCTCAGCGTTACAGCATGCTACGACTGTGATTGTCTCCCCCTTTTCTCCTGAAGTTATTGCAGCCACGTTTTTAGAACCTTTCCGAGCGATCACCTTTCCTGGGACATTATTTAACTGTATTCCTGTCTCATCCATGTTCAAAATATGGCTGGGTTTATCAAACAAGTTAAACTTCTCTAGAACAGAGCGGAGTTGATCAAAATAATGACTTACTCTATCTTGAGACATTCATAATCCTCTGGCTATGGAAACACCTAAAATATAAAAAACAATTATTAAGATTAATTATAAATTGATGATTTGTAGACCCTCACCTCCAGCTTTTCTCGCAGAGAGCTCGGGATTTCTTCTGAGAAAAGAGCGAAGCCAATCTTTTCCTGCCATTTTTAAATTTATGTGGAATGTTTAAAGCGACTGCAAATTTGTAGGCCATTTGTCGAAGATCTATATGACGAGGCGCGAATACCTGGTTTTGTAGTTTTATAATATGTCCAACCAATTTCTTTTCATTTTCAGCTCCTAAGCTGCTATCTGGGCCCATTCTTCCTTTTTTAGAATCGTTTGACTTCAGCTTTCTACGAAGAGTTCTTGATGTCACGCCATAATTGCGATCTGCTGCATTAGTACCTAGTTCTCCATTACGAACTGCTTTAATAGCTGCCAATAAATTGGCTTCTGTCCATTATATGTGGATGGCATAATGATCTTAAAAGAAATTGATCATTTAATAGGCGATCTCTACCCACTTTGACTGGGGCATCTATACCAAAAGGTGGTATAAGATGCCCCACCATGCAGTTTGTAAAAACCAACAGGTACATGCGTTTTGAAGTTATAATGAGGAAGCACAAACATTCCGCAATTGTTTGGCGAGATTTCGGATAAAATAAATAAATAAATATTGATGATTTTATAACCTATAGCATAATCATGTATAAAAATTTGCACCTGCGTAAAAAAACAGCATAAAATTTTGTCAAAACAAGACAATTGTCAGCAAGAAAAATCACTTTCCGTTCATGAATCATGAACAACTGATTGGGTAGGGACAAGCCACACGATCGTACATATAAAAGTTTTCGATCAATAAAGGCTGGCCATCTCTACCACTGGGGCATCTCTACCAACTTTACCCGACACCTTTTTTTAATTCTTTTTTTAAAATACCTGAAATTCCTGCACTAACGCTAGTTCATTCAATCTGTATTGTATTTTTCCACACAAAAACGACTTGGATTGATATAAAGAGAGAGAACGATAACGACTGATGATATTTTTACACTAATCCATACGCTTCCACAGTTCTCGCTGTGCCTCCGTGGCGCTATGTTCGATATAAAGTTGTAAAGTGATTGTTGCTGATTTTAACCTGTTATTGAGTTTTATATTATATTGATACATGTTACGAAAATGTATGTGTAGTTTCAACTATAGAGCAAAATAGAATGACATGAGTAGAATATTATTTTAATATTACTTATAGTAAATTTAATTTCGTTGTAGGTTACAAAATGCCAAGGCTTTGCAAAAACTCACCTGACGTGTTTTACACATTGTCTAGTCTGGTTAAAAGTGCTTATGAGCATTATTTTGGGATTTCGGTCGATGATAGAGACAAAAATTGGATTCCAAAAATATGCTACAACAGTTGTTCAAGGACTTTAAGAGGTTGCCTCGAAGGAAGTCATAAGACCATTCAATTCTCAACGCCCATGATGTGGATTGAACCTCAAAACCATCAAAACGATTGTTATTTTTGTATGACTTCGACCAAGGGGTTTACGAAGAAAATAAACATAAAATTACATATCGGAACATTCCATCTGCATATAGGCCAGTACCTCGGAGCAGCAATGCTCCAGTGCGTATTAACAACAACAGAACGGCTGATGATGAAAACACCTATCAGCAAGTTAGTCGATCGAGTACATCCTCTGTTTCTTCAATTTTATACAGGGACTTATCAAAACCTCATCATCTTACTCAATCTGATTTAAATGATCTCGTTCGAGATTTGTGACTCTCAAAATCGAAGGCTCAACTTCTCGGGTAAAGATTAAAACAATGTAATTTGTTAAATGAAAATACGAGGGTCCCATATTTACGTCATCGACAAGAAGACTTCTTTTTTTTCATCTCTGTACTCTGTATTCTGTTCTACTTTCCAGGTGATAGTAAGATCCATCGCTCTTTTTATTGCTTGCGTTATTTCTTTGGCCTTTTCGTGTACGTCGTCCTGCCTTTGAGTGGGTGGCGGTGGTATTAATTCGTTCTTCCATTTGTTCCAATCAGACTTTCCCATACTGTACCGTCCGCACATTCTTTGTGTCCAATTTGAAAGGTTATCAGATTGTGATCACTCATTGTTTGGTTTTGTTCCACCTTCCATGAACCGATCAGGCTCGCCGCTTTTACATTAGACACCGTGATGTCAATGTTACTTGTGGTCCATGCAGTTGTTGTTCATTTATCATTTCCTCAACTTGCTCACCCCTTTGGTCTGTTTCGTGTATGTGCCACAGTGCCGATTTGGAATTAAGATGCGATTAAGATGACAGGTTTTGTTCGGTTTTCATCAAAAATCATTTTTGCTTTTTTAATGTACGGTTCAACCCGATCACTGGACTGACAATATAGGCTAGCCAATATGAAACTTCCTGAGCGAGTCATCAGTTCCACACAGACGCAGTGTTCATCAATATATTGTCATAAATGGCACATCTTGTATGCCTTGTTATAAAGTACAGCAATAGCCATAGGGTTCTTCCCCACACGCGCAATTTTTGCCGTGATAGGCATTCCTACCATTTTTCCTTTTCTGGTATATGGCTCCTATAAGAAGACCATATTCAGTTTTTTTCCTCAGAAATCTTTCTGACCTCATGAGAAACTGCTGCACTGCGCATGAAGATAAGTTGTCCTATATTAATCGTCATGAGTGACTGGTGTGTATTTGGCTGTTGGGCCATTTTTGTGCAAAACCTATTACAATCCTGCCGTGCGTTTTAAGAAAGTCGCTGCATAGTTCATTTATATCTACTTTCTTTCAAAGACCATTCGCAGCAGCTTTCTGATTTCTACTGCATCCATGAGAATGTTGGCATACCTCAGTCGAATTCTGTCCACCGCTCCGGGTACAGGAAAGGATATTGTCTCGCCCCGAGGGTGCAGCTTCCTAACCACAAACCGTAAGGCAGCAGTCACTATCGCGGGCTCCTCTAATCGTGACAGTATCATGGTTAATTCTATTCCTTCATAAATCTTGAACTCATTGTTGGTTGTTTGTATGTATTATTTTATTTTTTCATTCTAAAGGATATAATTCTTAATTTATCTCTTAGCTTTTTGATGTTGATTTATTTTTATTCCCTTGATGGTCTTGGGCTTCTTCACATTTTGTGCTAGATATTGTGTTATTTATTGTGTTACTCATATTCGATCTTCTGCAATAGGCTTTTCATCAACAAACGGTGCGTCGGACAACCCTTTTGATCTCTCGCACATCTCTTCCCTCGTTTTTTGCAAGATATGCAAACTTTTGCCTCGCGTGTTTTTTACAGTCCTTTTTGTCATGTAAGTCACCGCAGTGATTACATGTTGTTTCCTCCTGAGTACAGTGCTTACTCACGTGTCCTAGATCCTGCCACTTGTTGCATCTGGGGACTACTAAGTAATCTTTGACGTTCACACTTTTGCCAGTTTTTAATATAAGTTTTCTTACCTCAACGAAGTAGTTTACCGTTGACTTTCCTTTTAGTCCTGTCTTGAACTGTATTGTTATGGAACTGTCAAACTTCTGACGGCCCATGCCTATATATGGTGTTTTTTAAGTTCTCTTCTTTCACATTTATTGGTTTATCATATAGTATCAATAGAGTATTTCTTTTTCTTGGTTTCTCTACCTTGAATTGTTTTTTGACCGTCTCGTTTGACAGTATTCTTTCCATATCTTCCTTTGTGGCGGCTTCAATAATAAGAGATTTTGCTGTTGTTCTCATTCTGTTTATTTTTAAATTATGTTTCTTTGGATCCAGGACTTTGGTGAAAGCTTCCTGTACTTTTTTCCCGCGTCTATAGTATCAGAGGTCAGAAAGAGTGTTTTGTTCGCTTTTCTCTTGTTTTTATTATTGTGTTCTGCATCAGACTGAGTTTTTTTGTGGCTGCTACAGATGAGTAAGTTGCTACAGAGGTAGTTGCAGTTCCTCATGTGCTCTGCTGCTCCTTAATTCGTTTCGTTTTCTTTTTGCAATGCCTTAATTTGTCCTGTCAAATTAGCTTGCTCCAGGCTCCATGCAATTAGTTTATTTTTTAGATTTGACTTGCCAAACCTGGTCATTCTATTGCTTGGGTCTAACTCATTGTCTATATAATTCTTCATTTCTTGATACCTTATGTTCAATACCTCGACTGATTTGGATTCGATTACCTTAGGTTTAACACTAACACTATTGTCTTCCTCATCTGAGGTTATCGGAGAGCTCCTTGTAATTTTGCAGACCTGTAATCTACTGTATCAATTTTCTTTCTCATTTTATCTCCTCTTATTCTCCACCCGTTGAAGGCAATTTTACAGTCATTCCTTGTCCACTTCATTACTATAGTTGTAATATGACTAATTTTGAGACCACAATGTTGTAAATCACTTTTTCAGTCCTTTCGAGTACTTGTATTTCAGAAACGTTATTTTTACTTTCTTCGATACACCTATAGTGCCACGACCTTTCAATTTGTTTTATTTTTATTTTAGACAGATGATAACCCCTTGCAAGCTATATGAGTAGTTCACAAGTATTTTACTGAGCATATTTTTCATTTAATAATCCATGCAACCTCCATTTTCACAATCAAGATAGGTCACTACAGCTATTATGTGAAGAAACTTGTAATTCAATACTTACCCATAAATCTCTGTTCATCACAAAATAGTTCTAGTCATATTCGTGTCCTGATCGAATTTGTTGATTATCTCCAACAATTACATATTCCATTCATTGAATTATGATTCAATCACGTGTCCTATCTATCTAATTTCGAGTAGAGATAGGACACGTGTCTCACGAGTCTGATTAAAGCAGAACATCTGAGAAGCCGTTAAATTTTAGTAAGAACAATGTAAATAGAGAATGTTCTAGTTCTACATATATACAGTATTGGAAAGAATATATCTTGGGTATAGCGTTTTAATGAATGCGTAAGGGGGATGGCCTGCTTAAATATCGAGATAGCATTAGAACTTCTCCTCGAATAGCTCGAAGAGGGGATACGCTCGACGTCACTACACCGAGACTCGTCACCAAGAAAGGTTAACAAAATATTACATTGGTTGGTGCGAATCTGGCTTGTGTTTGTCAAATGTCAAAGTAAAAGTGAAAGTGTTAAGAATAAATATTGCTAAAAATATGATTATGATCTGAAAAGGTTGAATAGAATTATTTTAATTTATTTACGATTTTAGTTCTAATAAAGTAAATAAAAGTAAGAGAACCTTTAAAATGTCATCACCAGGTATATTTCATCATAGTTGTATTGCAAAAATTGTAATAGTAAATATTTTTGGTAACTTCGCAATTTGGAGTTTAAGAAGAAAACATTTTTCAAATTTTCATCTGATATTAATCAAAGGGAACAGTGGTACAAAATTTTAGAACTTCCTTATATATCCAATTGATCCAATAATCTAAGGTTGTGTGAAAATCATTTTGATAATGGTGTATTTATATGTACATTAGGAAAAAGACTTAAATTTGCTTTATCTTTTTAACCCTTACACCATACGCGACCAAAAATAGTTGAACATCTCTCCTAAATTTGCTCCATAATGTATTATTTCAAATAACATTATATGTAATGAAGTAGTAAATAGTCAATTATATACAATAAAAATTACAGATGAATGATTTTTAAGCAAATTATGTATGCATTCTGTATATCAACTTGGTTGTTTCGGTTACTAGTCTTCCGTCCCGTAAATACGAAATGTCCGGTCGGTTCCTGAAACAAAGGTTAATTACGGAACTTGGTTGCTGAAAAAGCGGTAGATTTTCTGTCACCAAAACGACCGTCAGTTTTCTATGGTAACTTCGGATTATTATTGTTTGACGTGTGCGTTTTAGGTTACTTTTACATGGCAATTCTTATTTCAAACTTACAATTATAAATTGGGACTGCGATGGATTCGTTGACTGAGGTAGATTAATATTATTCCATAAATGTTATGTTTAATACATCAATACATCCTTCACTTGTGCCACATTGCACAAGAATTATGAACTATAGCGACTCTCATCGAAAATCAAATACTGGCAGAACATGAATGTTTGAAAGACTATGACAATGTTAATGTGAATTATGAAACAAGAAAAAATCATAGTGCTGACAACGAACTGAAAGATACTGAATGTTCAAGTCTCTCATCAAGCCAACTGAATAATAATGGTGCATCATCATCTAGTTTCAAGGCACACACATCATCAGAGTTATGGACAGATAATACGGTAAAACTTCTTATAACTATTTATAAGAAAATAAGAACAAATTTGATTCGCCTAACTTTATAAAAAAATAGCTTTGAATTGAACAAGTTTGGTTATAACAAATCTGGAGTGAAGTGTGATGAAAAGTGGAGGAATTTACGAAAAACGTACGATAAAGTGAGGACAGAGATGAATAAAACAGGCAACTCGAATGTAAAGTGGAAGTTTTATGAAGATTTTCGGGAAATATACTGGAAAGATCCCCATTTTGTTCCAATCACAACTGCCTCCAGCACTGCTGATTCTGTGAAAAGGAAACGAACAGACCTCAACGATTTCGCCACAGAAGATGCCGATATAAAAATGAAAAATTCATCTCCTGGGGAGAAAAGAAGAATGAAACCATTATTCACTACTGCCGATTTGGAGATCAGAAAGCAAAAGAGACATGACGAAAAAATGAAACTATAAAGAAAGAAATATTCGAGTGGTTTAAAGAAAATCAAAAGAAGGATAAAGATCGACAATTATTTTATCCTGCTGCCAACTTCTGTATTGAAATGCTGACTGAAATTAGAAGATAATTTATTTTAAGTTGTTTTATTCTCAAGAATGTATTTATTTTACTTATTTTTCAGTTTTCAATATTACAAAAATGTCTTTATTTTATTTATTTTCCAGTTTTTAATATTTCAAGAATGTATTTATTTTACATATTGTTAGTTTTTAATATTTTAAGAATTTATGTATTCATTTTGCATGTTTTGAAGAATGTTATATTTCCTAGTCAATCAATTGGCAACTGTAGTATTTTAGTTAATTGTCCTAAGAATCTGTGATCTTAATTTTTGAGAATTTATTAGTTAGTTTTCTGAACATTTGCTGATTGTGATATTCAAATAAATATTTTTTCCATTATTATTATTACCAAACAACATTTCCCATCAGTTGGTATCAAATCTGAATTGCTTACATAAAAATATATTTCCTATCCCATGCATTAATTTTATTTAAATATTGGTTGAATGAGAAAAATGTCTGGGTAAATCAAAACAATGTTTTAAAAAAAAATTATTGAATTAAATCTTGAACAACTAATTGCTGGCATAGCTCATCTCTTTTTTGTATGCCTAAACGGTTCCTTTGTCTGTCCCCTGGAATTCCAGAAATATGTGGATTATCATTTTCATCTTCTGCAGGAATAAATTCGAAATCAATTATATCATTTTGTAAGATGCATATATTGTGTAACACACAACATGCAATGACATATTTTGGAGCCCATTCCGAACATTGTATATCTATCAATTCTTTCAGACACCTAAATCTTTTTTGCAGAAGGCAGAACGATCTTTCTATAGTTGTTCTCGTTCTCGATAACAAAAAAATAAAATTTTTCTGGGCTTCAGTTAAGTGGCCATTGTTTTTGTATGGTGGTATCCATTCTGGCAGACATGGATAAGCTTTATCTCCTATCAGATGAGTATTATTTGGAAATTTTCCATCATTCATCATCATGTATGTCCAGATTTCACTACGTCTCAGGACTGTTGCATCATGGTTTGATCCCACTTCCCCAGCATAGCAATGAGTGAATTTCATTTGGTGATCACATATAGCCTGAAAAAATAATTTTCTTAACTTTACTTTTGCGATTGCAATACTACAAAATATCAGTTGGTAGAAAAGCAAAAAATACTTATTAGTTCTGGAATTTAATGTGATCTCATCCGAGAGCACATGGTCAGGATTTAATGCATATTCTTTGTAACCAGAAAAAAGCATTGAGTATCAATCTCCTCATTTTATTCTGTTCATTAGTTCATATAGCTATGTCATAAAACGACTTTTCTAGTACATTGATGAATGTAAAAAAAGATTTAGAACATACTTGCAAGATAATACTTGGAAAGCCTTTTCTGTTTAAGTATAACAACCCATGGTCCTTGGGTTTCGGAATTCTCACATGCTTTCCGTCAATACATCCGATGGTATTAGGAAATCCCATTTCTGTGAACCCATTTATGACTTCTTCTAGGTATTCACCTGTGGGCCATTTACAAATATTTTTGCTCAAAGAAAATAGTGCTTCTGCTACTCGTCTTACGGTTCTCAATGCTGTAGCTCTGCCAATATTGAATCGGCCACATATGGAACTTAAATTGAAATGAGAAATAATACCAATTTGATAAACATATTGTGTATAAGAATCATATAATATATGTATTAACGAACATTTTAATTCATACCTGTAGGAATCTGGGGTTCCAAAATGCCAAAGAGCAATTAATAATTGGGCTTTTTCCGAAATGGTATGCCTTCCTCTATCAACAATATCTGATGAGATTTGTTCACTAATCAATAAGAGTACATGAGTGAACGTAGGCCTATTCATTCTGAAGTTTTCCCTGAACTGTTCATCAGAGTAGTGGTCAACCACCTCTTCAATATATCCCTGTACCCTGGGGCGAGGAACTGTTGAATAAAAAGTATTAGATAATAAACTAGGATTTAACCACCTGATCATTTCAATATATAAAATACAATCAATTACATATCGGTCCTCTAGCCTGAGCTCCATCTTCACTACTTGTACTAGAATCAGAATTTAGAACTTCATTCAATAAAAACAAAGCAGCATCACCATTCATCATATAATTAATCGGTATGTAATGTTTGTTGAAAAAAACACGAAAATGAAAAGCAAATAAAACAGTACACAACAATTCAATAACAATTAACAACCATAACCAAAATAACACACACAGGAAAAACATATGGTGCATCATAGAAAAAGTATATATACACAGAGATCTTTACCCTGAAATCATATACATATAAATAATCATATTTATTACATATATGCCTGAAATATACTTTTTCTATGCGGTACACTTCTAATCCATATTTGCCAAATGACTGGCGTTCCGTAAATAAGTCCCAACCGTGGTCACCAGTAGATATCCACTGTCAAAATTGTTTTTATCGGTCCTGAAAGCTTTGGTAACTTCGGTTGATTAACGGAACATATACTATAATGTTTCCAATACTTTTTCATATTGAAATACATTCTCGATTCTCCTTTTCGTCTTTCACCCATACAACTGTATCGGGCTGCTCTCCATTATTATTGATATGTAATTTGCTAAATTGAGTTAAGTTTCCTCTAATTTTCAATACATGAAATACATTTTTGGATTATACACTATAAATTTGAACAACGAACTGATATTATATTTTCCCGCAGGGGGTCCTGTGGTGTATTTCAGACATTCAAGGGCTTGGGGAGTGACGCCCCTACGGGTACCAGTTACTACACCGATGTCAGTGCAATCATCTTTGTAGGTCCATTTTTTCAATGCACATCTATCCAATTACCTTCTGGAGTCTAAATCAGTAGACTATTTTCATCTTGTGCATTGTCCTAAGTTTGGTCTTTTATTGCCCAGTTGTTCTTCGTCTAATCTTATGCCACCCGTTCAAAATGCTGCCTTCTTTGCTTTTGTCAAATCCTAAATTTCACAAAACCCTCCAATTTTTTCTTATTCAAGCATTTATTTAGTCCTCGAGTTTCTCTTTTTGGAGCTCAACAGGTTTCAGTGACCCATCTTCTATTTAGTTTCTCCCTCGTTTTGGTGTTCTTTTTTTCATTTCTCTCTATATCTCATTGGTTGTTTGGTGATTTATGTGTAGTTGAGTGATTGGTATTCACTCTTTTTTTCAAAATCGATTTTAGTTTTTAGGATAATGATGGCAAACTGTAGTGGCAAACTGTAGCGACAAACTGTAGCGACAAACTGTAGTGGCAAACTGTAGTAGCAAACTGTAAGGACAAACTGTAGTGGCAAATTGTAGTGGCAAACTGTATGGGCAAACTGTACTGTTAAGTTCAAAATTATCATAAATATCTCCCCAACCCCTTCTCCCTTGATCATGTAAATTCATATCCGTCTTCATTATAACCTCCTATTTTTTACCAGGACTTTATCCTTTTTCCTCTTAAAATATTTTATAGAATTTTAGTTGCTGTTGAGTAGAAATAATAATAGTAGTGGAGTAATATAGAGGCAATTTGTCAGATTGAGTTACATTTACCATACTTTTCAGTACACGGAATTAATTCCTTCTTCATATCCTAAAATTTCATACAACGAAATAATATTACGTTTCCCGCAGGGCGGCCTGGGGTGTATTTCAGACATTCAAATGCTTGGGGAGTGACGTCCGTATTAGTATCAATTACTACAAAGATGTCAGTGCAATAATCTTTGTGGGTCCATTTTTTCAATGCACATCCATGGTTGGTTTTCCATTTGACCCATTGGTTCATAATTCATATATTGTCTGGCACCCTGTCTCCTTTTAACTACCTTCTGGAGCCTAAATCGGTAGACTGTTTTCTTCTTGTGTCTTGTCCCAGGTTTAGTCTGTAATTACTTAGTTGTTCATCGGCTAATCTTATGTCTCCCCTTCAAAAGTGTCCATTTTTCGCTTTTTTCAAATCCCAAGTTTCACAAACCCTCTTATTTTTTTTAAGCATTTCATAGTCTTCGCGTTTCTCTGTTTTAAGGTCTATAGGTTTCACTCTCCTACTCACTTTCTCTCTATTTTACTGATTGGTTAGTAATTAATATGTCGTTCAGTGATTTATATTCACTCCATTTTTCAGGATAATGATGGCGAACTGTAGTAGCAAAAACTGTAGTATTAAGTTCAAGATTCCTCTCTCTATTTCATTGGTTATTTCGAAATTGACATGTCATTCGGTGACTAGTATTCACTTCCTTTATAGACTTTTGATTTCAGTTTTTTAAATAATAATGGTAAAATGTAGTATTCAGTTCAAAATCCTTCTTTCTCTGTTTCATTGGTTATTTGGTAATTGACGTGTCATTCGATGATTGGTAAACACTTTCTTTTTATGTTTGAGTTAATTATATATTTTTTATAATGTAATACGTTGAGATTTGGGTGTAGTAGTAGTGGAGAATGCCCTACAGTGGCCACCTTTTTACTTTGTTGGACATAACTTTTTTCCCATTAGAAATTTTGAAAAAATAATTAAACCAC
This sequence comes from Galeruca laticollis, assembly GCA_963921935.1. Classification (NCBI taxonomy): domain Eukaryota; kingdom Metazoa; phylum Arthropoda; class Insecta; order Coleoptera; family Chrysomelidae; genus Galeruca; species Galeruca laticollis. Next base: position 180,895,391 of record OY998180.1, read on the forward strand.
ACAAAACTTTCATTATTTGGCTACAAATTGCCATAGCTAACTTTGCAAAAAAATTAAAAAAAACAACCTATTTCAAAGCAACTTACTTTTTTTTCAAAAATGTGGCCACTGTAGGAAGATAGCGCCTACAGTGGCCACCAATACGTCTAACAGTGGCCACTATTTTTCAAAAGAATAAAATATTCATGAATAACGAGTCTTGAGGAACAAACTTTCAAGGAAACATAATAGTGATATTTTAAAGAAGATAAATAATTAAGGATAAAAATAAAATCTTCAGTTTGGTCGATTAGTTGATGTTATAAGGGTCCAGATCAATATCGAAGGAAAAGTATCTAGCTGTTCCTAATGTCCCTCCAGTATTACTCGGTTCAGGTAGATGCAGAACAATGTCTGCCCTTTGTATCACAGAAACATCATCAACATTTGGAAAAACGAATTTCTTTTCCCTGTATTTTCTTAAAAACTACACATTATATTCTTCATCAGGCAGCACCTCTTTGATATGTCCCACAAAATATGTTCTCGTTTTTTTGGTAGCAAACCTCACAAGAACAAAACTGCTCACTTCCAAAGGTCTATCGTCATCCTCTTCTTCATCGAAATTCTCAGTAAGTGTGGAGGAGGCAAACGAAATGCTCTGCTCACTCTGATCTTCATTTTCTGATGAGCTAGGGGAAGCAATTTCTGCTAATGGAAGACTTTTCGTAACATTGGACTTTTCATTAAGTTCATCTTTAAGCTTCTGAATATTGGGGGTACTTGTTAAAATTTCGGTTGCCCTATTCTTCCGTCCACGCTTAGATTGGATTTGTCTTTCTGCTTTCGGGAAAGCTCTCACCAAATGAAAAGTATAGAGCACCCTCTTCATCACCTTGATTGATAATCGGATCCTCTTCGGTTGAGATCTCATCACCTTGAACAAACGTTGGAACTGTTTCAGAAGTAGAGGCAACCGGACTTGTTTCGTTGGTTGATTGTGAAGTAGACGGCTGAGGTTCAAATGGTATATCGATGGGTGCTGGTTGGGGCTCAAGTGGTATATCGGTCACTGATGCTGGCAGAAATTCATGTTCCTTGAAACAATTCTTATTAAGCGGATATATACCAGTAGTTTTGAAGGCGGAAACTATATTTTGTGTGCAAAAGGCCTAGCCATAACTTTGGCCCTTTTCCCGGATGATTGGCAATCCAGACTCCACACTCCTTATTGTAGTATTTTTTAAGTGGGCCGAAAACACAAACATCCAATGGCTGGAGCTTATGGCTTGTGTGGGGTGGCAATGTAAGCAAGATTACATTATTGGACTTAGCGGTCTCTATTACCTCCAAACTAATATGTGAGTCATGGTTATCCATGATGAGCAGGACTGGTCGATTTTCAGTAGGACCTGCATGTTTGATAAAGTGGGTTAACCACTGTAATAAAATCTCTTTCGAGCTCCATCCTGAAGGATTTGCTGCTCCTACACTTCCAAGTGGGGCTCCAACTAACATATGCTGTTTGAAAAATTTCCTTGGAAATACCAACAGAGGGGGAACTGAGTTTCCAATTGCGTTTATTGCTCCTATCATGGTGTCTAGGGTCCCTCGCTCTGCCGAAGTAATCTGGCCAACTTGCTTTTGGCCTAAAGTAGCAACAACCTTATTTGTACTCTGCACCGTAGTTAACGCCGTTTCATCTACATTGTAGATCTGATCAGGGCCAAGTTTACGAAATAAATAAATATCACTCAATTTTTTGAAGAATTTGTCAACTACAGGCTTATTGAATCCCATTGCTCGAGCTAGTGACGTTGCTTCAGAGACCCTTAATGATAAACTAGGGTTTCTCATCATAAACCCGTTGAACCATTTGAAGCCAGCAGATTTGTTTGCTTCCCAGCATTCGGGTACCTTTTTCTTGTAGAAAGTAGCCAGCTCATTTGTAAAACTTTTTACTTGGGTTGGCGTGAAGCCATGATGAAGATTTGCCAAATGTCAAGTCAATCTGGGATGCTTGGCCTCATTAAAGTCTATGTTCTCCATTTGTCCCCTGCATTTATTGACATATCTTCTCAATGTCGTAAGGGGAATATTAAAGTATTTTGCTGCTCTTTGTGTAGACCAGCCGCCCTCTAGTACTTTTTGTACTGCTTCCCGCATTACATGCTCTGCAGTAATTGTCAGTTTCTCACCTTTCGGCATCTATTAAAAAATTAAAGCATTAAAACCGAATTCATTCCCACAGTGGCCACCCCTCAGTGACTCCAAAAAGCAGTGGCCACTGTTGGCTACATCTACCATGGCCACTGTAGGAATTGTCACTTTTTTTAGAAAAATTGTAGCTATGATATTCTATACGATTTTCAGGAGATGAAAGTAGGAGAAATATGTGGCCACTAGATACACAATTAATGCTATGGATGTTACTTGGAATAAAATATAAATGATAATCTACAATTTTACTCGCAATTTTGATGAAAACGTAACTTTTTGCGTCGCAAAACATAAACCTTCTCACTGCTCGAACTGCACTCGACTGACAGACGACAGACGCATCGACACAGTGCAACGTGGTTGATGCTAATGCGCACCTAACAAGGTTGGTGGCAGCACGCACCAGGATATAGATTCGCAGAAATTTAAAAGTGTCCACTGTAGGGCACTATCCCCTAATTAAAAACTTCCGCACTTTTCACTCATTTATTCAACTTTTCTGTTGATTTGTTCACTGCACTGCAACTACGAACTTCGCTTATTTAATTTAGAGTTTGTATTATTACTTTTCCGCCCAACCTTTCTATATGCGAGAAAAGTATTGGTTTACCCACAAAAAAGTTGAAATGTTGAAACAAATTTTTTGAGTTATTTTTACGTTTTCCAACAACAACACAAAAACGGTTTTTAGAAAAAAAATCCTGTGTGTATGTCGTCGTCGTCGTTGTCGTCGGCCACTTTTCCTTACATGTCTTGTTAGCACAAGCACAGCCTCCGGAAAGCAATAAGTCAGCAATTTTATGATTGAGTACTGTTAAGGACATGTCACAGATGGTCCCTATTGATTTTCAGCTCACCGGAGCCAATACAACAGGTGCTACAGTACTTTAAGTACGATATTTTTGTAATTTTTGGAGAAGTTTCAGTTTGTTAGCACGATACAGCCTCCGGAGTATATACAAGTGACCAATTTTATGATTGGATATTATTCAAAGCGTCTCAAAGATGAACCCTATTGATATTCAACTCAGTAAAGCCAGTACAACGGGTGCTATGGTACTTGAAGTACCAAATTTTCGTCATTTTTGGAGAATTTTCAATTTGTAGCACGATACAGCCTCCAGAGAGTATACGATTGATCAATTTTATGATTGAATCTTGTTCAAGGTGTCTCACAGATGTACCCTATTGATTTTCAGTTGACTAGAGCGAGTACAGCGGGTCCTATAAATCCAGATATACTGAGTTTTATCTTATTTTTGGAGAAATTTCGGTTTGCTAGCACGATACATCCCCCGAAGTGTATACAACTAACAATTTTATGATATAATATTGTTCAGGGCCACAGATGCGGAAAAGTTGGTTTTAATCCTTAAAACCGTTTATTTTTGTTTTAAATTATATGCGGCATTCTGCCTACTATATAAATTTAGGGCGTTGCCCCGAATTGCTGAAGAGGATAGAACATGATTGCACTGTGTAGTGCCCTAAGTATCACTAAAACACAGCTAATATTTTAAAAAACTTCTTTATTACAAAACACTATATTTTATTACACTGAATAATCTATACATTTGTTTTATAGATCAGTAACTAGAAAACTAAACTTCGTATATTTCTTATCGTCAGCATATCTTCTCAGTGAGTCAATGGTTCCAGTGTCGGATCTCCACACACTGTAGTTTGTGAAGAACAGGGGAGAGTGTGTGGTTTGAGTCTTATTTGTATGTGAATCATATGGGAGAAGAAGGGGGTAGGTACTTATAGAAAATTCTGGAACAAGTACTGCGTTGATGATGACAGGTTATTACAGAGTTGCCAATTTGATGATATGTTCGAATGGGAGGTTGCGTAATTAGTAGTGAGGTGTTGATGTAAATATAATTGATTGAATTTCTCAGGTAGGATTTTAAATCCGAACAATTGGTATTCACATTCTCTTTAAACTTTTGATTTTAGTTCGTATGGTAATAATGGCAAACTGTATTAAGTTCTTAATTATCATTTAATGTCAGCTTTCCTTCACAAATATCCCCTCAACCTCCCTCTCCTTCAACCTCCTTCAGATCATAACATAAATTAAATTATATAGATATAATATCATAAATGCGGGCTGGCACTGTTAATAATCTGACCAAACTACAAAAAAGTCATAATAGACAGTTAGTATAATTTTTAAATCAGACTTACCAATTCCCGGACTGGGTGTTCACAAAAACGCCGACGGCCACGATTCGCGTTTAAAACAAAAAAAGAAACCCTTTCACAGCGCGTACAGTAGACGCTCCTTTGTAATCTTCTTTTCCCCTTTCGAAAAAAAAAATTATACTTGATTGTTAAAACACTACTTTAATTATAAATTACTGAAACTCAGGACTCCTCAAAAACCGCTATCTGCGAAACCTAAAAACAAACTAGACCGTTCCCAACCGCGAGTTTTTACCAACTGCTTTTCAATTGTTACTTTTTCGTCGTTTCGGCATTTTTCCCTACGTCAGCAATCTTTTATTTTTTTGTACCTGTTAATTTATGAATGGTGGAACTTATCGTTCGACGTGATTGTGTAATAGGTTTTTTACCTCGATTAACAATGAATTTTTATTTGATTCCACAAAATTTCGTTATTTTGACGCAATTATTACTTCCTGTTAAAATATGGTTTTTTTCTTTTTGCAACAAGGCAGACTGCTTAGATAAGTGTTTTTTTATTGTATGAATGTGAACGACCGCTTTCTATAGTTTGAATGTTACAATATAAAAAGTAATTTCTATACTGGATGATACTTCCCATGTTTCTTATTTTGGTATTTATTACAATATTTCTTACTTACTTCAACTGTCCTGTCCAATAAAAGCTGCAGTCCCTGTGCAGTGTCTGCAAATACGACAGTGTCATCATTGAATTCTACAATTTGTGAAATACATAAGTACTTTTTCATTTATCAAGCGATCCAAGTTTCTTAAATAACGGGAAGTTTTCATGATCACACATGTATATTTCATCATTAGACAAAATTAAACTTGATAGTTGATAGATAGTTGTTGGAACTGTAAATGTTTCTATATTCTGGATTCATTATAAAGGTTATTATTGTAAATATACCTCTCAGTAAGGAGATAATAGACTGGTTAGCTCATGAGCGTTCAATTTCCAGAGATTGATGAAATTTTTTTTTAAAAGATTAACACAACAATGGTCCAAATATTTGACATTTTATCGGTCAAATCGTTTTATATTATGTGTGAGTTTGTCAATACACAAACATAAAAAAATGAAAATATGGCCAAATACCAAATAACATTACGATTTCTATTTGATCGTCATTCATTTATGAATAAAAATATTTGACCACTTCATCATTATTTGGAATGTTGATGTTAGTTTTGTTTTTAAGGCATACTGTTTATTTTAATTTTACCTTGGAATTTGATGTAAATTTTGGAAACCATAATACTGTTACGAAACAGCACACTGGTATAGTCCCTAAAACCGACCCTGTCTAAGCCAGGTATAATAGTTAAAATTATGGCGGATACGCAGTTATAAAAAACTGTTTACGATTGAGACTATCTTATCTAGAACTGGTTTTTGTGACCAGAGTTATCTAGAAAAGGCCAGAAAAATTATTTGTGTGTATAAGCCGCAGCCCGGAATTCTCTAGTACAAAAGGCACTAGTATATAAGGGGACTGATCAGAAAGAGTTAGTTAGTTGATAGTTTGACATCGTGAGATAAACAAATAAATTAGTGAATATAAATTAGTGAACTGTTTATATAAATTAGTCTAAGTGAATATACTGTATATATAAATTAAGTGTTAGTGATTAGTGACATTGGTGTCAGGTGTGGGGTAATATAAATAAATTGCTACGTAAAAATAGCCAAGAAATTAAGGAATCTGAAAGTCACGGAATTAAGAGCAGAATTGGAAGATCGTGAGTTGGAAACGTCCGGTAAGAAAAGTGAATTAGTAGAAAGACTTAAAGTAGCACTGGAAAATGACGGCTTTGATCCAAAAACAGTTTTATTTAAGGACGAGGCTTCCACCTTAATCTCGTCAATTTCTGCTAATATTTCTGCTGATATGGACGAGAAGATTACCACAATGAAAACCGATATTTCAGCTAATATAAAGAACGATTTTTCTGCCATGGACGAGAAGATTTCTACTATGAAGAATGATATTTCTACTAATATGGACGAGAAAATTTCCACTATGAAGCATGATATTTCTACTAATATGGACGAGAAGATTTCCACCATGAAGCATGACATTTCTGCCGATATCTTATCGTTAAAAAATGACATTGCTGCTGACGTCGAGAATAAAATTACGTCTCTAAAATCAGACATTGAAAACAAGATAACAACGATAGACGAGAAAATCAAGGAATTGGAGAGAAATATGGCAGATTTAAGAACAGAAGACACGCCAGCAGAAGGAAAGAAGATTGAACATATAAAACCCTGCAAGCCAGAAATAACTTCCAGGATAGAAGACATTGGCAGTTTTGCACGAGTCAAGGCCCCAACGTTTGATGGAAAAATGTCGTGGACCAATTATGTGAAACAATTCGAAGCAGCGGCTAGAGTGACTCATTGGTCCGATAGAGAGAAGGTAGTGAACTTAACTAACGCGCTTCGGGGAGATGCCTTAGATGTACTTCAGACGATACCGTTTGAAGAAATGGACGACTTCGAGCTGCTGAAGTAGAGGTTGGACATGCGATATGGTCACGAACATTTGGAACAGTTGTACAGATTCCAGCTGAAGAATCGAAGGCGGAAGCGTGACGAATCCCTTCAAGAATATGAAGTGGACATTGCCCGACTAGTTCGATTTGCTTATCCGTCAGCACCAGAGAACATGATGAAATGTCTGGGCATCCAGGACTTTATTGATGGCTTACGTGACCCCGATATGCAGAGGACGCTTCGTTTAGCCCATCCGAAAACATTAGTCGACGCATTGACAGCTGCCGTTGAATATGAAGCAGCCACGATGGCTTCGGCATACGACAAAGGTACGACCATACAGGAAGAAGGTGACGATGACAGACTTGACCAGATCGTCAACTTGTTGAAAGGTATGGCAGACAAGAAACCGAAGAAAATTAGGTGCTGTAATTGTGGCAAGCTAGAGCATGCACGCAGTTTGTGTAAGCGTCCTACGACTCCTGCAAACCAAGAACCTCTTAAATGCAAAGCAGCCAAGAAAAGCTCGCGGTACAACAAAGGTAGGACCATACAGGAAGAAGATGACGATAACAAACTTGACCAGATCGTCAACTTGTTGAATGGTATAGCAGACAAGAAGCCGAAGAAGATCAAATGCTGGGAGTGTGGCTAGCTAGAGCACGTACGCAGTCCGTCCAAGACTGCTGTAACCCAAGAACTCCAGTCACCGAAAAGCCAACTTTTTGCCTAGACGGCCATGCCCTGTAGACTATTCACAATGCAACAAGTTGAAATCTAAGGAAATTGCAGTTTCAAGAATTACAGTAGTCAATGAAGTATGGTCACCCACCAGGATCAGAGAAGATCAGGAGTATGAACCTCACCTGAAGATGATCACTTGTTGAAAGGTATGGCAGACAAGATGCCGAAGATCACATACGCAGTCCGTCTAAGCGCCCCAAGATTCCTGTAACCCAAGAACTCCAGTCACAGGGGAAATCAGACAGGGGTGAACATCCTGCTGATGTGAATCACCGAAAAGCCAACTCTTTGCCTAGACGGCCATGCCCTGTAGACTATTCACAATGCAAGAAGTCGAAATCTAAGGAAGCTGCAGTTTCAAGAATTACAGTGGTCAACGAGGAATGGTCACCCACCAGGATGAGAGAAGATCAGGAGAATGATCCTTACCTGAAGATGATCCGGCAATGCAAGAAAGAAAATCGGCGACCTACCTGGCAAGAAGTGTCAAAATTTTCACCGAAACTCAAGGCGTATTGGGCTCAGTGGGACTCTCTTGTCCTGGAAGAAGGGCTGTTAAAAAGAGTCCTTGAAAACGATGATGGTTCCGAGATGAGGAGACAGCTAGTTATCCCGAGAACAAGAGTAGCTGAGGTACTGAAGAAGTTACACGACAGTCCATCGGGAGGTCATCTGGGAGTGAAGAAAACCCTTCAGCGAGTCCGTGAAAGGTTTTATTGGATGAACAGCTCCGACGATGTGAAGGACTGGTGTAAGAAATGTACGACTTGTGCTACGAGTAATGGACCACATCGCAAGAGAAAGGCACCCATGGAACAGTACAATGTTGGAAGCCCTTTCGAAAGGATTGCTTTAGATATCGCTGGACCATTTCCGACGACAGAAAATGGTAGCAAGTACATACTGGTTGTAATGGATTATTTCACAAAGTGGGTGGAAATTTACGCTATCCCGAACCAAGAGGCCACAACTGTCGCGGCTGTATTGGTGAAAGAATTCATCAGCCGATATGAAGTGCCCATGGAAGTCCACAGTGACCAGGGAAGAAATTTCGAAAGCCATCTAAGCCATCTATTCCAGGAGATTTGCGACAAGCTGGGAATGAAGAAGACCAGAACAATGGCATTACATCCACAGTCAGATGGAATGGTCGAGAGAATGAACAGGACTATTGGAAAATACCTGTCCAAAGTAGTATCCAGCCATCAGAGAGATTGGGACCAGTATCTCTCCCTATTCGCATTGGCTTATCGATCTGCCGTCAATGAGTCCACGGGTGAAACACCTGCGAAAATCCTGTTTGGACGTGAAATGAGGCTTCCTTGTGACCTGGAATTTGGCTGTCGGCCTGGAGAAGATATAGCAGGCGAAGACTACGTGATCCAATTGAGAAGAAGGCTGGACGATATTCATGAATTAGTTCGAACAAATCTTCAAGTTGCCAGCGACAGAATGAAAAGTCGGTACGACACGCAGGCCACAGAAGGCGGTTTTAAAGAAGGGGACAAAGTATGGTTACACAGCCCGGCGAGGAGAAAAGGATTTTCTCCAAAATTACAAAAATCCTGGGAAGGTCCATACCTAATCAAGAAAAGGATCAATGATGTTTTATATCGTATAAGCAAGATCCCCAACGGAAAACCAAAAGTAGTTCACCGAAACCGACTAGCGCCATTCGAAGGAGACCATGACATAGAGGAAGGAGTAAACCTTATTCGAGATGTGTCCGACCCTACCTTCGAGGAATTTATGGGCACGTATGGAGGTACCGGGAAAGCTAGATATGGAGTCACTTCGAAACAACAACAAGATCTGTTCACTCTCCCGGAAGATTATTCACTGGCATACAACATCCCCGCCCGTATCAAGAACGCACGAGGGTTGGCAACCGTCTTTCGGGCAATTAGAAAAACTTGAAGACCAGATTCCAGCCCCTGGCAAGACACTGAAACTGAAACATAATTCGCGGTACGTCTTCTACGTGGTAACTAAAAATGAATTCCAAGATCGATCTACCTACCGCGATGTGTGGGAAGCACTTCGAAACCTCCGAGACCATGTGTTGGAATCCAACGTGAAGAAACTGCCTATGCCTAAGATAGCGAGTAACCAGTTGGATTGGCGAATCATCAGGAACATGGTAGAGATTATCTTCCAAGATACCGGTGTCCAGATATTAATTTGCAGCTACAACCCCCGTTATCAGTATCCGATGAAGACGGTGCCCTGCTATTTCCATAAGATCGGAAAGTGTAGAAATGGGGCCAGTTGCCGATTCAAACATCCAGTCTCGGCTGCACAAAAGTTCCAGGAGGAACTTCCATTTAAGGAGGGGGTAATGTTACGAAACAGCACACTGGTATAGTCCCTAAAACCGACCCTGTCTAAGCCAGGTATAATAGTTAAAATTATGGCGGATACGCAGTTATAAAAAACTGTTTACGATTGAGACTATCTTATCTAGAACTGGTTTTTGTGACCAGAGTTATCTAGAACAGGCCAGAAAAATTATTTGTGTGTCTAAGCCGCAGCCCGGAATTCTCTAGTACAAAAGGCACTAGTATATAAGGGGACTGATCAGGAAGAGTTAGTTAGTTGATAATTTGACATCGTAAGATAAACAAGCAAATTAGTGAACTGTTTATATAAATTAGTCTAAGTGAATATACTGTATATATAAATTAAGTGTTAGTGATTAGTGAGTTAGTGTTTAAATAAATTAGTAAGTAGTCATACCGAGTGTTTGAAATTTATCCCACCCGTTTATTGTTTACATAAATTAGAAAAACATTACAATATGTAAAATATTTAGCCATATAATTTGAGAGTACAATAAATATACGTCTAATGCTGCTTGATAACCATCCAACCATCCTTGATAGGCTACTATAGCTGATCCTTTGACAATAAGGCAGTTAGAATTCAAGTCTGCGTTAAGGGCTACTCTCTCATTGACAAATGCTACCTGGTGCATTTGATACTCGATACGAACACTTTGACTTGAATTTTAATGGATCTTTTGTGATGGGATCGCTAGGATAGACTATCAAGGATGGTTGGCTGGCTATCAAGCAGCATTTGTCGTACAAATTTACATATTGGTTTAGTTCACGTAAGAGATATAGTGCGAACTTTAAAGTTTCGGCTTATCCTTTGATTTGAATACTGTCATAGTCCAGTCAATATTATAATTTAAAATGCTTATTAGACGATATATTCATTTAACATTATAATTTCAATTAACAATCGTTAAAATGTATTTAATAATTTTATAATTATTAAATACATCTTAAACATAACACCAGGCAATTAACACTACCTTATATCTCGTTTTATTAACAAGAATTAGTAATATAATTTCCAAATAACTTATTATATTTCCCATATTTTACTGAACTATAAGTATATTTTGAGATAGGAATTTTTTCGAACATAGCAGGTGGCCACCAGCGATAAGCAACGCTCACTATTTAGTTGGTAGGCTAGCTTCAAGATAGAGTGTAGTGTGTAAGTGGTATTGGTAAAAGTAAACAAAATATTAATAGCTTTCAGAGTCTAGCTTCGCAACATAACTTAAAGGGGATATACCATTACATTTCTGCACTATATGTTTTGCGCGTACTATACCTAAAATTTGTTAAATAAAACTAATTATGTTATTTATCACAGCATTACATTTTGTGACATAATAAAGTGGCTTCATTTATATTCTTTAACATAGTTTCGAGGTGATATTAGTACTTTAGCATCGGTTTCAAATTCAAATATATTATTAGTTCGTAATGTTCATTGTATTCTATTGAAGAATCTTTAAAAAAAATTCGACCCAATGATATTAGCTTTCCATACCTTACTAATATCTCTTTGAAATTAACTGTCTCGACCCTTACTTCGTGTAATCTACTCATATTAGTGTTTTAAATGAAACTTACTGTTTCTAGCTAATTCCACAATGTATTGAAAAAATGTAAGTTTCATTTAAAATACTAATATCTCTTTGAAATATCACCTGTCGTAACAAAGAGATTGCAAATATAACTAGAAGAAAAAAAAATAAACACAACAAGGAGTAAGTACCTCGGTGTCTGGTAAATTTACAGTAACTATGTGTGACGTTTCCACTTTATTTGATATGATAAGAAAAAGTTACATTAGCTTGCATTAAGAGTAAAAAATAAATACCAAAATAAAATCTATGAATGGTGTGGTATTTTTTTAGGAACTTTTAGTTCCATATACGCTCTTCTATATTGGTATATAGAATGTCGCATAGAACACATTGATATCAAGTAAATCTTCATAAATTTAGTTTTTTCGAAGTGACAAATTTGATTTTTTATCTAACCGACAAAGGGAAGCTTCATGACTACATTTATAAGTGAATAAGGTACACCTGTTAAATATGAGAAAGTTAAGATCATAACATTTTAAAAATAAATGTTGTAGGTGAATAATCATTATTCTATAGAAATTTTTGACTGCATTGGGAATAAAAAAAAATAGGCAGCATGTGTTACCTCCATCAGCCTATAATGCACTTCTTACGAAATATTAGACAAGAAATAATAGTATTTTGACATGTATATATATATATATATATATATATATATACATATTTATATAAATCACATTTTGTTTAGGCCATATATAGCAAATGAATGTAAGAACTATCATTGAAAAATTTACTACGGGGTATTCTGTATTGGTTTATTTTTTGTATTATTAGTTATAGTTATAATAAATAGTTGGCAATAATTATAATCTGGAATTGTTTAATGTATTAGTAATATTCATGTTTGAATAAAAATATCGTCAATTATTTTCTGCTTTTTATTCACAATTTTTAAATTAAATTCCTGGTATGTTAACACCCATCACAGTTTTGAGCAAATCCCTGATACAAAGCCTGCGAATTGTCAGCTTTATCTGGGATCACTCTGACATCCTTCGTTTGTTGACTCAGATAAAAGTGAACTTCCCCTATTATCCGAAAACTAGAACTCAGATAAAAGAGCAGCCAAGGGATCGGGTCAAAAGAGTGAGTTTTTTGATAACTATATAGGTATAAGCAATTTTCTTCTGCATTTTTATCAAGTACATTATATAATATTTAATGTAATTAATCTCTTCTATAGAGTCATGATCGAAGACCAACGGCCACGTTAGTGACAAGCATGACGTCAAGTGCGTTAGCAGAAAAATATGAGATTCTAGCCGACACATAGTAAAAAAATTGGAATGAGAAGCATTACATGCAGAGGATGTAGAAATAAAGAAGAAACTGCTTGAGAAGCCGTCTCGCTAACCTAATTTTTTCTCAACGCTTCATTCTGCCAGTGTAATGTTTTTTAGTTTAATTTTAAGTGTTATTTTTAGTCTAGATTTATTTTGCTCTTGTTTTTGTACTCTAAAAATGTATATGTAAAAAAAATAAAAAGTAATTCATATTTATTTTGTTGATTTATCAAGAACCAAACAAAATGATTTTTAAAGAAATGAAAGCAATTTAAAATCTAATTGAAAACGCAGCTGCTTTAGTGTTTCACAATGCTAGAGAAATAAAATGCATTTCCAAATTAATGGAATTCAAAGTAGACTAAAAGAATATTTAGAACGAAATGAATTTGAAAACAGATATTATTCTGTGATTTCTTTAGCAAAAAAGTATTTGGATGACAACAAAAAAGAAAACGATTGTGGCGGTTCCTCGACAAGTTCGAACAGATCTGTTATTATTAACGCTACGCAATCTTTTAAGTTTCCGGATATAAATTTACCCATATTTGACAGGTCTTTGCAAAATTGGCTTGAATTCAGAGATATTTTTGAGTCTCTTATTAACAAAAATGAATCACTATCAGATATTCAGAGTTTTCATTATTTGAGAGCTTCTTTACGCAACGAACCTCTTCAGTTACTATCAAGTATAGAATTTTCTTCTAATAATTATAAAATTGCATGGGAGCTGTTAGAAAAACGATACAATAATGATAAGTTATTAATACATAATCATATTAAAAACATTTACAATATAGAAGCGTATGAGTACGGAGTCCGCCAAGGGTATGCGTGCGATTTTAAATAATGTTACAAAAAATACGTCATTGAGTCAAATTGGTTTACCCACTGCATCCTGGGATATACCCATTGTTTATTTATTAAGCACAAAATTGGATAAGACCACTGTCAGGAATTGGGAATCATTTAAATCGAAGGCAAAAATAAACCCATCTTTAGATGATTTTAAATTATTCCTAACTTCAAAGGCGGAACTTCTCGACAATCTTGAACAAAGTCGCATAGAAAAGCAACACAGTAGTGGTAATTTTAGAGGTTTGATTGCGGTAGATGATAATCTACAATGTTCTAGTTTGACTGATGTTAGATCACAAAAGTGTTTATATTGCAATGGAGAACATTATATTCAATCATGTCCTTCCTTTTTGAAAATTCCTGTTGAAAAACGGGGTGAAAGAATTATTTCTTTAATGTTATGTCTGAATTGTTTGAAACCCGGACATTTTAATAAGAGTTGTCGAAAGCGGACATGTATAAAATGTAACAAGAAGCATAATATTTTATTACATGTTGACAAAATTAATTCGCAAGAATTTCGCGATAAAAACCAAGTTTCTAATATCGATAACGAAAGTTTATCTTCCTCATTGGTCAATTTAAAAGAAGTAGTAAATAACTCTGCTAATTGTGAGATAAGTGATATTTTATTATCCACAGCTCACGTTTATATTTTGGATCGATTTAATAATAAACATACTGTTCGTGTAATTTTAGACAGCGGCTCTCAATCGAGTTTTATTACTGAGAGTGCATGCGATAAACTTCAATTGTTTAAAGAAAAAATTAATGTATCTGTTAATCGAATAAATAATTCTTTTTCAACTATAAATTATAAATGCAACACACGAATATTTTCAAAGACAAATGAATTTTCAATAAATGTTTCTTGCTTTGTTATTCCAAAGATAACTGGGCCTGTGCCAGTTTCGCCAATAAATATTAGCAGTTTAAAATTTCCCAGTCATTGTAAATTAGCTGATCCTGCATTTTTTGAACCACAGGAAGTTGATATGTTGATTGGATCGGATGTATTATGGGATTTGATATGTGAAGAAAAGATTTGTTTAGGTTCCAAACTGCCGATCTTACAAAGTACAAAGTTTGGTTGGATTGTGACTGGTCCTGTCGGCAAGACAAATAAGCCGGCGGTTTTGAACTGTTGTTTTGTTAATACCGAGGTCAATATTAATCAGCAAATCCACGACGATTTAAAGTTGTTTTGGAAATTAGAAAATGTTAGTGCAGATGAGAAAAAATTATCGGATGAAGAGTTAGCATGTGAAAGGCATTTAAAAAAAATACAAAGCGAAACAAAGATGGTTCATTTGAGGTTAGGTTACCTTTTAAAGTTGAAATTTCAAAGGTAGGTAGTTCGTTCGAGCAAGCTAAAAACGATTTCTGAACCTGGAACGTAAAACGTATTCCAATGATAATTATAAAAAATTATATCATGAATTTATGAAAGAATATATTAATTTGGGACATATGACAAAAGTCAACGATTTTGACGCCACTTTTTCTGGCGATTATTTTATGTGTCATCATGGAGTATATCGGGAAGATGCAATCACGACCAATCTTCGTGTCGTTTTTGATGCATCATTGCCAAGTTGTACAGGGTTTTCTTTAAATAACATTCAAATAGCTGGACCTACAATACAGGAAGACTCATTTTCAATTCTACTTCGATTTAGACAGCATAGGTTTGTTATTTCTGCCGATTGTACAAAAATGTATAGGTCTGTGTGGGTTTCTCCAGATGATAGGCAGTTGCAATGTATTTTATGGCGATTTAATCCTGAAGATCCTTTGAATTGTTACGAACTAAATACAGTGACATATGGCACTACCTCGGCATCTTTTCTCGCGATTCGATGTTTGTTTCAACTTGCTCTTGATGTGGAAAATACTCACCCTGATATAGCAGAAATTATTAAAAGGGATTTTTATGTAGATGATCTGCTTACGGAAGCCGATACAGTAGAAAGTGCAAAACGAATATGTGAGTTGGTTTTTGAGACACTTAAACAGGGTTGCTTCCTTCTTCGTAAATTTTATTTTAATGATCCTAGTATTTTGGGTGGCATCCCTGATAATGATCCTTTATCTAAAATCGTGGAGTTCGGTGAAAATGATGAAAAAAGGACACTTGGCCTGATCTGGAGTCCTATTCATGATAATTTAATGTTCAAGGTGAATAACATAATTCATTCAAAAAAAATTACAAAACGGTCAATATTATCCGAAAGCTCTAAAATTTTTGATCCTTTGGGACCTGTTAGTCCATGTGTGATTGTTGTTAAGATTCTTCTGCAAAGTCTCTGGTTAGAAAAATTATCGTGGGATGATCCAGTTCCTCACAATATTTCTGTGGTTTGGTCTGCTTTTACATCTGAGTTAAAGTTTCTGAATGAGCTCAGAATAGAACGTTGTGTAGTTTCTGAAAATGTGAAGTCTATCGAAATGCATTGTTTCTCCGATAGTTCCGAAAAGGCATATGGGGCCTGTATTTATCTCAAATCTCTGAGCGAAAATGGGGAAGCAAGCTTAAGTCTGG
Organism: Galeruca laticollis; assembly: GCA_963921935.1. NCBI lineage: Eukaryota > Metazoa > Arthropoda > Insecta > Coleoptera > Chrysomelidae > Galeruca > Galeruca laticollis. The sequence continues at coordinate 180,911,665 of OY998180.1, forward strand.
CATCGTCAAAATCAAAAGTTGCACCTTTACAAACTGTAACTTTGCCGCGCTTAGAACTTTGTGGAGCTCTTGTAGCTTCAAGACTTGCTAAAAAGGTTTTGTCTGCGCTTAGGTTAAATGTGGAAAAAACTGTGTTTTCGACAGATTCAACTATTGTTTGGGGTTGGATAAAGACCGCTCCAAATAAGTTGAAAACTTTTGTGAGCAATAGAGTCTCCGAAATTCAGGAAATTACAAATCGTGATACATGGAGGCATGTTCCAAGTGAATTTAACCCAGCCGATTATGTATCTCGAGGGATAAAATGTTCTGAAATTAAGGACTTAAATATGTGGTGGTACGGACCGCAATTTTTGCTTTTGCCTGAAAATGAGTGGCCAAAAATTCCTGGCCAAAGGGACGGTTTACCTGATTTGCGTAAAAATAAAGTTTATTGTGCAACCAATTCAGTGGTAGACGAAAAAGGTAATTATGTAATCGAGAGGTTTTCGGATCTGGTAAAATTAAAAAGAATAACCGCGTTAATGCGTAGATTTATACACAATTGTACTAAAAAATATCCAAATGACCGTAAGTACGGTCCATTAACAAAGAATGAAATCGATCAATTGTTTAAAACATTGATTATTCATGTACAAGAAAATTGTTTTTCCGAGGAGTATGAACAAATAAGGGCTAATAAAATAAAAAATTCCTCAAAAATTCTTAGTTTAAAGCCATTTATTGACGACTCTGGGTTTTTAAGGGTTGGTGGAAGATTGTCAAATTCGAGATTTAGCTTCGAAAAGAAACACCCTCTAATTTTATCAGGGCGTTACCATCTTACTAAATTAATTTTTATTCATGAACATTTCAAATTATACCACTGTGGGCCACAACATTTATTGGCTTCAATACGAGAATCATATTGACCATTAGCAGGTAGGTCGTTGGCCAAACAAATTGTGCATCAATGTTTAAAATGTTTTAGATATAATCCCAAAATGTTGAAATCTATTATGGGCGATTTACCCGAACAACGCTTGACTCCTACTTATCCCTTTGATATTGTGGGGGTTGATTATGCAGGTCCTTTTTTGCTAAAGAGTCGGTCTGGTCGTGGCACTAAAATTTCGAAGCCATATATTTGTCTTTTTATATGGTTTTTAACAAAGGCAGTTCACTTAGAGTTAATGACTGATCTCAGTAAAGAAGCCTTTATACTGTCATTACGTAGATTTTCGACACGACGGGGTAAACCCACCGTAATGTTTTCTGATAATGGTAGCAATTTTGTGTCCGCATATTCCGAGTTAAAAGAGTTGGGTCAATTTATTAAACAAAATAATATTGAATTAACCTCAAAAATATGTAAGGAATATATATAATGGCATTTTATACCTCCTCAATCGCCTCACTTTGGTGGCCTGTGGGAGGCAGGTGTTAAAAGCATGAAAGTACACTTGAAGCGAGTAGTAAGTAATACTCCTTTAACCTTTGAGCATTTTTATACGTTATTAACCGAAGTAGAGGCAATAATGAATTCACGTCCCATTTCCCCCTTATCCTCTGACCCTGAGGATCTCACACCATTAACGCCTGGACATTTAATCATCGGGCGCCAATTAAATTCCTGGTTGAATGCAGATTTGAAAAACTTGCCCACAAATCGATTGTCTCCGTATCAACACTTACAGCAGCTAAAGCAGCATCTTTGGACCAGGTGGAATAAGGAATATGGTGCGGAGCTTCAACAGCGTACCAAATGGAAGCAGAACTATGATAGTCTAAATATTGGTGCGTTAGTTTTAGTGAAAGATGATAATGCACCCCCTATGAGGTGGAAGTTGGGAAAAATTGTAGAAGTGTTTCGTGGAAAAGACAAAATAGCGCGAGTGGCGGTTATAAAAACACAATCCGGATTAATAAAACGTTGCTTTTCTAAAATATGTCCTTTGCCTATGGATTAAATGGAAAATGTATTCTATTTTAAATGTAATTTGTATTTGCTTATCTATTTTAATAATATGTATTTGTTTGAAAGCCAATGCCTTTTCAAGGTGGGCGGCATGTTTATATTTCTATCTTATTATTTCCCTTTTATGGTCAAATTTGTTTATTTGTTATTGTTTCGTAAATATTGGGAAACTATGATAAAGTGTTCAGCGTGACAACGCTGCATTTTCCCTTTGCAACCGTTACTTTATGTTATGTAGTTAGTTGGGTATGAGAGAGCATCTAGTAAAGTTGTAACAAAAGGTGTTTGTTTTAATTCACAATTAATGTACCCAATTCAACTAATTTATATTAAGAAAATACCAAAAGTATTTTATAATATTTGTTTGAGAAAACCGTCTATTTATGTCATAATCAGGGTTAAGTTATTGTATTGTTTAGTTAGTTGGATTGTAATATATATGTACATGTTATCCACCCAGACTGTTTCCTTTACCAACAAACCCCTCCCCTCCAACTAGCTGGATTGAACTGGTCGACACGACCTGCCTTCGGACTATGACTTGGCACATCGTATAAGCCCAAGAGGCCCCACTAGATACCCTTCCGCTCGTGCCAGGTAACCACCTCACTCGAGGTTACCCACAGGGGATTCCTGGCTCTATTGTGCCCTATGGTACTGGTGACAGCACGCTGCAAATCAAAACAATACGGGACAAGATTGTTACACTGGTGACAGGTCACATTCGTTACAATTCACTGATCCTGGCCAACGAGCGACCACGTCTAGAATTTTGAGATAAGCGTCTATAAGGCATTGCATGTTTATTGCAAAAAATGATTTACTATTTCTGTAAACCTCACCATTATCTCTTTCTACAAAAAATCAACATTTAACTAGAAAATAACATCGCGTGTCACTTTCATATATGAATAAAATAAGAACTAAATTCAGCAAACATTTATTTTGTAGCCTATAGATAACTACTTACCAGGAGATTCAATTTTTATCTGTGTACAATCTATTGTGGCTTGTACGATAGGGAATCTTGCTATATTCTAAAATTCATTCTGGGCCTTTACATATTCATGAGGATCTAGCATTTTCAGTTTTTGTGGTCGGAGGGCTGCAAGGAACCTTGACACATGAGCCACAACCCGGCTTGACGTTGACTCATCAACGTTCATACAGTCAGCTACCTGCACGAGATGCTAACTGCTTGCATGATAAAAGTGCAAGTCCAATGGCTCCCAATCTGTGTTAACAAATCAAGTACAGATGGCTTGGTCAACCTGAATCTGCGAAAAAAACTAAGTCGGCCCATTTCTTCATAATGATTACGACGCTCATTGTACCTTCGAGGAATGCCAAAAGCAACAAAATTCAAAATTTCCACATCATCTTCAAGAGCATCCTCTACCAGCACATCTTCAAGAATGTTAACATAATCCATCATTTCTTATTGTTTTTTTTTTCTATTAAACTCACACTAAGTAGTTAATAAATAAGTACCTAACCTCAAAACAGCTAAAAGCGACTACCTGCATGAGATGCCCACTGCTTGCATAAAAAGCGCAGAGTTAGTAGTAGCTGGTTCATTGGCGATAAACTGTTGTTCCTAAAAATAGTGGGTAACTTTTTGTTCATGAAATGTAATAGTGCTCCCCAAATTCATGCATGGCATAATCAAAGTTTAGAAAATCTATTGTATTATTAAAACTTTGGTAAATATTCCATGTAAGACTTTCTACACTGTCAATATTATGGTAATAGAAATTCTACTTTGAAATTGATTTCTTCTATAGAATAATTTTAAAAGTATCTGTGTGTGTACATTCCTACATATCATATGGATATTCCAATTGCTCCCAATATGTATTAACAGATCAAGTACAGATGGCTTGGTCCAGGGCCGGCGGAAGGCCCGTGCGAACCGTGCGCCCGCACGGGGCGCCAACATCTAGGAGCGCCAAATCAAGAGATAGTTAATAAAAAACTGGGAACTAATATAAAAATATTTAAATAATACACTAGAGCACAAGAAAATGTGTAAAATTATTTATTATCCCGTATGATTTAAGTGCATAATATATCAATCAGTTTATGTGCTTATGATGTATTTGCCTTACCGAGCGTGAACAGACGGGCGGTATTATTTTATTGACAAAGAAAGGCGTCGTCGCCGCGCCGGTCGGTCAGAAAATAAGCAAGCCCAAGCGCTGTTATTTTATTGGGGAATGAAAGGCGCCGCCAGTCGCCACCTCGCCACCTGCCGGTAATACATATTTTTTGTTTTGTCTAGCCGGTATCAGGGTAGTGTTTTCAAATTCAAAAAGAAATAATTAGTTGCTACCTACTGTGTGTTACAGCAGTGTGGAAGTGTATGTTGTTGTTGTTTAAGATAAAGTGTGATATTTATTTAAATTCTAAAGGGTTAACCTATTGCTTAAATTACTGCAATGTCAGACAAAAAACAGTCAGGAGCGTATTACAGAAAAAGAAAAGCAAAAATAGAAGCTGAAAATAAACGACAAGCAAAATTTTTTAAAATGCTTTTGGAAACCCCTTCCACATCTAATAGAGAACAAACTCAGGAGCAAGAAGGGTCATCTGTTATACCTGGGCCCAAAACTATGCCTGAAACAAAAACTTATACAGCGCAATCTGGTGAATCACATTTAGAAGTCGAAATTGAGGGACAGGCGGAAAAAAAACAAACAGAAAATAATATAATGCAGATTAAAACAAATGACGAATTGCAAGAGGTATGCATATTTAAGTTATATATTTTTAACTAGGCCATCAAAACGTAAGATTATTTATAGTTCTATATAATAAAACATCGTTTCCCAACTATTTTAGACACATTTAATTAATTTTAAAAGCACGTGTAGGTATTAAAAATTATTTATATTTATCTAAAATAGTTGGAAAACGTTGTTTTATTTACAAGTAAATGGAAAAACAACTAGTTTTCCATTTACATATAATATAAAGAAAAAATGAGACAAAAACTATTGGTATCAAACTGAAGTTTTGTATCAATTGCAGGATTCAAAGGCTGAGTCGGAATCGAGCGTGGTATTATCATATGATCCAGGAGAGTGGCCAGAAATTATACGTGATCAAGAACGCCAGATTTTGGTTATACGTGGACCTCTACAATTACAAATTAAAAATTTTGATTTTCCCGTAAACAAAGCGGGTCGTCGGTTTACTGTTAATAATTATAAATTACGTAATGGAGAGGAAGTTTAACATATTTGCCTTATTTATTCACGCAAAAAAGTCTCAATATTTTGTTTTTGTTGTCATCTTTTTGGTACGGCCTTTATTACTTTATCAACCAGTGCTGGATTTTCGGATTGGCGTAACATGTCAGAGTATTTGTCTGAGCATGAAAAATCACCCAATCACATGAAAGCTTTTCAGTTATGGTGTGAATTCCAGCAGAGAGTACGAGTGGGCAAAACAATTGATGCTGAACATCAAAAAATTATAAATACTGAAGCTAAACGTTGGACTGAAGTATTTAAACGTTTAGTTGCAGCTATAGAATTTCTTGGTTGTCAAAATATGGTATTTCGAGGAAGTAGTGATAAATCGTACGAAAGAAGCAATGGTAATTTTCTGAAACTATTAGAGTTTATTAGTACTTTCGATATTATAATGGCTGACCATCTGCGGCGTGCCCCTTCCAAAGAAATGTACGTTCATTACTTAGGAAAGGATATTCAAAATTAAATAATTAATATAATTGGATCTAGCATAAAAGCAAAAATAGTAAACGACATCATTAAATCTAAATAGTATTCTATTGTGCTGGATTGCACGCCCGATATGAGCCATACGGAACAGATGACTTTAATTATTCGTTATGTAAATATAGAATCTGGAAAAGAAGTAACAATTCAGGATTTTTTTATGGGCTTTATACCTGTTTATACTTCATCTGGAGAAGGAGAATATCTATTAGAAGAACTTAACAGGCTTGATATTCCTTTAATAAATATGAGAGGACAAGGATACGATAATGGGGCTAATATGCGTAGGAAACATGTAGGAGGGCAGAAACGTATACTAGATGTAAATCCTAGAGTTTTTCTAGTTCCTTGCAGTGCACATTCTTTAAATTTAGTTGTTAACGATGCAGCTCTTACGTGTGTCCAGGCAGTATCATATTTTGGAATAATTCAGGAAATTTACAATTTTTTTGGGGCTTCGACAGAGAGATGGAGTATTTTAAAAAACAACATCACAAATTTGACTTTGAAGCCGCTCAGCCAAACTCGGTGGGAAAGTCGCATCGACGCGATAACGCCATTTCGTTATGAAATTGGAAACATATATGATGATTTATATCAGGCGTATACTGACGACAAAATTGATGCATTTGGAAAAAATACAGCTTCGAATTTGTTAAGAAACATTAAAAAATTTAATTTTATATGTTGCACCGTGATCTGGTATAACATATTATACAGAATTAATATAATCAGCATAATTCTTCAACAGAAAGCAGTTAATATACTAACCTCAAATGATTTACTTTCAAAAACCGTTAAATATTTGAAGAATAAAAGGTGTGACAGGGGATTTGAAGAAGTACTTGTAGATGCTAGGGAATTGGCTGATACTTTAGAAGTATAAGTTAATTTTAAAGAAATTGCAGCAATCCGACCTAGAAAAATCAAACGTCAATTTTCGTACGAAAGTAGAGATGAACCCGTGGACGATCCAGCACGATCATTTAAAATAAACTTTTTTTATTTGATTGTGGATAAAACTATAAATTCCCTGGAAGAAAGATTTGAAATATTGCGTAATCACAATAAAATCTTTGATTTTTTGTATAAAATAAGCGGTATTTAGAATACGGATAGTAAAGAGATTTTAAAAAAGTGCCAACATTGCGAGTTATGTCTTACAGACGGAGATAATGCTTATATTAATGGTACAGAATTACACCATGAACTAAGTGTTTTGTCACCAATTGTTCCTTCGGAGAGTTCGCCAGTAGAAGTTTTAAATTTTGTGTGCAAAAATTATTTGTCTGAAAATTTTCCAAATGTTGTTGTAACTTTGCGTATTTTATTAACTCTTCCTGTTACTGTGGCAACAGGTGAAAGAAGTTTTTCAAAATAAAAAATTATTAAAAATTATTTACGTTCAAGTATTTCTCAAGAGCGCCTAGTTAATCTGACTATGCTGAGCATAGAATTTGATCAAATGATGAATATTAATATTGACAATATTCTTAAGGATTTTTCACAAACTAAAGCCAAAAGTTAATTTTAATTAAATTTAGTTTGTATTTAGTAGAATAATATAATTTTTATGCTTTTTTGAGAAAATATTTTTATTATGTTTATTTTTATAATATAATGTTTTAGATGTTTATAACTTTAAGTGTCATTATTAGATTTTTTAATATTTAATAAATAATTTTCTTCTGTTCTTTTGTATTTTTATTTACAGACGATTCACGATTATGAAAGTGAATATAGTAACGTATTAGTTTTTCTTTGAGTATTTTTATTTTAACTTTGTAAATTGATTCCACATAACAGTTATTGCAAAACTTACAAACTTTTAAAAATATGTGTTTCATCAAATCGAGGGGGAAGTGGGCGGAAAATTTGCCTTTCACACGGGCGTTAAACTAGCCTTTCGCCGGCCCTGGCTTGGTCAACCTGAATATCCGAAAAAAACGAAGTCGGTCCATTTCTTCATAATAATTCCGACGCTCATTATACCTTCAAGGAAAGCCAAAAGTAACAAAAACCAAAATTTCCACATCATCTTCAAGAGCATCCTCTACCAGCACATCTTCAATAATGTTAACATAATCCATCGTTTCTTTTTGTTTTTGTTTCTACTAAACTCACATTAAGTAGTTAATAAATAAGTACCTAACCTCAGAACAGCTAAAAATGACTTTAAGGGTGGTTTAATTGACCGAATTTGGCGAGTTAGCAAAGCTTACTTTAAAGAACTCTTAAAGGGCCATTAAAGTGGGTGCAAAACACAAAATCCACTAATGATACTTTAAAGGACCTTTAGTCTAAGAGTCACTTAAAAAAAAGTCGGTGCAACTGGCTGTAAGTGACATTTAAGTCGCAAAAGATGCCGAATTTTCTAGAGAAATGGAGCAGACTTTATATTTCAGAGGGCAATATAACAGTAGACGGGGTTGTAACTCGGGAGTTTATAATTATAATAATAGGGGAATAACTTTAATAATAGAGGAAATAATTTTAACAATTTCAACCATAGAGGAAATAGATCTTATACTAACACTACAAATAACTAAAACATATTCGGCTAATGGATTCGTTTCCTGGTCATAAACAAACAAAAAAAATAACACTACAAATGGGGGTAGCTATATTATATATAATCCAAATTACTCGAGAAACAACAATCCGATTAGGAGCTTTAATTCAAATAAGCAAATAAGGGAAATTACAGTTTCCAGAATAGGGGAAATAGGAATATGAGAAATAACAATAATTTTGGAAATAGGAGAAACGGACAAAATAATAACAGTCAGACAGCATACCATATTGCACAGGACACAAGTTCCATACAAAATGGGAATGATACAGCACAAGACGCAAACCACAATGAAATTCGTTCCTAAAAACGTAAAGCTAACAGAAAATATTTACAAAATGGATAGTTTGAATTATGTAGAAATAATTTTTAAATGAAAAAAATAATGTTATTAATAGACACAGGTGCATCTACGAGTGTTACATGTGAAACAGTTGTTAAGGAAATAAATCAGGTAAACACTGATCGTAATATACAAATAAAGTGAATAGCTGGTTCAATTTTTTTCATTTGGGACAGCGATTTTGCAATTAAAATTAGAAGATGTATCAGCGTTCCACGATTTTCATATAGTAGATAAATTTTGTAGTGATATAAGTGGAATATTGGGCTCAGACTTTTGTTATAAATATCAGGCGAGCATTAACAAACTATGAAAAATTCCAATTTTCATTTTATTCGAAAAATCAAACAGTGATCTTACCTATGTATTCAAGTTCGGAAATATACATGTCAATACTGGCGAGATGTGAAATATTCTTAAATTGCAAAGTAGAAATGGGGAATGATTGGGTAATTAGTCAAAAAGAGCTATGAGAAGGCGTGTTTGTTGGAGAAACGATAGCAAGGCCAGTCAAAGGAAATATACTTGTTAAAATTTTGAATGCAAGAGAACATGAAGTCAAAATTAAAAATTTTACACCGAAAATAGAACATCTAGATAATTTTAAATTATACGAAATTTGACATAATTACCATATTTCGGTACAGAGAGCGGATACTTAATTTAATTAAACTATACCATTTAAATAGGGAAGAAAAATTTGTTTTTCAAAAAATTTGTACGAAACTTGCAGATAGATTTTATTTAGAAAATGACAAATTATTAGTAACTAATGTTTACAAGGAGAAAATTCAGATACAAAATTACACAAAACCGGTTTATGTAAAGCCATACAGAATTCCGCATGCACAAAATGAAATATTACAAAACGGCGAAGTAAATAAAATGTTAAAAAATGACATTATAGAGGAAACAAAATCACCGTGGTCTTCACTTCTACTTTTAATTCCAAAAAAAGTGATGGTACGGGAAAAAACTATAGTGTAGTTGTGGACTAGTCTTTTAAATAAGCAAATAGGAGACGACAAATTTCCGTTGCCTTGTATCACAGAGATTTTAGACTCTCTTTCAAGGGCGGTATATTCCTCTCACCTTGGTTTGTCACAAGCTTACAATCAAGTTGAATTAAAGGAGGGCAGTCGTCCTTATACAGCTTTCACAGCGGACAGGGGACAATAGCAGATGAAAATATTACCGATGGGGTTGAAAATCAGCCCCCAAGCCTAGGGCTATGACCCTTGCTATGTTAGGTATAAATTATGTCTTTTTATCTACCTAGATGACTTAAGTGTTTTTGGGCACAATTTGACGAGCCATAATAGAAATTTGGTTAGGTTATTACAAAGGTTAAGAAGCGGTAATTTACAATTGAATCCTAAAAAATGTGATTTCTTATAAAAAGGGATATTGTATTTGAGGAACTTAATTTCCATCAAAAGGCGATCGAAAGATATCCAGTACCGTCAAATGCCAAAGAGGTGAAAAAATTTGTTGCATTTGTAAACTATTTTTTTTCATATAATAATAACTTTATTTTGCCAAATATGTTTATACAAAATATCTATGAAGTATTATGCAAAATAAAAATGATTACCAAATAGGTTCAGAGTGAAGCCTGTCTATGGTTACATTTTCATTCTTACACACGTATACAAGTGGAACAAATACGTAATTAGTAGGCAAGTACAATTTCATTAACAAAAAAGAGACAATTACGAGTATAAAAATAACACACATAGCACTAAACTTTAGCATATGACATGGAACACATACTTCAGGAACAAGATTAGATCACAAGATCAGGATCAATTATTTTATGAAAGAAGCCTCTACCACATGCAAGTATCCATCTATTTATTTCTTTTTTTAATCTGATTCTATTTCTTATGCATCGAATATTTTCAGGAATTTTATTATATATGTGAGGTGCAAGGTAAGCGAAGCTTCTTTTTTCAATTTCTTTCTGAGGTCTAGGAATCGTCAAATTATCCGAATAAATTGCCCTTGTTTGGTAAGGATGTAATATGTTTTGAAAATAATGCTTGTTTTTAAACAAATAAATTGTAATTGTTTTTGCATATAGCTATCTAATATCCATAATTTGAAGGTCATTGTATAAACGTTCAGTAGAGTAAGTTCTTTTTTTAAAGTACATAATTTTAAGGATTGTTTTTTGAGCTACCTCTACAGATTGCATGTTAATTTTCCTAATACCTCCCCAACCTATTATACCATACATTAATAGAGATTCAACCAATGCGTTGTACACTGATTTTAGTTTGTTCAACGATAGTATTTGGCGACACAAATAAAATTTATGCAATAAGGTTCTAATTTTATTTTTCAAATTATCCACATGAACATCCCATTTTAAATGAGAATCCAAAAATATACCCAAGTACTTTACTGATGATACCAACTGTACACTTTTATTTTTAATTTCTATAGAACGGTTTTGTACTGCCTGCTTGTACGAGGTAAAAGATATGACTTTAGTTTTAGTTACATTAACAGTAAGTAAATTTGTCCTAAACCAACTTGTAATATTTTTTAGGTCCCCTTCTGCTATTTCTTTGACTTGACTCCAAGAATCGGCCGTATACAACAAGACAGTGTCATCGGCAAACGAAATGCATTCCCCCGTGGTAGTCATTTGTAGTAATGGGTTGATATAGATTAAAAACAAAATTGGACCAAGAACGGTACCCTGTGGAACTCCACACGTGGCCGTCTCTTCTGAGCTTATGACACCATCCAGCATAACACGTTGTTTTCTGTTGTAAAGAAAATATTTGAACAAATCCAGAACCACACCTCTAATTCCCAAGTGTTCAAGTTTTTGCAGCAAAATATCATCAAAATATCAAAGGCCTTTGCTAGATCAATAAATACACCCAAACAGTTTTTTTTACTATCAACTGCGTTATAGATACGTGATACCAACTTCGCAATAGCATCTTGAGTGCTCCTGTTTTCTCGAAATCCAAATTGTGACTCAGATATTACATTAAATGTATCTAAATATGAGACCAACCGTCCCTTAATTAACTTCTCAAGAAGTTTTGCAAAAACGGAGGTTAGCGATATAGGTCTATAATTCGCCATTTCAGTCTTTTTTCCACCTTTATATACCGGTTTAATCACCGCATTTTTGAAGTGTTGAGGTATTGTACCCGTCTGAAAACACATATTGAATATTTTACACAACGGTGTAGAGATACAGTTTGCTGATGATTTAACATACTCATTTTTTATATTGTCAGGACCTGTAGCTTTATTGTCTTTCAAAGATAAACACAATGCATATACTTCTGCAGGTGTTACGGGTGTTAAAAATAAAGATTGATCGACAGTGTACATTTGCTGACGTTCCCCAATTTGCATATAATTTTTACTCAGGTTTCTTCCAATATTGGCAAAATAAGAATTTATTGTGTTTGATATTTCATATTTATCAGTGATTTCAGTATTGTTTTCCAGGATTAATTTCTTTATTGAATGATTTTGTTCCTTAAAGTTGTTACTAAATCTATTAATCACATTCCACATTTTCTTTGATGAGTTACCTGATTTTATCATTTCAAGTCTAAAATAGTTGGATTTTATTGTTTTCAATAATTTATTAAAGCAATTTCTGTACGTAGTGTATTTTTTTCTTTATATTTAATGGTTCTTTCATATATCCTTTATACAATCGATCTCGTTTCTGTATTGACTGTACTAGTCCCAATGTTATCCAAGGTTTTTTTAACACTTTTGAAAGATACTTTAACAGTGGATTCACTAATCGTATTTTTAAATTTTGTATAGCATGCATTAAACATTTTATCTGGGCCAACCGAAGTATCTAAGTGATCCCACGATAATTCATTCAATATCTCAATAAATTTTGTGTTATTAAACTTTTCATAGCAAGTCGTAGTACTAATTTTATTTTTATCTCTAATGTCCTTTGAGATTGCAATTATAGGGAAATGATCAGTTATATTTGTTTGTAAGACTGCTGAATAAGAGGAATCATCGTCAACCAACCCAGATTTATTCTTAACAAAAATATGGTCGATACAGGTTGATGAAGTGCTAGTCACTCGTGTTGGCTTATTAATTAACGAAATGAAACCGTTTTCAGACATTAGGTTGAGGTAGCGATCGGTGTCGACACTATTCTCTAATATATCGAGATTAACATCTCCTAAAATAAACGCCTGATCATATCTTGTAAAGTATTTAGAGTCTAATAGACTCTCAAAGTTTTCTAAAAACTCAATTTTACTTACTGATGGAGATCTATATATTGCAAGAATATTTATTATTTTTTTTTCAATTTCTATCTCTAATACTACAGCGGCTGTTGACCCTATTTTAATTGATTTATGAGAAAATCTCAGATCATTCCTAACATATATTAGAATGCCATCATTTTGATTATTCCTATCTTCTGACTGTATGAGATCATAACCATCCAAAACAAATAAGATTTTATTTTTTATTTCCCATGTTTCTGTTAGAATCAGACAACTAAACGATTGTGTAATTTGTGAAAGGTATACTTCTAGCTGGTTAAAATTCTTATAGATACTTCTTATGTTCATATGGTAGATTGAAAATGAATTGTTTGTTATATTTTGTTCAAGAGAGGCATTTAGTAGATCGGCTGACGATATTAATTTTGTATCAACAATTATTTCCCGAAATTCCCTAATGTATTGATCCATATCCTACACCACGACTAAAGAACAAAAGTAAATCACAATCAAATAAATTAACAAATGAATAAATAAACCACAAACTAAAGACAAAGAGGGTGTTATCAATTTTTCAATTAAGATCAAGGCTGAAAAACAAAATACTTATAAACTATAAAAGCAACAGCAAAAACTTCCAGTAAACTAAAATGTTCAGATTTTATTTGTTGTGACCGGAGCGCAATCTATTTCTTCCAGATGATTCCGGTTTGGATGTCTGCGTACTTGTATTTACCTTCTTTTGGATATTCTCGGGCACTAGCTTACTTGTACTTGTTTCATCCGAAGTGCGTGTAATAAATATGAACAATTACTGACCAATATATATAAAAACAACCAAAATAACATGGAACCAAAACAGTCTTATAATTGTGGTGTCTCACTTCAGATCGGTTGATTCTTCTTAACTGAGCGGGTTCTTGGTTTCTCCTCCAGAGCCTTAACCGGTTTATTAGAAGCAGGAATCCGCGGAGTAACAGTAACTTTTTGCGACTCCGATGGGAACTTCTCTTTATTCTCGACTGTTGGGGTAGATGGTGCACTGTGCGGTTGGTCTACAGAAGTAGCATCTTTTTCCAAGTCATCAACTCCAAAAGATACTCCATCCACGATAAGTGTATTTCTCCTTATATAATATTCTTTATAGGTACCTTCTTGTTTGGCTAGGTAAAGATGTTTTCTGAAAATTTTGTCTCGCTCCTTTGTGTCGGTGTGAGATCATGAACAATAGAAATATTTGTTCCCTTCAACCTGCTACAATTCTTCAGAACTTTTTTGATGTTTGAAGCAAACTCAATTTTGATGGGACAATTGTGCGACTTACCTAGTGGATAAACGTCAGCAAAATCATTTGTAGCCAGATCCACACCAAGCAAGCCTCGGAAATCCTTGCACAATATTTCTGCGACAACCTCCTCTCTCTTTTTTTTTAGTCCAAATACTATAATATTCTTCCTGTTCTGGGCTCTTTTCAGATATTCTAATTCTTCTTTGAGTTCAATATTTTCCTTTTCCAAATTTGTTACACTATTTTTCAAATCTTCAACTTTTAGTAGAAGTCTTGCTTCGCTGGCCACAATGCAGTTTTTTATTTCAGTACGGTTGGTCAGGATCTCTTCACGAATAATTTTAATCGCTTTGTCCAATTCTGTCATTTTTACTAGGCACAAGCGTAGTGTATGGTACCCTTTAGAACAATTTGGGGCCTGTTTACGTTTTTTATTATCGTTATCACTGACAGCAAAATATGAATTTTAATATAAAAAAACGGACTTACGTGGAAAGTACGTACGGTCTGTATGTTACAACTGGTGGAAAAAATGGCATTCAACACAAGGTAGACACTTTGAAAATTTACTGTCGATTCAAACAACTGATTTTCAACTTAAATCGGAGATGACACACAAACATGTGTGTATTGCTAAAACTATTACAGGCGGTATATAGAGAACTTTGCACAAATCGCGGCTCATCTAAATGCCTATCTAGGAAAGGAGTCCCATTTGAATGGACCGATAACTGCCAAGTATCTTTTTATAAGTTGAGAAACGTACTAATGACCTCCCCAATCCTCCAATACAGGACCGCCCAGAGCTGGGCAGGGCCCCGGGGATAAAGACTCATCGCGGGCCCCTCCCCACACTAATTCAACAGAAAATCGAACAAATAGAGCCTGGGCCCCGGGGATATTGCCCCCCATGTCCCCCTCTCTGGTCAGTCCTACTCCAATATCCGGATTTCTCACCAGAAAATACGTTCATACTCAAAACCGACGCCTTAGAAACAGCCATCGGCGCAGTTCTATGCAATGGGAATGATCGACCGGTTGCGTATGCCAGTCGAACATTGAGTAAAGCAGAGAAAAACTACGCAACTATACAAAAAGAGTTATTAGCAATAGTGTGGGGGTGTACAAAGTTTCACCCATATTTATACCTACTACAATTCGAAATACATACGGACCACAAACCACTAATTTATTTGTTTAATATGGTAAATCCATGCAGTAAATTAACTAGATTTAAGTTAGCTTTGGAAGGATATAATTATACATTAAAATATGTTAAGGGTAGGGATAACGTGGTAATCGATGCGTTGTCCAGGAATGAATTATCTTCAGACAATCTAAGAGAAATGGTAGAAGGAGTTGTTGAACTATTAAAACTTTTTGAAATGATGATGATTATATATAATTATTGTTCCTTTTCATGGAAATGAACTTCATACGAAAGTGGAGATCGTCAGTATTTGCTGGTGGGTTTTCTCTGGCTTTTTTCTGTAACAATAGTTAGTGCTGGAATGGGTTGACAGTTTGGGAACACCGAATGTGAGAGGTTTGAGTGTTAGTTGACTGTTGACTTATTTCGACATCCCATTTTTTTTACATTTTGCAGTACCGATAAATCAAATTGTGTTATTCTTCAATCTTATCGTGAATGTGAGAATGGACATTTTCTATTACTGTTTTTCTTTAAAATATTCACCAAGTACCAAAAAAACGGAACAAAATGTCTAAGAAGTTTGGATTTTTACTTAACAATTTATTGCAACCTATCAATCGCCCCCCGTAAACATTACTTTCTGACCTTCAGTCGCTTTCACGTTTGAAATAGACATTCAATAAAATAATTTTGTTTCTTGTATACGTCTTTCGATTTGAAAAAAAAGGGAAATATCCTGACTCTCATTACAATGTGTAGGTAGTAAGTCGACTTTATTGTCCTTGGTGGATGAAAGTTTTCCTGAAACTTGTGAAATGTGAGTTCAATTTGAAATCAACAATACAAGTAAGTCGTAATGATTTCAAAAAATATTTTCATTATTAGCTTAACCGGTTTTTTGTTTTATTATAGCCTTTGAAAATGGAAACAATGTTCTTCGAAAGCTTAGGTAATGTACGATTTGATTCACTTTACCTCTAACCTTTTGGGCTGCTACCCCCACGAGTTTGAGAGTTTTTTCAAAAAAATTTCCCTTTGAAATTTATTAATATATATATATATATATATATATATATATATATATATATATATATATATATATATACATTGTAGGGGGGACACAATAAACCTTAGGTTTCAATGCATTGTAACCTCGTTAAAATCTAATCTAACACTACGATAGAAAAATAATGTGTAATTCATATATGAAGATCCACTTGTAATTGGGTTTATAATTCGAATGTGTTTCCCGTCTACAGCCCCCACACAGTTGGGAAAATTAGCTCTATTTCTTCTGCTATATTATTACAATTTGCTTCTCTAGGAACAGGTTTGCATTTCGGTTTCATTACATCCCATATTGCTCTGCACACAGTTCTTACAATTTCACCTGCCGTTGAACGTCCGATCCTAAAACTATAGTGCAAATCCTTCAAACTGCATGATACCTGAAAATAAAAAACAGTTTTTACAATTGAATACTTATTTCATATTAATGTTATTATTTTTTCACAGTACAAGACGCAGAAAAATGGAGAAGCATCAGAGACAATTATGTCCGAAGCCGCATGTTCGCGCCAGCCTCTTATTTTTCCATAAAATTCGGCGCGTCGCTCATGGATTAATGTTCGTTAAAATGAAATGCTAGTTCCCTTGTGCACTCTGTTAAAAGACTAGTTTTATTATTGTCATTATCGCTTTCGTTGGAGGAACAACTCATTTCCGAAATACATTATCTCTTAATTTATCATTGTTAAGCCGCATTAAAATCAGTTAAAACCGCGACGTCTGTCAATTCTTATAAAGTGTATTAATTGGTGAACATACACATCGCATCAACTTTATTTTGTCACAGAAAGGGCAAGAATTACACCAGAAGCTAAACGATCGATCGTTGAAGCTGATAAGTGAGTTGCAGAATCCGTCATGTTTTGGCAAGTCCCTTTAAATTAAAGTTGTTGTATTTGTTGACGATTCGCCAACTGCATAACATTGTTCCGCTACAGTCCATTTCAAGCCGTAGTGCTTATAACTTTGGATCTTCGAGCCGGATTTTACAACTAGTTCTACATTGCAGTTAGCGAATCGACTTTATATGCGAATAGTGTTTTCATATCTCTTTCGTTCGCCTTATTTTTGCATCCATTAAAAATGTATTTTGCTTTAAAATTAAAACAAATATTTAATACGTTTATCGGACTCGTTGTTGAATAAAAAAGAGAAATAATTTAACTGGTTTTTTCATCGTCAAATTCTTTAAGTTTTATCATTGTATTATTGGCCGTCTATGCACTAGCTTTTTGATTCGATAATTCTTATCTGCTAAATCTTATAAGTTAATTAATTACTCGCTTTTAAAACATTTTACGTTTACTGGGGCAGGTCGATACATTCTCAAACCATTAAATTTATTCTCGTGTTTGTTTATTTCATTTTAATTACTTCACTCCTAACTTGTTGCTGAACTTTGATTATTATTAGAAGTTACTAACGTATTATTTTAATAATTATTTCTCTGCCATTGCAACTTAATGGCCAAAATGCCTACCGACGAAAAGAATCGTAAAGTAATTATGCAATGCGTAGCAAGGCAACAAATGATTTTCTTCGATGCTACTAGCAGCTGGGATGCAGTTAAAGAATACACTTATGATGAAATTGTTGTTGCGCAGGTATATCATGATGATAGCGCGCGATTGAAAGACGATTGTAAACTTATCAACGATAAGATCAGTGATCTCAACTGTCTCCTACCGTCAGCGGATAACGTCGATACAGAAGCACCTTCCAGAGCTTTCCGCGCCATTATTTTTACAATAAGAGTCAAGTTTGTACAACTTAATAGTGAACAAACCACTCCTACTAATGCTGCCATCAGCGCCAATCAAAGCTCTTAAAGTAATGTTGCTTTACCTAAACTTCATTTACCGACTTTCTCAGGATACATTGAGAAATGGTTTGAGTTCTTTGCACTGATTTAATCCGTTATACACATTAGCTCGTCTCTCTCCCCTATCGAAAAGTTCCATTTCTTACGTTCCAACCAGAGCGGATGTGCTCTCTCAGTTATTTCGTCTCAGAAAGGGCAGGCATTTCACCAGAAGCTAAACGATCGATCGTTGAAGCTGATAAGTGAGTTGCAGAAACAGTCATCTCTTTATAATACCTTTTAAAATAAAGTTGTTGTATTTGTTGACGATTCGCCAACTGCATCACATTGTTCAAATACAGTCCATTTCAAGCCGTAGTGCTTAGAACAATGTGGTCCTTCGAGCCGAAGCTAGTAGCGAAGAACAGTTGGTTTTTTTAGTGAAATCCATGGAATTACGACCTACAGCAGCATTACAGATCCAGAACAAGATAATAATAATATTGATAAAGAAAGTCATGAAAATGGTGCCGAGGAAAATGTAGATCAACCAGTTACTCCAACAATCTCACAATGACCTGTAGTAGTGAATACTGCAAAGCGTGGTCGGAAAGTAAATAATGTTGACGATAAGTTGATCAATTTTATAGATGCTCATCAACAAAGACAATATTCACTTAAAGAAGATGAGAATATATCCTTTTTTAAATCTGTTCTGCCTTCAATAAGGAAATTAAAATCTGATCAAAAGTTCACATTCAGAATGTATACACTGCATCAACTTGTGCAAAACTTGTTGAAATCCCCAGATACGGCATACATAGGACGAACAAAGTGTTTTTCTGTAAAACAATCCACTGATACGTATGCTCAACGAATATCAGTAATACTGCTTTTTCTGACCAGCGTTTTCCCCAAGACTTCTCTCCCAGCTAATAGATGAAACACATATAGAAGATAGCTCACTCAGCCCTCAATATTCCAGTTTATAATTTTTATGCATATTTTACGTATTTTAAAGCAGTTCATAGTTAATATAACAAAATGTTTTGAATAAGTTTTGGTACTTACCCCAAAGTGATAGCAAACATTACCTTTGGTGGAATTGCTTTTCTCATGCTGGTATATCTTATCTTGATATGTGATTTCTTTTAGAATGCGCCAGTTTATCAAAGGAATTCGTAGACATCCGAAAATAATTTAAAAATGTGTCTTTATCAGTTCTCAGACGTTCATAAAGAGTGTAGAATTGACCATACAGATATCTTTTACAATTTACCCATCACTAAAGGTCGTATGCCGTTCGACCTCCCAAAACCGGGAGAACCGGGCGGCATAGACGACCCACTGAGAAAAGGCCTCAGTGGAGCAGGGGTGCGGAAATACCTGCGTCTCCTCAATCAGGGAATATCACCTGAAGAGGCCAGGAGCAGGTAACTCAGCGCCCAACCCCCCGAAGGAATCACCAACGGGGAAAACAAAGCAAGAAATCAAAAACAGCTGCAACGGTAACCGGGCAAGCCACTGGTTAGGCAGCAGCTGTCGAAACAAAGAAAGCTTTTAGGGTGGGAATAATGCCCAAGGATTATCCTGAGGTCATCCTGAAAGCGGAGCAGCTCTCCACACTGGAAGACACTCTGGTGGAAGAGCTGTGCCAGAGCAAAGAGAAGGGAATCCACTCCTCAGGTATCCATTTCCGTTGTGGAATGATACTGGTGGACTGTGGGTCACAAGAATCGGCAGACTGGCTTATGAGGCCGAAATTAAACTCTTGGGAAGGACCCGAATTGGTGGCTCGAAGTGGAGATGACATCCCAAAGCCGGTCACCATAACAGTGTTCTTCCCAAGAAGCCAAGACATGAAACTGGAGAAGATCCTCCAACTTGTCGAGGTTCAGAACTCCAACCTCAGTACTGAGGCTTGGAAGATCCTAAACTCTAAAAAAGAGGGACAGGGAACTATCCTCACGATTGGGATCGATCACCAATCTGGGGAGGCTCTGAAGGCAGGAGGTTACGCGCTAAACTTCCGTTTTGGGCGTATCCCTGTCTCGGGCTGGGAAAAAAGAAGAATCCCGCGGAGGATCCAAAGGACATGGAGATACCCTCCACATCCGGAACCTCTGGAAAGGGGAAACAAGACGAAAGCTTGACCTTGGGTCAGACCGAGATCTCCTCCGGCTCTGCTGGGATGACTGGGAATGCGGAGACTGCCTCTGCATCCCGGGAAGCTGGGCGGAGCAGCCTGGGGGTCGAGAGTCTGACTCGAGATCAAGAAACCTGCTCGATTACCGAGGGAGATACTGCCATGGTGGTCGAGGAGGGTCAGGGAGAGAGAAAGGAGGGGGATGAATAGAGGCTGAGTAACTCGGCCTGTCTCATCCATAATTATTCACCCTCACGTTCACGAATGTAGCTCATATTAACCTGCATCACGCGAAGGGAGCTTCAGCCGTGATTGCAAGGTTGTTCGCTAGACTACAACTGGATATTGTACTGATCCAAGAACCATGGATCAACAAAGAAGGCCAAATCAAAGGTTTGGTATGTAAGGATTTTAAATTGATTTATGATCAAAGGCAAGTATCTCCGCGTGCTTGTGTAATCATAAGAAATACCATAAAATATATTTGTGTTTCAGAATACGTGTCACGGGACCTTGTTCCAATCATGGTTCACCTCAACATTGGGGGTATCGACAGAGACATCGTCATTGCCTCTGCCTACTTCGCTGGAGACGGGCTGATGACACCGCCAGTAGAGGTACAAGAGCTAGTGAGACACTGCGATAGCAGACGGCTGCCAATTATAATTGGTTGTGATGCCAACGCACACAATACCGTGTGAGGAAGCACCAATAACAACGCAAAAGGTGAGTGTTTATTAGAATATCTCTTAGCAAATAACCTTGAGACCTTAAACGTGGGGACAACCCCCACTTTTGTTACGAGAGCAAGAGAAAAGGTCCTGGACGTAACAATTGTTAATGTTGCTGCTAGGAAAAATGTTAAAAGATTGGAGGGTGATGAGCGGGCCATCACTTTCCGACCATAGGATCATCGAATTTAGGATAGAGGGAAATACCACCTCGATTCCTACAATTCTAAATCCTAGAAATACTGATTGGCCTCTTTACAAGACCAATCTGAAGGACAATTTGGAACACGTCGAAGTGAATGGGGTAAATCACCCGCACTACGGCCTGGAACAAAGAGTCGAACAGATCAGTGAGGCAATAATGGAAGCTTTTCATTCCAGTTGCCCACTCTCAAAAGCTCGTTCAGAAAAGGATGCTCCTTGGTGGAATGAGAACCTGTCAAACCTCAGAAAAGAGGTCCGTCGGCTCTTTAATAGAGCCAAACGTGACGGCAATTGGCAGAGGTACACTGAGAAGCTTACTCAGTACAATAAAGAGATTAGGAAGGCCAAAAGGCTTAATTTTCAAGCCTTTTGCGAAAAGATCACTTCCACTCACACTGCGGCCAGACTACAAAATGTCATGGCAAATGGGGGAACTAACCCCACAATGTCGCTGGAAAAGCCAGACGGATCATACACGGAAGTTGAAGAGGAACGATCGATTCTTCTTCTTAAAACCCACTTTCCAGGTAGTGAACCAGCAACAAGCACTAAAATAGCAATGAATTACACCAAAAAATCCCGCTTACTTCCAAACGCTACAATTTTTTAGCTGTAAATCCTGGGATGTCATTCATAAGGGGACAATAACAAAACTGAATGTATAACTAAAATCGATGATAATTTTAAAAGCGAAGATTACTTACCGCTGATTATTGTCTGTAAAATCACTCAAAAAATTAACTGGCCTCACTGTCACTTTCCGATGACTCCTCAGAAAACGAATTATCACTTTCTTTTTGTAGTTCTATAATAAATGGTTCAGTCACCACTTCAACACGTATGTCTAAATCCCAAAACCTCATTTCTTCTTTATATACGTGCTGAATACATTTATGCCAAGTATCAGCAGTAACAGTCTCTAAAGCATCGTCAAACAGTTTGTTAATGTCAACCATTTTAAATGTTTGGTTTTTTCGTGCAACATGCTTTTTCACTTCGGCCCAAATAAGCTCTATCGGGTTTAATTCGCAGTGGTAGGGCGGAAGTCTAAGAACTGAAACGTTAAATTCTTTTGCCCTTTCATCAACTATATATTTTATATAATTGGCTGTATGTTGCCGCACCAGGGATAATAATTCAGTTTTTAGCATTGTTTCTTCGTGCGTAATACGTTTACTTGCCAGCCAATCCATTACAACACCCCTGCGCCCTTTTCCAGAAAGAGCTTTCAAACCGGTAGACCAACCCTCCATAAAGGCTTGTCGACTGCTTTGGATATTCAAGTCCTGCCATACTTTTGATACAGTGTGACCTTCGTTAACCCAATTTTCGTCGAGATAATAAATTTGTCTTTTTTCGTTACGAAACTGTCGTATCTGCTTTAAATATTTTCTCTGCCATTGAACAATTTCATTTCGTTCGACTAAAGCACTTTTTCTGCTTCTTTTCAGGTAACGGAAGTTCATCAGTCTTGGAGTCCTCCTTAAAACGTTATTGCTGATGTTCGGTAACGTTGCATCTGCTTCTATAGTTTTACTAATTTTTGTTAATGTGGGGATTTCATTTTTAAAATAAAAAGAATGAATCAGTTTACGTACAGCATTACGCGTTAGGTCGTCTAAAACAATTTTCTTTCTTCCTCTAATTTCCTACTAATAATTTTGATTTCCTTCTCTTGTCAACGTTCCTTCTTGTACATTTCTGAAAATTTTATATATGGTACTCTCTGAAACTTTTGTTACATAACTGCACAGAGCCACGGCATCGCTAACGCCTAATTGTTTATCCCTGGTACGTAACCCTTCATAAACATTTAAAATAATAATTTTCTCTTCTCTTAATAAATTTGGACGACGCCGTTTCTTGTCGCTAACACCACTACATTCGGCCATTATTGTTAACAAAAAATAAAAAGTAACCCTAATTTACAACGTACAAAAAAACAAAAAGTTGTAACTAATCAATTAAAAACACAAAAAGCACAAATTGATAAAATACCAAAACGATCACAATCTTACGTCTATGAATACTAGACACTGAATAAATTATGCAGGTGTCCTATTCTATCCTCTCTGTCTTGAACACATCGCTGCATCAAGCTGCCCTGTTTCACAAGTAAGTAAGTCTTCGACGTTGTCATGTATGCCAAAATTCTCGCAAATAATATTTTTTAATAAAATATTCAAATAGACTAGCTGTGCGTCTATTTGAAATATATAATCAAATTAATTTAATTTTGAGTGAATTTACATCATGTGAATTATAATTTTACACCCTTACAATAGGGTATTTTAATGTTTTGTTCCAATGACTCAATCATAACGATGATTCTATCTTGAGTATTGTTTTTGATCAACTTGATGGCTTTGACAACTACTTTTTTAAATGACGACGGCTTTGATAATGGCTTAACAGCCGAAAGCGCTTAGCCTGAAAGTAATAAACTAATACACACTGAGTATTCGTCGTTTTCATTCACTCAATTTACATCTAGTGTGTACACCATATCCACAGGCATTTCTATAATACTTATAACCATATTCTAAGAAATTAACCTTAAATAAATCACACAGCAAATCATCTACTGTTTCTGCTACATAATATGCTATTAATCAATATCCATTGACCAGATTTACGTAAATTCTGCCAAGGCTGAGAAAATACTTAGCTCTCTTCAATGCGTCAGTATTTTTTACACATTTAATTTTTCCAATTATATTTTTACAGTTTATCAAACAAATATGTTCAGAGCCATAGAAATTCCTTTAGGTTCTTATCTGCTTCCTCATTAAGACCTTTTACCCAGATTGACCTGGTTATTGTCAATCCTTTTGGAATCATAGACAAATTGTTCGGTAATAGCAGCTTGTTTCCAAGGCAGTCTCTCCACAAATGATTTACAACATTAAACGGGGTTTTGTAATCTACTTGCTCATAGTACACGATGGAATGTTTTCAAATTAATTAGTTAGATATCCTGCTTTAAGCTAATTTGTTTAGATCAGTCTTCAAAGACGAATTGCTGGCCCTTTGTTCTCATATTTAATATATTGATTGGTTAATAATAGGAAATATTGTTTTCTAACCTTAGTATGTACCGTAATCTGGGGTGAAGTCGGACAATTTTTGGTCTTTTTTGCCAATAACTCGTACCCCTTTAGGGCAAAAAATTTTAAAAAAATAATGAAGGAGGCCCTAAATCTCCAGAATATGATAAGATATAAAAATATGCAAAAAAATATTACCCCCACTACTTTTTTTTATTAAATGCTGTCCGCCTTCGCCCCTATGTGTGGGGTGAACATGGACACCTATTTATTTTGCATAAGAAGTCATCTTTACCCCTGAAATATGGCGTAAGCGGACACAAAAAGTGAAAAATAATAATTTATAGCAATCCGCAAGAAAGAAAAACGCATTTTTAAATAAGAAACTAATCTATTTTAGGAAAATAACACGAGTAAAAACAAAACATAAACCTTATACTTATTCTGAACTTATTCAATTCGAATGGCACTGCCTTCTAGGAAAATAAAACTACCTACATATAACACAAAACAAAAACAAAATATAAACCTTATACTAGTTACTGAACTGTTGTTGAATTATTCAATTAGAATATTTTCATATTTTTTCAAAATGGGGAATTGGAACCTATCGCGCCTCAAAAATTTTACATTTGTAATAATTTTAAAAATTTGAGTGTGATCTACTAAAGACATATCTTTAATATTTCGATAAATAAAATAGAGCCCATTTTATCAGTGTTTTGCTTCCTTAGAAAATTGACATAATACAAATTATTAGTCGTCTCATTCTCAATGACCTCAGAGACGCATCCAACAGAATATTTATGGGTCTTGTTTGGGCATGGAAATTTAACTAATAAAAAAGTACCCGTTTCTATAGTATCATTAGTATCACAATCAACTGTCTCAAAATTATCTTGGTGAGATTCTTCAGTCGCATCCTCAAGCTGTAGATCATTATCATCTGAATCAGTCTTGTTCCCTTTATCACTATTGCTTTCAACGTCACTATTTTCATCCTCAAGAGGACGGCTAGTCGAAGGTTCCAGATCTTTTTTTCTAACTCCTTTGCCGGGCGATAATTTTAATTTCTTTCCTCGCTTTGGTCGTGTTTTTTCAGGTGTAACTGACCTAGTCGCTTTTAAATATTCTTGTAAAGTTTCGGTCCAGTGGTTCGCACTTTCTGTTCGAGCCGCTTCTTCGCCTTCATCCACATCTGGTATTTTTTTTAACACAACGTCACTATTAAATGGGACAATCCCGCAAGCTCTGAACCCGGATCTTATATTGTTTTCTAAAGTTTCAATCTTCTTAATAGCTTCATCAAGAAGCCGTGGAAACTCCGACTTCAGGATAGTTCTTCTATTCTTTATTTTCCATTGTAGCAATATGGCACGCTTTTGCTTTTTTCATAGAGGCGAAAAAGGAAACATCTAGGGGTTGCAGAAGATGGGTGGCGTTAGGTGGAAGCAACACAAATTCGATGTTATATTGTTCGCAGCATTCCAGAACATGCATTGAAACATGGCTAGCGAGGTTGTCTCCAATGAGCACCTTTCTTCCGGGAAGATTTTTGAAACAAGGAAGGAGAATTTTGTCAAACCAATCTTCAAAGGTTGGGCTATCAAACCAACCGCTTTTAGTTCGGTTGTATATTGTCCCCTTTGGTCCACCTTCTATCCAGGTTGGATATAAGTGGACAGCTTTGTATATCACATATGGGGGCAGTAGATGTCCGGATGCAGTCATTGCCAGCATAATTGAGGTGCTTGATTTGCTGGAATCCTGTATAACTTCTACCCTTTTAGACCCACGGCGGCATAGGACTTTTTGCCTCCCTGGGTCGTCCGCGAGATTCGTCTCGTCATAGTTTACTATATGGGTAGACTCAACATTTTCCAATGTCGATTCTAACTTTCCAAAAAACTCTCTTATAGTGTCTTTGGTAATATTAGCCCTGCATCTTTTAATGTTTTGAGCTAATCGTTCAGTTAATATGTTATGTCTTTTATAAAAATTATAAAACCATTGAACCCCAGGTAAATTGTCTTTAAAAGTTTTTATTTTCGTTCCTTTTCTATCAAGGTAATTTTTTACTAAGCATCTTATATCTCTGCGAGTCAATGGAAAGCCCCACTCACCAAATTTGATTATGCCTTCTACTAACAACCTTTTATCTTCTGCCGAAAATACAGTTTGGCCGCCATATTTTCCTTCTTTTTTTTCTTAATTTTGTCATGGAGTGTAGATTTAGGAATTTTATAATATTCTGATGTTTGTCTCAAACTTTTCTTGCCTTTTTTCACACCGTCTAGTGCTCTCTGTAAATTTGTTTCATCATAATTCATGAAACTTAGGCCTATCTTCTTTTTGTAATTCCTCACCATGGTGTCCGCCTTTGCCCCACCTGTGGACAATATTTTATATTTTAATTATTTTACAAAAAACGAAAGGTGGTATTATTATCATTTTATCGCCAAATATTATCAATAAATTAGTTAACACTTTAGTGGTAAAACAAATGTTGTATATGTAAACCTTACCTGTGGGCAATAGTTTATTTTCACTATGGATCAAAAGGGGGTTCGCTTTTCCTCTTGATTCCACTTTCAGTAGGTTTAACTCATAAACTTGGCTAGTGGACTACCTCGATAAAACTGAAATAGCTCTATTTAGGGAGCTCCATAGGTAATTGGATTTAAATTGTAGGTATTAAAACTATAGTACTTGTAAATAATATGATTAAGCTAACTTAACAAACTAAATTTATTCAAATCTAAAAACAAATGTAAAAAAACTGGACAATTTCTACGTTAACTAATTAATTCGAAGGATCATCTGTATGATACGTATATAGAAGTTGTATTACTACGTTTACATTTGCTTATTTTATTAAACAATTACTATCTTTAAAAAATTAAAACGTGAAACAATTGTTGTGTAAGACTTATTTATAAGTCTTTTATTTTAATTTTGAATGTTTATAGTCTAAATTTGAGGTTAACTCGTAATGGCCATAAAAATTGAAAATAATTCACCTGTTTTATGCCATTTGGCCCGGATGCATTATACCAAGCTCCTAACTTGGCCTACTTGCACCATCAAAGATCCAATTGTCAAAAGATTCCAATAACTAGCAGTTGTACAAAATGGACGCCGTCATGCAATTCAGAACCTTACTCGCCTCTTTTTAAAAACATGCTATTTTTACCAATTTTCACTCTTTGCAGGTATCACTTGAATCACCTGTAAAACCTCAACTGCCTCAAAACCACGTAGAATCGTTTCTACAGCATTTTTTATTTACTATTTAAAGCTAAACATGTGTGGCCGTGCGCTTTTCTAATACTTAAAAGGTGTAGGCTGTTGTAAAGTGCCTTAAAAACTTATACTGTTGATGTAAAAAATATCCTTGGGTCCAGTATCAATTTAGTTCTTGTTGAACTAACACTTAAATTGTACTATAAATATGTCGCTGTGGACTAATATAATACCATGTGGCAGTGCCTGGTATTAAAAAAAAAGAGCTGTGCCTTACTTGATTTCTTTACCTCGCTAGAAAAAACGATGTGTCGCTACGAGAGAGTCTCAGATCAAGAAGAAGGCGGAAGTGAAGAAAAACTGACAGCTGCCATTTTCCTTGTTTGACCAATCAAATAATAAAATGTATTGATTTGACATATCAGCCAACTAGGATTAACTGTATGTTGCACGGTTGGTTGCATATGTTTGACGTTAATGCATTGTAAGAAAAGACCGTGCCGTACTTAATTTTAATTGGTGAAAAATATGTTAATTGGTGAAAAATATGTTAAATTTTTTCCTTTGTTTGGGTCGTTTCCCAAACACACTAGTTAAAAAAACAACACAAAACGCAATACGAAATAAAAGCCGATTTGTACGCGACCGGAGGAAATTACAGTTGCCACGACCATCCAGCAATGTGTTTTGATGTCTACTAACGTATCTAGATAGGCGATTTGGCACACCGGCGAGATGTGCTTGAAAAAAATTATGGAAAAACGTCCTTCTGTCCGCCTTAGCCCCTACTGTCCGACTTCACCCCAGATTACGGTAATCTTTTGATTATATACGGGTTTTGTCAAATAATGAAAACACACTTAAAATATTACATTTAATCGGATTTCTATTAAAACAACAACATTTACAGTGTATTAAGAAATAATAAAAATAATTCTAACACAAAGTTCTATTTATTTCATACAAAATATCCCAGTGAAATAAAAAACAAATATAAAAACCCTCAATTAATTGGATTTAAATAAGAAGACAGTAAAAGCAACAAATGATTGTGTTTCCTTAATGTTCAAGCATCTCAATTTGTTCTGAATGTTCAGCTCACCACTCAAGATAAATCAGGAATTTCTGATTGCCTGCAGACATTTATTTGCGTGCAAATAAAATAGAAACTAATATCTGTAATCGACATAGATACTAGAACATTTTGGATTAGCATGGTAACTACTTAAAAAAAATTTAAGTTGGAAGAGGATTAGAACCAGCAATCCACTAACATCGTATTTGAATAGAAAGTATACAGTAGAATACAAATCATCAAAAATTATAATCGCAAACATCAACAAGAAAATTGATATCCAATAAAAAAATATTTTTGAAATTGGTCATGTTTAAATTTTTGTAAATAAACATAATATCGATAGTACTACCTTGATAAAAAGTTTAGTTAGTTAGGGCATGTAATTCAAATAACAGAACAAAAATATAAAAAATATATGCAGAAGAAAAGAACTGCTAAATCAGACTTCTAATATGTAAAAGCTTATTGTGTGGCATTTGCCGTTTTGGGAAAACAGTGGTCAGATCCACACATTTCAAAAGATACCTAATAATATAGTTGATTCAGGTAGGTACCAATAACGACATGAAAATACTGACCTACACAATTAATTTTCATTAAGATAATTTGTATGAATACAAACATTGCAAAATTAACTGTTCAATTATATAAACTGTATTGGTTCTTTCAGTAACGTTAAGTTTCATACATAAAACAAGAGTTATCATGTAAAATACATTGAGTGTGAATACTACACAATTGAACATACGTGAAACAAAGGTAGTAGAATATCAATACACATACTGTAACTAACATAACTCAACCAACTCATAATTTAACGACTTTTATTAGCTGACTATGTTCACAATGCTTACATATCGGATTTCTGGACGTTTCATGGTAAAAAATATAAAATATGTTAGTAAGAAATTCCAAGTGATCCATACACAACAAACCGAGCTACAGTATCTAGCTATGGAATTATCAATAACAGACTGTTGATGCATCTAGGTATAACCCATAAGCAACAACTATTCCATCACGATCTAGCTTCTTGACAAAGCGATACTTAATTACCGATTTTGATTAATACACTTGGTTTGAATGGGAAGACAGAAGCACGTAAATGGAACATATTAACTCGAAAGAAATTGTAATAAATTGACGCCGCCTTAGGATTAATTAGAATCATGTACCCAAAGCGGAAACAGTCACAGAGAAGAAATAAATAATAGAGATATCAAGTATATTTGTTTCTAAAAAAGGTTCGACGGGTGTATAAAAAAGCGGTAACTGCAAAAAAGTTAGTTGATAGCAGTGTCGCGGCTCATCAAAATAAATATTGTAAACAATGTAAATAATTAGTGTAAGTCGTATAGTAATTTAGATAAGTTATGTTATTACGCATATAAATATTGTAAATTTTTAATTAAATAAATGTGGAAATAAATTGAACCCAGACTCTCGTTTAAATAATCTCGTTACAATATTTATAAAACGTACGTTTCTGGAATGTTTGTACCCAATTGCAATAGAAACGCATAAACAACACTAATAGATAACAGTTATCGGGACGGGAGATATAAAAGAAATGATGAAAATGTAAAAAAAAGAAAATATATTTCGACATCAACTTATACACTAGATAACTGGAAGCAGTCGTTACTATAGTGAGTGACTAGCACGCAGGACAGATATTAAAATATCAAAAAATATAGGGAAACTTTGCAAAGCAAAAAAATGACAAAAGTTGGGAGATAAATGGCATATATATATTTAAAGTACATACAAAGAAAATGATAGGAACGAAAAATAAAACATACAGTCCTAGATGTTGAAACTGGCACGGGGAAAATTTAAGACAGATCTAAGAAGAAATATCAGATTCCAAAGTTCCATAAAAGAATAATAGTTGAAAAACATATTTTAAAAATCAAAGAAGAGCAAGAAATTATAAGAAAAAGCAGCAATTCATCATTGTGTAAAAAACCCAATATTTTAATATCAGAAGGAATTGAGAAAATCCTGAAGAACTGCAAGAAACGGAATCACAAGAGTAATACTAGAATTTATAAAACTAAAAATATATTAAATGGTATGACAAATTAACAAGAATTAGAAACAGTCCTTTCACACTTTGCGTTAAGGTGTCTCAATAACAAAATTCGGGGCAAGATGCAGATAAAACTCTTACCTGGAATTTCTAGTACTAAAATATTTGTAGGACTAAGCTTTTTTCAGATATACATAGTAGTTCATATGGCACTTGCATTCTCTGAGCCAGATATTAATCATGAAATTTTTTTAAGACAAATAACATAGATAAACTCTCATGTTTTATGCATGAAAACTCACACACAAATATCTCAAAAATTAAGCAACAAAACTTTTTTGTTCTATAAAAATTACTCCCTAGGAACACCTTTATTGGGACAACCCATTGTGCCTAATAAAGGATTAATTATATAAATGGTAAGAAAAGAATGCTCTTAATTGGCAGTTTTAGAAATAGAAGTATATCTAATCATTTTCTTCTCCAGATTCATCTTCGGAATTATCCTCAGAATCGCTAGTTTCCTAAAAAAAAAGTTGAAATCAGTTTTATAAGTATAGTATAAAATAAAATTATATCTAGTCGAATTGTGTGAGCAAAAGCAGTTGCCAGTTCTCACTCCATAAATAAGAAGCCTGGTATATAATTTTATATGTATTCTACTAACGTTTTGCAAATCTAGCAGCGACGTTTTACGGTTATATTTCTTAGTTCCGTATACTGCATAGGCCAAACACTGATGGCTTTCATTTAGAAAAGTGTCTTGACGGTACACTGTTTCTAATGCTATATTAAGGTAGTACCTCCACGAACGAAATATTTCAAGAAATCCGTAAATCTTGAGATATAAATCAGTAAATGAATAATGAACACTCCGTTTAAATTTGAAAACGATTTACCTCCACAAAAATGAGATAATTTCAATTAAAAAATGACATTTTTTGTACATGTAGCATGAGAAAACTGTAGGAAAATAACAATTTTTTTTTCTTGGCGGATTTTCATCATCTTTATAAAAAAACTAGTAATCAAAAGAAAAATATTATATTCTGAATAATTACCACAGTTCCGCTCTGACAATCGACAGAGTAAGACGTGTTTATAAAGTCAAGTGCGATAAAATCTAAATTTGTGTAGTTTTTAACAAAGAAACCTAAATAAAGGTGTAATGAGTGGTCATCAGGAGGGCGATCAATCGGCTATGGAATGTGATTTGATTGGTGCTTCAGTTTCTGAAATTCAGTCCGGTAATGTAGATAAAAATAAAATGCAAATAAACAATAGCCAGGTAAGTGAAATGACTATAGGTGCGTTCTTTTTGACTGAGATCTCAGTTAATCTCAGCTCACATCAGTATTGTGAGCGTTCTTTTTGTTTTACTCACTTTAAGTGAGCTGAGATTTTTCCTCCCCCTTCACCGATGCTGAATGTGTTATAAGGGGGTATCAGTTGGACTTGAGTCGGAAATAAAATGGAGAGGATGAAGAAATATTTGATTTTCTTGGGTTATTTGTAGTTTTAACCAAGGTTATCTATGCTTTTAACAATTGACATATAAACAATAAACACACATAATCTATTTTTCTTTTGTTACAAATTTTGGATACATGAATTAACATTATTAGATGCTGATACGAATCTGTCGTATAGTTTAAATCTATCGACAGATCGCGGGCTTCAATTGAGATGTCGTTCTTTTTGGTGCTTACTCACATCACTTTATCTCAGATCACCTTAACTGACGTGATCTGAGATCTCAGTCAAAAAGAACGCACCTTATAAAAGCGTTTTTCAGTCAGTTACAACAAAATAAAATTAATGTCGGAAATGATATTAATAAGATATTATTAAAACAAACGAAACCAGTCCGGTAGAAAACATTGTAATTAACGACAATAAGGAAAAAACCGAATCACCGAAAAACAATCCGATTCAAAAAGAAAGAATCCTAATTAAATACGATGAGCTATCAGATACAGGTCCGTATCAAGTAATAATAGAAAATATAAATATGAAATCGAGAATAAATGCAATAAAAATTGGAGACTTGATATTAAAAAATTGGCCGGAATTAGATAATAAAATCAAAACTATAAATTTAGCAGGTAGATATAGGGTAAAGCTGAATTTTAAAGAAGCAAAATGGGATAATTATCTAATAGAAAATTCTCCAGCTGTCTTCAAAAGTAGTCACTTGGAAGTGTATATTCCGAAATATTTGGTATACCGTCAGGGTATTTTGAGAAATATAGAAATTGAATATGATGAAAACTATTTAAAATGCAAAATTCAACCTCACGATTTCCACTGCAAATTTTCAGTGATTAGTGTAACGAGATTAAAAAGAAAAATGATTCCATAAAATATGTTCCTACCAAAAGTGTCATTGTAAATTTTAGATTTCAAACATTAGCCAAATATGTTGTGTTGAATAAAGTTATCACTCACGTGGAGGCTTATAAGCAGAGGGTTATATTGTTATAATTGTTACCGCTTCGGACATCCGGGGAAACAATGCCGTAGTAAACCAAGATGTTGCAAATGTCACCAGGAACACAAATCAGATACTTGTCAAATCCATTTGAAAGATTGTTTACAATGCGGAGGTAATCATTTGGTAACAGAATACGACAAATGCTCTGAATATGATAAACAAAAAAGAACAAAAGAAGTTATGTCTGAGGAAAATATAAGCTATAGTGACGCAATAAAGTTGTTCCCAAAAAACACATACGCAAGTGCAGTTAAGAGTAATAATGGTACTAATTCTCTAGTTAATACAAATAACTCTCAGAATGTCGTTAGCCTTGCTAACTCATTTAATGCATTAACAAATCTTACTTACAACCCAGAAAACTTCACTAACAACTCCCAATCTACATCAAAACAAAATAAATATACTATCCATAAAACTCCGGCTAAACGGGTTAGACCTTCATCTCCCAATCCTTTATTAACAGAACAAAATGAAATAATTAAACCCATAAATCATGATTTAAGTGGGGGAATTTTAAGTCAGAGCTCATATAAAAAATATGGGAGGGATCAGAACTGAATTTGATGAAGACATTGTAGATTCTTTAGTACACATCATCACAGATGTTATAAGGTCTTTAAATAACAATTATTTTCAATTTCAAAAATCAGATCTAATAAATATTGTTAAGGATAGGCTACGTTGTGAATTAGAAGGAAATTCGGGGAGTTAAATATCAACATACTACAGTGGAACTGCAGATCTGCGGTTGCAAATAAAAATAATCTAGAATATTTTTTACACGATATTTAAATTAGTATAGGTTTATCTGAAACTTGGTTTAAAAAAATATCTATTACAACTTTACAGGGTATAATTGTCTAAGAGTTGATAGAGATGACGGCAAGATAGCAGTATTAATAAATTCCAATATTTCTTATAAGGATGTCCCACTTCCTTACACAGAGAAAATTCAAGCTAAGTGTGTGTGGGTTTTGGTCATGTAGAAAATGTATATATTGTATCTCTCTATATTAAACCTGTATCTAGAATAAGTAAGAATGAATTAGTACAATTTTTTAATTCCATTCCAAAGCCTCGTCTAATTGGTGGAGATTTCAATGCACATCACCCAGCTTGGGGCTCAGAAGCAGAAGATACAGACGAGAGGAACCTATTGGAGGCAATCAATTCTTCCAATTTAATTTTTTTAAATAATGGAGAAGTTACATTGGTTACTAGACCCGAACAAAGAAAAAGTGCCATATATATTACCCTCGGTTCCCAAAACATAAGCCACCTTTTTGAATGGCCAGTAGTTCAAGACCCCATGCGATCCAACCATTTTCCAATCCTATTAAGAAGCAATGCACAAGGAAAAACAATTAAAAATAAAACAAATAGAATTTGGAATGTGAGAAGAGCAGACTGGTCTGCCTATAGTAGTTATATCGACAACAAATCAAAATATACGCTAAGGGATAGCTATGACCAATTGATTTCAGACATTAACGAAGCAGCCAATATAACAATT
Source organism: Galeruca laticollis (assembly GCA_963921935.1). Lineage (NCBI taxonomy): Eukaryota > Metazoa > Arthropoda > Insecta > Coleoptera > Chrysomelidae > Galeruca > Galeruca laticollis. The sequence continues at coordinate 180,946,325 of OY998180.1, forward strand.
CCAAAATTAAACCATTCAGGTCTGCATAACCCAAAAAAATGTAAGCCCTGGTGGAACGAAAATTGCCAGAAAGCAATTACAGAGCGTAAAGAGTACTTCCGAAAATACAAAGAAAATCCCAACATAGAAAATCTTAGAAATCTAGCAAAACAAGATGCACTAGTCAAACTAACTACCAATCAAGCAAAGAGACAAAGCTGGAGAGATTACTGTACTAGTTTAAATACAAACAGACTCATTAAACTGGTCTGGTCTAAACTAAATAAATATAAAAACAGAAAACCTTTGAACACAAATCCTTCAGAATGGGGAGAATGGACAGAACAATTCCATAAAAATGCATCCCCCGACTGGGTAAATGAAGAGCCTATGGAATTACATCCAAATATGGAAAATAATCATTTTTTGAATAACATATTCACACTTCCTGAACTGGACAGGGCATTAAAGAAAAACTTCAATACTTCACCAGGTATGGATAATATTCACTATCCCATGCTCTACGAACTCCCATTTAATGCAAAAAATCGTCCGTTAAACACCTTCAACAATATATATTCAAATAAAGTAGCAGTACCAGAACAATGGAAAAGATATGTAATAGTCCCAATCGTTAAACCTGGAAAACCCAAAGAATCTCCTGAAAGCTACTGACCAATCTCATTGAGCTCATGCGTTATGAAGACCTTTGAAAAAATAGACTAGAGCACTGGATTGAGAAGAACAAATTATTTCCTAAAGAACAATATGGCTTCAGACACGGTCGATCTACTCACATCAGAAATGCAAGCAGCCTTTTCCCGTAACAGTTTAGTTTCAGCTCTATTCTTGGATTTAAAGGGAGCTTATGACACAGTGAATTTAAAAATCCTTGTAACCAAAATGAAAACATTAGGTATTCCCGACAATCTAATAGAAAAAATATTGAACCTTTACATTAACAGAGAAATAACTGTGTAATTAAATGGTGAAAAGAGCCATGTAAGAATATCCTCAACGGGACTTCCACAAGGGAGCATATTCAGCCCATTACAGTGCAACATTTACACTCTAGATTTTGTAGATATCTTCGGACCAAACATTAGCTACAATATGCCGATGATTTTTGTGTCTTGGCCAAAGAGAAAAAAATAGAACGAACAATACAAAGGTTTGAACAAGCTGGAGAAGCAATAAAAAATGGTTAGATGCACATGGATTCAGGATGTCACAAGACAAAACCATATTCTACACATTCACCCGAAAACGTTATCAGCCAGAAAATAATATTTCACTAGGGCCTTTGAACATTCCTTATAAGACATCAGTTAAGTATCTGGGCATAACTTTAGACCAAAAACTATCATGGAAAAACCATATTAATAGTTTGACAGGAAGATGTGCAAATAGCATAAATATTATTAGAGTCTTCTGCAATACAAAATGGGGAGCAGATCCAAATATTGCTCTAATCATTTATAAAGCTCTAATACGTTCAATCTTGGACTATGATTCGGTCCTATACGGAAACTCAACAATGAATAAATTGGGAAAAGTGGAATTAATTAAAAACAAATGTCTACGTTTATGCCTGGGAGTCTTAAAGAGTACACCACTAAATGTGCTAGAAGTCGAAGCTGCGGAACCTCCTTTGCACTTACAAGAAAATACTTGAGTGATGTGATGGTATCCAAACTTATAGCCCAAAATAGACATGAACAGTTGCACGAACTATCCTTACTATTAAATGTTCCCTATTGGAGAAAGAAAAAGCAACCCCTCCTCGCAACAAGTTATCGGTTCCTAAGGCAATTTGAAGAAAATATGTACAAAAGTGATGTTCTTCCTTGTTACAATGTGGACTACACATTATCAGAAATTAAAGTGCCAACATATTACCTTCATACAGATATGCCAAATATTACTGCTGTAAATGATTTAATCAACAATAGCTTACAAAACAAATGGCCAAATGCAGATTATATATACACAGATGGGTCAAAAAATACAGAAGTTACTGGATGTGCTTTTTTCCATCCAAACGATAATGTTTACAAATAAGTAAAACTCCCAAACCAGATGTCTATCTATTCAGCAGAACTAACAACAATATTAGAAGCATTAAAATACATAAATAATCATGAGAAAACTAATTTCGTAATTCTAACTGATAGCAAAAGTTCTATAGATTCTATAAAAAATTCACCAATCATTATTCGCATATTAGAAATCACCAGAACAATAAAAGGACAGGAGAAAAGCTTCAGTTTGGTATGGATTAAAGGCCAGTGAAAAAGTAGATCAATTAGCCAAACTAGCAACAACAGATGGAGAAACATCAAGTGAAAATAAAATACCATTTACGGATTTACGTCCTTTAATGAAAGCGAAACAAATGGAAGAATGGAGAGAATTGTTTATAAATGAACATAAAAGTTTGCGTTTTAGAAATATACAACCAAAAATATTTAGAAACACCTGGTTTCACAATACTCCTAATCGGCAGTTAATAAAAACATTAAACATAATTAGATGCGGAAATGGACGATATCCAGAACATCTATATAAAATTGGATTGGCGGATTCACCAGATTGCTCATGTGGGGAACATTACAACACATAATTTTGGGTTGCCAAAACTTCCGTCGAGAAATTGAAGAATTCCTACACCAACTGCGACTAAATGGGATAGACCTACCCACCAATTTAGACAGTATTTTGAGTACAAGGAATGATATGTATATTATGTAGTTTACCAACATTTGAAAAAAATGAAAATGGATATATCAACAAAATGAAAATAAAAAAAAGGGAAAAAAAAAGAAATTAAAAAAATAAAAAATAAAGAAAAAAGAGAAGAAATGAAAAAAAATAAAAAAGGAGAAAAAATGTAATCCCTTCCTATAACAGATTATATTATAAGATATGGTTGTTTATTTAAAAAAACATATGTATGTATAAAACAAAATATATATATATATATATATATATATATATATATATATATATATATAATAACAAGATGTACGAATAGTGCGTGACATATAAACAATAAGCAACGAATAGATTAGTGGGTATTGCACGCAAATAGAAGAAGGGGCTACTGTCTGCGGTTACCACTCTTTTCAGTAGCCCCTTCTTCTATTTGCGTGCAATACCCACTAATCTATTCGTTGCTTATTATATATATATATATATATATATATATATATATATATATATATAAAATAAATATTATACTGTATTAGATATAGTACTAACAAAAAATATAGCGCTGGCCAATTGGTCTACGACTAAGGGCAATAATTAGAACACACATACAAACACTGAATAATTACAAAAAAAATTGAAATTGTGTACATCGTATTTTAAAAAAAAAATTAAAATAAATAACATATTTAGATGTTTATTTCCAGTGGAGGGGATATTTCGTAGTATGTGTGCATTTGTATAAGGAATATAGTAGTGTAAGATATGTATAATATGGGTACTGTGCTAAAATGTTTCGACTGAACTGTCATGGAGGAACTACCTTAAATAATATGGTACATAGTGTATCACCTCGCCTCAACCCTTGGGTTGAAACTTGTCTGATTCTTCTAATTTTTCTTTAATTACATTTTTGTGTCCATTTGAGTATCATTTTTACAAGTTAGCATTACTTTCCTGAGGTCTTGAAGTTCCTTAAAGTATTTTTATTAAGATGTCAAGTACTTTGTACATAATATGGGAAAGTGGTATTCTCATATAATTATTGCTGTCTGAAACGTCTCTCTCTCTCTCTCTCTCTCTCTCTCTCTCCCCCTCTCTCTCTCCCTCTCCCTCTCCCTCTCCCTCTCTCTCTCTTACATCTGTAAAACTGTTTGGCATAGTTTCCATTCTCCAAACCTCTTGTAATAATTCTCTGTTTATAGGCCAGACATATAATAGAAATAAAAATGCAAACATTGCAAACGTGCATGTATCTACGAATTTTTATATATCGTTAGGACCATTAAGATTAATGTAGGGCTACTCCGGTGGTACTCAAAAAACCTCAAAATGTTTGCTTTTATTTCAGTTTTTTTGAAAAAAATATATTAAGGAAGTATTTTTCGTTTATTTCTGTTCTTTACTTTTTTAAAGCCAACTAAATTTTCTACAATTTAACCCTAACACGAACCATATAGGTCAATTTGTTGTGGAGATACAGCCAATCGACATTCGGCAACTTTTTCTCATAAAATCATAAATATTCATAAGCACTAACATTTCTTGAAAATCAGGTAGGATACAGTGGAATAGTCGGAGGCCCCTAATTGCCAATTGGCTCAAGAAATGGGAGCGAAAGGAGTGAAACCAATTGTTGGTAATACCATTGGGAAAGTGACTTTCAAAAGAAAGGACTAAGTAAAGACCTTGGCATCAGTCACCACCTCTGTGAAAGTGTTCAACAAGAAAGTTAATGTTGATCCTCACCGTATTCCAGAGGGTATGCTTCCCAAAACAATCAGATGAGCAATTGAAACAGCATTTTTCCTATGAGTTAGGCGAAAGGGTACAACATCTTCCTTTTATTCAGCATTTACACCGCTCACTGAAAACATTATCAAAAGAAATAAGGCGTTTACAGTGGTCGTTGGTGGTTACATTCTGCACAAGGTGGTCTGGCATCGAAATGATTCATTTAGCGCAATTGTGCTTGGTTACGTCAGCTACGTTTTCAACAACTTCAGTAAACACGTAGCAGTGGTTTTTGATGGATTCCCAGAGGATGCAGCTAGGAAAAGCACTAAACCGGCTGAACGCGTGCAGCGAACTGCTTCTCTCTCATGCAGTGACATTTTGTTTGATGAAGCAACACTCATAAAAGTGCCTCAAGCAAAACTGTTCTCAAATGAATCTTACAAACGCCGATTGATCACCATAATACGTACAGAATTTAAGAGGCAGGGTATTGAAGTACATCGAGCACAATAGGACGCCGATGCTGAGATAGTGGGAACTGCCCTCTCCAAGAGCTGAGCATTCGACCAAGTTTTTATAGTTTGTGAGGATGTCGACCTACTGGTTCTTCTAAATGGATTAAGCTCTGGACAGGCGAACGTCTACTTCCAGAAATGCGGAAGAGGTGGATCAGAATGCGCTCAATATCAAATTCCTTTTTATGTGGAAAAATTGAGCTTCTATGAGGGGTCGTCTTATTTCTGCATGCCATCAATGGCTGTGACACCACTTCTGCCCTTTTATAGCAAAGCAAAATGAAGCAGCGCAATGGTTTAGAAAAATATACCCACTGGATAAACCTTGCCACCATTTTTCGTGATCCAAACCCAAACCAGGGAGAGATAGATAGGAAATGCTGGCGAAAAGATTTTGTTGAATCTCTATGGAGAAGATGAGGGCACGTTGAACACTATACGATACTTGGCGTTCGTGAAATCGCCAGCAACAATTAAAGTCAACTTTGACCGCCCCCCCCCCCACTACAGATGCTGCAAAACACCATTCCTGGAAGACTTACCACCAGGTCCAAAAATGGCTGGGGGTCGAAAAACTAACCATGCGATTGGGGATGGACCACCAGCCAACAGGGTCTGATGCCAGTGACAATGCAAGCAGAGACTGCTCCTCAATCATGGCTGAAAATTGTTGCTTTCAGATGTAAGAAAGGGTGCATAGGATCATGTACTTGCAGAAAAGCGGGACTAAAGTGCTCGATCCTATGTTCTTTTTGCCAAGGGCGAAGCTGCAACAACATCGCACCTATCATCCTGGACGAGAAGGACGTAGAATTTGATTATTTAGTATATGAGAACCAGCCTCCATCTCCAAAGATTATCGTCCCTCTCCCTCCCTCTTCCACTGATCCGGAATGAATGAGGCCAGGTCCTTAAAAAAGGGCCAAGTTGTAAAATACGGGATTTATAACTTAGAATCGTGTAAATAGTATTTAATAAGTTGTACTTATTTTAAGTTGTTTATTTTGCATCTCTATGTTTATTAGTTTTTATTTTCAATTTAAAAGAAACATTTATATTCAGATGTTTTGGTTTTAAGAAAACTGTGATGGCTCAGGCATCATTTTAAAAGCAGATTAAAGCTAATTAAATTATTTTTATATGACTTCTCCAGGACCAATAGTTTGGCGATACGTGTCTTGGAATGTGAGCGTAATGATAAATTTTCACATTTTAGTAAAAATTGCCGAATTTCGATTGGCTGTATTGTGACGCTATTTCCTGCCGCTTGGTCCTTCACCTCTCACACGGGTTCCTACCAACTGACGGGTCACTTTGGACACCCTCGATGCAAAGTTTTGAAACAAATGCTCGGGCGCCAGATTATTTTACGTTGTTTACTCCACGGCCCCTTGACACATCGCGTCAAGAGTTCCAGGTAGCCTCAGATGGAGGTTACGGAAAATTCCAGGGGTCTCGTTGAATTTAACACATCTACAAAACCTATAAACCCCAGACGGTGATGCTACGGGATATTACGAAAACACTGATCGTATTTATTTGTATATTACAAGTCCTATTTAAAATATATACATACAAAATAACATTCAACAATTTCTGGTTATTTTCAAGCGGTACCAAATCAGTTAAATATATACAGTAAGCAAATGTGTTCAAGCCTTATGTTATTATGCACCATGCGAAATTTGCCAGTATTAAGGAATGTGAGCAATGACACAATAAACCAGGTGTAAGCAAGCAAGTGCAATTGTTAATAACAGCGGAAGCGGTATAAGCAGTTTTGTAATTATGCGGTAAGCAGCAGTAAAACAATAATTACCTATCACGGTAGTCAACGGGATAAAACTATCTTCGCGGTAGGGATGGTCAATCGGGATAGGTGGGAAAATGTGACCAGACCAGTTTATAACAAAAAAAACTAAAGAATTTAAACTAGATTATCAGTCAATCAGTGGCAACAGCCTCATACTTGGTTGAGAATCTTATTATTATAGGAGAATTTACACTTTAAATTTTCAAATTATTGGTTAAAATTATTCTAAAATATTGGTCAGAGAATAGGACAGCGGTTACCCAAATACAAGCAAAATAAAACTGTGTCTTGGAATAGATAAATATGAAACGAAATTATTACCGGCTGAGAGTGGAACAGCTGGAGGCAACAGCCTCTGATCCGCCCCACACTCAGTTTTAACTTTTCCAAATTGCCGGTCAGACAAAACTATATACAATTTAGAACTAAAATAAATCAAGGTAATCTAGAGAAAATTATGCTCGTTCCGAAAGGGAAACGGCTGGTGGCAACAGCCTCTGATCCGTTTCACAGTCGGTTTTCAATTTTTCAAACTTCCGGTCAGTTAAAACTATATATAATTTGGAACTAAAATAAATATAAGTAATTTAGAGAAAATTATGCGCGTTCCGAAAGGGAAACGGCTGGTGGCAACAGCCTCTGACCCGTTTCTCAGTCGGTTTTAAATTTTTCAAACTTCCGGTTAATTAAAACAATACATAATTCTGAACTAAAATAAATCCAAGTAATCTAGAGAAAATTATGCGCGTTCCGAAAGGGAAACGGCTGGTGGCAACAGCCTCTGATCCGTTTCACAGTCGGTTTTCAATTTTTCAAACTTCCGGTCAGTTAAAACTACATATAATTTGGAACTAAAATAAATCTAAGTAATTTAGAGAAAATTATGCCCGTTCCGAAAGGGAAACGGCTGGTGGCAACAGCCTCTGATCCGTTTCACAGTTGGTTTTCAATTTTTCAAACTTCCGGTCAGTTAAAACTATATATAATTTGGAACTAAAATAATTCTGTGATTTAGAGAAAATTATGCGCGTTCCGAAAGGGAAACGGCTGGTGGCAATAGCCTCTGATCCGCTTCACAATCGGTCTTTAGTTTTTCAAATTTCCGGTCAGTTAAAACTATATATATAATTCTGAACTAAAATGAATCTAAGTAATCTAGAGAAAATTATGCGCGTTCCGAATGGGAAACGGCTGGTGGCAACAGCCTGTGATTCGTTTCACAGTCGGTCTTTAGTTTTCCAAATTTCCGGTCAGTTAAAACTGTATAACAGAGAGGTTAGTTCCGGAATAAAATAAAAAGATCACAGTCGAAATAGAATCCAATTATCGAGGAGAAAAGCAAATAAAAATGTAATATGTATTTGGGTAATTTGAAACAAGACAATAGGTATAACAATCTAAATCGCAAAATTAAAATCAAAATGCTACTTCAATGTATTGAAAGCTCAGACCTTAATTCCAAAGAAACAATATACAGAACGTGGTGATCAAAAACTGGAAATAAGTTTTGTTTTTATCGTTTCAAAAAAAATACTGGCTTACCGGCTCTATCAAAATACGGAATTATATTCTTAAATAGCCGAACTACTAAATCGTTTATGGAAATTGAATATAAAACTTCAAAGCCCCGGTGAAATATTTTATTCGGTTTTCAAAATAAATTTCCACTTACTCAGAAAATACTGGACGGTCGGACACTTCACAACTATAAATTTTTTTATCTGCTTACTGCCAAATTATAATTTAATTCCTACCTAAAATTTTTGGCGATAACGGTGGTGAGGGAATTAACTTGAATCGGTTTAATTACAACAAGAAATATTTCTGCTATACTGGACGGCTTCGGTTTTAATTAAAATAGTTTATATACCGGGCGTCCTCGGTAATTTAAATTTTGAAAAGTGGAATTTAATAAATTTTCTTTAAAGGGTAAACCATGGCTTTTGAATTACTAATGTAATAAATACTTAAATTAATGTTACGGGACTGAAACGGTACCAGAAATCAAAGTTGGAAAGTAAGTAACGAGTTATAAACACTTATTAAAATTAAAATACCATGGGAAAAAATCAATCAAAATGTTTCAAAAAAAATAACTCGTTACAGTATCTCCATAACTGATTGATTTACAGGATTTGGGTTAGGGTTAAATAGTAGAAAATTTTGTTGGATTTAAAAAGGAAAAGAACAAAAATATCGAAAAATACTTCCTTAATATATATATATATATATATATATATATATATATATTTCAAAAACTGAAATAAAAGCAAAAAATGTGAGGTTTCTTTAGTACCACGGGAGTAGCACAGGGTTTTGAGGGTTGCAAAATTGGACATAAATTAATGTTAAGGGTCCTAACAATATATAAAAAATTCGTAGATACATGCGCGTTTGCAATGTGGGATGTCTTGGATGACTGGCCTATTCATTAAAATCCGCTGTATATTCTTCTTACCCATTATCCGTGATCAGATGTCAGCGACCTTACTATGTATATTATTGGCTCCTAAATTTTCACTGCGAATGATTTCTGCTATTTCACAAACAAATTTATTCCAATATATTATTGTAGTTTAGTAATGTTTAGTTCTTTTTAAACTAAAATTTAAAGAGATGTCTCACTTAGGAGAAGTTGGTCAGAAAAACGTTTCCGAAAACCGTAAACTTTTTTGGTTTTGGATGACAAGCATTAATGCTCTGCACACTACAATGGTTCGAACTAGACTTTTTATTTGAAAGTAAACTGACCTGATTTATTATTTACATACACAAATAAAATTATTTTGAATCCTAATATTATGTAAACAATAAATCTGAAGTACGATTTTTTACCCACCTCATCTTCTTCGTCGTCTTCTTCTTCATGTTTTTGATCATTCAATTTTTTCCTACTATTCGAATAGTTTTCCAGCTGCTCCTTGGTCATGCTTTTTAAGAATTTTTCAAAATCTAGAATGTATGCTCTCTTCTTATCCACTAACTCATCTTCATATTTCTTCTTTTCTTCGGCACTCAACGCTTTCCATGCTTGAGAAGCTGATCCCTCTCCTTTATACAACTTAGCAAAATATCTGAAGGAGGAACTAAAAAAATAATTAATATAAAAATCACACATTTTTTTCATTATTTGATGTTTAGCAAGCAAACCTTTGTCGAGTGAACATCGCGCAAATCGTTTTGTTATAGTTATCTTATTGTTATTTTACAGTAACAGTGGCACAATGGCGAGATGATATCGGAGGACAAAGTCATCAAAGTTATGGTAATAAAAATATGTCTCAGTAAACTCTCCAAACCTTGCTTATCTTGAAATTCAATGAAAAGAAGCCTCGAATGAAATGAACAGTTAGAATACAAAGCCAAAAATATCCTATAGTTCGGTAAATTACGAAGAGAAATAAATTGTGAACATAGAAACAGCCTGGGTTCTGCCGAAGTGAAAGAACCATGAACCTACAGCGTCGTCAGAAATATGAAAAATAAACAGTAATGTTAAAAATTATAAAGAGTTACAACAAATTTTATATGAGAAAAACAATAATTGTAATGCAACTATGATGAACGATACTCAAATTGAAATGAACGTAGATACAGCTGATGCAATTACTAAAACCATAATAATATGCACTGAGAGCAGACCTCGTGTCCCATCAAGGGTAGCAATGGAGTGCCATCAATCATTAACCTACGCTTCAGATAAAAATAACATTGCCTTAAGGTGGGTTAAAGGGCACAATCAAATCAAATACAACCGCATTGCGGACAGACTGAAGAGCTTACGAATATTAGGACCCGATGACTCTTCCGGCCTGTCGACAACAGCAATCGCGGAAATAGTCAAACGACACTCCCATGGCCAATTGGTGAAACGATGGTAAAAAATGCAAGGATCCAGAATTGCCAAGGAAACCCATGGGACCATTGACGGGTCAACGCCAAAGAAATGTTTGGTGATCTCCAGGTCGAACCTACGGTTGGTTGTGTGGTTCCTAACTGATCACTGCTAACTACGAAAACACCTCTATACTATGAGGCTAATAGGCACAACAACATGCAGAAAATGTAAAAGAGAAGACGAAACCGCGGAACACGTCATATGTGAGTGGCCAGAGTTATCGCCAATAATAGAGTATGCGTTAGGCGAGTCTTGGCCTACACCTGCCCATATAAGGAACATGACCCCAGGCGACTTGTCTACCTTCCTAGGATTGACAAGATGGACGATAAGTTAAATGGAACAACTCCTGGGAGGATGTAAATGGGCCAGCTATGGCCTAAGTGCTGTGGGTCCAACTCACCCTCCCAAGTCTAGAGAGATCCCTAATTGCAATTTTATTTTTATTAAAAAGATTTTTGCATGTTCATTATAAAAATAGTAAACTCGTACCACAATAACTTTTTGAAGTACTCGTGCTTTGCGTACCGAACCGCACTCGTAGTACAAAATGAGTCATTGTGATACTTATTTTACAATATTCTATTGTGTCCAACAATACTAAAGAAGGAAAACATCATGCACAAATAACTAAACTAAACCAAGTGCCGCCTCAACAAACTAAGATTTAACAGTGAAGCAGATGATGTGCAATATGATGGAGATGATAAATAAAATAAAAGACAGATTAGAAAGAGTCGTAGCCAAAGTCACAGTGGCTATACCAAATAGGAAAAATCAACTTAAAAAGACCTAAGCTACTTGGTATGTTAATAATGTCCTAAGCAGAAAAGAAGAACTAAAAGTATTCTGAAATATCAACAGTATATACATTTGTATATCAAAAACGCATCTAATTACACAATAATATTTGAGAATAAATGGATATAAAATGTATCACACTATCCACCCTGAGAATCAAGCTAGAGGAGGAAATGCAATTATTATAAAAAAAGCCATACAATATAATGATGATACTCCTATTCAAACTCAGGAAATTCAACTGACAGTGGTATGTATGAAATTCAACTGACAGTGGTATGTATGAAATTTATCAGACAAAACTTAAATATAGGAGCAGCACATTTTTCTTAAAAAGAAGGATTACAAAGCTATTCAGGAAAACGGAAACAATTTTAATTCCACAGGTAAGCCGACTTATTGGCCCACTGATAAAAAAATGTCTGATCTATTAAATGTCTTTAAATTTAGAATCAACAAACTTCATAAAAAAGGATAGTCTTGATTGAGAATTACATCATTCGGCAGTTTGACTAACAATCAGTGATAGGATAATTAAAACAAAAACTAGACCTACCTTAGTTAATAAAACCAGGGACTTGGAAAGTTTTAAAACCGAGCTAGAGGAAAATATCAACTTAACTGTTAACATGAGAAATAAATACCAGTTAGAAGAAATACACAAATTCACAAAACTACTACAAACATCAGCACACTCTAATGCAGAAGACAGCACATAACCGAAGGGATAAACTACCCAATTGAAATTAGACAGTTAGTAAAAGCAAAGCTAGAAGAAGATGGCAACAGTCATAGGATCATCGAATTTAGGATAGAAGGAAATACCACCTCGATTCCTACAATCCGAAATCTTAGAAATACTGATTGGTCTCTCTTTACAAGACCAATCTGAAGGACAATTTGGAACAAGTCGAAGTGAATGGGGTAAATCACCTGCACTACGACCTGGAACAAAGAGTCGAACAGATCAGTGAGGCAATAATGGAAGCTTTTCATTCCAGTTGCACACTTCCAAAAGCTCGTTCAGAAAAGGACGCTCGTTGGTGGAATGAGAACCTGTCAAACCTCAGAAAAGAGGTCCGTCGGCTGTTTAATAGAGCCAAATGTGACGGTAATTGGCAGAGGTACACTGAGAAGCTTACTCAGTACAATAAAGAGATTAGGAAGGCCTAAAGGCTTAATTTTCAAGCCTTTTGCGAAAAGATCACTTCCACTCACAGAGCGGCCAGACTACAAAAGGTCATGGCAAATGGGGGAACTAACCCCACAATGTCGCTGAAAAAGCCAGATGGATCATACACGGAAGGTGAAGAGGAACGATCGATTCTTCTTCTTAGAACCCACTTTCTACGTAGTGAACCAGCAACAAGCACTGAAATAGCAATGAATTACACCAAAAAATCCCTCAAGGAAGATTGGGACATTGCTAAGAAAATATTTACCAGACAACGGTTGGAATGGGCAATAAGTACCTTTCAACCATATAAATCACCAGGAGTGGATGGAATATTTCCAGCACGCCTGCAGCAAGGGATAGAGGAGATTCTTCCTCACCTGCTGAAAATTACAAGAAGCAGTCTAGCAGTGGGTCTAATACCTAGAAAATGGAGAAGGGCAAGGGTAACCTTCATACCAAAAATAGGGAAAAAAGATGGGACTGATCCCCGATCTTTTAGACCCATCTGTCCAACATCGTTCCAACTCAAAACGATGGAGAAAGTAGTGGATAACACAGTGGACAACAAAGAAATCGCAATGTGCGCATTCCTGGATATATCTGGGGCCTTTGACAATACAACTCATGTGTCAGTCAAAGAAGCACTAAAAAGGCGAGGAGTAAATGAAACCATTGTAAAATGGATGTATGAGTTGTTGACGACGAGGATAGCTGAGACAACCACCTCAGTTAAAGCCACTCGGGGGACACCTCAATGAGGAGTGATATCTCCCCTTCTATGAAGCCTCGTAGTAGATGAGTTGCTCTACAGGCTAACGGAGCTTGGCTTCGAATGTATAGGCTATGCTGATGACATAGTTCTAATAGTCAGAGGCAAGTTCGAGAACACCTTGCGTGATTTATTACAAAAGGGCCTCAGAATCATTGAGCAATGGTGCTTGTCAGTGGGGCTTTACATTAACCCAAACAAGACCATAGTAATTCCATTTACCCGGAAAAGAACACTTCCAGCCATGAAACCCATATCCTTAAACGGGGAAATCATAGAATGGAAATAAGAAGTTAAATATCTAGGGATAACCCTAGACAGTAAGCTTCTGTGGAATAAGCATGTTGAAATAACTGCTAGTAAAGCAATAAGAGCTTTGATTGTGTGCAGAAATCTAGCTGGTAAGAGGTGGGACTGTAACCAAAAAATACTGCGATGGATGTACACCATGATTGTGAGACCAGCAATTACGTATGGGGCAATAGTTTGGCATACAAAAGCAAGTCAGTACAGCACGAGGAAGACCCTCGACAAAGTTCAAAGGCTTGCCTGTGTGTGCATCACTGGAGCTATGAGAATGTGTCCAACTAGGGCACTTGAGATCATTAGAGATCTCACAACTCTACATTTGGTGATAGAAAGATCTGCCCAAGAGACAGTTCTTAGAATGTCTAGGGAAGGTTCAGACAATGAGAGTATTAAAAAAATCTAACAAAATACATCTCATCAGCGAATCTTCCCAGTGACGAAATGATCAAGAAAGTAAGTATCGAAAAGAATTTCACTACGATGCTAAATACGAGGAGAGACTGGGAGAGGGAATACACCACCCAAACGCTCAAAGAAAACACCATTAGATGGTATACAGATGGTTCAAAAACCACCACTGGAGCAGGCGCTGGAGTATTTGGGCCTGGCACTAGGTACTCATTATCGTTAGGCTCCTTCCCGAGCGTCTTTCAGGCAGAAATACTTGCGATTGAAAGATGCGTGGAAATGAACCTAGAAAGAAACTATCAGAAATGTGACAAATTGATCAATTCTGATAGTCAAGCAGCTATCAAAGCATTGAGCTCCCATGTCATTGACTCAAAGTTGGCATGGGAGTGTCGAATAAAACTTGATGAATTAGGCAAGAATAACAGGGTCTCTTTAGTCTGGGTTCCTGGCCACTCGGGAATCACAAGAAATGAAGAGGCCAATACACTTGCCAGGAAAGGAGCACAAACACCCTTTATTGGCCCGGAGCCTTTCTGTGGTGTAGGAAAACGCTCCTATAAGAACGAGTTTCGGAAGAAGGAGGAAACCGAAAGAGAAGCACTCTGGCGGTGCCTTCCCGGGTTGGAACAATCCAAAAAGCTCCTGCGGAACTTTGACACTGCTAGATCCAAAAAATATTTGGACCCCAGTAAAAATAATCTACATCTCCTCACGGGCTTTCTTACAGGACACTGCCGCCTTAGGAAGCACCTAATGAGAATAGGTCTAGCAGACACTGACGAGTGTAAATACTGTGTTGAGGAGGATGAAACTCCGGATCACCTAGTTCTGGAAGGCCTCGCCTAGAGAGTTCATTAGAACCCTGGACCTGGAAGGCGAGCTGTAGTAGTAGCGAGAACCCCGTTAAAATCTAATCTAATCTAGAGGAAAATATCAACTTAACTGTTAACATGATTAATAAATACCAGTTAGAAGAACTAGACAAATTCACAAAACTACTACAAACAACAGCATACTCTAATACACGAGACATAACACATAACCAAAGGGATAAACTATCCAATGGAAATTTGACAGTTAGTAAAAGAAAAGCTAGAAGAGGATGGCAACAGTCACGGGATCCAACAGACAAAATTACATTAAATAATAAAACACAAATACTAAAAGATTACATAGGAATCAGTCGGCTCTTATTTTCAAAATCTCACTGAGGAAGCGTTCTCCCTCTGGAAAGCTACCAAGGAAATTAAAAACCAGATAACATATATACTCTCTATCAGAAATGGAATGGGAACATGGGCGACAGATAACAAACAGAAAGCAGATTTGTTTACTGAACATATGAAGAATTATTTTAAACAAAATAAAATAGACAACAATAATAACTTACCTGAAGTTAACAATAAATTGCTGGGTAATATTAGTCACCCCTAAAGAAGTGCAAGATGAAAATATTAACCCCAACAAAGCACCAGGATTTGATTTGATAACTAGAGAAAATCTGAAACAACTACCTCAAAAACGTATAGTTATGCACAAAGCATTTCGATTAAGACACGTACCTGCTGGCTGGAAAGTGGCAGAAGTAATAATGATACCTCAACCAGGTAAACCGGTACATGAAGTCAAATCCTACGCCCCATTTCCTTACTTACATGCATATCAAAGCTATTTGAAAAATTAATATTAAAAAGAATAAAACCTCTGACAGAAACACAAAACATTATTCCCAACTTCCAGTATGTTTTTCAACAAAATCAGTGAATCAGGTACACCGACGTTGCAGAAGAAAAACAAGTCTACTCTGTGTGGCATAAAGGCTTGATCTATAAATTAAACAAGATGATGTCGAAAAAATATGTGGAAATATTTGCGCCTTATATAGAATATTTAAAAAAAGTTGGCCACGTTGCTAGGATAGGTAGAACACTGCAAAATAAATTGTGTTTGCTCAGTAAAAAATTTTCGAAGCGGCATCCGTCTTCAAGAAACAAGGTATTGAAAAAAGAATTCGTATACAAATTTTTTACGGTTATGTCGAAAATAGCGGCTACATTGTAATGAAATTTTCTACGAACATGTTTTGAAAGCTGACGGATCGCATAACTTTATTTTTACATCTGCCGCTCACAGAGGGCACTAGTTACATGGTTTGTCCCGAGTAGTTTTAAACATATCTTTTTTGAGGCTAAATTTTTTAGCCCAAATTTTAAGTGAACTCAAACATCATTCAATTTTACACCAAAAAGGTACTCTTTGTAATACTCGATACTGTGTACAGTTTTCGGAATATTTTGATTTGAAAATGATAAAGTGCTTATTTAAAGTATTTTTAAAAAACAATTACTTATTTATTAAAAATCAAAAATAATAACATTCTTCTAATGTTGAAGTTATTAATTAAATAAAGAATCGCATGAAGAAAATTAAATTGAATTTAACTAAAATAATGAAATTTTCAATCAGTTGGAATTAGTGTTCAAAGTGCCTTCCATTAAAACAGTTTAGGGTTCGTCGCATACCTCAAAATGGTTTTGCCTGAGTTAGCTATGGAAAACTGACATTTTTTGATAGTTAAGACAGTTTTTACTAAGAGGTAATGGTTTTAAAAAATGCTTTATACCAGCATTAGTTATTACTTCATCATTTTCAAATGAAGATATTCCCAAAAAGGTAGACAATATCGAGTTTTACTAAGAGTACCTTTTTAGTGTAAAATTGAATGTTTGAGTTCACATAAAATTTGGGCTAGAAAATTTAACCAAAAAAATTATATGTTCAAAACTACTCGGTAGAAACCCTGTAACTAGCGCCCTCTGTGAGAGACAGATATGCAAATAAATTTATGCGATCCGTCAGCTTCCAAAACATATTCGAAGAAAATTTCATTACAATGTTGCCAGCAGTTTCAACATAATCGTAAAAAATGAGTATAAAAATTAATTTTTCAATATCCTGTATCTTGAAAATAGATGCCGTTACGAAACATTTTTACTGAGCGAACCCAACTTATTTTGCAGTGTTTTACCTATACTAGCAGCGGGCCACCTTTTTTTGAAACATCCTGTATATCAGAAAGATTGTTTATAGTTAAACACGAAAATCAATACAAATAGAAGCCGGTGTGTCCCAGGGAAGTATATAGGAGCCCATTCTTCATCTTTTGTTCATTACTGATATCCCACAGATCGAAGGAACAGTAATAGCTACATTTGCCTATGACACTGCATTACTAACTGTGGTATCAAGTCAGACTGCATCAAATCCAAAACTACAAAATACTAGCAATTTAATTTATGAATGCCAAATACTTAAGCATGTCTTTAGATGTGAAACTGAGATGGAAAGAACATGTTAAAAAATGAGCTGAATTAGATTTAAGATACAGACAATATTACTGGTTATTAGGCAGACAATCTAAATTGTCGATATATAACAAAATTTTAATATACAGTCAGATACTGAAACCAGTGTGGCTCTACAGAATTCAACTGTGGGGATGCACGAAGGACATTAATATAAAAACCATTCAAACTTCCCATAACAAAGTATTGCGTAATATGGTAAATGCTCCCTGCTATATTTCAAATAAGGGTCTTCATTGAGATTTAGGTATCCCGACAGTCAAGGAAGAAGTAGAAAGGTTTGCTGGTAAGTCAACTCTGAAGTTCTCATGCAGTACGAAGGAGCAACAAGAAGAGACGCAAGCCATCAGACCTTGTGTAGTGTGACTAGTGTAATAGCAGAGCACAGTGCGTGTGTGGAATGTTTAGCAATAGGAATATTGAAAAGAAGCAAGACATCAGACATTGGGTAGTGTAATAGGGACAGGAGCAACTAGAAGACAACAGATGGACTTTAGACCTTAAGTGATACGCAAAAAAAATGTATGTTCAGTTTAGTCAAAGTATCTGTCATTAAATTTTAAGTACCTAGTTATTTGTAATGAGTATTATGAAACCATACAAAAATTGCCAGAACATTTTTGTAGCTCATAATTGTTGACAGATTGCTATAAATATTTATGAAAAATAGTATAATTTTTCTCATTTCATGAGAATTGAAATTTTCACAAAATGAAGAAAATCTATATAAAACATATTGTCTTTTTATTTAAACAGTTTATCCTGCTGGGAGGGATAAATTTATATATACGGTATATTAACATACTCTTAATTCGTTTACGCAGTTAACGATTCAACTAATTTATATTAAATACACTGTATATCTACTTACACTTGATTTATATAAATACTTCACAACTAATTTATATTTCAAATATACTATTGACTACTCGCTACCAGATTAAACTATAAACTGTCTTACGGCCGCTAGACCCTCGCTTTATGTATTAAATTCCCTTCTAGAAAATTCGATTCAAAAAACGACCATCCTTCTTAGAAGTGTCCCAACAAAACAATCATAAAAACAAAAGAAATTCAATGCGCATTCTCCAAAATTTGAACTCGATAATGTTCGATTAGACATTGCCGGCTTCGAAGACTACACCGGTGTGCGATTTCTTAACATTGTCCCCTCCTTAATAGGAAGTTCCCCCTGGGACTTCTGTGTAACAGGGACTGAATGTTTAAATCCACAACTGGACCCATTTCTACACTTTCTGGCCACATGGAAATAATAAAGCACCTTCTTCATCGTTCATGTACGTAACGACTCGTCAATCCAACTGATTGCTCGCTATCTTAGGCATAGCCAGTTTCTTCACGTTGGATTCCAACACATGGTCTCAAAGACTTCGAAGCACTTCCCACACATCCCGGTAGGTGCATCGATCTTAAAATTCATTCTTGATTACCAGATAGAAGATGTACCACGAATTGTGTTTGAGTCTCAGTGTCTTGCCAGGGGCTGGAATCTGATCTTCCAGGTTTTATAATTGCCTAAACTTCTTTCGAAAGATGGTTGCCAACCCTCGTAGCACAAGTCGTACATTTCTTACAGCAGTACTTCACATCGTCGAAGCTGTCCATCCACTAAAACCTTTCATTGACTCGGTGAAGGATTTTCTTCACCCCGAGATGACCTACTGATGGAATGTCGTGTAACTTCCTCAGTACCTCAGCTACTCTCGTTCTCGAGATAACTAGCTATCTTCTCTTCTCGAAACCATCGTCGTTTTTAAGGATTATTTTCAACAGGCTTTCTTCCAGGATAAGGGAGTTCCACTGAGCCCAATATGAGTTGAGTGTCAGTGAAAATCTTGGCACTTCTAGCTAGGTAGGTAGCCGATTTTCTTACTTCCATTGCCGGATCATCTTTAGGTGAAGATCACTCTCCTGATCTTCTCTGATCCTGGTGGGTGACCATTCTTCATCGATCATTGTAATTCTTGAAACTCTGCATCTTCCTTAGAATCCGCCTTGTTGTAGTGGGAACTGTCTGCTGGCCACGGACGTCTAGACAGGGAGTTGGCATTTCGAAGACTCACACCAGCTCGATATTCGGCCCTGACTAGAAATATCGTTCTTCATAGCAGAAATATTGTTCTTCATGGTTGAAATCTTCTCGTCCATATTAACAGAAATATCATTCTTCATAGTTGAAATCTTCTCGTCCATATTCGCCGAAATTGATGGAGATTAAGGTGGAAGCCTCGTCTCTGAATAAAAATGTTTCTGGATCCAAGCCGTCACTTTCCAGTGGCATTTTGAGACTTTCTATTAATTCATTCTTCTTTCCGGACGTTTCCAACTCGCGATTTTCCAATTCTGCTTTTAGTTCCGCCACTTTCAGGTCACTTAGTATCTTAGCCATTTTTACGTACCTATTTATTATATTATCTCACTTCTGACAACAATGTAATGTTTTTCTTATTTATTTGAATAGTTTATCCTGCTGGGAGGGATAAATTTATACACAGTGTATATTAACTTATTCTTAATTCATTTACATACTTAACTATTCAACTAATTTATATTAAATACACTTACATTTACTTACACTTAATTTATGTAAATACTTCACTACTAATTTATATTTCAAATATACTATTCACTACCAGATTAAACTAAAAACTGACTTAGGATCACTAGACCGTCGCCTTTATACATTAAATTCCCTTCTCGAAAATTCATTTTAGGCAAAACAACCGTCCTTCATAGAAGTGCCTCAATAAAAACAATCATAAAACAACACTCTTCTGAGAAATCCTTTCGATAATGGCCGGCTTCGAATACTTCCCCAGTGTGCAATTTCGTTCAGGGCAGCAGTCAGCAAAATAAAATTAGTGATGATGGTCGCTAACCTTCGCAAGAAGTCGGCACCTTAAGAAGAAGAAGACAATTCCAAATTTAAAAATAATTATGTTGCATACAAATTCAGTGATGAAAGGTGGAATAATCGCAAAAATAGACGATGTGTGGTCAGTGAGGCAAACTGCGGCATTTTACAATGTAAGTAAGAACTCAGTTTCAAGTTTTTTAAGATGATGTCGAAATGAGGGAAGAATTAATAGAACTCCAGGCTTAGGGCGTCCGAGAAAGTCAACTGCTGAACAGGATGCTGCTTTGATTTAAGAGCAAATCCATTTGAAACAGTAGTTCAAGTTGTTCCAGCATCCTGTCGTACGGACCGTCGCAGAGTAGCACAGTCAGAATTGAAATGCCAGGCAGCAGCAAGGAAAGTATTATTAAATAAGTCATAAAGAAACCAGAATGGGGTTTGCTTTAGAGCATGAAGGTTTGTTGGAAGTTATACATAATGCTTGGAAGGAAATAACTGAATATTGCTCCACATTATATAGATCGATGAACAGTAGATTAAGAGAAGTCATAGAGCATAATGGCGGGATTACTAAATATTAATTGTAGTTTTTTATTGAAAATTAAAAATGATTTATAGTCTGTTTCTTATTGACTGACAGCACGCGAAAAGGTCACAGATGCTAGTCAGGTAGTAAAGCATAAGCGTCACAGTTCATGTGGGGAATTTATTTACTATTTAATTGTATACCCGATCTGATATATAAAGGTAATATAAATGTAAATTCGGTTATTTAAAACAACTAACTGACCTTCATACATTTGTAGAGTGCATACAGTTAAAACAATAAATTATTTTTAAAATAATCTTGTAACGCAACTATTCTGACTGAATATTTCATTAATTATCTTGAGAATTTGAAGCAGGTCAATTCTTGGGAGACATATTAACAAACCATTTATCAATTCATTCTCCAGATAATTACTTTCTGATTTTCGAAATGTTGATAACAACATTTCCAAGAAACATTACAATAGGGTCCTACTAGGGATTGTCCCAATGACTACTTAGAAATTTTGCAGGTATATACGGTGAAACATGGTCTCGCCCAAATTTGTATAATTTGTTTTGCTAAGAGTCGCTTATGTTCCATAAGTGTTGACTGTGTTGTGAAAAATGTCTTCAGTTTTACTCCAGTAAACTGTGAGCGTGATTAGCTTACAAACGAAGACTGTAGTGTTAAATGTGCATGATGCTGTTGTACATCAAATGCCGGCTGCTACTGTTAGAAATATAGTTTCGACATGTTCCAATATGACAGGAGTTAGTGAATCTACTATTTACAGGCTTCTAAGAGAGAGGAAAAATGGAAATATATCTCCACCTAAAAAGTCAACGAATAAAACCATTTGACCTTGATGAACATATGCAAAATATAATAAGACGAAAACTACATGAATTATATTTTAAAAAAGAGATCCCAACCCTTGACAGAATTCTAAGAATGGTGAAGGAGGACGAGAATTTGCCTGACATCGGGCGAAAAACTTTGTGGAAACTAGTACACAAATTAAATTTTACTTGGGAGAAATAAAGTCGCAAATCAGTGCTAATCGACAACGAAGAAATATGTTGGAGACGCCAGTATTTACGAGATATCCGAAAATACAGACAGGAGGGAAGACAAATCTATTATCTAGATGAGACATGGCTCAATGAAGGACATTCAGTGAAAAAAATATGGCAGGACAAAAGTATTCAAATCAGTCGTCAAGCTTTCATAGAAGGTTTATCTACTGGACTGAAAACTCCTATCGGTAAAGGTCGTCGACTAATAATAACGCATATTGGATGCATCAAGGGTTCGTTGAAGGTGGTTTACTGGAGTTTCAGTCAACATCAACCAAATACTATCATGAAGAAATGACTGCAGATGTATTTTACACAAATGGTCGAATTAATTCCAAATAATGCTGTAATCGTTATGGACAATGCCACTTATCATTCGCGATTAACAGAAAATCTTCCATCTACCTCTTGGAGAAAAGCTGATATTAGAAACTATACCATTTGAAGATGATATGTTGAAAAGAGAACTTTTAAAGGTTGCTTCAGATCACAAGCTACAATTTAAAAAGTTTTGTTATTGATGAAATAGCAAAGAATTGTGGGATAACAGTGCTTCATTTGCCGCCATACCATTGTGAATTAAATGCGATAGAGTTAATATGGGCCCAAATGAAAGGTTATGTAGCTAGACATAATAAAACATTTAAAATGAAAGATGTTAATGAACTCATGAAGTACGCATTGACAACAATAACTGAAGAGAACTGGAGAGATGCTGTGAATCATGTAATTAAAGAGGAAGAGAAAATGTGGGTTTAAGATAACCTCATAGAACAAACTATAGAACCGATAGTGATCTCTCTCGACGAGTCTTCGGATGATTCTTGTATGGCCAGCGAAGAGGATGATACTATAGATTGAATTTTATATTTCCTATAAATGGTATGTTTACTTTACTTAATATACATTAATTCATTGTCAATAAATTTGAATTATGAGAATTAAACTATATTTTCTTTAATTAATTTAATTTAATAAAAATGTAACTTGTTAATAGGCCTAAACGAATGAATTTTATTTCAACTGTAATGTTGACCGAATCTAATTAAATAAGCAAAATGAACTAATATCGTAATCTCCGCCACTGCCGCACTGTTTATCCTTTTGCTGGCATTGTTCAGTTTTATTACCATATTGTATTTTGAGCTGAAACAGGGATGTACAGATAACCAATACAGACACCTACTTGTTTTGCATTAGAATTTTAGTATTTACTTGTAAAATTCTTAGGATCACTCTGTAAGAGATAATTATCTATTTTAATATTTAATGAGGCTACTGTGCTGTCAGACATTAAGAAATAGCCTTTGATATTTAATAATTAAAAACAATATTATCTATACTTTAGTGTTATTATCATTTAAATATACAACAAAACTACCCCATTTTCCCAGGAAACGGAAAAGTCACCTTCACACTAGGCAACAACAACTGTTCCATTTTTTTTTGGCCGCAACTGTACATGTAGAAAATAATGTATTTCTGAATACTTACATTGGGGGTTGTTCTGGTTCTACCAACTTCCTTGGTTTCTCCGTTATTTTTTCCGATTTTTTGTCCGAAACTTTGTTGTTTATCTTTTTCTTTTCTGGTTTAGTTTCAACCTTTCTCTTTGATGGCTTTTTAGGTTTGGACTCTTTTTTAGATTTTTCATCCTCGGATTTTCGCCTCTTGGGATGCGACTTCAGTAGCTCCAATTTTCTGTCAGCCTCTGAGAGAGTTTCTAAGTATGCAGCAAAATCTTGGTTATATTTTTCAATTTCCTATTAAATAATTTGTTTATTGGAAAGTGTGTAGTAGAAAGTGAGATCAGGGTTTACCAAAAGTGTTAAAAACACTTCATCTTTGGACAATATTTGTTTGTTGTCTCCTTTTTCAGGAAAGAAAACAATTCATGTGCACTTTGCTATTAATAGGTCAACGTGTCCATAATAGCAATTAGACTATTATTACAACAAACATTTCCAAATACCGAAAATGTATCAACAAAGAAACAAGTAGAGAAGTGCCACAGTGTGAGAAACATAAACCCTCTGTATCCAATAAAAATAATAAGAAATGCAAATGAAACATACAACAGATTATGTATTTATAATTAACGTCAGAAGTAGGCATTGGCTTAAAATGACAGTGTCAAGACAAAAATAGTAGATGTATTTAAGGTGCATACTTTGAAATTATCTCGAACTGTACAGAGTGTTGCATAACTCCGTTACAAACAAAACATACGATTTTTTAAATGTATATTATACCGAATTCGAATTGCTCACATTTTTTTGAAGCTTTTCATATAAGGTTTTATATACGTTATAGAGTCCTTTAAAAGGTATGGACACGTTTATGTGAAAATCGCAGGTAAGTCAACGCTCTGTAGCTTATTGTAGGTTGAAGAAAAAAAAAATTATTTTCCCTAACAGAGTTTCATAATGAGATGCAATATCTCCGTATTCTATTAAATTTTAATTATTCTACCGTTTGTATACAGGGTGGACGGAAACTCGATAGTGTTGGGAAAGACGGTGATTTTCCGGTAACCGGTAATACGGCGACAGTGATTTCTAAATCACCGTGATTTTAAACGGTGATTCGAATCACCGGAGTGACTGAGTATAAATAGCAAAGACAAATCAAAACTGGCGACTGGCGACGTGTACGAATATATTATTTATGCACCTCTTATCGGTTTAATTTAAAACAATAAATATAATCCTGATTGCAAATTAGCAATAATACGAAATCGAGATTGACTCTTAACTCGAAGAAAGATTAATATAAAAGGTATAACATAAAAATTGCAACTAGTTTAATATTATTTAATTCTAAATTGATAATCTCAAAAGAACATGTTGCCATATTAACTGTAAAAAATATATCAATTTTTAGGGTTTATTCATTACTTTTAAAAATAAACATGTTACATAATAATTGTCACCCTCAACAGGTGTAAAAAAATTCCAGATTTCACTGCTTTTCGCTTTTTTAGATATGTTCTAAACTGAAAAGAAAAGAAAAGTACTTTACTGTGGATTTTTTTATCTCTCTAATAACTTTTTTAAAGGATTTTATAACTTTTTATTTAAATAGACAAGCCATATTCAACTTTTTTTCTTAATAAAATGTGGCAGGATGACCCCTAAAACTTCCTTTTTGTCCCTTTTCCCATTGTCTTGTTAAAAGGACATATTAGTTTAAGACATGCCATTCAATTATCAAATCATTAATATTGTAACACGATAGTGGATTTCTTGAAATGCTTTATCAACAAACAAAGATTACAATTTACAATTCTCCTAATAACGTTTAGAATTTCTCGCCCTTACCTAGTTACTAAAATTCCTGCAAAATCCAGGACCCCTTTATATAAAGCACAAAAAGCAGAGATAAACTAAAAAAAATTAAAAACATTCTTTTTATCTAATGGCCCTTAGGCGTTCACTAAACTTATTTTAATATTTCTCCCTGAAAGAAACAAAATAATTCACAAAAAAAGCGGCACGTTTGCCCTTATCCGTATCGGGTCGGGCGGCATGTTTCATCAATATACTTATCTATACCAATTGCGGCCTTCTCATTCCTTAAAAACAAAAGTCTATATTCCAAATACCTATAATATCATATCGGCTTAAATCACCGTTTTTCTTACACCTAATATTTGTAAATAATGATATTTTATATTTTCGATTGGCGCCATCTTCCAATGCTAAAGTCGATTATCGATGATGCCGATATTGCAGTATTCGGTTGAAACTGAATCACCGATCACCGTATCTGAGAGAAATGAATAACCGGTAGCGCCAGTTATTTTACATTCACCGTTGAAATATCGTGGTTACCGATATATCAACCAAGACTAAAACTCGAGCCTTTCATTTTCTCTCTTCTTTCAAATAGAACAACCTGTATTTTTTAGCGCAAATAGAATCTTCGATCATGTAACTTTAATTTTTGTTGAGTATTCCCTATACCCAAAGTTTATAGAAACAGTTATTTTGTAATATCTATTCTAAACTATAATTATTAACCTATTAGATTAGATTAAAAAGGTCTTTATTGAGTTTTTCGCTCCCTAAAAACAAAGGTTTAGAAAATAGTATATACAATATATGAAGCTGGTGGTCTGGCGATTTTCTGTTTGTATTCTTTGAAATAAGGTGTGATTTTGGTGTTTATATGTGTTTGTATAGTATTAAGTACTTGTTCTAGATTCTTTGCTGTTGCACTCCAACCCTTATGTTATATGGACCTGCCACGTAATCATCAATTTTTGAGTAGAATTTTCTATTAATCAGATATGAATGTATAATTTTTGTTAAATAATCCGGAAATTTTAATTTAATTACTTTATAGATTAGCCCCTCGAGCCATACGGAATCAAAAGCTTTGTGACCACGATTGATTTTCGTTTTTGCTGAAATTCCTCACGGATGTAGTTTATCAGTCGAATAATTTGAGCCACCGTACTATGTCCGCTTCTGAAACCGTATTGTTCGGGGGGGGATGATATGATTTTTATTTACTAGTATATGCAGTCTTTTTAGTATTATTCTGTCTATCACCTTTGCAATGTTATTTAAGAGGGAAATTGGTCTATAGCTATCCACATAACTAGGTTGTTCGTTAGCTTTGACGATCGGTATGATGTTGGAAATCTTGAGCATATCGGGATAATGTCCAGTTTTGATTATGTAATTCGTTATATATGTTAACTGGACAATAGCTTTTTTCGGACCTATTATGTGAAAGCAATAAACGTTGAATGTAACAAAAAATCTAAATAATAATAGATTTCAATAAATTATCCATTCTTAACAAAACAAGTCATCAAAAATATAATCCTAACTGTAATATTAAACTAAATATTCAAAGTGTTCACCGTTAACATCAATGCAATGCTGAAGTCTAAGTTCAAATAATGGACTAACATTTCTCAGCATAAAAACGTTAACAAATCGAAATACCGCTCTGATTCTCTCGTT
Organism: Galeruca laticollis; assembly: GCA_963921935.1. Lineage (NCBI taxonomy): Eukaryota > Metazoa > Arthropoda > Insecta > Coleoptera > Chrysomelidae > Galeruca > Galeruca laticollis. The sequence continues at coordinate 180,973,270 of OY998180.1, forward strand.
AATGTCCTCTCTAGTAGTCGGGGGAGTTTTATAAACCTCATTTTTTATAAAACCCCAAAGAAAGAAATCCATTTTTATTTTTAACAGAGAGACCTAGTTGGCCAATCAGTTGGGCACCCTCTTCCGATCCATCTGTTTTGGAATTCGGTATTGAGATGATCTTGTATAGGCGCAGTATTATGAACAGGCGCACCATCAGGCAAATATCACAGTTGTCGTCGAATATCGAGTGGATCTTCTTCTATTAAAACTGGCAGGTGATTCTGGAAGAAAATTTAAATAAACCGCACCAGTTACTATTTCAACAAAGAAGTATGGTCCTATCACATGATCACCTACAATTCCGCCCCAAACATTCAATGACCACCTCCATTGGCTATTACAGGTTGAGACAACATTTGGATTAGAAGTTGGATAAATTATGTCTATTTATACATCCATTTTTATGAAAAGCCGCCTCATCTGCAAAAAGCACAAAATCAAAAAAAATTCTCTGGCGATTGATTTTAAATTGGGCCCATTTACAAAACGTTACTATTCTTTGATAATCACAGTGAAGTAACTTTTAATGAAGTTGGATATGATAGGGGATGCATTTTATGTTTTTTAAGGATTCTTTGAACCATGCTATGACTTATGTCTTGCTGTTGTGAAATATTTCTCACACTTGTATGAGGATTCTCTGCAATACTTAGCATAGCTTTCATTTCATTTTCATCAGTTAAGGCTGTTTTTGCTACGTCTTTTTTTTGTATTTTACTTCACCAGTGCGATTGAAACGATCCATTAGTTTTTCAAATGCTCTTTTCTTGGGTGCCTTCCGGTCTGGAAATCTTTCGACGATAAACTTTAGATGCAAGCAAACAATTTTTGTTACATTCACCCAATACCCAAATCATGTCCACCATTTCTTGAGTAGAAAAATGTACACTATTTATCCTCAATAATTGTTACTTTATTTAAGAAAACTATAAAATACAGGCGACACTTAATTACTGCTATTTTTAAGAAATAAAATATAACGACTGACGTTTATGTCAAATGTTGTCAACGCTTACTGAGAAAATGTAATGGTTTACAGCATTACATTGATATTAACAGTGAACACTTTGAACATTTATTTTAATATTACGGTTAGGATTATACTTTGGTTGACTTGTTTTGTTTAGAATAAGTAGTTTATTACGATTTATTATTGTTTACGATTTTTTGTTATATTCAACATTTATTGCTTTCACATAATAGGTTAATAATTATGGTTTACAATAGATATCACAGAATAACTCTGTTTTCATAAAATGTTAACAAAAATTAAAGTTACATGATCGAAAATTCTATTTGCACTAAAAAAATACAGGGTGTTGCATTTGAAAGAAGAGAGAAAATGAAAGGTTCGAGTTTCCGTCCACCCTGTATACAAAAGGGAAAATAATTAAAATTTAATAGAATACGGAGATATTGCATCACGTTACAAAACTCTGTTAGGGAAAATAATTTTTTTTAACGTACAATAAACTATGGAGCGTTGATTTACCTACGATTTTCACATAAACCTTTTGAAGGACTTTGTATAACGTAAATTGAACACAGTGTTCCATCTGAAACACATTGGGGTCGAGGGGTCTGTGCCCTCTCGCAATCGACGTAAAGTTGAAAGGGAGAGGGAGGCGGAGCCCAGGGAATAGGTTTTGCACGGAGAGTCCTAGAACATTGCACCTCCTTAAACTGTCCCAGGACCGCTGGGTATTCCCAAGATGATTGGGAGTGTGTGATCTTAGATTACACCATTCAGGTGGTGGCCCAGTTGTAACTGAACTCAGCGGATCTAGACCGGGAGGTCTATAAACATCCCCCAACCCAAGGTGTCAAGCGACCCGTGCCAATGGGTGCATGGCGGTGGAGGAGCACCGTCGCTAACGGAGCCTCTGGGAAACAGGGCGACCTCCCAGAGTATTAGCCTTATTCCCCCAAACGAGTCACTGGGGGAATGGACCGCACTAACCCGGTACTCGTGGTAACATATGGATGACCCGATACTAAAACAAAAAACTCCTGAATCGGAATGTGGCCAAGACACCGCAGGCATTCCTATTCAGTTACCAACAAACAACAATTCTCCTACAGCAATGGAGGAGGACAAGTTGCTAAGTTCTGGGGAGGAGGGCAACACCTCAAAGAACCCAGGTAGGCAGTCGCCAAAGGGAGAACCAAAAAAGAGGCTCTCTAGAGGCGAACTGAGACGTCTAAGGAGAGAAAAAGCCCTCGCTAAAGGCGAGAGGATTCTCTCCAGAAAAGAAAGACAGTTGGCGTAGATGGAGAAGCATGGTGCTCCGGCTGAACCACCCCTTAGCAAATCCGGTTCCTCTGGAACCCTGGGCGCGGGGGTGAAGCCGAGGCAAGGTGCGAAACCAGAAGCTCAACCGTCATCATCCAAACACGTAACTCCAGGAGGGAAAAGGTTGCACTCGCAGCGAACTCCGGAGGAATCTGTAAGGATGACAAAAATATCTAAGGCAGAGGGAAGCTCAGCGAGAACCTTAAAGGCACCTGAGTCTTTCGCCGAGAAACTGATGGTTGAAAAGATGGCAATTGTCCATGTGAACCATCCAGAAACAAGGCTGGACAAAGAGACAGCCTTAAAAATCAAAATGGAGCTGGGGAGATGTGTCCTATGGGGCGAAGACGTCATAATATTCAGCTGCCACCCTGAGAACGGTGCAGTAGTTGTAGGCTGCGCAAATTCTATCACAAAGGTATGGTTAGAAGCCCAGTTCAAGCAGCTGAATCCGTTTGGCGAGATTCAGCTGAGACTGGGCCCGGCCAAAAAACTTGTGAAGATGTGCAAAGTCACAACTTTTGTACCACGATCCACGGGAACGGAGACCAAGGAAGAGTGATGCTTGGTCTAAAGAGCCAGAGTGGATTAAACACCAGGCACTGGACAGAAGGACAGTTCCTAGTCATCCACATTGACGACGAATCCCTACAGAAGCTGAGGAAACTTGGTATATGCCCATTCGTGGGAGCAGAAAGAGTTCTCTTCAAGTTGCAGGGGGGATCTCATAAGGGTAGCAATGATGACCGCAGTGCTGCAAATCAACCTGCATCACAGTAGTGCGGCAACGGCGACGCTCTGCCAGAAGATCCTGGCTGATGACATAGGAGTGGTTCTTATTCAAGAACCATGGACCGTCAAAGGCAGAGTAATGGGAATGAGCGCTGCGAAGGGTAAGTTAATCTACGACAATGATAATGCAAACCCAAGGGCATGTATTTTTATCAGGAATAATATCAAAATGTTGAAAATAACGGATTTATGTTCTAGGGACACTGCCGTGACTGAGGTACACCTGCAGGCAGGTGATGGAAACATCAGAATCCTGCTTGCATCAGTGTATCTGCCATACGATTCCACAGAAGCACCTCCATCCATGGAAATGAGGAGGATAGTGGAACACGGATCCGAGACGGGGAAGCATCTCATCTTGGGAATGGACGTCAATGCCCACCATCTGGCCTGGGGGAGCTCCAATACCAATAAACGGGGTGAGTACCTTATTGATTACCTAATAGAGTCGAATCTAACTTCATTGAATCAGGGCCGCAAGCCAACTTTCCAACAAAGAAGGGGGAATTTGCTTAGGGAGGAGGTTCTGGACATAACTTTGGCCGGCCACTTTGTGGCTAGCAAAATTAAGGGCTGGGAGGTATTAGACGAAGCCTCAGCGTCGGATCACAATTACATATCCTTTACTATTAAGTCGACCTATAAAAAAGAGACTTATAGAAACCCAAGGAATACAGATTGGGAAGCATTTCGGAAGAAATTGGAAACCAATCTAGCCTCACTTGACCCAGTCTCAGGGCAAGGGGTTGAGAGAATGACTTGTGACATTAACAATACCATAATGAACCGAGACCTGCCCTGAGACGGTCAGAACGACCAACAGAAATGCACGTTGGTGGAACAGGAAGCTCGAATCGATGAGAAGGAACGTTCGAAGGCTGTACAATCAGTGCAAACGCACAGGAAATTGGGACAGTCATACGAAGGCGCTCACTGAATTCAATAAAGCAGTGAGGAAAGCCAAGTGAATCTCATGGAGAAATTTCTGTCGGGACATTGAAAGTGTCTCTGACTGTGCAAAACTCCACAGGGTCATGGCTCAAAATCCAGTTAACACTCCAGAGACCGTACTCAAAGAAGACGGCTCACACACTGATGGACCGGAGGAGACACTGGCAGTAATGCTCAGTACGCACTTCCCGGGATCCACCGAAATACAAGTCGAAGCAACGAGCGAAGTCAGAGAAGAACGGCAAGTTGCCCGCGGTCTGGCAACTCGTGATAGCTGGACTTGTGCAAAGTCCATAGTCACATATGGGTCTGTGACATGGGCTATTCAATCTTTCAATCCCTTCAAGGCGCCTGGAATGGACGGAATTTACCCAGTACTACTCGAAAAAAGCGCCGACATAATAATAACTCCAAGACTTGTGAATTTGTTCAGACTAAGCCTAGCTACAGGAGTTATACCTACGGTGTGGGAAATCTCCAAGGTGGTATTCATACCAAAGCCTGGAAGACCCTCTTACGATACTGCAAAGGCTCATCGTAAGATAAGTCTCTTGTCATTTCTTCTTAAGACATTAGAGAAGGTGATAGATAGGCATTTGAGGGTCACGGTGCTGGGCGACAAGCCGCTGCACCCCAATCAACATGCCTACAAAAGTGTGAAACAGCCTTGCATAGCTTGGTGAGGAAGATAGAGCAAGTCATTACTTACAAAGAAGTTGCACTGGCTGTGTTCCTTGATATCGAAGGAGCATTTGACAATACGAGCACTCGCTCAATATTGTCAAAGCTGGAATCCAGAGGCACAGACAGGACAATCACCCGATGGATAGAGAACATGCTAAGCAGCAGGAGAGCATAAACATCCCTGTGAGGTGTCACAAGAGAGGTGAATTCAGAAAGAGGATGCCCACAGGGAGGCGTTCTGTCACCAAAGCTGTGGAATCTGGTAGTCGACGACCTTCTTGTCTCACTAAACGAGCAGGGGTGGTATGCTCAAGGATATGCTGACGACATCATCATTCTAATACGGGGAAAACACGTGGACATCTGCCTGGAACTAATGCAGAGGGCAATGTCCGTAGTGGAGAGATGGTGTGATGCGGAGGGATTGTCTGTCAATCCCTCGAAAACCATCATAGTACCATTTACAAAACAGCGAATCGCAGAGATTACTAGTGCTCCAAAACTCTTCTGCAACCAGATAAAGGTTGCCAGGGAGGCAAAATATCTAGGAATCCGGTTAGATGACAAGCTAACCTGGAGCAGCCATCTAGCGAGCATCACAAGCCGTTTTCACATTCCGTTAATGACGAGACGAGCAATTGGGTGCACCTGGGGACTGGGGGTAAACTGGTTGTACACCAGAGTAATCAGACCAATGATGGTGTATGGTGCGATCGCATGGTGGCCTAAAGTTCAGCAAAGCACAGCCGCCAAAACGCTTTCTAAAGTGCAGCGAGCTGCGTGTCTGAGCATTACAGGCGCCATGAAGGGCACCCCAACCGCAGCATTGGAAATACTGCTAAACATCCCCCCATTAGATCTCTATATACAGGCTAAAATGGCTGCATACAGAATGCAGTGCTGGCAACTGGTGCAAGCACCATGCTATGAAACATACTAAAATACACGACACCATGAGGTGCGACATAATCGAAATGACACCTGACAGAATGCCCAAGGTCGTGGAAACTGAGATACCATATCGTGTCAACTTGAGTGGCAGATCCGAATGGGCCCAGGGAGAACCTCAACACATGTTGAACAGTATCACCTGGTACACCGACGGGTCAAAGACCCTAACGGGTACAGGAGAAGGCGTTTACGGCGTCAGACCCAGGCAAAGCATAAGTGTTTGCCTTGGCAAAATGACGACCGTATTTCAAGCAGAAATAGCTGCACTAATCGAATGCGGCAGAACATGCATAGCCAGGAAATATAACAAAAAGACCATCTATGTGAACACGGACAGTCGGGCGGCCCTTTTGGCCTTAGCAAGCCACAGCTATACGTCGAAGATAGTGTGGGACTGTCACAATATCTTGAAAACCTTGGCAAAAGACAATAGAGTAATTCTTACTAGGGTGCCAAGCCATACAGGGGTAGCTGGAAATGAGGGAGCTGATAAGTGTGCCGTATGAAAAACTGTTTCCAACTGGGTGTTGTTTGAACACCAAAAGCGCTGGAACAGAATCACGGGACATGCTCAGTCCAAAAGAATGCTAAAAGGACCATCGAGTTCCTACACAGCAAATGCTTTTAGACTGGGTAGGGAAGAGCTGCGAAAAGTGGTAGGATTCATAACTGGCCACTGGATATTCAACGCACACCTAGTGAAAATGGGGATTGAAATAACAAATCTCATTTGCAGGATGTGCGGAGAAGTAGAAGAAACCGCAAAGCATGTGGTCTTCGATTGCCCTGCCCTGTGCAGAATGCGAGCCTCCTGTCTAGATATCTTCCTAGGCACAAATCAGGAGGGAATGCAGGAAAACATAATCTGACGAATCTCAATGTTCGCTAAGAATTTAGGATGGGACTCTGCTTAATACCTGTGAGTGGGGGGTGCACAATAAGCCAATCAATGGCTGAGCGGCAACAATTAGGGCACCTGAACCCAACCCCCTTGTGACTAAAAAAAAATCTGAGACACTAACGCAACATTTTTTTTCTGAACATAGTAATAGTCGTAACAAGGAACATACTGATAGTGGTAATGGTACGTTTTTTATGGCGAATTTTCATTCACATTCTATAAAGTATTTTTTATACTTGGACTTAGGTATAGCTAAGGAAGTGCTCTCGACATCAAATAATTCCTTATCTGACGAGCTAAATATTCGAATGCCAGAGTCGTTAGAGGATGTACACAAGGGAGTTGTTCATATTCAATCTGAAACAGTAACGCAACATTTTTCTGCTGAACATAGTAATAGTCGTGGAATTGGTAAGTTTGGTTGCGAATTTTCTTTTAAATCCTATAAAATACTTTTTATACCTCGTTATAGAAGCTAGGAGAAACTACAAGAAAAGTAAAACCTCGACGAACACATTGAGCTTATTTTTCAGAAAGAACATCATACTGATTTTGCAAATTTCAACTTAAATTTAAATAACAAATTGAAAAAATGTATTATAGATTATGGCCCTTGTAGACAAAAAGGTCCATACTCACTCAATATAAAGAAAAGACACTTTTACGGAACTTGATTAGAGTACCATTACGAAAAATGGTCACACTTTACAGTTAAATTGGCTATGCTATTCGCCTTAGAAAAATTCTGTATTTTGTCAGCCTTGTTGGCTTTTTGTTCAGCAAAGATCTAACTGGACAGATACTGGTATATCAGATTGGCATGGACTATCAAAAAAAATCAAATCCATTTGACTTCAGAATTACACCTATCGTCTCGTTTTATTTACGATCAATGGAAGAAAAATCTTTGCATTAACAGACAAGGAAATTAAAATAGAATCAAACTTTTAGCAAGTACTTGAGAGATTAATACGTATAACATGCATGCTTTCTCTCAGTGTTCTCTTCCATTCCAAGGACATAGAGAAATATTAAGGAAGTGTATAGTGGTAATTTCTTGTTAACAGTTAAACTCCTCAGCCAATATGATCACATATTACAGCAAGTACTGAAGAAACAGACAAAAAAAAATAGTGGGCAAATTTCACAATTAACAATTAAGGAATCTTTTCTGGGTTTTACAAAATTAGAGAAACAAGATGCTAGTACCATGGTTGACCATATCGTGGAATCACTTCAAAAATTGAATATTGACATTAAAAAATGTAGGGGTTATGACGGCGCTATTTTAATGAGTGGCGCTTATACGGGATTGCAGAAAAGAATCAATGACTTCAATAACTTCAATTCAGTTGTTAAAGATGCAGTAAATGGTATTAAGGAAATGATACCTTTCTTCTACACGACAAGGTATTTACAATTTTTTTGGAGTAAGTAAAAATCGATGAAACCTTCTCGCTTCCATAACAGGGGAATCAAGTGTTACTCTTAAAAAATTAAATCCTACTCGTTGGGCCTTTAGAGTGAAGTCAATAGCTGCAATTAAACTATGTTACAAAGATATAATTTTGGCATTAAATAAAATAATATTATCAAATAAAAAAGGAAGACCGTGATGAAGCTTCGAGGATACTATCTGAAGTGGAAAAATTTGAATTTGTTTGTAATTTGTTAAATCAAGTTTTAAGGGGAATTAAAATATCATCAAAAATGTTGCAGTCTCCAATTATCAAATTATCAGAAGCCTAGGTTGCTTACATAATCCTTTAGATAAGCTAAAGTGCTATAGAAACCAATATAATGAATTTAAACTTCAAACTACTGTCATTGCAGATAAGAATAAAACAACTATTCAATTAAAAAAAACAAATTGATGAGTTATGTGAGGAATTTTTCAAAAGCAATGTTTACAATTGATTTTTTGATATTTTAATTACTCAGATAAATTCTAGGTTTGAAGCACTTTACGAAATTGAAGGCAAATTTAGTTATCTTTGTCCTGGACATTTATGTACATTGACAGAACAAGATATTTATGAAAAGACTGTACAATTACCAGAATTTTATAGCTGTGATTTGTCCCTTTTTTTCCAATTGAAATATGTGCATTAACTAAAAACCGCCTTGATGAAATTTTGAAAAATGGAGAATATGGAAGAATTTGCAAATTTCTTGCTTACTAACCGACTCTTTCTGCAAGCTTTCCAGAAATTATTACCGCTTCTCTATTGTATTTAGCATTACCTGTTACTATTGCAACCAAAGAAATGTCTATTAATAAACTAAAGCTTACTAAAAATTTTACGCGAAATGCAATATGTCAAGATAGCCTACATAATTTATCAACATTGCCCATCAAGGCAGCATCTGCCAATGAAATGAATACAAAGGAATTGTTAAATGAATTCGCTTCCATGAAAACCAGGTGTAAAGATTTCCAATAAATATTGTTCCACATTTTCATATATTATTTTTACTTATCACAATGTTTTACGTTTGTATTATTATACATTAGGTGTACCTACGTGTAATAAAGACTACAGAAAAATTTATTGTTTGAATATACCTAAACGTAGATAACTATTAGTAGTAATATGACGACTGGTACATAATTTTAAATTATTTGGTGAAGGGTATGCGTGGGGTGGGGTCCCTAAAATTGATTTGCAGGAGGGGCAAAAATTTGAAGTTACACCACTGTCTCAAAGGGAATGTTAATCGACATAACTGTCGGTACTGGTCAGATTCCAATACAACAGTTTTCCTTGAAGTACGATATGTTCAGATCCATATTTGAAATGCTCATAGTGTGGTAAAGTGTCTTTGATTATTACTGCACTTCCTGTAGCTGGAGCTGCATCGTGTAGATGGATAGTATGATATATTACATATCCTCTTATTTTTATATACATTTGTGTACTTAGATGAGTCTCTGAGATTGGCCATATATCTATTTCTTGTGTGGTTAGGAATACTTCTAATTCCTCTCTTCTTTGGAGTATTCCTTTTGTATTTGTAGATATTTTCTATTAATTTCTGCGAGATTGTAGCTCTATTGCGACAGCTCTCCATCTTTGCTATTCCATGCCAGTTTATTAATTAACTGTTCTTATTTGTCAAATCTCTCTAGTAGATTGGCTAACATTTCAGTGACTGTGGTTGATGATATTTGATCCTCTCCTCTTACATCTTGACAAATTTTTTCCCTTCTCTCACGTGAAGTTAATTCAATTTTTATGTTCATACCCTGTACACCTTTCTAATTTTGTTATTTTTATTATGAATTGTGCAGTAAATTGTACTAATGAAATATCATTTTTTGGTATATGGGACGACTTTTGTTCCCGCAATATGGTGCCAAAATCAAAAGTTACATAATAAAAAGGTGCATAATCAAATTCCTCATGAAATGACCTTTTCAATTATGTGTTACACTTAGTACTTTCCCTATTTTATTGGCAATAGTGACAGAGGGGAGGATAGGAGTGTACTACAGTTGAGGATATGATCGAAAGATGATCCTTTTGAAGTAAGTTTTTTGCATTTTCTCCAAAAAAATTGGTTTTAAAGATATTTTGTTTTCAGTGCCGCACACTGTATATATACATTAACGGATAAATTAATTGTCAATGTAATTATGAATGCAAATGAAAAATCCTGAAACAAGTCAATTTTTGTATATAAAACTACACCGCCCATTTAACCCGCTGGCAGTAATAACTACTATAAAAAGTTTAAATGAAAAGAGGTAGCGTGTGATACCCCGTTTAAAAGGATTTTCAATTCTCTATTCTATTTTTGTTACACCCTGTATATTACTTTGGAATGCGTAGAATCAGGTTTGGATCAAGGAATACAAAATTAATTGATGTTAAATGTAATGGCAAGGAATTAAAAGAATATATAACGTATAAAAAGAAGTTCAAGTGATTCATAGAAAGTTGAATAGAGCTGGTTTAGTTGCACAATTATTATAAGCTGGAATTTAATAATAGAAGCAAGAAGAGGACCTCTTGAATATGATAAACAAGTAAGGATCTTAAGGTTTAACTGAAAGAGATTCAGAGCAAATTCTTACCTTGTCAAAAAGGTCTTTGTAGTGTTTTTTTTCTTCCTCATTACATTTTTTCCATTGGTTAGAAACGAACACAAGTCTATCTCTTACTGGAACGTCTTTAATTTCCTCAGAATGAAGCATTAACCGTGCAAAATAGTTATAAGCAGTTACAGGTGGTTTTCCTGGTTTACCAGACATGCGCTCTTTAACAAGTAGATCTTCTTTTGTCAATTGAGGTTTCTTTTCATTAGTTATGTAATCTGGATGGTTTTTTACATATTCTTGCATTTCTTCCTACAAAATAATTCTTGAGCAGTTATTTTTTGTCTAATCAGTTAAATTTTAATTCCAGAATTACAAACCAAAGTAGACAGACTAATGTCGGAACTCAAGAAAAATGATTGAATTCTAATTTATCCTCTAATTAATTTATACAATAATAATGATTAATGTAAATATTAAAAATATAAAATTAACTTTCTCGACCCTTACTTCGTGGAATCTACTCATATTAGTGTTTTAAATGAAACTCTGATATTGATTTATCGAAACAATTGTCAATTTTTTAGAATTTTCAACAATTTTTATTATATTGTGGAATTAGCTAGAAACAGTGAGTTTCATTTAAAACACTAATTAAAAATATATATTAGGATTTGTATATTAATGGAATCTAAAAATAAACTACGGGAAATCTCAGCATTTCAAGTTATGAAAAGAACAATATCTCCTTGTTTTCATTAACACATTAGAAATTTCACAATCAAAATGCTATCCTAGGAATGCATCTAGATGGAGAGATCATATAAAGAAAAAACAGAAACAAATAAACCTCAGATGTGAATTTAAACTGGTCACGTATGGCAGAAATTGAAAATTGCTTTAGAAAACAAATTTTACCATATAAGACTGTAATCATTCCAATTTGGACATAGCATAGAATTGTGAGGCTACGCCAGCATACAAGGTGTGGCTATTAAATAACTATACTGACACTGTAAAACATTTTAAATTCATACATTTTTAGTCATTATCACCTTCACCCTCCTTTAATACTACAATGCTCCATACGAATCTTCTATTGTTTGAAACAGTGCTGGAAGTCTTCTTTTGTTAGCTTTTACAGGATGCATGCTGCTTTTTCTTTCACAGCCTCAAGGGGCTCAAATCTGCTACCTTTTAATTCAAACCACGATTCGTCAAATAGTATCATCATTTCCAATAAGTTTGGGTCTTTTTTAATGGCATTCACAGTGTCAGTACAAATATTTTTGCGACCTGCTTGTTCAAACGTGAGAGTTTTAGGCATAATTTTAGCACACAATTTTTGCAAGTTAAAACTGTTATGTACAATTTACCATACGGATTCTTTATCAATTTATAGTTACAGCAATCGCAAGAATAATTGACCGACGGTCAAATCGAATCAGATTACAGATTTTACTTTTCAACCCAACCTATCTAATATGCAAGAAAAGTATTGGTTTTTTGTATTTTTTTTGAGTTATTTTTACGTTTTCCACCAATAACAACACGAAAAAACGGTTTTTAGAAAAAAATGCTGTGTGTATGTCGTCGGCCACTTTTCCTTACATGTCTTGTTAGCACGATACAGCCTCTGGAGTGCAACAAGTCACCAATTTTATGATTGAATATTGTTCAGGACATCTCACAAATGTACCCTATTGATATTCAGCTCACCAGATCCAGTACAACGGGTGCTATGGTACTAGAAGTACGACATTTTTGGAGAAATTTAAGTTTTTTAGCACAATACAGCCTCCGGAGTGGAACAAGTCACCAATTTTATGATTTAATATTTTTCAGAACATCTCACAGATGAACCCTGTTGATTTTCAGCTCACCAGAGCCAGTACAACGGGTGCTATGGTACTTGAAGTACGACATTTTTGGAGACATTTCAGTTTGTTAGCACGATACAGCCTCTGGAGTATCTACAAGTGACCAATTTTATGATTGGATATTGTTCAGGGCGTCATATAGATGAACCTTAGAGCCCCAGGAGTGTATATAAGTGACAATTTAATGTTCGGATATTGTTCGGGGCGTCTCACAGATGAACTCAATTGATTTTCAGCTCACTAGAGCCAGTACAACGCGTGCTATGGTACTTGAAGTACCAATTTTTTGTCATTTTTGGAGAACTTTTAGTTTGTTAGCACAATACAGCCTCTACAAGTGACCAATTTTATCTTTGGATATTATTCAGGGCGTCATATAGATGAACCTTATTGATTTTCCGTTCACTGGAGCTAGTACAACGGGTGCTATACATTTTTGGTAATTTTTGGAGAAATCTCGGTTTGTTAGAAGGATTCAGCCTCCGAAGTGTATACAAGTGACAATTTTATGATAGGATATTGTTCAGATGTGGAAAAGTTACTTTTGATCTTTAAAACCGTTTATTTTGACGTGGAATAGCGACCCGGGCGTGAATCATCTAGAACGTCGGCTATCTTGAAAATGCTTAAACCACTCAAAAACTTAAACTGAAACCACTCAAAAACGCACAAGATATACATTCAATGCCATACACTTCTTTCAATACGTAAGTTTCGGTTGTGGTTTTCACAAGTTTCATGCGAAATTTCACAACAATTAGATATACTTAACATTTTTCAGGCAAAACAAAAAAACTATGATGCGAGCAAATGCAATGACTATAATGATTTGTTTACAGAAGCGACATGCCCATATCAAACCAGATGATTAAAACCATCAAATTTGGAAGTTACAAGAAAGAATACCACAGAAAAGCCAAAGGCTACAATCGTACACACCAATCCTTTACTCCAACAATACTGCAAACAACAGGATAGAAGACTACAAAGAAATTGTCCAATTGACATAAACTAAGGTAGGGGGGACCTTCTTGCTGGAGAAGTATCATCAGAACGCTTGTGAAGCAGCTTTCAAAATAGTTAAATAACTTATAAAATTACCAACTCTTCCAGCATGCTGTTTATTGCTGAAACACCAATTTATCATTGCCCACTCCTTGTGCTGCTTTTAATATTTCAAACACCTAGTAGTATTCATATATAACATTGAATTTCCAGTGTCAATTAATACTGAGATTACTATGAAAATTGAATCAGTATATTTTCAATGGTTTTTTATATGTGTAATATATATGCATAAAAACTAATTGGTGCATGCGTAAATGTTCAAATATGAAGCAAAGTAATTATAATAAACAAATGAAATGGGGTAATAAATTAATAGTTCCTGTAAAAAACGTTATATGAGATATTTTGTTAAAAGCAACACCTAGCAACTTGTTAAGAGTTAAAAAAATGGTAAGATAGGAAAACATACTCTGGATCAAAAATATATTTGTGGTGCAGGCCTAGGTACACCATTAAAAATAGTTACAGATAGACTGTAAAAGGAACATGTAAACAATTGTTGTAATGTACCTCATATTTCACCGTTTCACTTTCAGCAAAAGTAATCCATTCCATTTTTTTATCATCTGGCATATCTCTCCATTTTTCTCTGTTGATCTCTCTAATTGCAGCTTTATCTTGGTCTTCCACTGGGTTTTTCGAAACTTCGGCATTGTGAAAATATTGGAAAGCAGAAAGAGGGCGTTTAGGAATTTTTTGTTTGGGAGGTTTGGGTGGCTTAGGGGGTGGTTTTTCTTTTACTGGTTTTGGGCATTTGATTTTCTTGGGTTTTGGTTCTTTTGTTACTTTAAACTCTGGGTGTAGTTCACTACAATTAAATATCTAGTATGATAATCATAAACTGATATCATTCAGTTTTTAATTTATTCATTCAGAAAAAGTATATTTTTAGTGCTTGGTACCATAGTATCTCTTTATGTATAGAGTAAATGCAAATACAATTTATACTTACTAAAATTCTTTCAATTTTTGTTCATATTCTTCTTTATTTTTCTTCGCAAGTTTTTCATACTTCAGCAACTTCTCAGCAGGTAATAGTTTGAATTTCTGAGCACAATGTTTCGCTAATTCTGTCTAAAAAGGAAATATATAATCTAATTGTTTCTTACACTTTGGCTAAATAATTTAACCATGAAATTGACATTCTTCAATGGGACATACATCATTAATTTAAAGATGCTTTCACTATGTTTGCATAATAATTTCCACACACATTGGCTTCAAGCCAGTAGTAAAAGTGAGTGTTTACGGTGTTTTCAATGGTAAACATTTTTCTTTTATTTTATTACTTTCCTTTTTTCTGTAGAATTCCAAGGAGTTGGTAGATTGAGGCCTTGGAAAAAGTCTAAGGGGGTGTTTCGTTGTGTGGAGTAGGCAAATTGATACTGCGGAATCAGATAACTTACTAGATTAATGAATTAATAACCTACCCCCCCTCTTGGTAATGGATTCAAAGTGGAAAATGAAACGTCGAGAAATCACAAATTTCCAACGTATTTCAACCCGTGAACATAGTAGTTCACTTCTTCATATATATATATATATATATATATATCCTTCACAGAACACATGCCTTTAAATTACAATATCCAACCAACATATATTATTACTATTATTAGTATATGAAATGGTTTTCAATTATTTCGTGTAATTATAAAATGAATATCAAAACTTTCCCTCACATTTTTCAAATTAAGAAAGATTGTTACAGGATACATAAAAAATATCTTACTGCATCAGTTCCTGGGTGTTCTGCTTGTAAGGCATCTTTTTCTTTTAGATAGAAAATAAAATATGCAGAAAGAGGTCGTCTTGGCATATCAGGATGCCTCTGAACTTTTGTTGGTTTCTTTTTAAATCTTGCAGTGGTTACCCATTTTTTGGCATCTTCAAGGACTTCTTTTAGTATTCTGTATTTTCGAATTTTCTTCAATACATATAACCATGTTTTCTTACAATCTTCTATGGAGTAATTTTTGAAAGCTATCTTAAATAAAAAAAAGGATTGTTAACTCGAAATAGCACTAACTGAATATAACTAACAGTATACAAACATGTTTGACAGCATATAGAATATCACCGCATAAAATAACCAATTTTTAAATAAAATGTGTGATATTTTTATTCATTTATTAAATATGAGACAAGTAAAAAAATTGTAGAAGCTCAGAGACAGTCAAAAGCTACTGGGAGAGAGAAAATAGAACAAAACATATTGGTACATTGAGGAATGCAAATAAGTGTGTGGGGAAAAGGACAAAACCAGATTAAATATGTTGAAGTCGAGAACAGAATAAAATAAACAAAATTTTTAAAAGAATGGCAGTATCTAAATAAACGTGGCGATAGGAGAAAAGAAAACACGAAAATAACAAATTATCAGAGATGGAAGGAAACTACAAAAATAAAGAAATTAGGAACTTCTATCAGGAAGTTAAAAGAGACAAACAGGATATAACAGGAACAAGAGAAGACATCTACTGGAGGATACTAGCAGAAAGACACAAATATAGGCAGGATACATTTTAAGGTGAGAGAGAACACAATGGGCGGGAAATCAAGAACCTACAGAAACTTGGGAACAATTAAAAAAACTGAGAGGTCACAAAGCTGCTACAAGAATTATTGAAACAAGAAACTACAAAGTCAATATAATAGTTCTGTAACCTGCCCAATTATTAAAAAGGTATCTTGCTACTAGATGTTGCATACAAAATAATATCTGGAATAATTTGGAAAATTGGGATTCAAATATTATTGGAAGTATCAAGCAGGTTTCAGACAAAGTAGAAGTACCTCATACCAAGTTTGCACCCTAAAAGAGCACTATTTTCAATAAAAATATACTGAACAGACTTTATACTACCATTTCACCAAAACTAACAGGTTTTCACTATCTGAAGCATAAGCAGTAATAGTATAACTTCAGGTCTAAAAACAATAACATGATTATCAAAACATGCATCAGATAGTGAGAAAGTGTTATGGTTGGTAGTGTGAAGTGTATTCTATAGAATACCGCCAAGAGTTTTAGAACATTCAACTTAATAAAAATGTTTTGCTACACTGCAGCTTTCTCAATTCATACTTGTCACCTGAGGAAGCTGCCATTTTAAATCCATTTAACTCTTTAAAGTACAAAAGGAAATCGAAAAAATATTCCCGAGGTAAAGTACGTTTCACAATATTTTGTTGACTCGGCATCTGACCTTAAGGATTTAGTAATAAAAGTTTATAAACCCCTTAATTTACAGTAAACAGTAACAGATGCGTAGTCAGTAAAATTGAGATACTAAAACATAAATTAGATTTATTTTGCAAAAAAAAATCACAAAATTTTTCAAAAACAAATTTAACTTTTATTTATTAATTGGAATTGAACAAATTAAACCCTTGAAACATACAGGGTGGCCCACCGTATATGCTTTGATTCACTGCATCTAATTGGACGATGTTATCATAAAATGTTTCTAATAAAAATATGTAGTTTAATAATGGCCACATTTTAAAAATATTTTGTACTATACAGGGTATCTGCAAAACAGTGGAAGGTATCAAAGTTACATTTTTTAAATAATAACTGATATGAAATTGAAATAAAATCGAAAGAAGCAAAATGAGTAGTATAAAACAAAATCAGAATTTAACGGGCTTATCACGCAAAAGAGGTTACAGAGAATTAGTGGTAACCGTAGACATGCATGTTTCTGGCTCATTAGCCGTCATCAGCACGGTATAACCAAGAAAGGGTGTACGACTTGGGAGCAAGGATGTTAATTAAAACATGAGAAAACACAAAACAACGGATTTCAACAAGATAACCAAACGCACGTTTGTGCCTTTCTCATGTTTCAATTAACATCCTTGCTCCCAAGTCGTACATCCTTTCTTCATTATACCGTGCTGATGACGGCTATTGAGCCAGAAACATGCATGTCTACGGTTACCACTCATTCTTTGTAACCTCTTTTTAGTGATATGCCCGTTAAATTCTGTTTTTGTTTTTCACTCCACGCGTTATTCGTTCATCATTTCATATATACAGGTTAAGGCACCACATACTGCAAGGAATTTGGTGCCAAAACTATAACAATCTAAATAAATATTTTGACATGCATATATGTAGGTCGATAAGAGGTACACTTTAAAAATATTTATAAATATACAGTGTGGTTAAAAAAAATTTGGCATATCAAAGTTATACTTTTTTAAATGGAATACCCTGTATAATATCACATTTTCGAATTTAACGAAAACAAATAATGTCTGTTTCTTAAGGATTCCTTATACCTATCTTTTATGGTTTTCGAAATATCTCGGTTTTTCTCGAAATACAGTATGTCACAAAAATAAGAATAACAATAAAAATCCCTGGGATAGGTTGATTTTAAGCCTTTGGGCTACTAGTTGCAATATTTAGGATTATGTATAAATGTACAGGGTGTTCCAAAAAATGCGAAATATTATGGACTCTTGCTAACTTGAAAAACATGCTTATCTTAAATTGAACACCCGGTATTTTTTTATCCTACCGGATACAGTAAACGATTCTCTTTCAAACGGTATTAGGGTTTCCTATAGTCAAGTTTGGTATTTTTCACGTAATCAATAGAAAACATATTTAAAGTCAGCTCTGTGTCTTTCTCTTATGTCATAAAGAAGTAGAAGGCTGTGCATTATTTTGAACAATCTAAACAATACTTGAAATGTCAAATTTAATGTCAACGTTATGTCAAGTTGTTGAAATTTTCTATGAAACTTCGCCAATTGAATTACTGCGTTAAAATATTCACAATTAATTCATTCAAATATTCAGAATGAAAACATATTCAATGCAAGAAAGAATTGACATTTGACATTTCAAAATACTGGAAGTGTATCTTATGAAAAACCCAATAAACAAAGTGCGATTGTAGGCAATGAGAATATTGAATTCCAAGTAATTGGTTGACTTGTAGAAGATCCTCGTACAAGCCAAAGACAAGAATTAGGAATAAGTAGAAGAAGCGTATCCAGAATAATAATAAAATACAAAGTTCATCCTTATCACATACACCAGGAACTTTAGGCCGGTCCCAGACACTACGTGTATTTGGCAAACATTTGGTACTCAGACTTATTCGCGTAGGGTGTGGGAAGTTAACTTTGGCAAATATTCGTCCTTCGTCATTTTCCCGGCGCTGGTCGGTAAACTAGCACGAAGTAAAGGATGCCGTAGTGAGGCGTAGTAAACTACGTGTACCTTCGGCAATGCTCCCACACGCTTCGGCATAGTAGTAGAGGTATGGGGATAGTTTTTTTCTACAAAATGGAGTGGACGTACGAATTAACGTTGGTGTTTTTGGGGTTGTTCGAAAATGAACCTGTGATTTGGAACCCAAGGATTCCAGACCATGACGTCACTATCTCAAATTTAAACAAATATCTAGTCATAAATACCTACCTAGAACGACTTCTATTTAAAGACACCATCTTCTCTTTTTACGATTCTTTTGTTTTATTCTTTTAAGTAGTAAATCACTGCTTAAAATAACACAACTAGCAGAGGCATCGCTGCCCACTTTAAACTGAACTAAATTAACTAAAATAGTTGCATAAAAACAAAAACGCCACACGCCACTGAAAATCCACCTCTTTCTGCGCCAATATTCGCCAACTGTTTTCAAAGTCAAACCTTTGCTATACTAGGGCACCGTGTGGGAGATCAAGCAAACATTCGTGCAAATGATAAATATTGGCCTACTCGCCAAATACACGTAGTGTCTGGGACCGGCCTTACGATAGAGATTTTGATCAACGGATAGGTTTTTGTTTATGGGGAATGGAACATGTGGCGGTAACTGGAAACTTTTTAATTTTGTAATGTTTACTGATGAAGCCACATTCCACACAAATGGTGTAGTGGACAGACATAATTTTCATTACTATAGCGATGAAAATCCCCACTATTTCTGGACACTCGACCATCAAGAACGATGGTCATTGAATGTATAGGGAGGAATAGTCGTATGAATGGTGATAGGTCATTACTTCTTTAATGGAAATTTAAATGCTGCAAAATTTCGTAGAGTCTTACTGCGTCAACTTAATCCCTGAACATTTGGAAGGCGTTCCGTTAGTAGTAGACGAATAATGTGGATCCAGTTAGATGGTGCTTCAGTCCATTTTAGTTTAAGAGTAAGAAATTGCGTAAATATGTTATTTCCATGAAAATGGACTGGTAGAGGTGGACTGTATAAATGGATACCAAGATCCCCAGATTTAACGTCTATCGATTCATTTTTATGGGGCTACACTAAAGCTATTGTTTATAATACCAAGCCGAACACTCCAGATAACATAAAAATGAGAATAATAGCTGCTTTCGCAACAGTATCACCTCAACAGTTAAGAGAAGTTGAAAACAATTTTTTAAAAGGAGTTCAACTGTTTATTGAACAAGATGGCCAGCATTTTGAACACATTCTTTAGTTGTTATTTTGAGTTTGTTTTAAAGTTTATTGTCATTGCTAGATCTTGTTTATTGTATTCTGTTCATGTTGGTTTTCTGTTGTAACATGTAATTAAAACGATTTTCTCCTGTTGCCTATTATTTTGATGATGTAATGAAATTGAATAATTTGGATTCAATCATTTCAATATTAAACTGAAATTTAATATTTCATGCATTGCTCATAATAACACACAGCCTACTACTCCTTTATAATATAAAAGAAAGACACAGAGCTGACTTTAAAATATGTTTTTTATTGATTACGTGTAAAATACCTAACTTGGCTATGAGGAACCGTAATACCATTTGAAAGAGAATTGTTTACTGTATCGGATAGGATATACAAATACCGGGTGTTCTATTTAAGATAAGCATGTTTTTCAAGTTAGCAGAAGTCCATAATATTTCGCACTTTTTGGAACACCCTGTAAATTTATACATAATCCTAAATATTGAAAATAGTAGCCCCAAGGCTTCAAATCAACTTATCCCAGACAAATTTTTTTATTCCCACCAGTTTTATCCCTATTCTTTTTTTGTGACATACTGTATTTCGAGAAAAACCGAGATATTTCGAAAACCATAAAAGATAGGTATAGGGAATCCTTAAGAAACAGACATTATTTTTTTATGTTAAATTCGAAAATGTGATAATATACAGAGTAATCCTTTTAAAAAGTATAACTTTGATATGCCAAAACTTTTTGAATCACCCTGTATATTTATAAATATTTTTAGAATGTAGCTGTTATTTACCTACATATATGCATAGCAAAATATTTTTTTAAATTGTTATGGTTTGGGCACCAGATTTCGTGCCGTATGTGGCAATAAGACACCAGAGTAAACTCTTTCGTATATTTATTCCCGAGCTTTCGAATAACATTTATTCATTTTCAAGGGCTAAAATTGATTGGTCAATGTTATCATTATTAACAATTAAATAAAATGATAAATACTTACATAAAATCTATCGAGAATTTTGGTAAAGTTGTATATTTTTGTAATAAATTCTAAGTCAAAAAACAATATGACAATAAACTATTTAATCTTGATCTACTATAATTTTGATTTATTTTTCATAAAATTAAAGATTGTTGTGTTCTTTTTTCAAAATCTATGTCTATCTTTTATACAAAGTGTCGCGTATGGGTCTTCCAACATTGTTGCCTATTCAACTGGTTAAAAAGTACATTTTTAATTCTAAACTCTCTGTGTTTTAAGTGTTACCGCAATTTTTTAATTAATTAACAATTTTTAATAAGTTGAACATACAAACCCTGACCATTGATTGAATCAAAGTTTAAAAAATTGTTTTCATGAAGTTATTCTACGAAAGCTCCGTAAGAAAAATAAAAAATTATGATTTCTCAATTTTTTATAAAACAATAAAAACTGAAATAAGGGATCAAATTTTTTTTAAATACATTGATTTGATTTTTTATTATTAACAGTTTCGTGAAAATTATATTATTGAAATGTCTACTCCCACTGCTATAAAGATCTGCATTGTTTATAAGGTAATTAAATTTTTTTGGAAAGCTTATCTGATAAAATTTCTGATTAAAAAAATCGTTTTTTGTAAAATGTTTTATTGCTTAAAAACGCATTTGTTAATTAATACCAATTTTATTATGCAGATAAATATATAATATAAATATTAAGGTTGATTTTCTTTTAAAAATCATAATTTATATTGCTCTTTTATATTCTGAAGACATTTTTTTTACTTATTGTTTATATATCTACAAAGTGGTTTTAAAAATATGGCATATGAAAAACATAGGTTATTAGATGTCTAAGACCCGATAACCGATAAAGGAAGTTTGTTGCAGAAATAACCCTTATACACTGTGATATTTATAAAAGGCGACATAGGGATTCCTGTACAAAGCTCTCAAAGGTGAGCTAACTTTTTTTAGCAAATAGCGTGAATAAAAAATAACAGATCGTCCAAAAAGAAGTTCAAATGCACATTTAATTTTACTAAATTCATTCTGGTTAATAAAAAAATGCATAATTATGATTTAAAAATTCGTCGCCATTTTTATAACACTTTCGAAATATAATAAAAGGAGCAGAGCTAGCAACGGCGGTTGATGCACTGGAAATTAAAAAGTTAAACCTGAATAAACGTGGTTCGATTCCACGCTGTAGCAAAATTTATTCTTTTTGTATTTAGTTCTTTTTTCATAATTTTCGTCCATAAATAAATCTTAAGTAGAAATATTTAAGACACATCTATTTTGGTTATAAATTTATTTATTTAAATTAATGCTCAAATTGTTTTACGTTTGCTGTTAAACAGTGTCCCAAATGGGACCAATCAAGTTCAACATTGTTTAACATAATACCTAAAATGCATACCAATCTGGTATCACCATCATGGAGAAGAAATCAGGTCAAAATAAACCGACATAGAATTGGGCATACGGCATTAACACATCCGTTTTTATTACAGAAAGAACTGGTTCCTTAGTGTGATCATTGTGCAACATATACTTGTTGATTGTTCATTGTTTTCTGAAGAAAGATTACCGGTATGGACATAAAGACTATATTAACCAACAATTTAGACAAATTTATACAATTTTTCAATTTGACATTGTTATATAATCGGATTTAGACACACATTTTGTAAGCATTTAAATCAGTGTTTGTACCTTGTGTACTATTGTACACTACATTGCCGCTCATATCCCTGGTGGTTAATGCCGCATTAAACATAAAAAAATGTCCCAAACGATCATAAAAGTTCCGCCATACATGATTAATAACACTTCTACTAATTGTTCGACATTCATCAATAATAGTATTTTTTAATTCATCTTCTGTCTTCGGTTCATATTCTGCTACCTTATTTTTGAGGAAACCCTATAAACATAAATTAGGGGGTGCTAAATCTAGAGATATTGCCGACCAATGTACGAGGGCAATTCAGAAACTAACCTCCGATTGGTCACAGTGCGGGTAGTGGGGGGAGTAGCGCGCCATCTGTGCATTCACACGCTCAGCAGGTCAGTCGGCATCAAGCCGTAGTCGAGTGAACATCGTACCTGCGCTAGTTTAGTTTTTGTGGCAGTTTGAAATGTGTGCTGCAATAGAAAATCCCGCCAAATGTGAAGTACGTGCTGTTATAAGGTTTTTTACAGCCAAAGGATACTCTGCAGCAGCTATTCATCGTGAGCTTTGTGCCGTGTACGGACCAAAAGTTATGAGTGAAGGAGTTGTCCGTGAATGGGTACGTTTATTTAAAAGTGGACGAGAAAACGTTCATGATGAAGAGAGGAGTGGTAGACCATCCTTGGTGACTGACGAACTCGTTCAGACAGTTGATGCAAAAGTTCGTGAAAATCGACGTTTCACAATGGCGGAGTTGTCTACTGATTTTCCACAGATTTCTAAGACTCTTTTGTACGAGATAGTGACAGCAAGATTGGGTTACCGTAAGTTCTGTGCACGATGGGTGCCCAAAATTCTTACCGACCACCACAAAAATCAAAGAATGGCCTCTGCATTAGACTTTCTGTCATGTTATGAGGACGAAGGAGAACCATTGTTAAACAGAATCGTGACCGGTAACGAAACCTGGATTAAGTACGTGAACCCTGAGACAAAAGAACAATCAAAGATGTGGGCACATTCAGATTCGCCTACCAAACCAAAAAAAGCCCGGCAAGATTTTTCTGCCAGAAAACTGATGGCAACGGTGTTTTGGGATGCCAAAGGGGTGTTGTTGGTTGAATTCATGGAACGTGGGACGACCATTAATCAAGACGTGTACTGTGAAACACTAAAAACATTACGACGGGCTATACAGAACAAACGCCGTGGTATGCTGACTTCCGGTATCGTTTTTTTGCACGATAACGCCCGTCCTCACTCTGCTCGCAGAACAACAGCCCTTCTTAAGTCCTTCAAGTGGGACGTTTTCAACCATCCACCTTACAGCCCAGATCTGGCGCCAAGCGATTATCACCTCTTCATGCATATGAAGAAATGGCTCGGGTCGCAGCGGTTTGATGACGACGAAGAGCTCAAAGATGCGGTCACAGGCTGGCTCAAGGCACAAGCGGGTGATTTTTATGCAGAAGGAATTTCAAAGCTTGTGAAGAGATACGATAAGTGCCTCAATCGTTATGGAGACTATGTCGAAAAATAGTGAAAAGATGTAGTTGTAAGATGTATATATTAAAATATTTTTACTTAACTTGGTGTATTTTTTTCAATCAACCGGAGGTTAGTTTCTGAATTGCCCTCGTATATTGTACCCCTCGACCTATCCACGAATTGAGAAAGTTGCATGTATTTTTTCTTATTTACTATTTAAATAGTTCGCAATTTACAGATTAAAACAGTGTTTACAAAATTAAAATCGGTTTCAAAATAACGGAGAAATCTTGGGTTGAAGTTTGCTCTAAGCTCCTCTCCTTTAAAAACCTGCGACATTTCATGACGTCAGCTGCCAGACGCTCACTTCCGTGTTTCACAGTGCCAATTCACCAATAGTACACACTTGGTATTTTTTGGTTAGACGCTTGTGTAGGTGTGTAATCATTTGGGGGTGTTTATATGGGCACATTATACAGAAATTACGGTTTCCTTAGTTTCTTCATATCTCAATAGACTATGGTGTAAGATTTTTGGTCATATTATGTTCGGGTGTAATTCTCCCTTTCACTATACAAATATTTCCTTCTCTTCTTACTTGTACGTATCCTACCGCATTGTCACCATAATATTCTCTGGCAGATCTACAAGTAGTAATCATAAAATCTTTCACAAACAAATTTCGTCACTAGTAATTTTTGTAACAAACTTTTACGCACACTTGACAAACATTGGTCACTCTCACTAATTAAATATTCCATATTTTCGACTTACCCCTACCTGATGGGCGGAAGGGGATTTTTTTCGAGATTTTTTGAAAAGTAACATAATATTTGACTTCTTCATCCCCGGCAATATAGGAAACATTATATCACTCGATTTAACAGCTTCACCCCCTTTGCACCCGCACATAGGGGATGAATGAAATTCGGCTTGTTGGGTATGTGACACATTTATTTTATGTGGATTTACTGTATCCCAATACTTTAGATTTTTTTTTCTTTAAAACAAAACTACACTCATCGGTAAAACAGATTTATCTTTCGAAAAATTCCTACTTCGGTTGACTTTGTCTATCATAATTTCGCAGAAAAATTGTCTATTAAAATAGTCTTGCTCAAAACGTTCTTGTACATCATGAAATTTGTAAGCTTTGAAGACGTTTTTTTTAGAATAGTGAACTTTAAAAATACTAACAATTAAATCTCGTGCTACGCGTCTAATGGCGGTCCTAGAGTTTTTGACAAGTCAGTAGAATGAACAGGTCAATATCCATTAATGCTGTTCTATTTTTTCGTCGGAGTTCCGGTTTTAGGCACAACATTGTTTCAAATTGTGTAATAATTTGATGTATTCTGTGATGCGGTATAGCAGTCTGACCATTGGACATAGTAAACAGAAATTGTTTAATATTCCGACTACTGTGGCCGCCATAATATATACGGACAACTTGTACAGTTATTTTACAACGGGAAGAAAAACAAATAATAACTAACGTTTCTAATTATACTCCGTTTTTAAAAGGCATGGAGTAATAAATCACTCATTTTGGCCGGAACCATAGACGTACCACATTTAGTCATTTAAAAAAAGTTAAGGCTTCTAAAATTATCTCATTTCCGAAAATAACCGTTTTGTAATATTATTTAAAATGAAATTTCAAATTATCAATAATATAATAAACTGTGGATTATATCACTGACATCAATTTTCCAGAAAATTTATTATTATGTATAAAAGGGCGTAGACGAGTCCCTCCACTAAGCCCCAGGTAGTTATAATCCTACATACAATAAATAATAAAATAAATGTTAATAACAATTTTATACAAATACATACATATATATATATATATATATATATATATATATATATATATATATATATATATATCCAAACCAACCCCATTTGCCGATTATTTCACCCAATTAGCAGGTAATTGAAGAAACTTGACAAACAGGTAGCTCAAAAATGGTTTTATTATTGTGAAATATAGTCTTTTCAGTTCTAAGGAAATGCCCCCATAATACAATGTACTTACTAGAACCTTTCAACTATAAAAGTAGCGGAAAGGTTGAATATTTTCAATTTACAGTTCATCTGTTCTGGAGAAACTGCTGTGTTGATTGATTTCCCCATTATTACTGTTATTTGTTATTATTTTTTACCGTTATTGTTAACTGGTGTTTATTTTTGTTCATCTATACAAGTTCACTTCTCATCACACGAGACAAACACCTAACTACACCTTCCAACTATATAGTGTTCCAACCAAATTCGACCAGATATGGAGGATTTATCACCATCTAAGCGACCTAAAGTTGGCCCATTGTCGCTGAACGAAAAAAATCTGATATTAAATTACTATTCCTCGTTGAAGAACGAAGAAATTAGAAGAAAAATCATGAATTTGACAGGAAGTGTTGATGAAACTGTGGAGATTACTGCAACAATGATGGGTGTTTCAAAAACAACAATTTATAATTTAATGAAGGAGAAAAAAAATGGAAACATCACAGCCCCAGCAAAGTCCCAAGGCCGACCCAAACTTGAAATGGATGACGACTTGAAGAATGGAATAAGGCGTAAGGTGCATGCTTTTTTCTTTAGAAAAGAGATCCCAACTCTCTCCAAAATTATGACTTCGGTTAAAGAAGATTCAGATTTTCCGAAAATGTCTTGAAGTACATTATGGAAAATTTTGAAGGAACTTGGATTTGAATATAAAAAAAATTATCGGAACGCAATGTTGATTGATAGAGACGACATTGTCATTTGGAGGAGGAGTTATTTGCGCAATATTCGGAAAGCAAGACTAAATCAAAAACGAATTTATTATTTGGATGAGACTTGGATAAATGAAGGTCATACTGTTTCAATGTTTTGGCAAGACACGAATGTCAAAAGTCGGAGGCAGGCAGCTCTTGAAGGGTGGTCAACAGGCCTCAACCCACCAGCAGGAAAAGGACGTCGACTCATCATTACTCATATCGGAAGTGCCGAAGGTTTTGTTAAAGGTGGATTGTTGTGCTTTGAGTCGAAGCAAACCGGAGAAGATTATCATGAAGATATGGATGCAGACGTTTTCGAAGAATATTTCTCACAAATGTTAGATCTAATTCCAACCGGCTCAGTCATTGTTATGGATAACGCAAGTTATCACTCCAGGTTAGTGGAGAAATTACCTTCAACTGCATGGCGTAAACAAGATATCCACGATTGGCTAACCTCGAAAAATATTGAATGCCCAGATAACCCGCTGAAAAATGAGCTCTTGCAACTGGCCAATTCACATAAACACAAATATAGTAGATACGTTGTAGATCAAATGGCATCAGCGCGTGGTATAACGGTGCTGAGGCTTCCTCCTTATCACTGTCAACTCAATCCCATATAATTAATATGGGCCCAAGTGAAAGGGGAAGTTTCAAGAAAGAATACGACATTCAAAATGAGTGACGTAAAAGTTTTATTCGAAGACGCGTTTGGTAACGTAACCAAAGAAAGAAAACTGGAAGAAATGTGTTGAACACGTGATACAAGAAGAACTAAATATGTGGGAAATGGATCATATAAGTGAACACATGATTGAACCATTTATAATCAATGTTAATAATGGATGCTCAACAGAATCGTCCGATTCTGATATATAGACTAGTTTTTGTGATAGTTATTACTATTATTTGTTAGACTTTTTTTTATAAATATTACATTAATTCGTACTTTATTCCTGCATTTTTCTTTTTTCCTCTCCTATTGTAAACGGTATATTAGTAGTAAAGTTGATACCTACTGCAAAAAAATTTGCTATTTTTTATATAATATTTTATGTTTATTGTTTATTCATAGGAACACAAAAAAATGTGTTTTTATTGAATCGATATTGTGAACTCTTTTGAATAGTTTTCGTAATTATAATTTCATAGTGCCTTCATATTCATATACCAAGTTTCTTTTGTCCTGATTGCACGCCTCTGAGGATTAAATTGTTTATTTGTTCATTCAAATACAATAGAGCGACCCTTTCAATACAATAGGCGACCCAACCGAATACAGAGTTACGGGGTGTCTACCTGAAATTCGTAACAAATGAGAAATTTTAGTACAAAATTAGATAAACTTCGGAGATATTTTATTATACACCCTGTATCGGTTTTGAATACCTAATGAGCTTTTATTACTCCATGCCTTTTAAAAACGGACTATAACTGTATAACACTTGAGTTTAATGTGGGGGAGACTTTTTTAGATCTAACTCTGGATTTTAACTGTTGCTACATGTGTTCTATAAGGTAAAATATACAATATGGGGGAAGCCATAATACTGCGTGTCCCATATTTTTAGCGATAGCAGTATATTCTTTTTCGATAATGAACGCTGTTAAAACTTGTTATTGATCAGGTTTTAACAAATACTCTTGAATTTCTCGTTTACTGCTGTTGCTATTAGGTACTTTATTCAATTGACAGCTATGATAAGTTGAATTGTCCATCACAATTATACTTTTTTCCGGTATATTCGGCAATAAATAATTTTCAAACCAATATTCGAAGAGTTCTGCTGTTGTAACTTTGTGATAATCCAAATTGAATCTTTAATATTATTTGCTGACAGCTATTAAGCATTTGGAACCCAACCTGTTTCGGATCCAGCATGTATTATTGTTATTCTTTGTCCTTTATTTGATACAGACTTTGATTTGCATTTGCGTTGGAGTATCATGAGTGTCATACCATGTCTCGTCGAGGTAGATAACTGAACGATTTTCACATCTACACTTTTGTATATCTTGTAAGTAATCATGACACCACATTCGTAAACGATATGACTCCATTACCGCTTGCCTCTTATTGATGGTACAATATTTATACCCCATTTGAGAAGTAGCTCTCCACAAACTTGTTCGGCTACAACCAATCCCCGTTTCGCCTCTAATTAACCGCTGTTTTATACAATCTAGGGTTGGTTTCATTTGTTCTTGGTATACGACATGTATCGTTCTTTGGATTATATCATTTTGCATTTGGTCAACACATTTGGTTTTATTGGCGTCACTTCGTTTTTATCGATTATTTATTAGCTTATTGATAATGTCTTTTACTGTGCATATTGGGGTTTTGTTCAACTTACATGTTTTTTTTTGCTGCATCGTTTATACTATAACTAGGACGCCACATACTTAGTTTTAAACATAAGATTAGTTTCGGAGTGAAATGTTTATTACAAACTAAAATTTTGAGACAATATTAAAAATTATTATCCTGAAATCCCCACTTTCTATTATATCTATAAATATTTTAATCCCTTTATATGTAAATATAAAGAGGGCAATGGAAATAAAGTAGGTAGGTGCAGTACAGGCCAGACAAAGGAAAACAAGCCATGAAAGCTCTTTTTATATTTACACAATCAGATTAAAATATTTATAGATAAGGTGGTCAACCATTTATCGTGAAAAATACTTTTAACTTGAAAAATAAAAATTGGGAAATGTATCTTCCGAAGCACAAACAAATAATACAATAATTAAATAAATTAAAAATTAATCTTTTTAGTTTACCTTCGGTCTCTGAGGACGATTACTTGTTTAACGAAACGCACGAGAGGCAGTGTAATTGTAAGTGTTGGTGTAGCGGTACTAAAAAGTGTGTTCAGTATGAATATCACCAACGATTCCAGTGATTCCAACACATACATCTTTAGTAAGACTAAATAATGTTTGTCCTTCTCATTAATCTACAATTAATTATATTAATACTTTAAAGTAATATTAAACATTTTCTTAGAGACGGTTTTCAAAATGTATTTTTAAAACGGCAGTTGCATTGATTAAGCCTACTACATAGCGGCAGTTCGGTATATAGAGCATCACCTTTTTAGACGGGATTCTCACTATAGGTACGGTCGCGCTCCGCTCACGCTCCACTCTTGGTCCGGTCACGCTCACATGACATTCATACTAATATGACGTTCACGGTCTGGCTACGATCAGTCTCAAGCCGTCAATAATTGAAGTCGGCTTTATTCAGTACGTAGTAAATAATAATATTGACTTATAATACCTAATTATTTAAAAATACTTAAATAATTGATAGAATGAATGGAAAATATTTAATATTTAATCAATAAAATATTAAAGAAATTAGTAAAAAGGTTCACTTGCTTATAAAATTTACAATAACTTTAATATTTACACAAATTATATTTAATATACGAATAATTTACTATTATTTATATTAATTATTAACTAGAAATTAATAATGTTGAAAACTCAAATTAATTATATGTGCAATAAAAAGTTATCAAGTAGCGATGGATTAAAGGTAGATTCATACTATAGGTCAGGTCACACTCAGATCAAATATTAGAATACGTAATTTGTATTAAAGTATTCACATTAACAGGCACGGTCAGGGAACGATCCAATCAATTGACCGCGGTCTTTCTTTCTACGAATAATTTGATCGTACCGAGACCGTGCCGTTTGAGTAAAAATCGCAAGTCTGGACAAGTAACAGTCAGAGGCATCAGATTTGCGTTTGTTTTGTACCATATCATTTTTAATTTCTTTTGTGTATTTTTCAATATGGATGAAAAATTAATAGAATTTATTAGAGAACATGAAGAACTACACAATTTCTCAGATAAAAAGTATTCCGACAACTTACATAAAACTAAATTATGGAAAGAAATCGCCGAAATATTAAGGTAAGTTATAACGAAATATTTATATTGTAATTTGATTTTCCTATAGGCATAAAAACACAGGTCAGCTGCATGAGATATTTTTACTGAATTATATGTTTTAAAGTGCGCTGATTTAAAAAGTGATGGCCATTTTTTTCTATCACATAAGGATTTTTTGCAAAATTAAACACAAAAAATTGGTTAAAGCACTCCTTTATTCAAAATTTTCAAACAATAAATATTTTTTTAAAGCAAACGAAACATTATTTTGATACATATACTTATTCATGTTCTTTATGAAACATCTTCTTCTTTTCCTTGATACTTTGACGAGCCCTTTTCCGATTTCCATCTTCAGTTTCTACCTTAAGCAGCCAACAGTAGTCAGCAAGCATAGTGGCATCCATCACATCGCCCTTGGTACCTTCTCTCGATATCACGGACATCCTGGAGAAATCGCTCCCCCTGCTCTTCACTGTAAGCTCCCAGGTTTTCAGGAAAATAGTCTATGTGAGAGTGCAAAAAATGGACCTTCAAGCTCATCTTGCAGCCTTGAGCTTCGTATGCTGCTAGCATACGTTGCACAATGGTTTTATAGTTAGGATCCTTAGTATTTCCCAAAAAGTTGCGCACTACGTCCTTGAACGATACCCAACCTTCTTTTTCCTTCTCATTCATAGTTTCCACAAATGAAGGGTCCGTTAAAAGTTTTCCTATGTCGGGGCCGGTGAAAACTCCTTCTTTCAACTTTGCTTCTGACAGCTTCGGAAATTTTGTACATAAATATTTGAAACAGTCTCCATTCTTTTGCAGCGATTTTACAAATGGTTTCATCAACCCCAATTTGATATGGAGAGGGGGCTACAAAACCTTTTCTGGTGGTACCAAGGTAGTGTTTATAACATAGGAATTCCAAAATTCCAAATCGAAATGCATTTTTCTTTCCCTTAAACCACAAACGAAGATCTTCTTCACATCTTCTACACACCTTATGCGGGGCCCATGGTTTATCTTGATCACCAAGTTTTAATTTAAAGTAGGCAAAATAAACTTTCCTTACAAAATCACTTATATTTCTCTATTGACTTAATAGTGAATTCACCACATATATAACAAGAACTGTTTGGAGAAATAACACAACCCCTTGTAGCCATGATTAACAGACAACAGCACTGTTCACTTGAATATCAGTATGTCTACTGAGAGCTTTTCTTTGTTTCAAGCGATATACGTCATTTGACTTGTCTCAACATGTTAAAACAGTTCCAGTCTCACCAACAGCTCAGGTTGTTTTTCTCCATTATCAAATAAAAATCATATAGGTTTATTACCAATGAACATAGATACTGCAATATACATAAAAACTTATGTGATATAATAATTTGAATATTTTTTCTGTTTTTGGGAGGTCAAAATCTGTAAGAAAATGTAAAAAAATCCTATGCAGTTTTTTGGTCGCAGACCTGTGTTATCTGCGTAAACTTTATTTAAACATTATAATGAACTTTAAATTCTATCCATTTGCCAAGGTACTTTTCCAACTTAAGAATTAAAATAGGTTTTAAATGCATCTCTTACATCAAATGCAGCCTGTTGCGCATTTCCTCCTTGTCCAGGCAAAGGTTTTAAGGTGCATTCTCCTACCAGCTCTTCTTCTAATTCCCCTAATTCCCATGGAATCCTGTCTCTTAAAAAGTTATGAAGAATGCAAGTTGTTAAAATTATATTTTCAACTTTGCCGGTTTGGGAGTTTAGTTGCCTAAAATATAAACGAAACTTTTGAGCTAATATTCCGAAAGTATTTTCTACAACTCGCCAGGCACGACAAAGGCGATAGTTAAAAACTTCTTTTTCCACATCACAACTTGCTTGAGATACCGGATAGGGCCTCATTAAATACGTTTTTAATGGAAATGCTTGATCTGATATGATCACATGTGGTGAAAACACGATTGTGCCCGGTAATGTTTCATCTTCAGGAACACCTAACTTTCCTTTTTCTAATCCTTTTCCTAATTTAGAATTGGCAAAAATGCCACCATCGCTATTTTTACCATACGATCCAATGTCTACAGCAATAAACTTATAGTTAGCATTTACTAAGGCTAACAGAACCACAGAATGTTATATGTTTTTTTATAATTCAAATAATTTGACCCGCTGTTATTAGGTGCTACGATTTCAACATGCTTTCCGTCCAAACCACCTATGCAATTAGGAAAATTCCATAAACTCCAATATTTTTTTGCAATTTCCTTCCAACCTTCTTGTGACGAGACTGGTATACATTCTGAAAGCATATTTTTTATAATTGCTGAACACACTTCTGTAACTGCTTGTTGTGCAGTTGAATGACCAAGGCAGTAACTAAATGCAATTGTTCTAAAAGAATTCCCAGTAGCAAGAAACCTACAAAAAAAAACAAAAAAATGTTGTCTAAAAAGTATCATTTGATGTTTTCAGATCCCGGCTTTTACAAAAAAAGATGGGAATCTTTGCGCTCTCAATTTCATAAAATTTGCTGCTTAAGGAAAACCACAACAGGCCAGGCAGCCAAAAATATAAAAAAATGGAAATTTGAAGAAGAATTATCTTTTTTACTGCCTCAAATGCCTCTACTTCAGTAGACTGGTCAACTGATGAATCAGAAGGAACAGTAGGAGACCCCGAAGACGGCGAGGATCTAAAATATCATTAGCTACTTTTTCACTTCAGGAACCCTCTTCACAACCATTTCAGGAACCCCCTTCAGGAATCATCTTTACAGCCCCCTCAAGAACCATTGCCAAAATCTTTCAAAAGAAAAAGCTCAGAACAAATTCCTTTAAAAAATAAGAGAAATGCTCCATCTGTGGACACGGCTGGATCAACTTTAATGATGTTTATATTAGAGCAAAAGACTACGGAACAATTAAAATATCCATTGGATTATTTTTTTGAAGGCATTAAAGAAACTGTTAAATATTTTTCACCTCCAGATCAACATTTAGCGAAAAAGAAAATATTTGACGTCTCAGAAATTGAAGCCAAAAACTTAACATCATGACCAATTCCCAGCAGCATCAGCAGTTTTCTCAATATCATCCTCCTTTAGTACCCCACCATCAACATAAATACAGTCATACATACACTCCTTCAGGTCCTTCATCTTCAAGTTCAGTGGCGTCATTTTTGCAAGAATTTTCACCAGAAAGTTAAAATGGTCAACAAATAATAATTTTGTATTCCAGTTAGTTAAATACATTTTTTGAAAACGCATATTTGTATTTTACTTGCTTACCTCAAACAAACGCCAATTTCTTCACAGGTGAAATAGCTTCTCGGAAAGTAGTGTTCTTTTTTTAATGTATGTTTCAATTTTAATCAATAAGTACTAAAATTTTTCCTTTGACATTCGAAAATATTGAAAAAATTTGGTTTCATAATCCAATAGATTACTATATAAAGTAAAAAAACTCCACTCTTTAGGTTTATGGGATGCACCCTATTAGTCTTCTTTTTAAAATGTTCATTTTTCTCATCCTCGTCAAGGATATAAGCCATTATAGCTAAGTCTTTTGTTGAAAAGTTTGAAAACATTGCTTATTTAATTGACCACAATAGTGTGAATGGTTCGTAAAAAAACCGGACTGTGACCGGCCCGTGATCTGACTGTTACCGGATCTATGGTATGAATCTACTTTTAAAGTGACTGGACTGAGAGCGAAACGCATTCACATTACCAGTACATGCAGGGACAGGTCCAGTCTTGACCGTCCGAAACTCCTTTCGAATTGATCGTGACTGGATCGGAGCTCGACCGTTACCGATAGTGTGAATGTTTATTTTGTTTTTCATTTGAGAATATTTTACATGACCGTGACCGGATCGTAAGGGGAGCGCGACCGTACCTATAGTGAGAATCCGGCCTTATAGTGACGTCTCGCCAGAGCCTTCTTGCTTGTTTTTTCTGGCGGTACTGATAATGCACATCGTCGACAAGTTGACCTCGTAGGTCGGTGTAAACTTTCAGTTAGACGAACACATTCTGATTAATTAGGTTTTTTGTTTTTGATAGAAATAGTAAGTTCAATCGGAAGTGACCTCTTTTACAATAGTATTAGCAGTAAATTCTTGAATGAATTCTCTTCGATATTCCTTTAGAGTAATTTTCTTAATCCTTTTAATTTACATAATGTAAAGGCATTTACTACTGCAGCATCTATGAAAAAGAAAAATATTCTGTGGCAAAACTTTTTAGATTCTCTATCTACACCATAACAAGATCGGAGTTGGTCAATTTGTCCACGAACTTCATATTTTTATTATATGTGTCAACCATGCTTGGATATGCAATATCTGTAGATGTACTATCTTTCTGTTTACGCTTTATGGTAGTCAGTCGAGTTCGATCTATATAGTTTGACATAAAATATACACTTCTCTTGTCTTTCCACTTTATTATTGGTATCTTAGCCAACTATCTTGCTTTCAAGATGCAGTATTTGACAAATTCGATTTAATTACAGTCTCGGAGTCGTGGCTGAAACCACATATTGTTAATAGATTAGTAAACTTTTTTTAGATGTGATAGATCTCCGAGAGAAGATATATATATATATATATATATATATTATCATGATATAAACCATCGAACAAATATAATAAACACCTTAAATCTAATTGTGGGTTGAGATGATGAAAAATATTTATATTATAAAAGATTTACCAACCTGTTATAGTCATATAGAATGATGCATCTATTATAATTATGTATTTAAACTGGAATATAGAAGATATTAGGTAAAATTGAGCAGTGAATAAATAAATATACTGAGACATACAACCAGAATGCTTCAAATGATTTATAATCTGTCAGTTCCATAGCCAAAATCATACATGACATCAAAGTTGATAATTCTATAATATGTAATGTCAGATGGTTACGAACTGTCACTTTGGAGATATAACATATAAAATTCAAAATTCCACAATCAGAATAATTCCAAATCTATAATTAAAATAACATTTATAATTAATATGACAATATAGCACGAATTAATAAAAATAAAAAGACTGTATTTCAAATTTTTTTATCAAAATATTATTTTTCATAAATAAAAAATATGATTGGTTCAACAAGCTTTTTCCTTGGTAACGAGTAACTAGGAAGGAGTTCGTTGAAAACAATGAAGGAGAGTATAAAAAAATTTAAATTTGGAGGAAGCACGAAAACATATTTAAAGTTGCTAAAAATAAAATTGAACATTAAGAATGTAAAAACTGTATGTTAAGAAGTGTTGGTGAATAAAAGTAATAGACATTAAAAAGTAAAACAAAGTTAAAAGTGAAAATACCGGGAAGAACGAAAATTAAGTAGTGGATATATTTGAAACGACTGGAGGTGTTAAGAGATTAGTGAACATTTTGGGACAGTGCGAATAGATTTTTGTGAAACGAGGAATGGACTGTAGAAGGACTTTATAGGAAAGGACAATTAAGGTATTTAGTATTAGAAATAGTTATTCGTAGTATATGGGCAATTGTAATTTTTTTTTGTTAAATATAAACTTAATATGAACCCACAATTTGAATTAAGAGTTAAATTAAATAATATATTGGATATAAATAAATAAAATTTATTAGTAATTATAAGAATTTCAATATTTTAACAATATATATATATATATATATATATATATATATATATATATATATATAAAACTAGTGAATATTGGGGATTGCAGCAAAAAATTGGAAAAGATATACTCTTAGCGGAAAATGTCCAAGCTTTCGAGGATGTTTGTCCTCATCATCAGGGAAACTAGAATGAAAAACAACAGTTAAATACTGTGGTCAAAGAGAATAATTAAAAATGAAATTCACAACCACGTGTGTACTTACCTCCGAAGTGAGGTTAGATTCCATAAAGATGTAAAATCGTAAACTACAAGTCGTAAATTGTGGAATATTCAAGTAGGGATTGAAACAACGGCCTAATCAATCGTGTCATAGCAACAATTGTAATTGTCGCAGCATTTTATAAAATAAGACCATTGATTTCATCTTCATGTGTCACCATACTAAACGCCGGCGAGGAAATGATATATTTTGCCTCCAAAAGGGATGTGACAAGAGACAAACAGTGTTACCAACGTCAATAATGAGCTGTGGGACAATGCCACTATTTTCGTAATGGCAGCTGTAGGGCTAACAATTGGTGTAATGAGAAGAGAAGATGTAATATTGTTGAAAAGAGGAAGAGAAAGAAAATGTATATATATATATATATATATATATATAAAATATTCTTCCTTGTTTTCTTGGGATTACATCAATAAAAAACTTTTAGTGAAGTTGCATAGTCATATAATTCCCTCCAACATACTTTATAAACGTGTTATCCTTTTTGACCTTTATCAAAACTACAAACACAGTCTTTATGAATACATACATACATATATAAAAAGCTTACCTCAAAGTGTAGTTAATACGGTTCAGAACAAAACAAAACAATATTAAAATGTCTCAACATCACACACATACATTTACGTTTTTTTTTTACATATTAATCACATTGTGACTATTTCGCATTTCGTTGTCTACTAAACCTATTTGGCATGTATTTAGTACCGGCCTGCTACAATTACCATTATTTATAAGAGTGGGATATATTATAAACTATTAAGCCCACTAATGTCTTTTTTTCCATTGATCGCCTGGTTACATTTTTGGATTGATATCATTTCATAAAACTCCCCCTTTTCTTTAAATTATTTTCGGTTTTTAAAATATTCGTGTTATTATAATCAAATTGATGTTTTCTTGTTATTATATGGTTAGTCAAAGCTGTGGCATTTTTTATCGTATTTCTGACTTTTTATTCTATTTTCCAGATATTGACTAGTTTGACCTATATAAGTTGCCTCACAGTTTTCGCATGGAATTTCATATACGATGTTACTTCTATTTGGTATTGGAACTACTTATTTTGACCGAGACATTTTTTTAGATAATAAGTTGTGCGGTTTATGGCAAATCTGTAGATTATTATTTCTGAATAGGTGCTGAAACTGTTGAGATAATCCGTTTATAAAAGGGAGGCAAATTTATGTCTATCCGTTTTGTCTTTATTGTCAATTTTATTTTCAGAGTTATAAAACTTGTTGATTCGATTTATAAATTTTATTAGATAGTTGTTAAGTTGTAGGACATTTTTTGCTTTTTTAATACATGCTTCTCTAAATTCTGGGTCTGATAATTTAATTGCACGATCAGCAAGTCCTATAATTACCTATTTTTTTTGGGTAGATGAATGATTGGATTTATAATTGATATATCTAGATGACCACGTTTCTTTTGTATACCATTCTGTATTAATTATATTATTTACGTGATGTAAGGTAGTATCTAAGAAATTAATTTTATTATCCTTCTCCACCTCTAAAGTAAATTGAAATGTTTTATGGAAATTATTAAAATAGTTTAATATATTTTTAGCTTCATTTTTGGGTATTGCTGTTATGCAATAATCGACATATCAAAAAAAGAACAGAATTGTAAAATTAAGATAATTTATTACTTGTTCCTCGAGTTGCTCCGTGACAATCTGTGCTATAATATTGGAAATTGGAGAGCCTATATCGCATCCTTCGATTTGTTTATAGAGTTGGTTTTCATACAAAAAATATGTAGAATTAAGTGTGAGTTCTACAGCATAAAAAAATTCTTCTTGTGGAATGTCTAACTAAAAAGTCACAAATATGACAAAAAAAACATCAATTTGATTATAACAACACAAATATTTTAAACACCGAAAATAATTTAAAGAAAAGGGAGTTTTATGTAATGATCGCAATCCAAAAATGCAACCAGGCGATTAATGGAGAAAAGACATTAGTGGGCTTAATAGTTTATATATCCCAGTCTTATAAAAATTAGTAATTATCGCATTCCGGTACTAAATACAGGTCAAATAATTTTAGTAGACAGTGAAATACGAAATCGCCACAATGTGATTAATATGTTCAAGTTTTAATAATGACATAAATGTATATGTGTGATGTTGAGACATGTTAACATTGTGTTGTTTTGTTTATTTTATTCTGAACCGAATTAACAGATTAAACGCCATAGCAGACACCGGTGTCCGTTTGATTATTAAATCTTTGATAATCGTACCCGGCCGAGAGGACACGCTTTTATGTAGTTAAACATGGTAGTGTGCCCGCTATGGCCGTGCAGAGTTAAACGCGGATATCAGGTTGATGTAACAAAATTTTCGGGTGAAAAATTATTAGGTTTTTATTCAGATATAAAGTCAAAAACTTAACTGTACATGAAATAGTACTTCACATCTTTAATGATCTTAAATACTAACTTAAAACGAACTAACTTAACATGTTCTGAACAAAAGTATTAAAAGATGTTTATTATAAAAGTAACTTATAAATTTAGCGATTTTTGTGGAAAATTTTGAAACACTCTAGGCAGTATCTACGATTTCCTTCGCACTGTGCATAATATGTTCTCACTTTTTTTATTTGTTTTTTATCAATTAGTCCATCTTGTTTCTTTTTATAGTATACTTTGCAGTATCCTCTATTATCACGTGCCAATCTAACTTTGCAAATACATGTGCCCTCAAACTTATATTTATTGGACGGATATATTCATAACCACTATTTTCTTCGAATTTTAGCAAGCCTTTTATAACCAAATAACGAAAATTGGTTATAGAAATGTCGCTCTGGTCAACTTGCTTGAAGATAAAGTGGGAGTTAACAATTGGAGTACTGAGTAACACTTCAATAGCCACCTTCTTGTATCATCATATAGATCGTCACAGCGCTGTACTGTAACCGGACATCTGATCTGATACATATATTGAGTTTTTGTCCGAATTGTAGTCAACTATTGCTTTGGGCTTTTGAACGGGAAGTCCACGACGTTGAATTTGAACCATCTCATAACTGTGACAGGTGGATAATACTAAAGTCTCGTTTATCATACCATTTAGGGAGACATATTCCTATTTCATTCTCTCGGGCAATAACCTCGCCTTTTTTGAGTTTTTTTCTGTATTACTTCGGCTGGGTTTCTTTTGCGATTATTTCGCAAAGTTCCTAGACAGTGCATTTTGTTATCCAAAAGTATGTGAGCAAGTTGTAGACTTGTATACCAATTATCAGTTACACAAAGTCTACCACATCCTAAAAGATCTGTTGCTAAATTTAAAATAACTTTGGTATATACTGATACTAAGTCGCCTTGTTTCTCTTTTCCTGGATATATAGACATATTTCAGGTATAACCACTTTCACTACACAGCTTAAACATTGTGATGCCGTATTTATGGCCCTTTTGTGGGTTATACTGCTTGAACAGTAATCTACCTTGAAATAGCACCATTTTGGTAGTTTTTGATGATTTCATCTAGAAGCGGTTGTACTTTATGTTAATGGTCTCCTTCTCGGCACTGTGAGTTGTCTGAAAAATGCAGCATTTTCAACAATATGTCAAATATGTTACGACTCATAATATTAGGTGCCAGAGCATTCTTGAAAAGCCATTTGGTGGACCAATAATCCCGAATGGAATTCATTCGCACTATGCCCATGTAGCCCAGTAAACCTAAGAAATGTGCGATTTCTTTCGTAGTTGTTGGCTCCCATTTTTGTACCCGGGCATTATTGGAAATGTTCTTGTTCTCTATAAGAAATTGAGTTGCATAATGGTTGGTCTGATTTGTTATTAGATCAATGTCTATAAAAGCCAGTTAGTAATCCACTGGGTTAGGACGCTTACTTGTAGACAAGCCAGAAGGGCCGGGATCATTAGGACATTTATTATTTGTAACATGGTTAGAAGGTCCGGGAATGTTATCATCACCATCGTATTCATCATTGTCACTTCTGCCTGATGGGATGAACTCTGGATCATCTAGGGAATTATTCGAAAATGGATCATTTAACGATTCATCACCTGAAATGTAATAAATTATTTCTTGAGTTCTTGCAATATTATATATTATGCAAAATAAATCGAACAAATAGAAAAACTGAAAGCTACTCGGCATTAATTTTATAAAGTAATGTTGAGAGACAATACAAATCTAAACGTAAAACTTACTATCATATTATCGCGTTTGCTCCAAAGCTAATTGCACTATTCTTTTGGTATGTTACGTTCACTCATTATTCCAACTATATTTTATTTTCTTTATACATAAAAAATGGGAAAACATAATCTGCAAACATCCGCCACCAAATGTACAGCACTCACTAAATAATAGGCGATAAGACAACAATCCTGTGTATATAAGTGTTTTTAAATGAAACTCAAGGTCTCTAGTTAATTCCACAATATAATACAAGTTATTGAAAATTCTAAAAAATTGACAATTGTTTCGATAAATCAATATCATCGTCAGAATGATATTGATTTATCGAAACAATTGTCAATTTTTTAGAATTTTCAATAACTTGTATTATATTGTGGAATTAACTAGAGACCTTGAGTTTCATTTAAAAACACTAATATGAGCATATTCCACGAAGTAAGGGTCGAGACAGTCAATTTCTGTGTATATAAGTTCGTCGGCAACTACGGAAAATGTCGTGTTCGCACATTTCGAAATTCGCCGGCGGGCAATGGCGGACACCGGTGTCCGCTCCCAAGTTCGCGCAGGCCAAAGCGTTCACCGGTGTCCGCTTCGTTTCTTCAAAACTCTGTGAGAAAAAAATTGTCAAAATCATTAAAAATTTAAAAATAGATGTAAGTTATATTATATAATAAGTATCAAATAAAAAAATGTTTGGCCCAGGGAAATATTTTAGTCAAATATCCTTGGACTGTTAACTACACTTTAAGGTAAGCTTTATATATATATATATATATATATATATATATATATATATATATATATATATATATTGAAAATTCGAGTTTTTTTCTTGGACCTTAAAGTTTATATAACATCAACAATACAAAACAGGTTTTGCAAACCCTCTTACCACATGACTTGTTTACTTTATTTATTGATAACGAATCAAAAAAAGTCGAAACTATGTTTCAGAAAATCAAACAAAAAAATATAAATAAATTCAACAACCTTAGTAATAAAATAAAAAAACAGTCTGTTAGCAACCCTTGCTGGATAGAAAATCTTACACACGTCGACATCCCAGACTATGTCAACGAAATACTTAGTTTAGGGCCCAACTTTGCGATATCTTTAAAAAACCCTGAGGATATACCAGTTTCAGACATAATTACAAACATAGAAATCTCCCTAGAAAGTCTTAACCATGTAACCAAAGACGAACTAAGGTCAAAATGTTGTAATATAATAACAAATTACAAAAATAATTTTAATAATAATAAAAAAAATTTGCATATAAAACGACAAAAATAATTGTTGAATATGGTTGACAAAACAAAAACGTTTCTAAATAAAAATAAAAACTTACTTATCCTAAATTCTGATAAATCCAATAAAACTGTTATTATGTATAAAAGTGATTATGATAAAAAATTAACGACCTTTTGCAAGACAATAACATCTATAAAGAATTAAAAGCAGACCCTACTAATATCTACCAAAAAAATAACTCGTTAATATCTCGTTGGGAACTTAATGTATATATCACCAAATACGGCTAAAAATCTAAAAATCCTAAATGCCCAACCTCCAAGAATTTACGGCCTTCCTAAAGTACACAAACAGGGAATACCCCTTAGACCAATCGTTTCCTGTATCCAATCGCCCTTTGAAAAACTTTCAAAATATTTAAAAGGCATTCTACAAAATGTCATTAATCAAAATAACTACTACATTAAAGACTCTGTAGACCTCAAAAATAAAATAAAAAACTTACATATACCAAATGAATACTCCTTAATATCCCTAGACGTAGTATCGTTATACACTAGCATACCAATAACAAAAGCTAAAGAAATAATAACAAAAAAATTCGACAAA
This sequence comes from Galeruca laticollis, assembly GCA_963921935.1. Classification (NCBI taxonomy): domain Eukaryota; kingdom Metazoa; phylum Arthropoda; class Insecta; order Coleoptera; family Chrysomelidae; genus Galeruca; species Galeruca laticollis. The sequence goes on from OY998180.1 coordinate 181,016,124, forward strand.
ATAAGTAGATATACCGATATTCCTTTAAATGATTTCCTAGAAGCTATAGAACTCACTCTTAAATCTACTTATTTCATGTACAAAGAAAAATTTTTCAAACAAATTGATGGTTATGCTATGGGAGCATCAATATCCAGTGTAATAGCCCAGATAGTGATGGAAGACCTGGAAGAAACCATTCTAAAAAGTTTAAATTTTCACACTCCTTTTTTCTTTCGCTATGTAGATGATTGTATCACTGCTGTACCAAAAAATAAAACTCAAACCATCCTAGATAAATTTAACAGTTACCACAACAAACTTCAATTCACAATAGAAATAGAAAAACAAAACAAAATTTCTTTTTTGGACTTAACAGTCCATCACAAAAACAATAGTATAAAAACAGAGTGGTATACGAAAGAAACCTGGTCATCCAGATACCTGAATTTCAATTCACAACACCCCATGTCCCAAAAAAAATCGGTAATAATTGGCTCGCCGATCGTTTAATTAAACTGTCTTGCCCAGAATTCCGGGAAAATTCTATAAAAAAAGCAAAAAAAGCCCTTAAAATCAATAACTACCCAGAAAAACTGATAAACGCCATCTTTAAAAAACGCATTCATAACTTCCATAATCAAAACCTCCAAAAAAACAAAACAAACTAACAAAAGTACCTTTCCTTGCCTTACATACCAGGACTATCCGAAAAATTCAGCAACATTTTTAAAAACCATAACATTACAATTGCACATAAGGGTACAACTTCTCAAAATCCAACTTCAGTAAATTAAAGTCAAAAATTCCTGATCAAAAGAAAAGCAATATAGTTTATCAAATTCCATGCGGGGACTGCGACAATGTCTATATCGGGCAAACTAGCCAATATTTAAAAAATCGATTAAATGGTCACAAGTACGATAAGAAAAATAAAACTGCCTTAACAACACATATGCAAGAGAAAAAACATAGTTTTGATTTTGAAAACACAAAAATTTTAAAAAATGAAAGTCACACCAGAAAAAGAGAAATATATGAAACGATAGAAATACAGAGAAATAAAAAAATCCTAAATTACAAAACTGACACAAAATGTTTAAGCAAGATTTACAACAATATAATAAAATAGAATAATAAATTAAACAACTATTTCATGTAGGTAACTCAACAAAAACCATAACAACTATTTATTAAAAAGAAATAAATGCGTATAGGGAGAAAAACAACATTCTCAAATAATACCATTAGGCTTAGACACCAGAACTACTATGAAAGTTGATGTACACACACCGTACTTGTGAAATGTTTTTAAATGTGTCGTTGAAGTTCATTTTATTTTAGTTTATTTTAATATGTGATGTGGCACTCGCTGGAATATAATCCACAGGTATGTCATAATTTTACATTGTATACACTAGGATATTAAGAACGAATTCTCTTTTAGTGTTTTTTATATTCTGATGAAGGTCAAAAAGGACCGAAACGTCAATGAAATACATTATAAATTTAAAAACCATCTAATATTTTAATTAATCCAGGACCAAAAATTCCCAAGAAATATAAATGAAATATATATATATATATATATATATATATATATATATATATATATATATGTATATCTGTACAGTGTTGATTTTACCTTTGTACAAATAGGTTGTGCGAAGCAATTAACAAAACCGGTCGATAGTTTTTATCAGTGCCAACTTTGTTTTCTTACACGTGTTTATTTGAAATATTCCGATTAGTTTTTAACTAAATAATTTTTCCCCCATCATGGGGGATAAAAAAGGGACGTCATTCTCGACGCAAGTGGAGTCAATTATGTTATGTGATGATGATCAAATGTTACCGATTAATAACTCTCCAAGCACCAACAAGGTTTCTGCAGTAAAACCAGTTCCAAAAAAGTTCAACTTATTGTCAGATAAGTACAATTTATCTACTATTTGGGTATACATTGAAAATATTAAAAGTAGTAATTTGGGAAGGCTACATCCCATGACTGTTGGTCACATACTTTTTAAACAATTAAAGCTAACTAATATATTAGAAATTAAAAGTATAGGTAAAAATCGAATAAAAGTTTTATTAAAATCGTTTCTTGAGGCTAATCAATTAGTTAAAAATCCTTTGTTGGAAAATCATAATTTGGTAGCTTATATTCCAAATCATCTACTCGAATCAAAGGGTATCATTAGGGACGTTGACACTAAATATGACGAAAAATATTTGTTAGAGAATGTAGAGTCTACCTCTCCGGTAATAAACATTTATCGTACTAAACGTAAAATCCAAAGAGAGGATAACACAATTGATTATGTACCAAAAAAAACCATTATTATTACTTTTGAAGGTAATATTATACCAAAATATGTTGCATTTAATAAAGTATATTGTCAGGTAGAACAATTTATAGGTAGAGTAGTTCAATGTTATCGTTGTTTGAAGTATGGACATGTTTCTAAACAGTGTAAAAACTCCCAAGAACGATGTATACAATGCGGCGAAATAAAAACAGAGGAACATAGTTGCAATAAGGACAAAATTTATTGTGTTCATTGTAAATCTAATGATCACCTATCTATATCTAAAAAATGCCCTCAATATGAGAAACAGAAAAAAATTAAAACTATTATGGTTGAACCAAAAACGTCATTTCTGGAAGCCAGAAAATACTGTGAAAACTCTATTTCTTCTTTTGTAAGTCATGATTCTTTTTCAGGCTTATCAAATTATAATAAAGATTTCCCCAGTCTTACTAATCAAGTTAATAATAATACCACACAAACTATGATAAAAAATATTAGGGAAAGTAATAGTTTAATTTCGTCGCTACCAAGTACAAGTGGCACACAAAAATACTCAGTTCCCATGAAAAAGAAAAGAAAATCAGACTCTCCGTCCAATCAGTCTCCTTCTGACTCGCCTATGTTTCCTTTTACTTTTGGTCCTAGTCAACCATTACCTGCTAACCCCTATAAATCCAATTTTAATAGTATTGAAAGTAAAAAACAGAATATTGCTGACATTGTCTCCAAATTTGTATTCAATCTATTGGATAATATTAGCTCAGTAGAAGACTTGCAATCAATTAATAAAAGTTCAATAATCAGTAGCATAAAACAAGTACTGGAGGATACTCTAACAGTTAATAATTATTAATGGCTCAAAAAGTTTCACTTAACATTATGCAGTGGAATGCTAGATCAGCTGTGGCAAATAAAAACAGTTTGCAACACTTTTTAAATTCTAGAAAAATAGATGTGGCACTTATTACTGAAACTTGGTTTAAAAAAAATATACAATATTGTTATAATGGTTATAATATGATCCGTAAAGACCGACATGACGACTATGGTGGTGTTGCCATTTTAGTTCATCATTCAATAAGTTTTTGTGAATTCAAAATTAATAATAATGTGTGTAGAGGCGTGGAAATGTGTGGCATAAAAATTAAATATGGTAAATCGGAGCTAAGTCTTTTTTCTGTTTATAAACCACCTAAAATTAAATGTTCTGCTAATGATTGGTTTACACTTTTTTCACAAGCAAAAAATCCTATAATCGTGGGAGGTGATTTCAATGCACATCATTCGTTGTGGGGTGCACATCATAATGACACAGTTGGTATACAACTAATCCAAGCTGCAGATGATCTTAATCTAACAGTAATGAATAATGGACAACCCACAGTTTTAACTCGACCTAATCAAAATGTTTCTGCGATAGATATCACTTTTTGTTCTCCTGAACTTGCTAATAGAATTAATTGGTCAGTATTAGATGATACATTAGGATCGAATCATTTTGTTATTCTTATGGAGCTTCCAATTGACCAAGTTATCAATGAATTTCCCCTTAAAAATAAATGGAACATAAAAAAAGCCAACTGGCCATTGTATACTGGGACAATTGAAAATACTCTTCAAGGAGATTTCTCATTAAACTCCACATCTGATAAATATCAAATCTTAATCAGCAGTATGAATCAAGCTGCACACATTGCGATACCACAATTTAAAAATATTAAAAACTTAAAACGTTACCCCCCACCTTGGTGGAATTCAGAGTGCGAAAAGATTTTGAAAGATAGACGTTTGGCTTTCTCGACTTATAAAAAAACTTCGAATTTTCAAAACTTTTTCCTTTGTCAAGAAATGATGGCAAGAACAAAAAGAAAATTTAAAGCTATAGCTAAACAAAACTGGATTGAGTATGTTTCTTCTCTTAATAAGTCTGTTTCGTCTTCTTCTCTTTGGAAACAAGCTAGAAAGATTTATAGAAAACCAATCTCCAACGTCAAGCCTTTAGATGATATCTGGATGGCAGAATTTTTTGACAAAATTTCTCCTCCCTTCGCTGCTATGTTCTTTCCTGATCTAACTTCATCTAGTGATGAGAACCATTTTCTTTCAAAACCCATAACTTTAACAGAGTTAAACTATGTTCTTAAAAATCGCATCAGTACTAGTCCAGGACTTGATGAAATTAAATATCCTATGATTGATAACCTTCCTGTTATTGCTAAATGTATGTTGATTGATATATTTAATGATATACTGAATAATCTATCCATAGTTAATGAGTTGAAGGATGTCATCATTATTCCTATTGTCAAGCCAGGTAAAGATCCCAATCATGCTGAATCCTATCGCCCTATATCACTTATGTCTTGTATGTTGAAAACTTTAGAACGTATCATTAAGCACAGACTTGAATGGTGGTTATTTCAGAAAAGCCTCCTTCCAAGAACCCAGTTTGGCTACAGAAAAGGTTGTGGTACAATTGACGCTCTAACAACTCTTGTTATCGATATTCAAAATACTTATTCCACCAATAGATATTTACCTACACTTTGCCTAGATATCGAAGGTGCTTATGATAACGTCTGCTTACCCATTCTGAGAGAAAAAATGATTAATAACTTCCTAATACCGATTCGATTAACTGATGCAATCATTAACTTTTATTCTTATAGAAAATTGTATATAAGAACTCATAATAATTACCTCATAGGACCTCGTTATAATATTTCAGGACTACCTCAGGGTTCAGTATTGAGTCCTCTGCTTTTTAATTTGTATACGGCTGACTTTCATAGTATTTACGTTGAAAATATCACCCCAAAAATAATTCAGTATGCGGATGATTTTTGCTTATATTCAGAGGCCAAAAAATATAATGATGCTGTAGAGACGTTAGATAAAATATACGGATTGGCTTATAAATGGTTTATTAAAAATGGTTTTGAAGTATCTCCCACGAAATCATCAGTTTGCATTTTTTCTAGACATAACATCCCGAATATCGATACGATTCAGTTAAATACACAAGCGTTTCCTTTTTGTAAATCAATAAAATATTTGGGAATGATAGTTGATAGGAAGTTAACCTGGAAACCCCATATCGAACATATATTGAATAGATGCTACAGAGGTATGAATTTTTTAAAATCCATTTCTAAAACTTGGTGGGGAGCTGATGTGTCGACCTCGCTACTTTTTTATAGATCATATATTAGATCCATAATAGATTATGGATGTACACTTTATGGATCCGCAAGTAAAAATAACTTACAAAAAATTGACGTATTTCAAAACAAAGCCTTACGTATTTGTATGGGTGCTATGAGGTCTACTCCCATTGAACCACTTCACGTGGAAGCTTTAGAACCTCCCTTAAAATATAGAAGAAATCATCTTAGCCATAAATTCCTCATAAAAATTATGTCTTCCAACGAATCTTTATATCACAATATATGTAAACTAAACGAATTTGATTTAACTAACAACTACTGGATCCGCAAAAATTCACCGCCTCTCTGTGATGCTTTCCGAGACTACAACAATCTATGTGTAATTAGATCAGAAAAAAATATGACTTTAGATGATTTTGAATACTTTTTTCATATGTTTAATGTCATTCAACCTAGTTATCATGTAAATCCTATGATGTCTTACAATTTTAAACTCCATATTAGAAAATTATTCTGATTCCATACAGATATATACTGACGCTTCCAAAAAATTATATGGAACTGGTTGTGCGTTCTACATTCCAGGTGATAATGTCGAAAAATTGTTTAAGCTCCCCTCAGACTTCTCAGTTTTCAGCGCTGAAGCTGTGGGCATCTATGAATCGTTAAAATTTTTTTCTTCGTCCAGAAAAAGTTCTGCTATTATATTAGCTGATTCTCTGTCTGTCTTAACAGCTATACAAAATCCAACTATACCTGCATTATCAGATAATCTTTACATATTCTATATAAAAAAAATGTTATTTCAATTAAAAAAAGATAATAAACATGTACAGCTGATATGGATCAAAGCACATATAGGACTTAAACATAATGAACATGTAGATCGTTTAGCTAAAAATGCAGCAGAAAATGGTACCTTATCTCTCTATCCACTAACTGTACCAGACGTATTTGCTAATTCTAGGCAAAAACAAAGTTGTTTATGGAAAAAGTCCTGGAACGATTATTGTAAAATATCTAATACCCAATATTCATCAATTCAACAAGAAATTCCGAATTGTTGTTGGTTCAATTCTTACTCCTGTCCACGTAAATACATTACAACTATTGTTAGACTACGCTTTGGACATCCGGCACACTTATATAAAATAAAAATTCTTGACACAGACCTGTGTCAACACTGTCATATCAAAAGTGATCTGAATCATATTTTCTTTAACTGCATATATTCCCAAGAAACTCAAAACCTTATTAATGATTTAATAAGAATCGGATTTTTCCCACCCTTCAATATCTGCCATCTTTTAGCCTTAAACAAAATGGAAGTATATAATGTTCTGATGAAATTCATATATGAATCAAAGGTATGCTTGTGAATGTTTGAACTAGATTTGTTTACCTCTGTTTATCCCAATTGTAGCTATTCCTATCTTTCCGTGGCCTAGTTTTGTTTGTGATAAATTATAATGTCTTGATGGGCCCCTAGACAAGAAGCGAGTGACCCTGTATATCCTTATTGTATTTATTTTTTTAGGTAGGTAATTTTGTCTTCTCTTAGGTGTGGATAGGTGTGAGTGAGGCGAATATATTTTTTTATATATTAATAGTTTGTTCCTGTTGTGACTGGCCGAATGACGAGAGTCAAAGCCAAGAAAAAAAAAATATATCTGTACGGAAAAATATATTCGCATGATATGTAAACACTAACAACAAAGAGATTCTTGGGTATACCGTACTGAGGACGGTTAATGAGCCAGAAACATGCATATCTGCGGTGTTACCACTCTGTTTCAGTAACCCTTTTTCTTTTTGTGTGAACTATCCAAGAATCTCTTTGTTGTTTACATATCACGTGATATTCATACATCTTGTTTGTTGCTTCCACTGGGTCGGAAGGTTCAGACAGGGGGGCTATATGCGCCTCCATGTCGATGTTGGTTGTTGTCCCCGAAAACCTGGGATCTTCCAATTGAAGGCACAAATGTTGTCTTTGGCTTTCCTGTTGAAATCTGTTGTTTTGTGTTTTCCCTTGTTTCGATCAACAGCTTTGCTTCCAAATTTTACACCCTTATTTGGTTATACCGTACTGATGACGGCTAATGAGCCAGAAACATGCATGTCTGCGGTTTCCACTCTGTTTCAGTAGCCCTTTTTGATTTGCGTGAATTACCCAAGAATCTGTTTGTTGTTGTTGTTTACATATCACGCGATATTTGTACATCTTTTTTATATATATCTAAATAATAGATTAAGTCTAAACTTATTACTAACTTGGACAACAATAATTCCGAACAGTTATGGATTTCATTTTGTTATAATAATAAAAATTATGTCTTGGGTTCATTCTAGAGACCTAATGATTTTCCTTATCAGGATTTTGCTAACGAATTTGACTTATTTGGAAGCTCATTATCACCATTATTTGATTATGTTATTTGTGCGGGGGACCTTAATATAAACTTTTCAGATCCAATCATCCTACAGTAAATTTTTGACACAATCTTATTCAAATTGTTACCAACCAACAAAAGGACCAAAATTGCTTAACGTTATATTTATTGTGTTCATAAAATTTAAAAAACAGTAATGTAAATGTTACTAAATGTCCTTTAGTACCCCCCCCCCCTTCTGTATTGTTGCATTGGATCGACATCTATCAAAAATAATAGCTAATAGCTGACGATCTCTAACAAATTTATCATATTGATGACATTGATAGTAAAATCAAAATATTAAATTCAACTATTTCAAATTTATAAAAAAAATTCAGCAGTTATTTCTATTCACTTACAAGATCCTGATTCTATAAATACTCAGTTCATCAATGGAATTGGTGGTCACAATAATCCAGATGCTGCTTTTCAAAGCCACTATTTTTCAACTATCGAATGTTGATAATTTTAAATTTACGAAAATTGATTAAATATTTAAGAAAAAATACTTTTAATAAATTCAAATGCTGCTGGACCTTATAGTATTAACACCACTATTATTCTAGATTGTTGTCCACATATTTTTTTATATATTACTCACATACATAATTTTTGTCTAAAAAAACTCTATTTTACCTTTAATTTGGAAAGAATCTAAAGTTCTGCCCATACCAACAACCCTGTCGATTACAATGAACTGCGTCACATAAGCATTTTGTGTACCTTTTCTAAAATTCTAGAAAAAATGATGGATAAACAAATAAGTCAACACATCACCAAATTTGACCTTCTACCAGAACACCAGTCAGGGTTTCGTCCAGGATATAGCTGCACTACTGCACTTCTGAAAGTTTTAGACGACATTTATTCTAATATTGATTCCAACAATCTATGTATCTTAATCTTATTAGATTACTCAAGCCTTTCCTTGGTATGCAGGGCTCTGCCAGAGATGACACACCCTTTCTCTGGCTACTTGTGGGATCAGAATGGAAGATCAAAAACAAAAAAAATCAAAACAAAAAATGGAGGATGGGCGAGAACGCACACCTCCAACACAAAAGCACCGTCGATGTAAAAGATTCTGCGGTGCTGAGGCCAAGAGAAGGAGTAAAATGAGGCAGCAGGCTGGCGTCTCCAGACACCACCAGCGCCCTCATTTTCTAAATCTGGAACCAGCGGCCAAAAATGCAAGGGTAGCGATGCCCGTTCCTCCTCCAAGAGGCCCGAAACGCGTCGCCCCCAGGAAAAGAAGCGCATCCGCTCCAGCACCTAGGGGAAGAAGTCTTCCAGAGGAAAGAAGCTACAGATGAATGCTAAAGTAAAAGGCTACAGCGAAGCAGCTACCAACCATTTACGGATAGCGATTATAGACCCATGCGGTAAAATAATTACCAATAATGGAGACCTTGTCAAGAGACAAGTAATGGAGGCATAAAAAGCCACCTACTCTTAGGTCATGGTCGCACTCTGGCCAAATAATGAGAGTCACCTGCGATAATGACAAAACACTAGTGGCTAAAGAACACGTGGTAAGTGGCTAAGTTCGACGTGGTGCACGTCGACATCCTCTCACAGCTGACAAAAGCCACCCACTCGGTTGCTAGCGAAGCTCACGCTGACCTGGGTGACAAAGAGGCTGTGCTGCGTCGGCTGGAAAAACAAAACCCAGACCTTCGGGTGGATGCATGGTTTTCCTTCCACCACGAAGCGAAGGTCAATCCCAGAGGGCACCTCTTCGTCTTCGGCATAGGCAATGACGAGATGGGAGCACTAGAAAAACGGTCAATGAAGTTGAGCTATGCGTTCACCTCATTGATCGTTAAAATAAAAAAAATCCGACCCAAAACGGGGGAGCAGAATTAGAATGAGCATGGATCCCCCTCTTCCATCCAAGAACGTTGGAAAAGCTTGAGGAGCTATCAGTAAACAATGAAGTAAAAAGAATTAAGATATATACAAATGATGATATATTCAATAAGTGCACAGTAGAAGAATTTATAGAAGAAGGAAATCAAAGGTTAAAAAATACTCAAGTATGTATATGCGAAGTATCAAAAACGGTACAGCAAAAAGAAGCGATCCAAAAGATTTTAGAAAGATACCACAACGATCCAATGTTTGGAGGACATGTAGGAAATAATAGATTAATTAAAGAAGCTAAGAGAAAATTTCAGGTGGAAAAGCATGGAGAAAGACGTAAGGAAGTATGTAAAGAATTGCCATAAATGCCAAATGAATAAAGCAAAGCTTAATCATAAGGAAAAATTCGTCATCACAGATACATCTATAAAACCGTTTGATATTATTTACATAGACACAATAGGTCCATTTGCAGAAAGTAACAACGGGAACCGTTATTGTATTACAATATTATGCGAACTAACCAAATATGCAGTTATGATACCGGTCAAGAACAAGGAAGCATACACAATAGCAAAAGCAATATTTGACAATTTTATACCGAATTACGGATTGATGAAGGAGATAAGGACAGATCAAGGGACGCAATATAAGAATGGTTGTGTTCAGAAAACACAACTGTTGCACAACCGTTGAGTAAATGTTCTGTGAACGCACATTGATAAGTGCGTGAAGCTCAAAATGTTTGGTGAGCGGACGCCATTTTTCTGAGCAGTTTTCATTTGTGCTCAGTGAGCACAACACGTTGCAAATTGTGATGTTTATATAAAGATATATGGCTTTATTAATAGTAAACAAAACAAAGATTATATTTAGTAGGGTTATATATGATTTAATTAAAATATTACAACATGAGTGATGAATATGAAGCGATTTATACATATAATGTTACATACAGCATAACAGATACCAAAAATCTTCACGAATTATAATAATAATAATAATTAATTCAAGCTCTTCAATCGAACAGATACATTTAAATACCTCTATAGCTCTTTCAAACACCCTAAAATGTTTCTTAAAAATTAAATCATTGTTTGCTGGAATTATTCCTTCGTAATACTTCCTGTTTTTTTCTCGAATACCACGTCTTCTCACGTTATAATCATGCAATGGTTCCTGTACATTTTCTACTACATGGGCTATAATATTTTGGTTAATATCTATTACATCACCATCATCTAATAATGCAAGAATTAAATTGTTTCTAGCCCTAGCCATAAATTTAATTTCTCAAATATTTATTCCTAAGAAATACAATCTATAATAAAGATTATATATGAACTTTCCAAAAAATTATCGTTCAGAAGACATACGTCAATCATTTGTTGCTCAGTGAGCGCTCACTCAACAGTTGAGTTATAAGGTATTGTTTTCTGAACGCAACCAATGAAATAATGAAGAACTTAGCGGAACTTTTAAAAATAAAACATAATTTCTCAACAGCATACCATCATGAGGCCATAGGCAGTTGTGAAAGATTACATAGAACATTTAATGAGTATATAAGAAACTTTATCAAATATTCTAGGGATAACTGGTGCAAGTTTGTAAAAATGTTTGCATATTGCTATAATACAACACCAAACACGCTCAGAAAGCACCTAATGAGAATAGGTCCAGCTGAAATGGGTGAGTGCAGATTCTGTGGGGAGGAGGAAGAAACTCCGGATCACCTAGTTCTAGAATGCCTCAACATTGCAAGCCAACGCAAAAAATGCTTTGGGCAAGAAACTTATAGGAACAAGGATCTAACCTTCTTGAAGCCTTCCCAAATACTGGAGTTAATTAGAGCTCTGGAACTAGAAGGCCAGCTGCAGAAGTAGTGGGAACAGCTCCGATAGGGGGGGGGTACAATAAAACTTAAGGTTGCAGTGCATAGAAACCCTGCTATTAATCTTATTCTTCATAATCTGACTCATCTGTTGGCCCAGAATCATTATCGGAGTCAATATCACTTGGAATAAAAGCAACAAAATCGTCCACTGTCTCAAGTTCTTCATATAGTTCATCTTCAGTCATACCAACAAATTTGAATTGAAGTGTATCTCTTTTTGCCATAGTGGTACTGTGGTACAAATTTTGAACGCTAAAAGTCCCGAAAAATGATATTTTAGTTAGTTTATATTATATTACCTTCTAAATATTAAACAGCAGAGTAAACTGAGGAAAGAACATAAAAATACTCTACACATTGTAAAAATAGTAACAATAACTATTGTTCTCAACACAAGCTTATCTGATTGACAGATTGATAGGTTCTACCTATTTGTAGACATTTTCGAACTAGCAGACTAGATGAAATTGCACTATTGCTACTCTCTAGATTAGATTTTCAATAGGTATATATGTTTGGCACATGTTGTATACCTTAATTAGTTAAAAGACGCTATGATGTGTTTTGAAATAAGATGAAGAAAAAATATTAATAATTGAAATATAACTCAAAGGATAATATTTCCTTCAAATTGTTATTTAAAAAGAAAACATGATATTTGATAAGATATACCATGTAATATTATTCACGTTTTCCCTTGGACATACAGTAGAATCCAGTTGTAATGACGCACAAGGGACTGGTGATATTACGTTGTACTAACCGGACAATGTACTAAGAGAACTGACAATTTTAATTTGGTATTTATTAAAATAATCAGTATAATATATTTATGTATTCATATTTATGCAAGTATCAGAGAGAGAAAACATTTGTTGAACATAGGCCCATTTAAGAGTATTCCCTGATTAAGTTGCGGCTTAAACCATTGCAAAGGTACTGAGTCAATTTGTTCTTGAGACGAGATCATCTCGTGTTTAGGTTTTAGAACATTTGCATTGAACAAATAATATGGAATGGTTTACCCCAATTTTTTTCGTAATTCTTACATTTGAGTGCCAAGGTTCTAAACATTGTATTATATTACTTTTTTCTTCAATGGAGAAACTTTTCGTTTTGAAGAGCCATTTTTGTATGTGTACTCACTCATCACCTGCAAATTACTGCCTTAAAAGAAAAAGTTGCATTCCAATCAGTGACGTACTGGCAAGGGGGTGCACAGGCGAAGATAGCTTCTTACTTATGATTTATGTATTTGTCAATATGTCAATGCTCGTAGCCGTTGGAACTGGACAATTTTGTGTGAAATTTTGTCACTTAAAGCGGTCAGTGGTTATAAGGGAAGTAGTAATAAACAGATGTTCATTCATAGTGGCTCATATTAAAACAAAACATCTGCCTAAACTTACATTGCTAAAAACGGTTGGTTGTTATAAGGGAAGTCTTACTAAACGGACTACACTGTAGTTGAATTATCTTGTTAGTTTTTATATTAATATGTTTAATACTATTTTACTTACTTTATCCCACTCAAGTTCATCTACTCTTTTCATGAATGGCTTTAAATCATTTTCAGGAATGCTTACTTCCATTCTCTCCACAAGTTCAATTAAATCAACCTCAGGCCAGTCAATACAAACTCTTTTTTCTAAAAAAAAAATATAAATACAGCATAAATCGAATCCCTAAAAATACATAATTGTTACCTTTGGTTAAATCTTTCTTCTCTACTCGTCTTTCCAACTGTTTAAGCAAATCGTTTTCATCCCAATCTGAATCCATACCTTCTATATCTTTGATAGATATTGTGACAACTTTTTCATTGTCCTCATTCACATTATCAGTTTTAATGTCTATAATGTCAACTTCCTGGTGCATAACTTGCTTTGTACTATTCATAACTTGATCCTCGCTACCTTCACCTTCAATTCTCATATCATCTGATGTATTTGAATTGTTAGAATGAGAAATGAGAGAATGAGAAACTCCTTCACCCGGATCAGTATCAACTACATCTAAAGTGGAACATTTCAGAAAATTTTTGGATTATAACACTAATTCTACTTTACCTATCTCAGTTTTTGTATCCTTGGGTTCATCTTCACTTATTTTTGTCTTCTTTTTGCCCTTTTTGAATGCTTTTGTAACTACTTCAGTTTTTTCAGCAATATCTAGAGTTACAGTTTCTGCTGAAACTGTTTTGACGGCATTATTTTTACGTTTTGAATTTTTAGTTGTTGAAATATTATTTACACTATCATCTTTATCTACATGCATCTCAGTATTGTTTTCTAGAACAGTGATACTTTTTAGTTTCTTTTTTGATTTTTTTGGAGATACAGATTCTTCTTCCATGGTAGCTATTTTACGTTTTTTAGATTTGTTTTCAATATTGGTATTCTCATTTGTTATTTCATTTTTTCTTTTTTTAGTTTTCTTGGCCACAGCATCAGAACTGTCTTCCACAGTGTCCACATTATTTACATTCTTCTTGTTCTTTTTAGAGTACATATTTTACTATAAACTTATTTCACAATGCATACACTTTTATCACTTCCATTTAAACACTTGCAGAAAGTTTCGTTAAACTGAACTACATATAAACAATAATACCGCAAATTCATATGTTCATCCTTTCATCGAAAGTACATGCATAACTTTACAATGTCAAATAATATCTTATGACTTATGCAATATTTTTTACATTGTTATAACCTCCATTCTCTTTAAATATGAATATATATGCATATAAAAGCTCTATCTTCTGAAAAAAAACATAAAAATGTTAGGATCCAAACAAAATGGGTTCGGAAATGTCAATGTCTTTTTTTTAACGTTTAACGTGTCAAACTTCATTCGAAAAAATAATGAAGTGTGTAGTGTGTATATAATCTTTGGAAGACACATTTATAGCCTATCCAAGCGAGCGCGTGGTTCATACCGGCGGTAATGTCAACAAATGTCAAAATACGTCACGGTTATACTAGTCGCTTTGATATAGCGGTATTTACCAATGTCTTAATCTACTTTCTGTAGGGTCTAGAGGATTTGTTTAGTTAAATTTTCGCTGTTTTGATTTGTTTTTCAGTGTTCATTATCGTTTTCCCATTTCGAAACATAAGAACTTCAGTTTTAATGAATATACCATAAACAAATTTGAAATATCACATCTGTCAACCACTGACCTTGTTTATAGGTCAGTGCTGTCAACCGCTATAACTCTGCTCCCGACAGGGTTACTTTTGGTTTTAACCGTGACGTAATTTGACATCAAACGATGACGTATCGGTTAATACCAATTCCCGTTAGGACGCTACGGTATTTACTTTTGGTATTAGTCTGTGTCAATCCACGACAGATGCAACTCACACGAAACGTTAAAAAAAGAATATTGAGATTGTAGCTGTCGCCGTTATTTATTTAATTTAAATTTTTCTTCATTGGTCATATTAGCCATTTCAACGAACATAAAAAAATTGCATGAACGCGTGCATTCTCAACACTGACTCGTCGGCAGACGTGTGGACAGACGCCGCACGTTCCCACCAAAACCCTTCGATGTATGCCAAAAAACCGACAGCTAACGGATTTGTAGCAGACGCATCTGCCGACGTTAAATACCTCCCAAAAACGATCAAATACCCCGTCTATATCTACATCTGCAGACGTGTAGAGGAGCTTTTATAGCTGTCGGTTTTTCGGCACGAACGCGCGGCGTCCGTCCACACGTCAGCCGACGCATCAGTGTTGGCGCAGCTGCGAATGAGAATGCAGGCGTTCATTTCGTTGAAATGGCTAATATGACCAATGAGGAAAAATTTAAATTAAATAAATAGCCGCTGCTGCAGCAATATATTTTTTTAAAATGTCTCGTACGAGTTGCATCTGTCGAGGATTGACGCAGACTGATCACGGACGGATGTGTGGACGGATCGTGACGATCTATCTGCTGATGCATCTGCCGACGTCCGCTGACGCATCTGTAGAGGAGTAGAGGACACTTTATACTTACCTAGAATATGGAGTAGGATCGTAAATCTTCATAAGTGATACTCCTTCTGACAAGTGTTTGTGTAACTAAGTTAATATAATATATATTGTTTTGTGTTTAGCAGTGTAACTTGAGGTTTGTGATTTAAATCATTTTTCCGTTGTATTCCTTTTGAATATGAATAATTATTACTGTTGTGTTCCTCAGTATTTTTCCTGTGCAAAAAAATCCTGAACTGGACTTTCACAGTTTTCCAGTAGCAAGAAATTAGATAATTTGAAAGTTTTTGTGGAAATCGAAATTGGGGGCAGAGAAGTTGTTGACAGAAGGAAAGAATGGATTAGGAGTTAGAAAAAGGATGTCTAATTATATGAAAGTTTGCTCTCTTCATTTTAAAGAAACTGATTTTTTCCAAAAAGGTTTGTTAATATATGAATTCACGTTATTTATTTAGAATTTGAATAAAATATTTTTAGAAAAGGTAAAATTTACCAACTATTGTTCCCAGTTCATCCCTCAGGTCTACAATTTCTAGAAAAGGGGTCAAATCGAAGGATACTCCCAATTTAAAAGAAACTCAAGAAGTGTCAACACCTTGTGAAAATAGACTCGATTTTTTAGATCGCGAAGACAGAGAAGCTGCAGAGGTATTATTGTCTTTGATGAATCCTCGGATATTTGAAGAAGTTGATGCAGGCTATACGGCCCTATTCTGTATCGCAAAGTTGCTACTGAGCAAGTGGCTTAGAACAAGGTCAGTGGTTAGGTTGCCACTTGTCTTCAATTGGTATTCTGTAGAGGCAACCAGTAGTTACGAAAGTTAATTTATAGTTGTTTCTGAGCAACCACAACATCTGTGGTTGTTACCGTTAGCAACTGTCAGAGAAAGTTAGAAGTGTGGTGGTAGGAAGATGGATCTGTGGATTATGAACATTTTTTTAGATCATGAAATTAATGAAATACACAATGAGTATGTATAAAAATGTACTAAAAATTGTAAATATAGAATAAATTCTTATACTTCATTCCACGTGCTCCTATAAGTCTCAATTCCATATATGTTAGCTCTGGAAACCCTCCTGGACCTCCTCCAGTTTTGGTCTGCAAAATGGAAATGTCTCTTGTCCTTTTTTTGTTTTATTTTGATTTCCATTCTATAAACGACTGCAAAAGAAAATTATTTTTAACTTGACTACCCATAAATACACCTCATCAAAAATGTTCAGTAAGTAAATTTCAAATCTACAAAAAATGACTACTTCTCTTCTCCGTGGTTCAGCAGTTTTTATAGCTCCGTGCATCCATTCAATATATTGAACAATATTTGCCACGCTGTTAAATTATCTCCTCCGATCTGCATTTTTTTATTTTTGCTAACAAAGTCAACAATGACATTTTGTTGTGATAGGGAATTTTTGAACTTCTTTTGTTCCCTACCCCTACGGTTTCTACTTCCAGGGTCTCCATGTTTTGTAATAAGTAATAAAAGATTTACGTATAAAACAAAAAACACCCTTCGGTCACCGATAGCCCGATTAACAACACAAAACAACCCCACTAATAACAAAATATTCTTCTAACGACCTCACGTTTCTCAGTGGTCAGACTTGTTAGTGGAAAAGTAAGGTCGATTTACACTATAAAAGTGACTAATCATTCTTCTTAACCACTAAGTAGTCACCAGAATATCAATTTTATTGAAAGTGGTTAAAAAGTTACTATCTAGAGTTGCTTGTCAGTCAGGTTGCTATAGAGTTGCTTGACTGCCACTTAGATACAGAATAGGCCCGATAGACGTAAATATTTTAATGTGCAAGTAAACAAACAACAGTTTCAACATTACGTGAACTGATAACTAGCGATGGAAAACTTAGAAATTTCACTGGAATAAATAACTTTACAACTCTTAATGCCATTGCTGCGTTTTGTGAACTGTAAATAAAAGATAAGCGATACAATTGATTCAAGTTAAAAGTATTTTTAGTTAAGAAATTAGTAGTTTTATTGATACATTCAATTATTTAAGAAAAACAATAATAATAATAATTTAATAATATGTTACCTTCAAATATGCGTTTAATTTTAAAAATATATAAGGGTACAATTATCAATATCCAAAACCAAATTCAAATCACTGAAGGCAACACACAATCACTAAAATACTTTAATTATCTACACAAGTACACAAAACACCATAACCTAAACAATTGCAACATATATTAAGTAGTGTTTTTAAATGAATCTCAAGGTCTCTAGTTAATTCCACAATATAATACAAGTTATTGAAAATTCTAAAAAATTGACAATTGTTTCGATAAATCAATATCATCGTCAGAATGACAGAAGTTACATTTCATTTCATGCCTACCTGATGTTTAGTAGTTATATTTTTGGCTAGACCAAGAAGTAACCTAACTTGTGATTGGCTTAATATATGTTTATAGAAAAAGAAGAAGATGTGATATTACAAATATTGAAGCTTAGATATTATTAGCCCTATGGTGATATCCTGGATATCATTTTTCCAATTAAGATCAGTATAACTGTGCAATGATATAGAAAACCAGGAAAACTATATCTGCTGATCTTTACAATTATCACTTAAGAAGACAGTTTATTAGTGGAGAATTCCCTAGATTTAACTGTTCATTGACAACTTCATATTGTGGGTTTCTTAAATGTCTTCTAATTTCCAGTTCTTCAAGGAAATCCAGTTCTTGTTTCTTTTCACAAATATGCAGCACTTCTAGTTCTGTGTTAGGTGTCAATGAATGATTGGTGTCAAGTAGATGTTTTGCGTAGTGGGATTTATCTGGTTGTTTTAATCTGTAAGCTCGTTTTCCTGGTTTTCTATATCATTGCACAGTTATACTGATCTTTAATTGGAAAAATGATATCCAGGATATCACCATAGGGCTAATAATATCTAAGCTTCAATATTTGTAATATCACATCTTCTTCTTTTTCTATAAACATATATTAAGCCAATCACAAGTTAGGTTACTTCTTGGTCTAGCCAAAAATATAACTACTAAACATCAGGTAGGCATAAAATGAAATGTAACTTCTGTCATTCTGACGATGATATTGATTTATCGAAACAATTGTCAATTTTTTAGAATTTTCAATAACTTGTATTATATTGTGGAATTAACTATAGAGACCTTGAGTTTCATTTAAAAACACTAATATGAGCATATTCCACGAAGTAAGGGTCGAGACAGTCAATATATTAAGTAGTTTCTACTTGACTTCACCATGGCGCTGCCATCTTAATTCGAGATGCCTGAGTATAAAAATACCTTCTCTATTTACTGGATAATCTGTCATCTACAGCATGTTTGAAAATGCGTGCTTCCCGCTGACAGGAAAGAATTACGAGAATTGTCAGCCTACACATTAAAAAATAATAAATAGTATATTGTGTAACGTGTGACGAAAGTAATATTTTCTGCAACGAGAGAACAGTGTATCAAACGAGGTACAGCTGAGTTTGATAATGTTCTCAAGTTGCAGAAAATGCTTTTCGACGAGTGAAACACTATACTTTTTCTATTACCATGGCTTACTACATAAGATGTACAAGAAGTTTGAAAGAGTTGAATTATCTTTACCTTTATATTATAATTGAACGTTTCTAAACTTTTGCCATATACATAGTGTAAAAAATCCTAAAAATTAAATCTAAGACTGCAACAATAATTTTATTTAATTATTAATTTATAAACTTTGATTAACAATACTAAAAAGATGTATTGTGTATTTTATAATTTATTTTTGATTCATAATTATATTAGAACAGTTATTTAAAAGGATATTGTGCTGTCAGCCATTTCATATCTGAAATTGCAACCACTTACTTTCGTCACTAGTGACGAAAGTTAACGTTATGGGATATTCTATCACTGGTGCCGGAAACTGATGTTTTTGATTGAAGTAAAAGGTGAAGAAAGTTGTTGATTTTTAAATGGTTATAGAAAATAGCTATTTGTATAACAAGGGAGGAAAAGGCACTTTACACCCATGTTATACATATGATTTTTCCGCCTCCCTCAAATAACAAGACATTTTCAATAATTTATTTATGAAGTTAACAAACAAAATTAATAAATACTACTTATTTTACGAACCTTGGCTGGGCATCGAGGATGGAATTCTAAAATGCTTGGATATGCATCGGGGGTGTACGTTTTTATTTGTACTTCAAATCCCTTGGGATTTTAACTGTCCCTTTATAACCCTTGGGTCTAACATAGTTTCTAACATGTGAGATTAAAGTGACAACTTTAGTCTCGGAATTGTAAAAATTATTTCATTGATAACGTACTATGACGTCACTTTTACTTTTCCTCCCTAGGGAGGAAAAGTACGACTTTGCTCCCTACAATGAGACCAGGAAATGTATACTTTGGATAGAGGTAGGCGGAAAAATAGTTTACATGTAAATATGAAAGCGGGTATATACATACAAATAAAAATTAAAGTAAAAATAAGATTTAAAATAAAAATAATCAATAATTTGATGTTTATACAGAAATAAAATAAAAATTATAATAATTTTTGTGCATGCTAATTAGGAAACGTTACGCTTCACTTGCCAGTTGCAAAACAGAGTCCTATTAATGTGCAGAGTTTTTTATACTTATTTTTTTGTTTAGACGCCAGAAACAGCAGAACACAAACATAAAAAGCTTAAAAACAACACAACAGCTATTACCAAAACAAGTCCAAAAGAGGTTAGGTGACATTAAACGTGTGCAAATCGTGGCGGTTGCCACATTTCAACATGCACACTTCTGTTATCAGATAAACATAATAGTGGAAAGTTGGTCATCTCTTATTTTATTTTTAGTTTGATATGAACTGTATAAACGCATATACATCGTTACCCATAAGGTGAACTTTTATTTTGATTCTTATTTTTGTTTTTTTTGCCTGTATAAACCCACTTTTATACCTAATAGAGTGTATCCTTTCTACTTCTTTGTGGTAGACGAAAAGAATATGAATATGAAAGAATCGAATACGTTCTTTATGATTATCCAGTACTTTTATCCACCAGAAAATCAGTTTTTGGAGAATATTAACTGTAACTTAACATGTGTGCGGCACATTCTGGCGATATCATCAACTAAGGTAAATGTCCCATATTTCGGCATCTTAACGCTCTTAACACTTGAAGATCTTTTAATATATATTACTAAACATAATATCAGTTTGCATAATATCAGTTTGAAAGCTTTTTTTTGATCAATATTGGTATTTTGCCAGTGATTTTATGCGTGTATCATGTAGTTTTAGTACAAATTTTTTTATATCAATTTATTTGTGGACCTGTTGTTTGAACCCTATTTCGTAATAAAATTTGGCTCTGCTTCTAAGTTCGTGAGCTCGTGGCCTCTGTTTCAGGATATAGTTTTTACGCGAGTTATAATAATTTATTAATAAAAAACACTCGCTTTAAGATCCTGCATCACTGGACTTGCTTGATTTGAGTAATGTCTCATAGTTAACGGCTTTTTGATCAAAAGAGAATTATCCAGAATGTTGGAATCCATTTTAAGGCTTATTTCAGAATGATAGAGGGCGTATTTTTTGACGGATTTAAACCAAACTCGCTAAAAAAATCGGTTAGGTCCAAATCTTGGACGAGTTCGTCAATGAGCCAAATCAGCTCAGTAAAAACAAAATGGCGGCCTGTCAAAGTTGAAAAAAAATCGTATTTCCTTTGTTTTTCATTTGACGCAAAAAAGTTACTGAGCTTTTTCATAGACCTTAACATTTTTCCTCTAAATCGTACATTAAAACATTTATTTAAGAAAATTCACAAATTTACCATAATTTTTTTTTATTTTTTTGTTTTTGATTTGATGCCAAAATGTTACTTTGGTTTTTTGTACATCTCAAAACATTCTATTACTTTTGTATCTAATTTTTTATTTTGGGTTTTATGCAAAAATGGTACTGAAATAAGCCTGTCCAATTGGTCCTGTGTCATTGGGATTTTTTTTAAATTTCAGTCGTGAGAGTCCTCTGAATGCACTCTTCTAAAATTGGGTCGAAATCTACTATTTTTTGCGCTATTAGCCATCCGCGAGTCGTGGACACTTTTTTCCACAAATTCTTTAAAGCATGAAATACCGCTACGTCCATGGGTTGGAGTGCGTGAGATGAGTGGCGTAGGAGTGCTACGAGAATGATACCGTTTTCGTTACAGAACGTCGTGAATTTCAGAGAGAAACAAAGAGCAACACGGGTTTTTTAATGTTCTCTTTCAATAAGAAACGTTTGGCACATCATCTACCCATTATCAGACTTGCTTGCCAATTATCCACGTTTTGGGATATTTTAAAAAAATTCTCATTGGAATCCGCTTATAATGAGAGAGATCCTTTATTGGTGTTAGTTTTCCATTAGCCGAAGTTCCAAGAGAAAGGTTTAAATTTTCTTTTTCATTATTACCGGATCGACAGTAGATACTTTTTTGACCTCTCCTTGCTAACATAGCTTGATCTTTAGGGCACAAGAAAAAAGCCGACTCACCACAATGAGCTCGTTTCATGGGTATGAATTAAAAAGTGAAATCATATCAGAAGGATTAAGAATAACATATATTTTTCTATGATAACGATATTTATCTCAAAAATTAGACTTAAAATCTTTATTTGATTTAAATAAATGTTCTGTTGACAAATCCTACTTGACTATCCAAGTTGATTAATACAAAGTGGAAGTCGACTAGAAGAATTTGACAATTGACATCAATATCGACAACCAACCTCAAACAGATATCATCCTCGCCGACTTTTTAGTTGTTTGTTATATTATTTGAAAGTAGAAAATATGCTTCTGTTTGTTTGCCTTTTAAAATACAACTTACAAATGGATCCAGATTTCACCGAAGCTAATTCGACAAATCTTCCTCAAGTGGATGTGGATATGGTGTCTCAGACACTCGAACTCCCCTAAACAGAAGAAGAGTAAGCGATCCGGTACTAAATCGAGTTCGGAATTCTGGGGTAACGCAATTTGTGTATGTGTGTTACATCACATGTTTTCCAAACAATTCAACCTACATGGAGAACATGTAATTTTCATTATACATACATTATACATTATAATTTCTATTTTGAAAGCATCATCACTGCAGTTTAAAATACATATTTCCAAATTTCTTTGACTACGCGAGAGTTATCTTTGTTAATAAGAGGCACCCGATTAGGAGAACATTACTTGAAAGAGTACGTGTTAACAGTACTTTGCGTTTTTCTCTCTAACGGATGTTAAAGAAAAAAGATAACTAGTCTACTTATAAGTTTTTCCTCGTGACAACAGCGCAAAATATTTTTGTTTGCCATTGGCTCTAGCCTACCACACTCTACCACAAGAATTCAAATTTCATTCATTTTTTTTTTCATTTTTATTTGAAATCGTATAGTGGCGTTATTAGTCGCAAATACTTAGTCAGACCCAATATATCTTCTGACATTTTCATTGAAATTCATGAAACGAGCTCATTGAAAATTCGAGACGGATTTTGCAGAATTTCCAGACAGTTGTTCTTTCCAAGTACTTATAAACACAATCGAACCAGTGTCGTATTTTTTCTTCTGTTCCACCTATTCGTACTGTACATACCTTTAAACTCACATCTGAGGTTATTTTCAAAAATGCTTCGTACCAGTGTTTTCCTGGAATTCCATCCCTAAATGGATTGAGCCTATTCAGTTCTTTAACTATTTTACCAGCAGAATGCAGTACCTATTTAATGAGCACAGAGAAATAAATGTACCGATTTCACAACTAATGCGCAAGGGGTCTGTGCCTTAACTACCACTATAGATTTATATGTCTCGAACTTGGGGCAAACTAAAAAAATAGAATCCCTTGTTTCGTGTAATATTTTTTTAGAAATTCCCGCACTCAAGACGGTAGATTATTTTTAAATTATGTAAATTAACTATTAAATATCTTATATATAATTAAAACATACAAAAATAAACTGGTTTAAAGATCAAAACTAACTTTTCCGCATCTGTGAGATGCCCAGAACTATATCGTATCTTAAAATTGTCACTTGTATACACTTCGGAGGTTGCATCGTGATAACAAACCGAAATTTCTCCAAAAATAACCAAAAATGTAGTATATCTGGATTTATAGGACCCGTTGTACTGGCTCTGTTGAGCTGAAAATCAATAGAGTTTATCTGTGCGACATCGTGAACAATATCTAATCATAAAATTCGTCACTTGTATACACTTGGAGGCTGTATGGTGCTGACAACCCGAAATTTCTCCAAAAATGTGGCATTTCTAGTACCATAGCACCCGTTGTACTAGCTCCAGTGAGCTAAAAATCTATAAGGTTCATCTATATGACGCCCCGATGAACAATATCCAATCATAAAATTGGTCACTTGTAGATACTCCAGAGGCTGTATCCTGCTAACAAACTGAAAATTCTCCAAAAATGACAAAAAATGTGTACTCCAAGTACCATAGCACCCGTTGAGTCGCTCTAGTGAGCTGAGAATCAATAGAGTTCATCTGAGTGATGTCCTGAACAATATTCAATCATAAAATTGGTGACTTGTTGCACTCCGGAGACTGTATCGTGCTAACAAGTCTTGCAAGGAAAAGTGGCCGACGACAACGACGACGACGACGACATACACACAGGATTTTTTTTCTAAAAACCGTTTTTTCGTGTTGTTGTTGATGGATAACGTAAAAATAACTCAAAAAAAAATTCAAATTTCCAACTTTTTTGTGGGTAAACCAATACTTTTCTCGCATATTAGATAGGTTGGGCGGAGAAGTAAAAACGGTTTTAAAGATTAAAACTAACTTCTTGACATCCACTCATAAAATTGGTCACTTGTATACACTCCGGAGGCTGTATCGTGCTAACAAACTTAAATTTCTCCAAAAAATGAGAAAAATGTCGTACATCTCGTACCATTGCACCCGTTGTACTGGATCTGGTGAGCTGAAAATCAATAGAGTTTATCTGTGAGATGCCCAATCATAAAATTGGTCACTTCTATACACTCCGGAGGCTCTATCGTGCTAACAAACTGAAATGTCTCCTAAAATGACAGAAATGTCGTACTTCACTCAAGGAAGTATATTGTCTAAAAATGAAGTATGCAGTATATAAATATGTGACTAGCCGATGTTTTCTAAATTCTTTAATAAGAGTAATATTATTAGTATTATGATGAGCCTTTTTTCAAGAGGTCCTATGTATGAAGCGATAATCTTCAAACTAATATTTATTACCTACTCCATTTTTACTCCACTCGATGTTTTTATTAACCTTGAACACCAGCGCCGGATTTAGACTTCGGCGGCCCATAGGCAGAGCATGTGGTGGAGGCCCTCAAATCGTTTGTGGTTAACTGTTGAAAGTTTCTATTAGGGTCAATGTAAAGAAGAAAGCAACTAAATAAGTTGGCTAACACAAAATTTATTCAAAATTAAACTAGAAAACAACTAAAATAATTTTAGTTTACCTAAAAGCTAAATTATTTTTCGTCTGATTTTCACATCAATAAACGTATCGATAATATTGTCGAAGTCTGTTTCCCTCAAAACATCACTCTCTAAACTAAGGAGAGTTAAAACATTTAATCTGTCCTCGGTCATAGAACTTCGGAGTTTATTTTTTATTAGCTTCAGTTTTGAGAAGGATCTTTCAGCCGTACAATTTGTCACCATTAGTGTGAGATAAATTCTCAGAATTACCTCAACGATGGGAAAGCAATCTTTAACATTGTTTTTACACAACAATTCATACATCCATCTCTCATAGTTAATCTCTTCTCTTCTGTTCAAATTCTTCATATTGAACTATAAAAAGTTTGAAATGTATGAATTCGTTGCCAAGTGAATCATCTACGTCGTCGCAGTAGGTTTTCACCAAGTTTTGGCTGGCAGACAAAATTTCTTGATCAGAAATAGCAGTTAAATTTTTCAAAAATCCAAATCGTGCATTTATAAGTGAGTACGCGTCCATTCTCTTCTGAAGAGCGGTCATGAGCTGGTCGACAACTGGGATGTAGCTTTGAGTCCTAAATTTGTCCGAGGGTGATAACTGAACTTCCGAAGCTTGTGGGCAATCTAAAGTGGACAACCGGATGTTTCTTTTTGTTTTTTTCCTGTTTTCTTCTTCGTAGTTTCGGCGATCAACTAGCTCGAAAGCTTTTACTTCATATTCATTAAAACTGTCTCTTTTATATTCAATGGTTGCTTTTAATGAAGTAAGCAGTACTGCAGCAGTATTCAAGTCCAATCTAGGATTTTGTAGGCTTTCACTGACTTTGTTTATATGTCCCAAAATATCATCCCAAAAAACTGTATATATGGCTGTTTCTAACTTTGCCATTCTATCATGCAAACCAACAGCTGTTTCTCTTGATTTAGCTGTGTCTTCTTCGTCGTCAATAATTTCTTCGAGGGCATTTATAAAACCTTTATAGCCCCGCAAGAGTGCTTTAGTGGCTTCAACTCGACATGACCAGCGAGTTGTTGTCGTTCTTTTCGGCACAAGAATAGGTTGGTCAGTTTTCGCTTCTTTTAAACAGCGACTAAGTGTATTGTACCTGTTAGTTGAAGCCGTAAAATATACATACAGCTCTTCTAGAAAATCAAAGAAACTTATTGCTCTGAGACAACAACTGGCCGCCGATTGTATGACAAGATTAAGCGAATGGCCAAAGCACGGCACCCAAGCTCCTAGGCTATTTTCTTCTTGTATTAATGCTTGTAGGCCATTATATCTTCCACTCATTGCAGAAGCATTGTCGTACGACTGTCCACGAACGTTCTTCAGGTTCAGCTCGTTTTGGTCTAGAAAATTAATCAAGTCCTCTTACATATCCTTCGCCTTATGACCCTGGTTAGGCATAAAAATAAGAAAACGCTCAACAGGAGCGTTCCCTTCAATAAACCGAACCACTAACGTCAATTGATCAACATGGCCTTCGTCAGGAGTCGAGTCCAGAGAAATTGAAAAATATTTTGCAGTTTTCACTCGATCAATAATATTTTTTAAAACGGCTTTTCCTAAAATTTCTAGCAGTTCCTCACAAATCGTGGATGACAAGTAGTTTGTGTGACCACTTCCACGGTTGCCATGCTGTTCTAAATGTTTTTGAAAAAAAACATCGTAGTCAGCTAAAAGTTCTAATATTCCAAGGTAGTTGCCGTTGTTAGGAGACCCGAGAGTTTCGTTTTCCCCTCTAAATGCCTATCCCCTTTCGCTGAGAAAAGCTATGACTCGCAACACTCTTTTAAGAACTTCTCGCCAATACTTAACACTTTTTTCCATTTGCTCCGCCAGTTCTCGATCTATGCGACCAATTAGTTGGGATCGCCCAGTATAATCGATTGAAGCCTTCAAATGATTTTTCGAGGTTTCATGTTCAATCAATCGTGCGACGGCATTTCTCCAATCACAAAAGCCCTCATGGGTAAACTGTGAACGTACTGGTGAGAAAAGCTTGCATACAAAACAGAAGAGATGCCCTTTGCTTGGAGAAAAGCATAACCACCAGCGTTTTTTAGCCTCGCCGTTGTTTGTTCTTCGAATGAAAAAGCTTTTCTTGTATTTCCTTCTATATATACTGGTTTTTCCAGACTCGGTATAAAATTGCGGGGCTGACTTTTTATCGAATAGTTCCTCGTTGCAATACTGAAGGGAGGTGATGTCCATTTTAATACAACAATCAATGGTACCGGGGGTTAAAATTTCAGGCCACAGACCAATGTCTTTTTCCAAGTTAAAACTTTCACAGATGTTGACAGACAGATGCTCTAGAGCTTCAGTGGATTCTTCTGTTGATGTCGCAGGGGCGTCTTCTGGCACCTGAAATAAATAATTAGAATAAACTTAACGTACCTTTGATTCGAGAAGTTTATAAATTTGCCTACCTATTATAATTACACAGTACGTTACCTAATGACTAAAATGACATCAGTAACTAATTCAAAAAACAACGAATAGTGTTCACAGTTTCAAAATTAAACTCTCCCATACTTTTTATTTCCATACAAAACATTGAACTCACCATCTAAACAAAATAAATTTAAATTAATTTAAAATATTAAAAGATATAAGAAAGTACTAATTTTATACATAATGTAAAATGGAAGTGTTTCAGGTTTCAGGTATAAAATTTGAATAATTCTCGGTTTCGTTTTATTTTCAAAAAGATTATTTATTAGGTAACGTAGTTTCGATAGCAGTTGCTTTATCGTCTATACACACTTAACGATT
Organism: Galeruca laticollis; assembly: GCA_963921935.1. Lineage (NCBI taxonomy): Eukaryota > Metazoa > Arthropoda > Insecta > Coleoptera > Chrysomelidae > Galeruca > Galeruca laticollis. The sequence continues at coordinate 181,044,053 of OY998180.1, forward strand.
AGATATCTACACCCGGTATAAACACCGACAGATCATCTCGCTCCAAAAATTTTCACGGATTTTGTAAGCGCTTACCATATTATTGCAATTCTCTGCAGATACTAAGTCATCTTCCTGCAGTGGGCTTGCACAACAAGATGTGGTATCATCGTTAAGAGAGTGAGAAGTAGTTGCAACATCACTCTTTGCCATAGATGGTGCAGTAAAAAAATCAGTCATACGACGTGATTTCCGTTTTTCACTTCCGCTTAGATATTGTCGCTTTCCTCTATGGCGATCAGCACTGGACAAATGGCGGTCCATATTAGGTCGCTTCTCGCATCACCTTTAAAAACAAATTAATCCATTCTACTAAATTTATATTATAAATGTGAAAATATGTTGGTTTGTTTGTCCGCCTTTCACGCCTAAACTACTGATCCGATTTTAATGAAATATTATACAGAGATAGAGTAGACCTGAAGAAAGGACATAGGCTACCTTTTATCTTGAATTTTGACATGTTCCTCAAGCAGTGCGAAGCGCGATATAACCGAAATCTACACGGGCGAGACTGCACTGAGGGCGGACAGGTAGTATTTTAATATACTAAGCATTCCTTGACAAATTTCGTATCAATGAGAAAGTTTCAAATTTTTTGATTTCACTTTCATTGTAATAGAGTTAAGCTTACATTGAAACTTTTTTTTTTTAATTTTTGAAATAACTGCAAAAATGACAGTTACAGCCCTTTTGCCCCGTCGTAAGCTACGTCATAAGCTACTATATTAAAGCCATGAAACAAACTAATCAGCAAACTTAGACCCTTAGACGGACAAAAAAAATGTTATTTGAAAAATAAAAATAAAATGTTCCTTATTTCTACCAAGGTATATATGTATTCCTTTGATTGTATGTTATAGGAAACTTCCTTATAATTGTTAACAGCGGAACAGTACATACATGTTTTGTTTCAAAGTTTGACTGTCAAAAGTTAACCGAGTAGGTATCTACTCGATTTTCCTCAATCTTGTTCGATGCAAACTGCTCATTGCTTTGTTAATTAGGTTTACTTTGTTGCTTATTTAGCCAATGTTTATTTTAAAATTATTATACTTAAAATACATGATTTATCTACTTACCTTACTTCTAGGGCAGTCTAGACGGTCTTCAAAATATAAACCAAAAAAGACGTGCAAAAGTTGAACTTATACCGCGTTCTTAAAAACCAGATGCAACTTTATTTTCAACGATTAACATCAAAAATCAACAATAACATAAACTTTAGGGATTAATATTTACAAATTCACTACTTACTTACAAAAAAGAAACGAGAAACGAGTTTATTCAATTACTTAATTAATACACCTGTTGACGTTTCGACGTTTGATACTCAACTGTCAATGCAAAAAACCAGTTTATTCATGTCGAGCGAGGTGCATACGTACGCGCCAATGCGCACTTAGGTGGGCGGGCGGCGTGCCTTTTTCTATAGAGAGAGAGAGCGAGACGCCGCTCTATACCTTCATAAACGCGTCTCACTGAGTTCTCAATGGAAAAAGTCCTGCTCTTATAATAGCAAAAATTATTCGCGTGCCGTGTGACACGCCATTTTCGGCTGTTGCTATTGGACTAGCGCGGCGCGGTAGAATGCGCGAAAGACGCCATTTGTGTTCATATTTCGTGCTGCTTGATCTCGCAGATTTTTAAATGTTATCTTTTCCCGCCCAAAGATAAAAATAAGTTTTTCATCTAACTATTTGTAACAAAACTCAGTATTTTTTTGTTTCTACTGAGCCTTTATTGATTTAATTTAATTGACTTTTTTTGTGGTGTGGTGGCGGCCCCCTTGTGGTGGCGGCCCATAGGCAGCTGCCTATGCTTAAATCCGGCAGTGTCGAACACGTTTCAAAAGGGAAATTAACCTTATTTTTTTAAATTTTAGAACCTATGGGATTATTTAGACGTTGATATTGAAAAAGATTTTGAATGACATAGGCTGGGCGATTGATGCTTGACAAGTAGGCCCCTTTTGGCCATTTTTACGATTCCCCAGCTTCTCCCCCCTTTGCATCACTCGTTCACTCTCCTTTCAAAACGCCTCGACCTACCTATAAAGGCCGATACGTCTTTCAGAGAAAGGGAATGTAGGTCTTCTTCTTTAATTCTATCCACACCAAAGATTTCATATCTAAGCTGTGTGTATACCTCACAGGTGCCGAGAAAGTGGTGAGAAAATTCCTCTTCCCCGCAATCTGGGTCTGAAATAATCTTTAACAGATATAAGTGTCGTCTAAGTCCTCAATGGTCAGTCAATACACCAATTTTATCAGTCGTAGCTGTGATCTGGGTTTATCCAGCAGCTACCTTGTCCTTGTTGTACCCGGGCAGGTGATTGCTTGTTTCGCCTGCCTGAGGCCGTTACAGCCTTTCTAGTATTTCTCAAGTCTTCCCCTGAGCCCATTATTTGAGCAAGGTTGAGGTTTGAGCTTAACCCTATTATTGGTGCGGATCTACAGCAGGACATGTTGGCACCTCGCCAGGCAAGTTCATCTGTCCGCTCGTTGCCTTCGATCCCGCTATGCCCCGGTACCTCCTGTAGGGTAACTTCTCGTTCTGATACCAGGCTATACAGAAGGTCTAGGCATTTCTGAACTAGTCCCATACTAGGTCTGTGGCTGCAGATTGCTTTAATATCGGCTTGACTATCTGAGCAAATGCCAACTGGGCTTCTGGATTCGTCCCGGTCTGCTATTTTCTCAGCGGCTTTAAGGAAGTAACTATTTTTTATTGGAAGACCATGGAGTATCTACCCAGAGCATAGCTCTTTTGCACTCCTATATGTTCATTTGGAACAGCTTAGAGAGATAGAAGTGAAAGCTCCGATTCTGCTTCTTTCTATTGTGTGACCTTCGCCACCCTCTTTCATGTGCCCGTTGTCCCGTAATCTTACGAATGCGAATGCGAGAGTAAAATTAATCAGTAGAATTTGAGTGTAATATTTTACAATATACACTGTACCTACAGCGTTTGTGGATCGCAGATCTCGGACAATGTAATTAAATTTAATACAAACTGAAATTCCTTGATGGGGCATTAATAACATCTATAATGATACTAAACTCAATTTGAAACTCAACCAAATTAGTTCAGAGTATGAATGACCGCTAAGTTTTAAAGATACAACAAAAATTGAACCAAAAATAAAAGTTTTAAGAATTCCGATAAACACTGTTTAACATTGTAATTCCACAGTACTTATTATAAAAAACTGTAACCGTGCAAAGATTCACCAAGTTAAACAAACATTTTTAACTATTAAAGATCGCAATAATTTACTACAGTTTCCAAAAAAACTTCAAAAAACCGTACTCAAATTCCAACAGCAGTCACATTGACAAAGTTGAACAAAAAAACAACTACAAATAAACGGTTTTAAAGATTAAAACTAAATTTTCCGCATCTGTGGCTCTGAACAATATTCTATCATAAAATTGTTACTTATATACACTTCGGGGGATGTATCGTGCTAACAAACCGAAATTCTCCAAAAATAACCAAAAATGTAGAATATCTGGATTTATAGGACCCGCTGTACTGGCTCTGGTCAACTGAAAATCAATAAGCTACATCTGTGAGACACCTTGAACAATATTCAATCATAAAATTGATCAATCGTATACTCTCTGGTGGCTGTATCGTGCTAACAAACTGAAAATTCCCATAAAATGACAAAAATTTGGTACTCTAAGTACCATAGCACCCGTTGTACTGGCTTTAGTGAGCTGAATATGAATAATAATATGTTATCATAAAATTGGTCACTTGTATATACTCCGGAGGCTGTATCGTGCTAACAAACTGAATCTTCTCCAAAAATGACAAAAATATCGTACTTAAAGTACTTTAGCACCTGTTGTATTGGCTCTGGTGAGCTGAAAATCAATAGGGTTCATCTGTGACATGTCTTTAACAATATTCAATCATAAAATTTGTGACTTATTGCACTCCGGAGGCTGTATCGTGCTAACAAGACATGTAAGAAAAAGTGGCCGGCGACAACGACGACGACGACGACATACACACAGGATTTTTTTCTAAAAACCGTTTTTTCGTGTTGTTGTTGATGGAAAACGTAAATATAACTCAAAAAAAATTTCAAAATTCCAACTTTTTTTGGGGTAAACCAATACTTTTCTCGCATATTAGATAGGTTGGGCGGAAAAGTAAAACTGTACTAATTTACAAAAGTTTCAAAAGAATATTGTAAAAACATAAAAAAAACATACTCAAATTATAATAGTTACATGAATTTAACTCTTCAAAATACATACATTTTTGTACATACCATATAATACATCGTGATAAAATGAAATTATAATTTTAACGAATCGATCGAAAAAACATACCGTTTCTTGTCGATTATTCTTTGTCTTGGTTTAGCACTTAGAATATAGGGCAACACTATGGGTTTTCTTTAAATATGCTAATTTAATTTGAAATCAGTCAAATATTAACGCTACAAGGCAACTACCTTGAGGGCAGCCTCCCTCCGCGTGAATCTCTTGAGAGCGGCCTTCTAGTTTCTCTGTCATTCTTCTGCCAGACCAGATGTTCTCCAACTAGACCTCTTGTTTGAATTGGATCCGTTCCCATGCTTCATCACTTTATTGATAGTCTTCCTGGTGTCCTGCCTCAAGGATTCGAGTTTAGCACTCCACCATTGAACTCTCCTAAACGGTGTAGCTTTAAGAGGACACGCTTTTTCGTAGCTTCCAACTATTGACGATTTGGTTGCTTCCAGTTTCTTTCTTAAGTCTTGTCTTGTTCGTATTGAGGTGTTCGGAGTATGCAAGCTATCCTGAAGCTCTCTAATATAGGTTACCAAATTAGTGGTCCTGCGCTATAGTTGGAGTGGTTAGACTCCCGAATTTAAGCTGAATTGCTTCATCCTGTGATCCGAGGTCTATATGTCTTCCGTAACCCTCCAGCTCTCAATATGATCATGTAGGTCTCTAGAGGCCAATGTTATGTATATCACCTCCTTCCGGATTCAATTGACAAACGTGGGCTCTTCGCCTCTATTTAATATTGCAAGCCTAATTGTTGCCAAGGACTGCAGTAGGGCTGTACCACAAGCATTAATATCAGTACTGCCTCACAGTAGATGGTGTGCATTGCCATCACACCCTAAAATAAGTGGCAGGTTTCTATCTTTCGCATATCCAACAACTTGTATTAGTTCCACTGGAAGTGGTAGGTAATCCATGTCGTATGAAAGAAAAGTGCTACTTATTAATACTTTATTGATCTTGTTACTCACATTGTGCTCCATGACTAATGTCGTGGCATCCCTGGTTCCCAGATCGTGTAGTGGTAACACTCTGAGACCCTTGGTAGCCATAATACAGGTCCTGGGTGGTTTATCTTCATCCTCTTTACCGATAATGATGTTATGGGTCGACTTTAAGCATCTAATTCCTAAAATAATAGATTTCCTGTATTAGGTAGATGTTACACGCCTCAGTCTGGGCCCTTCCCAGTTCTGCTCAGGAATCCTGACCATGCTGCAAGTTTATCTGGCTTATCTTCGCTCTGTTCATTAACGCTTGTAGGACAGGGTGGGCGGATCTACTTCTCCCCGGTATGCCCGGCAGCCCATCGCCCAGAGGGACCACCACAAGAAGCTCCCCCTCGGGCTGATAATCTCCTTACGGGGATTATAATCAGCTATCAGCTCATAGGAAAACGATTAACTACCCACCAGGTTCTCCCGTCGTCTCTACATGTTTCAACTCCTTGACCTCTAGCTCCTGGTTTGGGAGCGAAAGAGCCTCCTTTAGTTCTTCGACGTTCACCTCATTGGAGCGCATCCTAAGCCCGATTCTCTGAGGCCAAGTCGCCTCGCTAGCTTTGGAAACTTTGAAAGTGACGCCATCGTCTTAATTATTCTCTAGGGACCACTGATTCGGGAGCCACTCCATGGATGTCCCGTCCTGAGCGGTTTCTAAAAACCACCCTGAGTCAACAAGTCCAGACTTTCTGAACTTTAACTGGGGTCCCGAGGTACGTCGTCTGCCGCCTTCATGGTAGCTGTTATCTATTTGGTGATGCTCCCCCTGATTGCGTTAGCTTCTTCTTCGTAGATTTTACCTCCTTTTCTACTGGTGGTAATAACTACCTGCTTGCCTCTCCCTAAGCCTGAGCTGTAAGAAGTGAGCTTGGGGTCTGTGGGGGCTTCCTTCGGTTACGGCTCCGCCTCTGTTTTCCTCAGAAGAGGTGATATGTGGCGGTTGCCGCCATCCGACGGCGCCTCCCTACCCCTATTCACTCTCTTGCAGCTGCCTCCTGGGGGAGTTTCACGTAGCCTTTTGTATCTGTATCAGTAAAAGTTTAAAGGGTGGGTGACCCCATAGCACTTAGGCCACAATTGGCCCATTATGCATCCTTCTGAGGTTCAAAACTTCCTTTTAGCTCGTCATCCAGCCTACTTGTTTGAAGTAGGCGATAACATCGCCTGAATTAAGTTCCCTCATTTGTTACGTAGCCTTTTCGACTCCTCTCTCCTGTTTGGGACGTTTGGGCGTTTTCTGACCCCGTTTGGTCCCTTACTGACAGGTGGTCGCTGTACAGCTGGGCGGCTTGTGCTACCCTGTTGCGACTTGCTCACTTTCTTCGCCTCTCGTTGGCACGGGCGGTTTTCTTTCTCAGCTTTTGAGCAGTTTCGAATCCGTCTCTGGTTGGGCTTTCAATCTCTCCTCCACGGTGAGGTTTTTCAGCCCCACCCCAGAGAATCAGAGGCCAGTAGTACATCTTCGTTGTTTATTTGATATTCATTCATGTTAGTCCAACGAATAGAAAAATATGTTAAAAATGAGTGAAATAGAAAAATTAGATTTTTTCAGCAAGCCAAAAAAATATATAAATAGCTAATAATATTTCGCAAGTATATTTGTCGTATAGTATTTAGTTATGCAAATACTGATTTTGTTCACGCCTTACGATAATAAATTAACAGTATATGCTTAATAGTAATGAAATTTAAAGTGAATAAAAAATTGGTCGGCACAGAGAGTACCCGCAATTTAGTACATATGTGCAAAATCATTTGAAATTGAAACACTGATTAGGGGCAGCTTTAAGCTAGAGCCGTGTGAGCTGTAGTAACTAGTAACACGAACATGAACGGAAAACAAAACCATTACAAACCAATAAAAATATGGAAGCAAACGTTAATTAAAAAGGGATAAAATGTAAACAAGTAATTTTAGACCAAAATGTTTGAAACGAAAGTTACTGATTAATTTTATTTATATACATGTTTGCCGTAAATCTGCTCTGAACGGAGATATTAGCATTTTGGATTATTTCTACTCCTCATATATAGTATTTTCGAAAAATTACTTCACCTAAAATTAGAAGTTTGAAATCTATCGTTCAAGAGAAAAATATTAGAGACATAAGTTGTGTAATTTGCCCCGCTAAGTAATTTTATTTATATACATTTTTGACAATAATTGGCCCCCAACCGAAATATTTCGCATATTCGCACTATTTATTTACCCACCCCTAAAATGAAAACTTAAACGCATCATTTTATGGAAAGATATTTCAAACAAACGTTATGCATATTGGCCCGCTGAATAATTTTGTTAATGTATACTTTAGCCGAAAAACAACCCCCAACAGAGATATTAGCATTTTTAATTTTCTTTCACTCACGCCCTGTAGAGGGGTTGATCAATTTTTACCAAAAGCTTTTCAATTGTTCCTTTTATCACTAAGAATATATTTACCAAATTTGGTGCCGATCGGTTGAGCGGTTGGTCGGAAATGAGCGCACAGACAGATCGACATAATCAATATAACACTTGATTAGGAGTCCTGATGCTTCAATACGCGTATTTTCGAGAAAATGGGGGAGTCAATTTTGACGTTATTGCATGAACCTCCTTTTACTACGTAATGCGGGCGATAACAATGAAATTAACAATTATCATATGGGAAAGAATTATTTTTATTCAATATATCTATGTGTCCAATTATTTCGGCAATAACGCACACCCCTTCTTCAGACACTGTACGGAAGGCTCTAGTCACGCTCTAGGTACTTATTCGATATATTGATGCAACTTTTCTACTATATTCTTGGACTCGGACGGCGTCAGCTCATATGGAAATTCCATAGGTCAGCACTGACGTCACTACTGATGACAACAGTTACCTTCTGCTCTGCTTTGGGCCTCCAACATTGGGCTTGCTCTCACTACAAATTCCTTGGCACTTACATGATCTATCTGCTGTTTGAAGTTGATTCGGCCATCAAGCATCACTCCCAAATAACAAATGCTTCATGCTAGTGATTAGCACTGCCTCGGTCTTATGCTGTGCTAATTGCAGTTTCACCATATTAGTCCACTGGTTGACTCTTTCGAAGGTGATGCCAAATGCTAGATTTATCTCATGAAGATGCTTTGCGACGATTACTACTGCCACGTTGTCTGCATATGCCACGAGTTTAACATTATCTGGCAGGACTAGCCTCATCAGCAGATCATCGTACATGGTATTCCACAAAAAAGGGCCTAGAACGGAACCCTGGGGTACTCCTCCAGTTATTTTATATTTCCTTGGACCGTTCTTCGTGTCGTATTTCAGGAGCCTGTCTGTAAAATAACTCGCTACAATCCTACGCAGGTATCCTGGTACGTTTTTTCTTTCAAGCTCCTGCATAATGTAGTCCCAATTAGCGAAATTGAATGCGTTCTCAATGTTCACTGTATCTACCAGGCAATACTTCTTCGTATCACTCTTCCATCTCGTTGCCGCGATCGAATCCTTGGCTGTAGTGACAACCAGATTGACCGCGTCTAGCGTTGGTCGTCCTTTCCGAAAGCCATACTGGTTGTCGGCTAGGAGCGGTTCAACTACTCCTTCAATTATTTGATGAATTGTTCGCTCTAGTATCTTGCTTAATGTATCTAGCATGCAGAGAGGCCGATAAGATGATGGTTCAACTGGTGGCTTTTCCCTTACGAAGTGTGTGTATGTGTGGGGGCGCGCGCGAGCGTGTGTGGGCGCGCACGTGTGTGTGTATGTGTATATTTTTGGAGGATGGAAGTACCTTCAAATCTATTACTGCGACTATTTTATTAACTCAAGAAGAAATTTATTCCTTTATTTAGAAAATATACAAAAAATACGTGTAGAATACGCCGCCACATTTTTGGAGTAAACAAGCAATTAGTACAGTACCCAAACAAAAACAAAAGTATTCAGTCACCTTTAAAACACGTAGGTTTCCCCACTTTTTATAATCTCAACGTTGCGCATTTCGTTGTGAACTGTTTGTCGTGAGCTTTGATTTTTGATGACTTGGAGATTATAGGTATCGTGGTTAATAATAGAATACTAGTCTACAATCTTTGTTTCTAAAGTGAAGTGTTTTTATCTGACTAAATTGTGAATTAATTAACTATGTACATTTCGAGAAACGTCAAAAGAAGTTGAATAATATTTATGTACGATAATTGCGCGTTCTAACCACAAAATCTTAGTGCCGGTTTTGAAACTGTCATTTCAGTGGACTATCAGCTGACTATATTTTTGTTTACAAACGACTATGCAGAATTATAATTACTAATCACGTTTAGAAAACTCCGTTTTCTAGTAATTTGTAAACGATGTCAGTTTGCAAACAACCAAAAATTGTTTTCGATTCTCATTAATTTGAAGGTTATGTTGATTTCTGTCCAGTACAAATAAAAACTTTACTACTATGTTGTGCCTCAAAAAAGTGTATAGGGACGAGCTCCTACAACTTGCTCTATTATTAAGTATCTTAAGAGTTAACCACGATTGCATATATGACAATATTTATGATAACTTGGATTATGATAATGGAACAAGCTGGAGAAGTATTACACCTGCTGTTTTAAGATCTCATTACATTAACCCAAAAAGTTTGGATTCAGTCCTATTAAATTACCAGAGAGATTTGTTTGCTGATCTAAACTCCTTAGGCAGATTCAATAGTGGCACTTTCAGACATTCCAATGTTACGACTTACTTGCTTAACATTGACCGGACTTCTCCTGGAACTAACAATGATCCTTTACCTAATGTTCCTCAAAACCAATCTGAAAATGTGGATGAAGAGGCTTCCAATTCCTTGGACATGGGAATAAATCTTACACAAGAGGTTAGTGATTACTCTATACCTATTTATTCAAATATATTGGTTAACGTTTTCCAATTCGATTAGAAAAATAGTAGAATAAGTAACCAATAATAACTTTTTTATCAATTGTTAAAGTACTAAAATATTCTTCATATTCAAAAAAATTATTGTCATATGTATGCAAATCTGTTTACATCCAATGGATCCATAATTGTTGTTATTATTAAATTTGATTAAAGCTCAAGCTACATAACCCTATGTTGGTTTTATTTGCAACTAGTACATGTTATTCAAAAACTCAATATTTTAAATTTTATAAGATTCAGATTTTTTCTTTTTCACATACAAATATTTTACAAAATAGTCTCTGCTAAAGTTACTCTCTCTTCACACAATTTCATATTTTTCTTGCTATAATACTATTCTAGTTTCGCATAGTTTTAACTTATGTTTATTTGGGAGTATAAAAAATACATCATAAATATTTATTTATAACTCTTATATTGATAATTATTATGAATGGATAGTAAGTAAAAAAATTTCATCCTATGAACTACAAGTCATAAAATTAAAAAACTATTTTATGCATTATGAATAAATTCAGTGTCATGTCATTTATAGTTTTATACACTGAAATAAGAAGTATGATATAAGTGTTTGAAATAATGATATTAAATGTTTCAGTACGTATACGATGTGAATTCATTAGATATATTCAAAATACAGAGATTTCCACATATTGCACAGATTGTATGTATCTACATATTACCAGTATTTGTTTGATAAAATATTAGTTTGTTAGGGGATCAAAAAATTTAAATAAATAAGTATGTAATTATACCTTAAAGAGTAGCTAAAAATAGAAAATTTCACTTTATAATAAATTGAATAAGGATATAAAGTGTTCTTTACTTACTTGAAGTAAAGCAAAAACAGATTTTAGAAAATAGGTGATGCATTTTTACTGTACTGCTTAATTGTAGGAAACAAGGATTTAAAATAATGTTTTGTATATATTTTTACAGAAGAAAAACTTGTAAAAATAAACGGTTTAAAGATTAAACTTTTCCACACTTATACACTCCGGAGATTGTATCATGCTAACAAACCGAAATTTCTCCAAAAATGTACTATATCTGGATTTATAGGACCCGATGTACTGGCTCTGGTGAGCTAAAAATCAATAGGGTTCATCTGTGAGGCGCCCTAAATAATATCCTATAATAAAATTGCTCACTTATATACACTTTGTAGGCTGTATCGTGCTAACAAACTGAAATGTCTCCAATAATGACCAAAAATGTAGTACCTATATCTGGATTTATAGTACCCGTTGTACTGGTTGTAATAAGCTGAAAATCAATAGGGTTCATCTGTGAGACGCCCTGAACAATATTCAATCATAAAATTGGTCACTTTTATAGACTCCGGAGGTTGTATCATGCTAACAACCCGAAATTTCTCCAAAAATTACCAAAAGTAGGGTACTTTAAGTACCACAGCACCTGTTGTACTGGCTCTGATGAGCTGAAAATCAATAAGGTTCATCTGTGAGATGTCCTAAATACTAGTCATTCATAGAATTGATTTTTTGCACTCCGGAGGCTGTATTGTGTTGACAAGATATGATACAAAAAGTAGCCGATGACATACACACAGGATTTTTTTCTAAAAACTCTTCTTTTCATGATTTCCTCGTTGAAAAACGAAAAAATTACTGAAAAAAATTCAAAATTCCAACTTATGTTGGGGTAAACTAATACTTTTCTTGCATATTAGATTCGGTTCGGCGGAAAAGTAATAATGGGATACTCATTAAAATACAAATCTTCCATTTGTAAACTGTATACGTTGTGTTTTAATTTGAACATTAATTATCATTTGTACATAAAGGAAAGAACTGATTCGTATCTTAATCTTATTATTTTATTACAAGATTAAATAAATTAATAATATGACATATTTAATTATCTGTTTTAAGGACATATAGATTAAATGAGTAGTAATAATAAATAGTCCAGAATCCAGTTTAAAGTTAAAGTCGCCACCTGAAAAAGGCCGCTTGACATGAAGCAATACAATCTGTAAGTAATTGCAAGCAATTTATGGCAAGGCCAAAATATTGTATGTGATGTATCTTGCACATTGTTTGACATTATGCTAGGCAAATAAAAAACTTCAAACAAAATGGCATTTACCAAAATCACGAATCAACAAGTAGGTTAATTCTATAAAAAATGTGCTACAGTCAATCAAGTGATATGACTGACATTTGGTTGGTTGTTAAATCAAGAGTAACTAGATTTTTTCCTAGAAATGCAACTTGCATGCAATAGAAATGGCACCAAACTGATAAAGTTGCAATTGAGAGATCTATCAGCTGAGCTTCATCTGCACATGCTTGTGATCAAGAAATATTGCATCTTACATTGCTTTGCAGGTAGTATTGCTCCCTGCCAAGCAGCCTTAAATCTAACTAGGGTTAATATTTATTTTAAGCCAACCATAAGTAACATAAAAAACATATGAGTGCAGGTTTTCAAGACAGTCTATTTTTTCTAAATTAAAAATAAAACTGTTGAATCAATACTATACTACAATATTGATAATTTATTAGTAATTCTTAGCGAAAACTTTAATCAAATCTCAATTGTTTTTCTGGTAATATAAAAAACATCCTTTAGTTTTACAATGCAGATGTAAACTATACCTGCTAAATATTTTTTTACTATAAATTACAATATCAGTATGAGCTGTAAAGATACCAGAAACATTAACAAAGTCTACATACAACAAGATTCAGTTACAGCTACATTCTCCACATGAAAAATAGTCTAATTAAATCTTCTGCACACTTTGCAGCTACAAGTTTTTGGCTAAGGGGTGTTGGTAGACATTTCTGTAAAAATATATTGAATTTTTCATGAAGTCGGTAAAAGTAGGTATTTTTGCATTGTCATGGAGCCTTATGTTGACACTTGATGTGTAACATCTACAATGTTGTAAAGTGTGCTTTGGCAGCATTATAATAGACTGATGCACCTTAGATTAAAATTTGTCTAATTTGATTACACAATATGTCCCCCTTAGTTGAAATCATATGGAAAACTTTATTATTATTAATTTTAGGAAAAAAAGTTATTCTTCATAAAAAGTTCTGCATTATCTAAAACCCAAAATACAGTCATCAAATATCAAATATTTTAGTCGTATACGAGGTTTGTCAAAAAATATGAGTTTTACTCAAGAGTAAAGTACAGTAGAATCTCGATTATCCGGGCCGCCAGGACCGGACCTTTGCTGGATAATCGAAAACACGGATAATCCAAAAACTTCATTTTTATTTCTTTATTAATTTATTTACACAAATGCATATCAAAAGAATAAAAGAAACGTGATACATACATGTAACAAAAAACAAAAGTTTTAATATTTAAACATAATACAACGTATATGAACAGTAATAACTAAAAACGTTAATAAAATCACTTCGTAAATTCTATCCCTTATAATTTCCTTCATTTTTCTAAGTTGAAGTAGATGAATGTCATCAGTTTCAGGTTGTTCTTCAAAGTAATGGATAAGTACATTTACTGCATCTCCTGCTTCCCTATGACTTGTTTTGATGATGACATTATTTTCATCGTCATCACTACTTTTGTCTGAACTTTCAGCAGAGGTCTGGTTATTTAGGTAATCTTCGTCAATAATATTCTGATACCCTTTTTCGTCGTGATCACATTCTATCCATTCCTGTATTTTTGCGTTATCTATTTCTTCCAAGCCTTTGATTTGTGAGGCTATAGATGCGATGTCTTCGATTGATAACTCATCTTCATCTTCAGTACAATCTTCTTCATCTGCTGTTAAGGTCATAATTTTATCAAATGCTCTTTTAATGTTAGTCTCTTTCACTTCACTCCAAGCGCGAGCTACAGCATAAATTGCTTCTTTCAAATTCAGACGTTTCCAAAATCCCATAAAGTCAATTGGAGCATAAGGTCTTTCCTATAAAGCCTCTTCATGGTCTCTATAACACCTTGATCCATGGGCTGGGCAATAGATGTCACATTAGAAGGAAAATATGCTACGAATATGTTCCCATCTGCTAATTTTAGTTGCTCTACATCAGGATGCGATGGAGCATTATCCAGTAACAGTACAGCTTTGGGTGGAAGATTATTTTCTTGCAAATAAGTTTTAACTTGTGGTATAAATTTTTCAAAAAACCACTTTTTAAAAATCACTCGATCCATCCAAGCAGCCTTTTGATTATAATAATCGACTGGCAGTGTTTTTACATTTTTAAAAGCCCTCAGATTTTTTTATTTTCCTATGACAGCTAGCCTAAGCTTATGGCTTCCTGATGCATTAGCACAGCATAACACTGTTAAACGGTCTTTGCTTACCTTGAAACCTAAATAAAAAAATAACTTTAAAAAAAACAATCAGTACAGTACAAAAATAAAGCTAACCTGGTGCACTAGTTTCTGAGCCTGCAGCAAGTGTTCTCTTCGGCATTGCTATCCAATAAAGTCCAGTTTCGTCACCTTTATACACTTGCTCGGGTTTTAGGTCATGCTCCGTTATAAGATTTTCTAAATCATAGCAAAATTCAACCATAGCTACATCATCGGCACTTAATTTCTCCCCTTGAATAGCTAATAGTCGTATTCCATGACGTTTTTTAAATCTGTATAGCCAATCGGAAGAAGCAGAGAAGTTTCCTTTAATTTTCAATTGCTCGTGAAACTTTTGTGCTTGCCTAGCATACATCGATCCTGATATTGGAACCCCTTCCGATCTTTTTTGTAAGAACCACTTGGTCATAGCATTATCAAGTTTAGGAAAAGTAGATCCTTTTAGAGACTTCCTGTCAGAAATAGCTTTTGCACTCTCAGCTTTAGCTACAAAGCTCTGTAACTTGGCTTTATTCTTCACAATGTCGCGAACCGTTTGTTTTCCAATGTTATATGTTTTAGCCAATAGAGCAACATCTTTCTTTTTTTCAAATTATTTTAAAATTTCTATTTTTTGTTCTAAAGATAATACATTGCGTTTACGCTTTTCGTTAGCACCGGTACGCTGCATTTTGTGCGTGTTTAAGGAGTCTGGTTGATACTGTTAATAGTTGACGAAAATAATAAGTAAACACATATGTAAATTCGGGATTCCCCGAAACGAACATCTGTACGAGACGAGCGTCTGCGCGGTGCAACAGACACGGATAATCCGCGCACGGATGACCAATTTAACATGCCGCACGGAGAATCCGCCGCCCGGATAAAGCGCGCACGGATAATCGGGGTTCTACTCTACCTTTAAATTTGACAATGTCGAAAAATGTTACTAAAAAAAGTTGATCAGAATTAAAAATTACGTTTAAATATGTAATTACATTCATTTACATTAATAAAATTGGTTTTAAAATGTATGTCTACTATAATGCAAATTTAACTGTAGTTACATGTAATCTATGATGCGCTGACAAACAAATAATTTGTTGATAGAAGGAAATGTTGACAGTAAATTTCAAACCACGTTAGGATTTATAAGACACATAAAAACGGTAGCGTTATTAACTGATGAAGAGAAAATAGAAATTGTTTTGATTGTGGGAGATTACTATAAAATGCATAGAGAAGCAGCAAATATTTTCAATAATAGACATCCAAATAAAAATATAACCCAATCAACTGTAACGAAAATAGTAAATAAATTTAGAAGAAGAAGTATTAAAAATAATTTTAATGGAAAACGTCGAAAACTGGTTGCTGATGAGAATACACAGTTTGATGTAATGCTGTCTGTTGTAGCAAATCAAAAATTGTCAATGCGCAAGAATTTTAAAACTAAATAAATACAAACCATACAAACCAAAAATCGTACACACATTAAAAGAAAGGGATTATGATTTGATTTTTGCTCTCTCATCCAAGGAGAGTGAGTGGAGAACCCTTTTTTTACGAGGCATATAATTTTTTCTGATGAGGCGACATTTTCGTCAAATGGAACTGTCTCGTCGCAACATTGTCGCTGGTGGTCTGAGGAAAATTCCAATTTTGTATTAAAGTCTCATGACCAATATTCGATTAGGACGAACGTGTGGTGTGGCATTTATAATAACAAATTAATAGTACCTTTTTTATCGCGAATCTATGAATGCCGAACGTTATTTACAGTTTTTACAAACTCATATCAATGAATTCATGGACGAACTACCCTTAATAGAACGTCAATGTATTTGGTACCAACAAGACGGTGCCGCATGTCACAGTACAATAAATGTTAGGAACTACCTTGAAAATTTGTTTCATGGAAAAGTTATTCACAGATATTCTAATCTCTTTGGGCCTGCTAGATCCCCTGACCTAACCCCCCCCCCCCTTTTTTGCGTGGATGGGGAAATCTTCCCAAGATTGCCTGGAGGGAAGAAGACTCAGGCGTGCTGGATTCACTCGGTCAGTGCCCGGGTGCCTGCCAGCTAAAACCCCACCCTCTTCTCCACCGACACACACGGTACCGTTCCTAGCGAACATATCATCATGTGTGCCGGCTTTACGAACATCTACCTATGTATGAACATCTCTTTTTGTTTCTTGCCCAAGGCAAGCTACCTATATCTTGGGCACTCCATTGAGTCCGTTCTATGTCCGAACTTCTTACATGACAGGCATGCCGCTTCATTTGAACACTCTTGTGCATTGTGACTCTCTGCGAGACACTTAAAGCACACCTTACCCCGTCCATCCACAAACCACCGCTTTGAGTTCCTGCTCGTTTATAGATGGATCAATGTCCAGGATATCAAAATTGACTTCCTTCTTCTTGACAGTCATTTTTTTCCTCCCCATCTTATCCCTCAATTCATCTCTGAGTCTTTCGGCCGCCCCCCTACCTTTCAGTTTAACTATGAGGTCTCCGCCCTTGGTTTATTTAACGTTTTCGACTTTGATGCCCAAGCCTTCTACGTTTACTTGGGACTTCATCTTGTTCAACACATCTGCGTACGTTTCGTCACCAGTTTTAATAAGGAGTGACTCCCTCTCTATTCCTCCTCTTTCCTTTATTTCATCTGCTCTTACTACTATCTTCCACATGATCCCACCCTTCCTGCTTATAAACTCCATTGCTTTTCTTATCTTAATTTTATCTATTCCCTCCCCTATTATAACTTTAACCTCGCCCTTCTCTTGCATTTGCCTGACCAGTTCGGTAAGACTTTCAATTGTTTCATATAGAACCTCCCCTTCATCTTCTCCCACTTTCGCCACGTAGTTGCACCATGTTCTTTGAAGTCTCGTGCTCCTTGTTTTATTTTCGAGGGTATCGCACCCTCCCTCCTCGCAGCTATCCAGCAAGGTCATTATCTCCTTATTACATCTCTGGACAATATCCCTTGCCCCCCTCTCTAAATCTCCTCTACATATAATCGCGCAATTTCCCCTTTCTAAAATAATCTCCTCCGTGTTGCCTCTTTCCCATTTCGTTGCTTCGTAGATTTATTCCCATTTAACATCTTTAATTTTATTATACTCCTTGTATTCTCCCCCATTATTGAGGTCTTCCTTCATTTTCTCTGTTGCCTCCCTAATTCTCTTCCTCTCCTCTATTTTCTTGCACTCTTTGCATTGCGCACGTTGTTGTTCCCCATCTCTCTCTGGATTATTCTTAACTCCTCCAGAATTCTTCTGAAGTCCACCATATCAAAAGAGTCTTGGTTTCCCTCGACTAATGCCAGCTCCTCCAGCTTTCGCCCGAGTCTTTCCTTAATTCCTTCCTCTTTCCTTCCTTTTTTCCGTCTGATTTTCCTCAGGACTATTCCCTCTGTTTTTCCTTTTTTACAACCTGACCCCTCTTCGTCGATGATGATGATGTCATCGGATTGACTTGCCCCCCCCTCTTCTGCCTCCTCATTTCCCCGATTTCCTGGGCTGCTTCCTTTTGGCTTCTCTTTCTCTTCTTTCCATCTCTTCTCTTTCTCTTCTTTCCATCTCTTTCTCTTCTTTCCATCTCTTCTCTTCTTTCCATCTTTTCTCTTTCTCTTCTTTCCATCTCTTATCTTTCTCTTCTTTCCATCTTTTCCTTGGCTCTACGTAGATAGCTCTCGTACTCCCCCCTCGCTTCGTACTCCCCCCTCGCTTCGTCTTCCGCTCCCTCGCTCCTCTCTTCCTTCTCCTTCTATTTTTTCTGCTTTTTTGCGGTTTCGCCTCCGCTTCTTTCCAGCTCGTTTTTAGTTCTGTGCTGTTCCAAGAGACTCTCCTCATACTTCCTTCTGTCTTCGTTCTCCTCTCTCTCATTCCTCTCCTCCTTCTTCATGCCTTTTTCCATTGTTATATTCCTTTTCATATTACATCCCACGAGTTGGGTCGAGTGAAAGTCCGACGAGGCAGTGCGCCCTTACCTCGCTAAGGCCAGTTACTCTGGGAGGTCACCAGGTATTCCAGAGACACCGGTTCTGACTGCGTTTCGTGCAGCCATTCATCCATGGCCACGGTGGCTAACAACGAGGATTTCGGATTCTTTTATCGAGGTTTACTCCTCTAGACTTAACCCCTCTTGATTACTTTTTATGGGGTTGCCTGAAACAAAAAGTTTACCAGAAAGCGCTGTTTCAAGATATTGACCACTTGGAGAGGATAATTTTAGAACCATGTCAAGAAATTTCTTCACAAATGATAAGGAATGTATTACGTGAATTTTCCAATAGAACGATTAAGTGTATTGAAGGATTGAACCAGAGGGTGGATGTGTCGAAGCATTAGTATGAGTGAAAATTAAATTTGTTTCTAATATTAATATGATGTTTGTTTTATAACTTAGTATTTGAATGTATTTTATTATTTTCAAAATAAATGAATATGCACTTATTACGCGTTTTAATTGCAAAATTATTAGAAAACATTGAAAAACTAAAAGGTTATCATGTGTTTTAATTTAAATGGCTGATGTAATTGCATATTTAAACGTAGTTTTTAATTCTGATCAATTTTTTTTTGTAACATTTCTCAATATTGTCAAATTTAAAGGTACTTTACTCTTGAGTAAAGCTCATATTTTTTGACAAACCTCGTATACGACTAAAAAATTTGATATTTGATGACTGTATTTTGGGTTTTAGATAATTCAGAACGTTTTATGAAGAATAACTTTTTTTCCAAAAGTTAATAATAAAAAAGTTTTCCATATGATTCCAACTTAGGGCGACATATTGTATATGAAAACTGGTTTGACAAATGAGTGGATTGGTTTATCTCATTGCAATGTTTGCTTTGGTTCTTTGAGTTTGTATATGACATTTTCGGTTCGTGTTTGTTGAGATTAAATAACCAAGGTATTGCAGTAACCTACGTTATTCCCATCAATATTTAACTGAGACAATGAGCATTTTCTAAGGTATGCAGGTTTAAGGAATGCATATTCACTTTTGGAGGTGTTGATGGATAATTTGTTTTTTTTAAATAGTTCGCCATATGAGCAATTACTGTATACGAGAAAATGCAGTTGATAGAAAACACATATTATCTGCATATATTGCTGTTATTTCTGTGTATTTAATAAATGAGCTTATACTTCAGAAGTTACTCTCTGTAAACCACTAGTTATTACAATAGAAGTTAACAAATCTTGGATATTCTGTTTAGGATCATAAAATAATCCACCAGACTGATAAAATTTCCTCACTGTATATGAACTTGGGAGTCATTGATAACAAATGTTGGATATGTATGTTATGTATGTTTAACCAGCAAAATGTTATGTTGTTGTGTTTAATTATTTGCAAAATAAGCCTCATTATATTAAATTATACACCCATTTGTTAAACAACCTATAGATCAAAGTTTATTCTCTATTATTATCGTGATGCATTATTTTGAACTCGGTTAAGAATCGAAAAAATTGAATAAAAAAATAAAGTTGCTATTATGCACTGTTACATCAGACAACTTGTATAAAAAAAAATTGTTGAGAAAAATGCGTAACTAAATACCCCAATCGACGGGTCAGAATGGTTTTCCGAACACGCCTGGCTGATAGATACTTTATATCTAAGAAAGAAAAACTAACAATTAAATACCGGTTTGAAGGATGTATTAAGTTAAAAATGTGGTGAAATACCTATAATCTACTAAACTATACCATACTACTACTAATAATATGTAACAATTATTTGTTTGTAAAATTTAATTCAAAGTATTGTTACGAAACAGCACACTGGTATAGTCACTAAATCCGACTCTGTCTAAGCCAGGTATAAAAGTTAAAATTATTGTTTACGTTTGTGACTATCTTATCTGGACATTGTTTCTATGACCAATCTTATCTAGAAAATGCCAGAAAGCCAATTGTTTTTGAGTAAGCCGCAATCTAGAATTATCTAGTGAAAAAGGCACTAATATATAAGGGACCGACCAGGAAGAGTTTAGTTGATAAAGTGATCTCGAGAAATAAACAAGAATACACCGAAATAGCGAACAGTAAAGTGTTGATATAAATTAATAATTAAGTTTGTGTGAATATAAATTAAATTTAAGTGATTACTTAAGTATATATAAATTAAGTGTTAGTGAGTAGTTTAGTGTTTAAATAAATTAGTAGTATGGCTACCATACCGTGTGTTTAAAATTTATCCCACCCGTTTACTGTTTAAATAAATAATAAAAAACATTACATTGGTGTCAGAAGTGGGATAATATAAATAAACTGCTACGTAAAAATGGCCAAGAGACTATGTGATCTGAAAGTGACGGAATTAAAAGCAGAATTGGAAGATCGTGAGTTGGAAACGTCCGGTAAGAAAAGTGAATTAGTAGAAAGACTTAAAGTGGCACTGGAAAATGACGGCTTTGATCCAGAATTATTTTTATTCAATGACGAGGCTTCCACCTTAATATCATCAATTTCTGCCATGGACGAGAAGATTTCTGCTATGAAGAACGATATTTCTGCGAACATGGACAAACTTTCTGCTGATATCTTATTAATGAAAAATGACATTGCCGCTGACGTGGAAAATAAAATTTCGTCTCGTAAATCGGATATGGAGTAAAAAATGACAACTATGGACGAAAAAATCAAGGAGTTAGAGAGTAAGATAACAGATTTAAGAACACAAGACACGCCAGCAGAACAAAAGAAGATCGAGATATGCAAGCCAGCAACACAACCCAAGACAGAAGATATTAGCAGTTTTGCCCGAGTCAAGGCTCCAACGTTCGACGGAAAGATATCGTGGACCAATTATGTGAAACAATTTGAAGCAGCCGCTAGAGTGAATAATTGGTCCGATAGGGAGAAGGCAGTAAACTTAACCATCGCGCTTCGGGGAGATGCCTTAGATGTACTTCAGACGATACCTTTGGAAGAAACGGATGATTTCGAGTTGCTGAAGAAGAGGTTGGACATGTGATATGGTCATGAACATCTAGAAAATTTGTACAGATTCCAGCTGAAGAAACGACGGCGGAAACGTGACGAAACCCTTCAAGAGTATGAACTGGATATTGCCCGACTAGTTCGATTAGCTTATCCATCAGCACCAGATAACATGATGGAATGTTTAGGCATCCAGGCTTTTATTTATGGCTTACGTGACCCCGATATGCAGAGGACGCTTCGTTTAGCCCATCCGAAAACATTAGTCGACGCATTGACAGCTGCCCTTGAATATGAAGCAGCCACGATGGCTTCCGAATACAACAAAGGTAGGACCATACAGGAAGAAGGTGACGATGACAGACTTGACCAGATCGTCAACTTGTTGAAAGGTATGTTAGACAAGAAGCCGAAGAAAATCAGGTGTTGTAATTGTGGCGAGCTAGAGCATGCACGCAGTTCGTGTAAGCGTCCCACGACTCCTGCAAACCAAGAACCTCTTAAATTCAAAGCAGCCACGACGATGTGAAGGACTGGTGTAAGAAATGTACGACTTGTGCTACGAGTAATGGACCACATCGCAATAGAAAGGCACCTATGAAACAGTATAATGTTGGAAGCTGTTTCGAAAAGATTGCCTTAGATATCGCTGGACCATTTCCGACGACCGAAAATGGTGGCAAATACATACTGGTTGTAATATATTATTTCACAAAGTGGGTGGAAATTTACGCTGTCCCGAACCAAGAGGCCACAACTGTTGCTGATGTATTGGTGAAAGAATTTATCAGCCGATATGGAGTGCCCTTGGAAGTCGACAGCGACCAGGAAAAAAATTTCGAAAGTCATCTATTCCAGGAGATTTGCGAGAAGCTGGGAATGAAGAAGACCAGGACTACAGCATTACATCCACAGTCAGATGGAATGGTCGAAAGAACGAACAGGACTATTGGAAAATACCTGTCCAAAGTAGTATCCAGCCATCAGAGAGATTGGGACCAGTATCTTTCCCTATTCGCATTGGCTTATCGATCTGCTGTCGATGAGTCCACGGGTGAAACACCGGCGAAAATCCTGTTTGGACGTGAAATGAGGCTTCCTTGTGACCTGGAATTTGGCTGTCGGCTTGGAAAAGATCTAGCAGGCGAAGACTACGTGATCCAATTGAGAAGAAGGCCGGACGATATTCATGAATTAGTTCGAACAAATCTTCAAATTGCCAGCGACAGAATGAAAAGTCGGTACGACACGCATGCCACAGAAGGCGGTTTTAAAGAAGGGGACAAAGTATGGTTACACAACCCGACGAGGAGAAAATTATTTTCTCCAAAATTACAAAAACCCTGCGAAGGTCCATACTTAATCAAGAAAAGGATCAATGATGTTATATATCGCATAAGCAAGATCCCCAACGGAAAACCAAAAGTAGTTCACCAAAACCGACTAGCGCCATTCGAAGGAGACCATGACCTAGAGAAAGGAGTAAACCATATTCGAGATGTATCTGACCCTACCTTCGATGAATTTATGGGCGCGTATGGAGGTACCGGGAAAGCTAGATATGGAGTTACTTCAGAACAACGACAAGATTTGTTCACTCTCCCGGAAGATGATTCACTGGTATACAACATCCCCGCCCGTCTCAAGAACGCACGAGGGTTGGCATCCGTCTTTCGAAATAAGTTCGGGCAATTAGAAAAACTTAAAGACCAGGTTCCAGCCCCTGGCAAGATACAGAAACTGAAACATAATTCGCAGTACGTCTTATACGTGGTAACTAAAAATGAATTTCAAGATCGATCTACCTTCGAAACCTGCGAGACCATGTGTTGGAATCCAGCGTGAAGAAACTGGCTATGCCTAAGATAGCGAGTAACCAGTTGGATTGGCGAATCATCAGGAACATGGTAGAGATTATCTTTCAAGTTACCGGTGTCCAGATATTAATTTGCAGCTACAACCCCCGTTATCAGTATCCGATGAAGACGGTGCCCTGCTATTTCCATAAGATCGGAAAGTGTAGAAATGGGGCCAGTTGCCGATTCAAAAATCCAGTCTCGGCTACACAAAAGTTCCAGGAGGAACTTCCATTTAAGGAGGGGGTAATGTTACGAAACAGCACACTGGTATAGTCCCCAAATCCGACTCTGTCTAAGCCAGGTATGAAAGATAAAATTATGGCGGACGCGCAGGGAATTGTTTACGATTGTGACTATCTTATCTAGACATTGTTTTTTTGTCCAGTCTTATCTAGAAAATGCCAGAAAGCCAATTGTTTTTGAGTAAGCCGCAATCTAGAATTATCCAGTGAAAAAGGCACTAATATATAAGGGGCTGACCAGGAAGAGTTCAGTTGATAAAGTGATCTCGAGAAATAAACAAGAATACACGGAAATAGCGAACAGTGAAGTGTTGAAATAAATTAATAATTAAGTTTGTGTGCATATAAATTAAATTTAAGTGATTAGTTAAGTATATATAAATTAATTGTTAGTGAGTAGTTTAGTGTTTAAATAAATTAGTAAGTAGCCATACCGTGTGTTTAAAATTTGTCCCACCCGTTTACTGTTTAAATAAATAATAAAAAAACATTACAGTATCGTTTATAGATGGTAGTTCAACTAATTTATTATTCTACCAATGGTATTAAAAATCAATATTTAAATATAGTATATTGATAATGGTAAACTTATAAATAAACTATATGAATGGATCGAAGTGATATCTAAGTTTTCCTGCTTATATACGTATTCAATCCTTACCTAATTTGTTTCAAATTCAGATAGCTGCGCGGTTGCCTATTAATGAGGTTAACTCATAATTTAAAATTTAAATATGTGATTGTTTTCTAGCTTCATTCGACAGAACACTGATACTGAAATTAATAAGTTTATTTCCATACCCAAAGGTTAAAGGGTTGCTTTATAAAATAATTATATTTGTTTTTTAATATGCCATTAACGTCATTTTCACAATTTGGTTTCTAACTGATACGAGGACTTCAATGTTGCCTATGAAATTGCAACAATAGTTATTATTGAGAAGATAATAATTGGGAAAACGAAGGATTTTTGGGACTGAAATCAAACAACTTATACTTGGAGAACTAACTAGTTGATTTTAAGGCATACGACTCGAAAAGATGGAGTACGTTATCACCATACATTTTTATGTTGTTAATATAACCATGGACACTGAAATTGCATGGTTTAAAGTTTAAGTTTTGCCTTATTTATCTACGTAGAAATATTTTCTTAGTTAACATGAATGTAAACAGCTGCGCCAAAAATCCGTAATAATTTAATTTTGGCTTTTTGTTATGCCAGAGCTAATATGGTGTTTTTGCTAGCTTAAATACTTTTGGTAGGAGTTATATTAATTAAACATGTTTCTGTTTGTACTGCTTCTCCCCAAAAATATTTATCTAGATTTGCGCTTCTGTATTTTTCTGTTATAGAACGATTCATACGTTCAGCTACACCATTTTGCTCTGGAGTTCGAGGAACTGTTAAGTGGTACGTGATACCTTTGTGAACACTAAAACTTTTAGATTCATTTTATTGTAATGTTTCTCTTATTTGTTAAAACGTTTTTCTTATCGGGTGGGAAAAATGTATACACACGGTAGGTTCACTTACTTAATTTATTTATTCACTACACTATTCACTAACTATATACACAGTAGATTCACTTAAACTAATTTATATAATCACTTAATTTATATTCACTTATTTACTGTTTATCTCACGATGTCAAATTGTAAACTAAACTGAACTTCTTTGCTGGTCGGTCCTTTATATATATATTAGTACCTTTTTTACTAGATAATTCTAGATTGCGGCTTACACAAAAACAATTGACTATCGCATTTTCTAGATAAGACTGGTGACAAAACAATGTCTAGATAAGATAGTCACAATCGTAAACAATTCTAAGAAATCCCTGCGCATCCGCCATAATTTTAACTTTCATACATGGCTTAGACAGAGTCGGATTCAGGGACTATACCAGTGTGCTGTTTCGTAACATTATAGATATTCGCCCCATTATCATATAATGAGTATACTCATCAATAAAAGAATATTGCTTGTAATTAATTGTTATAGGTGAAATTGTACCACAAACTCAGAATTAATGATGAATAATGGTCTATCAATATGAGTTTTTAATTTAGCAAATGGTAATTTCGTTTGTTTACCATAAATACAAGCTTCACATATTGTTTCTAGGATGGGTTTAATGTTTTTAATCAGAAAACTGTCTTCTACTATTTCAAATTGTTTTAATTTTTTACATTTTTCTGTACTAATATGGCCAAGACGTTTGTGCCAAATATGGCAATTATTTTTTTAATTAGAAGTTCACTGTACTATAAGGTATCTCAAAAATGACATTTAGGACATTATTTAAGGGCTTAGCTGATAAAATAATTTATTCGCCCATTTTAACGTTTACGCCATTTAAATTAAAAATGTTGGTCATTTAACTTTGTTGCATACGATACACCAACAGCAGATTGTAAGAGACATTGAGACGTAACAGGACATTTTCTAGATGTCCACTCACCCCTAGTTTTGTTGTGACGACAATTTCTCCTCGTTTAGTTGTAATAACAGATATTCGAGGATATATTGAAAAATTCTTAGTCTACTATAGAACCAAACAAAATTTCAATGTCAAAATATTTTATTACTCAACATATTCTCCTCTTAATTGTATACATTTATTACAGCGAACCTGCAACGTCTCTAGACCTTTCAAAAAAAATGTTTCTTCTTGCTCTACAAACCAGACCTCCACAGCTTTTATTTCCTCCTCGTTGGAAGAAAATTTACGACCTTTTAAACTTTTTTTCAGTTGAGGAAACAGATGATAGTCGGCCGGTGCCAAATCTGGTGAATGAGGGGGGTGTTCTAATAATTCAAACCCTTAATCACGAATGTTTTGCATGGCAACATGAGATTTGTGTGCAGGGGCGTTGTCCCGCAAAACAAAACACCTTTGGATAGCGTATTTTCTCTTTAATTATTTCCCGTAAAGTGGTCAGTAATGTCGAATAGTAATCTCCAGTTATTGTTCTACCCTTATCCAAAAAATCAATTATGATTACTCCATGGCAATCCCAAAAAACTGAAGCAAGAACTTTTCCAGCAGATTTTTGGACACGAAACTTCTTAGGTCTTGGAGAACCAGAGTGTCGCCATTCCATCGATTGTTGCTTTGTTTCTGGATCGGAGAAATGTACCCAAGTCTCATCCATAGTAACAATTCGGTTTAAGATGTCTACATCATTTTCAAATCGAGCACAGATCGAACGCGATGCTTCTACCCTTACACACTTTTGGTCAACATTCAAACATTTGGGGATCCATTTTGGAGCAATTTTTCTCATGTCCAAATTGACGTGAACTATATGATGAACGCGTTCGTATGAAATATTCAGTGATTCAGATATCCGTTTTAGCCCAATTCGACAGTCGATATTTTCGGGGACTGACACAGAAACTGGCCTTCCCGATCGGTCATCATCTTCAATGGAAAATCAATTTTTCACGGTCGCATACGAAGGATATTGATCACCAAGGGTATTAAGCATATCTTCGTAAATCTGCTTACCTATTAACCTTTTTAAATACAGGTACTTGATGATGGCTCGATACTCCATCCATTTTTATGTTGTTAATATAAACATGGACACCCAAAATGCACGATTTAACGTTTAAGTTTTGGCCTTTTTATCAATGCAGAAATATTATTTTATATTGATACATTCAATAGATGAATCTGTAACTCAGTGCTAAATAGCTCGAAAAGTGGTTGTTTCTGATTAGAAGGATATCTATATGTTAGTGTAGATAAATTTTGCTTTCAAGTGCATGATAAGTAAAAATATCTTCAATATCAAAATACGGTTTTACAGATTAAAACTAACTTTTCTGCATCTGTGAGATGTCCTGAACAATATTCTATCATAATATTGTCACTTGTATACACTAAGGGGATGTATCGTGCTAACAAACTGAAAATTCTCCAAAAATGACAAAAACTTGGTACTTGAAGTACCATAGCACTCGTTGTACTGGATTTAGCGAGCTGAATATCAATAGTACTTTTCATCACATGACAAGCGCAAGCATAGCCGCCATATTAAAAGGGCGGGAGCTTAAAAGTTTCGTACTGTTTTGTACAATATGTCTGGGGATGCAATATTATCTCCACAAACAAATTCATTATTAATGGTGCACTACTTGTTGACAAACCAGTTGAAGCGTATAATTGTGAACGATTAAAATGTGGTTAAAGTGTCAGGGGCGTTCTCAAAAAGGCAAAATAAATCTGCTAGTTAAGAGGTTAGGTTAGGTTAGGTTTATAATGAGTGGGTCAATGAGGCCCTCCACTGCGACTCGTGAGAGTCTATTGTGGCTCATACCTATTCAAATTTCATCAAACAAATTCAGCTTCTTAACGAAGCCGATTAATTTGTTCAGTGAATTATATTTCAGGTCCGAGGGCAAGAGAGTGGCCCTGCCAAACAACAGATACCTGAATCGAGCCGCGGCGGGGCAGGCACAAATTATATGCTCTGCTGTTTCATCATCTTCCAAACAAAGATGGCAAATGGGATCGTCCGACAGTCCAAGTTTCAGCATATGATGATTCAAACAACAGTGGCCTGTTATAAGGCCTGTTAGGCACCGTAGATCGTGTCTATTGTAGTCTAACATTTGTTTGGATACATTATTCGAAGGATGTATGAAGGCCTTTGAATGAACCAATCCTGGTATATTATGCCAGAAGTCTAAAACTCTTCTTGCAGTCCAGGTATTTAGTGTTTGTTTGGCAACACTTGTTGCGATGCCAATTGTAGGTTCTGGTCCGATAAAGTCATGAGCGGCACCCTCTCTTGCAAGAGAGTCAGCCTTCTCATTGCCATCCATACCAGAGTGGCCAGGGATCCAAACCAGCGATGCCCTGTTGCGTTCTCTTATCGAGGCGAGTCTTTTTTGGCAGTCTAGAACCAATTTCGATGTTACACGGTACGAGCTAAGTGCTTTCAAGGCCGCTTGGCTGTCCGTGAATTTTTTTATTGATCTATGTGTGTGGTTGGATTGTCCCAAACTCTCCACACATGAAGCAATGGCATAAATTTACGCCTGAAATACGGTTGCATAGGATCCCAGAGAGGTTGAGATTTCTGTCCTAGGTCTTCGCCCGTATACACCCGCACCAGAGCCTGAGGGTGTCTTTGATCCATCAGTGTACCAACAGATGTCTGCTCTTGAGAGTTCATCCTTGCGGAGGACCCATTCATCTCTATTTGGAAATAGGACGGTATAAGGCAGATTATAGTTTACTGTTGGGGGCATTATATCAGAGGTCATTCCCAGAACACTATGACTTTCGGTGGCCGCTAGGATTCTACTTTGCTCTGTATAAGCCTGTTTTGTGCATTTAGAAATATGCACAGTTCTATATGCTGTCCATCTGGCCTCCTTTTCCAGAAGTATATGGAGAGGAGGAAGGTCCAGGAGAATTTCCATGGCTGCTGACGGTGTGGTGACAGCACCAGTTATAGCCAAACTAGCCTGTCTCTGTATGCCAGAGAGCTTTGCTTGGGCCGTTTTCTGTAAAGCTTTTGACCACCAAGCAATGGCTCCATACGTGATCATTGGTCTAACAATCATCACATATATCCAATGGATTTGTTTGGGACCCAAGCCCCAAGATTTTCCGCAGATCCTGCGACATGTCCACAAGGAAAGTCTGGCCTTATGGATGACTTTTTCCAAGTGAGCGTTCCAAGTAAGTTTTTTATCTAGGA
Source organism: Galeruca laticollis (assembly GCA_963921935.1). Classification (NCBI taxonomy): domain Eukaryota; kingdom Metazoa; phylum Arthropoda; class Insecta; order Coleoptera; family Chrysomelidae; genus Galeruca; species Galeruca laticollis. The sequence goes on from OY998180.1 coordinate 181,073,410, forward strand.
TGATCCCCAAATATTTTACTTCCGCTGCAAATGGAATAACCTCACCATTATAGGAAAGTGGCGGAAGGTCCGCCAAATTCCTTCTCCTAGTGAAGGGAACTATTACAGTTTTACCAGGGTTAACAGACATCTGTTCCCTCTGGCACCAACTGTAGACATCGTCCAAAGTCCTTTGGAGGGTATTATGTGCAACCCGTCCTGACTTGGTTCTTGCCAGAATGACAAGGTCGTCTGCATACGCTTGCAGTTCTACCCCTCTTCCCACGAGAGTACCAAGCAGGTCGTCCATCAGGAGTGACCACAAAAGGGGAGATAACACTCCACCCTGCGGGCTGCCCCTGGAAACCTTAAAGCTAATGGCCTCGTCTTGAATAGATGTAGTGGCTGTTCTATTAGTGAGCATGGCATATATCCAGCCGGTAATCGTTGGTTTAATACCCTTTTCAGTCAAAGCTGAACCAATGGAGGCCGGTAGTGCATTGTAGAATGCTCCTTCGATGTCGAGAAAAATGGCCACCGCAATCTCCTTATTGTTAAGGGATTGTGTGATTTTCTCAACAAGGTTATGTAATGCTAAATCTGTTGATTATTTGCCTGTTTGATAAGCGTACTGGTGGATGCTCAGGGGGAAGCTGTATAAAGCTACCTGCCTGATATGGCAGTCCAGTACTCTTTCAAGTCCTTTAAGCAGGAAAGATGCTAGGCTAATTGGTCTGACCGATTTAGGGTGTGGGACTGTGCGGCCCACTTTCGGTATATATACTACCCTAGTCGCCAACCAACTGGGTGGTATATAATTCCACGCCAGACTAGCTCTATACAATTTAATGAGGATGGATATAAGTAATTCCAGTCCGTTTTGTAGCAGAGCTGGAAAGATGCCATCCTCACCGGGAGATTTGAAGGGCTGAAATGATTTTATTGCCCATTCAATCGCCGGTGCTGTGATAACGTTCTTGGCGACCTCCCAATCATTCTTTTTGGGCTGCCTTGCGCCCTCAAAGTGGGGAGGTCGGTTATTATCCAGAGTTAAACTTCCGGGAAAGTGGTTTTGAATCAAAAGCTCTAACGCTTCTTTTCTAGAGGTCGTAAAAGTGCCATCTGGTCGTTTCATCGACCCTATCTCGGCAATCGGCTCTTTAGAGAGAATCTTGTGTATTCTAGTACTGCGAGGTATGTCAGATATACTCTCACAGAACTTCTTCCAAGACTCCCGTTTCGCCTTTCTAATTACTTTGTTATAAGTTGTTAGAGCAGTTCTATAAGGTTCCCAGTTGCCTGACTCTTTAGATCTATTGAACAGTCGTCGAACTTCTTTTCTTCGCTTATCTAGGCTTTTGTTCCACCAAGTAGAGTTGCGATTATCTCTTTTTGTTTTGAGTGGATAGTTTTCATGATATGAGGAGATCACTGCTTCCCGAAGCTTGTCTGCCGCAGTATCTATCCCATCACAACTGTTTAATGTAGGCCTTCCTCAATGTACCGTTGGAGGGAATTTATGTATCCACTCCAGTCAGTAGCTTTTGAGTCACGATATTCCACTACTGGCCGTGGACCTATTTCAAGGTTGAATTGAATGTGCCTGTGAACTGAACACGAAGGCTCAGTAGATACTGCCCAATGCCGTATCTTATTGCTCAAAAAGTTTGAGCTGATTGTTAAATCTAACACCTCTGATCTATTTCTAGTTACAAAAGTTGGTTCGGAGCCCTTATTAATAACAGATAGCCCTTCCCCTAGTATATAATCAAAAAGTAACTCACCTCTATGATTTATATCCATGCCGCCCCACGATGTATGGTGTGAATTGCCGTCACAGCCCATGACTAACTGGAGTTTGTTCTTCTTGCTATAGTCGATTAACCGACGCATAGCGAGGGGAGGTACAGTATCCGTGTCCCCTGGGAAGTATGCTGAGCAGGCGACTATGTTAGTCATACCATTCTTCTTCCTAATGAGGAGACAAGCCCTGGGTTTCACCCCAGGAGAGACTACTACCCCACCAGTAATATTGCTGAGACCAGTTACTCGGTCTGTGTTTCCTGTCCATGGTTCTTGCAGGAGGGCAAGGTCGATTGATTCGTCCTTGAACCTTTTACCAAGAATGTATGAAGCAGCCTTGGCATGCTGTAAGTTTGCCTGTAAACAGTTGAAAATGGCGAATACAGGTAGCCGCAGGCAAACTTGTGTCCCCTCAGATCCCTAGGGGAGATCACACGGTAGGTCAATTGAGGCGCCACCATCTGATCCTCCCAGGGGTGAGGCTGTAGTTGGTGCCATTGACGAGGCTTGGTCACCTTTCACCACGGCAGATCCAGCTGATTGCTTTGGTCCTTTGGTCGAGGACATACTGGTCTTCGATTTCAGGACAGCAGATCCAGTTCCTATTTCCGTTTCCCTTGAAGAGACGTTACCCGTCTTCTTTTTGGGGAAGCCAGCTCTCCCTTTGGGATGGCTGGTGCCCCGGCTACGTGCCGGCAGTACACTCCCCCTGTTCTTGTGAGGAGGGTCGGTCTTCCTCACTGCAACAGGAGGTTTTTCACTCGGTCCCAGGCCACGGTTTTTCTCGGATCCATTCGAGGGACCCGATTTTGATGCCAGTTGGGAGGGCCGGATTTTAGGCCGGAAAACAACCTGTCCAAAACCCAGATATGGTTTGAATCCAATCCTCTCCAACGTGGCCATGGATCGATCGTCAATGGCGAAAGTCCATGTTTGACCAGGGCCTGTAATTTCCTTGTGTAGGACAGTCCACTCCAAGGTAAACAGACCGTGGTTCATTTTCCTCAGTCTGGTGAGGACCTGTTCTGAAGTCAGTCTACGACTGCCTTCGTCAGGTATGTAAACCACACAAATGTGTGGCTGTGGGAGTTGGTCACCTGAAACACATTTCAGGGAGGCACCGTCCCATGGTTGAAGTGTATTAACTACGCCAGTCAACCACGAGACACTCTCCTGATTTACACAGGTGACCTGTAACCATCCAGGCCGGAAAGTACAGCTCTGGAACTGTACTTGTGGACCACCTTCAGGTATATCCTCTACAGCGGCCATAATGGCATACTGAAGGGATTCCATTTGTTTGGTCGTGATGGAGGCTGTCGGGTGTTCAAGATGTAAAATTCCCACCTTGATGCCGGATACAGCCTGCCCATAAGAGGGCTTTAGTATGTCAGTTTCACCTGACGTTACCATTGATTCAGCCGAGCAGGGCTTCTTTGCCTCTTGTTCGGGTGAGTCATCGTTAGAGCGTAAGCGCTTGCTGGTACCAGCCACAGAGGGAGAATGTTTCCTCTCTTGCGGTTGATCCCGCTCCCGCTGCTCTAGAATTTGATGCAAGGCGGATTTGTAAGGAACCCCACTCTTGAGGAGACGACTAAGTCGTTTCCTGGCTGCACCACCTAGTTTCCTAGGTTTATTTTCAGGAGTTGGAGACCTGAGTAGATCTCGTTCCTGATCAGAGGTTACAGGGAGGTCAGTTGGAGTCGATAGGTCGACTTCCATCTCCTCTGTAGTTTTTACGTTTGTTTTGGTTAGTTCTTCCATAAAAGTCCCACGAGTAGCTAGGGGAAAAGAGGTCCATCACGACAGAGCCCTGCATTACCATGACAAGGCTGACGTACGACGGGAGGGCGCCTAGTATCCCGAAGATTCCGTTGGGGACAGATGATAAGGCTCACTGTCATGCATCCACTCGGCACGGATACGCACACCTTAGGATTAAGCCGAAAGACCGTTGGGATGTCATTTAGTCAAAGAATAACAGCACCAAAAATGATCCTGTTATTCCCATTACCAGCGGTGCTAACGAGGAAGCAGACACCCGATAGCTGAATTTGCCCATCATCCCATAACCCAAGCTAACATACACACATACACATAAATAAAATTAGGTAAATAATTTTATCCTAATTGGACATCATTTTTAATGTCAGCACATGTAGAAACTCTAAAATTAACATTTAGGTTGATAATGAATATTGTTAATATTAAATTTTAAAATTTTTCTGATATAAACAAATTTTATTTTTAATCATAGGATTACGCGTATATATTAAGTACATATATATGTTGCAAGCAAGGTTAATGAAAATTGATAAAATAATACATATAGGTATTATGTATTGGTTTTAATTTTAAATTATTTATAACATGTATCACTCTTTATGCATACTCCGTAACAACACCGTTTAATTTTTGCTTTTCGTACAGATAATACAGTCGACTTGAAAAATGTATTTCTTAATTAAGGCACTTAATTACTTTAATTTGTTTTTAATAAGTATTATTTGTTTAACGTATGTTGATTTTAACTATTTGAACACGGGTATTTTAACATGCTTATTTACAAAACAGTACGAAAAAGATGGCTGAACCGCACGCGTGCGCACAAAAAAAAATGTGATGAAAAGGTCTATAGGGTTCATGTTTGAGACGCACTGAATAAATCCAATCATAAAATTGGTCACTCGTATATACTCCGGAGGCTGTATCGTGCTAACAAACTGAAATATCTCAAAAAATGACAAAAATGTCGTACTTAAAGTACTATAGCACCTGGTGTACTGGCTCTGGTGAGCTAAATATCAATAGGGTTCATCTGTCAGATGTCCTGAACAATATTCAACCATAAAATTGGTGACTTGTTGCACTCCGGAGTTTGTATCGTGCTAACAATCTGAAATTTCTCAAAAACTGACAAAAATTACGTATTTCAAGTACCATAGCAGCCGTTGTACTGGCTCTGGTGAGCTGAAAATCAATAGGGTTCATCTGTCAGATGTCCTGAACAATATTCAACCATAAAATTGGTGACTTGTTGCACTCCGGAGGCTGCTGTATCGTGTTAACAAGACATGTAACGAAAAGTGACTGACGACGACGACATACACATAGGATGTTTTTTTAAAAACCGTCTTTTCGTGTTGTTCTTGATGAAAAACGTAGAAATAACTCAAAAGATGTTTTCAAAATTCCATCTCTTTTTGGGGTAAACCAATACTTTTCTCGCATATGAGATAGGTTGGGCGGAAAAGTAAAAATATAGATGGTCAACGTCATCGAGTCAGAGACAGCTACTTCTTGGCTGGAATGAGAGTTTATTGAACGACCAAATTAATCCGTTTGAAGCGAAACTCAAGTTAGCTAAAAAAATAGATCAAAAAATTATTTTATGGTTGAAAAGTTGGTACTATATCTAGTCAAACCTGTTGGAACTTTTTTGTAAATTGCATTTACATATTTTTATCCTTACACCTCACACTACCATCTTTAAAAATCCAAGTTGGATCATCACTATTGATTTTCTCTGTTTGACTTACGACGTTTGCAGAATCTGCCCTCTCATTGACCCATCCTCTAAATACAAATCGTCAAAATAACTATCTTAATAGTTTGTCTTTAATGTCGTCAACGGCTTTTCCTACGTAAGCTGATTTTTAGTTTTGAACTTCTTTGGTTCACTTATTTTTATAAGTGCTTACACGACAATTAAAGAAAACTTAACAAAATACACTAAAATTATATAGCCTGTGAGTTTCTTCTTGAACAAAAATAAGATTGTCGGGATTCATAAGTTTATCCATCCTGATAAAGAACATTTTGCCTTTGCAAGAAAATTGACTGCCAGATTACATTTTACGGAAAATCCCCGATATTTGAACAATTCGGCGTATACCTATTATTTGTACCTCAGTTAGTTTTTAACGTATGAACAAAATATACCTGTCGTTAGGATATAAAGAATTCCTTCCATTTTAATAAAAAAATAAGTGATCGCTTTGTGTGCAAGAAAATTATTCTTAGATATTTTTCTTCCGTTATACTAGCACATTTCTCTCAAATGAATCTTCGTCATATTTTGGATTTTGTTTTATATATCTTGAAAATTAAACTGAAAGTAGATTATAACCCCTATCCTCTATGATTAACGACACTTAAGTGACGTCTAAAATCATTTGGTTACTAAAAATATAAACTGCGCAAAATATATACTTAATAAAACCTAAACAACAAATTTTACGGAATATGACCTAAATCGTCGTTCGTGTCAGAAATCGGGTCATCAATTTGGCATGAACCAAAAGAGCACATAATCCAGTTTAATTTGGAACATGAAAACAAAAATTTGAATGCCATTAAAGTTATTAATAGGGAATTATACACTCTTCAAATAAAATATGAGAGCTGCTCAAATATACTTTTACAACTTTTAATTGAGGGTGAATCATCGCCGCCTATCACGTGAAAAAGCTCGCTTGCATACTGGGGTATACTGTCAAAGCTATATCTAATAAATTTACAGAAGATTATAGGTATGTAATATGCATTTTGAATACCTCATCCGCTTCTTCGGGCGATTCAAATCGGTTCTACGCATTTTATCTTCACCTAGTAGGAACAAGAAGAAATCATTGAGTGCCAAGTCGGGGATGTAAGGCGGATGACCAATCAATAATTCTTTTGTGTGTCCAGATACTCCCTTCTATCATACGATGTGTGTGAGCTGCCTAATAATTTGGCGTTTTGGATTGGTTTCTCAATTTACTGAAAACTTCTGGCCAATAAATATTTGTATACCACGCCGAATTAACACTATTATTTTAGAGAGGCATAGTTGCCACATGATCGATTTTTGAAGAAACTTGCGTAACTTTGTTTCTTAATGCTTCATGAACGAGACATATTTGTTGTCTATTCTTCGCCCTAAAACACCCAAACTACTGATCGACCTTTTCTTCACATCTTATATGCATAAATCCAAGACAATATGACGATGCAGTATATGGCTTTCTGGAGCATCTGTTAACATGTGAATATAACTTGCCCAATTCGTGCAAAATCTTATATATGCTGGTCATACCAATGCTTAAACATATCTCGATTTCACATGTTACATGACGATCCTCTACAATTAGCTTTCGCACAACATCGATGTTTTCTGAGACAATGAACGATTTTGGACGACTGTCTTCTGTAAGCAAACTACAGCCATGTTTGAATTCAATGTACCAGTGATATACAGAGGCATTGGATGGTGCTTCATCGCCAGAAGTTGAATGAAGTTGGTCTTGAGTCAAAGTCATAATTTTCGCGAGTTAATTCAATTTTTTGGCCAAGAAGAAATGTTCAACTTACAGTAGATAACACAAATATGTCTCGCATGTCAAAACGTTCTGAGTACCTATGTATACTATCAAAATTGTCAATCTTTAAGATGGCGATAACAGATGTCATCTGGCAATTTCAGTGTTCAGTCAACTGAATATTTTGCTTGGACATTTTTCATACTGTGGTACGGGACATTATCCATAACAATATGTATGGTTTTCTAACCATTTAAAAAACACGATTCATTTCTTCATAATAATCGCTTGATTGAACTTCTGAAGAAAATGTACTTTCTGTCATCACAATTTTTCGTTAATAGGTTCCTAATTAAGTGTCCATTGAAATGGTTAAAGAAAATTTGGAAAAAATTTGGGGATTCGAGTTCAAAACGAACGATGCGTAACTACCCTTTGAATTCATAACAATACAAAAGGTCTATAAATTCTTTAACACCTTTTTACAGCACTAGCAACTGAAATGAATTTACGCTTTAAATATATACAATGACGAAAAGAAGTAACATACAAATATCTTACATATTTTTAAAAGCATCGTTAACAATATAATTCAAGATATTCTAATTTTGAACACAGTTTTCGATATGGTTAGTCGTTGATAAACCAGTTTAATATATGGATGAAATTTATTATTTTTCAACAATATACGTACAATAATTTGATTGGCTTCACATGTATCAGTAGGATTTACTATCATAACTGCATAAATAATACTACACGTGTTTAAAACTTTAAAACACAACCAATAATTAGGATCATTGAATATGTTTTTTCAATACCTTATAAAAGAGGCCACAATGACCCTATAATCACTAGTAGGCAAAATTACGACGGCTCAGTTTCCAAATTTCATTAGTTTATGTAAACTGTTCTTATTTATTTATTATCTTTATTGCATTTAAGAAATTTACAAAATCTTATTGCAAGGGTCCTAACCACAAAAAAAATTAATAAGTAGGTAATAGTATTTGACATTTCGATATTTCAGGTTGTCACTCATCAAATATAAATTATCTAAGTTTTAGGACATTACTAATAAAATAAGCTACATTTGTCAATTGCCTGGAGGTCTCAGTGTCAAGGATCTTAACCAGAAAGTCAATATTTGCAATATCTGTCAGATAGATCGTTCTGTACGGTTGGTATAGAGGGCACTCAAAAAATATGTGGTAGCCGGACTCTGGCGCTTTTAGATTACATATTGTGCAAATTTCTTCGCTGTTTATTATGTATGCCTTTATAAGCAAACTTGATCATTTTTTTGCTACCCGTTCTGATTTGTGCTATAATTTTAAGGACATGTGATGGTAGGTTTTGTTTTAAGTAAGAGTTATTATTTAAACATTTAAATAACTAGATTCAGAAGAAGCCAGGCTATTAAGATCATCTGATCTTAGCTTATTTTCATATAAGGCAAGTATTTCATTACGGATTTTTAAAGATTTAGTTCTGTCATTTATAAAAAGATTCCAAAGATCAATTCTGCTTAACAAAGTGAAAACAGATTTTACTTGTGCCACCCAGTTATAAGTATTATCACAACGATCATCGCCTGATAGTTGGAGTAGACGTAGAAAACAAATTTTTGGTAGACTTAAGTCGTCCATTGCTATAACTTTTGATAGCCAACATAAAGCGCTTTTAAAAACAGTGTAATCTAATTTTATTACTGAAGCTTACAGTCTAACAACGTAATCCGGAGTACTTCGTAGCAAATCAAGTAGGTTTTTGAAAAAACCTACTTGGACTCGTTCAAGGATATTTCCATATCTTAGACCCCAGACACCTACGCATTTTGACCACATGGATATTACAATAGAATTATATAATTTCAATTTTGACTCCCAAGAAGTCATTCTGGAGCGAACCATTATATCAGTGACGGCTGCAAAGGCTTGTTTCACTTTAGTCACTGTCATAACAGACATTTTAGAAAATAACGAGGACGAAGTAAAACGTATCCCAAGGTAAGAAAATTGTTTAACAGTATCAAGTTTTCCATCATTATAATAAAAGTAGTAATTATTATAATTATTGTGGAAGCCACCTCTCCCGAATATCATGATTTTAGTCGTTGAAATATTTACTGAAAGTTTGTTACGGACCGAGTATTCATGTAAAGTTTTAAGTTTCTTATTGAGATCAATCTGCGAATCACCAACGATCATCAGATCATCTACGTACATGAACAACATTAATGCTTTAGTATTGTCAATGTTTAACCCTAGGTGACCCCGCTCTACGAAAAATGGCTCCATATCAGCCACAAAAATAGAGAACAATAATGGGCTTAAAGTTTCGCCTTGTAAAACACCCTATCCCGCTGGCCATTTACTCTTATTGTCATGAAAGCCTTGTCATATATATATTCTTTATCAAACGAATCATTTTTGAGCTGACACCCGACGTGAATAATTTACTATACAAAATGTTATGATCTATACAATCAAATGCCTTCCGAAAATCAACAAAGGCTACAAAAGCTTTGCGTATTTTGAGCCTAAGATGTATTTAAGTAACTGCATTCAGAATAAACACATTATCCATGAAACCTCTACCGACCCGGAAGCCAGACTGCGTCTCAGGGAGTATATTGCACGAATCACAAAATTTTGACAGTCTTTCTAAAATAAGAGATGTAAAAAGCTTGGTTATACAGTTAATAAGAGCAATTCCTCTGTAGTTTTCAGGGTCATCAATAGATCCCTGTTTATGTAACATAGAGATTATAATATTGTGCCATTCGGAGGGAATTTCTTCTGTTTCCAAAATAGTATTAAACAATGAGAATATGTATAAAACCCAATTTTGTGGTAGATATTTATAAAATTCATATGAAATTCCATCAGATCCAGGCGCTTTATTATTTTTACATTTCTCAAGGCAATTTTCTAATTCAGAGAAAGTAATCGGACAGTCGAGATCAGGATGTTGAGCATCGTAAAATTGAATATCCATATGTATCCTGGGTGTACTAAATTGATCATAATAATTCTCCCAAATCTCCAAAGAAATGGAGGAGATTTTGGTCGAAAATTTGAAGATATTTATCGCTTTCCAGAAGACAGCTTGATCGCGTGTGTTAGAGATGGCTAAAATTAAATTTTGATCAAAATTTCTCTTTTTGTTTTTTATTAACGTCTTATACAACTTTTTTTCATCATTATATTGACTTTTTAACGTATCTACAAAATTATTTTTAATGCATAATTTAAGTAATGATTTGAGATTGCGTTTATAAGCAGCACACTCCGCGTCAAACCATCTGTTATTACGTATTCTACTGGAGACTGAACTCTTATAAACTAAATTTAAAGACTCCGCCGTATTTTTGATAGTGTTAACTATATTAGTATAGTTTAAATCAGTACTGTTAAACAAACCTACTGAAGGAGAAGTTCTCATTAATTGTTTATATTCCGACAACACAGAGTAGTAGCACCGAACTACAGAATATGTTTGTGACTTTAGGCATTCTAGGCATCAATTTTAAACGAGATTTTCAGTAATAGAGGAAAGGGGTCGGAGTTTGCTACTAGATTTAAAACTTCTAACCTCTCCATAACAGACAGGCAGGGATTATTACAAAAAGCGAGGTCTATGACACTGTCACCTCGAAGGCTAGAGTAAGTAAATTTATCGGGTCTATCGGTAATGATGGATACGTTTACTAATGAAAGATTGTGACTTGCCATAAAAATTAATAAGGACCGACCCTTATAGTTAATTGTTTGGTCTAAACTTAACATATTTTCGAATAGATTCGTATTTTGTAGATGAATTTCAGGAATAGAGGATAATTCACCTACTCTACAGTTAAAATCGTCTATTGAAAGTAGTATTTGATTGTTATGTGTGTCAGTTATATCTGATAATGACAACTGAAACAAATCTAAAATATTATCAATATCCAAATCTGGCTTAAAATAACAAAAACATAAAATCATAATCGGATCCTTATGTACCATTTTACAAATTAGCCACCAGGAGGTGGTCTCAAGGACCGTTACTGTAATCGCTTTATTATAGAAGATGATTAAACCTCCGCTTGCACGGCCTTGTGACCTCTCCCCAACGGCTTCTGAAAAAATATAGTAATATTTGGTCTGGAACTCTAACCGTATCTGTTAACCAAGTTTCGCAAATATAGAGAATATCAAAGTCCATTGCATTATCTGAGATAAGGTCATAAAGATTATTGATTCCATGAATATTCCAGAAAATCACATTCATACTTCTCTTATAGGGTTTGGAAACTGAAGTTAGTGGTACTGCTCTTGGGTGTTTTTTGGGATGGCCCCTGTATTTCCAATTCTTTTATGCTTCGCTTTTCCATTTTCGTCTTGTGGAGATCTTTCGCTAAGAGTTCTACCCATCTTTGATTTTGGTGTTTGCTGGACAGTGATTCTATTGTTAAACTCTTGTGGCATTTCAACATTGCTCAATGTAATCACTAGTAGGCAAGATTACGACGGCGCAGTTTCCAAATTTCGTTAGTTTATGTAAACTTTTCTAAAGATAATAATGGCAGAGCGGGCTTTTGAATAGCACTGTATCTTTTAGTCTCTGACCAAAGCAGTATGAAAATGACAATGGATTTACGGAATTAGAACTTGTATTTCAGAATAATATTTCCAAGACGTTTACTATTAATATTTTTTTTAATTATGTGAAACCTGTGCATTTTGATAATCATGTTAAATATTTTATAATTGTGATAATAAGTTTAATCTTGATGAGTGTTCATATTGATATAAGTACATTGTGTGATAAAAAGTATACATAAATAGCAAATAAAGTATTACAAACATATTGTTTTAACTAGAATGTTATTGTCAACAACCACCTATCAAAATTCCTTTTTGTATGCTCTAGATACAAGGTGTCCCACGACAATTAAGACAAGTAATATATCAGAATTGGGCAGTAGTAGATAATTATAATTTTGGGGGTGTAAATTAGAGCAAATGTTGCATCTTTTCTTGTTATTGTGTTACCCAATGAGGTATTTGTGTTTGGTCACGTGACGTCGCATTCAAAATTATTAATGGGACAACCTGTATATTTGTGCCTTTCTGTGTTCCTCCCGATAAAACAATTCCAACTAACTAGCACACTTGGGGTCTAAAGTTATTAATTCAAGAGCTATAGGTACTTAAAGGATTGATTGTAAGTTAAAAAATTCATAATTTAATCCCCTGTAATTTTCGGCAATCTTACATTCGTACGTAATGATTAAGACAAACTAATATTATAATTTTTAATAATAATTCAAATTAACTGTCACATAAAAAACTTAAAATCTTAAAGGAGATGTTCAAATTGATGCCCACCTTCGCAAATGTATTTCTCAAATCTTGATAATATATTTCGGCTACATGCTGCCCTAATCATTTCCTGTGTCACAGTTCTACAAGCATCGCGTATTTTTCTTTTCAAATCGTCTAAATCTGTAGACGGAGTTGCATAAACGATACCTTTAAGATATCCCAAAAGGAAGAAATCTAACGGTGTCAGGTCTGGCGATCTTGGAGGCCAGTAAATAATACCGTTTCGTCCAATCCAGCTTTCTGGAAATATCATGTCCAGATAATTTCTCACTCTACGATCATAATGTGTAGGTGCACCATCTTGCTGCCACCACATTGTATTTCTTTCATTCAATGGAATGTCTTCAAGCAGGTCTGGAAGTATATTTTGTAAAAAATTTGGGTATCTCTCTCCCGTTAGTACGAGGCAATCAAACGCCCATTGAATAGGCAAACGCCAAACGTTTACCCCTCAAATTCTCTGAAATCGGGTTTCCATCGCCCATTTTGGATTTTCTGCAGACCAGTAATGGCAATTATGTCGATTGACGATTCCGTTATTATGAAATCTCGATTCGTCGCACCACAGAATTTTATCCGTCGTCTAACCGTACATGCATATCTGCAATACATGTACATCGTAGATCAAAATCTTGAGGATTCAGACCTTGCACCAAATGTATGTTAAAGGGGTGATACTTATGATTTTTTAATATACTGTGGATAGTTGATTTGCTGATACCAAGTTCAGATTCCAAATGTCGAATGGATGTATGAGGATATGCTAGTAAATATGCTAAAGTGTTAATTAAGGTAGGTGAGCCAATTATTGCCATGGTCTTAATATTGCCATCGCCCATGGAATCGTTAATTCAGCTATTCTTAATAAGATGACGCTCCTAGTCTGTCTTAGAGTAGGAACACAAACCATAATTACCGCATTGATGCATTTCAGTCGCCAGTACCGATCAGTCTTTGAAAGAGTTTGTTTTTAACGAGAGCGGTATACAAAATATTTAAGTTTAAAATTCTTATACACGTTTGCTTTTCAAGATTAGTGGATGTTCTAATTATCAATAAGTACGTTGAAGTAAGTAATTGCTTGTAGCATATTTTGTTTTATTTCATTTAACGAACAAGACAAGAAAATTAATTTGTTTCATTCGGGTAGCAAGTGTCCTAATATTGCCATGGCAATATTAGGAACCACTTCTTCTAAATAATTTGTTAATAGATGTATTAACTAGAATGGTATTGTTGCAGAATGCCGAAAAAAAAACCGAGCTAAGTGGTCTTAAGAAAATCTTAGAAGGGCATTACAATCTATTACAAATGGGACTAGCATTAGTGAGGCCTCAAAACAATATGAGATTCCTAGGACAACTCTTGGATTGCATTACCGACAAAATAATCCAATTAAACGTCTTGGGAGAAAATCAACTTTAAGTTTAGAACAAGAACTTCATTAGGTGGCAAGGATTCATAAATTAGCAGAAATTGGTGTACCAGTTACAAGTAAAGTCGTTAGAAAAAGTGTATTTTCTTATGCAAAAACCCTTAACATATCGACAAGATTTTCTGAAGAATCCCAAACAGCAGGTAGAAAATGGCTTAGACTATTTTTTAAAAGACATCCTGATGTAGTCAGACGTCAAGCGCAACAAATGAATCCAGCAAGGGCTCAAAAGATGAATCCCGTTGTTGTAAATGATTATTTCACAAAACTGAAAAATGTTATGATTAAACTGAAGTTATTTGATAAACCAGAAAACCTATATAATATGGATGAGAAGGGTTGCAGACTGACCATTCACAAACAACAAACTGTTTTAGCAAAAAAAGGAGTTAAACGTGTTCATTTAACAGCTCCAGAACATGGTGAAAATGTTACAATCGTAGGATGTGGTAATGCCTTGGGCCAAGCTATTCCACCTTTTATTTTATTTAAGGGCAAAAGACTCAAACCAGAATGGCCAGATAATTTGCCTCCTGGTTCAAAAGTAACAATGACTCCAAAAGGGAGTATGACTAATGAGTCTTTTATTATGTGGCTCGAGCATTTTGCAAAATACAAAAATCCAGGGACCAACACTCTATTAATATTCGATGGAGCCAAATCTCATTTAGATGTTTCTATTGTCGACGCAGCAGAGAAGTACGGTGTAACATTGTTTTTCCTACCCAACAATACCACGCACGAGTTGCAACCGATGGACAAATACGTTTTTAAAAGTTTTGAGACCTTTTGGTATCAAGAAATATTAAATTTTTTGTTAACGAACCCTGGAAAAGCCACAACAAAAATGAGATTAGGCGATATTTTTAGAACAGTCTGGTTAAAATCCATGACACCAGCCAATATTACATCTGGATTTAGAGCTACCGGTATATTCCCTTTTAATCCAGATGTAATACCCGAATCTGCATTTGCACCTAGCCTGATCACTTACATAGAAGAAAACAAAGAAAATGGGAATAGTGTTAATGCACCATCTACATCAACAACTCAAAAATCTCCGAATAATAAAGATGAACTTAACAATAAGTTGCCGACATCAGAACTTGGAAAGTCCCAATCTCCTAACATACAACCATCAACATCAGGAGTCCACTAAGAGTCAACGAAAGAAGAAATTACTTAAACTAAAAAATCAAAAACAGATTGAACATTTCTCCTCTGATGACTCTTTGGATTCAGAATATAGTGTCTTCCCGACCGATATTCCGGAAGATCTTGAAAACCAACGTCAAGATAATTCCTTTAAAAAGGTGGGATTGCTAATTACTCCTGAAGTAAAAACAATCGCTTCCAAACGCAAACCAGCCATCAATAGTAAAGCACAAGAAGTAACAAGAAATCTATTTCATTCCTCTTCAGCACCTCCTTCCAAAAAAATGAAATTTTAACGAGACAAAAGGAATTACACCTGTTTCATCAAAGGCACGTGGAACTTCCAAAAAATGTCCTCCTCCTAACGCAAAATCATCTTCCGAATCATGGTATTGTTTTTTATGCAAGGAAAATCGTAGAGCAGATATCAGGTTGTGAGTTGTCTGCAAAGTTTATGTCCATGAAGAATGTGTGGGACTGTCCAAACAAGATAAAGAGTTATTTAAGTGTCCAAATTGTGCTTAGAGTAATATCAAACTTAAAACCCTCCGGGGGCCTCAATGCGATGGGTTTTGAGGTTTCATATTACTCTAATTAGTTAGTAGGTTTTTTTGTTACTTATAAACAAAAAATAAAGTTAATATTTTTTAGCATTGATTTTTTTTGTAAACTAGCTATCCTTTTATTGCCAGGTGTATGGCAATATTTAGACCCCGTGTTCCAAATATTTTTTTAGAATAATTTTTTTTGATTATTATGTTTAATATATTTGAAGATAAATATATTGAGATTTATTCATCCTATTTACAGAGCCTTAGAGTTCAATATGGATATATTACAAATTATCAAACCTTAAGGTGGCAATAATTGGCTCACCTACCTTACATTGTCTTCAGTTTGTACAGACTTGGTCCTAGATGTTTCTACGTTGGCTTTTCCACTGGGAAAAGAACCATTGCGTAATTCTTGTTCCACATACCTAAATGTATCTTTACCAGGTATTCGGCGATTGGGATAACGAGCTATGTATAAATCTCTAGCTCTTCTACAATTTCTTTCACATTCACCATAAATAAGAAGCATATCAACATATTCACTAGCCGTATAAAGAAAAGGCATGTTGACTTGCCGTTTCACAACTTAAAAATAACTATTCTGACAGTTATTGGCACTTTTGTCATTATCATGGCAAACTTGACAATAGGCCGTCTTTTTTATAAGATTTGCTATGCTACTTTTTAATCGATAGATATTTAATAGGTAAACAAGTTTTTGTGGAAAAAAAACAATTCTATGTAATTTTACTCCATGATATACAGGTCGTTTCATTATTTACTTTCAAGTATTATTAAAAATTATAATATTGGTTTGTCTTAATCATTACGTAGGAATGTAAGATTGCCGAAAATTACAGGGGATTCAATTATGAATTTTTTAACTTACAACCCTTTAAGTACCTGTAGCTCTTGAATTAATCACTTTATACCCCAAGTGTGCTAGTTAGTTGGAATTGTTTTATCGGGAGGAACACAGAAAGGCACAAATATACAGGTTGTCCTATTA
Source organism: Galeruca laticollis (assembly GCA_963921935.1). Taxonomy (NCBI): domain Eukaryota; kingdom Metazoa; phylum Arthropoda; class Insecta; order Coleoptera; family Chrysomelidae; genus Galeruca; species Galeruca laticollis. The sequence continues at coordinate 181,090,020 of OY998180.1, forward strand.
ATAATTTTGAATGCGACGTCACGTGACCAAAAACAAATACTTCATTGGGTAACACGATAACATGAAAAGATGCAACATTTGCTCTAATTTACACCCCCAAATTATAATTATCTACTACTGCCCAATTCTGATATATTACTTGTCATAATCGTCGTGGGACACCCTGTATATACCGATATCTTTTACTATACATATAGTCAAGAAAGTACCGACATTGAAATTATTTTTGTTTCTATTTTGCCATAACTCTATACTCAGCCGGAGTTTGAGCGTCATCTGTCATTCAGTTTGTTTACAGTGCTCCATATTGTCAGTTCGTCTCAAGTGTGCTTTGCGTTTTCTACAATAGATAGAACAAAAAACATGGTTTAAATTTTGTATTGCAAATTGAATTTTGTCTGTAGAAGTGCTGAAAATTTTTCATAAGGCTTACACTGAATAGAACAATGCGTATGAGTGGTACAGTTTAGTCTAGGTGTGGTGTAAAATTTACCTCATTCTGGCCGTTCATTCAACACTTATGGCCGGTTCCATCAAGGACTCACTTATTACCAATCAACTAACTAGCTATGAAATTTAATCTCTAATCAAATTTCAATTGTGTTCCACCAATCACAATTAAGCTTCAATTAACTATCGTCGCATTAACTCCAATTTTGATTTTTCTTCCCACGGTTGGTAATAAAACTGTATTGAACGTCAGTTTCAAAAATTGTGTAACGTCAACTTCCGATTTTCCGACAAATATAACCAAGAAAAAAATTGATTATCACGAATTGTGGGAAGGTATTGAAAAACTATAAATATGTATGCCACTTTTTCATCACAATTTTCGCAGGTGCGCTGGAATTGTGCAAAACAAGAAAATGGATGGGGCCACAATAAATATGAACGAATGTAACATAAATTTATTACTGATATTATTGTAAACAACACTCGTATATAACCTTACATAATGTATGTTTTAACTGTGAAATGGGCAGAAGGACCACAAGGTCGATAGCCCATTCTGCCGAGAATAAACTTCCTATACATAATTAATAAATTAGATAATAATAATTTTCCTTGCTCGCTTTAAAATTCACCAAGAATATGGACATTGTAAATTAAACATTATTATTAGGCAATCCAACGACCTGTCAAAATAAATTCAATATGGCGGCGACTGTCAAACAAATAACAAATTTATTGTAGAGTGTGATTGTTTAACCCACGTTAAATTGATTTTCTTTCTGTTTATTGGCTGTAATTTGTTGTTTTTAAATAGTGTAGTGTTTGTCTTCGATATGTATTGTAGTTGGTTGTGGAAGCCGTTCTAATCGTGATGAAGTTTCGTTTTATCGCGTTTCCGCAGAGACAAAACACGGGTTTCTAACGAAGAAAAACGATTTGACCAAACTTCGCAGGGCTGCATGGATTGCAGCAATAAAGAGAGACCATCTGACCGAATCTATATTGAAGCACCAGAAAGTTTGCTGTAGACACTTTATAACTGGTAGGCTTCTTATCAAATATTATATCAACTCTACTAGCTCCTAGTTTACGTAGTTTGTACTCAAGTAGGTATTAACTTATTTTAGGCAAGCCTGCTGTCCTCGAAGATAAAGAACACCCTGACTGGGTACCATCTCAACATATTGGACATGTGTCTCAGAAAGTAAAAAAAGGGCTGCAGATGTTGACCGAAAGAATCGCAGAGATAAAAGGACACAACTGACTGACACTAAGGTAAAAAATAATTAATAGTAGTCCTTTTTTATGTAAATTGTCTCAAGAGCTTAATGACAATTGATTGGGATATGTTTAACTGATTGTCCTGGTCATGAAAAGATACTCGATGAACATGTTTTGCACACTTTATTTTGATAAAAAGAATTTTAATTTTTAGTAATAGCAATGTTAAGTTATGTATTGATAGTTGCTGAAAATTGTTATAATTAATTACTTTGTCAACAGGTCATGAATATTGATGAAATGCCTCAACAGTCACAAGATGATCAAATTGAATTTATGGAGACTGGGGTGTCTATGATGCTTAAGTATTTATGTTTTAGTTTTGAAGCTAAACATTTAGTAAATATTACTTTGCAACTTTTATTATTTTTCAACATTTAATGAATGTTTTATTTTGAATTGTACTTGAATTAGTAATAATTCTTGTCTCTTCATAATACGTATAACGTTTATGTACTAAGTGTTATTATAGTAATATATTTTTACATAGCTTTGTCAATAAGATCAAAATCTTTGAACAATGAGGCTTGATTTTACTCATGTTAATATTAGAAATATGTATAGTAATGTACAAATGTCAAAATGAAATAAAATTTATATTTTGCAGTGTAAAATAATTGTTTTTCTAATGCATTAAATGTCACACACTTTAGGGACAATAAAAAATAAAACCCTTATATAACAGTTTATTTTTTCCCAAAAACAAAAAAAGCTAGAAAATAAAACCCCCAAGGTCATAGAAACAATTTCACAAGACAACATCGACATAAAACAATCATTTATAAACTCATTACATAACTCCAATATAATTCCTTACAATTAATTAAAGGCTACCTTAGTTCTATAATTATTTACAAAAAATAAAATACAACGCTGATTTAATTGCAGAAGGTTACAAATAATATATCTATTAGCTAAACTATTTATGTTTCTCTATCTGGATTTTACACTAATAACGATTTAAAATAAGCGCTCTTCATCTTAAAATAGGAAAATTGTCCTTCTCAAACACTACAAAACACCTTAAAACCCTACAAAATACTAAGTAAACCATTTTATAACTATAAAACTCTGCAGCTTTATAAACATAAATGAAGGTACTGAATCCAATGCTTGACCGTCGCCGCCATATTGACAGCTAAAAAGTCACGTGGTTTGGATTGCCTAATTAAAACTTGTTTGCTTACTTTATCAGAAAATTTGAGGTTATGGTAAAATATGTGTATAAGTATATACTATACAAGCAAATAACTTCTGGAATAGGTTACAGTAACCAAAGTACAAGTATGTAGCTATGAATAGTATCAGAAATATATAAAAATAAAACATAAAACTGTGAAACGGGGGGTTGAAAAAACTCATTCAAAATTTAACTGTCAAACTAATCGTCTGTAGGTGGTCAATTAGCTAACGAGCGCCTTTTATTAAAGATTAGTGCTTAATTATTAAGGTTTGTGGAACCGGATTTTGGCCTTAATCACTGATTAGTAGGTCGCTTTTTTAATGGGCGAATAAGTTTACGTTTGTTGGTTTAATTGAGTTTGGCGGAAAGTAAACTAACAAGACAATAGTGACTATTAACCGATTAAAATATTTAATTGAGGTTGGTGGAACTGGGCATTAATATTGATAAAGTATAGGTTTATTACCTCTGAGTCTTCCGTTTTCAGTTGATAAAAGACGAAAAAGAGATTTGCTGCGAGTATTAAAGTCGGCTCGTGAAAATTCGTTTAATTTTTTTTTAATGTATGTATTATTTATTGGTGTGAGTATTATTTCAGAAAGGGACCTGGTTCAAAGAAGAAACAATACATTTATACATATTTTCTGTTACATTGACCAATTTTAGTTATTTTTTGAGCTTATTTAAATCTATATTGAAACATTCTTAATCGTTTTTTAGGAATAAAAATTACTTTCTATTTGTTTATAAACCGTACAACTGACCTACTTCTATACAAAACTTCTTTAATCGCCTTCTATAATGTACTACTGAACTCTTATTCTATTCTCAAATTCATACAAGTAAATTTCGGCAAAGGAAACCTGATTAATTAAAAATAGTTATCACTAAAAGGCGGATGTCGATAATATATTAGAATGTTATCAAGGTTGAATCAGGATTCATTACAAGATTTGTTTCAAAATACTCTTAAATTTAAACACAAATTGCACTTATATTCAAATCTATTTTCGAAATTGACAATAATTGTAGATAACTTTCACTACTTAACGAAACCATTCCATTGTTATTTTCAGAACAATACAAGTTCATTTCGGCGTCTGACATTGTTTTAGCATATTATGTATTCACTTATGTGTCAATTCGAATGTACATTTTATATGTTGTCAATTCTCATTACCCAATTTCAGAACGCCCCAATCCATCTCCTATTCACTTTTCTAAGCCACTTGTTTACAAACTTTTGGTGGCAATGTGTATATGTTATTCGCAATAACCGAAATCTGCCGCTGTCCGAATGTTTTGCCCACAACGCGTTTTGTGTATTGCAGTTTACCCACGAAGCGATTATGAAGATTTCTATCGAGCAGTGAGCAAAACGAATTACCCAGGTGCTCTAATCTGCAACATAAGAGAGTGCTCGTGCACGAATACTCATCGATAGGAGTACTCTCTCACTCATCGCTCACATGGTCCTTAAAAACCATATTCACGATGATTCGACTCGTCTACTACTTTTTGTCCAGAGTTGCCAAGTGGAACGACTACCTTTGACCTATTATTAGTTCTAAGGTATATATAAACATAACCACAATAGAGAAATAAACTTGATTTGTCTATGATAACCACACATTTTGAGTTTGAGAAGACATGTTTTTCGACTGGATGTATTGTGATGTGAGGCTTTATTTAGTCGAAAATGCTTGATAAAATTAAAATTGGACAAGTCCAAGAAAGGATCTTGACCTTGACAGGCGAGGTATATTATTATTTGCAGCTTGTTCTTCGGCATCTTTAACATTGTCTATTAGCATTTGCATCACTAAATCGTCATCAATCACTTTAAAAACAATAAATAAACAATTAAACTCCAAAAGCGACAAAACCTAAATAAATACTTTATTTAATATTTAATCATAGACTAAAGAGACATGACCTATGTCCGTTTTCATTTCATTGGCCTTTATATGTCTAATTCTGTGACTAAAGACAATGTGCGCAAGTCCATTCTCTCAAAATCTCACCATTCTCTTGGTTTTACCCAGTAGAGTACTCCCATATGAGTATGTGAGCATTCTCTTACATTTCAGAATAAGAATTCTAGGAGAGTGACATGCGCAGTAAAGCTAAATTGTGAGAGAGAGAGCTCCTACACGACGACTCACACAAGCTTGTGAATAGGGCCCCAGAACGCGTTGTGGGTAAACTACGTTACTTAGGAAGCGAAATTATACTTCGGGCGGTTTTGTTTCGCACTGTAGATCTTTTCGTTTACCCACGTCGCGTTCGGGCTTTTACGTTTTACCCAAAATGCATTGTCAGTATCTTGACGAAGAATATTAATCCATAACAAGCACGTTCTTGTATAGCGAAACACGTGCGTAAATATTGGTTAGGTTTTTATTTGTTTTGTGTTTTGTGTACCGGCAATTGTTTTAAACAAGATGGAAGCTGAATTTGAAGAAATATTGCGGATCCTAATGTTGGAAAAGAAAAACAGGTCGTTTCTATTATCGGATGAACGTTACTTAGGAATAGTTCAAGAAACCAAAATTGCACGACAAAAGAAACGATGGTCTTGAATTATAATCAAAAGATTATCGTAGATTAAAACGATATGATTTATTGACAGTTTAAGAAAAGGATAAACTAGTCAGTAAAGAAAAATCAATAATCCAATCAGGTTTAATTTTTTACTGTACAGCAAGTGAGATGTATGATAATACACACAGCAAATTTACAAATAGGACATAAAAAAGAGAATGCCATGGACAATGAATTGAAAAATAAATACTGTAATATAACTAGAGAAGTAATTTTGATATATTTAAGTATGTCAATCACGTGCCTTGAAAAAGAAAGCAAAGATTTAGGGATTAGTTGTTAAACCTTTAATTATGAGTGAAATGAATTCTCGATCCCAGGTAATATTTTTTTGTAATATTTTTACTCTGTTTTATAGAAGTATACTTTTATAGGTTGACCTCATCGATATGCAGAGTGAACCTGATGGAGAATATAAATTTATTCTGAATTATCAAGATCATCTAACGAAATATATTATATTTTGACAACTTGAAACAAAAACGGCGGATGAAGTAGCAGAAGTTATTCTTGATATCTTCTGTTTGTTTGGTGCTCCGAACATATTACATAGTGACAACGGAAAAGAATTTTGTAATCGAGTAAGTGTAATGGCTTCACACAAGGGCTTTCCTTCATCTAAGTGGCAACTTTTTATGTAATTGAAAAGTTAGCAGCTAGTTGGTCCGCTCTCAAATTGGTCCATGGCAAACCTCGACACTCCCAAAGTCAGGGTTCCGTTGAACGAGCCAATCAATATGTTCATGATAGCCTTGTAACCTGGATGTCAGACAATCAATCAGAACTGGGCAAAAGGTCTTCGCATTATTCAAAGCACAAAAAATCACAGTTTCCATACGGGTATAAAGCGGACACCTTATGAGGCTATGTTTGAAAGTCCACAAAAAAATGGGCTATTGGATACATGTTTAGATACCTCTGTCATTAATACAATTAAGACGGAAGAACAAGTAGAAGAACATTTAAAATTAATAAAAGAGTCTTTGGAAACAAATACCATTAATGAGGAACCTAATACGACAATAACTGAGTCGGAATTAGAAACTGATACTGACAGTATGACCAAATGTTTTATTTGTGATATTATGTATGTCCCTTGTATCCAAAATGTATGTATTGAATGCAATGAGTCACTTCATATCGAATGTGCTGCTAATTTGGATTGACCAATGTGTCAATTATGTAGCAATAAAAGAGCAGCTGATACGGAGAGAAAAGGTTGCAAACGGTGGCTAGAAAAACAGGCTGATAAAATACTTGGCCAATCACAACACAAATTCCACCTCCCAATATAGGTGACAATGTTTTAGTAAATATACCAGAGGTAGATCGGGGACGTCTAGCTCCTAGGAATGTATTAGCAATAATTATAGACAAGACTGACCAAGGTTTTTATATTCTCGGTACTAAAAATGGAAAACTGAAACGATTATATATGAAATGAGTTTCAATTATCACCTTCAGTATTTTTATCATTGTCTGAAGTGCCATCAGATTCTTCTATCAACGTGCGAGAAGAAGCTAAATTGTCGTCTGGGTCTAAGCAAGGTTTCGTTCGGTGTAATTGTTGTAAAGAGTGCCACACAAAAACATGTAAGTGTCTAAAATCAAATATTAAATGCAATTCAAAATGCCATCAAAGCACGTCTTGTAAAAATAAGTAACATATTTTTTGCTTTTTTATTTCTGGTTTTTATATTTCCATATTATTTTTGTTGTTTTTATTTTAATGTGTTTTTTATGTTTATTAACATAATTATGTTATATATTTTAATGTTCCGCTAAAATACATATTTTTGTTTAATTATTTGTTATTTTATTTACAACGCATTCTGGGTAAAGCTCTATGCCCAGAACGCAATGTGGCTACACTTACATTAATAAAATTTGGAGGGTGAAAATAAAGTGTTGTAAACTTCTCTACGAATGGTAACAGGTGACGTAATAGTAATAGATGACGTCACAGTGCCACTCTGGTCAATAATTTTAAATAGGACCTTATGGCTAGTGATATCTCGTTTGAAAGGCATTGACATTGGCTACATAGCCATATTGATTTTGTTTGGGTTTAAATTAATTTTGACGGATAAATTAAATAAATACCAAAATTATTGAAATTATTTTTTTAAATTTAAGTAATCAAATATCAACAATGGATTCTTATAGCAAGTGTTCGAAATGTGCTCCGTCTACTTCCTGACAGTAATACATCGGCCGGCGAGGTCCTATAGAATGGCCACCTCGGTCACCAGACCTGATACCATTAGATTTTTTTCTATGGGGGTACTTGAAATCCAAGGTTTATACTACGGCACCAGATAGCATTGGCGTTTTGAAAGAAAGAATTACTGAAGAATACAATGCTATTTCAGCTGACACATTCGAACGAGTACGACAAGAGTTTACAAATAGGATGTATTACTGTCAGGAAGTAAACGGAGCACCTTTCGAACACTTGCTATAAGAATCCATTGTTGATATTTGATTAATTAAATTTAAAAAAATAATTTCCATAATTTTGGTATTTAATTAATTGTTGTTATATTGTTATATTTTCTCATGTTTCTTTCAACACCTTTGCTCCCATGTTTCACATCTTTTCTTGGTTGTACCGTACCGATGACGGCTAATGACCCAGAAACATGCATGTCTGCGGTTACCACTCTATTTAGTAGCCCGTTCTTCTATTTGCGTGCAATACCCACTAATCTATTCGTTATATATATATATATATATATATATATATATATATATATATATTTATATAGTTTTATATATATATATATATATATATATATATATATATCAGAAATCAAACTATTACTGTACTCAATAGATAATCTATACTTCATACATTATAAAGATTGATGCACGTCATAAATTTATAATTCAAGAAAGGATATTAATTATATTAAAAGGTATTAGAATATAATTAATTATTGTACTTAATCACTGTTTTAGATTTTGAAACTTTTTGTCGCTCTCCGAATTTTTTTGCGTGTTTTGCGTCTACTGTGTTATACTGAATTCTAATATGCATTCGGTTTCTCCCTATCACCCACAAGTTTTTAGAGAAGGAAGAATATAAAATATGACACTCCCAATTTATAAGCAATCTAGTGGTGAATTTTCAAAAATTATTAAAAATCAAAACCTTTTCATTGTATCACAAAAAAAGATAAATACAAACAAAAAATGTATTTGTATTGTATTCGCCATGGGCGGTTTCATGTTTAAGGGTCCAACAGTAGTAGGCTAGCATATTTAGGGTCCATTTTCCACTGTATCGCTTCTCCGTCTGAGCAATTTGCTGGTGAAATCTCTCGCCGTGCTCGTGTGAAACTGCACCCAAATTGTCAGGGAAGAATTCTAAATGGGTGAAGAAAATGCAGCTCCAATCTTATAAAGCCTCGGGTTGCAATATGTCCCTTACATATTGCACTCCAAGGTTTTATAAGATTGAATAAGTTCTTCAACTAGATCTTTGGAGTTGTCCGACTTTTTGTTACCTAGGAAGTTGCTACATACATTTTTGAAGGCATCCCATGCCATTTTTCCCTTCTCAAAAGTGTAGTTGTAAAATTAAAAAGTTCCCGTATTTGAGGTCAACGAAGATTCCTTCTTTAAGCTTTTTGTTTCACTTATTTATACGCGGGAATTTCCGTCCGAAATAAAGGAACGCATTTCCTTCTCTATCTTAGGCTTTAACAATTTTTTTTATAAGCCCTAGTTTTATGTGCATAGGAGGTAAATAAACTTTTTGCTGATCTACTCAATGTTCATTAAGGACGTTTTTCTAGCCGGACATAATGTTTTCACGTAGTGGCCAATATTTAATTAAATAATGTTGGCTTCTGGCTCTGCTGTCCCATTCTCATAAAAAACAACAATATTTTATGAAGACACTCTGTAGTCCTGTGAGCAATGCAACAACTTTCTGATAGGCACAGATATTCCACTTATGATCTTCGTATTTTATACATTAGAGTAATATACACATGATTTGGTATATTTCTTTCATATTTACAGCATGACCAACGGGAACTGATGGTCGTTCCTTTCCATTGAACTACAAAACTGCCTTTAGACTTGTGTTCGAAGAGCCAATAGTATCCACTCGGTAGGTACATGGGAAATGTCAAGTTCATTTATTAAACCTGGAATATCATGACAGTAAACTAAGTCATTTTCCTTTGAGAAAAAGATGGCTAGCATAGACTGTCTTTTCCGAAACGTGGAAATTTTCACACCTTTTCGTAAAATGTTCCACTGTTGCAAACGAGGTCCAAGCAGGCGTACCTTTGTTTTGGGAAGATCTAAATCACGAACTAGACCATTGAGCTCTCCCTGAGATATTAAATGTGGCTGTTTGCTGCTACTGCATTCTAAAACGACTTCCTCTTCAAAACTTGGACCGGCTTGTGGCTCTTCTGTGTCATCATAATTATCTGGTTTATCATATTTCCCTGGAGGCTTAAGAACAGGTATGGTACAAGCGTCGTGAGGTACAGGTCTAATGGCTGAGGGGTTATTAAGATACACTATTTTATGCTTGCTTTTACTAGAAAATCCCAGAACTTTTGTTAAGCAAAAGTAACAATCACCAACATGATTCTTAGGCTCCCGCCAAATCATTGGCAATCCAAACTTCATAGATTTGTGAGGACCACGTAGCCATCCTGCTAAGGTTCTTGAGCAAGCGCGGCAGCATTTTTTAGGAGCCCAAATTTTGTCTTGATCGCCAACTTTCAACCCGAAATATAACTCATAGGCTTTTCTTACAAGTGAGCACAAGGTCTTTCGTTGAGCTTTCAGTGTCACCTCACCACATATATAACAGAAATTGTTCGGATGGTTCATGCAGGATCGCAACGCCATCACTTGGCTTATATATCCACTGATGAATACTGTAATACTGATCCTCCGACAAGCGGTTGGCTGCTTATATACCCGTTTCGAACATCTGGTATTTTCTAGAAACTTCGGGAACCAAAAGTTTCGATAACGATTTTTGTATATAGGGGCCCTTCAATAAGTAGCAGACCCTCCGACTACTATGGGGTACGATGAAATCTGGAATTCTGAAATCTGTGATTTAATGGGTATCTTCTTTATTTGAAGCCCTAGGGATGGGGAACATCCCCAGACTTCCCCACATGTGGTGTTGCCAGATTGTGCATAATTTCCCTAGACGTAGACTTGGCAACGGTGCACCCCATTATGCTATTGGAAGATAAATATCACACAGGTACCTTCTTACACCTGCTTAAAGCATGTTGTTGGCACTCTCTGGACACTGTTAGGTGATACGACAATTTAGAGGTCGCTGTAAGAGTTAAGTAGGTAGGGCTTATCGAAATAACGTATTTGTTTGGCGGAGAGGATTTTCGTGCAGAGCAGTGTAATTTATAACTTTTAGGGCCGGTTTTACAAGAGTGGTTTATACGTATAAATAACAGTATAGTTATTTTCGGAGTAAAGTTATGCTAGAATTTATTCCTGCTATAAAAGTAGTTGGTTTTACAATGCTTTTGATTGATTGATATCTCCTGTCATTTATATCATCTTTTTCGTCATTTTAACCTTAAAACGAAAGTGTTTTTATAGGGTTTTATCAATTTTTTTATTATTCGTTATTTTTGCTGTTCTAAATGAGGTTTTTTAAATTATTGAAAAATTGATATGAGTGATATTCCAATATTTGAATCTTCCGATGAAGAAAATATGGTTACGCTAAGAGGAAAGCCAACAACTATTCATACGTGAAAGGTTACTACCTAAATTCTTTTCAAATTATCAATTTGTTAATAATTCTTTATTGTAGGATCAATTACTTTGAAACATTAGATGAAGATATTTATATGTTTTTCTACCAATTCCAAGAGTATTTCCATTTCAGTAGCACTAAAATTGCTACGACGCGTTCTTCTATCGCTTTTATCACACATAATTTACAGGATTCTCCACAAACTAAAATAAAAATGTGCGTCTACAAATAAGGACAAACTAGTGTAAATGAGCTGTGTACGCGGCATTTTTTAAGGTTATTCGTAGAGTAACCGACTTATCTGCCTGTTCGGCGACGGTATAGCTTATTCTACTCTTTACGACAATTTTATTCCATTGTTAAATTTATACCTAGTTTGTAAAACGCTAAAATACGTGCTACACCGAGAGTACGCTTACTCTTTGTTTATACCGCTATTGAAAAACCGGCCATTAATGTAATAAATCTCCTTTCTTGAATTAGATTTAAAGATAAAAATGTATGACATGCATCAATCTTTATAATGAATGAAGTGTACTTACTTAAGATCTATGATAGATTGATGGTTCGTATGTTACATTGATTTGTGGCTGAGTGGGTACCTAGTACCCAAAGCCAAAAAATGATAGATATTGCTATTTACGTTTAAGCCTTCTTAGTATATTCTTATGTAGAAGCAGCTGAAGTAATGGATCGATTGAGTTTCCAGTTTATAGTGCTTCTTTAATAGACGACTCCATCGATCACTGTTTGTATAATATTTTGATTGAAATATTAACAGCGTTCATCTGCACAACTGAGTACGGATAGCGGAGTCCATTTATATATGTCTATGTTTTATGTTTTAAACAATTCAATAAATAAGTAAATTAAGGTTAGAGATCAAATTTTTCCTTCATCGAATCGGTTTCAGACTATACTGATTCCAAATCCGTTTATACCTAAGCTCTAACACTTACCGTTCTCCCGCTTATGCTTAAAACGAACGGACGGACACCAGAAGCCCGAACATAAAGACTTCGATTTTTTCGTCGACTTTGTCGACTTGTGTTTAGAAGTCTAAAACCTCAGATTAACAAATAAAATTGATATGTTCTGATTTTTTTTTGCACAAAACATCGAGTCGCATTCTAAGCTCACTTCCGGATACTTCCACTACTTTGTCATATTTACAAAATTCTCTTTAGTTGCAGGAAAAATGAAACTAGAAGCTTAATTGAAAATGTGTTAAAAGGTCATACTAATTTCTGCATTTTAGTCGCTGCTTTTAAAATTAATTAATAATACTTGAATTTTATTTAATAAAGGCATATTCTTATACAAATTTTAAACAAGTTTTTATTGTATCCTTAGATACCTTTATGGTTATAACTAAAAGTGGCAACATTGCTCAAAATTTCAGTACCTGTTTAACCCATTTATGCCCAGAACTATGTTTTTCTTCATATCTCTATAATTCTCACATATTTTGGATAAAATGACATTAAATGGAAGAAGTGAATATCGAAAAACTAATTTTAGTTAGTGTGTTTTGACGTGGGTCGTTTTTGACCCATCTGGGCACATAGGTATACTATGGGAATGTACACAGGAAAAAAATTGTGTTTTGCATATTTATAAAATCGGAAACTTTTACAAATTAAAACAAACAAATGAAATATCATCTGAACACTCATTTCCTATGGAAATCTATACATTTATCATGTACAGCAACTTCACACCGGTCACAAGATTTAGTGGTTTTGTTTTTACACTGAGCACATCTTCGTTGTATCTGACCATTCTAAATAAGATGCTGCTCATGCCTACGTGCTGCAGGACTAATAAGAATAGGCTTTGGGCCAGCAGATAAAGGGGGTTTTCCATATTTTTGTAGTATAGATAATACAATTAATCGTCGAAATTCGAGATTATCAATTTTTTTCCAAACTTCCGAGCCAGTATCCATGCATTATTCATGGAAACATCAAACATCCAAATTAAAATAGGCATATACCATTTCTTGCCTCGAAATCCTATGCGATAGTTTGCCACATTGTTGTCCATTTAGTGGACACCACCCATAAACTTGTTGTAACAATGTATGACGTTTGGCTGGGGTATTTCAACCTTTTTTTTCTCTTTTGCAGAATATCTAACAGCTTGACGAATCGGTTCTACGCCATATTCATTCGACAACATTGTGACAATACTGTTGTCCTTCCAACATACACAAACAATGTTATTATCTTTGTCAATTGAATTGTCAAATCCACCCCTTTCTCTTTTTTTTATTTGTGAAGAAATTTGGAGTGGTTTTCTCGCACTGTACCCCATTGCGCCAAAACCCATTTCTCCCAACTTGTTGATGAGAAAGGCACTTGTAAAGAAGTTATCAAAAAATAATGAAAACTGCAAATCGGGAAAATTAATCTGCAGCAATTTGGTAAAATTTGTTGGTACAGATTCCCCAAGTCCAAGATTTTCGTCTGTCGGTTGAGTCTTTCGCCCTTGGTATACGTCGAAATTGACGCAGTAACCTGATGGAATTGTCAAAATCCATGCTTTGTAGCCGAAACGGATTAGATTTCCTCTGATAAACTATTTACACCCGTTTCAGCTAAAATATGGGATCATGGATTCGTCAATAGACATACAAGCACTAACGGGGGTATATTTAACAAAATTTTGGTTCATTTTTTCGATCAAAGGGCGTAACTTTGCCATTTTATCATTCTGTGCTAAGTTGTTGTTATCAGCTGCATGAAGAAATCTAAAAACTCTTCAAATCGATTTCTTCTGATAGAATTATATACCAAAACATTTCTGGTGTCATCTCGTGCTTCCCAAAACATGCGACGCCTGGGAACCACTTACATATAGAACTGCAATAAAAACGAACATCCCGTCGTTGCCGATTTCCAATCTACAATTTTTGCTGCCTGTACAAAGTACGCTATGTTTTACGAGTAGCTCCAATATTTCTGGATTCAAGAACAGCTCAATAAATTCCAGAGGCTCACATTAATCGCCTAATGTCAACACAGGTAAAAATTCGGTATTTGGTTGTTTTGTTTTACTTCCATTCAAGTCGCCTTTGACCCATTGTTGTTTTTTTATACCTTTTTCTGCCTTCCTTGAGGCTCTGTTACGTTGCTGTCTTCATTGTTACTACTGTCTTCCTCTATATTGGTTTCCGCTTGCACTTGAAGCTGCTTCGAACTTAGTATGTTAGAGTCATCGCAGTCTTCATTTCCTGAGTCTTCATTACTTTCAAATCCATTATCATCTGGAGGAGTTATATATATTGCATCTGGAACAGGATCACCTTCGGAGAGTTTTTCAATTTCGTCCAATAACTCAGCCGTCTTTAGAGATTTATTCCTAAATTGGAAAATATATATCACATATCTGCCCAATGGGTCGATAACGACCCAAGCTATTTTTTATGCACTTATTATTCAAACGAACAGACCTAACCCCAAAACAAATATTACTTCATACAAACCAGTGCAATAAATGATATGAAAAACAATACAATGAGTACTCAAACAAAGAACTTACCAGTATGATCTCATGTCACGATAACCAAAAAATATAATTCTCACCACGTTTTGTAAACTTAAACTAACGATGTTTTTTATTTAACTACTAAATTCAAATATAGGCAATACTTTAAAACATGTACTTGTATAGCTAATTGGAATGTTTAGGGATTGGGTCGTTTTCCTTGTTTAATTACCATATAAAGAGAGATGTAAATATCGTCAGAGTGTGATTGACGATCATTTCGAATACGACGTAGTCTTGTAGTAAATAATGTCTAGCGTGGTTTGTTTATACGAGCGCCATTACGACTAGAGAGTAAACATTTAGTTCTTTCGTTTTGATGTGTTTTTCAAGACTTTAAGTGACAAAATAAACTTTCAAGTTAATGAATTTAATGTTTTTGGATTATCATGGTTCGTAGGTGCCAAGTTTGTCAGAAGAACAGCCGAAATTACCAAGACCATGTATCTACAATACCATCCCCACTTTTTATAATTCATTCGTTATTTGACTACTGGCGTTTATAATTGTTGGCCGCAAAAATAAACGTGTTTATGAATGAATAGCCCTCTCTATTGTATATTATTGCTCTAAGAATGTTACAATTCTAACTTTAAACGGAGGCGTATCACGTGTGTTTGGCCGATTTTGGTATTTTAGAGGTGTCTTAGTAAATGTTACTGTTTTCAAATATTGCCTGTAGCCGTTACAGATCGTCCAAAATCAGAAAATAAGTTGAAAGGCGTAATTACTACACAACCCAATTGAAATTCATGTTACCCTTAACAGCACACCACCTAAAGCAGATTCACCTCCAGTATCACGCACATCTTCAGAACCTGAAAACTTACCTGGCCGCAAAATAAACGTGTTTATGAATGAATAGCCATCTCTATGTTTATTATTACTCTAAGTTTAAAACCACAAAAATGCGCGTTGAAAGTAGGGTTATGTGTACCAAATATGAAATAATCAATCACTACTGCGCACATCCATTTTCAGAAAAGTTAGAAGTTGGGGAACATTTACATTATTACATTTTAGATGTTATTTCCTGTATAAGCGTACAGGGATTTTCCATAAGTAGGCCAAGCAATAGAGCATTTCTTCATGACACAAATACTACCTGAAAACCAACTGTGCGATTTTGTGTAGAACAGTTAGTAGATGAATTCTGCACACTTTCCAACTCCTGAATCATAATTTTTAATTAGTTATTAACAATTTAGATGAAAAATTCGCACTTTTTTTATATTCTTCGTTATAAAATGGAAGCTATGCGAGCAATCTTAATGCGGTCAAAACAAGAATTGTAGAGAATAAAATTGCGAAGAGAATGAGAGGTCGAACGATCCGATCCGATGATTAGAACCGTAGAAAATTAGGAAAAACCGGAAAATTTGACGTTTTTTTGAAAAATTCACAACTCCGCCATTTTTCAATATTAAGAAATGAAACTTGGCATACAGGTAGCTATTTATATGTTTTTTATGTGTGCAAAACCCTAATTCTGTCGGACGAATAGTTTTCGCAGAATCGCGATCGTAATTTTTTTTGCCATTTTTTTCGCGGACGGCTGGATCCTCGTGTGAGTGTCTGATTAAAGTTTCAACAACGGAATTTGAAACTACTCATGCATAGCAACAAAATGTCTATTCTGGTTTTTCAATAAAATGAAGCGAAGTAGGTGAAACACGGCCTTGAATATGTGCTGAAATGGTCGAGCGCGCGGAAAAGCTGGAGTAGTGGGGGTAGCGGCAGCTCGAGCGGTGGCTGAGGGGAAGCGCGCATATGTAGTAAAACAGTACGACAGCGCGCATACATACCATAAGTATATTAAATTTAAAGTGATGTAAAATATTTGTAAATGTTTAAGATAGATATCTTGAAAGATTGTAATAAAAATTCTTATAAAACCCATGCCATATTTTATTTTTTCACGAACCGTAAATTCCTAGTCAAGAATCCGATTCCTTGAATCATGTTATCCAGAAATAATAAAAAAATCAATAAAATACGTACAGTAGTTGCTAAGAATTGTTAATAACTAATTAAAAATTATGATTCAGGAGTTGGAAAGTGTGCAGAATTCATCCACTAACTGTCCTACACAAAATCGCACAGTTGGTTTTCAGGAAGTATTTATGTCAAAAAATGGCTGTTATTTTGCCCCGTTGCTTGGCCTAAAGGTCAACTTTTATATTTTATTTGTTATTTTGTTTTATGTTATGTTTTATTAGCTGTATAAGCTCAACTTTAGATGAGATAATCAGACCAGTATTTAGATCGCAAGAAGACATAAAGGACAATACAATAGCACAATTTCTAGTGGGAAAATAAATTACAGACTAACAGAAAGCTTGTGTTTTTATAGTTCCAAATTTGTGACTAGATTGCTTGTTTTAATAAACTTATGGTATGAAGAATTAACGTTATTTAGACTGTATCCCTCTCTACTGTCCCGAGACACGTATTTAACATTAAAAATACAATTTCTACATCTACATTTTAGTTATTTTAAATATTAATCAATACGTTTTAACCTTGGTACTATCTTTGCAAGTGTACATTTTCGTAACATAGTAATCTTTAATTTGTTTTGTGCTAGCTGTATTTTGAAATAATAGAGTTTGATAGCAACCGTTCTTGTTATCGCGTTGGTTATTGACAACGTCATTGGTAATATTTTGTATTTACATAACAGGATTTTGGCAAACCACAACCCTGGGCGAACCCTGATATACCTTTATTTATTGTTGTGGGTTTCAATTGATAGGACATATAAAGTTGTATAACTTGAAACTATCATAAATAATTTTTTGTACTTGATATATACACAGCTTTTTGTGCGAACATTTTCAAATAAGGTGGGTTTGAGAGCGCTCAGGTGTAAACCTGTCCATTTAGGTGATTGCAACAAATTTATTGATACGATTATTTTTTAAATTTTTTGAGAAATTTGTCGTACAAAAAACTAGTGTAGGTAATCAAAAATTTCCCCGTTCTCAAACATATAGAAACTACTCGGTAATTGATAATTATCGATATATTTTTGTCTTTACAGATAAATATTTATAAAAGTAAATTGTTACATAGTCCTACCAAAAAAGGTTCTTTCAATCTAGTAAGAATTACGTGGCAATGTGATTTGATCGGATATTTTCACAGCTTCACCATGGATTCATTTTAAAAAATAAACGGTTTTAAAAATTAAAACTAACTTTTCCGCAACAATATCTTATCATAAAATCGTCACTTGTATACACTTCGGAGGCTGTATCGTGCTAACAAACCGATACATCAATAGGGTTCATCTGTGAGACATCCTGAAAAATATCCAATTATAAAATTGGTCACTTGTATACATTCGTGCTAATAACCCGTACTTCCAGTACCATAGCACCCGTTCTACTGGCTCTGGTGAGCTGAAAATCAATAGGGTCCATTTGTGAGATGTCCTGAACAATATTCGATCATAAAATTGGTGAGTTGTTGCACTCCGGAGGCTGTATCGTTATAACAAACTGAAATTTCTCCAAAAATGTCGAACTTCAAGTACCATAGCACGCGTTGTACTGGCTCTGGTGAGCTGAAAATCAATATGGTTAATCTGTGAGATGACCTGAACAATATTTAATCATAAAATTGGTGACTTGTTGCACTCCGGAGGCTGTATCGTGCTAACAAACTAAAATTTTTCCAAAAATGTCGAACTTCAAGTACCATAGCACGCGTTGAACTGGCTCTGGTAAGCTGAAATTCAATAGGGTTCATTTGTGAGGTGTCCTGAACAATATTCAATCATAAAATTGGTGAATTGCTGCACTCCGGAGGCTGTATCGTGCTAACAAACTGAAATTTCTCCAAAAATGACAAAAATATCGAACTTCTAGTACCATAGCACGCGTTGTACTGGCTGTGGTGAGCTTAATATCAATAGAGTTCATCTATGAGATGTCCTGAACAATATTCAATCATAAAATTGGTGCGTTGCTGCACTCCGGAGGCTGTATCGTGCTAACAAACTGAAATTTCTCCGAAAATGACAAAAATGTCGAACATCAAGTACTATTGCTCGCGTTGAACTGACTCTGGTAAGCTAAAAATCAATAGAGTTCATCTGTGAGATGTCCTGAATAATATACAATCATAAAATTGGTATCTTGTTGCACTCCGGAGGCTGTATCGTGCTAACAAACTGAAATTTCTCCAACAATTACAAATATGTCGAACTTCAAGTACCATAGCTCGCGTTGTACTGGCTCTGATGAGCTGAAAACAAATACAGTTCATCTGTGAGATGTCCTGAACAATATTCAATCATAAAACTGGTGAGTTGTTGCACTCCGGAGGCTGTATCGTGCTAACAAACTGAAATTTCTCCAAAAATGACAAACATGTCGAACTTCAAGTACCATAGCTCCAACAAGCCACCAATTTTATGATTGAATATTATTCAGAACATCTCACAGAAGAAACCTATTGATTTTCAGCTCACCAGAGTCAGTACAACAGGTGCTATAGTACTTTATGTACGACATTTTTGTCATTTTGGGAGAAATTTCAGTTTGTTAGCACGATACCGCCTCCGGAGTATATACAAGTTACCAATTTTATGATTGGATATTATTCAGGGCGTCTCAAAGATGGACCCTATTTATATTCAGCTCACTAAAGCCAGTGATCAACAACTTAACGGGAGACACTGTTTCGACCTCCTCATCTCAAGGAAATTGTACAATAATTGCACCGTTACGTACAACGATTGTAAACATTCTTAATTATTGTTCTATAAAGATAGTTACATATTTCATTAACATTTTGCGAGATAGTTTAAAAAATAATCACGCCAAATTACATCCGTGGTAATAAATTTTTTAAATAATTTTAACTAGATTAGCACTCGTCTTTGTTGCTATTAAGAAATCTCTATAGCAACAAAGATTCGTGCATCTAGTTAAAATTATCAAAAAATTAACACCACTTGTGTAATTACTGTTGAATACTTTCTAAACGGCTAGAGATGGGTATAGGGTATTATATTTAAAGTTACCTTAATTTTTTGTGAACAATCGAAATCGGCAGTGATGATATACAGGGTGTTCCATTTAAAATTATCGACTTATAGGCGATTTTATATATCCCGATCGGATATAATTTGTAGCTAAAGGAAACATCTAGAGTTATATATTGTGGTATTGTCTTTAACATTATCATGGCAGATTCACGAAATATGATATACTTATATTTTTTCCAACTACCTTAAATACGTTTTTAACAAAAAAATAAATAACGTCATTCTTACTTTTTATGAGGAATTCATATCCAAAATAATATACAGGGTGTCCCATATAATTTTTAAAAGTTGCTTTAAGCTAGATAATATAAAAGTTCCCTTAAAAACAATAACACTTATTTTCCTAAATAGAATATCTTTCAAGATAATGGGATAGAGAATCTTATGTGGAACGCCTTGTAAATTAATGAATTTTATTAATAATTGGCAAAAAATATAGTGGTTTCATTAAAAGCAGGGTTGGGCTGATGAAATCAAGTGATTAAAATCATGATTTAGATCGCTTGATTTTTAAAATTAAAATCATGATTTAAAATCAATCTTTTTCTTTTTTATTCCGAACCAGATAACAACATAATATAAAAGTTTTCTCAAAAATCAAACGAAGTAAGTATCTGCTTTTAGCAAAAACAACAATAAAAAAGTACATAATTCCAAATTCTTAAACTAAACGTAACACCTAAATTTTATTACTCTATATTTTCAGTCTATTCTTTTTCGTTATACAATTTAAACAAAAACACGAGTTTTCCTCCTTTTTCTATGCCTAATCTGTTTCTAATATCCGAGTGTACAAGACCAAAAGAGCTAAATACGCGTTCTACTGAAACTGAAGAAGCAGTTGCACACAGGAAATGTTTTATTATTGGCAACTGTTTCAAGATTTTCGGCTCATCATTTTGTGATAACCACCATTGTAGTCCGTTTACATTTTTTATTACTTCGTCCGAAAACATAACTTGCTTAAATGGAGCAGTGCGGGCATTTAACCTTATTACTAAAGGTAACAGTCCAGTGTTTTCATATAACTCGTTCATTGTTTCTAAAGCTATATTCTTTTCTTCTGGTGTTAACTGGTATTTTGTTTTTTGTGGATTCAACAAATACGCCATAAAATGATATGGCGTTAGTGCTTGCTTATATTGATTATTAAGTTGTTGTGTTTTTTGTAATGGTAATTCCACAGATTCATCAAATATATATATATATATATATATATATATATATATATATATATTGTAAATGTTTCCACCTCTCTACAGCATCTGCGATAGTAGCATTTTTCCTCTGCACAGTATCAAGAGCAACTGATATAGGTTTTAAAATGTTTAAAAAATCTTGCGCTGCATGTTTAATCGCAATATTTGAAACTTTTTGGTAAATAGTGGAATCAATCTTCTTTTTATTTTCTTCGCAGATTTTTAATATGATGTCCCACTGAGTGACATACATCTCTAAGCAGTCGCCAAAGCTATTCCATCGCACATCGCTTGGAAGGACTAAAGCGCTGCCTCCTGCTTGACTGAATTTAGTTCTAGCCAAATCGTTATTTCGAAAATACTTAACAATTTGGACCACATGTTCGTTAACGTCTTTAACTTGAAAGTCCTTGCACAGTAAATTAAAAATATGAGCAGAGCAGCCATAAGTTATAACTTTTGCGTTCGTTATTTCTTCTAATGTTTTTATCATAAGTGTCATATTTGCGGCATTGTCTGTCACAAAAGAGTTTACGGTACACTTGTATTTTAATTCACATGAAGAAATCAGGTCACAAACTATTTGAGTTAAATATTCTGAAGTATGTGGATTTCCTGATGTGTCTATAGTTTCGTATAGGAGGCCTTGTCCATCTTCAGTAGTTATCGTTGCACATATCACTGGTTCGTTGTGCACGTTTGACCACCCATCAATTGTCATATTTACGGACTGTCCTGACAGGGAGGAGAAACGTTTTTCTCGAGGGCGGTGTATAACGAGGCCTTAATAATGGAATGGCTTTTTTCACCTCTAAATTCTCAATACATCTGAAGCTCGAATTAGTATCAAAAATAGCCTTTGCTATTTGTTTATCAATTTTATGTTTTTCAGCAGTTGAAGTCCGCATTACAAAACCACTCATGGTAGGCTGAGTTTCGATTGCTTTCTTTTTTTGGACTGGCTCAAAAGTTGTTGGACTTGTTGGTACTTTTGGTGGAGTTTTTCATATGAATTATCCGTCATGAGTGAACTACAACTTGAGGCAGATGATGTGCTAGCAAAACTGCCAAGCAACATTCGACTCTCTGGAAAGAGAAAAAACATAATTGAAAATTGAAATTGTTTAATTGATGATATATTGATATAGTATTGAATTATTGATTTTAAAATAAAGTGAAAATGTTCAAAAGCAAATTTATTTTTTTAAATTGAAAAAAATTTAAAATTAAGTAAGTATAGAAGAGTAAAGACAATATTTGATTAACCTGGGAAAGGTCGCGTTAAAAAAGTTACATTAAAGGTCACGTGTTAGATTTCACCTAACATTTAAAAAGAATCCTATATGCCTAAAATCTATATCCTAAAATATCTATAAATGAATACTTAAAAATTATATTATCTTTGTTAAAAATAATATCTATCAAAAAAAATTTAAAATTATTCAAAAATGTATCTTCTTCTTCTCATTGACTTTCAGACTTTAAGCTCCATAGTCTCCCTATTGGGAATCCTAGCCTCATTTTTCCGGCAGCGGTGGCCAGCCGCTTGGCCAACCCTACTGATTTAAATCAGTAGGGAGTTAGTGAATTCGGTGATTTAGTTTCTGCTCTGAAGTATGTCCTTTGCTTCTTCTACTATTCTTTTCCATTCTTTCCGGTCTTTTGCTTTGTTCTTCCAGTAATTTATTCCAATTTCTTTAAGATCTTCTTCTACACCATCCAACCATCTAGTTTTCGGTCGTCCCCTTGCTCTTCGTCCTTGTCTTTTAGTTTCCTATATTTTCTTGACACACCTTTCATTAACTAGACGTTGTACATGTCCTGCCCACCTTAATCGTTTACTTCTTATTTCATTTGTTATTATTGGGCTATTTAATTTTTGATTAACTTCGTAGTTTCTTAATATTCTCCATACTCCATTTTCTTTAATTGGGCCGTATATTCTCCGTAGTATTTTCCTTTCCCAGATTTCTAATGTGTTTTCCTCTTTTTTCGTTAAATTCCAGGTTTCTGCGGCGTAAAGTACGACTGGTCTATTTACTGTCTTGTATACTTGTATATTTTAATTTTTGTGTTTGTAGACAATATTTTTGATTTAAATGTGTCTTTTAATGCATAGAAACATTTTTTACCCTATTGTATTCTGTTATTTATCAAAAATGTATCTACTTATAATATAATACGTATATATTTAAAAAATATTTCAAAATAACTCAGAATATATAATTAAAAATTACACTATGTTACTTAACTTATAATTAATATTTATGTCTCAAAACTTTCACTAAATTATCTCAAAATTAAAATATCAAGTGCTTGGAGAATCAACAAAAAACAAAAAATGTTAGGCAAAATCTAACCACGCGATCATTCCCGGGTTAATAATAAAAATCTTTATTAAATATAAATAAAATTAAATTAATAATTAATTACCTGTATTTCTCTCTTGATAATTACAAACATCGTGGTGTTCTTTAAGTCTTTGGACTAACCCTTGAATATATTTCTTGCACTTTCTACAAATAGCCCTACACCCCAATTTATTTGGATTTCTTATCTTAATATAGAACTGCCATATTGAGTCCTCTTTCCTTCCGCTCATTTTACTTTATTTATATGTTTTCACTTCACTTAACTAACCTAACTAGCGAAATGCGTGAAGGAAAACAAGCATCGACAGGAATATTCTTGCAAAAAGTACAACAAACGCGTTCGTGCCTTACTCGGCAGTACTCGGCACTGTATAGTGAGTGTATAGGACAGAAGGAAAACAAATCGCGACAAGAGTTTTCTTGCAAGAAGCGCGACAAATGCGTTGTCACAAGTTTTTGAGCCGCAAATTGTATTATAATTTTTAGACCTATACATTAAAATAATTAACAATCAAACAAACAAGAATCAAAATGTTCAAAACTTATATTCAAATTTAAAAAATCAAATAAATCCTGATTTTATTGAAAAAATCAATGATTTTTGATTTTTTTAATAAAAATCGGATTTTGCCCAACCCTGATTAGAAGGCGTTTACCCTGTATATTCAAAATGTACTTCAACAGACTTGTATAATGAATTTCCCTGTATTTGTATCTGCTCACACTTACTTTTGCTGTCATAAATAGGACTATCTTTAGACTTTGTTGTAATAATGGTAAAGATAATAATACGACATGATAAAACGAGGTATAAAAAATGAGGACGACCATGTGTTTCAACGTATACTATTAAGGTAGTGGATACTTTCTATAAATTGCAATGATTCACTTTTACCTGACCATAACAAGTATCACGCAAGGCGAAATCTAATGGTACTCAAGAACTGGATGGTACTTGAAAATAGTTATAAACTTTTGAGAAAATAGTTATTGTTGTGTTGTGTTTAGAAATATGGAAAACAGAAATATTCATGCGCATTTCTACAGTGTGTTGGAATATGTGTTACCCCTCCTATTAATTTCTTTATTTTTATATAATTAGCGAAACGCTCAAACAGGTCCATTTTTGTTCACATTTCTGCTTTTTTTTCCAAAAAAAAATTAGATATGCAGGGTGATACTTGTAAGAGATATCAACATTTTTTTTTAAATGGAAACCCACAATTTTTATTGCGGATTCTGAAAAAACTCATTTTTTACGTACGAGATTTATAATCGATACTCGAAATTACTTTTTTAAAAACTTTATTTACACAACTAACTACTTTAATTAGATATTTTCAAGTTTACAAGTTAAAGATTGACAAAGAACTGAGCTACAAAATATATAATTCGAATAAAGTAAAAAATGCAGAAATAACAGTTTGCATGAATATGATGATATGAGAATCTGCTGACGTTGAAGGTTCCATAAGAAACGGTGACATAATTCCTCCCTTCGAAATTTCATCTCTGAGGGTTAGCGAGGAAGTTGAATAGATTCCATGTCCATTGGTTGATCTTCTTTTTTCTTAGATTTGAATTGGGTCGATAGTTTTCTAACAATGATATATCCTCCTAGTATAACCAATAGACAATAAATTATAATTGTCCATATGCTGGGAGTGTGGTGTATTTTCTGAAATTTTAACTCTGGATCATTTTCGAGAATTTTGGTTTTAATTTGGTTCAGGTCATCTAGGTTGATGTCTTGCAGTTGAATACTGGTAGGAACCTTTTGTATTTCCATAGCTTTGACTTCTAGTTCAGGAAACAAGATGGGTTGACTTGAGACTTGGATGTCATTTCGGTTCACTATTTTGGTGACTTGTGTTTTTATTAGGCATCCTTTTGGTATTCGTATAAGGTATGTATTTTTGACTGTTATGGTTTCGACTTGATCATGACATGTCAGTGTAATGGTTTCTTGAAATGGAAAAACTGCAATCCATTGGTTGGTGTTGTCCAGACGTTGGAAAAACGTTTTGGGGATGCTGATTTTTGACTGTTGGCAATTGGAAGTGTTTTTTTATATTTAGTAGTTCCACTTCGCACGGATTTTCATCTTTAACATCTTGGAGGTCGGTGTACTCGCAGAGATGTAGTGTTGACGGATACAGTCCCAGGCAAGGTTTGCTCATAGATGCATATTGAACGTTATTTTTTGTTAGATATATTTTATTTGGGATAATTGCTTTAAATTGACCTTCTTTTCTAATGGGGATAGGGTACAAATGATAATAATCAAAATTCTGAGAATTCGTTATTGGAATCTGTAATATATAAGTTATTTTTCCATTTAATATGTAACAGTGGATTTTTATGATTTTTTCAAATAGCAATAAGTTTTGCAAGGTTACTTCTATAGGTAACTGACCATCTTCTAACCTTTTTTGTAGTTGATATAATTCATTATAAAAATCATTTGTTTTTATTATACTTGGATGCATGACTCCTAGCTTCGAAAATGTTATTGATGTTTCAATATCTTGTAATATTGAGATTATTATTTCCAGCATGTTAATAATTTGGTTAATAGTATCTTTAATGAACATCGCATTTTCTCGATAGACGCTTCCTTCAACGATTAATGCAATTTGTTTCAATTTTGATTCTAAAAGATTTTCGTTATGACTTATTTGATTTATTGTAAAGTTAAATTTGTTTATTAATGCTATAGAAAGAGAATTTTGTACTTTTATATTATTGGTTAATTGATTTTGGTTTCCTTGAGGTTCTTTGATTATTTGTTCGTATCTTTCTCCGTCACTTGCATCTAAATTTCCAGTTATACTTTTAAAAATATTTCCTAAACCATTAATAAGTCCTCTTTTTGATCTATGAGACAACGATATTATTTCGAGTAATTTATTTTGAACTTTTTCTTCTGAGAAACTCAGAATTTTTAGGTAGTTTGAAACATCATGTGAATAATTTAAGTTTTTAGAAATTTGATATTTTAGATCTTTCGAATGAGAATTTAATTTTTTGACTTCGTTAACGATTGGATTCAAATCAAAATAATGAATGAGATTGAAATTACTTTCTTTAATTTTTGCGGTTCCTAATTTTAATGGGATTAGTCCAAAATTGTTCTCCATATTTTTCATGGTTATTTTTCTTTGGGAAAGTCCTAAGGCTCCCATAGATCTGAAATAGTTTAAATTATTTTAGGTTCAAAATTCGTATGTAGTTTTTAATGGGCGCTTAATATTATCCATATGAATTTTATTTTGAGAATCTGTGGTAATTATTTTTTTCTGTCGATTTAACCTTTTAATTTTTGTCGACTTTTTAAACTTATTTGCTTGTTTTTGTCTCTTATGTAATTTGATGAAAACATTTTGATCCTTTTCAAATATTTGGGGGTCATCGCGGTTTTTATTAATTTTTTCGATTCGTTTTTCTTTTTCTTTTATCAAATTTTCATTTATCAAATTTTCATTTAATTTTGAATAAAGTATTTTGGACCTTTCTTTGTGGTCATTTATATAGTCGTTTAGAAGTATTTTATATATTTCTAGGTTGAATGGATCGTTAGTATTTAGGTGGCCATTAATAACATCAATAGGTTTTAACTTTGTGGTGGAATGTATGGAATTATTATATGCGAGAATTGCATAGATCATTTTTACTGTGATAGGTGTTTTGAGGAAACCTCTCGTATTTAATAACCGAATGTGTTCGATAATGGTTGAATGAAATCTTCCGATCGAACCTTGTGATTGAGGGTGGTCCGGACAGCAGAAATGAATTTTTATTTCATGAAGACTTAAGAGTTCTGAAATAACGGAATTTTTAAATTCAGTGCCATTGTCACTGAAAATTTGTTCGGGTACACCATGGTGAGAAAAGAAGGTTACAAGGTTGTTAACTATTTCAGTACTGGACAAGGTAGTCAGGTGGTATGCCTGGGCATATTTAGAAAAAGCGTCGATAATTGTCAAAAATTTATTCTGTTCCATCGTGAATGTATCTATGTATAATATTTGGAAGGGTTTGTTGGCAGTAGGGGTTTGGTTCATTTTTATTGTAATGGGGTTTCTTTCATATTTACTTTGTTGGCATACTTCACAATCATTTATATATGTTTGTATGGAGTTTTTCATAAACGGCCAGTAATACTTTTCTTTAATTCGTTGGTATGTTTCGTCGATACCTCTATGGTTGCTTTTACTTTCGTGGTAAGATTGAATTACTTCTTTTAAGTCGTTTTTGTTTGTTATGTCGATTAATTTTTTCATGCATTTTTTAAGGTTTAAGGAAGAATTTTTTAAATATTTTTGTAAAATTACTAGAAAGGGTTCGAATATTTCAGGGTTTTCAAAGTAAATGTAGTATTGTGTCTGTGGATTAATATAATTCTTTATGAAGTCGATAACATCCTTTTCAAAATTGTTTTGTGAAAATTGTACTTTAATACGTTTTTTGTTTTCAAAAAGAATTTTAATTTTGGGGTTAGCTGGGGAGTGGAGAACGGAATTTATTATGATTTGATTTTGGCCATAGTTAACGGCAGTATTTATGGTTGGAATTTCGAAGGTTGGGTTTTGTTCAATATTGGAATGAATAGTTTCGTCATCGTTATTGGATTGGATTTCGGTCTGATCTGGTAGGTCATTTTCGGGTTCTGAGTTTGGTTGAACTAATAATGAGATATCGTCTCCATTATCACTTAGATTTTCAGGAAGGGGAAAATTGTCAGTATAAAGGTCAATTAGGTCATTTTTTTGGGAAGTGTTAGGTTGGTCATAGTTGAAGAGATTTGTTGGTTGTTTGTTATGCTGATCTATATTTGAAAGTATATCGTCTAATTCTTTCCAAAAGGTGTCTGTTTCTTTAGTGTGAATTTCTATTCTCGAAAGTGCGTCAGCGTTAGAGTTTAAAGTTCCTTTTTTATATATAATGTTATAAGTATACTCTGATAATTTTAATTTCCAACGGGTGAACTTAGTGTTTTCGTCTTTAAGGGAGAAAAGCCATTTTAGGGGTTTATGATCGGTGATGATATTAAATTCTTTTCCAAATAGATAAGGCCTAAAATATTTGGTTGCCCAAACAATAGCTAAAAGTTCTTTTTCAATTACAGAATAATTTTGTTCCGAATCGTTTAGGGTGCGTGATGCATAGGCTATTGGTAAATCCTTACCAATTGGCCCTTGCGACAATACTGCACCTATAGCGACATTACTCGCGTCGGTTGTCAAATTAAATGGTTTAGAAAAATCTGGGTATTTTAAAATTGGTTCGTTAATTAAAAGGTCTTTTACAGTTGTCAAAACATTTTACAAACTCATGATCGTGTACAATTTTAGCTCCCTTCTTTAGACATTTTGTTAGTGGTTTGGTGATTTTTGCAAAGTTCGGTATAAACCTACGATAATAGCCTAAAAGTCCTAGGAATCCTTTAATTTGTTTAGTATTGCAAGGTATAGGGTGCTCTTTAATTGCTTTAATTTTATCCGGGTTCGGCCTTACGCCTTCCGGAGTGACAACGTGTCCTAGATAAGCCACTTCCTTTCTAAGAAATTCAGACTTGTCTAGCTGGATTTTAAAATTTGATTCTCTTAGTCGTTGAAAAACATTTTTAAGGCGTTCAACGTGTTCTTGTAAAGAAGTTGAAAATACGATAATATCATCTAAGTATACAAGACATTGTTCGTTTTGTATACCTCGAAGAATATTATCCATTACCCTTTGAAAGGTAGCGGGTGCTCCTTTCAGTCCAAATGGCATTCTTAAGAATTCCCAATGACCGTTTTCGGTGGTAAACGCGGTTTTTTCGGTGTCCTTTTCATCCATCTCGATTTGATGGAAGCCACTGGCTAAATCAAGGGTGGTGAAATATTGACACCTACCTAGTTTATCCAATAGGTCAGTAATATTGGGGAGAGGGTATTTGTCGTCAATGGTTTTAGAGTTTAATTGTCTATAGTCTATTACAACTCTCCATTTTTGTTTTCCTGAAGCGTCTAATTTTTTTGGGATAACCCGTATAGGAGATGACCATGGTGAGTTGCTAGGCCTAATAATTTTTGAGTCTAACATTTTTTTTATTTGTTTCTGTACTTCGTTCTTATAAATAAAGGGATATCTATATGGTCTAGAGTAAACAGGGATTTCGTCTGTGGTTTTAATTTGATGTTTTATTCTGTTTGTAAAAGTCAAAGGTAAATCTTCTTGATAAAATATATCTGAATATTCTTTTATTAAATTGGATATTACAAGTTTTTCTTCAGAATTTAAGTGGTCAGTTCTGAATTTTGATAAGTCTATGCATTGGTTTGGTATTTCGTCAAAATTATTTAGCTCAAATTGTTGTATGAATTGTTTGTCAAAATTTTCTACAGCGATTGGTTCGGAAAAGTCAAGAGTAATTGGGTCCATTGAATTATTAAGAATTGTTGTTAGAGCTTCACCGTCTTTTGCTATTGTCAATAATTCGGGTATTTCACAATTGTGAATTTTTTGATGAGGAATTATTATTTCACCATTGGGTATAGAGGTTCTAACTTTAATTACTTGTTCGTACCGAGGAGATACTTTTATTAAATTTAATTCGTTTTGAGTTGGGTGATAAAGCAATCGAATTTTTGTATAAGGTGTCGATAGAAAACCTTCTTTAAAATTTAAACTAGCTTGTAATAATTTTAGGTTATCGAGGCCTATTAGTCCATGGAATATATTGTGAAATTTGAATAAATAAAACTTCATATTTGTTGGTTTTGGTAGTTCAAAAATTTTTGAAGCTGTCACAGTGGCACTGTGTTTGTGGGCTGATTTTTGAAATACGGTTGAAACTATAAATGGATCATTATTTATTTGTTTTGGGTAAAATTTATAAGCTACGTTGGGGTCTAAAAAAGATTTAGTTGAGCCTGTATCAATTAAAAATTTTAGATTATGCTCAGGAAAAATTATATAAGGTAATTCACTGGAATTTGTGTTATTAAATGATATAATTTGTGGTATTATGTCGGATTTCTCCGGCGAGGCTTGTTTTGAAAATTTACATCTGTTTCGTTTAAATCAATTAGGTCATAACTTTCATTATCAAGTGTTTCATTTTCATTTATATTATAATCTTCGTTACAAACATTGTTACTGGAAAAATTTGGATTAAAATTTTGAAAAGAGGGACCAGGTTCTTGGCATTCTGTGTTAAATAGTTCTTCCGACACAAAATTTCGTGTTTGTTGGTTTTGGTTGAATAGGTGAGAGAAATTTTGATTATTTCGCGTCGAAATATTCGCTCCTCTATTAAATGTATTACGCGTAGAGATACTCATAGGGGTGGCCCTTGGCAAATTTTGGTTTTGTTGTTGGTTCGGCTTAAAAACGTTAACATTCCTATTCTGATTAAAAACTGAATTAGTTGGAAAATTTTGATTTCTTATTGGTTGACTTTGAATTGGTATAGGCCCTGTCGGAAATGAGTTTCTTGTTATAAAAGTATTATTCGGTGTGTGTGAATTAAAATTGTTCCGATTATACGTATTGTTAGGATTATTAAAATAAGACTGATTGTTAAAATTTGGTTTAAATTGTTGTCTTGACTGAGGCATTGGTTGTCTAGGTAAATTTCTATTTTGTGGATTTTGAAAGTAGTGCATATTATCTTCTTCTAGAACGTATTGTAATGCCTCACTCAAGGTTTTGGGTTTCATGCAGCGGATTGTGGTTCCTAAAGGTTCCTTAAGACCCGACAAAAATGTTTTCAAAGCTAGGTTGTTGTATAAATCCCTTTTAAGTATCTTATTTTCTAATGTTTGTTCGTGCAGATCTATATAACTACAAACAAGGTTTAAAATATTTAACACTCTGTCATAAAACTGCTGGGGTCTCTCACCGTTTCCTTGTCTCGTCATAACAAGGTCACGATTAAGACATGATTCATCTCTTTGGTCCGCAAAATTTCGAGAAAGTGTATCTTTAAGAGATGTCCAGGAAGTCACATTTTGTATGTTAACTACAAGTTTAGCATTTCCTCGTAGTTTGGAAATTAGTGAATTAATTAAATATACGTTTTGGAAATGGTTGGGTTGGTCTCTAATATAAAAAGTATTAATAATTGAGTCGCAGACAGATAAATAGCGGTAAAGTTCGTTGGGGTTTCCATCGAACTCTGGTACGCAATTTAAGTATTCTGCCTTGAATTCCGTCATTTTTACGTTATTTTTTCGTGTCGATTGATTAGAAACTTGAAGGTCACTTAAAGTATTAATTTTTAAATTTTCTAAATCGTTAATTAAAGAATCTACTGACATGAACAAATTAAATAATTGTATACTATTGATTACTTACAGGATAATTAAGGTAAACTTGAGCATTCCCTTGGCTGTAACTATAAGGACGAAGCACTTTCTCTGTTGAGATTTCGTAGTCCT
Organism: Galeruca laticollis; assembly: GCA_963921935.1. Classification (NCBI taxonomy): domain Eukaryota; kingdom Metazoa; phylum Arthropoda; class Insecta; order Coleoptera; family Chrysomelidae; genus Galeruca; species Galeruca laticollis. The sequence goes on from OY998180.1 coordinate 181,121,910, forward strand.
TGCAAAGTTGAACGATGCTTGTCTCAACTTTCGTCGTCCTCCGTCTTGAAGGGCTTCGATGGTCTTCAAATAGATGGGTTTCTCGATTTTTAGAGAGCCTCTCCACTTCCGACACCTCCAATCACAGATTACAACGGTTCGATATCTAGTTAATTGTTGAAACGAAAATTAGACACGTTCGATACGCGACAATTCTAGATATCCTACTGACTGCGCCAGATTTATAATCGATACTCGAAATTACTTTTTTAAAAACTTTATTTACACAACTAACTACTTTAATTAGATATTTTCAAGTTTACAAGTTAAAGATTGACAAAGAACTGAGCTACAAAATATATAATTCGAATAAAGTAAAAAATGCAGAAATAACAGTTTGCATGAATATGATGATATGAGAATCTGCTGACGTTGAAGGTTCCATAAGAAACGGTGACATAAGTTAATTACAACTAACTGCTAAGGATGTATTGAAACATGCAAAAATTAATGCTGAATATGTTCAAAATGTTCCACAGTAATACAACCTATATGTTGTTTCTTCGCTAACTTTTTGTAATATTTCTTGATCAATACGTTGGCATTCGACGCTAATTCTTTCGCGAAATTGATTAATTGTTATATGTTGGGTTTTGTACACCTTGGATTTTAAGTAACACCATAGAGAAAATCTAATGGGGTTAAGTCGGGTGGTCTAGGTGACCACTCTATTTTTATTTACTTAAGTTCAAACAGATCTTACAACCTTATTACATGAACATAAATTAAGTATAATATAAAATTACAAAAATAATAAAATTCCTGTACAATCATCTTATAAATATTTCTATTAAACATAAGCAGAATATTCAATCAGTGAAAAGACGATAAAATTCCATATAGTGCTTAGTTATACATCAGAGTTTGTTAGATGGTCATATATCTCTTTTTAAAACCTACTAAGGGATATTTCTCAATTTATATTGTAATGTTTTTTTTATTTATAATACACAACGATTGTGATAAATTTATACATAAGGTATGTCTACTCACTTAATTTATTTATTCACTATATTCACTAATTTATATTAAATACACTGTTTATTTACTGTTACTTGATTTATATAAATACTATTCCGTTGCCGGGAATGGATGTAAAAATCGGCAACTGGACCCATGTCTGCACTTTCCGGTCATATGGAAATAACAGGGCACCGTTTTCATCGGGTACCGATAACGAGGGGTATAGTTACAAAATTAATATGTGTACACCGGTATCTTGGAAAATCATCTCTATCATGTACCCGATGACTCGCAAATCCAACTGGTTGCTCTCTATCCTGGGCATTGCTAGTTTCACCACGTGGGATTCCAGCACATGATCTCGAAGGTTTCGTAGCGCTTCCCAGACATTCCGGTAGGTGGATCGATCTGGAAATTCGTTTCTAGTTACCAGGTAGAACACGTTCCGCGAATTGTGTTTGGGTCTCAGCAGTGGCGGCTCGTGGTTAATTTTATAGGGGGATCATAAGTGATGTGACCAAAATCTTAAAATACAGAACGACACTGACCAGCCCCCCGGAGGCCTATTCGACGTGGGCGGGTATTTTTCGAAAAACCATGCCCAATTTCTGCCCAGAAGTCGTTAAAATCGCTAAAAAAAGCAAAATTTGTGGAGTACTTTTCCAGAGAGGCAAAAAAAATGTTTGGGCCACGCTTGTTTTATATAAAAATAATGCTCTCTTAAAAAACAACCACATTTTATTCTTTTCTATACATATTTAATATGACAAACTTTAATTAAATGATAATTAATCTAAATCTTTTTAAAATTTAAGTGACGCCTTCGATCTCTTGTATTTGCAAAGTGATCAATAACCCTTTCATTAAAATTATGAATACTATTCACAAATTGCTTTCCTATGCTTAACATAGCTAACGCCGACAATCTCTCCTGTCCCATAGTATTACTCAAAAATGTCTTGATTCTCTTTAACGTAGAAAAACATCGTTCGCTTTCTACAGTTGTCATTAGTAATGTACATAAAATAGTCAACAATTTTACAGTTTCCGAAAAATTTTCCGAGAGATTGTTATTAATATACAATTGCAGCATAGGCACAGCTCCTGAACTCTTAAAATCGTCGCGTTCATAAATAACTTGAAGTTCAGTTTTTAGTTTTAAGTAATTAATACTAGAAAAGTTTTCTCTTATTGACTTAAGAATACGATCTGGAAAATTAATTTTAAATTGTTCGAACTGGTCGCTGTAAATAACTGGGCAATCACTAAATGATCACTGAAACTAAAGCGGTGGTTAATCTCAGAAATTAATATGTCGCAAACCTCCAAAGCAACTTGGCGCTTTGAGTCTTCATTTTTCCTTGGTCTTTTTGCACCAAGTGTTGAAGAGTGCTTCTAGAAATATTTCATTTAATAAAATATGGTCTCTGACTTTTTGAATTGACATTTTGAATGAGTCTATATTTTTTTTTCACCAATATCACGTCAATACCATGTTTTTGAAGTTGATTAAAAAGAACTTCACAATTAGTCATTATTAAATGGAAAAAATTTAGCCAATAAAGGAAATCCACGCTTTGCAAAAAAAATTTTAATCCTATTGCTTGATTAATTGTATTTGAGTCTTCTTCAACCTCAATTATCTTTTCTATTGAAGCCAGAATATCAGCTATACAAAAATACGGTTTCCACACAACGCGTATTAAAATACCACCTTGTCAGTACCGCTCTATGTAAACGTTCTTAAACAAATTCATCGAGAATCGCTGTACGTTTTGGAGATCGCCTAAAAAATGTGGAAAATTCCTGTAAATTGAAAATAAAAACTTTAACATTTTTATTCTGACTTGCTGCTTTTTGCAGAATTGAATTTAATTGGTGAGCGTAACAATGAATAAAATTTGCTTGAGGATATCGTTAATTAATTTTTTTTGTACTCCGCCTAATCGTCCACTCATAGTAGAAGCTCCGTCATAGCTCTGTCCAATTAACTTTTCCGGTGTTTTATTAATTTCTAGTACCTCTAATTCTTTAAAAATTATCTCCGATAAATGTTCGGCTGTGGTGCCGGTAGGATTTACAAATTTTATATACCTTTCGTGAACGACACCGTATAAAATATACCGTATAATAAAAGTCATTTGAGTTCTGTTCGAGCTATCAGTAGTTTCATCCACCCGGACTGCGATATATTCGGCTGACTGAATCTCCAATTTAAGTTGTTCTTGAGCCACCGATAACATTGAATCAAGTAATTCATTTTGTACAGTTTTGGAAGTACCCTTAAAAACCGTAGCCTTATCCAAGTATTCCTTGAATATTGGATCCAGCTCTGAAACAAAATTTATTTATAAGTCCACGATATATTCCCGGGTTTACAGAAGATTCTGTCTCGTCGTGCCTTCGCAAAGCAAGTTTAAACGCCCCACAAAATTTCACACAGTCAATTATTTTATTTATAATATATGTGTTTTTCGACACATTTTCATTAAAAATTCTTACCGATTGTTTATAAGCATTGTCTAATTGAGAACGAATATCCACAGTACCGATTGTAGCAAAACTCATGGCACATATCTTTCATATGGTCTGCCGATAAACTATGTTTTTTTATTTTATTTTTTAAATGTTTTAAGTCTTGGACACCGTTTTTTACATCATAAAGAATTATTCGAAAAAAGCAGACAAACGAAACAGTAAAATGCATCACTTACTTCACATCCGCAAATCCAATCAGACAAATCATACATAGATCTGCGAAAATTGCGATGAACTTCTTTGTTATTGTCCTTGCTAGTCTGTTTAATTTCTAAATCTGGAAGAGGATGACCACCTTCCTTTAGTTTTAATAGCTTTTCAAAATTTAATTCACTTTTAGTTCTCAAATTTTCAGCCATTTGCACCACAGACATGATAAAATGCGTAGCATAAAATAACACCAAATACTTAAAACAAAAGCCCTCAAAAAAACTAATCAAAATAATAACAATAACAACTTATTACATCAAAACACAACTCTTATTTGACTTCAAATGATCTCCTTTAAATCAAAATATACCGCTGCTTGCCAACCCCTCTACTCATCTCTTTTCTAAGCGTGTAATAATCGAACGACGTAAGTCGATTCATCATCGATATTAACCCGGGCTTTTGACCCAACACATGTAAACTTCGGGCGTGTTTCTTTCACGTTACGAAGATTGTCAGCGTTCGGTAAATTCCGCCCCCATTTAACACGTTGAGGTCAACGATGGACACCAGCCCGGTTTGCTATTTTCGATTTCGCAGAGATGTAGGTACTTGCTGCGAAATAACGTTTACACGGTTGTCTTGAAAAACGTCTTGAAACATTTTAGGTAAATTTTATTTAAGAGAAATACTTAGTATTAGTATTTAATACTATACTATTTGTATAGGAGGTATATTTTATTTTTTTTATATATCTATTCAAATATTTTTTTAAATTATTTTAATGGGAGGTCATTGACCCAATGACCTAATGGAGGAGCCGCCACTGGGTCTCAGTGTCTTGCTAGGGGCTGGCATCTGATATTCAAGTTTTTCTAATTGCCCAAACTTCTTTCGAAAGACGGTTGCCTACCCTCGTGCATGTTTGTTACTGGCGGAGATGTTGTGTGCCAGTGAATACTCTTCCGGGAGCGTGAACAAATCTTGTCTTTGTTCTGTAGTGACTCCGTACCTAGCTTTCCCAGTACCTCCGTATGCGCCCGTACATTCTTCGAATTCTGGGTCAGACTCTTGTTGTACATAGCGCACTCCTTCCTTTTTGACATGGTCTCATTCGAATAGCGCTAGTCGGATTTGGTGAACTATTCTCGGTTTTCCACTAGGGATCTGACTTATGCGATAGATGACGTCTTTGATCCCCTTTTTGATTAAGTACGGACCTTCCCATGATTTCTGTAGTTTTGGAGAAAGTCTTTTTCTCTTTGTCGGGTTGTGTAACCATACTTTGTCCCCTTCTTTGAGACTGCCTCTGTGGCCTGCGTATCGTACCGTTTTTTAAATTTTCTTGCTGGCAACATGAAAATTCGGTCGAACCAATTCGTGCACATCGTCCATCTTCTTAATTGGATCACTTAATCTTTTCCTGCTAGATCGTCGCCAGACCGACAGACACATTCCAGGTCACAAGGAAGCCTCATTTCACGTCCAAACAGGATTTTCACAGGTGTGTCACCCATGGACTCATTGATGGCGGATCTATAAGCCAATGCAGATAGAGTCCCAGTCTTTCTGGTGGCTGGAAACTACTTTGGACACGTACTTTCCAATAGCTCTGTTCATTATTTCGACTGTGGATGCAACACTGTTGTCCTGGTCTTCTTCATTCCCAGCTTGTCACAAATTTCCAGGAATACCTGGCTCTCGAAATTTCTTCCTTGATCGCTGTGGACTTCCATATCGGCTAATAAATTCTTTCACCAGTACATCCGCGACAGTTGTGGCCTCTTGACTCGGGATCGCATAAATTTTCATCTACTTTGTGAAATAATCCATTACTACCAGGATGTATTCCAGCGATGTCTAAAGCAATCCTTTCGAAAGAGCTTCCAACATTATGTGGTTTCATGTGTGCCTTTCTTTTGCGATGTGGTCCATTACTCGTAGCACAAGTCGTATATATCGTACACAAGTCCTTCACATCGTCGGAGCTGTTCATCCAATAAAACCTTTCACAGACTCGCTGAACGGTTCAGTTCACTCCCAGATGACCTCCCGATGGACTGTCGTGTAACTTCTTCAGTACCTCAGCTACTCTCGTTCTCGGGATAACTAGCTGTCTCCTCATCTCAGAACCATCATCGTTCTCAAGGATTCATTTTAAACATTTCTACCAAGTACTTATTATTTACATGTCACAATCTCAAGTTGTCATTAGTTATTATAAGGGCACTGTGTATGATTGTACGAAACAGCATTTTGTAGGTATTATTACTGTCTTTTATTGCAACTGCTACAAGCTCAGAATATTTAAAGACTTTTGCTTCTTTGTTTACTTTGGTTACAGACATACCCTTGTTTGTTATAACACCTTCTGAAAATAAATTCTTTCTGAGTTGAGGAACAAATAATACAGTATTTATTGAAGCAAGAAACCATTTTCCATTCATTAGTTTTTAAATTCTGACTGTTCCTTTCCCTTCGGCAGTTAAAGTTTGATTATTATCAAGAGAAACACTGGACTTAAAACTCTTACCTATGTCTGCAACATATTATTTTCTATATGTCATGTGGGCTGATGCCCCGCTGTCCATGATCCATGAGTTACCTGTGTAATCAAACTGCAGTTCTTTATTTTCTTCAGTAATGAAGGCAGTCTCATTACTGGTATTAAACGCATTACCTTCATTTGAGTTTTTGGTTTGTGAGTGACTTGCATTTCTTCTGGATCTCTGACCATATCTTCCTCTGCAATAGTCTCTACCTCTAGGTTTTCCTCTATAATTATTTATATTATTAGTATCATTACTTTCTCTTTTCTCTGAACAATTCCTCGCAATATGTCCCCGTTTCTTGCAGCTTCTTCATTTCATTACCTTCTTGTACAGACAATGTGGCTAATGTTTTTTCTGCTTCCTCATATGACGTTAAACTACTCTCTTAATCCAACAAACGTGCAGTTAAATTATCAATTGCTTGTTTGGTGCTGTCAAGTGATAGCCAAGCTTGCCTCACATTTCTAAATTTCTGTGGTAATTAGGGATGGCAACGATACATCGATATATTCAATATATCGATATTTTTTCAAATATATCGATATATAAATATCGATGTAATAGTTTCGATATATCGCAAAATATATCGATATTTTAGTGTAAATATCTATATAAAAAAACTAATTAATTGCAAATTGCACACACCACAATTTGGCGAAATTTCAATCTAGTTTGTTTTATCACCAACATTCGTTAAATTTCTTAGCACCATCTAGCGTCGAGAAGCGCAAATAACTTAGTAGGTACCTGTATTTGATACGATAGGTACCCGAATCATCGGCTATAAACGGGATTCCTTTGAATTACTTGAACGGAATTAAATTCTTCCCCGAAAATTTTTGTCGGGGAATACCCGTCCAAAGTTTATAAATACACCTCAACAAAAGAGCTTTGAAAGTGTTTGCTGTGAATAAATGATAGTGTGATTGTTAAAAAGTTTAGTGAAGTTGAAATTAAAATAAACTTGATTTATTACATAAATTTAAAGTGACTGTTGGTCCTGAAAATATAGCTCCTCCGAGAAGTAACATTTGGAAACATTTTCAAAAAGTTACTCCAAATACTGCTTAATGCAATTTGTGTGCCAAGGTGCTGAAGACTTCGGGCAATACAACAAATTTGAAAACACATTTAAAACAAAAACACTCCTCCATCTTACAACATTTAACTGGAGAAAAAGGAGACTGATGAACCAAAAAAGAAAAAACGTCCATCCCAACCCGAAAGTTGAATGGATGTAGAAACGCCTGGGACTAATAGCTCACTACATCAAGATGAGGTATGACTAATAGAACCGCAATTGTTAATGAATTTATTAGTTAATATTTCTAGAAAAAGCTGATCGCTTCACAAGAAATTGATGATGATGATCATTCATCAACTTCAACAATGACGGTTTCTGAATATGATGGTGAACCAAGCATAAGTACAGAAAAATCAAGCTCATTATCATTATACAAGCAAGCTACAATTGTGTCTACCTTCAAAACAATTTCATCATTCAAAGGTAAAGCTAAAGTTTATAGTACTTACATGAATGCATCTTTTGTTTTTATTTTTAGATGGTGGCTCTAAAAATGTGAAACTAACAGAAGCATTAATAAAATTTAATGTTCAGGATAAGGGTTTTCTGTCTTTGATGAAACAAGTGGCACCTTTATACAAAGTACCAACCAGAAACACCATCAAAAATAATGTTGATAGAAAGTTCGAAGTGATTTCAACAGCATTTAAAAATATATTGAAAAAATCGAAGTATTTCACAATTACGACGGATATATGGACTGCCGATATGCAGACCAAAAGTTTTATGGGCATCACTTTGTACATGACATGAAGTTAACATCAGCGATAATAGGTATTGTTGAATTATCACGCCAGACTATATTGCTTTTGAATTGGGCAAAGCTCTTCAAATTTGGGTAATTGATCCTAATGATATTGTTGCTGTAGTGACGCACAATGCAGCCAATATGGTCAAAGCTATGCATGACAAATTTGGGAAAAACGGACACCTCCCATGCTTCGCACATACCCTCAATTTGGTGTGTGAAAATTCAGTTACAAACACAGAAGGTTTGAGTATTATTATTGACAAGATACGATCAATAGTAGTATAGTTCAAAAGAAGCGTTAAGGCTAGTGATCAATTAAGAAAAATACAAATCGATGCAGGAAGGATAGAAGGAAACATTAAAAAAATGATTTTGGATGTCAAAACTCGCTGGAACTCCACATATTACATGATAGAGAGATTTCTACTAATGTCATCTATGGTCAGCAATATTTTGTTTTCCGATGTTAATGCTCCAAATATGATTACTGCAGCCGAAGTTGAGCATTTACGAGAAATATGCAAACTTTTAAAACCACTAGAAAGGATGACATTAGAGATAAGTGGCGAAAATTACCCCACAATAAGTAAAATAATACCAATGATTGGTTGTCTGATAAACCAGTACAACAATTATTCGCCCCAGTATGAAGTAGGTAAACACTTGAAAACAACATTATTAAAATAAATCGAAAAGAGGTTTGGTGCTATTGAGAAATCTTATATACCAGCTGTTTCCACAATATTGGATTCTCGATTTAAACAAATAAACTTCAGGGATCCTCAAGCCCTGGGCACTGTGATGCGACACATCAAAAGTGAGATCGCGACTGTCCAAAGCACTTCTTCTTCATCAGAATCTTCTAATTCGGATACTGAAGAACCGAAATTTGATATATGGACGCACCATAAAAAATTAGCGCACACTAAAAAAAGTGGGCAAGGGAAATCACATAAAGAAAGTGAACTCAATCAATCTTTAAGTTTGCCAGTTAGAAACTTGAAAGACGATCCCTTGGACATCTGGAGCGAAATGAAATCGGTTTAAAGTGGCGGCAAAATATTTTTGTGTTGTAGCAACGTCGGTCCCCCCCAGCGAGAGGCTATTTTCAAAAGCCGGAGCAACAGCTACTAAAAGTCGTAACCATCTCACGGGAAGTAGGCTTTCCAAATTATTATTTTTGAGCTCTTTGCCTGATAACTTGCATTTGTGGAACTGATGTATTCACCTAATCCACAAAATCACAAATGCAGGCAAACAGTCTACTTCCTGTGAGACATTTAATTGTAAACTTGACTAAATTGTAATAAAAAATACATTTTCATTTTTTTTATAAAAACATGCAATTTTGTAGAACACTTTTAACAGTTTAACTTGTACTTACTTAATCAAAAAATACATTTTTTTTTAATGTATTACCTTTCAATATTTTCTCAGTACCTACTTTACGTTTCAAAAACTTGAGATTTGAATATAATAAAAAAATATATCGATATTTTTCATAATATAGATATATCGCTTGTATCGATATATAGGTTTCGATATGTCATATGATGATTATATCGATATATTTATATTTTTTGCCATCCCTAGTGGTAATGTACTCAATATCTTACTCATGATTGCTGTGTCACTAACATCATCTCCAGCCTCTTTTATCTGTTTTGCAAGATTTTGTATTTTGGCTACATGCTGTGCAATGCTGTCTGTAGGTTGCATTTTATATTGATGGAACTTTTCATGTATCATCATTTTGCTTGTTTCTGATTTTTGTTCGTAGATTGATACTAATATTTGCATGATTTCGTTAGCTGAATCACAACTTTCTACTAACGTAATCTGATTCAAATTCATGGCTGCTGTCGATGTGAACATTGCCTGTACATCATTCTTAATCCAGGTTTCTAGTTCCTGTGTCTGTGTCGCTGCAGGCTTCACCAATGTGCCGTCTACTACGCCGTATATGCCTTTGGCTCTCAAAGCACATTTCATTTGAAATGTCCACTGATGAAAATTACACCCATCAAACTGTGGCAATATCAATTTTGTCTCCCATTTTAACTCAAATAATACCCTTATCTTTAAAAAACACCGTCGACGACAAACGCCAGTTCCGTTTGATTGCACGATTTAAGGGACACGCTCTAAAAGTCCGTTTTTATTTTCCTGCGCGAAACGTGGTCTGGGCCCGTAACCTTTAGTACTTTTATTATTCTTTCGGACTTTTAACTAATTAAAAGAACTATTCGGACGGTTGTTTTCTTTATTTTTTAATAAACTTTCTCCAGTTATAAAAAACTGGAAAATATTAATTTCATTAAAACTGACAACTACCGTCAAACTGATCCCTATCAGCGAAACAAAAAAAACTACTTTTAGGTTAACTATAAAACATGGCAAAAACATCTAATTATCAACAAACCCTTCAAATTTATTTAGTGGATTTACGATATTTTTTTAAATACATTTTTATTTGTTCCAGCTGTACTTTTTGTTACAATTTTCATAATATCTGTTATTGCTTGCTTGCTTGCTGCTTATTGATATAGTAATCATAATATATATGGAAAAACAAATATGGATAGACATTTTTTTAAATTGTTTTCACTAAACTTGTAAATCACCTTGAACCACGCACTGAATCACTAATTAATTATTGAAAAATGGTAGTTCTGTGACCGTTTCATGGCCAAGGAGGATTATGTAATTCAATTTAATGATAAAATAGATAAACCAATTTAAAACGCGTAATTCAAACATAAATAATTAGCACAATCATATTTTCCAATTTTTTTTATTGTCAAATTATTATTTGTTCATACCAGGTGATTTGGCTAATGGTTTTCGTAGATTACGTTATCTGTAGTAAACTCGTCGACGAAGTCAAGTATAGATAATAAATTCACAAGCTGCTAGTGATTTCAATTATTAGTAATTGTTAAAAAGTATCTGGGGAAATTATCATTTTGTTAGCAACATTTTTTGTGCATGTTTGTAGTTGCTAAATAAAATCACTAAAAAAGTGCATATAAAGCACCTCAACTGAGATGCAGAAGCAAGTATAGTACGCGCAAAACATATAGTGCAGAAATGTAATGTTATAGTCTCTTTAAGTTATGTTGCGAAGCTAGACTCTGAAAGGTATTAATATTTTGTTTACTTTTACCAATACCACTTACACACTACTCTCTATCTTGATGCTAGCCTACCAACTAATTAGTGAGCGTTGCTAATCGCTGGCGACAACCTGCTATGTTCGAAAAAATTCCTTACAGTTCCGTAAAATATGGGAAATATAATAAGTTATTTGGAAATTATATTACTAATTCTTGTTAATAAATCGAGATATAAGGTAGTGTTGATTGTCTGGTGTTATGTTCAAGATGTATTTAATAATTATAAAATTTGTAAATACATTTTAACGATTGTTAGTTGAAATTATAATGGTAATTGATAGATAGATATGGATTATAGACTATGACCTTTTAGCGTCTTTACTATATGTCATATTATATGGGTGTTTTCTTATTTTATATTAACCTGTATAAGTTGGTATCTTTTAAGTATCCTAGTAGTGGTTCTAAGTGTTTTTCTGAGAAAAGTAATATGATATTCGTAGGTAGATTATATTTGGTTCTATATGGTGTATATATCCTACAATGCAACGGTAATTGTAGAGTACAGGTCTCACATATTGGTGGTTCTTCCGCTGATAATAAATATTCATGAGTTAACTTTGTGTGTCCATTTCTTAGTCTAGTGAGGACTATCTTATCTTTTCTTGGTAGGTTACGTATTTGCCTTTTGTTAAAGTGAGTGTCTTTGATTTCGTAGAGTTTATTGTCTCATTCTTGAAGGTCCCACTCTAACTGAATTAGGTTCCTAGTTAGTTTAACTGAATGGTCGTTCAGTTCTTTTAGGTTTAGTACATTTATAATGTTTGTGGTATGCATTTGTTTTTTCGCCAGGAAGTCTGCCCTATCAATGCCTTTAATACCTATATGACTGGGCATCCAAAGGAGCATGATTTCTTTATTTTTAATTTTTGCTTTCTCTAACTGATATTTTATTTCTTTGGCGAGAGGGTGACCTGGGTTGTATGCTTTAAAAGAGTCAAGTGAGCTCTTGAGGTCTGTTGATATCAGCCATTTGCAATAATCAGTAGTTGTGATGAAATCTATTGCTTTATGTATTGCAAATAGTTCTGCTGTAAGTATTTCAGTTGATTTATGGAGGCTGAAACTGTTTTCTGATGTTTTTGTGTGATAAGCTGCGCCTACTTTTTCATTCGATTTGAAGCCATCTGTGTATATAATTTGATGTTCTTTGTAGTTTTCTATAATCTGATGTAATTTTTGTTTGAACAGTATAGGAGGTGTGGAATTTTTTATGTGTATTGTCAGCTCCTTATTTATTTGTATGTTAGAGGTGTTTCATGGTGGAAAATTGTAAGGGATGTAGTCATAATTTCTTTATATCGATAATTTGCTCCAGATTTGTATTTTTTGTTTGTGGGTTGTATATTTGGGTAACGGATATTGAAAAATTTGTTGAAAGAAGGATGTTGTTTTTTGAATGTTAGGAGTTTGCATATTTAATAGTAAGTAGCATCCGTCGGTGTTCTGGTGGTATTACTCCTGCTTCACAGTAGATACTGTTAATGGGGCTTTTGTGGAACGCTTCTATGGCCATTCGAATTGCAGAGTTCTCTAATGGGGCAAGTTTTTGTAGGTAACTTTTTGTGGCAGATGAGTATGCTATGGAACCATAATCTATTTTATATTTTATCGTTGCTTGGTATACATTTATTAAAGATTCTGTGCTTGCTCCCCATTTTGTATTTGATAACATGCGTATCATTCTGACGTCTTTTGTATATTCAGTTCTTCTATGTAATTTTTGAAGTTTAGTGTTGAGTCGAAGGTGAGGCCTAGAAATTTGTGGTGTGTATTACTCTGAATGTATTGATTGTTGATAGTTATGTTAATATTTTTTGTAGTTTCTTTTACGACAAGAATGAACCCCAGTTGACTTGTTTGATGAGAATTCCAGATTGTTATTATTTGCCCATCCCTGCAATAGATTTACGCAGTTTTGTAGATTATGTATGCTAATTTCTGGGTCAGAAGCTGAATGATAGATAAGTAAATCATCTGCATAAAGTCTAAAATTGTTATTAGGTGGCATGATATTTTTTATACTGTTAGTTGCAAGTATGAAGAAGGTTGGACTCAAGACAGAACCTTGAGCTACTCCTGAGTTTTGGCTAAGTATGCCTGATGTTTTGTTTTTTATTCGTACCTGAAAAACTCTCTCTGTGAGGAAGTTGAGTATGAAGTTAAGCATTGATCCCATTATATTGAATTCTTCGAGCCCATTTACTATACTTTGCCTGTTTGTTCTGTCGAAGGCTTTATTCAAATCAAGGAATAGTGCGTTGGTGTGTCTTTGGAGTCGGAAGGCGTCTTGTAGATCAATTTCAAAGCCTATTAAATGATCGTTAGTTGAATATTCTTTTCTAAAGCCTGCTTGTTCAGGGATGAGGAGATTATGCTTTTGTAGGTACTAAGTTAGTCTGTTGTTGATGATCTTTTCCAGTAGTTTACATAGATGACTAGTGAGAGCTATTGGCCTGTAGTTTTCTTTTCTGCATATATGTTTTCCTGGTTTGTGGACTGGAATGAGTATCGATCATTTCTTTGCGCTGGGAATTTCGCCGTTTTCCCATATTTTGTTGTATAATTGTAGTAGGCTATGCATTCCATTTTCGGGTAGATTTTTTATCATAGATATCCTTATGTTGTCTGGTCCAGGAGCTGTGTCTTTTTTGTTCTTCAAGGCATAGGTTAGTTCATTTATTGTGATTGGCAGGTTGTATGGCATATTTACCGGTTGTATTTGCTTTTTTGTGGCAATATGGTGGCTAGGATATTTGTTGTATATTGTAGAGAATTGATTGACTTATATGCTCTGTGTCATCGATCCATACATTGTTCTCTATTAGGTCTGATAAGTTTCTGGTAGGCGTGCCTTTTAATTTGTTTATTTTGTCCCATATGTCTTTTGAGCTGGCTGGAATTTATAGAATTGGTGAACTTGTTCCATGAAGACAATTTCGTCTCTTTTATAATTCTTTTTGCTTTTGCTCTGCACTTTTTAAAATTTATGAAATTGTAGCTTGTTGGTTGACGCTTAAACATGTTTAATGCGCTTTTTCTTTCCTTTACTGCTTTTCTACAGTCTTCATTCCACCATGGCACAGGAGATTTGTTTGGGATGCTTCAATGATAGATTGAGTAATAATATTTGCAGCTTCATCAGTTCCTAAAAGGTCGATGTTGGCGTGCCGTATACTGTAGTTTAAAATTTTCCCAGTCTGTTTTTGTGTGATTTAATCTAATACATGGATTACGGGAGTTTTCCCATAGTAATTTTTCTAGGAGGACCGGGAAGTGATCGCTCCCATGTGTATCATCTAGGGTGCCCCATTGATAGTTTGTTGAGAGAATTTAGGAACATAGTGTAATGTCTAAACATGAAAGTGAGGACGTAAAGGAAGATATACAGGGTGATTCATAACTATTGGGACATAGGCCAAGGGTAGATTGTTTGGACCAAAATATGGCGATAGAACCAAATATACCTCAATAAAATATTGCTGTGGAAAAAGATAAAGGGCGTTAAAGTTGAATTTTTTTTTTCATTTTTTGCTAATAACTTCTGTATATTTATCGATTATTATCAAAATCGCCACAGAGGCATAATTTTATACAGGCAATATTATTTTATGTATTATTTGACATTTTGTTACAGGGGGAGCCTCGTGAAGGATTTCTGAGGATGAAATTGAGTGGTAACTTTTTTTGACGACACTTTTTAGTGATTTTCATTAAAAATATGAGATAAACATCATTTCTACGCAATATTCGTACTCTTGTTTAAACACGATATTCTCATTTGTTTTCGAGGAAAACGCAATTGAACAGTTCTGAGTATTGGAAGGGGATGTCAAGCAACGGACAATAAAAAACTTGTATCTTAAGGCTTTTATTTCGACGATAACGCATAATTAAAAAAATGTAACATAAAAAGAGCAAACTCAAATTAATGTTCTACGTGGCCTCCTCCGACTTCTATGTCTTTTCTAATTCTTTTAATAAAGGACTTTGGAACTTCAAAGAACATATTATTCTGCCCCCTTATAAAGTTAGCCGCATTTTGTATTTTCCTCCAGAGTTCGTCTCTCGAGTTAATTTCATTGGCATAAACTAGGGACTTCATATGTCCCCGAACATAAAAAATCAAGCGGGTTATACTCAGGACTTCTTGGTGCTCATTCAAAATCACTTCCTCTGCTAATCCATCGTATGTCATTTAGATGATTTCTAACAACTAAAGGAAAATGAGGAGGAGCTCCATCCTGCATAAACCACATTTTATTTGTTACAGCTAGTGACAGATTATCCAAAATATAGCTAAAAGTATTTTGCAAAAATAAATAAATAAGAATCCCCATTTAAATTTAAACTGATGCTGGAAATGTCTTTCTTTCAGAGCATGCGAATTTTTTTCTTCCCAATAATGGCTGTTTCTCCAATTAAATACCCCTCGTCTGGTAAAAGTCGCTTCATCGGTGAACATAATATTCTTAATAAAATATCGGTAACCATTATGCTTGTTGAGAATACGTTGGCAGAACTGTAACCGTCGTGGGAGATCTCTTGGAAGCAAATTTTGAGCAGGAGTGAAGTGATACGGGTGGAACTTTTCTTTTTTTAGAATTGTAATAATAGACGACTGACTTACTCCTGTTGCTGATGACAAATGATGCGAACTTCTGTAGGATTTTCATCTAATGGAACCAAAATTTCATCTTCTTGATTAGGTGAAATTTGTTTCGGACGACCACCTTGATTTTTATTGTGAAATGACCCGGTTTCACCCAAACGATGAAATAGATTTGAAAAAGTTTTGTGATTTGGTTGCCTTCTGCCTGGATATAACAATTCATACCTTCTGGCTGCAGAACGCCCGCAAAAATGTTCTTGTGCGTATACACAAATCATATCCCGCATTTCTTGATTCGTAAAATGATTGTGACGAGGCATTTCCATCGAAAAAGTATATGATAGCTTTAAAAAATGTAACAATTGACTATAAACTCGCAGAAAAAAATATTCACTGACAAGAAATGTCATTTACCAGCAACAATTATCTGACAGTCCAAAGCACACTTTTCATAAATGAAATAATATTTGAAATCCCTTTCAGATACTCTGAACTATTCAATTGCGGTTTTCTCAAAAACGAATGAGAATATCGTGTTTGAACAAGAGTACCAATATTACGTAGGAATGATGTTTATGTCATATTTTTTAATAAAAATCACTAAAAAGTTTCGTCAAAAAAAGTTACCAGTCAATTTCATCATCAGAAATCCTTCACGAGGCTCCCCCTGTAATAAAATGTCAAATATTACATAAAATCATATTGCCTGTATAAAATTATGGTTCTGTGCCGATTTTGATAACAATCGATAAATATACAGCGAAATTATTAGCAAAAAACGAAAAAAAAAATTCAACTTTAACGCCCTTTCTCTTTTTCCACAGCAATATTTTATTGAGGTATATTTAGTCCTATCGCCATATTTTGGTCCAAACAATCTACCCTTAGCGTATGTCCCAATAGTTATGAATCACCCTGTATATGTGTGTGGAAGAGTCATCGTTAAATATATAAAGATATTCATTTTCGATTATATTTTGTATAATTCTGTCTCGCTGGTCTGTATGAGTTGAACCCTATATGGTGTTGTGGGCGTTCAAATCTCCGGTCAGGATTATTGGGAATGGTAACTGATGTATTATATTTGTGATGTCATTTGCGTTGATTTTAGCTGATGGGGGAAGGTAGAGAGTACAAATAGTAGTTTCTATATTTGGTGACCGCAAGAGCCTCTAAGTTGGTGTTGAGTTTTATCCTTTTATAGGGATAATTTTCTTTTATGAGTAGAGCTACGCCTCCTGAGGCTATGAGGAAATCAGTGCGGTCTCTTCTCTCTATATTGAAACCTGCTATTTTAAGTAAGGGTCGAGACAGTCAATTTCATTAGTTTTAAGATTGGTTTCTTGAATGGAAAGTACCTGGGGATGGTGTGTATTGGTAAGTAGTTTGAGTTCTTCTAAGTGATTTTTAATACCGTTTATGTTCTAGTGGATTCATTTTTATTGGGTTTATTTAGTTTACGATCTTTAGAGCTGTTGCGACTGGAAGAGGTACTTTTCGAGGATAAAGAGGAAGACGATTTTTCTCTGTTTAAGGTAATATGGTTGTCATTTGTTTCGCTTTTGATTTTGCTGCTAGAGACATTTTTGGGAAGAGGTGGATTTTGTTTTTTGTGGTGATTAATTTTCGGTGGGATTTTAACGGGTTGGAAGGGAGGTGGGTTGGTTTGTTGGGATTGTCGGGAAGGGTTATTGGTTTTTAGGGACGATGTTAGGGGGTTGGGTTTAGTAGTAGTAAGTGATTTATGGATTGTGAAAGGTGATACTTTCTCAAAACTGTTTTCTTTTCTAGTGATTATATAGTACTTTTCATAAAATATTGGGTTTTCATATATTTCTGGTGAATATGTTCGAGGTCTCTTTTGAGACCCGTGTAAAGGGGGGTATTCGGAAAATAAGCTCATAGATTGATCCCACGAGTAGCTTAGGAATTATTCGGTCCATCGAAGCAGAGCCTGGATAAGGCTAAGTTTCATCCAGAGGGTGCCCGGTATCTGGAGGAACTGTTTACGACTCACTCGGCAGAGCCATGCATCCATCGGCACGGTGTCTCACACCTTGAGATTGCTAGCATTTAAGGACAAATACAGGACGACACAAACGTGACTGGGGTACCTCGAGAGTATCAAGCCCGTGCCATCATTGAGGAAGAAAGACTTACCTTTCAGGCCCCCTGAGGGGTAATGTTAATTGAATATATCGTCTAATAAGCATTTTAAATTATAATATTGACTGGACAATGACAGTATTGAAATCAAAGGATTAGCCGAAACTTTAAAGTTCGCACTATATCTCTACTGGAACTATACCACCAAAACTTCAATCATAATGAACAGAAAAGATATTCATAGGCAAATGCTTACATTAATTTCTGATAAAGATAATTCCTGGAATATATCCCATGATAAAATACTAGAAAAAGATTATTCAATCAACCTGAACAGAGAATATATCAATAAGCATATGTTCAGATTTTTCTTTGGATAAAGATAACTAGACAAACTGCCAAAAGCATATAGTTCTGTGAAAAATTTTATCATAAAACTGGGCTGTGGAAACTACTCGAAACAAACACTCTTTTCAATTTAAATGGAATCCAGTCATAGATAAATTGTAAAACAGAAACGAGAAATTGGTGTATTTGCAATATTTTGAAAGCTTAGTCAGTTCACAAAATCTTTTCACATGCCATTCAACATAATATTAAACTTCGAAAAGCAGGAGATTGTTTGATAGTCAAGCATTCATCGTGGCGAGGAGATATCTCTAGTCAATAGTTTGGGATTATCTACAAAAATCAAGGAAGAATAACAAAGATTCTTTAATGGTGTTTTTTCATGATTAGACACTACAATATTACCAAAAATCATAGATGTTATTGATCAGAAACGACAACAAAACAAAATTCATCAGAAAGGCGATTTAGTACAGTGCAATTAGACCCAACCCTTAACATCCACAGTAAAAGTTTCCCCTCAACTCCAAATTGTTCTATACAGTTCACATATTGTTTGGTAAAAAGTTACACTATTTTAAGCGTCGGTTTTTGTTGGAGGTTGAGAGAAGTTGGTAAATTAGTGTTTAGAAAACTATTTAGCGCGAAAAGTGCCACTACACAAATAATCTACATTAAATTACGAACAAAAATGGTTCATTGCATAATCTTGCTAATGTGAATGATTCCAGGGTGTAAAGTAGAAATGTTTCGTATTTTTTATATTTTTTGGGAAATATATGATATTTTCACTAAGGAAACGAATTTTTACTTTTTCGCCCAACCTATCTAATATGCGAGACAAGTATTGGTTTACCCACAAAAAAGTTGAAATATTTAAAAAAAAATTGAGTTATTTTTACGTTTTTCATCAAGAACAACACGAAAAAATGGTTTTTAGAAAAAAAATTCTGTGTGTATGTCGTCGTCGTCGTTGTCGGCCACTTTTCGTTACATGTCTTTTAAGCACGATACAGCCTCCGGAGTGCAACAAATCAACAATTTTATGATTGAATATTGTTCAGGACATCTCACAGATGAACCCTATTGATTTTCAGCTCACAATAGCCAGTACAACGGATGCTACGGTATTTGAAGTACGACATTTTTTTAATTTTTTGAGAAATTTCAGTTTGTTAGCACGATACAGTCTCCGGAGTGCAAAAAGTCAACAATTTTATTATTGAATATTATTCAGAACATCTCACAGATGAACCCTCTTGATTTTCAGCTCACCACAGCCAGTACAACAGGTGCTATAGTACTTTAAGTACGACATTTTTGTCATTTTTGGAGAAATTTAGGTTTGTTAGCACGATACAGCCTACGGAGTATATACAAGTGACCAATTTTATGATTGGATATTATTCAGGGCGTCTCAAAGATGAACCCTATTGAGATTCAGCTCACTAAAGCCAGTACAACGAGTGTTTTGGTACTTGAGGTACCAAATTTTTGTCATTTTTGGAGAATTTTCAGTTTGTTAGCACGATACAGCCTCCAGCGTGTATACAAGTGACCCATTTTATGATTGAATACTGTTCAGGGCGTCTTATAGATGAACCTTATTTATTTTTAGCTCACCAGAGCTAGTACAACGGGTGCTATGATACCTGAAGTGCTACATTTTTGTCCTTTTTGGAGAAATTTCGGGTTTACTACGATACAGCCTCCGGAGTGTATACAAGTGGCCAATTTTATAATTGGATATTTTTCAAGATCTCTCATTCAAGGTGTCTCACAGATGTACCCTATTGATTTTCAGCTGACTATAGCCAGTACAGCGGGTCCTATAAATCCAGATATACTGCATTTTTGGTTACTTTTGGAGATATTTCAGTTTGTTAACACGATACATCCTCCGAAGTGTATACAAGTGACAATTTTACGAAAGAATATTATTCAGGGCCACAGATGCCGAAAAGTTAATTTTAATCTTTAAAACCGTTTATTTTATACAGGATGGTGAAAAGCAAATTTCGATTTTATTGGTCGGTGGTATGTTAGTGATAACGCCTCGAAGGAACGATAATCTCACGACATTCTCAAGGGGCGCTTCTCTTTAAGGGAAAAGAGACTTCCACAGGTGTAGGTCATATAAACCGGCGCTATGGAGAAACCCACTCCGAACTCTCTCTCGACAGTTCCGCTTTAAGAATTGATATCTTTCCAACATAAATGATTGTAAAATATAAAAATATCTGATATCTGAATAGTTACTATGATTTATAATTATATCAATTTTATAATCATAATATTTTTAAAACTGCAGCTTTTGGAGGGGTTTCCTTAGAAAATAGGCATATTTAGCTGTATATTGCAACTATATTTTTATTAAATTTTTTGAAGTTCATAATCGGAGTGCAATAGTAATATTGAATAAAAATGTAGAACGTTAAATGCAACCTTAAATCAATGTAAGTATGCATCAGTATTCAGTCCTCTTCAAACATAGCATCCTCCTCTTTTAAATCTTCGTCTATTATGTGTATGTCTCCGTTATCACATCCTAGGCCTGAGCAATTACCGCATATGTTTGAGCAGTTTAGACCACTCTTTCTGCATTCCCGGTTACGAACGCATTCGACTTTACAAGCGCACACTATGAGGGAAAGTAATTCCTGGGGACGTACTGTTGTAATTGGTCTTAGCTACTGCTGTACAGCGCGGGCATCCGGGCCTCTGGGCTGTAAAATTAACTAGTTTATTTAGGAAATAAACCAGAATTCATTTGAATACTACAACGCGCGATGGGTATGACAATATACCCATGATGCGTGTAGAATCTTTTTTTTTCGAACAGTGGCTAAAACTAATTAACCAGAACGCGTTGTGGGTAAAGTGTAACACCCGAAACGCGGAATTAACGTTTGCTTGTTTTTCTTTGTGGAGTATTTATTTTGTACACGTCGCATTCTGGCCATTGCACGAAGTATATTCAAAACGCGATTCGAATAAAAAAACAAGTTAGGTTATGAAGTTTATTTAAATGTTTCATATAACATAAATCATATGTTATTATATAAAAAAATGAAAAAAGAAACCTGGGAAAAAACTACTTGTCGACTGTTGACACAAGAATCTGCAGAAATCTCGGATAAGGATAAAAAGACTGAAGGTGATCATTGAAACTCATTTCGACTGTATAGTCGTTGCAAATTTCCATTTTTAGTTCCGAGAATGTATAGACCTTGATCAGTTTGTTCCATAATGACTGCTAGAACATTCCCAGGAGCTAGACGTCCGCGATCTACCTCTGGTGTGTTGATCAAAACATTGTGACCTACATTAACGGGTGGAATTTTTTTTGTGATTGGACAATCATTTTGTCAGCTTGTTCTTCAAGCCCCCGTTTGCAACCTTTTAAATCCGTAACATCTGCTTTTTTATTACCACAAAGGTTGCACAATGATAAATTCAAATCAACAGCGCACGTTGCATGTAATGGTTCTTTACATTTAATACAAATATGATTTGTCAGATACATGCTATCACAAACAGAACATATTCGTACCGTTTCGATTTTTATCTCAGATTCAACGATGTGAATATTAAGATTCCCAGTGGTAGTAATTTATTTTTGGTAAAGACTTCTATCAGTTTCAAGTGCTCTTTAAGTTGTTCTTCGGTCTCAATTTCATTAACACCAGAGGATTCCAAACACGTATCCATGAGACCATTTATTTGTGGAGTTGCCTCATAAGGTGCCCGATTTATATCCGTATGGAAACTGCGGTTTTTAGTGCTTTGAACAATACCAAGACCTTTTGCTCATTGTTGACAGTTGTTATCTTACATCCATGCTACAAGGCTATCGCGAACATCTTGATTTGCTAGTTCAACAGATCCCAGCCTCTGTGAATGCTGAGGATTAATTTGATGGCTGATTAGCTTGCTGCCAACTTTTTAATGACCTGAAAGGTACTGAAATTTTGAAATGCTTCTATAGAGGGTTATGGGGTATATAAAAAACTATCCCTATAGTATGACTTTAGGGATGGACATTTTTAGCGAAGCATCCTGTAAAAAGCTTTTTTTCAAAACACACGACTGAAAGAGATTTAAAGTTTATTGTTTTTATTTGCTCACTCGATATTATCTGATAAACTTCTCAACTTTCTACTATTACTTTCAATAGGGTAAAGCTCTAATCCTTATTACCCTGTAAAAATTTAGATAAATTATCCCATTCTCTTTTGTGTTGTCCTGTATATGAGTTCAATTTGACAGCTGTTTTTTATGAAATTCCTTTGGATAGAGGTTAGAATTATGTTATAAAAATATTATATTCAATTATTCACAAAATTTATAATCTTTCAATCACACATTTGCGTTTTTTTTAAATTTACAGAATTAACATAGAATTTGAAATTACAAATTTATATGTTTGACAACCTTTCTAATGACAACCAAAATTTTTTATGTTACTTTCTAACTTTGAATGCATTTAATAATTTTGTTCAATGGCCAATAAATTAAAGAGGTCTCAAAATGTTTATGGCACCTTTAATAAACGTAGAGATTCCAAAATTCAAGTCTTGAAAAATCCGTGGATATTGTGCTGCCACACTTCAGAACCACTGAAAGCTTCCCCTTTCGGGAAACCTGAGCCGATATCTCCCCAGAGGTACTTCTCAGATAGCAAACAATAACTGCTTTTCTGATGACACTCATCTCACTTGATGAAGCGCAGTGATTTTTCTTTTCTTACATACATTTTCTTTTACTGTATCAAACTATTTTCTGTTTGATATACTATATCTTGTAAACTTATAGAAAATTCAGACCTTTTTAGTAAAATCCATTTTTTTAAACCTCTTTCCGAGTGTTCCTAATGACACTCCTCTCCAAATTCCAATTTTTCCTGACTTGTTTTTTCCACCCCTTCATCTTTTTATCCTCTGGCAACCCATAAAAAATTTGATATTTCTAATAATTTCATAATTATTTGTTAACCTTTTTAATTAACAAATATTTTATGTATATTATATTACGTCTGCAATTTCTGTATTCCAATACAATGATTTCAATTTTAAATAATATGATTACCTACTACAAATATAATTAACACTTCATAAATACCTATGAATAATTGACATAACTTATTGATTATAAATTTTAGTATCTTGGACTCAATTCTAACCATACTTTCTGAACTAGTGTCTGTGATCTACAAAGTTCCATAATATGTATCCCTCATATAATAAAAAAAAAATTCTTGCTAACATATCCAGTTCAACACAGTTGTTTTGTTATTATAACATTTAAACATGTAAGATCCTATTACAACTCTATCCATATAAAATAATATCTCATTTCTAATTACATCGTATCTTCCATAATATGTATACACACTCTTTATAATATTTCCAAGCTTTTGGAAATGCCTATTTCCATCATCAGGGAGCACTACAAAAGATCATAAAAACTTTACAACAACTATACCATGCAACCAACACCACAATCCGCCGAGCCAAAACAACCCCGACCAATCGCAAAATCTCTCTCTCTCACACACACACACAAAAAGCAGCGAACTAGTCAAGAATATTCCAACCCAACAAAAAGCACTGATGGCGACACAAACATGATGTTGGGTTGGAACATTCTTGACTAGTTCGCTGCTTTTTGTGAGAGAGAGAGATTTTGCTATTGGTCGGGTTTGTTTTGGCTCGGCGGATTGTGGTGTTGGTCGCATGGTATAGTTGTTGTAACGTTTTTATGATCTTTTGTAGTCCTCCCTGATGATGGAAATAAACGTTTCGAAAGCTTGGAAATATTATAGAGAGTGTACTTTTATTTGCTGCTACCCCAATATTTTGCCAATTTTCCTAACTGGTCAGCAAAGACTTCCAATGTTTATATATATATATATATATATATATATATATATATATATATATATAAAACCACGAATATTGGGGTAACGGCAAGTTAATTAAAGAAAACTCTTGTTACTGTTTTTCTTCCAAGCTTTCGGAAACGTTTATTTCCATTATCAAGGATAAGTTAATTGAGATTGTTATAAATTCAAATATAATTATATTTACCAATTTATAACAATCTCAATTTACTTATCCTTGATAATGGAAATAAACGTTTCCGAAAGCTTGGAAGAAAAACAGTAACAAGGGTTTTCTTTAATTAACTTGCCGTTACCCCAATATTCGTGGTTTTATACCTAATTAGTCGGCAAAGACTATCTCATATATATATATATATATATATATATATATATATATATATATATATATATATATATATATATATATATATATATAAATATATATAAATTATTTGTTCTTGGGTTCAAAAGTTGTTGAATAAAATAAATATATTAATTATAATATATTTTGGAATAAAGATTTAATGCTCCTATTCTAGGAGCATTCCTCAAAAGAATATATTAAAATTAAACTACATAAAATACAGTTATTGTAAAAATTATTTTGAAAAAGTCAATAAAATGTCATAAAGAAACGCCAATAATAATAGAATTCCTACCTTAGATATTCATTCAACGATATTATGTGGGGAATGATAAAAATAAATTAAATAATCAATTTGCAATAAATTTGACTTAAGTTTTTCATATCTTGTTTGTCTTTTGCTGATAATTTATCTTGTTTTATATATATCATTTCTTTACTTTTGAGTTTTTGTAAACTTGTGTCCTGTGTCAAAATTTTTGTGTTTTTGAAATCGAATTAATGATTTTCATTATGTTCATGTTAGTGAAACACTGTTGATGCATTTTTAGTGTATTTATGGCCATTTCTTCTGTTTTCCAGATATTGTCTAGTCATTCCTATGTAATTTTTTGACCAGTTTAAACATGGTATGGAGTAAATAACATTTGATTTTTTATTGCTTTTAGTTTTGTTTTTTAATTTAGTAAATAGTGACGATAGTGTCTTATTCTATTTATGGCATATTTTTTTCTTGGTTTAGATTTATATATATATATATATATATATATATATATATATATATATATATATATATATATATATATATATAAGATGTACGAATAGTGCGTGACATATGAACAATAAGCAACGAGATTAGTGGGTATTGCAGGCAAATAGAAGAAGGGGCTACTAATCTCTTCGTTGCTTATTATATATATATATATATATATATATATATATATATATACGTTTTTCCGATCATTTTTTAATTCGGAAAGTGCGTCGTTGCCGGTCTAGATCGGAAAATTGACTGCTCGGCAAAGTACCTACTCTTATGTCAAAATGTTCTTTAAAGACCAAATACCAGCATCTAGCCAGAGAAAATTTTCGAAGGGTATGTTAAATATTACAGTTGCCATGACAATACCGTAGCCATCTGTCAGTAGATGTTTTTGACGTTTTGATGCAGGACTTCAGCCACATTACTGATTTGATGCAGATGGCAATTTAACAAGTTTGAAACACCACGGAGGATGGAAATCTTCGACCGTGCCAGAAGGTTACATCGAAGGTTCAATTCAGAACAAATTAAAAACAGTAAATAAAATTCTTAACGTAGAAAATAAACAAAACCCACCTGGAACTTCAAGAATCGAATCCAATATTATTGATCACAAATATTATGATTCCTAAATTGACCGGAACATCAACGTTTAGTAATTGTACTTTGCATAACTGCACATTCAACATAGATATTGATAATAAATGACTTAAGTTTTGTTATAAATTTCAAGCAATAAATATTCTGTTCCTATATTATTGTCAAATTATTGGTGGTTGCACAAAACTATTGTACGTGTCACACTCGGAAAGTGTATTTACAGGGCTTGCATGCTCGCCCTGTAAAGTATCACTTTCTGAGCTTGACACGTAAATAGCCATTTACGAACTTTTAAGTATTTTAAATAACAAAATATTTCAAATTTAAGGAAATCGCTAACAAGCATAATAAATTCGCACTTAAAAATAGTTTAAAATGTAAACAAAATGAAAATCACACTTTTTATTATAATTTAAATAAATGAACAACTCTATAAGAATCGGGTCTTCAAGGCTATTAAGTTTCGTTAAACAATTTAAGTTCTGATGCTACATTGTAATTTGGTACACAATATTTAACTGTATCAATCCTGTAAGTAAACTCTTGCACACAAAAGACTATAATTTACCATCTGCTATGGAGAAATTTTTTCAAGTATCTTAGATCGGACACAGTCTTTAATGAAATGCTTTGCGATGCTCGACAACTCGATAAAATTGACATACCGACTAATTTTGAACTCACCCAACCAAGTCACAGAGTTCGCAGAAGGAATGCAAGAGATGATCCGATAGAAGATCTTATTTTGAAATAGAAGATAGAGTTTTATTTTTTCGCATTAGATAAATCTATCAATGCACTTGAATCCACGTTTGATTTGATCCGTACCCACAGCAACTATTTCCAGTTTTTATACAATATTTGTTTTTTAAAAGATACTCCACAAAACGACGTACTTAAAGTATTGTAAAGATCTTGAAACAGTGTTAACGGATGGGAATGCATCAGGATATAAGCGCTGGTCCTGGCAGACGAGATAGTATCGGTTTTGGCTTTTCTAAATAAAAAAAAGTCCAGTCGAGATTTAAAAATTCATGTCGAATCTGGATTTTGTTCCAAATCTCGGTATATTTTCAAGGATATTAGTTACTCTCCCAATAAGTGTGGCAAGTGGAAAAACGAGTTTCTCCCACTTAAAATTAATTTAAAAAATTTTACGCTCTACAACTACAGGGGATCGGCTAAACGGCTGGACGACAATATAAACTGGCTGAAGAAATTATAAAAAAATCTTAGAATTAAAGGTGAGAATAAAATACTTTTTATAATTCGCGTATAAAAAAAAGATACTTCATTATAACAAAGTTTACAGTGTTACAATGAAATATCTTTGAATACTTTTTAATAATTTTTAGTATCATACAGTTGGTTACTTTTATTTGACATTCTATTGTTAATTTTACAATAAGTGAAACTACGACTTGAAATTTGGAATTCAAATTGTCACATGTCATTTAAGTACCAACATAATATATAATGAACAGAAAAAATACAAATGTAATTATTTTAATTAAAAAAATTAATAAATACGAATAAAAAAATATTGTGTAAAACTTGTGTCACAACGACGTTTTGTAGTATTGTGCTTTGCGCAACTCACCGCTTCGCGGTTCTTTACGCACACTGCAGCCCTACTACAAAACGAGTCATTGTGATACTTGTTTTACAAATGACTATTTAAGTTGAACTCTCGGCTTAAATGTATTTTTAATATGTTAAGTTTTAATATTTAGTGGTTGTATAATTTGTTTTAGTATTTTTTTAATATCTGTATTTTATAATTATACACTAAAAATTATTCTTTTCTTTTTTTTCTGTGCAACCCTAATTTGAATTTAGTGCCAAAAGCATAAATTAATAAATTAGAATTTTTGGCTAATCAAAACTTCAGCATTATTGATAGCAATTTTTTTGATCGCGTTTTATTTTACTGTTAAGCATGCGAAGGGTTTAATTTTTGTTACAAATGGGTGGCACTTTAACTCTGCCCGGGCCGGCGAAACTGCTAACGCCGGCCCTGCTGCTGCATCTTGTGGTATACATCAACGTACTATTATTATTCCTAGGGACAATAAACCACCGTAATTGTTTTTGAGGGATAGGTAAGTCAATATTTGTTGTTGTTTATAGCCAAAAAGGTGGTTTTTTATTTTGAAAATATGTATTTTCAAATAGAGATTCTTAGAAGAATCAATCTATAAATAGGATTATTTTATTCACATCTAATGCTTTTGAGAAATATATCGCGCACAAAAGAAAATGTTTCTATCAAATGCTGTTCTTTTCGCTTATTATTTCAAACGTGTATTTATTTAAACTGCCAAAAATTATACATTTCTTTATTAAAAGTTTTTTGGCATACTACTCACTTTCTTTGTTCTTTATTTGAATCAGAGAATGTCATTTGATTTATACACCATTTATTAGGGACATATCATAACCTCGTTACAAAATGACAAAAAGCAACAATAAACATTTCATTCAATGTTACATATCCTAAAATTTAGTTAATATACGAAAAACAAGTTATAAATACATATTTAATCTTAACCCAGATTTAGGAATACTTTCTGTCTTATTATAGATGTTTTTGTTTGGTTTGTGATGAAAATACGTATATGAAAAAATGAAAAACGCTTTTAAAAATTCTTTGAACTAGACCGAAAATCGAAGTGTGCCAAAAATGGGTGGGGGCGAATGACCTCATACATATGTTTTCATCCTGAAGGACGTTCCCACACAAAAATACCTGACCACAGCCAAATATTTTTCTGTAATGTACACATAAATCAATTCATATTATAAATATCTGGAAAAAAAATTAAATGTTAGTTCAGAATTAGCTAATTACAGCCACCCACTTTTTTGTAACTCGTATAAAACTCTACCATCCTAGTTTGGCGCTTTGGATATGTGCGAACCCAAAAGATATAATGAGTGCCAGAATAGAGATAGAAAACTTTTTTATGACTGTACGGCTGCTTGCAACACCAGTACGAGTATCGTATAAATCAGAGGGGCATGGGTAAAATTTTAATTTTAACAAGTAGATGCATTTTTTCTTGTATCTCAAAAACTTGAAAAAGAACATTTTACAAATATTTATTAATAAATAAAATGCGTAATTTATTTTATATTTAATCAATTAAAAATTACATTAACATTTATTTATTTAATATTGTATCGGTTTTTTAATATCTTTGTATATAATACAGGTAGTACAACAAACAAGTATAAGCAATTATAATTTTTTCGAGATTTTCAAAACGTTAATAATTTTAACATAATGGGAAATAAATTAAGGTCTAAAAGTATATAAACCATAACTAACAATTCTAATAATTTAAAATATTGTGTAATGTTTTTCTTATTTATTTAAATCGTTTTTATCACAACGGGTGGGATAGATTTATACACACGATATATCTATTTACGTAATTTATTTATACACTTAACTAATACTTATACTTAATTTATGTACACACTTAATTTATATTAAATACACTAAGTTCACTTTTACATTCACTTGTTCACTGCTCCGTTCTGAAATCAAACTGTAAACTGACTCGCGGTTTGCAGGGAGTTGCTTATATATGAAAACGTGTTATGGAACGTTCGAACTTCTGAAATTTCTAGTATGCGGCTCCTAACAAACGATCGACCTTCCTAGAAAGAAATGTCTACAATAACAATCACAAAAATAATAGTCATTATAAAATTATGCAATAAATACTTTCACGAACTCGCTGAAGGGGTTTCTTCACTCACAGATGACCTCCTGATGGACTGTCGTGTAACTTCCTCAGTACCTCAGCTACTCTCTTTCTCGGGATAACTAGCTGTCTTCTCTTCTCAGAACCATAATCGTTTTCAAGGATTCTTTTCAACAGGCCTTCTTCCAGGACAAGGGAGTCCCACTGAGCCCAATATGCCTTGAGTTTCGGTAAAAATCTTGACACTTCTTGACAGGTAGGTCGCCGATTTTCTTCTTTCCATTACCGAATCATCTTTATGTGGGGATAATTCTGATCTTCTCTGATTGTGGTGGGTGACCATTCTTTGTCGACTACGGTAGTTCTTGAAATTGCAGCTTCATTAGATTCCACTTTCCTAGTATTCGAGCACGTGGTACGTACAGTGCAGAGAAACTAACAGAGTTTGCTACTCTTCTACTTGATCTTATAACGGAGTTTGAAGGTCGTTTCGCAGATTTTCGCGAATTGAACTCCTGTGAATTTCCTTTGTTTAATAATCCATTCACCTTTGAAGTTGCCAAGGCGCCAACAAATATGCAAATGGAACTAATAGACTTGCAATGTGACACTGTTTTAAAAGACAAGTTCAAGGAAGTTGATATTTTGACATTCTACTCAAAATATTTTAAAAGTCATGGTAACTATCCCAACATGAGCAAACACGCTGCTCGTATTTTATGTATGTTTGGAAGTTCATATATATGTGAACAGATGTTTTCAATAATGAAAATCAACCAGTCTAAACACCGTTCGAGACTGACAGATGAACATCTTCAAGCTATTCTGAAAATTAGTACATCTGATTTGACACCAAACATCGACGACATAATGAAGCTGAAACGATGTCAAGTATCTGGGTCATCGAAATAGTTACTATACTAAACTTTTATTTATCTATTGTATAGATATAATTTTTTTTTATTTTATGTTATTTTATATATTTCGTTGAATAAAGATTTCCGTTATGGTATATAAACAAACTTTTTTTAAGCTGGCCCCCCAAGCATGCCTCGAAGAAAAAATGGCACTCATGTAAATTGAGTTTGACACCCCTGTTCTAAATGCTCGTGACCATATCGCATGTCCAACCTCTTCTTCAGCTGCTCGAAGTCATCCGTTTCTTCAAGCGGCATCGGCTGAAGTACATCTAAGGCATCTTCCCAAAGCGCGATGGTTAAGTTCACTGCCTTATCTTTATCGGACCAATTATTCTCTCTAGCCCCTGCCTCAAACTGTTTTACATAATTGGTCCGTCGAACGTAGGGGCCTTGACTCGGGCAAAACTACCAATATACGTATCTTGGGTTGTATTTCTGGCTTGCAGGGTTTTATATTTTCGATCTTCTTTTCTTCTGCTGGCGTGTCTTGTGTTCTTAAATCTGCCATATTTCTCTCTAACTCCTTGATTTTCTCGTCTATCGTTATCATTTTATTTTCGATATCCGATTTTAGAGACGAAGTTTTATTTTCGACGTCAGTGGAAATGTCATTTTTCATTAATAAGATACCGGCAGAAATATTGTCCATGTTAGCAGAAATATCGTTCTTTATAGTTGAAATCTTCTAATCCATATTAGCAGAAATGTGCTTGATAGCAGAAATATCGTTCTTCATACTTGAAATATTTTCGTTCATATTAGAAGAAACATCGTTCTTCATAGTTGAAATATTCTCGTCCATATTAGCAGAAATTGACGAGATTAAGATGGAAGTCTCGTCTTTAAATAAAAATGTTTATGGATCCAAGCTGTCACTTACCAGTGCCATTTTGATTCTTTCTACTAATTCATTCTTCTTTGCGGACGTTTCCAACTCGCGATTTTCTAATACTGCTTTTAATTCCTTCACTCTCAGGTCACTTAGTCTCTTGGCAATTTTTACGTAATTATTTATTTATATTACCCCACACCTGACACAAATGTAATGTTTTTCTTATTTATACAGTAACATCAAATGAGCTCTCGGTATCGATGGGAGCAGTTTGTCACAGCGTATCTGAAAATTCTTAAGGTCGAGTGCCAAGCTTGGATGATTTTATTATACAAATATTAAAATGATTTTCATTCAGTACAATGTCAAAAATATATGAACTTCGAAATAAGAGATAAGAAGTATAAATAAATATTTAAGGTATCTCTACATATAAAATAAAAAGCAATTATGTGAATATTTTTATAACCAGGTGGCTAGTGGTAAGTAACATTTTTTAATGTTCAAGTTATCACAATTCATTTTTTATGTTGAATACCAGGGTCACTATTTATGTATTGAGAACTGGTAATACTGGTGTTACCAGGTAAAATCTGGCATATTCATCTTAAAGTTTAAATTTTTTGACAATATCAGTTGAAAACTTCATCTCGACCAAAAATGGAATTAACTCGCAAAATTTTTCGACATGGCCTAACTAAAGAACAGTGCATCAACTTAATTTAACTTTTGTTGATGAACCACTATCCAAGGCCATTGTATATAACTGATTTTAAACATGGCCGTGAAATAGAGACATTTTTAAACTTTAACCTGACGACATAAGATTTTGAATGAAAATTTTATCATTTGAAAACTTATTGTGCGTTGAATTCCACATTAGTTGACAGATGCTCAAAAAATGTTCCTTCCGATTGGTACTGTAAAACTAATAAAAAATACAACTGTGGTGTTTTCCAAGTCGTATACAGCATCGTCATAGGTGACCACCAGAAAGAGAAGGCCAATCGGCAGTTTGGGTATTTCAGTATGAAGACAAGTCTACAAAAGTTCCTCGTTCTCGAAGCATTAAAAGCAAATGTTTTCTTTACTAAAACCGTCATGTGGCAACTGAGGCTCTCGAAAATCAAAAGACCGTTAATGATTTGTTCTAGTTCCCACTAATTAGAGATAAACTGCGTAGACACCGATTTTCATCGTGCAATTACATTCGATATCCATGTTTTAGAGCTATCGTCTTCTGGAAAAAGTGCCTTGAACGGTGGTTGAATCGCATGCAAAAAGTGAATATTTCAAAAAGCAATTAAACAATTTTTGATAAAGTTAATTTGTTTGCTCCTTCTATTCTTAATACAAAAGTAGCAACCGCCTGTATAGGTACTGTTCGTCGGGTTTTGTCTTCTCTTATTCTTACATGCCCAATTCATCTTGGTTGTTTTTTTCCATGTTGGTGTCCATAGGTTTCGTTCTTATATATTTTCTGCATGTGTTATTTCTAAACCTAAACTAGATTAGATACCATTAGAAATAAAGTCTTGATTTCAATTACTATTAACAAACTCAGTCTTGTTTGTTTAGTTTTATAATCCCGTTTCTATGGATCCAATTTGCTAAATCTATTTTCTCTTAATTCATTCTACTGACTTACCCGTACCAATCTATTTGTTTTCTTTGGCCCTTGTTTGACATTTTCATTCTAAATTTTGGACGTCGGTCCTGGTAATAGACTTAAGAAAACTTGTGTGTCTCTGTATAGAAAGTATGTGCCTCTGTATAAAAATTATAGTATTAGATAATAAAAATGCTAATTGATATTTAAAAAAACTGGAGTTATGTCTGCAGCATTATCAACGAACACCTACAAAACTGCAATATAATTCAATCTGGTCGGACTGAATGTTGAATAAATCAATAAGTGAAATCTAAACAAATAAATTTAATATCGAATAGTAAACATTGTTACATTGATGATTTAAAAAACTAGTTTTGCTCATCACAAAAAATGTTTGAAACAGAAACGAACAAAATAAATATACCTATATTACAAAACTATAGTCCGAGAAATTTGTTTGTTATGACTCTATTGCACATTTGGGAATGGGACGGCCAAACATAATTTTCTATTAATTCCTATCCAGTACACATCCAAATTGTTCCTTCAATTGTACATTGGATATAAGGGCTAAAACAAGCTGATTTCTTTTGTACTGTCCACCCTGATTCCAAATCTGTTTTCAGAATTTTTCTATCACCTATTCACCTAATAAGTAGTTTAAGTTGACACTTTCATCTACTTTGGATCAGGGACATGTCGTTTCAAGGTTCAACAGTAGTTTGCTAGTTTTATAGAGTTCCATTTTCCTTGAAATTGTTTTTCTATGCTATGAATTTTAGTGAAAGTATCCTTATCCGCCTTAGGTATAATCCGATGTAAGGCTGAGGTTTCTGATTTCCTCTAAAGGAATTCACGTTATTTCATTATCTGTCCAGAGTGTAGATTGATAAGGTCAATTAACCCTATTCCTCCTCCTCCCGCCTTGTTCTAATAGTGGATGACTTCGGATGGTGGTTGTTATTTTTCGTCATCATTGTTTTTTGTTTACCTCTGAATGCCTTCTAGCTCTGTTTTCGTCCATCTCAGGATTCGAAAAGAGTACGTTAAAACAGGCGTGATTTAGGTTTTGCTGCCTGTACTAAGTTGCCTGCATTTAACTCGGACTTCATAAATGATTTTACTCTTTTCGTGTATTATTCCTGGATTGTACATTTTACCTGCAAGTGATCCAATAACCTAGCCTGTTGAAATCCCAGATATTTGTAGGTTTCTCCGTTTTCCATTGCCTGTATAGCATACCCATTGGGTAGTTGCACATGTTCAATGCATCTCTCGATGTGTAGGAGCTTACATTTGGACAACTCAAACTCCATATTGACATCATTGGAGAATCCATGTGTTATATCGAGAAAATTATTGATTTGTCTCTTATTTGCTGCATATAGTTTGATGTCATCCATGTAAAGAAGATGAGAGATGGAACGGTTGGCGCTTCTGTTAGCTTTAACGTTAAAACTGTACTCCGTATCATTGAGCATGGTAGACTTGGATCTACGCCTGATAACAACACCAATCAACTTATGCCATTGAAACAGACGTTGGAAAAGTATTGGTCTTCATTATGGTCAACCCCTAAAAACCACAAGAGAAAGTAAGACTGGATAGCAGCCTAAGAGAAGCGGTTAAACATTGTCCCGATGTAGTTTGATGATTTAACGCTAAAGGAAATCAGTGAACTAGTCCAAAATACCAACCACTGGAAAGAACCAAGAGTTGATAATATCCAAAACTCCTGGTATAAGAAACTCCTAAGCTTACACAAGGAGTTGGCGAAACAATTTACCCACCTCTTACACAACCCAGAAGACATCCGAACGATTTTAACAGTACAGATTTATTACGTGCCTCCCCACTTTTTATAAGATACTTACAGCTTGTATCACTAACTGAATTTACAGGCACACCGAGGAAAATAACAGCTTAGCGGAGGAACAAAAAGGTTGCAGAAGAGATCACCAAGGGTGCAAAGAACAACTTGTTGTGGAGTCTGTGATACTTCGACAAGCTCAGGAATATACACACTGCTTTCGTGGATTGCAAGAAAGCGTTTGATAGTGTGCCTCATTCCTAGCTTATGGAGGTCTTGCAGATCTATAAAGTTCACCTAACTATTGTAAGCTTCCTTTCGACAACGATGAGAGGATGGTGCACAAACCTACATCTGAAGATAAGTTCAAACTCTATCAGTACTGACGAAATACTCATTCGTAGGGGGATATACCACCATGCTCAATGATACGGAGTACGCTTTTAACGTTAAAGCTAACAGAAGCGCCAACCGTTCCATCTCTCATCTTCTTTACATGGATGACATCAAACTATATGCAGCAAATAAGAGACAAATCAATAATTTTCTCGATATAACACATGGATTCTCCACTGATGTCAATATGGAGTTTGAGTTGTCCAAATGTAAGCTCCTACACATCGAGAGATGCATTGAACATGTGCAACTACCCAATGGGTATGCTATACAGGCAATGGAAAACGGAGAAACCTACAAATATCTGGGATTTCAACAGGCTAGGTTATTGGATCACTTGCAAGTAAAATGTACAATCCAGGAATAATACACGAAAAGAGTAAAATCATTTATGAAGTCCGAGTTAAATGCAGGGAACTTAGTACAGGCAGCAAAACCTAAATCACGCCTGTTTTAACGTACTCTTTTCGAATCCTGAGATGGACGAAAACAGAGCTAGAAGGCATTCAGAGGTAAACAAAAAACAATGATGACGAAAAATAACCACCATCCGAAGTCATCCACTATTATAAGAAGGCGGGATGAGGAGGAATAGGGTTAATTTACCTTATCAATCTACACTCTGGACAGATAATAAATAACGTGAATTCCTTTAGAGAAAATCAGAAACCTCAGCCTTACATCCGATTATACCTAAGGCGGATAAGGATTACTCACCTTTGAACCTCGCCTGAAGCCGACTTCAAGTTAGTATTAGATTCCGAGAATCTGGCACAATGGTCACAAAAGGCTTCGCACGGTCGACATCATCACGACCTAAACCAGCCGCATATTGAAAAAGTAGCTTCAAACAGATGGCTTACTAGCGTAACTCTTTTTCCAGAAACCGAGGGCTTCATGATGGCTATCCAAGACCAAGTAATCAACACTAACAACTACAAGAAGTATGTGATTAAGAACCCCATCACCCTATCCGATAAATACACAAAGTGTCAGCAAACATCAGAGACCATTCAACATATAACATCTGCTTGTAGAGTGTTAGCTAATACTGACTATCTGCACCGATATAATCAAGTGTGCGACATCATTCACCAGAAACTGGTCAACATGTTCGGTCTTCTAAACACTTATACAATATACTACAAGTGCAGAAGGTGCTCGAAAATGACAATTTTAAACTCTACTACGATAGGTCCATTATCACCGATAGACAGTTGACGAATAACAGACCTGACATCGTGATGGTTGATAGAAAAGTCAAGTCAGTCCTTCTCATCGACGTAGCCATACAACGTCCTTAACAAACACCAGGAGAAACTGGCCAAGTACAAGAATCTCACCATTGAGATTAAACAGATGAGACACAGCGAAAATGTGGAAATAGTCCTTGTTATTATGTCATCAACCGGAGTCGTTCCTAAGACCCTGCACAACATCGCCAATCTCGGGCTGCCAAAAAACACCTTCGCCTACATTCAGAAGGCTGTAATACTGAATAATTGCCACACAGTGCGTAAGTTTATTATGTGAACTGAGCCTAATCCTTCTTATACTTTGTATCCGGGATTGATAAATGATACCAGCTCTATGCTAAATAATAGTAATAATAAAAATCCAGAATACCAACAGGCCAATAATATTGACCACGCTAGCATTAAATAAAGTCTTTCAAAAGAAAATCTGTACATAGTAAAGAAAGTATGCAAAAATTGGACTAAATAGTAAAATAATATTTTGTGCAATCAGCAGAAGTCCTATTCTTGTGCAACGATCATGTAATGTAGCCGTTAATACAGGAGCATGTTGTACGATACGAAACGAGCCGAATGCGAGTTTCGCATACAACATGGGAGTGTAATAATGGCCATTCCATGAAAGTAGCATGCACTATTTTTTCTACTCCCGCCAATAAAAGAAATATATTATCATAACTAACTAGGAATATATATATTTAACAATGAAATATTATAAAAAAGGACTTTATTACTGTATCTTTTCGATTAATAATTATGTTTTGTATAGTACAATAATTATTAAACCGCAATTGGGAAACTTGTGTATTCCACTGTTGATGATGAAGATAATGGAACAATATCATTACCAGTATCAACTAATATTGTCGCATAAGTACGACGAAAGCAGTGTCTGGTATATAAATTTGGATCTGGTAGATGAAAGTACCCAACAATTTCTTTCCCCATGTTTCCAAACTAGTTAATTCCAACATTTTGATACGCCACCAACCAAATAGTTGTTATAAATAACTGACCAGTTTCAAATCTGTCGGATTGTTCCAACTGAAAATTGACGGTTCATCGGACCATCTAATTTTGTAATTGCGCACGATTTCCAAACAACCATTTCTATGAATGGTTTTAAACTACATAGACTAACATGCGCACTATTCATTTAGCGTTCGCGGATCGTCTAGAAATGTCTGGAACTGAAACAGTGTCAAGAGAGTTTCATAACGACAATGAAATCGTCAGCTAGAACAAACACAGTATGATACAGATTACAAAAGTTAGAGTTTGACAACGACAATCAGTACATACACATTTTGTTTCTACCCGTAAAAGTACGAACACAATTCAGCGAAGAAAGTTAATCAAAGAACAAATTATTCATTGCTATGGCAATTAAAAATTTCGTATGGGTAATTATAATTTAAATTCAGTATTTTTCGTCTGCAAAACGCTATCCGTTAACTTTTAGAAAGTAGTTCATTAAACTTCTAATTAGTACATTAAGATATTTATGGTTTAGGATTTGAACCGTAATTTGTAAATTGTATATTGCTATTTACATACGGATGAAAAATAACAAATGTTGAGGAAACTACCAACAAACAGAAAAACACTACAAATAAGAGATAGAGGCCTTGATAAAATAGATGCTCACACAACAAAAAATATGGAAACACGGAATATATATATATATATATATATATATATATATATATATATATATATATATATATATATATATATATAAAAGGAAGATAGTCTTTGCTGACTGTTAGGAATAAAATTGGGGAAAGCAGCAAGAAGAAAACGGAAAACGTGTACTCTTAACGGAAAATTTTTTTCAAGCTTTCGAGGATGATTGTCCTCATCATCAGGAATACTGAAATGGAAAAACAGCATTAAGATACTGTAGTTGATAAGTAATATATAATATAGAAGAAATCGCAACAGGTGCGAACTTACCTCCGAATCGAGGTTAGGATCCATTATGTTATATAAAAATAAACTACGGACATTCAAGTATGAAACAGTTCACTAAAAAAGGTTTAAAATAGCACAATCACAATCAGATGACTAAAAAAGCCAACATCTAACACCATTTTGCAGACAAACGAAACACGAGTGCTTTTTTATTGTCAAAAGCCGGCAGGAAACTGATATCAAATTCTTCTAATTTGGAGGGATTGAATTGACAGGCAATGATGCCAACCAATAGTTGAGTGGATGAACGTGACAACAAGTACCATAAGAGAATGGTCTCCGTTGTGAAAGTTCATATTAAGGATGGAAAAGAAGAATGCAGAGGGGTTGAGAAATTGCATTCATAAGAAAGAAGAAGAGGAAATTGATATATCCCAATGGTAAGAGTTTTGTCTAACAACAAAACATATACCTTGGAGGACAAAGTTAAAACACAACACCAGCCAAAAAAGACAAAATCAAAAGCAATTAAGTAATAATAATATTGTAATATAGTAATTATTAAAGTAAAAATAATAATAATTATTAAAGTAAAAATAATAATAATTATGTAATATATATATATATATATATATATATATATATATATATATATATATATATATATATATATGTATACTAAAAATGTGATAATGGGTGCATCTACCAACACCAATGCACCCAAAATAAAAGATGTTTTTAGAGATATGTTAGTTATCCGCAAAAAGGGTAGTGTCAATTGAGGGAATGTGATTGTCATTAGTGGAAAGAAGGTTATAGTTGTAATCTAGGGATAACAAAAAGGAATAAATCTCACTCAAGTGGTCTGTGTCAGTCTTTTTGTTAATTACATTGTTAGATTGTGAAATAAAAGCCATTTCTAGGAATGATCTCTTAATTTTGTTAGACTCTGTCGCCAACACCCTTACAGCCTCAAAATTTATACGATGGTCAAGAGAATGAACATGGTTTGCTAAAGCGCAACGCTCCGGATGTAATCTACAATCACTCTTATGTGAAACAATACGGTTAGAAAGTGATCTTAAAGTCTGTCCAATATACTGTTTATCACAGTCCCCACATGGAACGCTGTACACAACATTGGTAAGAGAGGTCAACGGACTTTTATCTTTAACTCTAGTAAAAATTGATCTAATTGTTAGAGCAGTTTTGTTAGCAATCTTGAAATTACTCAGACTCTCTGAGAGTCCTTAGAATTTCAAACGATGTCTTCCACAATAAAAATCTTAACATTTTATTCAACCTTTTCTTGGATAACTCTTACCCAAGAACTTTACTTAATAAATTATTGTTCAGCACATCTAATTCCATGGAAGTGCTGACTGATGATAGCCATCCTAACTCGGCCCAAATGGATGTTGGCGCTGTTACGACCCCTACTCCTCCAATTTTCGCTTCCTTTCCATACATTAAGGACATTTCTCCGAGACTTGCCAGATTGTTCCGGGCATATGGTAATTTCAAGATTGCTAACAAAACTGCTCTAACAATTAGATCAATTTTTACTAGAGTTAAAGATAAAAGTCCGTTGACCTCTCTTACCAATGTTGTGTACAGCGTTCCATGTGGGGACTGTGATAAACAGTATATTGGACAGACTTTAAGATCACTTTCTAACCGTATTGTTTCACATAAGAGTGATTGTAGATTACATCCGGAGCGTTGCGCTTTAGCAAACCATGTTCATTCTCTTGACCATCGTATGAATTTTGAGGCTGTAAGGGTGTTGGCGACAGAATCTAACAAAATTAAGAGATCATTCCTAGAAATGGCTTTTATTTCACAATCTAACAATGTAATTAACAAAAAGACTGACACAGACCACTTGAGTGAGATTTATTCCTTTTTGTTATCCCTAGATTACAACTATAACCTACTTTCCACTAATGACAATCACATTCCCTCAATTGACACTACCCTTTTTGCGGATAACTAACATATCTCTAAAAACATCTTTTATTTTGGGTGCATTGGTGTTGGTAGATGCACCCATTATCACATTTTTAGTATACATATATATATATATATATATATATATATATATATATATATATATATATATATATATTACATAATAATTATTATTTTTACTTTAATAATTACTATATTACAATATTATTATTACTTAATTGCTTTTGATTTTGTCTTTTTTGGCTGGTGTTGTGTTTTAACTTTGTCCTCCAAGGTATATGTTTTGTTGTTATACAAAACTCTTACCATTGGGATATATCAATTTCCTCTTCTTCTTTCTTATGAATGCAATTTCTCAACCCCTCTGCATTCTTCTTTTCCATCCTTAATATGAACTTTCACAACGGAGACCATTCTCTTATGGTACTTGTTGTCACGTTCATCCACTCAACAATTGATTGGCATCATTGCCTGTCAATTCAATCCCTCCAAATTAGAAGAATTTGATATCAGTTTCCTGCCGGCTTTTGACAATAAAAAAGCACTCGTGTTTCGTTTGTCTGCAAAATGGTGTTAGATGTTGGCTTTTTTAGTCATCTGATTGTGATTGTGCTATTTTAAACCTTTTTTAGTGAACTGTGTCATACTTGAATGTCCGTAGTTTATTTTTATATAACATAATGGATCCTAACCTCAATTCGGAGGTAAGTTCGCACCTGTTGCGATTTCTTCTATATTATATATTACTTATCAACTACAGTATCTTAATGCTGTTTTTCCATTTCAGTATTCCTGATGATGAGGACAATCATCCTCGAAAGCTGGAAAAAAATTTTCCGTTAAGAGTACACGTTTTCTATATATATATATATATATATATATATATATATATATATATATATATATATTGGGGGGCTATATGCGCCTCCGTGTCGATGTTGGTTGTTGTCCTGAAAACTCGGTATCTTCCAATTGAAGACACAAATGAGCGTTTGGTTTCCCTGCTCAAATCCGTTATCTTGTGTTTTCCCATGTTTCGATTAACATCTTTGCTCCCAAATTTCACATCCTTATTTGGTTATGCCGTGCTGAAGAGGCAAAATGAGCCAGAAACATGCATGTCCACGATTACCACTCTATTTCAGTACATTATTCTCAGTGGTGGGGATTATCGCAATAATAGCCCTACTAGGTATAACGCTGCGATCGCCGATATCCTAGGGAGTATGTGGCTTATTTTTCGAACAGGACCCACTACCTAAATCCTTAACGATTATTATTATTCTATAAATTATTTTAAATACTAAATATTCTCTAATGAATCTAAATTAACTACAAAAGTTACCGCAACTATATGAATATTTCAGTGCTGTAATGTATGTGTAGTTCCAACAATGTTTCATATATTTTCAATGCAACTTCAAGTAATACTTTCATAAATTTTGGTCTATACTTTTATTCAAATATATGGGCACCAAATCAAGACACCAATCACGGAGGTCCATTGGCGTCATTTAGGAATACGGAAATAAAAATAATTACTTATAATAATTTCTGTGAAACTAAATACTAAATTTTACTTCTCCGCCCAACCTATCTAATATGCGAGAAAAGTATTGGTTTCCCCCAAAAAAAAATTGGAATTTTGAAATTTTTTTTTGTTATTTTTACGTTTTCCATCAACAACAACACGAAAAAACGGTTTTTAGAAAAATAAATGGTTTTAAAGATTAAAACTAACTTTTCCGCATCTGTGGCCCTGAACAATATTCTATCATAAAATTGTCACTTGTATACACTTCGGGGATCGTGCTAACAAACCGAAATTTCCCTAAAAATAACCAAAAATGTAGTATCTCTGGATTTATAGGACCCGCTGTACTCGCTCTTCTTCTTTCGGTGCCGTGCCTGTCTTCAAGCGTGGGCTATCTCCATGACAATTTGGTTGAACTGTTCTCTATCTGTCGCTACTCGGAATAGTTGTTCTACTCCCAGTCCGGTCCAGTTTCGAATATTTCGTAGCCACGACAGCTTTTTGCGACCTATCCATCTTCTGCCCTCAACCTTTCCCTGAATGATCAGCCGAGGGATGTGATATTTGTTTCCTCGCATTATATGACCGAAATAACTGACCTTTCTTATTTTTATGGTGTGCAGGAGTTCTCGCTCTAATCAACTTAAAATCAATAGGGTACATCTGTAAGACACCTTGAACAATATTCAGTCATAAAATTGATCAATCGTATACTCTCTGGAGGCTGTATCGTGCTAACAAACTGAAAATTCTCCTAAAATGCAAAAATTTGGTACTTCAAGTACCATAGCACCCGTTGTACAGGCTTAAATGAGCTGAATATCAATAGGGTTCATCTTTGAGACGCTCTGAATAATATCCAATCATAAAATTGGTCACTTGTATTTATTCCGCAGGCTGTATAGTGCTAACAAACTGAAATATCTCAAAAAATGACAAAAATGTCGTACTTAAAGTACTGTAGCAACTGTTGTATTGTTTCTGGTGAGCTGAAAATCAATAGGGTTCATCAGTGAGATGTCCTGAATAATATTCAATCATAAAATTGGTGACTTGTTGAACTCCGGAGACTGTATCGTGCTAACAAACTGAATATCTTAAAAAATGACAAAATGTCGTACTTCAAGTAACATAGCACCCGTTGTACTGGCTCTGGTGAGCTGAAAATCAATAGGGTTCATCTGTGACATGTCCTTAACAATATTCATTCATAAAATTGGTGAATTATTGCACTCCGGAGGCTGTATCGTGCTAACAAGACATGTAAGAAAAAGTGGCCGACGACAACGACGACATACACACAGGATTTTTTTTCTAAAAACCATTTTTTCGTGATGTTGTTGATGGAAAATGCGAAAATAACTCAAAATTTTTTTTCAAAATTCCAACTTTTTTTGGGGTAAACCAATACTTTTCTCGCATAAGATAGGTTGGGCGGAAAAGTAAAAATCCTGTGTGTATGTCGTCGTCGTCGTCGTTGTCGTCGGCCACTTTTCCTTACCTGTCTTGTTAGCACCATACAGCCTCCGGAGTGTAATAAATCACCAATTTTATGATGGAATATTGTTAAGGACATGTCACAGATGAACCCTATTAATTTTCAGCTCACCAGAGTCAGTACAACGGGTGCTATGGTACTTGAAGTACGACATTTTGTCATTTTTTGAGATATTTCAGTTTGTTCGCACGATACAGCCTCCGGAGTTCAACAAGTCACCAATTTTATGATTGAATATTATTCAGGACATCTCACTAATGAACCCTATTGATTTTCAGCTCACCGGAGCCAATCCAAGAGGTGCTACAGTACTTTAAGTACAATATTTTTGTCATTTTTGCAGAATTTTCAGTTTGTTAGCACGATACAGCCTCCAGATATTATACGATTGATCAATTTTATGATTGAATATTGTTCAAGGTGTCTCAAAGATGTATCCTATTGATTTTCAGTTGACTAGAGCGAGTACAGCGGGTCCTATAAATCCAGATATACTAAATTTTTGGTTATTTTTGGAGAAATTTCGGTTTGTTAGCACGATACATCCCGCGAAATGTATACAAGTAACAATTTTATGATACAATATTGTTCAAGGCCACAGATGCGGAAAAGTTAGTTTTAATCTTTAAAACCGTTTATTTTCTTACTTTTTTTGCCCGTTTAGATTATTGGTAGAACTATACAATGCTATTGAAAAGTCCCCTCCCCCCTCGTATCTTTTGAACGGCTACACTTACATTAATAAAATTTGGAGAGTGAAAATAAAGTGTTGTAAACTTCTCTACGAATGGTAACAGGCGACATAATAGTAATAGATAACGTCACAGTGTCACTCTG
This sequence comes from Galeruca laticollis, assembly GCA_963921935.1. NCBI lineage: Eukaryota > Metazoa > Arthropoda > Insecta > Coleoptera > Chrysomelidae > Galeruca > Galeruca laticollis. The sequence continues at coordinate 181,166,133 of OY998180.1, forward strand.
GCCAATAATTTTAAATAGGACCTTATGGCAAGTGATATCTCGTTTGAAAGGCATTGACATTGGCTACATAGTCATATTAATTTTGTTTGGGTTTAAATTAATTTTGACGGATAAATTAAATAAATACCAAAATTATTGAAATTATTTTTTTAAATTTAATTAATCAAATATCAACAATGGATTCTTATAGCAAGTGTTCGAAATGTGCTCCGTCTACTTCCTGACAGTAATACATCCTATTAGTAAACTCTTGTCGTACTCGTTCGAATGTGTCAGCTGAAATAGCATTGCAATCTTCAGTAATTCTTTCTTTCAAAACGCCAATGCTATCTAGTGCCGTAGTATAAACCTTGGATTTCAAGTACCCCCATAGAAAAAAATCTAATGGTGTCAGATCTGGTGACCGAGGTGGCCATTCTATAGGACCTCGCCGGCCGATCCATCTACCTCGATATTCTTCATCCAGGTAACGTCTTACTGCACCATAATAATGTGCAGGAGCACCATCTTGTTGAAATGTTATTTCCAGATGGCCGAATTCATCTTGATTATCTTCCAGAATTTCAAGAATTAACGGCTCAATTGCATTTTGTAACATCTCCAGATACACTTCACCGCTTAAATTTGAATTTAGAAAAACAGGACCAACTATGTGGTTTCCCAAAATACCTGCCCAAAGATTGACTTTTTCTGGAAATTGGGTATGTTGTTCACGAGAGGTGTGAGGATTTGTGTCACTCCAATACCTTACATTTTGTGTATTCACATTTCCATTGAGGCAAAAAGTACTTTCGTCACTAAAACAAATTGTTTTTGTGTAATGTGGGTTTTGAGTAATTTTATTTGTCATACATTCACAGAATTCGAGTCTTCTGTCGGGGTCGTCATCCGAAAGGTGGTGCACCATTTTTAACTTGTATGGATGAAATTTATTTTTAGCCAACACTGTCTGTACTGTACTTTTACTCACTTCACAGATAGACGCAACTAGTTGAAGAGGAAGTAGGGTTTACTACCATTTCAGTAACTATATCAACTTTTTTATCATCACTAAATGTTGGTCGACCAAATCGTTTGGCATCTTGAACACTACCTGTTGCTTCAAACTTGTGAAGAAGCTCCCTCAAATAAGTTATCGAGGAGATATGGCGATCTTGGTATCTCTCATTAAATAAATGTTCCGCTTCATGGAGATTCTTTCTAGATTCACCAATTATTAAGATAGCTGCTACTTTGTCGGCTTGAGAACGTACCATTTTGCCTATGTAAACTCTTAAACGTCTCGTTAAACAATAATAAAATTGAATATTCAAGCTATTCAGGAAAACTTTGCAAAGCAACAAATACTATTAAATTAAAAACGAAAATTTTTTTGACAACTAACCAGAGGCGGACTGAAAAATCTTCAATATTTAAATGTGAAATAATAATTTTGGTATTTATTTAATTTATCCGTCAAAATTAATTTAAACCCAAACAAAATTAATATGGCTATGTAGCCAATGTCAATGCCTTTCAAACGAGATATCACTTGCCATAAGGTCCTATTTAAAATTATTGGCCAGAGTGGCACCGTGACGTCATCTATTACTATTACGTCACCTGTTACCATTCGTAGAGAAGTTTATTTTCACCCTCCAAATTTTATTAATGTAAGTGTAGCGGTTCAAAGGATACGAGGGGGGGGAGGGGACTTTTGAATAGCACTGTATATAAAGTTTTAAAAGATAAAAAAGTTCACGAAGCAATTAAAGAACCTAAAAAGAATCCTGGAAAACCAACACAAATTATGGTAAGCGATTTTTTGAGAAATGGTATTTGTAAAAAAATACATGAATATTACAAGATATTAAGATTAAGATATACCAAATATGAGCCAAACAACAATTTAGAGAATTTTAAAAAGTTTTAATTTTTATTATGGTAAGGTGGATAGGAAGAGTCTGCTAGTAGAAAAATACGAATTTATTTGTTGGCGGAGAAAATACATTCGATCAGTGGTAAAATTCCGACAAGAAGGAAAACGAATATTTGGACGCATCTTTGGTGAATGAAAGCCAAAGTTTGCCAAGACAATAACATAAAAAATTCTTGTCAAGCTTTTATGGAAGGTCGGTGTTCAGGCTTAAAAATTCTTTCTGGGAAAGGTCGCCGGTTGACTGTTTTGCATATTGGAAGCGCACAAGCATTTGTCTCCCTAGGATTCGAATCTAAAAAAAGGAGACTATCATTAAGAAATTAATTCAAAGGTGTTTGAAGAATGGTTTGGAAACATTTTAAACAAACTCCATAATTTTTCGGTTGTAATCATGGTCAATGATGCACCATACCATAGTCGTCTTCTTCAAAGATTACCAACCAGCGCCCGGAGAAAAGATAACATCCAAAATTAGCGATGAAAGAAATATCCAATTCCAGATTTCCTTTCTTAAAGCAGAATTATTAATGTAGGCAAATCAATATTTTCCAAGAGACATGCAATATTGTATTGATGAGATGGCTCTAAGTAGAAACATTGATATGTTACTTTCCTATAATTGCGAGTAGCAAGGCTAAATAGAACCTTTAAATTTGCAGATGTTCGAAATAATCTTTTACAAACTATTAACGCTGTAAATGCACAAAAATGGATAGATCACGTGAAAAAGGTGGAAACAGATATTAAGTAACAAATGGATTTTTCATTGATAACTTTGTGACTCAAGTTATTTTTAATATGAATGAAATTAGTAGGGACACGGAGAGTGAAAGTGATTATGAATAAAAATCGCCCAAACATTTTTATATTCTTATGATATCAATATTATATTTTACTTTCTAATAAATACAATGTTAAACAACAAAAACATTATCTTTCTTTTTACAAACATTATATTTTAAATTTTTTTTACCTACGGCTATGAATCTCGATTAGAATAAATGAAACCGTTATCGTCCTGTGCGATAGTAAAATTTTATTGCTCCTCATCCAGTATTTGATTTGATTGAATAATGTTATTTATAAGGTTAATCTATATGGTATCTTTCATTTTTTTTACGAATTTGTAGAGAAGTATTTTTATTTAACCCTGGTACAGCGTTTAATACTAATAAAACAAGAATTATTTTTTGTATTGGTTGGCATAGATTTGAAAAATAGTATTCCTAGTTCAAACTAGTTGAAAAATAACTAATTATTTAGGTAATAATACTTTTACAATATGAAATATTGATATATTTACTAATGCTAATATAATTTTTTGTACAAAACGTTACAGTTCGTTTTATGTCAATTTATTACCATATTTATGTAGTTTAATAAATCAGAGATACTATTTTTTATTAAACGCGTTTTCTTTGTTCCGAATATTGAACGTCATTGAAAATCACCTGTAGGTCATGGAAAACATATTACTCACTACTGCTAGACGGTTAATTTTTTACAAAAATAAATTCAACACGTTTATGTGAGATAAAAATAAAAAAATTCGCTTGAAATTAGAGGTATGTGTAACAAAATAAACACATGTCGAGATTCCAGATTTCAACCGATGATCAAAATAGCTGAATGGAGAATAATAATCACATTGGGATTTACAATCCAAAACAAAAACAACGTATTTATTAAACGTTGTTATACAGTACTATTTAGGAATGTTCTTTAGTCACATGCAAATTAACACGGTATAGTACGCGCAAAACATATAGTGCAGAAATGTAATGGCATATCCCCTTTAAGTTATGTTGCGGAGCTAGACTCTGAAAGGTGTTAATATTTTACCAATACCACATACACACTACACTCTATCTTGATGCTAACCTACCAACTAAATAGTGCGCGTCGCTTATCGCTGGTGGCCACCTGCTGTGTTCGAGAAAATTCCTATCTCAAAATATACTTATAGTTCAGTAAAATATGGGAAATATAATAAGTTATTTGGAAATTATATTACTAATTCTTGTTAATAAAACGAGATATATGGTAGTGTTAATTGTCTGGTGTTATGTCTAAGATGTATTTAATAATTATAAAATTATTAAATACATTTTAACGATTGTTAGTTGAAATTATAATGTTAAATGAATATATCGTCTATTAGGCATTTTAAATTATAATATTGACTTTACTATGTATTCAAATCAAAGGATAAGCCGAAACTTTAAAGTTCGCACTATAAGGTAATTGTACCAAATTCAGACCCTGCATCAAATTCGGACACTTCCATGTTAATTGCTAGAATAAGATTTCAGTTTATAAAACGACCATTTAGATACATGTCGAGCCATCTATGATCATGTGGTCATAATATATTTCAAATGTCAGGCTAGCCAACCAAACAAATCATTTCTAGCAGCTCGTTGAAACTGACAGGACGTAGACAGGTGTGTTGTGGTATAAGTCTAACGACTTTTCGTTATATTTTCAGGTAAAATTATTATTACATTTTTGTTTCAAAAACATATTTTATTACTGTAGTATGTTTTTATATGATAATTGTACATGATTTTGAAGAAATAATTACTTTTTTATAATACTACCTCGAATTATTAGGGTGTCAGTATTACGGCCAACCGAAATAGCTATTCCTGACTTCGGACACGGGATGTCATAATTACATCCAATGATGTCCGTTTTATGTACATGTAATGTTATCGTTGTTACAGATTGTCCTTAAAGAAAAATTGTAAATATTCATCCGACACACTAATATCCGCATTAGAAGCTATAAAAAATGAAATGGCTATTAAAGCTGTAAGTTGAGAATATAATATTCCGAAAACTACCATTCACTCAAAATTTTATGGAAACTATCCTGTTAAGTGTAAAGCTGGAGCCCCTACAACGTTATCGAAAGAAGAAGACGATACCCTAGCAAAGCGGATAATAGCGGTAGTTAAAGTAGGATTTCCGGTAACCAAGGAACAACTACTTGTGTGCTTTAAAAAAAAGAAAAAACAGATCCCTTTAAAAACAAGGAAAAAACTTGCCTACCTGGCAGACACTAGTATGAAGGCTTTCTGCGACGTCATAAGGAAATCTCTACACGACTGTCTCAAAATTTAGTTCACGCTAGAGCTCAAATCACTGAACGAAGCCTTCGAAACTGGTTTGTAGAAATTGAATCGTATTTTCTTCCCGAAAATTTGATGGAGATTACACAAGATCCTAGACGAACATTTAATGCAGATGAGACTGCTTTTTTCTTATGTTCAAAAGGATCAAAAGCCTTTGCACTCAAAGGAAGTAGAAACGTTTACAACAGTACAGCTAACAATGAGAAGGAATGTTTAACAACTCTAGTTACGGGTAATTGTCTTATTCCAGAACCCTTATTCTCCTATTTTTTTCACATACTTATGTTACTTACCTACTGTTTTTATTTTACAGCAAATGCGGCAGGAGAGTTAGCGCCTCCTATGATGATGTTCCCCTATGAAAGAATTCCACGAAGTGTTGTTGCACTAATACCAAACGGTTGGGGCCTGGGAAAGTCGGAGTCGGGTTGGATGACAGGCGAAAGTTTTTTTGAATATACTTCAAATATTTTGTACCTGAAATATTTTGTACCCATGGATTCTTAAAAATGACATACCATTGCCTGTAATATTTTATGTAGATGGGCACAAGTCGCACTTGACCTTGCATCTTAGCAAGTTTTGTTCAGAAAAAGGTATCATTTTAATTAGTCTGTTCCCTAATTCTACTCATATACTGCAACCTATGGATGTAGGGGTTTCTGAACCTCTCAAAACTGGCTGGAAGAAAGCTGTTTCTAAATTTAGAATAGACACTAATAAACAAAAAATTCGAAATGGAAATTTTGTTCCGTTATTGGATACTGTAATTAAAGACGTCATTACAGATACAATGGTGCAAAATGCCTTTAAAACTTGTGGATTATTTCCATTTGATGCAGATGCAATAGATTATAGTAAGCTGGTAACAGACAATGCAGTGAAGCTCCAAATTCTGGAGAATGTTGAATTCAATACACACAATTTGAATTTCATTGAGAAAGGTACACTTGAGAAATTTAAACAACTTTCTCTTTCCAATGTGAGTGAATGGTCAGGTCTAATACAAGATGACTCTCTATATAATTTATGGAAAATGTTAAAACAGCATGTCGATGAAAAACCTTCAGCAGATAATATACAAAATAGAAAGAACACTAATGAGAACTTGCAAGCTGCAGACAATGTACCAAAAGATTCTTTTGTTTTAGAAGCCGAGTAGCTCGATGAGTATTTGTTCAATACAACTAACGAGAACATTGACATTATCGGATCATTAGCAAACGACACCGAAGGGGAAAGTATTGAAACTAATGAAGAAATATTGATGGAATTGGTAGTAGATAAAGAACAAGAAATAGAAATAGAAAAAGTTAATCAATACAGGTACGAGCGAAAAAGAAATACGACCGGAATCATTAATGGAGGAAGATATGCTACAAGGGAAAGGAATGAAATCAAGTGATAAAGAACTAAATGAAATGAGATTGTAATCAGTAATATAGGATGATACGCTACAAGGAACAGAAATATTAAAGTCAAGCAATAATGAACTAAAAGAAACAAAACGGGAACGGGTAATAGAGGGAGATACGCTACAACCGACAGAAATAATAAAGTCAAGTAATAAAGAACCAAAAGAAATATGAATAATGGAGAAAACAGTCATACAAACGGAAAGGTTGCAAACTACAGAAACAATGATCCAAGAAAGACAGAAAAGGGAAGTTACCAAGACACAAATAAAGTGAAAGTTAATTCAGTAGAAGAAAGTAACAACCACGGCTCGAAAGATGTCGGAGTAAAAGTTAATTTAATAGAAGGAAGTGATAACCAAAGCCCAAAAGAAGTTAGTTCTAGTAAATTTATAGTACCGTCACCGTTTAAAGGTATATTATATTGGCCTGAAAATTCAAAAGAGGGAGCGAAGAAAAAAACCATAGTTAAGATACCTGCTGTTGCTAGTTCAGAACAGTGGAAGGCATTTTATAATGGTAAGAAACGGGCAAAAGAGCAGATAGAACAGGAAAAAGAAAATAGGAAAAAATTGCGCCTGGAAAAGCTAAAAGAAAAATCAGCAAAACCAAAAAACCCAAAAAAACAGAAAATGAATAACGAATCCGAACTAAAAGAGACGAATTTCAATGAAAAAGATCCACAACAAAAGAGTGCCAACGAAAAAATGAATGCTCATGAAGACAAAATTATTGTATACCTAGGGAAAAATTTTAAGAAAGGAGATTATGTTATTGTTAATTACAGTGACCAAAAATTTCCAGGCATAATACTTGAAATAAGTGACGAAGAGGAGGCTTACGTAAGTGCTATGACCCCAAGTGGAAGCAGCTGGAAGTGGCCGTCTAAAAAAGATGTTAACGATATTGAAGAAAAAATTAGCAAGCCTCTACTAATAAACAATAATAAAAGAGGTCTATTCAGGGTACCTGCAATTGAAAAGTTCATAAATATACAATAATTTCAACTTTTTATAACAATTTTTACTCCCATGTCACAATTAGGTTAAGTTTGTGTCCGAAATACCGACACTGTCCGTTTTTTGTATCTGGGGGTGTCATTTTTTAGCACTTTAGTTAGATATCTGTGTCCGAATTAGGATCATGGTTTATACTTTTATATTTCATTTTTTAAGAAAAAATTGATTTTCCTGTATAGTTTTCAGTTCTTAACATAAATAAATAAAATGTTCAAGAAATCAGATTATTTTTTTTCATTTCGGTGTCACAAATACGTACAAAGTTACCAAGAAAGTGAGTAAAGCTATTCCTTAAGATGTCCGAATTTGGTACATTTACCTTATCTGTTACGTGAACTATACATAAGCGATGTGTTAGAAAGAAACAAGTATATACAGTGTATCCACTCTTTTTTTAACGGGGTGTCATCAAATGCGGAATAAGTATCATATTATAATAGTAGTTCTGTGATATTATAGAATTTGTATTTTAATTGGAGAGATGGAACACTAAATGATGCTCGTAGTCTAGTCACAATGTGAAAAGAATAAACATTAAATTATGTACGATGAAATAAAACAATATAGTTTGTTTAAATCTTCATATATTTGAACTAATGAAGGTAAAATATAAAAATGTCTTAATATATACAGTGCTAAATCTATTTACTAAGGTTAACAATGGTATTAAAAGATATTACCTGGAAATTCATTCACTATAAACATTCCTAAGCTATCTTCTAGGTAAAGAGGTTCAATAAAGGAGACTGATTGATATCTATTTGGTCGTTAAGGAGATTACCTGAATATTTATTTTTGTTAATCTCTAGGGCTTCTAATAAATTTAAACTAAAGGATTTACCGACTACATGGAGAATTTCAAAATTTGGGTCGAAAATGTGTTGGTTTTCTAATAAATGATTTGAATAGTTTGAATCTAATTTTTTGTTGTCATAGCTACGTTTGTGTTCCGAAATTCTAGTTTTAAAATTTCTAAAAGTTCTACCGATATAAATTTTATCACAATTGTCATTACCACATTTTAATTTATAAACTCCTGATTTGTTTAATTTTGAAGATTTAGATTTATTATTTTTAATGAATTTGGATAAATTGTGATCAGTTTTAAAGGAAATATTCATGTCTAAAGTTTCTAAAAATGATTTAATTTTTAAGGATGGTGTTCCAAAGTATGTTAAGCTTTTAAATTGTCTATTATTTTTATCTGAAGGGAATACTTGTTCTAAAGTCTGTTTTTTTATCTTTTTATTTATGATATTGTCAATTAAATTTGGATCGTAATTATTATTAACTGCTATTTGTTTCATGATATTTAATTCTTTGGTATAATTATTAATATTTAATGGGACTGTTAAGAGTCTGTGTATCATACTATTGAAAGCTGCTAGTTTATGACTGAATGGGTGGACCGAACTATTATGAATTGTAATATCTGTATTTGATGGTTTATGAAATATAGAAAAATCATGTTTATTATTTATATTTGAAATTGTAAGGTCTAGAAAGTTTATAGACTTATTTTGTTCAAGTTCTACGGTAAATTTGATATTATTGTGAATCGAGTTTATGTAAGTAATGAAGCTCTCTAATTGTCTATTTGTACCGATGAAGCTAGCTAAAATATCGTCCACATATCGGTGCCAGTACATAAATTTTTTACTAAGGGGGTGTTCATGAATTATTTTTTCTATATTATCCATGAATATTTTGATTCAAACACACTTTTAATAGTGTGTTTGAATCAAAATTATTTTCATTTCAATGGAGAGGTTTATAGCAGTAAAGATGGTTTGATTATGGGCAACCCTCTCAGCCCCCTACTAGCAGAAATATTCATGGATAATATAGAAAAAATAATTCTTGAACACCCCCTTAGTAAAAATTTATGTACTGGCACCAATATGTGGACGACATTTTAGGTAGCTTCATCGGTACAAATAGACAATTAGAGAGCTTCATTACTTACATAAACTCGATTCACAATAATATCAAATTTACCGTAGAACTTGAACAAAATAAGTCTATAAACTTTCTAGACCTTACAATTTCAAATATAAATAATAAACATGATTTTTCTATATTTCATAAACCATCACATACAGATATTACAATTCATAATAGTTCGGTCCACCCATTCAGTCATAAACTAGCAGCTTTCAATAGTATGATACACAGACTCTTAACAGTGCCATTAAATATTAATAATTATACCAAAGAATTAAATATCATGAAACAAATAGCAGTTAATAATAATTACGATCCAAATTTAATTGACAATATCATAAATAAAAAGATAAAAAAACAGACTTTAGAACAAGTATTCCCTTCAGATAAAAATAATAGACAATTTAAAAGCTTAACATACTTTGGAACATCATCCTTAAAAATTAAATCATTTTCAGAAACTTTAGACATGAATATTTCCTTTAAAACTGATCACAATTTATCCAAATTCATTAAAAATAATAAATCTGAATCTTCAAAATTAAACAAATCAGGAGTTTATAAATTAAAATGGGTAATGACAATTGTGATAAAATTTATATCGGTAGAACTTTTAGAAATTTTAAAACTAGAATTTCGGAACACAAACGTAGCTATGACAACAAAAAATTAGATTCTAACTATTGAAATCATTTATTAGAAAACCAACACATTTTCGACCCAAATTTTGAAATTCTCCATGTAGTCGGTAAATCCTTTAGTTTAAATTTATTAGAAGCCCTAGAGATTAACAAAAATAAATATTCAGGTAATCTCCTTAACGACCAAATAGATATCAATCAGTCTCCTTTATTGAACCTCTTTACCTAGAAGATAGCTTAGGAATGTTTGTAGTGAATGAATTTCCAGGTAATTTCTTTCAATACCAATGTTAACCTTAGTAAATAGATTTAGCACTGTATATATTAAGACATTTTTATATTTTACCTTCATTCGTTTTGACAAAGCTACTGTGTTAGTGAAACGCGTCAACAAGTTTAAATTGAACATTAGTTCAAATAAATGAAGATTTAAACAAACTATATTGTTTTATTTCATCGTTCAGTATGGATCTTCATCAAGTAAAAGCCTCATCTATTCAATTATTAAATTATGTCTTGTTCGCAATAATTTAAATATTGTATTTCTTCAATTTAGGTAGCAAATGGAAGCAAATGAATAATTAAAACTGTTCCACGCATTTATTGATAAAAAATACTGTGTAAAGTTAGCAAAATTAAGCACCCAAGATGGATGCATGTGATTTGTTTGTATCATTAGGGCACTGAAAGTCTCGAGGCATACGTCGTTCATTGCGTCCAAAATATTAGCGACATTCGAACAATAGTTCCCTTGGCAATTTATACAAATCACTGAGCAATACATGATTATGCTCACATTCACTTCCCTTTACCTCGACCTCTTCTTATGCTGAAAACAGATTCTGGAGGACAATGGCTACAAGTATAGCGAGTCCGTGAATACGCGTTGCGACACTAGCTCGGATTTCTCTCGGTAAAGTAAGCCATAAGTCCGAAGACCAAAGTTGTTCGTAATTAAAAGATCTACAATTTTGATAATCGCCAAAATTTCATAGAAGTGAACGGTTGAGGATGAAATGGAGAAAAATGGGGAGAAAGAACAAGGAAAATTTTCGCTTTCGGAAATAATAACTTGAAAAAGTGTTATATTAAAAAAGTTTCGGACAAAAAAAGTCAGTAAATTTAATTTAGAAGAAAAAAGGTAGCTACAATTTTTAGCCTAACACTAACCGTTATCAAGATATATAATTAAACGCGTTTTCAGCGATAGAGACATTCGGAGGACCCTGCAAATTGAAATTTATGCTCAGAATACCCCCGCCTATTGATCCCAAACTACATAATTTAATGTTTATTTAACCTATTTTGAACGACAATTTGACTGGACTAATGTTTAACACATTGTCGGTTAACAGGATATCATAAACATGTTTGTCAAATAAGTCAACTCTAATTATTATTTGTTGTAAGTAGGAGAGTTAGATGCCACGTTTCGTTTCCTTTGCACCTACCCATTTGTTTTAACAGAGAATAGTTATAAGAAAATTTTAGTTATGCTAGTTCGGGAGGTTGTAACAAAATAGTTAATCAGATGTAGTTGTTGAAAAAAAGATTGTACTGTATTGTACTGTTGGTAATTGCTTTAGTCGTTTCAGCATGAAAATAATTAAAAACAACTTTTTTTGAAATTCGGCAACGTGGAAAGAGATCGTCGAAGTCAGTCAGTGCTAATTACATATTTTAGAGAAGAAAATACTTTTTAAAAAAAATGTATTTATTTATTTACAAAATTTATTACAATTTGAGACCTAGCTGTACAATTAATTAGAGAAAATTTTTTTTTGATTATCCTTGTATAATATGCGGAATAACCAACGTTACTTAAGATTGATAAAAGACACGTTGAAGTCGATAGTGGTACCTACAATTCTATAAAAAAATCTTTCAAATCGGACTAAAAATAAAATAGTTATCAAGCCTAAAACTTAATCAATATTTTGAAATGACCTTTTTTGTGCACATGAGTGTAGTTACATTGTCGGTGACATTAAATGTAGATGCAATTTTTGCCTGTTGGTCTGAAAGTTTGTTGCCAATGTGGGAAGGTAACTAAATTATAGTAACTGCTATATTTTGGAATGTGATTGGACAATAGGATGTTCGGTAATTATATTTTGGACGGATAAAACTGAAGCACATATGGTGGGGTGAGGAGATGAAATTGATGGCCTGGAATATGCTAAACAGTTCGTCTATGTGAACGCTACAAGTTGATAGGATTAGGGAAGATTTTATAGAAGTTCGTGACGTTGTAACAGCGTAGCCTACTCCCGTTTCATTTTTGGATGTATCAGTGTATAAAACTATCATAGTTACTATTAGTTATTATTAAATTAGAGGTATTTTTTATTAATTGTTTGGGAGTTGTGTATTTGTCGAAACTCATAAGGGATGTGTTAAATTTAGGAAGATTGATAGTCAATAGCGGAGTAGAGGGAATAGGATTTGTTTGTGAGAGGTTAATTTCGTCTAGTAGCTGTGATAACATCAATGGGACTGGTTTAATTATTGGTATGGTTGAGGAGTTGTGCGAATTGTTAGAAGTTGATATAAATAGTGGGTAGACAGGATTGAAGGGGTTAGACGATACGGAGGCAGCATAAGAATGCAGAAGTTGCTGCCGTCTGGTCCAAAGTGGGGGCCCATTAGCTTGGCATTAAAAGACGTCTCACAGATGAACCCTATTGATTTTCAGCTCACCAGAGCCAGTACAACGGGTGCTAAGGTACCTGAAGTACCACAGTTTTACTCATTTTGTAGAAATTTTGGTTTGTTATCACGATATAGCTTCTGAAGTGTATACAAGTGACCAATTTTATGATTTTTTTGAGAAATTTCTGTTTGTTGGCACGATACAGCCTTCGGAGTGTATACAAGTGACCAATTTTATGATTGGATATTATGCAGGGCGTCTCACAAATGAACTCTATTGATTATCAGCTTACCAGAGCCACTACAACGGCTCCTATAAATCCAGATAAACTTCATATTTGGTCAGCCTCCGAATCTTTAAATCGATTATTTATAAATTGAAGTATAACGTGATGTGGTTAAAAAACCACCCTAATGAATGCTCCCATGAAAGCATAATCAGTTTTAATAGTTATCAGATTAATATATAATAACCGAAAGATGTTTTCATGAGAATATTTAAAGAACTATTTACAGTTTTAGCACGTTATATTATTTTCTTCAGATGCATCTACGAGTAGTACCTACAGCTATTTTAAATAATGATAAAGACTGTTATTTGTATTATACACTATATTGCATTATCGGTAAACGGGAAATGGATAAATAAATATAATTGAAGACGTTTCATTGCGTCTTATCAGGATTTGCAGTTTGGCTATGTGCCCAATAACTTCAAATTTAGTTACATTGTTACTCCGATAATATTCATTCGAAAATAATTAACGCTCATCACTTTTGTCTTTATATATAGATTTTTTTTGTTTATGTCTGATACATTAAATACCGGCGTTTAAAGTTTCTACGTTTGCAACAAGGAGAACGATTTCACGGGCTTAGCGGATGTTTACTTGTGTTTTCGTACTCTATTTTTATTTTTTTCGTCTTGTATAATGATGGAAATATTTTGTTGAATTGAAACAGATAAGGGACGTTGAAAATATATTTATTTGATGTGTCGTCGCTTTTTAAATAAATGCAATAGAAACGCAATTTTTCACTAATACTAATGAAATTGGAGTAACGATATCGATCACTCAAAAATGTACTTATTCCCATTTAACGTGATTGCCGATTCGTCTAGAAATATGCAACAAATGAATAAGTAAACAATTGTGTATACAAAGGACTCCAGTAACTGTTTTTTGAACTGTATATTTGGCACAGCTACAGGGAACCATGGAGGAATGTACACCGGTTATGATGGATCCAAGGAAACACGACGAAGAGGTTGGCAAAGGAGTACTAATTGGAAAAGGATTGTTTACGTCGGCGTAGGAGATCCCAGTATGAGTGATAAACGGGAAGGATTACCGAATTACCATCAAGAAGGAAACCAAGATTAGATCCTGCGTGCCAGTGACGTCTATAGTTTGCCAAACAACGGCAACTGACAATTCCAATGCCAGATTCGAACAGATATTATCATTAGCTGCTGGTCAATCCTTAAATCAAGTTGAGAAAAGGAAAATGAGAGGATTTCCCTTGCAGTATCGAGACCTATTTGTACCAAAAGGAGGACAGACTGGTAGAACATCAGCCGTCAAACACAAAATCGATACTGGTAATGCCAAGCCAATTAGGCAATCAGCGCGAAGACTACGACGAGCGAAGAGAGGGGAAGCTGAAAAAATAATTCCAGAGAAGGCAGAAGAAAGGGTAATAGAACCATCCACCAGTCCATAGGTGTCTTCAGTGGTGCTCGTCAAGAAAAAGGATGGAACTGCGAGATTCTGCGTGGACTATCGCCAACTAAACAACGTGACGAAAAAAGACAGCTATCTTTTGCCTCCAATCGACGATACGCTAGTTACTGTGGCCGACAGCAAACTGTTTTCCACCTTGGACCTGAAGTCTGGTTATTGGCAAGTAGAAATGGACCCAGAAGACTGATTTTACCACCGGATCTGGATTATGGCAATTCAACGTCATGCCGTTCGTGCTCTGTAATGCGCCCGCGTCATTTGAAAGACTCATGGAAAATGTCTTGAGGGGGTTGTCTTGCAAGACATGCCTGGTCTATTTGGACGACATTGTAGTACTGGGGAAGACATTTGACAAACACCTGAAGAATTTGGAAGATGTATTTAAACGACTCCAAGCTGCCCAGCTCATGTTAAACCCGAAGAAATGTCAGCTATTTCAAAACCGAGTCAACTATCTAGGTCATATAGTGAGTAATGAAGGAGTGGCGGTTGATCCAGAGAAAATTGCTTCCTTCAGCAATGGTCGCAACCAACCGACAAACGTCAAATTAGGAGCTTCCTTGGACTTGCACATACTGTAGAAGATTTATCAGGAAGTTTGGAGATATTGCCAAGCCCATTACTCGACTCACTGAAGAAAACAAGAGACTGTTAAACGGCTTTTCAAACCTTGAAGAGGCATTTAACCACGGCGCCAATATTATGATATCCATTAGCAGAGGGAGCATTTCTTCATGACTCTGACACAAGCAACGTAGGAATTGGAGGAGTGCTCTCACAGATCCAAGGAAGACAAGAAAGAGTGCTAGGATATGTCAGTAAAGTCCTCTCCAAACCAGAACGAAACTACTGCGTCACAAGAAGAGAGTAAGGTTGGAGACTTTTGCAATGTTTCCTTTAATTATAACAAATAATAATTTGTAGCCTGAAGATGGCCCGTATGTAGGCCGAAACTAGTAGCTGCACCGTTGTCAACTATTGAAAATGCTGTGACATTGACTTTGAGTTTTATTCAGAAATTCAGAAAAATTGTTGTCAGTCACATTTGACTCATGGATGATATTTTCCTTTTAAAAACAAGATTTGTTCACGCTCCCGGAAGAGTACTCACTGGCAGTAACAAACACGTATGAGGGTTAGCAACCGTCTTTCGAAAGAAGTTTGGACAATTAGATAAACTTAAGATCAGATGCCAGTCCTTGGCAAAACACTGAGACTCAAACATAATTCGTGGTATGTCTTCTACCTGGTAACTAGAAATGAATTCCAGATCGATCCACCTACCGGGATGTGTGGGAAGCGATACGAAGCCTTCGAGATCATGTGCTGGAATCCCACGTGGAGAAACTAGCAATGCCCAGGAACATGGTAGAGATTATCTTTCAAGATACCGGTGTCCACATATTAATTTGCAGCTATACCCCTCGTTATCGGTACCCGTTGAAGACGGTGCCCTGTTATTTCCATACGACTGGAAAATGCAGACATGGGTCCAGTTCACTGACCTATAAACAACAAATGGAAGGATAATGCAATTTGTCAGTATTACGCTAAATTGAATTCGCGCATACCACGTGATCTCTTGGAAAAATTGGATCCGGAGCATGCGCAGTCAATCTACCGTACAGGACCGGCCTTGCAAATAAATAATACTATTGAACTGGTACAGTACATACTTATGTTTTATTTAAATAAACTGAGAAAGTCTTATTTGTAAGGACTGAATTAAAATTATAAACTTGTTTATATAAAAATAACATAAAATAATTACAGAATGAATTTAGACAGATTGTGATTTATATTTTATCAACACTTTTTGTGGAAAAATTGTAATTGTTATATTCTTGATATACCTACATAATCAGAGATTAGTAACCTTTTATACATCATAATTGAGTGGGTATATTTAACTCTACTTATACAGAAATGTTCATTTCTATTTTATAAATGAACATTTGGTCAGACAGAACAGTTCAAAAGTGATAAATGTTACTTTTTTACCAATTTTTTCTGTATACATATAAGTTAATGTTGAATGATACACACTTTTTTCAAAATGAAATATTTATTCAGCAGCAATTCATTCCTGATGATAAATACATTTTACAAAAATAGAAAAAAAATAGATATATAGGTACAATTATTGATTAGAAAACAATATTATTTTGCTCAGTTTTTTCCGAATCAAGGTGCCACTGATACTTTCGGTTTGTTTTTTAGCTAAGTAGAAAAACCTAATTCGAAAATAAATTTCCATGGTAGTTTTTATAATTTTTAGTCTATGACTTTCCAAAACAGACTGTTCAAACATGTGGTCATCTAGAACATCAAATAATTTGTGATTATTCAATAATTGTTTCACAGACTCATTTACAACTACTTTTAAAAAGTTTGCTTCTTTTGGAACTCTATTATCATTTGTTATCATGATATGCCTTATTTTTCGTTCACAAAAAATACAAATTTTTTTAATATCAGCTGATGGCTTTACAAGAACACCCCTATTTTTCCTAATCAATAATTTGAAATGATCTCCATCAGTGGAGCTATGATTCAAAGTTTCAATGTGCTTCAAACATTCGAAACATTTGATTATTTTTTTCAGTTTTACCACTACAAAACCACTTATATATGTAACCACATTTTCAGTTAACATAGTAATTGATGATAAAAACTGAACGACGTACATATTCTATATTGCCTTCTGTTATATCAATGTCAGAAATATCTAAATTATATTTTTTTATCAGTGCTATATCATCAATTGTTGTTCCTGATATCTTATGCAAATCAGACGATGTTGTGGTCAGTATATTGACTTCATTGTCAATTATGCAATTTCCTTGGATATCTTTTATATCATGGTTCAGAGCCAGTCTTTTGTAGGTGAAGTAGAACTGGTGTGCAGTGGGGTTATTATTCAAGCCATTTTCGGACCTAAAATATAAACTTATTTTTATAAAATTGAAGAATCTGTATAATTAGATGAATTACATTCACATGAATAATAATTCTGAATTGACTGTGTATCAGCTACGTTAAATTAATATCTATTAATTATTTTAATATTCCAAGTAACTTTCATGGATTTCAATAAAATGAATGTGACATTTTTTCTATCAATCAAATTACCTTACACAGCAGAAGAACAACTCGATATGATCCTGGCTGAATTTGTATGTCATGATGTACTTCAATGGGGAGTTTTCAACATTAACAAAATCCTTTAAAAGTTTTGATTTTAGTTTCATATACATGATTTCCATCCAGAGTTTTTAATGTTTTTATGTATTCAATTGTTTGGGAAACATCAATATCCAATAATTTTTATTGGCTCTTCTAAGAGGTGCTTTATTTCCTCGGCCCATAGGGTTCCTTGAATTGCACAAATCAAAGGCTCTATCAAACAGTCTGATGAATTGAATAGTCCCATCTACTTCTTGGAAATCTGGATGGTTGATATCACATTTTAGAAATTCCAATGCGTCTGCTACACTATTGCTAAGTGTTTGAGTAGCAAGATTCACCTGAAAATAAAATAGTGATTGGTATCCTCGATTACACAAAAAAAAACAAGCAAATCAACTCACTTTCATTTTCTGTTGGTACCAATTAATATGTGACTGTCTCAATTTATTTCCCAGCCTACAAAACTCCTTTTCATGAATACTATGAAGCTTCTCAATCAGGTTGAAATCTACTTGGCCCAATTATTCCTCACCAACTTTATCATGTGACAAGCATCAAATATTATGTATATTTTGCTTCCATCAACAGGGTGATGAAAATATGGCTGCAAATTATGAATATTTGTTACTTCAGCTCCCAATTCTATAGCCATTGTGGAATGGGCACTTTGCCCATCACATGTAACAGAAGTTATTCTCACTCCAACGCTACATAATCGTGTCAAAGACTCTCTGACAATATTGGCTTTCTCTGCTCCAGTTAAGCTATGGACTAGAAAGTAACCAATGGGAAGTTTCCAATGACCATTGACTCCAACAACCATTAACACAAGTGCTTGGGTGGCACATTCTAATTCATCATCCTGATCTCCTGTGCCAACATCTTCATACCCCCAAGTTCTATTGGCAATGACATCCACTTGCTTCTTGATGGCCATCTCATCAAGCATCAGGGAACAAATTGTCTCCAAATCCCTGTTTTCATTTTTTTCAACAATTTTCTTCGGGGACATGAAACAACAATAAGAAAAACCAGTGCCACATTCAACATTTCTTATCCATGATCTGATTGTACTTGGAGCAGGCAGTGCTAAACTGAAAGTACGTCTCACATAATTATATGCCTTGCTAGAATAAAATTGAAGAGTCATTGCAAAACTCCTCATTTCCTCTGGGTATTTTTCTCTACCCTGCTTCTTCCCTCTATTTGATTTGTTCATATTAGAAATACATCTCCTCATCAAAGCCAGAGGAGTCCCAGAATAGGAATTGTCTAGAACAGCTAAAGCTTCTGGTGACATACGATTTTTCTTTATCAAATCCCAAACAATCTGTTTTAAATTGGTAACTTTTCGGAATAATCTACCAACTCTTTCCTTGGTAGTCTTCAATTTCTTTGAAATGAAAGAAAAAGGGTGGAAGAGTTTTGATTACAATGAAAATACTGTGAAATGAAATTTAATAAAATTGAAATTTATGTTATTTCTAAATGTTTACTACTAATTATTTCAAGTTACTTATTCGGACAAATGGGGATCTGAAACATTACATTATCAATGACCCTCAAACAACAAAATATTGAGTATGCACCAACCTAGGTGCATGTGTGTTCAAAATCATGAGTGGTTTCCTAGGACCAAGCTTCTTGCTAGGTATGGCACTTGATTTCAAACATAGTTTTCCTTTGACATAATGAAAGCTGTCTTCTGAAAAATGCTCACTGCATATCCTATTACTAGGATGGAGTTTTTCCAGAGTAGGTTCTCTTCCAATGGCTCTCATCCATGGCCTATAGCGCTTAGAAGTTAAGCTGTAATTATAAATGGGTTGGAATAATTTTGTATGATGTAAAAATAATTCATTCAAACAATGATTCATAATTAAAAATATATCGTACCAGAAATAATCCACTCCATCAATGTCTCCTTGGTTCTTATAAAACATCACCATGCAGTTGTTCCCCATTATGGAAAAAACTGATGAAAAAAGTCTCAAATAGTTCAGTAACGCTGATGACTGTTGGTAATGAAACACAGTTCACACACAGTAGTAAAACGATAATGGCAAAACGAAAAACAAACACAAATTTTAATAACGTTGTTTATAATCTAACGATTCAAACGTACGAGAACGACTAAATATGAAAATGGCTGTGCCAGCTCTGGTAAAATCTGCAATTAGAATTAACATACGTATCAACAGCACACCAGATAATTGATTTCAGACATCCACTGTGACCTGTGACGTAGAATACATAATGCGCATGAGCCGTATCCAATTTTCAACACTCTCATAGTGGCCGTAAAAATTCATCGAGCATTCTAATGTATTGTCATTCCATTTGTTGTTTATAGGTCAGTGGTCCAGTTGCCGATTTAAACATCCAGTTCCGGCTACACAGAAGTTCCGGGAGGTACTTCCTTTTAAGAGGGGGGGGGGGTAATGTTACGAAATAGCATACTGGTGTAGTCCCTGAATCAAACTCTGCCTAAGCCATATATGAAAGTTGAAATTTTGGCGAATGCGCAGGGATTTCGTCGAACTGTTTATTATTATTATTGCGACTATTCTTATATAGATATTTCCAGTCTTATCTAGACACTTCCAGGGAGACGATTGTTTTTGTGTGAGCCGCAATCTAGAATTATCCATAAAAAAGGGCACTTAATACATAAAGACTAAAGACTTACGACCAGCGGCAGAAGTTTAGTTTATAATTTGATCCCGTGAGATAAACAGTCTACAAGTAAATAGTACTAAAGTATTTATATAAATTAGTGTAAGTGAATATACTGTGTATCTAGTATAAATTAGTTAATAGTTTATAGTGAGTAAATAAATTAAGTGAATAGACATACTGTGTTTATAAATTTATCCCACTCGTCGTAATAAAAACTTTTAAATAAGAAAAACATTACAGTATCTTCTTATTTTATAAATTTTATCCTAGGCCTCCTTGATGTATTTTTACTGTTTATTTTTCATCATACTATTCTTGCTGACATCGTTTTTGTTTTGAGTTGCTCACCTTGTAAATATTGAGTTCAGTTTATATTGTCGGCATTCCATGAATTAGTAACTACTTCGTCTCAAATATTTTTTCTTTATGATCAGGTCTGATTAACTTTGTAAGTATTTTCTAAAATAACGCACTATACATTCAGTAACTAGAATTCCTACTTTCATATTTATTTCGACGTTATTTTTGTGGTTTACAAATAAATATCAAACAAACTTTGTTTATATATTAAAACAAAATTAATGCTATCTAAAACATGCACATTTTTAAGTACAACACTGTATTCGCAACTTACTGTATAATAAGCGAATCTTACACCAGCATAAATATAGGCAACCAATATTACAATGAGACGCGTAGTGAATTGTATACCGATTAGTATATGTTATGTATTCATTCGTTTCATTATTCGTTGGTTAAAAAAAAACCAGTGACTCATCTCATTGGTTAGTCACAATACATTATCCAGATAAAAATATTAATGATTGATATAGAATAATAATGTTTTGATTAGAGGAAATTTAATTGGACAACAACCGTCAACCGTGAATATTTAGGTAATATTGTGCAACAAAAAAGTCTATTTACTATGAATACATTATAAGCTTAAAGATGTGTTTGTTCTCTTAAACCAGAATAGTGAAAAACGTTTCTGCAATGAAAAAAATCTTTAAAATTTGTTAATTATACTATTGAAACAAGGTGTAACTAATTAATTGTGAAAAATAACATATAATTAGTAACGTAATCATGTGATGAAAACATAAAAAGTTAACAATCTTTTGTTGTCATTTTAATAGTTTTTTCTTAAAAAAAGAATACAATGTATATATAAATATATAAATAAATTTTACAGAAAAAACCAAATAAGACATTGGTTCACAATGAATATATACAATTTAAAAACTAATTTAAAAAAATATAAAAAAATAATATATACTACTGACACAAATTCTGAACGTTTTCTGCACACTAAAAAATTATGAAGCATCATTAAATGTGTGCCTTCGATTCAAATGGATAGTTTATGTTGCAAAGCAAATGAACCTCCTCTCGGCTTGAGAAAACAACAGTTCTTCCAGTTATACTCCTCAAGGCACAGTTATACATAACAGAAATACAAAACTTGATACTCTTAATATAGTTCAACCGGCCAGTTATGGTCTAACCTTATGTCATTCTAACCTAAAAGACAGGACACACATGACTCATTTCACCACTACCTGGAATAAAAACGTGTCAATACCAAACATAAAGTTGAGCAAATATTTCAAATACGACTTCTCTAACCACATCCTAATACAGCACTTTTTAGATCTCATGCATACCTCCAAATTCATTGCACTATACACTAAAGTTTCTTATTCACTCCTTTCCCTATCTGCACCATCAAAATGCTGCTTTCAATATTTTGGGATGACATCTTGTACATCACATGTGACCGGTAAATTGGGGCAAATTAGAAGGTGTGATTTAGTCACAATCACATTTGTCAGATTCTTGTATATCTTGTTTTTTCATGTTCGCAGCCAATTCAAAGATTTTGTTGCAAAAGTAGTTATGCTGAAAATGCAATGTCGTATCTGGGCTATTGTACACTTTTTTTTCCAAAGATCAATTCTTCTATATGCAGGACTCTAGACTGGTGATGCATATTCTGCTGCTGAGGAATAGAGTGCCAACAATGAAGTGCGCTCCCATCCTTGTTAACTTCCGAATTCTATTATTTCTAGGTGAAACATCCTTCTTTGTATACAGACAATCTTGTTCGCTGGACAAAGTACGATCGATTTTGACACCAAGGTATTTAGGAATGAAACATTGTTCAATCTGCTGTCCTTCCCACATAATATTCTGCCTCTCGATTCTTAAGATAAAAAGCACCCACTTGGGGGTTAGGTCGAAGATAATGGTTTTTCAAAGAGCATTTTTAAGAATGTTGAAATAATAGTTTCAATCTGCTCAAAATATCAGTTTGAAATCCTACAGCCAAATAATCGGCATATCTATCTAAATTAACGAGTATCACTGGAAAGAATAGCATCAACGGATCATGCCGGATTAAGGCCAGATCAATTCTGTTGAGTCCTTATTCTCGCCTAATATATTGAAGACGGTTTCGAGAAAAATCTTCTTTGGGATAGCGCAAATAGACATTTGTTTAGGATATTATACAACTAATTATGAAAACACTAGACTGTACTTTGACGCGAACCGATTCTTTAAAAAACAACGCCCTAGTTTGTTCAGTTTATTTATCTCTTAAATTCAACAAACAGTTTCTTCAACCATACTTCCAACATTCCTCACATAAGGAAACTATTTGACTCCGAGCTTTCAAGTCCATAACTTCCAATACCAGAAACGTTTCAATATGCACTGACTCCTAACTCTCGCATTGATCAAATCCATCTAAAATATATATATACAGCTGTCACCCCCTTGTCGAAGTGATACATGCAGTGTTGCCAACGACACGGTAATTGCCGTGTTTTCACGGCTTTTTCAACAAAACCTACGGCTTTGATGTACTGCCGTGCAATATATACAGGGCTTTTTAGTTTAAAAATTTATTTTTGTAAATAAAAATATTCCTGTAAAAAACTAATACTGAATTAAAAACGTCAAAGCGAAAATTTTGTTTATCAACAATTAGATTTAAATCTAGAACCGACCATTTTTTCGCCGCCTTTCCGCAGACAGTTGGCAATAAAACCACATCTTAAGAAACATCACTAGGTGTTTCCCCCGGCCGAGAAATATTGTCTCTGTCTATCTAGATTTAAAGTAAATACTTTTTACTTCTAGTTTTAATTAATGCAGTTTAAGCGGTTGTTATTTATTCAATATTGTAGTTATATGTAGTTTTTTAGTTAAGTATTTATACAGTATTTTCGAAGAAACAATTCGGATGGTAAGTTATATAGAAATAAGTCCAGTTACAGTTATTCATTATTATTATTGAATATATTTTTTTTAATAGGGGACGAAATTAACGTTCATACTCCCCCAAAAAAGAGCCGTCATGTAAAACCAAAGTTTAATAACTCCTGGCTAGCCCGTGAAGACTTTAAAGCGTGGCTAACACCTGTGGATAGTAATCCATACAATGCCTTCTGTGAATGTTGCAATACTTCTTTGGTTGCAGAAATATCTACAATTAAAAGGCATGCAGAAGGAATTAAGCATAAAAATAAAATTAAAAATCTTCCGTGTTCTTCTGGGATGGTTCAGCCTAAATTGAGAAATTTTTTTGTTAAAGATAACCGGTTCGAAGACCAAGTTAAGGAACTTGAAATTAGCCTGTGTGGTTTTATTGCAGAACATAGCATCCCTTATAGGGCTGTGGATCACCTATCAAAACTGTTAAAAAATAAGATACCAGATTCAAAGCTGGTAAAAAATTTAAATTTAGGTAGAACCAAAGCGCGCGGAAATATTACAAATGTTATTGGCGCAACCCATAAAGATGAATTGTCTGAAAAGCTGAAAAAATCTAAATTCAGTGTATTGGTAGATGAATCCACTGACATCGCTACTGTGAAACAAATGTGCGTTGTAGTTAGATTCTTTAATTCTGAACGACTAAAGATAAAAACATTCTTTTGGGAATTGGTACCAGTTCAAAATAGTACTGCGGAAAGTATATTCAATGCTATTATACAAACCTTTACAGAAAAAAATGTATCCCTTACAAATATAATTGGTTTCGGCTCCGATGGATGCAACGTAATGATGGGGAGAAATAAATCGGTTTCTTTAAGATTTATGGAACAATGCCCTGGAATAAAAGTTGTTAAGTGCATATGTCATTCATTGCATATATGCGCTAGTGAAGCCTGTGAGGTTTTATCAAGATCAATTGAAGACCTTGCCAGGGATATTTACGCTTTTTTCAAGGTATCTATTTACCATCTTTTTGTATTAGAAGCTTAACATAAATTCGTTTTAGCATAGCAGTAAGAGACAAAGTGACTTTAAACAGTTTCAAGAATACTGATGTCCATAAAATATTGTATCCCAGCCAGACCCAATGGCTATCAATAGCTGCAGTGGTAAAAAGAATTTTGGAGCAGTGGTATGCACTTTTTTATTGTTCTTTACTGAGAAGAAGCTAGTCGAAAGGTTACACAGTGTTGAAAAAGTTTATGAACCTCTTTCTGATCCACATGCAAAACTATACTTCCTATTTCTTGACTTTGTCTTACCAAAAGTAACAAAAATGAATGAATATTTTCAATCTGATAAAGTCATAATAGCCGACATTTATAGTAAAATTGAATATACATATAAGGAACTTTTGTACTGTTTTCTGAAAAAATCATATGTAGATCACAATGAAATATGGAATGATCCCCAAAATGAAAATGAATATCTTGAATTAAGCTTTTTGTATTTGGGTGTTAATGTATTAAATGAGCTAAATTCAGAAAAAATAAGTAATCGCCCAGATTTGAAACAATTTTTTTTGAAAACATCGCAAGAATTCTTGTCAAAACTTTGTTCCCAACTAAAGCTTAGATTTGATTTTAGGGATAATTTTTTACAAAAACTAAGCTGTTTTAAACCTAAAAACGTAAGATCTGAGAAATCATTATTTTCACTGGTGGAATATTTTCAGGAATTTAAAAGATGTGCAGAGGAGAAAAAGTTTCAGGAATTCATATGTATTTAGGGAAAATGAAATTGATATTAGCGATGACTAAAATGTTCAATTTTAAATCGGACATGGGAGAATTTATTTAATATCGCGCTGTTTGTTTTAAACATTGTATCTTTGTCACATTCAAATGCATCATGCGAAAGGATTTTTACACAAGTTAATTTAATAAAAAGCAAACAGAGGAATTTGTTGATTACAAAAACTATTAATGGAAATTTGTTAGCCAAACAAGAATTAGGAAAAATTTTCAATTCTTGTACTGAATTTAAACCCAATAAAAGCATGATAAAAAAATGACAATAAATGGAATATATAATAAAAACGAACCGGGTAATAGCATCAGAGAAGAAGATGATGAATTTCATCTGTCAGATTGATGAATAAGTTTTAAGTTTTATTATGTTCTATATCAAATAAATATTTTATAACCACATTTTCGACTTATATTTAAAACCCAGGAAAACATTATTATTCCTAGCATTTTACCGCTTAAACTTTTGACACGGCCGTAGCTTATAAAAACACGGCTTTTTTAAATTATCTTCACGGCTTTCATTTGGTACAGGTTGGCAACACTGGATACATGACACTGACATATATTGGCATTATCATAAACGGCATGGCAGATTGGGCACAAAAGGAAATGTCAACAGCCAATCTTCATGTGGAGAGTGCTCAAATGTGTGATGAATTTATATATCTCTTTAAACTTATTCGTCATGGCAGAAACACGTTTAGGATCACCGTGAAATTATGTAAGACCTGCCAATCAGTCAATTTATCTTTTTAACTTCATTGGTCTCTGTGTCGAGACACACATTTACTTCAATAAAATATCTCTAGCGATTTTCTTTCTCTGCCTCCTTGTAACATAATTGTTACTCTAATGCAAATTTTAAATGCTATAAACGGTATCGTTATCGACTGCGATATTAGGCAACTGACAAAGTGAAGATTAATATATTAAAAATGATATTAAAATAAATTGTTAACGAGATAACTAAAAACACTAAATCAAGTGGGGTATATCGAGTAACGTTTTGTAATAATTGACAGTAATCGCAGTGAACATAATCAGCATCGCCTGAATATCGCGATTGAATATTTACACCATTATTTACAATAGACCGCAGGCAATTTTAAAAGTTGTGTCGAGTTATACACACCGCGTACCACGTGCTTCTCGTAATTATAGACTAAAGTCAAGGATTTTTAGTTTTAGACAAATATACATATCAATCAGTAAGAGAAATACAGCGCTTTCTATGTAAATCCATTTATGTCAGTAATTCTACATAACTGTGAGGGTTTTTTGACGGTTCGTGAATTTAATTTTGTAGTGTGTGTTGTGAAAGTGGCATTTTAATCTTTTAAAGAAACATAAACCACTCTGAAAGATGGTAAGTTCTGTCAATACAGACATTTCCAAGTATCAAATCATGCGCGGACACACACCCTTGTTTTGTATAATTTTATTCAAATCTCGAAGTATATCTAATTGTCTACCAATCAGGGGCAAAATTTAAAACATTCGTATGGGCCCTAATGAAAAATAAGTGTAAGACATTCGTATCGACTATGTAGTACCGCTTATCCTTATATAGGTTAATTCCTTACGTCATAACATAAACATCACACATAATTTTAATTCACTTTACAGAGTCAATATAAGTGGGAAAACCCAAATAGGTAACTTAATGTTTTGAGTATCTATTTATTTGTGAAGTAGTGCCGTTCTTGTTAATATACAGGTTTCTATTGTTTCCATTGTATACAGTATATATTACTATCTATTTTAAAACATCTTCTAGAGTGTAGCCCAAAAAGCGAAATCACGTCTTAAACAGCGACCTTGATAATATAGGCGTTGCCAATTGATTTTCGCTAATTGTACAAAAATGAATACAATGTTAGTCGAATCTATCATTTATATTCCGCAATCGCTTTGTTTAATCAGTAAACAAAGTATACGAGGTGCTTCAAAAGAAAAAAAATAAACGATACTACCAAAAATTACATTTTTTGAAAAAAATTATAAGCGAATGAATATGTTGCAGCAAAAACTTGAATCTATATCGGGGAAAATTATTTATAATAATCTTGAATAAATTAAAGAGATGACATTTTTTTATTGAAATTTATGTGTCAGTTTCAGAGGCTATTGACATAGTTACAATATAAATATGTATTATAGAGTAAATTATTGGAGAAAATAAATAAATCGTTACATTGTTGACTTATCCAGAACTGATTACATTTTGGTACTGAAATTAATGTCTTTTAAGTACTTGAGAACATTGTATTTTTGTTACGGAGAATTCTGAATTTCTGGTAGGGTGTTTAAAATATCGTAATTGTCTTAGTTTTTCTGAATATTGTTGGCAATCAATGATGAGATGTTTGACAGAAAGAATGGTGTTGCAATGATATCGCAGTCTTCTAATCAATATTTTATCTCTTCTTGGTAACTAGAGGAGGTAGAACTGCCTGACGGATTGATGGGCCTCGCATAATTTCGAAAGGATTTTGTTCCAGTGCTCTTGCCATAAGGAGTATATGCTATTTTAAAAGAAAGTTTTGGTACAGCTGAGGAAGATTGGATATTTATTCATCTTTTGCTGTACGCTCTGCCAATTCGTGTACGCACATAAACAAAACCATCTGTATTGTTGTTAACCAAGTTATTGAAACTGTTCAAATTGATACAGTTAACAGTTGAAGGGGCATCCTAAACCTGTATACCACATTATAGTCAAAACGTAAATAAACATTCTGAAATTACCCATTTTAGCTTTTGGGTCGGTGCGTAAAATTACCCATCCATGTGGGCAATTTTGCGCGGGGTACCGGGAAGTTTTGCGAAAATTGAAAAACTTGACAGCTTTGATTTTTTATTGAGAAAAGAGAACATTATGATTCAAACTATTTATTTCTTGCATATGTTACATTCATATTGCTTATAATCTTCTCTCGCAGTGCAATCGGCATGCGCCCAATCCAAACAAGACACACATTGATACCACAGCTCTCTATCTTTCCCGAAGTCGCCACAAACTAGGCAAATGTTATCTGTGCTAGTAGAATCAACATCGTCCAGTTCATCATCATCACATATATTTTTTCGTCATATTCCGATTCCTCCGTTTCACTATCTTGAAATTTAATCTTTCTAACATGAAGTAATTTTTTTCTTTTCTGCGAAACATTCTCTTTTCCTTTTGGTTTCCTTATCTTTTTATCGACAGCAACTGCCTTCTTCTTGTTTCTCTCTTCTCTCTTCAAGTCAGATTCTTCAAAAATTTCCTTCATCGGTGTGGATGTTAGGATTTCATATCGTTTTTTGTACACTTCCTAGTTTTTTTTGAGATCATGTCCTTTGGTATTGGCAATAAATCAGAAAAAGAAACATTGGCTTTTGATGTTCCTGGTATATATTTCAGAATTTACCTGTGGGGTTGCCTCTGGAGTGATGTTGTCCCTTTCATGAGTAACCTGATCTTTTAGTAGCTCGGAGTCAGTAACGTTCTGATCTTCTACTTCATGTTCTATGGCAACTGGACAAAATTCTTGAGCTGGTGAAAAATCTTCATCTGTGAATTTATCTGGGTCGAAGGGAAAAACTCCAGCAGATCTAAAGCCAGCAGTCCCTTTTTCCATTGTAGCAACTTTCAAATAGGCTTTATTGAAAATCTCAGCTAACTGGAAGTTAGTAAGTCTCTCATGCGGATGTGTTCTGAGATATAATTCACACTCTCTATTATAGGCTCCCTTGAGAGGGCTGTAAAATGTCAGATCGAGAGGCTGTAGCCTATGGGATGTGTGCGGAGGTATGGATACGAGATGAATTGAATGAGCTTTACATAATAAATATATCTCCATTGAAATATCACCGGTATGGTTGTCAAGTATTAATAAAACAGGTGACTCTTTATTGGGATAGACATGTTGCAACTACTCATAAAACAGCTCATTATTTATCCATCCATTATCGGAGCAGTGATATATTGTACCTACCGGGCCATTATTTTGAAGTTGAGTATTCAATCGCTTCCTGGGGAAGATAAACATTGGTGGAATGTACCCTCCAGCCGCACTCATCGCACAAACGATTGTAACGGTCTTTCCTCTTTCCAAAGAAATCGCAGAACCTACTTGTTTCTGTCCGTTCGGACCCAAAATTCTTGAGAGTCTTTGTGCCGTTCTTATGCCAGTCTCATCAACGTTGTACATCCGATCTGGCTGAAATTGAAATTTATCTAACACAGAAGCAACGTTGGAATAAAATCGCTTGACCTCGGTTTTATTGAATCCGATTATTCGATTGATACTTGTGCCTTCCGGTTTTCTCAAACTTACTTCTTGGTTTCTTTTTAAGAACAGACTTACCCAGTCTCTTCCAGCAAATTCAGTCTCTCTACGAAAATTGTGTCTGATTCCATTCGTCTCAGCATATTTATATACCAATTGTCTAAGCTCTCCAGTAGTGATACCATAAAACATTTTCGCCAGCTGTAAGATATGTTCAGTTAACTCTTTCTCCTGTTTTTCGGTAAAAATAGGCTTTCGACCCAGTTTGGACATTGTTCTCAGTTTCATCCTTATTTTGTACCGAAGAGTCGCCTCAGGGACGTTGAAACTTCGCCCAACTTCTCGAATTTTTCTGGCTGATGCAAAAGCATCCAGAGCTGTTTGAAGGGCCTCATCTGCGATATTGCCACGAGTCGGCACTTTTCGAACGTATGTTCTAGGTATCTGCAATTGAATAACCAACGTTAGGTATATCTAGTGTTGTTTTCCTGTGGTAAACAAGGCAGTGATTAACTATCGGGTAATTTTACACAGCGTAAAATTACCCTCATTTTGTGCGCAATATTACCCCATACCATAGCAACTACTTAAATCATATAAAAATATCAGAAAAACTATCGTGATTAACATGAAATTAATATACAAATTACCAGTAAGAATCACGATTTAATTTGATAATATAAAAAAGTCGTATATGAAAGATTAACGCTTACCTTGTTACACTTTGCACGGCTATTTTTTATTAGAATTTACGTGTCCTGTCAATGATGTCTTGAAATGAACTAAAAACGTGCAAGAATTTCTCCACCCGTGAGCCAATATGCTATGTTAAACATTGTGACTTGCGCACATCACATCAGCAAGAGCGGTTACATTTGAATCGACTCTGCGTACAATTACCCACCGCGTAAAATTCTCCCGCACTCCCCTATACCTTTATGAGAGTTGTTGATATCGTTCATGTATTGCTTGTACGAGGGGATAAGAGCTGTAGATGTCCTGAATCAGTTGAGGAAAGGGATACAGTACATATCGCAACTTTTTTGTAGCTTGGGTTATGGATTACTGGATTTTAATGGAAGTAAGTTTGTGAAGACAGTTGCTTGGGAGAGAGTAACTGAGCATCCTACGCCATTGTTATTTTTAGATGCATCAGTGTACAGCACTTTATTGAATTTGGAGTTATGCATAAAATTCAGGAAGCTTCGTCTTAGGAGTTTGTCGGGAGTTGGGAGTGTCAATGTTTGAGTAATGATATAAACTTAGGTTTTGATTTTTGGTAAATTTTTATTCCAGAGAGGAGTGAAAGAACGAGTAATAGTTGGTTTACATTGAAAAGTAGTGATGGTAGGATATGACTGATTGGTTGAATATTTTTTGTGTGGTAGGGTTTATATTCCTCTTTATAGTCTGGATTTTCTGGGTGCGCAGATACCCTGTGACAAGAGAAGTTGCTGTCTTCTTAGCCAGAGAGGAGATTCGTTACCTTCACAGCAAAGACTTTCAATTGGATTTGACCGTAACTCATTAGTTTTCCAGCAGAGTGCACCAGGTGATGGTCATTTGTATTAGGTTATTTTTGCACTGCATTTGCAATCACCCCGGTAAGTTAGACATATTAATTTTTGGCGCTGCCTAAAAAGCAACAGCAGATGTGTGTCATGCTCTGAAAAATTTAACGTGCATAATTTCAGACAATGAAACCCATTGAGAATAACTGAAAATGATGCTCTATTTTAGGAAGAATAGAAGGAAGTTAATACTGTAAAGAGAATCAACCTGGAGAAGACATTGTATAATGTAAAATGGGCCGTATTATTGGGTTCAGAGAAAAGAGGATTAAGTAAAGGGAGATAAAAATGTATATAACCTGTACAAGAGCTAACGAGTGATCTTTATGGCAGAGGAACAAAAATGCAGTCCACAATAGAAAAATGCGTTAGACAAGCTTTTTTAATTCCAACTTAATTTGAGATACATAAGTTACAGTATTATCCTTAACATTAAAATAGGACATGTTGGTGTAAGATTAACTGAATAACAAATTATTAACATAGTTACCCAACATAGGATAGAAAGAGCAATATTGGTCATTAGTATAATAGAAAGAAATACAAATAAATGGATCAGCCAAACAAAAATAGAAGAAGTGTAATATCTATAACCAAAGCTAAGTGGAAATAGGCTGGACAAGTCGGACAAGTCGCAAGAATGGAAGGAGAAAAGTGGACAAAAATAACAACAGAATAGAAACCATGGAAGACCGCTCACAAGATGGTATGACGACATTATGAAGATCGCAGGAAAAAATTGGATGATAAAAGCTCAGGACAGAGGGATGGA
Organism: Galeruca laticollis; assembly: GCA_963921935.1. Classification (NCBI taxonomy): domain Eukaryota; kingdom Metazoa; phylum Arthropoda; class Insecta; order Coleoptera; family Chrysomelidae; genus Galeruca; species Galeruca laticollis. The sequence continues at coordinate 181,198,125 of OY998180.1, forward strand.
GGAGTATATCCATATGTGAATGTCAGATGCTGGATAGAGAGAGAGAGAGAGAGAGACAGAGGGAGACAGAGGGAGACAGAAAGAGACAGAAATAGAAAGAGAGACGGAGGGAGAGGCACAGAGAGTGAGAGATATACTTTAAGAAATATGGGACAATATGTGTTCAATATCAAATTATATTGTAACGAAATATTACTGGAAAATAAGAATATCGAAATGACGAATGCTGAAGATGAAATAGACTTATAATTTGAAAAGGATAGGTGGTAATGGAATACCTTATGCTTTTGCCAAGAAATAATATGTTTTACTACTGGTACTGTTTATATCACGCCTTATCTACTTATTTTCATTTTTTAGGTATTTTCTATCGTCTGTCTGATATATTCAAAGTTGCCGTTAAATTTTTATGACTTAGTAAATACTTACTTCTATAATATGGTAAAAAGATAATTTTATGAAGTAATCGGTAAATAATAATATATGGTAAATCAGTGCCAGATACTTTGTGTGAAGAATTTCCGCCACTCTTAACTAACTAAAATACAAAAACATATTTCAGGCTAAGTAGGTAGATGGTAGTATTGATAATGAATATAATCTTCAGACAATAAAGATATTAAAGTTTTATCTTAACTGGCGTCATACGTTTTTACTCATAAGTTCAGCACTAAAAATGTATTCCTCTCGATGGATAAACTGTAACATCATTTTTGTTCATCGCATCCAAGATATATTGTCGGTACTGGACTTAGTGCTACAACTTGCGTTCTGACCTTCCTGGTATAATTGTGCTATTTTTAATTTGTCCCGCTTCTGCATTTCTTTTATTTACGATTCTGTCTCTTATTAATTAAAATGTTTTATTACGGGTGGGATAAACTCTAAACACACGGTATGGCTACTTACGAATTTATTTAAACACTAAGCTACTCACTAACACTCAATTTATATACAATTAACTATTCACTTAAATTTAATTTATATACAGGCAACCTTAATTATTAATTTATATCAACACTTTACTGTTCGCTATTTCGGTGTATTCTTGTTTATTTGCCGAGATCACTTTTTAAACTAAAACTAATTCTCGCTGGTCGGTCCTTTATATATTAGTGCCTTTTTTACTAGATAATTCTAGGTTGCGGCTTACACAAAAACAATCGGCTCCCTGGAATTTTCTAGATAAGACTGGTCACAAAAACAATGTCTAGATAAGATAGTAACAAAAAATCATGTTGTATGCCAGTGAATAATCTTCCGGGAGACTGAACAAATCTTGTTGTTGTTCTGAAGTAACTCCATATATAGCTTTCCCGTTACCTCCATACGCGCCCATAAATTCATCGAAGGTAGGGTCAGACACATCTCGAATATGGTTTACTCCCTTCTCTAGGTTATGGTCTCCTTCGAATGGCGCTAGTCGGTTTTGGTGAACTACTTTTGGTTTTCCGTTGGGGATCTTGCTTATGCGATATATAACATCATTGATCCTTACATATGAAAAAAGTATATGCAAGGTGGGTGCCGCGATTGCTTAATGCTGATCAAAAGCTCGCTCGCATAAAAAATTCAAACGTAATCCAAGTGAATTTTTCCGTCGATATGTCACAGTAGATGAAACTTGGGTACATCATTATACCCCAGAAACAAAAATACAGTCACATACAATGGACTTCATCCGAGGAACGTGCTCCCAAGAAACTGGCTAATACTATGATGATTTGCTGACACGTTTTGATGCCGAACTTAAGAAAAAACTACCGCATTTGTTGAAGAAAAGAGTTTTGTTCCATCACAACAATGCTCCTGCCCATTCTGCCGCTATTGTTCACCTGATCTGCCTCCCTCCAGTTACTTTCTGTTTCCAAATAAAAAAAATGGCTTGATGGACAGCGATTTCGGACAAATGAAGAAGTGATTGCAGAGACAAACGCGTATTTTGCGGAACTTCCGAAAGATTATACTTTGGATGGTTTGAAAAAATTGGAAAATCGCTGGACTTAGTATGTAGAGTTAAAAAGAGATTATGTTGAAAACTGAAATACTTTTTTTTACAGTAAAGTAACTTTTTCATTGAAAAGTCACTCTTCCGTCAAACTGCCCTCGTAAGCTGGAGAAATTGTACAATTTTATAGACAACGCGAAATAATTTAAAAATAGATAAATATAAAAAAGTATATAAAAAATAATATAAAGATATAAAAAATACTGACTATACTAACAATACAAAACATAATATATAAAATACAAATTTAAATTAGTAGTTATAATACAATGTTACCATCGTACATCATACCAAATATTGAACTACGCTGATGTAACTCAAAAGTCTAGGGTAGATTGCAGAATTCTGCCACTGAATAATAATGTCTCTCAAGCAGAAACGCCGTTGTCAATCTCCGGAACCTATTGAATGTATTTGCCACTTTCAATTCTAAAGGTAGCTGATTGAATAGTTTTTTGGCATTGAAGATGATAGAATTTTTTACCAGATCAGAGGTGGGTATTGTTAAGTAGATATCGAATTTTTTTCTTCTAGTAGGGTAACTATGAATTGGCCTCTCAGTTAAATTGTGAAAATGTTTGCGAACCAAACACACGGATTCCAAAATGAATAGAGCAGGAAGAGTTAAAATTTTGATTTTTTTAAAATAGAATTTGCAATCCGTCCTACGACTCAAACCATAAATATAACGAATAGCTCTTTTTTGTAGTTTGAAAATAGATGTGAAAAGGTGCAAACTACAAGACCCCCAGAAAGGCAAACCATAGCGAAAGTGCGATTCGAACAAAGAGTAGTAAGTTGTTAAAGCAGTACAAGAATCAAGTTGTTTAGACACAGATTTAATGGCAAAACAAGCCGAGTATAATTTTTTCGCTAAAATGTCTACATGTACAGACAATTTAAGGGCACTGTCAATGTGGAGACCAAGAAACTTAATCGAATTTGAAGATCGTATTACGTCATTGTTAAGTTTGAGAGGTTGCAAAACTCCTTTGTAAGATGAAACTAAAGTTTTCTCCGTGTTAAAACAAAGCCCGTTCGAGTCAGACCAGGACTTAATAGTAATGAGATCTTTGCCTATGGTAGAATGTAAAGTTCGTATATCTGAACTGCTCCAGATTACACTAGTGTCATCGACAAATAAAGTGAATTTACCATTAATTCGTAAGACTGTGACATCGTTAATGAATACCAAGAAAAGAATTGGACCTAAAACTGAATCCTGAGGTACACCACTGGTAACTGGTAAATTTTTTGAAACTTTTCCATTTGCTCGTAGCAGTTGGTTTCTACGTTCCAGGTAAGATTCAAACCATTTTAAAGGAATACCACGGATGCCATAATATTCTAGTTTGTCTATCAAAATTTCATGATCAACACAATCGAAGGCCTTTGCGAAGTCACAAAAAACCGAAGCCGTGAAAAGTTTATTATTAAGAGAGGTATATATTTCATTAAGAACAGAAAACATTGCGTCATTAGTACATTTATTAGGTAGGAAACCGAATTGTTGGAATTTCAAGATTTTATATTTGAAAAGAAAAGGCAAAGGTAACTTATATAAAGGTTGGGGTGTTATAGCTCTCAATGATGATGAATAGCGTGAACGAAATCCTAGCGTGAGCGATAGCCTAGGCGAATGTAAAAAAATATTACCACAGTGGAATTTTTACCATTTAATAATAGTTGTTTCCTCGTAGGAAATAACGAATAAACTGAAAATGTACTTTCGCCACCAAAAAATACTCAAAGGGGGGGGGGGGGGTAAATCGACAAATTAATTTTAAAGATACATAAATGAAATTAGTGATTTTTTTTGAATACCCAATTCATTGTCTTATCGACGTAATTTTTTAAATTCCGCCCTCTCCTTGCAGCATGTTATTTTTGGAACTATTTTAATGTAACTTTATTAATTTTTAATAATTGAAATTTTTTGGTTCGTACAGTTGCAGAACGGTGTTTTTATGAGAATGCTTGTGCAGGAATAAACAGCTATAGAAAATTCATATGAAAACTAAAAATTCCGTCTCTAAATTAGACGAGAAAAAGGAAAGTAATAGACTTAACTAAAATCGACAGAATTGTTAATAATGTTTGATAAAATAAAATTGTTTTTTCGTTTTATTTTCCATTTACTCATGTCCTCCATCTTTTGCTGTCTTTAGACACTGATTCAGCTTTTTTCCATGACATTCCTTTTTCTTTCAATAATTTTACCAGTTCGTTGTCCCACGTCATCCTAGATTTACCTCTCCTTCTTTTTCCTATTTTTGTTGCAGTCCACACTTTTTAGACTCGTCTGTTTTCGTTTAATCGGTTTAAATGCCCCCACCATCTTATTTGTGATTTTGCTATATGTTTCCGAACACTCTCAACTTCTAGCCTTTCTCGTATTGCATCCTTTCTTATTTTATCCATTATTGTCACATTTGCTACTGTTCTTAAGTATTTCATTTCTATCACTTGCAGCCTGTTTTTTTGTTTTTCTGTAAGTACCCATGTTTCGCTTCCATATAATGAAGTTGGTAGGTATACCAATCTAGAGTTATAAGATTAAAACAAAGAGAATACACATAAACGCAGATATCAACCTTTAACAAGATTAAAAGATAGTTAAACAAAACGACAAACGATATCAATGACATATCAATAAAAAGCTATCGAATAGAAATCGACGTGACAGGAAAATAATATTAATAGTTTTGAACACAGTCTCTCTTGTACCGGATAGGTGGTCCTCGTTTAAAAAAAAAGACCAAAGTGTCTTATATCATTTGTCATCCGCAACAGTTTGACCACCCGACAACCCGAAAGGTCATTTGTCAAATTCCAATTGTTTTCATATACGATCATTGCCGCTGAGTTTATGGTATGATTTAAACCCTTTTTCGACGTTACCTGGATAGTTGCAAATTATTACATTGTGAAGTTAAATTTTCAACTTTTTCTGTAAATAATAAAGAAAAGTTTTTTTTCGTTAAATAATATATTGTAACACTGACTTATGCAATTGACACATTCTTTTATTTAAACACACTGTATGGTTCATTTATATAACACATCTAAATAATGAAGCGCGTATTTCACTAACTTCTTGATTTCAGAGGCAGCTTTAGGATTTGGTCTTGGGGGGACGCGCAGTGTGGAATATTCTAAGTTAGGTATGGGATTAAATTAAAAGAGAATATTCAAAAAATATATTTTTTTAATAATATTTATTTATTTTTTTATAATAGAATAATAAACTCGGTAATAAAAAAATTATTAATAATATAAAAAAGACTATAGTCTATTTCTTAATGTCTGACAGCACAGTAGCCTCATTAAATATTCAAATAGAAAATTATCTCTTACAGAGTGATCCTAAGAATTTTACAAGTAAATACTAAAATTCTAATGCAAAACAAGTAGGTGTCTGTATTAGTTATCTGTACATCCCTGTTGCAGCTCAAAATACAATATGGTAATAAAACTCAACAATGCCGGCTAAACGATAAACAATGTGGCAGTGGCGGAGATTACGATATTAGTTCATTTTGCTTATTTAATTAGATTCGGTCAACATTACAGTTGAAATAAAATTCATTCGTTTAGGCCTATTAACAAGTTACATTTTCATTTTTATTAAATTAAATTAATTAAAGAAAATATAGTTTAATTTTCATAATTCAAATTTATTGACAATGAATTAATGTATATTAAGTAAAGTAAACATACCACTTATATAAATAAGTATTGTAGTAATAATTTTATTTAACAACAAACAAAAAATATTACTAAATGAAAATAACATGAACTATTTAAAGTATATAATAATACGTAATCCGTGTTCGCTTCTACCCTTCACCATGCTACTATGTATAGGACTAGGTTACATCACTATCGGTGTGGTGTAAGGCGATTCGAGTGGCGCCATCTTACCATTTATAACAGAGTCTCAGACGTTGTGCGGGGCATCTACATGAAGGTGGTACTGTAGATAGAGCTGTATAGCCTGGTAGGGATCGTTCTGCTATAACCTCCCCCTCTAGCTTCGAGATCGTCCCGATGAGAGGCTAGCACACCAAGCAGGACGATTAAGGTTGTTGATTCTTGGGTCTACCTCGTAATCCTTTCTTCCTTAGGGGTGGATTGGCAGGTGATGCTACTTCCTCCATGGTCATATAGTTCCTCTCTGCACTCGTTAATAAGCGACTCGCATACTCAATAGGGTGTTCGGTTGCTCCCTCCCCCTGGACCAAAACTGCACCGATGGCATAGCTACTGGCGTCGGATTTAATAGTGAAGGGTTCACTCTCATCTGCTTGTTTGAGGATTGGAGCAGTTATTAGACAGTTCTTTAATTTGTTGTACGCATCTTGCTCAGTTGTTCCCCATTTCCACGGAGTATTCTTCCGAGTCAAATTTGTAAGAGGTTTTGCAATGCTGGCAAAATTTGCAATAAATCGGCGATACCATGAACAAGTTTGGATAAATCTTAGGAGATCCTTCACATGGGTAGGCACAGGTAAATCCACAATTGCTTTAACTTTGTTGGGATCCATCCTGATCCCATCTGGTGTCAGCACGGGGCCTAAGAATCCAATGGTCGAACAAGCAAAACGGCATTTAGTTCTATTAATACGGAGTTGGAAATCGCGTAAACGTCGAAAAACTTGTTCCAAGTCCCTCAAGTGGTCTTCAAACGTTGATGAACGAATAATCAAGTCATCTAAATATACTAGAAGTGTTATATGACTGAGACTAATTTTAAACCTATCCATTAATCTCTGAAATGTTGCCGGAGCATTTCTTAGACCGAATGGCATGCGCATGAAGCAGTAAACTCCACAAGGTGTAATAAACCCGGTTTTCTTCTTATCTTCCTCATGCATTCTTATTTGCCAGTAACCAGATTTGAGATCCAAGGTAGTCATATAAGGTTTGCTCTTTGCTGTGTGTAGCAAATCGTCGATACGAGGAAGTGGGTATCGATCTGGTATTGTAATCGAATTTAATCGGCGATAGTCGACGCAGACCCTAACATCGTCATCTTTCTTTGGTACCATGACGACGGGGGAAGTCCACGCTGTTTCACTTTCCTCGATTATTCCATTAGCCAACATCTCGTCGAGTTTGTCGCGTAAAATGGTTTGCTTGGTGACATTAAGACGATAAGGCGCACTGGAAATTGGTCCACTAGTGCCTGTGTCTATTCGATGCTCCGCCCGCGTGGTAGGAGGGCCATGTCCTCAAATAAATTTGGAAATTCCTGCAGTATTGCATTCAGCTGGTTTCGATTAGTCGGGCATAGCGTTGCGGCTTCGTTTGGTTGCAGGGAGACATCGAAACTAAATAACTCAAGGATTTTTCGCTTGGTGCCTGTTTTCTTTTGTGGCGAGTAAATGAGAGTAAATGTCTTCCGGTGCATACGCATTACTCGTGTGCTTGTTTTCTTTAACATTTGGGAATCTGGAGTCTGGAGCTTCCCATAACTCATCCCGTAAGGGTGACGTGAAAAACTCTAAGAATGGAGATAAAACGTCATCATTCTCGTCAACGTCCGTGATGTTAAGTTGTATTCTAGGATCTGGTACCTTAGTTGGTTCGCTTTCGATATTTAGAGATTTCTTCGGCTTCTTCGATTCTGCTGATTGATCCCGTGGTCTTTGTATTAGTCCTTGGTACTGTGGTTGAAACTCAAAACGCTCGAAAGGCCGGTCTGCGTAGTACCAGCACCGTTGTCCTAAGTCTAACACGATGCCAACTTTTTCTAGGAAATCTATACCTAATAAGGTCCTGTTGTCCACGGCGTTAGGCAGCACGACAAAGTTGATATTATGAGTTCTACCGCCTAACTCTATAGTAGTAAATGTTGTCAGTAACTCTGTTTGCTTTTGAAGTCCATCAGCGAGTGTGACTCGGGCTGTGGTTTTGGTGAATGCACAATTCTTGTCTTTTAAAAGTTTGTAGAGGGTGACGCCAGCTACGCTTGTTTTAGCCGCAGTATCTATATGTGCTTGGCCCTTAATACCACATATTCTTGCAGGAACTGTTGGGACTTCAGGTGTAGATCTTAAAAGCGTATTTATCGAATAGAAGTGGACAGCTTGGGCATCGACAACTTTGCCGACATTAGTGCAATTGGGAATATTGCTGCGGAAGTATCCAGCTCTGCCACATCCGTAGCAGTGAAGGTGACCTTTGTCGGTTTTGGTAGCGGTTGATTGTGTAGGCTTCGTATGTGTCGCAGTCGTTTTAGGTTGGTCTTGCTTCTGCCGTTTACGACATTCTTGTATGCTGTGACCTTTAAAATTACAAAACGTGCATCTTAATTTGGTTTTCTTTACCGGTAGCGTATCGGTTGATTCATTGCGTCGTAAAGTAGACGTATCCTTGAGTTCCATTTCTAGATGCTCAACTTGTCTAGCTTTTGTCAGCAAGTCAGTAAACGTAGTGATTTTTCCTCTTGGGATTTTTTCCCTAAGTCTAATGTGCATAAGACCGTAGATTAGATCAATCTGTGTTTCTTCGGAATGTCTTCCTTGTGGAAGTTTGGAAAGGAGTGCTCGTTTTTGACAAATAAATTCGTCAGTAGGTGCCGAGATTCCTTGAGGGGACTTGAAGATATCTAGGTAAATTTGATATGCAGGAGTTGCCGAAGAGAAAGCGGCACGGATTAATCGAATAGCATTATTCCAGTCTGTTGCTTCTCCTTTTATGCCTTGCCACCAAGTAGCTGCAGTGTCAGTAAGTAGTAGTGGCAAGCCTTTAATTGCGTCTTGGTCTGTGATTTGTTCCATATCCTTATAGACTGCTATGGTGTTTAGGAAATTGTCGACTGTCTCATGACAACGTGTTCCGTCGAATCGGGCCGTGCATTTGCTCAAACTCCCTTTCTTCCGATTATCTGGTTCTGTCCTTATGCCGGATACGGCTTGTAGAAGCTGTTGGAATTGCTCTGGAGACATCGCCATGGTTGTTTGGCTTGCAGCAATGCGTTTACTTCGACGCGGAATGTTTGGTGAAATCGGATTGGATAAAGTCAACAGCGAATATTCTTGTCGTTATAACTGGAAAAAGCCGGACTGACGAAATTCCAATCTGTCAAATGTGACAGTTTCGATTCTACAAGACAAAAAAATGTCGAAGTATTCACGAAACTCTCACTTGCATTCAGGAATCCTTAATTCGAGCTCCACGTCAGGGCGCCAGTGTAGTAATAATTTTATTTAACAACAAACAAAAAAATATTACTAAATGAAAATAACATGAACTATTTAAAGTATATAATAATACGTAATCCGTGTTCGCTTCTACCCTTCACCATGCTACTATGTATAGGACTAGGTTACATCACTATCGGTGTGGCGTAAGGCGATTCGAGTGGCGCCATCTTACCATTTATAACAGAGTCTCAGACGTTGTGCGGGGCATCTACATGAAGGTGGTACTGTAGATAGAGCTGTATAGCCTGGTAGGGATCGTTCTGCTATAATATAAAATTCAATCTATAGTATCATCCTCTTCGCTGGCCATACAAGAAACATCCGAAGACTCGTCGAGAGAGATCACTATCGGTTCTATAGTTTGTTCTATGAGGTTATCTAAAACCCACATTTTCTCTTCCTCTTTAATTACATGATTCACAGCATCTCTCCAGTTCTCTTCAGTTATTGTTGTCAATGAGTACTTCACGAGTTCACGAACATCTTTCATTTTAAATGTTTTATGTCTAGTTACATAACCTTTCATTTGGGCCCATATTAACTCTATCGCATTTAATTCACAATGATATGGCGGCAAACAAAGCACTGTTATCCCACGATTCTTGGCTATTTCATCAATAACAAACTTTTTAAATTGTAGCTTGTGATCTGAAGCAACCTTTAAAAGCTCTTTTTTCAACATATCATCTTCAAATGGTATATCTTTTATGATTAACCAGTTTCTAATATCAGCTTTTCTCCAAGAGGTAGATGGAAGATTTTCTGTTAATGGCGAATGATAAGTGGCATTGTCCATAACGATTACAGCATTATTTGGAATTAATTCGACCATTTGTGTAAAATACTCTTCAAAAACATCTGCAGTCATTTCTTCATGATAGTCTTTGGTTGATGTTGACTGAAACTCCAGTAAACCATCTTCAACGAACCCTTGATTACATCCAATATGCGTTATTATTAGTCGGCGACCTTTACCGATAGGAGTTTTCAGTCCAGTAGATAAACCTTCTATGAAAGCTTGACGACTGGTTTGAATACTTTTGTCCTGTCATATTTTTTTTTACTGAATGTCCTTCATTGAGCCGTGTCTCATCTAGATAATAGATTTGTCTTTCCTCCTGTCTGTATTTTCGGATATCTCGTAAATACTGGCGTCTCCAACATATTATTTCTTCGTTGTCGATTAGCACTGATTTGCGACTTTTCTTCTCCCAAGTAAAATTTAATTTGTGTAATATTTTCCACAAAGTTTTTCGTCCTATGTCAGGCAAATTCTCGTCCTCCTTCACCATTCTTAGAATTATGTCAAGGGTTGGGATCTCTTTTTTAAAATATAATTCATGTACTTTTCGTCTTATTGTATTTTGGATATGTTCATGAAGGTTTTCTTCCAGTTGACTTTTTAGGTGGAGATATATTTCCATTTTTCCTCTCTCTTAGAAGCCTGTAAATAGTAGATTCACTAACTCCTGTCATATTGGAACATGTCGAAACTATATTTCTATCAGTAGCAGCCGGCATTTGATGTACAACAGCATCATGCACATTTAACACTATAGTCTTCGTTTGTGAGCTAAGCACGCTCTTACACTTTACTGGGGTAAAACTTGAAGACATTTTTCACAACACAGTTAACACTTATGGAACATAAGCGACTCTAAGCAAAACAAATTATACAAACTTGGGCGAGACCAAGTTTCACCGTATATACCTGCAAAATTTCCAAGTAGTCATTGGGGCAATCCCTAGTAGGACCCTATTGTAATGTTTCTTGGAAATGTTATTATCAACATTTCGAAAATCAGAAAGTAATTATCTGGAGAATGAATTGATAAATGGTATGTTAATATGTCTCCCAAAAATTGACCTGCTTCAAATTCTCAAGATAATTAATGAAATACACAGTCAGAATAGTTGGGTTACAAGATTATTTCAAAAATAATTTTTTGTTTTAACTGTATGTACTCTACAAATGTATGAAGGTCAGTTAGTTGTTTTAACTAACCGAATTTACATTCATATTACCTTTATATATCAGATCGGGTATAACATTAAATAGTAAGTAAATTCCTTAGATGAACGGGGACGCTTATGGTCCCCGCACTAGCATTTGTGACCTTGTCGCGTGCTGTCAGACAATAAGAAACAGACTATAAAACTAAAATAATTACATAAAATATTGTTACAATAAAAATAAACAATCCGTATAGGGTTTATTTTATATTTCTTCTTCTTCTTTCTTATATGTAAGCAAAATTTGCTTGTTTTTCTTCGTCCCTTTGTTCTCTTTAGTCCACTGTAAGATTGTCACTCCATCGTTTGCGGGTTCTTCCGATGTTCCCCCGTCCCATTGTTGACTTATCCCTTGTTATCCTTACCAATCTGTCGAGTGTCATGCGGCTAATATGCTTAGTCCATTCTCTCTTTCGTTGCAGGATCCATTTACTGATATTATCAATTTTACATGCTCTTCTGATATCCTCACTCCTCTCTCGATCTAACAGTGTTTTGCCTCCCATCCTACGCACTACTTTCATTTCTGTTGTCTCCAGTACTTGTTTCGTTTTCGAGGTATCTGGTCTGGTTTCCGCAGTATATGTTAGAATGGGTCTAATAGCTGTTTTATATATTCTGGATTTAGCCTGTATTCCTATGTGTTTGTTGCAACATATAATATCATTAAGACACGCGTCTGTTCTCGATGCTTTCATGGCTTGCCCTCTCACCTCCGTCTCAACAATTTTTTATGAATCAACCCCTTTTGCCGGTCCTGTACGGCAGTGCAAGTCAATATGTCCTTTTTAATTTGTTCTTAAGATGGTTTCTGATATTCTTTATATAAAATGGAATGGGCGAAAAACTCCCAAATGGTGAAAATTTATTTAAGTTGGATATTTTATCCAATTTTTTATGAATCAAACCCTATTGCCGGTCCTGTAGGGCAGAGCAAGTGAATCTGACATTTTTAGTTTGTTACTAAGATGGTTTGCAATATTTTCTATATAAAATGGACTGGGCGAAAAACTCCCAAATGGTGAGAAATTAATTAAGTTTGAGATTTAACCATACTGTTATAAATTAACCCCTATTGCTTGTTGTGTACCGCAGTGCAAGTCAATCCGACATTTTCAATTTGTTTTTAAAATGGTTACCAACATTTTCTTCATAAAATGGAATGGGCAAAAAAATCCCAAGTGGTAAAACATCAACAAAGTTTGATATTTTACCCAAATTTTTATGAATCAACCTCTATTGCCGGTCGTGTACGGCAGTGCAAGTCAATCTGACATTTTTAGTTTGTTACTAAAATGGTTTCCAACATTTTCTTTATAACATGGCTTGGGCCAAAAATTCCCAAATGGTGAGAAATTATTTAAGTTTGATATTTTACACAATTTTTTATGAATCAACTTCTATTGCCGGTCCTGTACGGCAGTGCAAGTCAATCTGACATTTTTAGTTTGGTTTTAAGATGGTTTCTAATATTTTCTATATTAAATGGAATGGGCGAAAAACTCCCAAATGGTGATATTTTACCCAAATTTTTATGAATCAACCGCAATTGCCGGTCCTGTACGGCAGTGGATGTCGATCAGAGATTTTTAGTTTGTTTTTAAGATGGTTTCCAGCATACTATATATGAATTGAAATGTGCGAAAAACTCCCAAGTGTTAAAAAATTAATTAAGTTTGACATTTTACCCAAATATTTATGATTTAACTCCTATTGCCGGTCCTGTATGGCGCGCGGTGTGGCAGATAATAATTTTTAATTTTTTCATAGGTAAAATTTTAAATTTAGCGAGACTCAAAATAAAATATAATTTTACTCCTGGATACCCCTCTGTACTTTATTTTCTCCTTATTTACTATTTTTAGGTAGAATTCTAAATAAAATTTGCCTAAAATCAGAAGAAAAACAAGAGTTTCCAATTATCTTTAGTAATTTTATAAATATGCTGCGCCAGTGGTCATTCGGGTGTTATCGTCAGAATGGCTGCTAGCTTTTGGCTGCCAAGTTCACAGCGGTAGATCAAATGGTATGAGAGCAAATAAGGATTGAATTTATAATTGATCCTTATTTTGTTATTTATTTGTTTCTTTATCAGTATTACATTTTTATACATTTTCACTTCACTTGAACGGAGTAAGCCCAATAACGACACCAATTGACAAAATATTTCAATTGGAATATTTTACAAACGATAAGTCTGATGTATCCAGTAATTATTGCAATATTCATTAGAACTATAAATCAATAAAATACTGACATAATTCATCATCCAATAGATCTTTATCTACAATACTCACGTCTGCTTTACGGTTGTTGAATGTAGAATGAGAGAACATAATTATCGTAGGTAATTATGTTCCAGTTTGCAGCAGAGAATTTTCTTTGTAGTTATAAAAATAAGGTTTAATATTCAAATTATTCACAAGTGTGTCCAAGGGATTTGAACCAATATCTTACTAAATTAAAATGTCAGAAACTGATGGATATCGGCGTGCCTAATTTTCGTATAGGTCTTGTTTTATAATAATAAGTAACATTGAATAAAATGTTAATTACAAGATTTAATTGAATGTACTGTTTCAACCCTTACTCATGTAACCGTTATAAATGAATCTAACTGCTAAATAATTCCACTATATAATAGAAAATCATGAAAATTCTAAAAAATTTGACAATTGTTTCGATATCTTAAAATATCATCGTCAGAATGATAATGGTATTTTAAGATATCGAAAAAATTGTCAATTTTTTTATGATTTTCTCATTATATAGTGGAATTATTCGGAAACAGTTAGTTTCATTTATAACGGTAACAATATTTAATACCTCATACTTATTCATCGATACCTACATTTATTTATAAACATATAAATCCTGTTATACATATAATATAATCTTATTTACAATAAGAATGACTTTGATTACAATATTTACTCTAGATAAGTGTATTTTTTAAGCTGATTACAGCCTATAGTCTAAGCTGGTGAACAATTTTGGGTAGGTTCTTGAGGCAATACAAAAAAAATTGTAAGTGTCTTTAAAGGACTCCTAAATAAGATATTCAAGGTCTGGATGAAGGGTAGCGGCACCCTACCGACTCTTGAATTTTTTTGAAGTATTTTGAAATATTTATACCTTTTAGTTGAATACTTAAGTAATGAAAAAGCCAGACAAATTAGTCGGGTCTAGATGTTAACCAGACTATTGCAAAATGGTGTTTTAAATAAATGCAAAATATGTTCTTGAGGCGTTTTGGGATTTTGGGAGAGTGACCTAGGTACTGTTACGAAACAGCACACTGGTATAGTCCCTAAATCCGACTCTGTCTAAGCCAGGTATGAAAGTTAAAATTATGACGGAACAACAACAAGATTTGTTCACTCTCCCGGAAGACTATTCACTGGCATACAACATTCCCGTCCGTATCAAGAACTCACGAGGGTTGGCAACCGTCTTTTGAAAGGAGTTCGGGCAATTAGAAAAACTTGAAGACCAGATTCCAGCCCCTGGCAAGACACTGAAACTGAAACATAATTCGCGGTACGTCTTCTACGTGGTAACTAAAAATGAATTCCAAGATCGATCTACCTACCGCGATGTGTGGGAAGCACTTCGAAACCTACGAGACCATGTGTTGGAATCCAGCGTGAAGAAACTGGCTATGCCTAAGATAGCGAGTAACCAGTTGGATTGGCGAATCATCAGGAACATGGTAGAGATTATCTTTCAAGATACCGGTGTCCAGATATTAATTTGCAGCTACAACCCCCGTTATCAGTATCCGATGAAGACGGTGCCCTGCTATTTCCATAAGATCGGAAAGTGTAGAAATAAGACCAGTTGCCGATTCAAACATCCAGTCTCGGCTACACAAAAGTTCCGGGAGGAACTTCCATTTATGGAGGGGGTAATGTTACGAAACAGCACACTAGTATAGTCCCTAAATCCGACTCTGTCTAATCTAAACATTGTTTTTGTGACCAGTCTTATCTAGAAAATGCCAGAAAGCCAATTGTTTTCGAGTAACCCGCAATCTAGAATTATCTAGTGAAAAAGTCATTAATATATAAGGGACCGACTAGGAAGAGTTAGTTTAGTTGATAATTTGACATCGTGAGATAAACAAGTAAATAAGTGAATATAAATTAGTGAACTGTTTATATAAATTAGTTTAAGTGAACATACTGTGTATATAAGTAGTGAATAGTGTAGTGTTTAAATAAATTAGTAAGTGGCCATACCGTGTGTTTAAAGTTTATCCCACCCGTTTACTGTTTAAATAAATTAGAAAAACATTACAGTACTTAGAAACAAATAATTCCAAAAAGCCAGAACAATTTGATGCAATTTTTTACCTGCCAGAAGATTAAAAACATTTTACATAAGTGCGGGTGAACAGCACTATGTATAACTTGAGGTGCGAGAGAGAGCCTATATCGGCTGTACCTCTCGCTCAAGGTTACTGCGACGTGATTGGCTCTCGCAAGACCACGTGAAACATAGCACCCATGCGGACACTCAGTAATAATTTCGGAGTAAATAAATAGTTCCATTCCTCATAACAATAATAACAATGATTATTTTTTGACGTTTCTTAAAACCAATGAAATGCTTCTTTATTTGACACAAGGGTAAGTTTCAACCAATCATGTCATTATTATAGTGGGAATAAAGCTCTTGTGATTATTCTCGGGAATAATCACTGTTGCTTTTATTTGTCTAGCAAGTGTCAGATAGTTGTCAAAATAATTATCTAATTGTGTCAACGTTATATATAAAATAAGTGAACATCATCGGTTTAGTACCTTTTCTGATGAAGAAATAACGAATAAGATTATAGAAACTAAAGATAATAAACAATCTTAGAGAAAATACGCAGGAGGAAACACTTAATATAACAAGCAATTCCAAATCCTCAATAAATAATGAGTCTCGAAATATTTTTAATAATTGCGTTTTTCATTGTACTAATTTAAATTGTTAATTCTTTTAATATATTCATAATGTGTCAACGATATTTTCGTATATTGTAATAATTAATTAAATTAAATCTTTCAATAATTTTATGATAGTTTTATTGATCTTTTTTATTGTAAAAATTTGTGAATCAAAAAATAATCTAGTCAAATATAACTTGAGAGTTCCATAAATTAGAAAATAATTTGACAGATTTTGTTCAAACTTGTTGCCATTTGGCAATAGCCACTCGAGCCCTGCGGGCTCTCGTGACTATTGCCTGGCAACAAGTTTTCAAAAAATCTGTCAAATTATTTTCAATTTATTCTCACTCTCTTGTTATATTACTACTGAAAATAATAGATTCAAAATAATAACAACAATAATATTTGCAAAAAATGGTTTCCTCAAATGATATTAATTAGATATACATATTGTAATGTTTTTCTTATTTATTTAAAAGTTCTTATTACGACGGGTGGGATAAATTTATACACACGATATGTCTATTCACTTAATTCATTTATTCACTAAACTATTCACTAGTTCTCCATATTCACTCAACACTAATTTATATAATGTGTGTGTGTGATTTGGTTTAGTTTACCTTGGCTGCGGATACTATGTCCATTCGCCAGCTTAACATTTTGCTCAAGGATGTACATATTTTTTAAACTAAATCTTATACCTATTCTACTATGATACATTTTTTATCTACATTTTAGAATTCACATCTTTTAATTTATATAATCACTTCACTATTAGAATTAATTTATATATTTACTTGTTCACAGTTTATCTCACGAGATCAAAATATAAACTGACTTCTCCCGCTGGTCGGTTGTCTTTATATATAAAGTTCCTTATATTCCCGAACCTTCCAGATTGCGGCTCACAAAAACAATCGACTCCCTGGAATTGTCTGGATAAGACTGGTCACAAAAATAATGGTAAACAGTTCGAAGAAATCCCTGCGCATTCGCCAAAATTTCAACTTTCACACTTAGCTTAGGCATAGTCGGATTCAGGGACTACACCAGTGTGCGATTTAGTAATAATATATAAAAATAATAATTTTTTTTTATTGGAGTTTGAAATTGATATTTTCATCATCGTAGGATTCATCATCAGTCAGCGACCGTTTTTCTTCCAATTCTTCAGCTTCATCTGTAATAAGTGAAATAGATTTAGTCTCATATATAAAAAATAATAACTTAAAACTTACTTGTTTCAGCGCTGCAATTGGTTTCTTTGGAGTTTTTATTGACAATAACATCAAGTACCGTATGCATTCGCCATCAAACCAATGAAACTCCAATGTACTTTCATTTAGACGCCAGCCATTTCTGTCTGGTATTAATGAACTAGGAAAACTTAAATGAGCATTACGCCAAACACTTGTAATATACTGAGATCTTTATAATTGCTGGTATAATTCGGCTTTGTATGGACGCAATGTAGAAGGGTCACAATTCTTTAATTTTTTTTTGAGAGTTTCTGTGTTGTGAGCTTTGTATGCTTCATAGAATTTTTGGAATCTTGCTGCATTTATATTTGTAAAATTCTTCAGACCATAAACCCAGCATAGAATACATCTACCACAGGGTCGAAGGTTTGAAAGAGTCTAATTCATCCGAGAAATACGCCAAAATTACGTTTTCCGAATATTGTCAGTTTATTCTTCTTGCACCATTCCATAAAAGCATTGCGTTTTTGTTCAGAAATATATGTCGATTTTTCTGATTTTCAGTGGACTTTTGTACACTGTTCAAAATATTTAGAGGAGTATTATCAAATTCGTCAGATGAATTTAAATCCATCAAGGGCATAGCCAGGATTTATAACAGGGGGGGGAACCAATGTAAAATTTTAGGATAAAAAGAAAAGGCAAATGAAAACAAAACTTTGAGATTTTAATTATACTTAAATTAAACTAATAACATTTTTCTTGGGTTTAAACTAAATTTTTCCAAAACTTTCTTCACTATGCATTCCTAATTTTCCTTCAAAAATTTTCGATACACGCTCATCAAACACAACCCAGTGAGTCTGTCATCACCCATTGTACTCCTGAGCTACGTTTTTATCCTTCGTAGGGTACTGAACCATCTTTCCACGATAGCAGTAGTGGATGGGAAAGCACTTAATATTAGCAGTGCGTGCCTTGTTGCAGGGAAAAAACATTAGCTTCCTCCAAAAGTGCAGCCACTTCAATGTCCTTTAATTTGTCTTCTGCTAAATTCTTTTTCTTCCACATATTGTACCACAAATCTAATTCTGCAGAAACATCACCCAACTTATAAAATTCCATGAAAGATTCTGCGTTATTTTAAAAGTCTTTTGAAGCCATTTTGAGCATGCTCGAAGGATGAAGATAAGTTAAAGCAACAACAGGTGTATTTTCGTTGGAGAATCTAGCATCCCAAGACGAAGTTAAAGAATCAAGATAGGGGATGATTATTGACCGCTTCCAGTATTCAACTGCAGACTCAGATAGTGGATTACTTCTGTGTACTTGCTTTTGAGTGACTCGTGGTACTGATAACTCAACCCCTACAATCTCTGCGACATCAAGTGATTTTTTAAATAAATCATTAGAAACATTTTCGACATCTTGTCGATCTTCTTTGATCTAGAATATCATCAATATGTTTCTTCACCATAACCAAATCCACACTTTTACCTTGTAAAACGTTTACAACAGGTTCCAAAATTGCAGAGTATCTTGCAATTATTTGTTGCATAGTTTCCTTCGACAGATAGATGTTCTAGTGCTTTAACAATGTCAGCTTTATGAAAAAATTTTTATGTTCTTATATTTTTCCGACCATCTGGTCTCACAGAGCCTTGAAAGATTTGGAACCGATTTCCTACGGGCTGGCGATACACGAAAGAAGGTTATTGTGTCTTTAACCGTTGCAATTGTGTTTCTTATTTCTGGTAGCTTGCTAGTATCATTGTCCACAAGATTTAATCTATGGCTGGAGCAATGGAAAAATAAAGATTTAGCGTAGGTACTTTTTTTTAAGAATGGCCTGTACACCACCTTCTTTGTCGGCCATCGTGGAACACCCGTCAAATCCGAATCCCACACAATTATCGTCGGAAATATTATTATCTTCTAAAAAACTTTGAATTGCGCTAGCGATTGTAGAAGCATATTGACATTTTAACTCAATGTAGCCTACAAATTCCTTCCTAGTTATTTTTTTGGCTTTCATCATAGAACCTTAATCCATAAGAAAGCTGCTCTTTTCCAGCGATATCTGCTGTTTCATCAGCCATTACAGCATAAGCTTTTGCCCGTTTACAGTCTTCGATTATTTTTTCTTTGATAACTTCACCGCATAATTGTATGATCTCATTTGAATTGTTGGTGAGGTATAGACTGCGTTTTTTGGACATTTATCCAAGTGGCTCTTCAGCTTCTCATCACCAGAGTCAATCCTCAAATTTAAAAGGTCAAAGAAAACTCCCTCATTTCCTTTTTTTCCTCTAAGCGGCAAATCATGAATTTCACAAAATATTATGCATGAAATAATTGCTAACAACATTTTTTTATTTTCTTCAATCGTCTTATGGTGCCCTATTTGCAACTGGACATCAACAGGAGCATTTTCAAGAAATGCTTTTGCAGCAGCTCTTAAAGATTTGTGGTAATGGCTGCCAACGTGCTTTCTACAATCTTCATGTACATCCTTAAACTTCATGTAAGGCATTACCACAAATGACCCCAAAACTCCTTTAACTGTAGGAATTCTTGGCGGAAATAAAACACAATACAAACATAGAGCTCTTTTCAAACGACTTGAGTACAATAGCCATGGAGTATATTGATCTAACCAGCGATGGTTAAATTTACTTTTCAAGTGAATGGCATCAGAAGCAAAATCGTAATTTGATGATGGAACCCAAGGGTTTGTCAACAATTCCTTCTTTTTTTCAGAAGGCAAAGTTATTGGCATGTTGGCACAACTAACATAACGACCAATGTCGTTTTCATGGTAGCCATAGCATTCTTCACTTTGTTATAGAGTTCCCAGTTCCAGAGACAGCTTCATGTAGATTTGAAGAACTACTTGAGCCTCCTTCAAAAATAGATTCCGATTTTGATGTTCCTACCATTTTATTTTCAGTAATAATAACCCAAGGACATTGATAATTGTTCGAAAAAATTTTATAACAGATTTCGAAAGCTTGTTGCTTGGAAACAGACCGACGCCGCTGGCGGAGGTCTGTTGCCTATAAGCAACAAGCTTGAGAAAGTTGTTATAACATTTTTGAGCATTTATCAATGTTCGAGGGTTATTCGGATAGAAATTTTTTTGCTAATTATAGAAAAGAAGTACAGAGCTTCTATAATTTAATTAATATTCTCGTCAGTATTATGACCAAATCGTGACATTTTGAAATATTAAATATTTGAAACGTCAAAATCGAAATAAATAATCAAATTGTATCCATAGCAACGTGATAGAGTGAAAACAGCCCATGGGATCTGTTTTCAGTATAATCTTGCTTCCACTTCCACTACTGTCATCATGAACTTTTTTCCATTTTAGAGATTTTTGACCTAAAAATAATAACCTAATATCGTTCTTGTTCTTAATCCCTAGTATAAAAATTAGTATAAAACAAAACTACCATGTAATGATAGCTTATAATGGGGCGTGGATATACTATATCTGATGTTAATATTTTTTCTCTAGATTAAAAACACAAAATGAAATTAATAGCACGTATAAAGTGCTGTTTGATCTTTAATATGTGAAAATTTCAAGTTTTTATATTTAGTCCCATTTGAGATATCAGCTGTCAAAATCGGTGCATTATTGTAATTTTTGTTATAATTAGATTAGAAGACAAAAAAGTCGGCATCATAATAATGAAAAATATATAAAATTAAAATAATAATCCACAAAATCTTTTGCCAAAGCTAATAAAAATTGTTTGACAAAGATACAAGCAAAGAGTAAAGAGCAATTGGCAATTTTGTAAAGGGCTGCAATTGAATTTTTCTCCAAACGTTGCGATACAAAAACGGCCGACAATTAAAAAAAATAATTTTGAACAAAAATTAACATCGGATATAACATATCTACATTATAAGCTATCATTACATGGTAGTTTTGTTTTATTTGGTGCTGGTCGTGCAAGCAATTTTCAAATTTTTGGACCATTTCTATTGGAATTACACTAAAGTTTTAATTAAAAATTTAATTTTCTACTGAAATTATTTAACTTACCGTTTTGTAACCAATATCTTATATCCATATTGTCTTTTCTGTCTCTTTATTCTTTGGTAAAAATATTGTTACGGATTTTTCCTCCTGTTTCTCGTGACTCGCTTTCTATTCGCCGTATGCAACTTCGTATCCTGCACTATGTACTGTACTGTACTGTCTGTCTTTGCGCCGGATAGGCAACTAACTTTATATACCCTTTTTAACCTAGAAATTTAGAACATTCGCATCACCGGTTCCCGTATATTCCTCACTTGTATCTCGATTTTCTCGAACTCGAAGAAAACCAGTGGCGTTTCGTTACACTATTAAATAGAACACTGCCGCTAGACAAGAGCACTTACAGACCAACTCAATAGTTGTTATAAGAGTATTTATTTCGGATTCTAATGTAGGATTTTGTATCGAATGTTTCAAAATATTTCACACTAAAACTACTTATTTGGTAAATTTATTTTAATTAATTAATAGGATTAAAAAATGTAGTTAAATGAAAACAAAAAGAAAGTGACAATTTTTTTACCATTTTTCTCAAAAATGTCCGACTGTTAAGTGGTTGAATCGAACACTAAAAATGTACCTATCCTGAGAGTAAATCAAATACTCCTTTTTATTCAATTCTGGTGTGCACCAATGCATAGATTGAAAACGCTATTAATATATATTTAGCACTATATCAGTTTTTCAAACAGCTTTGTTTTTTGCTGATGAAATATATTTTAGTAACAAAGGACACGCGAATAATTTTATTTATTAGAGCTTATTAATTAATTTTAAAATGTTCATAAAAGCAACCAAACGACCACAACAACAAATAAAAATATATAAAACAGATAACAAAAAAAATATGCAAAACAGAAAAATATGTATATTTTAGACTTAATTTTTTGTTTATTAAAAATTAAAAATTATTTAATTTAGTTTTGCTTCCAGGGGAGGGCAGTTGCCCCTCCCTGCCCTTCGCTGGCTACGCCAATGAAATCCATATCGATTATATAACAGATATAAACTGCAAATTACATTTGAATTTAAAATTAATAAGTAAACAAACATTAATATGAAAAACTTTTCACCTTCTCAGAATTGATTCAGTTTTCAAAATAGTAAATTAGTAGTAATTAATATTTAACTTATAATACTTTTGACGTGTTCTGTGATACTATAAAATTTTAGAGATTGACAGTTCTAATAGACACAGCCACGAGCTACTTACTTTTACCAAAATCGACATTCATGGTTTAATTAAATCGCATGGTATTTAGAAAAAAATATTATAATTAAAATAAAAAACTGTTGATAATATGTTGGACACTAAATATATAAGCAAAAATAATTTACTTGTCTTAGAAAGAGAAAAATGGTAATATGAAATAAAACGTTATATTTTGTTGCTATGTACAATTTTTGACAAATTTTACTTTTTTTGACTAGTGCGTAAAGAGTTTTACTTTACACACTAGTGCAAAAAAGTAAAACTTTACACACTTCGTAGCGTACGTAAAGTCCGTACTTTACACACGGTAGTAGAAAAAAGAATTATTGACACAAGTACGAAAACCTAAAGTCCTATTTATGCAAAATATAGACTTATAATCCGCCGGTGTTCCACAGGGAAGCGTACTTGGCCCTACCTTTTTTATACAGCAGACATGCCAACAACAAACCTAAGTATGGTTACGACATATGCCGACGACACAGTCATTCTTTCCTCTCATGTAGATCCTAAGAAAGCATTACAACATTTGCAACAGATTCTGGCGAAAATACAAATATGGCTCAAACTCTGGAGAATATCCGTTAAAGAAAACAAATCAGTCCATATAACTTTCACTAACAGAAGAGAAAATTGCCCTTGTATAACATTCAACGATAAACAACTGATACACGTGGGCAGTGTAAAATACGTTGACATGCATTTGGACTGGAAACTTGACTGGCAAAAACATATACTCACCAAAAGAAAACAACTTGGACTTCAGTTACAAAAAATGTATTGGATTATAGGCTGAAGATCTAACTTGTCAATAGAAAATAAAGTTCTATCCTACAAAACTATATTAAAGCCGATATGGACCTACGGAATACAGATGTGGGAAACAACAAGTAATTCAAATCTTGAAATACGGTTTCATAACAAAGTTCTGCGTCAAATTATGAATGCTCCATGGTGCGTACTGAACAATTTGATACATAGAAACCTGAAAGTGCAATTAATTAAAAAAGACATTAAGAAATTTAGTGAGAAGTACAGTGATCGTGTTAAGTGCACCCTAATCCGTTAGGAGGTTACAATGGAAACAAGATGTTTAAAACGATTTAAACTACAAATGAGGTTTATTTAAAACAATTAATTACGTTATGCAAATAGTAATAATTAATAAGTAAAAATTAGCGAAACATGTATGCTAATTTTTAGGTATTTGTTCAATGGAACATTTGCCTTCATCTTGTACTGCTACTGTATCATTAAGCCTGTACAGTTAGGTATCGGTTTCCTATGATCTTCAGAGATATGTTTCTCTTGGTTCATATACAAACGTTCACTGATAACGGGTTGATAAAGTCATTCAGAAAATCCATTATATAATAATGATAAATTTCGTCAAATAACGTATTCCCAGCAATGTTCAATTATTTGCAGAATGGTTATGAAACCTATTCTATCTGAACATTGTCGAGAAAATTTTTTTGGAAAATAAATGTAATCTAATGTTTTCATTCCTATTTTATCAGTTTGAATAATGATAAAGATTCGTATCAAATTTATCACTTCCACGCTCTATTTGATGTTCTTGAAGGTATCAGCTAATTGTATCTGTTTCTACATTAACGAATAAAAAGATAAGGTTTTAACTGCATATACTTTAATTACAATTACTACACATTTTAATATGTGTCCTTCATATCACCAGGTCTCTGTAAGTTTGTTATCTTAAAACAATCCTTTATCGCCCATCATCATGTTTTTATAAAATTAAAATTTTCGATAACTCATTAAAATATTGTGTGATTGATATTAATACCTCTAATTCTCATATGCGAAACACTATCTTTCTTGTAGGCCAAATATTTCGAATTATTTATAAAATTATCTCAACATTTAGCTTGAAAATTAACTGTAGTTAATGTCATTTGCACAATTACTAAATCAATATATTTGGCACAATTACTAAATCAATATATTTCGCATCTGCGTACTCTGTTAGCCTATCTATTTTCGCAGAGGAATATTGTAATGTTTTTCTTATTTATTAAAACGTTTTTTATTACGGGTGGGATAAATTCATACACACGGTAGGTTCACTTACTTAATTTATTTATTCACTACACTATTCACTAATTATATACACAGTATATTCACTTAAACTAATTTATATAAACACTTCACTAATTTATATTCACTTATTTACTGTTTATCTCACGATGTCAAATTATAAACTAAAACTCTCTCGCTGGTCGGTCCTTTATATATTAGTGCCTTTTTTACTAGATAATTCTAGATTGCGGCCTACACAAAAAACAATTGGCTCTCTGGTATTTTCTAGATAAGCCTGGTCACAAAAACAATGTCTAGATAAGATAGTCACAATCGTAATCAGTTCTAAGAAACCCCTGCGCATCCGCCATAATTTTAACTTTCATACATGGCATAGATAGAGTCGGATTCAGAGACTATACCAGTGTGCTGTTTCGTAACATTAACCCCTCCATAAATGGAAGTTCCTCCTGGTACTTTTGTGTAACCGAGACTGGATGTTTGAATCGGCAGCTGGCCCCATTTCTACATTTTCCGATCTTATGGAAATAACAGGGCACCGTCTTCATCGGATACTGATAACGGGGGTTGTAGCTGCAAATTAATGTCTGGACACCGGTATCTTGGAAGATAACCTCTACCATATTCCTGATGACTCGCCAATCCAACTGGTTACTTGCTATCTTAGGCATAGCCAGTTTATTCACGCTGGATTCTAACACATGGTCTCGGAGTTTTCGAAGTGCTTCTCACACATCACGGTAGGTAAATCGATCTTGAAATTTATTAATTCATTAGTTACCACGTAGAAGACGTACCGCGAATTATGTTTCAGTTTCAGTGTCTTGCCAGGGGCTGCAATCTGGTCTTCAAGTTTTTCTAATTGCCCGAACTTCTTTCGAAAGACGGATGCCAACCCTCGTGCGTTCTTGATACGGGCGGGGATGTTGTATGCCAGTGAATAATCTTCCGGGAGAGTGAACAAATCTTGTCGTTGTTCTGAAGTGACTCCATATCTAGCTTTCCCGGTACCTCCATACGCGCCCATAAATTCATCGAAGGTAGGGTCAGGCACATCTCGAATATGGTTTACTCTCTTCTCTAGGTCATGGTCTCCTTCGAATGGCGCTAGTCGGTTTTGGTGAACTACTTTTGGTTTTCCGTTGGGATCTTGCTTACGCGATTCATTGATCCTTTTCTTGATTAAGTATGGACCTTCCCAGGATTTTTTTTTGTAATTTTGGAGAAATTCCTTTTCTCCACGTCGGGTTGTGTAACCATACTTTGTCCCCTTCTTTAAAACCGCCTACTGTGGCCCGCGTGTCGTACCGACTTTCCATTCTGTCGCTGGTAACTTGAAGGTTTGTTCGAACTAATTCATGAATATCGTCCAGCCTTCTTCTCAATTGGATCACGTAGTCTTCGCATGCTAGATCTTCTCCAGGCCGACAGCCAAATTCCAGGTCGCAAGGAAGCCTCATTTCACGTCCAAACAGGATTTTCGCAGGTGGACTCTGACGGCAGATCGATAAGCCAATGCGAATAGGGAAAGATACTGGTCCCAATCTCTCTGATGGCTGGAAACTACTTTGGACAAGTATTTTCCAATAGTCCTGTTCATTCTCTCGACCATTCCATCTGACTGTGGATGTAATGCTGTTGTCCTGGTCTTCTTCATTCGCAGCTTGTCACAAATCTCCTGGAATAGATGGCTTTCGAAATTTCTTGCCTGGTCACTGGGACTTCCAAGGGCACTCCATATCGGCTAATAAATTCTTTCACCAATACATCCGCGATAGTTGTGGCCTCTTGATTCGGGATCGCGTAAATTTCCACCCACTTTGTGAAATAATCCATTACAACCAGGATGTATTTACCACCATTTTCTGTCGTCGGAAATGGTCCAGCGATGTCTAAAGCAATCCTTTCGAAAGGGCTTCCAACATTATACTGTTTCATAGGCGCCTTTCTCTTGCGATGTGGTCCATTACTCGTAGCACAAGTCGTACATTTCTTACACATCGTCGGAGCTGTTCATCCGATAAAACCTCTCACGGATTCGCTGGAGGGTTTTCTTCACTCCCAGATGACCTCCAGATGGACTGTCGTGTAACTTCTTTAGTACTTCAGCTACTCTTATTCTCGGGATAACTGCTGTCTCCTCATCTCGGAACCATCATCATTTTCAAGGACTCTTTTCAACAGCACTTCTTCCAGGACAAGGTAGTCCCACTGAGCCCAATATGCCTTGAGTTTCGGTGAAAATTTTGACACTTCTTGCCAGGTAGGTCGCCGATTTTCTTCCTTCCATTACCGGATCATCTTCAGGTGAGGATCATTCTTCTGATCTTCCCTGATCCTGGTGGGTGACCATTCCTCGTTGACTACAGTAGTTCTTGAAACTGCAACTTTCTTTGATTTCGACTTGCTGCATTGTGAATAGTCTACAGGGAATGACCGTCTAGGCAGAAAGTTGGCTTTTCGGTGATTCACATCAGCTGGATGCTCACCCCTGCCTGATTTCCCCTGTGACTGGATTTCTTGGTTTACAGGGTCTTGGGGCGCTTAGACGGACTGCGTACGTGCTCTAGCTCGCCACACTTCCGGCATTTCATCTTCTTCGGCTACTCGTCTGCCATACCTTTCAACAAGTTGACGATCTGGTCAAGTTTGTCATCGTCATCTTCTTCCTGCATGGTCCTACCTTCTTTGTACCGCGAGCTCTTCGTGGCTGCTTTGCATTTAAGAGGTTCGTGGTTTGCAGGAGTCGTAGTATGCTTACACGAACTGCGTGCATACTCTAGCTCGCCACAATTACAGCACCTGATTTTCTTCGGCTTCTTGTCTATCGTAGCTTTCAACAAGTTGACGATCTGGTCAAGTCTATCATTGTCACCTTCTTCCTGTGTTGTATCCGGAAGCCATCGTGGCTGCTTCATATTCAAGAGCAGCAGTCAATGCGTCGACTAATGTTTTCGGATGGGCTAAGCGAAGCGTCTTCTGCATATCGGGGTCACGTAAGCCATCAATAAAGGCCTGGATGCCCAGACATTCCATCATGTTCTCTGGTGCTGGTGGATAAGCGAATCGAACTAGTCGGGCAATATCCAGTTCATACTCTTGAAGGGTTTCGTCATATTTCCGCCTTCGGTTCTTCAGCTGGAATCTGTACAAATGCTCCAAATGTTCGTGACCATATCGCATGTCCAACCTCTTCTTCAGCTGCTCGAAGTCATCCGTTTTTTTCAAGCGGTATCGTCTGAAGTCCATCTAAGGCATCTGCCCGAAGCGCTATAGTTAGGTTCAGTGCTTTCTCCTTATGGGACCAATTATTCACTCACTCTAGCGGCTTCTTCAAAATGTTTCACATAATTGGTCCACGATATTTTTCCATCGAACGTTGGGGCCTTGACTCGGGTAAAACTGCCAATGTCTTCTAACTTAGGGTGTGTTTCTGTCTTGCAAGGTTTCGTTTGCTCTGTCTTCTTTTTTTCCGCTGGCGTGTCTTGAGTTCTTATAAC
Organism: Galeruca laticollis; assembly: GCA_963921935.1. Taxonomy (NCBI): domain Eukaryota; kingdom Metazoa; phylum Arthropoda; class Insecta; order Coleoptera; family Chrysomelidae; genus Galeruca; species Galeruca laticollis. The sequence goes on from OY998180.1 coordinate 181,226,333, forward strand.
TGTCATCTTTTTTTAACTGCTTAATTTTCACGTCCATCGTTGTCATCTTATTCTCAATCTTCTCGTCCATCGTTGTAATCTTATTCTCGATTTTCTCGTCCATTTTATTCTCGATTTCAGATTTTAGAGACGAAATTTTCAACGTCAGCGGCAATGTCGTTTTTCATTAATAAGATATCGGCAGATATATCGTTCTTCAAAGCAGAAATCCTGTCGTCAATATTAGCAGAAATGTCTTTCTTCATAGCAGAAAAAACGTTCTTTATAGCTGAAATATCGCTTTTAACATTCGTAGAAATCTTCTCTTCCATGCCAGAAATCTTCTCTTCCATGGCAGAAATATTAGCAGAAATTGACTGGATCAAAGCCGTCGTTTTTCAGTGCCACTTTAAGTCTTTCTACTAATTCACTTTTCTTGCCGGACCTTTCCAACTCACGATCTTCCAATTCTGCTTTTAACTCAGTCACTTTCAACTAACATAGTCTCTTGGCCATTTATTTATTTACATTTACATTTATATTACCCCACTTCTGACACCAATGTAATGTTTTTCTTATTTCTTAAAACGTTTTTATTACGGGTGGGATAAATTCATACACACGGTAGATTCACTTAATTAATTTATTTATTCACTACACTATTCACTAATTATATACACAGTATATTCAGTTAAACTAATTTATATAAACATTTCACTAATTTATATTCACTTATTTACTGTTTATCTCACGATTTCAAATTATAAACTAAAACTCTCTCGCTGGTCGGTCCTTTATATATTAGTGCCTTTTTTACTAGATAATTCTAGATTGCGGCCTACACAAAAAAAACAATTGGCTCTCTGGCATTTTCTAGATTAGACTGGTCATAAAAACAATGTCTAGATAAGAAAGTCACAATCGTAAACAGTTCTAAGAAATCCCTGCGCATCCGCCATAATTTTAACGTTCATATATAGCATAAACAGAGTCGGATTCAGGGAGTATACCAGTGTGCTGTTTCGTAACAGTATGTTGGGCGTCTCGGTTAAACGAAGCTTCTCTTATATAATTGTGAGGTTAATGGGGTTAATGATTTGAAAAAATGGCCTAGGCTCCTGGACCACAATATTCAACTGAAAGATATACTACTAGTCAATTAAAATTAAACAAAATGAATCACAGTGCAAAAAATGCGAAACCGAAAGCTTATTTTAAAGACACTGATTTTGCTGAAATTGAGAAAAAACAAGTTAGTTTTACTCCTGGTATTCTTTGCTTATATAGTTGCATTCTGAAGGGGTTTGGCAAACATATACTTCAACATTTTCAATTTATAGAGATCAAATTTTCTTTGCTTTCATACTTTTGACTTTCCCAGTATGTTTGACCTCTTTTTTTCAACTCACCTTATTTTATAAAAAATAGTGCATATCTATAACGTTGATTAATTTTCTAATTTTACATAATCATTATGATTTTTTAAATTAATTCTTTTGTACTCGACCTTTGAATTGCAACATGAATTTCCTTCAATATTTTCATTATCGTTATCGTTTTCGTTGAGTGCGCACGACGTGAACATCTTTAGAAACCTTGGTTGATATTCGATTGTAGAATGTGAATCTTGAATCACAGTTAGAAGTTAGATAGAATATAGGGTATATTTATAACATTGTTGCCACTAGCTCGGGAAATTCGTTTATTTCAGATGTTTAATTTTTCAAAATGGATAGGCCCGATCAAAATATTCTACTTTGTATGAATATCTAAACAAACTTTGACTGGTATTTTGTACAAAACAAAAATTACCGACTAAATGCGGTATAAATTGGCAATTAAACTAGATTCTTTTTATGATTGTTTACACAAAAAATGAGAGTTTTGACGAAACATATGTTCTATGACTTTATCTATCATTATTTTCTGTAACAGTGCTGTTTTATGGAAAATATTTGCTGAACTCTATTAATTCGCAATTGGAAATTGGCACCCGAACGCTTGGATATACGCATTGTACATGCATTTCCTGTATTCGGAAGATTTTGACAATCGCTTTGGTCGTTTTTTTTGGCAGATCACGCTATTTGTACACTACTTGTGGAAGAATATAGTGAACCTCATATCCTAAGAAGGCTCTTTATATCTCACTATCTGAAACAGGGAAAAATGAAGGTAACAATAATCTTGTAATATAACTTCAGAGCTGACTATATCGGAATCCTCGCTTACCTGCATCATAAAAGCACCCATTTCAATAATAACTATTAAATAACGTCTACTGCCTGCGGGATTGAATGGCTGGTTTATCGCTAAGAAAACAAAACTAACAATTCGACATTAAAAAAATAGAATCGAATGGGCATAAGAACTGGAAAATAGACTAATAGGAAAATGTACTTTGAAGTGAAGATTTTCTGATCCATCAGACGCGTACATCAAACGTGGTGGTATCATGGTTTGGGGGGCTCTTTGATAACAGTAAACCCGAAAGTCTTGCGGTGAGTATAACTGAAAAATTGAAGAAGCAAGTCTCTTTTAAGATCCTCCAGGATAGGCCATCTACAGTGGACTGAACAGGACATTGTGCCTAAGCATTCGTTTAAACTATTATTATTATTATTAATATTATTATTATTATCATTTGCACGTTTTCTAATAAAACTTGGTCGCGAATAAGATCAGGATACCACACAGGACCCGCATATTCTAAAATAGGACGCACGTAACATTTGTACAGTTTACAGTAAGTTTCAAGTGACACTCTAGAGAACGATTTTTGTATCAGATAAAGTCTGGATTTCGCGCGGTTGCATACGGACACAACATGTTCACTCAACGATAAATTTGAGTTCACTAAGATGCCTAGGTCCTCATGGCTGGTAACCATATTTAGTATCTGCCCATTTAAGTTGTATGATAAATTGGGAATGGTCTTGCCAATGTGGAGTACATTACATTTATTAAGCAACCAGTCCAAACACCACCGCTGTATGGTGTGTAGGTCATTTTGGAGGGCGAGATGGTCTCTTAAAGGGTTAGCAAATATTTTTGTGTCATCGGCATAAAAAGAAACTGAGTTTGAGACCAATACTTGAAGATCGCTTGCGTAAACAACAAACAGCAATGGGCCAAGGACGGAACCCTGTGGAACACCACTAGAAACTGGCCTGTCATTGAAGAACTCTCGGCCGACTCTGACTTTAAAAATCCTGTCCGTTAAAAACTTGGAGATCCCTAAATTCAGGCTACCCCGTATGCCAAAGTGATCTAATTTATATAAAAGTCTTATTTTTGGGACTTTGTCGAAGGCCTTGGAGAAGTCCAAATAAATGACGTCAATCGGATCTCTATTATCTAAAGCTTTTGTCCAGTCATTAACACAGTGAAGAAGATTGGACATGGTGGAGCGACCTCGAACAAAACCATGTTGGTGAAGAGGTATGACATTTTGTTGAAGAAGGAACTTAGACATGGCCTCACTAATAATAGATTCCATAATTTTACAAACAATAGGTACCAGGCTTACTGAAATTAACTGTCTCGACCCTTACTTCGTGGAATATGCTCATATTAGTGTTTTTAAATGAAACTCACGGTCTCTAGTTAATTCCACAATATAATAAAAGTTATTGAAAATTCTAAAAAATTGACAATTGTTTCGATAAATCAATATGACGATGATATTGATTTATCGAAACAATTGTCAATTTTTTAGAATTTTCAATAACTTTTATTATATTGTGGAATTAACTAGAGACCGTGAGTTTCATTTAAAAACACTAACCAGGCTTACTGGTCGATAATTGCTTGGATCCAGTTTATTGCCATTCTTGAATATAGGAGTAACTGACGCCGATTTCCAGATTGGTGGAATAGAACATTGCGTGAAAGAGGCATTATTCATGATGATTGAAAGTGGATAGGAAATTGAGTCTGCACATTTTTTAAGAAACATTGCTTGCAAACCATCAAGACCAGGAGAAGTGTTCGTCTTGATATTTAATATTTTTTCTTTAATTTGTTGGGGTGAAAATTCAATATTACTAAGGGATGCTAAGACACGAGCACCAAATATTGGAGGCAAAGTGTCATCAATTGGTTCAGAAGTAGAAGCCTCAGAAAAACTGATGGACAACGTTTCGGAAGTTTCATAATTAGACGAACATAATACTCCATCACTTTTCCTAAGTAAAGGAACACCAACTTTAGACGAAAGACAGGAACGCATGTGCTTAAAAAACTTTTTAGGGTTGCCACTATTAGCAATACTTTCCTCGAAACCTCTTCTGGCGTTAGCCAACCGACTAATTATTGTATTAGAGAATCTTCTGTAAGTTAAGACATCTTCATTATTGTTGGTGCGTTTAAATCTTCTCCACAAATTTCGTTTATGTTTTATCAAATCATGTATTTCACTATTGATCCATGGCTTTAATTTGTTACGGAAAATTCTTCTTTCTCTCGTATTCTCATTCAAACATTTTGTTACCGTGTCATAGAAACATTTCCATAAATGTATACAGTTATTATTATCAGGCAATATGTTATCCCAATTGATGGACGAGAGAGTACGATTGACATTTATAACATTTGTTACTTCGATAGTCATGTAATTCTTATCATCGTCAGCAGCAGTTAAGTTGAATATTGACAGTTATTGCTGCATGATCGGACTGATCTCCAGGCATGATAGCAAACATTCGTCATTGGTCAAAATAAGATCGAGGGTAGAAGGATTATTATTGTGTCGGAAACGAGTAGGTTCGTGGACAACTTGGGTTAAATTCGAGTTTTGGATAAACTGCATAAACAAATTTTTTGCATTATTTCTCTCAGGAATATTTATTATCGGCCAGGATATATTCGGAAAATTGAAATCCCCAATTATAACTAGATTGTTATGCCAGAACTTTTTTTTGAGCAAGAAAGAAGTCAAAAAGATTTTACAAATTACGCAAGGATCATCCAAATCACCTAACCTTTCTCTCATTGAACTTGTTTAATGGGAACTGAAATGAAAATTTTTATCGAACAATCACGAAATGTATCTGCTAAAATGAAAAAAAAACTCCTATACAGTTGGAATCTTAGTTTAGAAGCTAGGATACAATTTTTACAGCGTTAAATATATTCTCTATTCCCATGTTACGGTAATGAATCATGGACACTGAAGCTTAAAGAAACTGGAAATGTTGTGCTACCGACGGATACTGAGGATATCGTGGGAGGACAGAATAATGAAAGCGGAAATTTCTTAAAAGATTTGGGCATAAATGTGAAGTGATAAAAACTATAAATAGAAGAAAACTAGAGTGCCTTAGACATTTAATGAGAGGGGAAAAGTACTCACTACTACGACTTGTATTGTAGGGAAAGATAAGTGACAAGAGAAATGTTTGACGAAGAAGAATGTCATGGCTGCGAAACTTACGGGAGTGGTTCGGCTGCAGCTCCACAGAACTATTGATAATTGCGATAAATAAGGTTATGATAGCAACGATTATTTCCAACCTCCGATAGTAGACGGAACCGAAAGAAGAAGGCGCGTTCTCGATAGAATGGTAATATTAAAACTATTTAAAAAATTATTTACATCGATGAAGATAGAATTTAATTTAGATTCAGGCATACTTAGGGAAACGCATTCCAATGCCATTATATGGGAGGGCCTCGGTACATAGTCACACCTCCCTTAAGTTCGTAAAAGCTTTTCGGACAGTCATTCGCTAAGTAAAAATTTTACTGCCCTTAACATATATATTTTGAAAATTTGCCATCAACCCCTATTGCAAGATTGTGCATTTGGTAAAAACGCATATACTAATTATTTTGAATGATTATGCTGTATTAAATGATTTTAAACTAGCGTCCAAGTTTACCTATTATTGAAAACAATGTATTATTTTGCAAAATTGATATTTTGCGTCATTGTTACCCGGAGCTGACATCAGTAACAAACTAAAAAAAATCCAGACATATAGTTCCAGGAAACGAGTACCCAAACGAATCCGAAACATGTTCTTGCAAAGACCTTCCTACAAGATGTGCCGCGCAAAGAACATTATCCAAAATCAATACTTAATGTAAATCAATTAATTTAGAATTCTTTTAAATATTTTCAGATTTAAAGTAATGTTTCAAATATTCTGTCAATTAAATTCGAAATAAAACTTTTATCCAATCTTTAATAAATCTATTTTTATGTTCAAAGAAGTACTTTCGATTTACTAGTAAGCATAAAAATTACAATCAATTTGTTACTTAATTTTGTCGCATTATTGTGGATCATAACAAGGTCAGACACACGCTATCTTTTTACACCCGACACGTAGCTAACTTTTGAGCTTTAGTGATGACCAATGATAATTACATAAATTTTCGTTTGGTGGCCCTCTCATATAATGGTGTTTGGATGCTATTCCTTAAGTATCACCTAGATTAATATTCCTGTCTTCAAATTCTCACGAATTTGTGATATTTTTTGTGATTATTCCAAAATTTTATAATTTGACAACACTGTTGTTCAGGTAAAATTCATCGCTTCAACAACATGTCATAGGCACCGACACCAGCACGTTTTTGTAACAAATAATTAATTAAAGGTAAAGGCGAGGCAGAACAATGGAAACAAAACGGGCAGGTGAGTGGTTGTGGTAGAGGTCCGGTTCTAGCCCAATTCAAATCCTTAGAAGAGGTCACAACCAGTACTTTTTTGGTAACATACTCACGCCTTTTTCATGTTCTACCCTTAACATCCATTTGCAACTTTCGGCAAATGAACATGAAGAGCTTTTGCAGTAAAATTTAATATTGTGGTTAACAAAAACTTTGATTGAATATTGACAGTTTATCCTAATAAATTAATAAAATAGGAATAAAAACAGTAATCTTAAATATTTTGTCAATGTGATAGTTTCACTATATTATTCAAATTATTAAATTTAGTATTATTTCTTGTTTTGTTTGATATAATGGTTATTTTAACTGATATCTCCCCTATGTAATTATTGTGTGCCGGCTGTGTTGTTGTATTCATATTTGGCCGACATCGAACAGTTTCCAAGACGATATGCTTCGACCTGAAGTACGACAAAAATTAACCCTGATGCTAACATAGAAAATGAACAACCACCCTTTAATAGAATTTCACAATAACTTGGTAAAGCAACCATAGATTCGATGCCGGAACTCTAACAAAATTGATACGTTTGAATCGATTCTGTAATTATACCGATACCGGTACAACTCCACTCCAGCAAACGGACAGTTTGGGTATTTCAATGTAAAGAAGAGCTAACAAAAGTTTCTTGTTCTCAAAGCATTAAAAAGCAAATGATAGAGTGTTTCTTCGGCAAAGGGGTCATGTGACTGTGTCTACCGAAAATCGAAAGACCGTTAAATCAGCATCGTATGGACCATTTATTTCGCCAGAAGTTTTCGGTAAATTGGGAAAAATCCAATACAAAACGACAAATCAATAGGCAGCTCACACACACAGCGCGAAACAAGTGAGTATTTGGACACTAAAAAGATCGAATTGATGGGTCATCCGCCTTACAATACTGATTTTGCACCCAATGATTTCCTGTAGTTCCCACTATTTAAAGTGTAAACTGTAAAGAGTGGACACAGATTTCCATCGCCCATAAGTATTTAAAAAGCATCATCTTCGGATTGGACAAAGTGATTCGAATGGTGGTTGAATCGCATGCAAAAGGAGAATATTTTGAAAAGTAACAGAAATATTTATAACATTTATTTGTTTACTTTTTTATTCTTGATACATAAATAGCAAACCCTCGTATTCATTGAAGGAAGATTTTCTTCTGCATATTTCATCTTGGGAGCATAGGTTTTAATTAATAAGGGGGCGTTCAAGTATTACGTAATGCAATTTGGGGGGAGGGGGTCTTGTAAAACGTTACGATGCGTTACAAGGGCGGAAGGGGGGTTCGAACAACGCGTTACGTAGCATTGTTGTTTTATATAAATAAAAAAAGAGGGAATTTAAATCTCTCAAGCTGGCATCCCTTTCTCGTTTATTTTTTACGGGGAATCCCTCGACTGTATTGTATTGTTTCAGTTGTCTGTATTCAGTGTTGTTAAAGTGAGTTTATACTGTAATGTCCTTAAAAGATGGGGATTTGGATCATCAGCTGTTCTTGGCCTATAAAGGCTTTCATGCTGACTTGCCAGCGCAACTGTGCCAAAGAAATTTGGAAAACTGCTTAAGGAAAACTAAAAAATACAGAAAAGATTATAGAACAAATAAATGATATATGGACGGAATATAGAAAGCCTCAAGATTGCAGGATCCAAAAGAACCAAACTTGACGCTCACGTTCGTGAGTCGCAATATATTGTTACGAAATAGCACACTGGTATAGTCCCTGAATCCGACTCTGTTTACGCCATGTATGAAAGTTAAAATTATGGCGGATGCGCAGGGATTCTTAGAATTGTTTAGCATTTTTACGTTACCCTATGTATAGTATATTGTTACGAAATAACACACTAGTGTAGACCCTGAATTCGACTCTGTCTAAGCCATGTATGAAAGTTAAAATTATGGCGGATGCGCAAGGATTTCTTAGGACTGTTTACGATTGTGACTATCATATCTAGACATTGTTTTTGTGTAAGCCGCAATCTAGAATTATCTAGTGAAAAAGGCACTAATATATAAAGGACCGACCAGGGAGAGTTAGTTTAGTTGATAATTTGACATCGTGAGATAAACAGTAAATAAGTGAATATAAATTAGTGAAGTGTTTATATAAATTAGTTTAAGTGAATATTCTGTGTATATAATTAGTGAATAGTGTAGTGAATAAATAAATTAAGTAAGTGAATTTATCCCACCCGTAATAAAAAACGTTTTAATAAATAAGAAAAACATTACAATATCTTGCAAGTAATTAACCCTCCACTACTAATGTGCTTTGACAAGACATGCTTACTAACGTTTTATTTTGACAGGGGTATTTTTAACATCTTTATTTATTTATGTGTTTCTTTTTTAGGCACATTAGTGCGAAACTAAGTATTTTTGCGTGTTTTATAATAATTGGATAAAAAAATGTTTCAAAATAAAAAGTGTTATATTTTTCAACGTAACATAATTTAAGTAGATACAAATAAAACAAGGTTCATATTTTTGAAAAAATTTGATAAATTGGAATTGTGAAAACTATTACCTACCTATAAAAACATTAACACAAAGTAAAATGCATTTTGAGTTACTCAAATATATGCCATAAATTCCGTAATTCTAATCCTCACTCACACTTTTGCATTCTTGACACACAGGTGTTAAATGTTCTACGCACATGAACCAGACGTAGAAGCATCTATCAAAGTTGTTGTTTCTTCATCCACAAAATCTTGTACAGGCTCAGTATCAGTATCTATATGATGATCATCCTTTAAGCTTTCATCATCGTCATTAATTAATTACCTCTTCATCTGTTACTACTTCTTTGAAAAGTTGTAGGAGTCTTTATTGTTCAATTTCATATTCTCCTTGAACCATTTGAATATTCCTGAAACTAAAATATCAAAGAAAACACAATTTTATATGGTACTGTGTATCTTACCTTGCTGATGTCGGTCTTACGGACCGGTATTGTTCATAACTAACCTTTGTGAGATAAACGAAACCACTCACACACCGTATATGGATTTACTAAAGAGGACGCATCACACTGGGATTCAAATCCATCGATTATTATCGACATAATTAGTTTCGGTCGATCTCTGAGACCGGGCGTTAGTAACGGAGGGTTAAATGCGCGAACAAATCCTGCTGTTCTCGCTCGAGGATTGCTTTGAAAACTGTCTTTACGGATACTTTCCTGGCGCCGACCTGCCCAATCCTTCAAACCCCAAGCAAACTGGTGGTACCTTGTCAGCTAGACAAAGGATCATGCAAGCTTTGAGGTTGCTCGTTGATGTATGTCACCTCCTCTAGAAATGTTTAAGCAGATGCTTTACGATTTCTTTGGCCCATCAGTACAATAACCTAAAAAATAAAATATGTGCAACCTCTGGGATCTATTTCACATCCCAAAACAATGTGCAAGTGCACATTCGTTACGTGTATGGCAACACTGCCCAAGACCGTCGTGAAAGTGGAGTACCACCACAACGACTTGCTGCCAGGCCAAGTAAGGGTAAATGCTTCTCTGCATTATGCGCCGCTGTGAAACATCGTCTGAGGATGCCGATTGGCTCGACGAAGACGAAGTTGATGCAAGTGGTTTAACAATTCCTGTACCCTCTTCATCTACTCTCCAGATGCTAGTAATGAAAGAGTCTAAGTGGCTGGCAACAAACCCGTGGATAGAGGAGCAGTAACTCGAATTGTTTTTTTGACATACCTACTTGCCGAGTGATGCAAGTACACCCGCACAAAACTCTCCACACCGAAAAAGACCAATACAAACTGTCTACGGCATGTAAATCAAACCCTGAAAAGTCACTCTATATATACAGTAATTTATTTTTCATACAAAGTGTCAATTTTTAAATGGCTAAAAAATAGGAACGCGTTCACCGATCATGCTGGAATTTTGTCAGTTGACTCGGGGCGCTGAGGTGATGCTACAGCCACTAATTGTTCTGGAGTTTTGTTAGTTTGTTTTACATATTCTTCCAGTGTTAATTTTGGAACGTTAAACGTTGTTGAGGCTTTGAGGTACCCCATTTCCTTTGCCATAACGGCGTTAATGGCCAGTTTCGTTGAACACTGTTTATGTTTTTTTACCTGTCTAGGCATATTTTTCTGAAAATAAAAAGTTTGTGTCAGTCGAAAATCTATAAATCTTTAATCCTGTGCGGGCAATAAATTTCGATTCCTAATTTCGGATATCCGAAATTGGGCACCCACAGCTGTGCGAAATTAGGCCACACTCTATATGTTAGGTTATGTATTTACAACTACCAACTTTTCTAAAAATATACAACTCTAACTAATACTACATCTCAATTAACCTTTTAACTTACCCCGGTAAAATTTTCAGTTATTAACAATTAATATTATTTAAGTAATCACACTTGGAATGTCGCTTAACAAAATACTAATAACAGGTGTTTATAAATTTTCACTACAGCCCTTTATAAGGAAGTAGGCGAATCACAAAATATTTTCAGTAAATATTTGTTTTGGTTTCTTAGATACCTGTACGTTATTTTATGTAAAATTATGTGATTTGATTTTTAAATAAGCACTTATCCGAAATTGAAAACCTATCCGAAAATAAGCCCCTTTTCTCTATAACAATAAAATACACAATAGATATGAACGACAATAGACCTTTTCATCACAATTTTTTTTGTGCGCATGCGTGCAGTTCTGTTATTTTTTCGTACTGTTTTGTAAAAACGCATGTTAAAATACCTGTCTACAAATAGTTAAAATCAACAAACATTAAACAAATAATACTTATTAATTGTCTTAATTAAAAAATAAAATCTTGCAAGTCGACTATTATCTGTAGAGGAAAGGATAGGAAAAATAAAACGGTGTTCTTATGGAGTGCGTATAAAGAGTGATACATGTTATAAATTATTTTAAACCAATACGTAATATATATCATTTTATAAATTTTCCTTAGCCTTGCTTGCAATATATAGATGTACTTAATATATACACGTAACTCTATGATTAAAAATATAATATGTTTATATCAGAAAAATTTTAATATTATTAATAATATTCATTACGAACCTAAATGTTAATTTTAGAGTTTCTACATGTGCTGACAATAAATTATGTTTAATTAGGTTAAAATTATGTACTTAATTTTATTTAGATAAAAATTATTCAAGTACCTATTTTTATTTAGATAATAGATCGTATTGACTGCTAACCTCTCAACTAACAGATTTATTTCGCCTTTTTGAGAACGCCCATAACACTTTAACCACATTCTAATCGTTCAACTGGTTTGTCAACAAGTAGGTACTCCACCATCAATAATTTGTTTTAATGTGGAGATAATATAATAGACAGTACGAAACTTTTAAACTCCCGCTCTTCCAAGATGCCGGCTGCTGCGCATGCACTTGTCATGTAATGAAAAGCTCCGTCAAGCTGCCCCCCCCCGGTTCGATTTTTGTTACCAAAATGCTAGCACACATAAAGGGCACCTAGTACAACCTAGCACAACAATTTTTATAGCTAGCACACCAACAGCTCACAATAAAAATGCTTTTGAATTCGGGTGGGGCCAGGTTAACGCTAGACACCCCCCCCCACCGGTTGGAATTTTGTCGCCAAAATGCTAGCACAGATAAAGGACACCTAGCACAACCTAGCACACCATTTTTTATAACTAGCACACCAACAGCTTACAATAAAAATGCTCTTGAATTCGGGTGGGGCCAGGTTAACGCTAGCCCCCCCCCCCCCCCGGTTGGAATTTTTTCGCCAAAATGCTAGCACAGATAAAGGACACCTAGCACACCATTTTTTATAGCTAGCACACCAGCAGTTTACAATAAAAATGCTTTGGAATTCGGGTAGGGCCAGGTTAACGCTAGCCCACTCCGGTTGGAGTTTTTTCGCCAAAATGCTAGCACAAAGAAAAGACACCTAGCACAAAATTTGTAATAGCTAGTACATCAACAATGCTTTTGAATTCAGGGGGTGGGGGGCGTCTGCAAAATAATGCTATGGTTACACGAATGAATGAAAATGTTGGATGTATTTGTCCCTAAACATCATTTTCCTATAAAAAATGGCCCCTAAACAGATGTTGCCAGATTGTGCGTGATATCTATATTTTCCCATCTAGCAGGGTATTTGATTAATTAATAATTAACTATTATTTAATTAATAATTATCTATTTATTTTCAATTAATGCTAAACAACGAAAGAATACAAAAAACCTTCACTTTTAAAAATAATTTTGTTAAAATAATAGTAATTTTAATAAAACAAAATAATTAAATTCAACCATTTAGTCACGGAATCAGAATCAATCCGTGCACGAATAAGTTGCAAATTACGTCACACTATAAAATAGGCAACGACAAACGTTTATGTACAGACATGTTGGATAAATAAATGTCCAAAAAAGCGAAGCCGTGTTGGATATGTACTGTAATGTTTTTGTTATTTATTTAAACAATAAACGGGTGGGATAAATTTTAAACACTCGGTATAGCTACTTACTAATTTATTTAAACACTAACTCACTAACACTAATTTATATGTACTTAACTAGTCACTTAAATTTAATTTATATGCACACTAACTTATTAATTTATAACATTTTTATATTCACTTAATTACTGTTTAACTCACTATGGCAAATTATAATCTGAACTCATCCGCTGATCGGTCCTGTATTTATATCAAAAACTTTCTTTACTAGAATATTCGGGATGGGACATGCCTTTCGCGATATTTCTTAAAATGCCTTTCGAGAACATGTTTAGAAAGGACGGTCACAATAGATCCCAATAGACCTTCTCAGAATTCGGCGCGCTCGCCTTTTTCTCAACTCCGTTAACATAAGGTTACAGGGCCGTACTTAGTATCTGCTTCGGTGTGCGAGTTCGTAACAGTACTTTGGACAAAGTTGTGCAATCTGAGATCCCTAAAAATGTTCCAATATATTGAGAATACATGTTTTAGACTAATCGTGGTTCACTGTAGTCCTTATTTAAAAGAAACACTCAAACTTTATATTTAAATTTGCCAGAATATTTATTGCCGAAGTTGATGGTTAATTAACCATTGTAATGATAACATAAATTTTGCATTTCACTATCAGATTTTTTTTAAATTCCCAAGTTAACTTGCAGATTTTAATTCTTAGAGCCGGTTAATCAGAGCTTCGAATATTTCTGTGGCATATCATAAGACACCAACACTACTATGTATTTTTCAAAGTTTTTAGTATGTAACTGGCAATGTATGTTTGTTCGGTTGCAATCTTGCAACTCAGTTTTGAAGCAGATATCTTCAACCGATTGATTTGAAATTCTGTATATACGTCTAGTTTGCATGCCAATCCATGATTAGGTATGTGACGTCATTCTAAATTCAACATGGCGGATCACCAAAGTTGGCGGACTAAAGAAAGTGGACTAATTTTTTTGCTTTCTTACAATATGGGTATTAAATGGAAGGCAGCAAAATTGATGACATAGGTATTCTTATTTTTCTAAAAACTAGGTATAATCCATCTGAAATTCTCATCGGACTTTTTAAAAGGGTCGTTAAACCAAGTCTATCATTAAAATTTGAATAATTTTTATAATGCCGTTTTTATGGGTCTTAAGAGTAAATAAAATTCTTGAAAGTACATCCAAATTAGCCGAATCAGATGTTTGGGTTAAGAAAGGGTTTCCCCGAAGGGCTGATGGTTGTAATAATATGTATTCTTTCTAATAATATTACAAGTAACATGGACTATATAAGTAAAACTAATGATCTAACTATTTTCATGAGTGTAATTCGATAGAATATTTCTCGATTAGACGACATAAAACTGTATTAATGCGAAATTTATATTATTTAAACAACATTACATGGTATTTAATCACCCTTTTTGGTTCATTTTCAATCACTTATTTTTGGATTAAACTTGAAGAATCGTTTTCAAACCGTGACATTTTTATGATATTTTGAATTAAAATTATGATAATAACAACAATTTTACGTTACTTAGATACGGACTTAAAAGGGAAATTATCGGCACTGCCGGAGAGTTATCTCCGAAAAGATCCTGCTTCATTTGGAATTTTTACCATATGAGTGGAATATTCCGAAAATTTTTCGTAACTACAGTAAGAAACAATGAACCCAGCCGTTTTACATATATATTCAACCTATTTATTTATCCATTTATTTATTCATCGAGTAAGTATAGCGTTATTTCACTGACCTCCGTCCCACTCCCCAGAATTAAAAGTGTAGTTGCTGTGCTAGCTATTAAAAATGGTGTGCTAGATTGTGATAGGTGTCCTTCGTTTGTGGTAGCATTTTGGCGAAAAAATTCCGACCGGAGGTAGCTAGCGTTAACCTGGCCCCAACCGAATTCCAAAGCATTTTTATTGTAAGCTGTTGGTGTGCCAGCTATAAAAAATGATGTGCTAGGTTGTGCTAGGTGCCCTTTATGTGTGCTAGCATTTTGGTAGAAAAAATCTGACCGGGGTGGGGGGCAGCTTGACGGACCTCTATTGAAACGTTAAAAACGTACCAAATAAACCATTCTCAAAGGCCCACTTAAATTAACTTTAGTTTGAATGTTAATTATAATTAACTGATTTATGAAATGAACTGAAAAGTGGTGTTTAAATGTATCTGCATTTCGTTTGATATATATGATAGAATTGAAGTGACAGAGCAGAATTATTGACAGCTTAACGAACATCTATGCTCACGTCATTGTTTTGCTTTTCAATACTCATTGCGTTGTATGTTGTTACAATCCTATGTTTTATCATAGTTAAAAATAATGATTTTCACTGTGTCCTTTAATTTATCCCATCAAAATAATGAATCAAATTCGATATTAGTATCCAGTAATTTAAAAGGCCGCCTAAAATATTCAGACGCAACTTATGGCTATTTAAGAGAATCGTCATGCAGCAGAGCGCGCCGCCGTGGAATTACATTCTGGTCGTGAAGAATCAATAAGCAAAGAAGAAAAATACATAACTTGGAATGAAAGTTATCTGGATGTATCATGTAAAAATATACGTTCAAATGATCTATTCTATTCTATTCTATAATTATGAAACTATGTTATATATCGAAACCTTTCTTACGCCATTCGATAGAGGAAAGAAGCATATCAATTACTTACAATATTTGAATTCTTCCATTTTATATTTGTAGACAATATACGGGATTAAAGATGGAGTAGAAATTTTTGTAAATTACCTAATGACGGTGGTATAGGCACTTTACCTCTTTACAAAAGCCAAAAAGTAAACTTTCCTACAGTGGAAGAAGGAGCTATTTAGCATAGCATTGCACTTCAGTGAATGAAGGCGATATGTGTCTGTACATATCACCTTCATGCATAAAATGGCATCGTTCTGTGGATTCCCGCTCTTTTGAAAATTAGACACTCGTGGCGCTTTTTGTAAAAAAACTGTGATAATCAATCAATATTGCTGACTCATAAAAACAATGACAGGAGCCAAATCGAGGAGTTACAAAGCCAGTCGGTTAATCTCTTAATAAAAGCAATTAAAAGCGGGGTTTCGGCTTCAAATCCGGACTGCAGAGAGAAGCATCAGAATCAACCTCACAAAATGGATAATGACGTTGTGAATGTGTTCAAGCAGATATGTCGAACTTTCCTTCAAACAGTTCCATTATTCTCGTAATAGAAATATGCGCAAATTATATCTTTCTCCCCTTTTGAATGTGAAAAAAATGCATAGTCTATATCTGGAAATGTAGAAATTTAACTGACATACAAAATCAAGATGTCTGTATACAATAAAATCTTTATCACAGAATTTAATATCTCTTGGCTCTTGGATAACCAAAGAGTGATACTCGTGCAAATTGCGATACTGGGGACCTAGCTGTAGAAGCGATGCAAGCCGGCCGAAAGACACCTAAACAAACCTAAACCAGCGTATAATGTGATTTATATTACAGTAGATCTACAGCAAACAATGCCTTTGCCAAAATTAATTACATCCAAGGATTTCTATCGACGACAGCTCTGGTTTTATAACTTAGGTTTTCATGTTATAGACGGAACATTCAAAGAAAAAGCTGTTTGTTGTACATGTACATGGACTGAAGATATAGAAAATCATGGAAGTTCAGAAGTCTCAAATTTACTCTTAAGGTTTGTGGAGGCAAATCCAAGTTGCCTAGGTAAAGATCATTTGGTCGGATTCATGTGCAGGACAAAACAAAAATTTCAATTTGATAAGCCTTTACTTAAATACTAGATATTAACTGTATGTAAAATCATAGAACATAAATTTCCCGAAACGGGACATTCCTAGTTGCATTCGGACCGAGATGTTAGGAATATAACGACAG
Organism: Galeruca laticollis; assembly: GCA_963921935.1. Classification (NCBI taxonomy): domain Eukaryota; kingdom Metazoa; phylum Arthropoda; class Insecta; order Coleoptera; family Chrysomelidae; genus Galeruca; species Galeruca laticollis. The sequence goes on from OY998180.1 coordinate 181,243,342, forward strand.
TACTTCAGAAAAATGATACATTCTATGCACCTGACCAATATCGAACATTATAGGCGAAATTTCAGACCATTTTGGGACAATAAACGAATTTGATTAATAGGAAAGCTTCATCCATTCATGTCTTAAATTTCAAGTAGAAACATTGAGTATAAACAACGGATTCGTCTCTGATAAAATCGCGGTCCGGTCTGGCCCGATTTTTGATCCTTGGAGGTCAAATTGTCAGAGAACAGACACACACCAACCGCATTGAGTGTCCGTTGTTCGAGATATCAAGCATGACTTAAAAAAAAAGCTAACCCGTCGACATAATCAACTCTGACCAATCGCAGAGAACTTTTCAACGAGCCGTTCACAACAGGCCTCTGAGCTCTGACAGCAATAATATATCGATGTTTTACAAGCTTCGGTACCGGGACCCGTTCATTTTCATGAAATTCTTTGATTATTAACCTACCGACATGAAATTGATGATTCTTATTGGTATGCGCAGATGGAACTCGAAAAAAAACGTGGTCTTTTATTTTACTATTAAGTGGATGTGGGAAATATTACTTCACTACTTATTGGCCTTGACTAAAAAAGAGGAGTTTACAAATTGTTCTGATATTATTTTAATTAAGATCTATTAATTTTAATCTGAAATAAGTACAATGTGTAGATGGAATCACGCATTAATTCTTTTTTCCAAAACAAATTTAGCGAAATTTCCCGGAAAAATTCAATTGAATATAATTATATGAGATAATTACACAGTGTATTTATAGAGTATAATGATAAATAATAATAATATTACATAATGTTATTGAAAAGAAAATCCTGATTCTAAAAATATATTACAACTTCCTCAAGTTGTACCGGGTGTTTGATTAATAGGGGTAACCCGCTGTATCTCAGAAACTATTTATCGTACAGCTTAGGGAAAAATATATGTAATACTAACTCGCATACGAGAAACTGCTGGAAATTATTTTCTATTTTCTACTTCATCGCTAGAGGGCGTAGTTCACAATAATAACACAAAAACAGCATTTTACATAAGTTTGCTTCAGTACCTCTTCCTCTATCTTGTTAAATAAATGGTAGGGGTGAGTGGGAAAGCTGACTCAATAAAACTGTTATTTTGTTCCGCTTTATGGATTTCGACTAACTTACAGTAGAAACGGTGAAGCTTCTCACGTGACGATATTATTCAACTGTCTTCTTCTAATGACAGAAAAAGAGCGAAACTCAATACAAGCGTTTGTCGTATTGTTTTGATTAACCCTCAACTGGTATGGTTGGGTCAATGATGACCCAGAGCAACATCAAGCATGTAATTTGTTCCTGAGTAGGCATCACTCGATATCGCGCGTGAACGTATTCCCCCACTATTCATTGCTCTGCTGAGCAGTAACTCGGATCTACGGGTCCCACTGTAAATTTCGCCTTTACCATTCGCACAGACGCAGAAGCAGGTGTGAGCAACTTAGTATTTCCTGTCGTATAGTACTTGCCGTGAAATCCTCACAGTCACAGAAAACGGACCCTTGTGCTCACAGTTTATCAGTTAATTCTTTATGAAATTAACTGTCTCGACCCTTACTTCGTGGAATCTACTCATATTAGTGTTTTAAATTCAGTTATTGAAACAATTGTCAATTTTTTTACAATTTTCAACATTTTTCATTATATTGTGGAATTAGCTAAAAACATTGAGTTTCATTTAAAACACTAGTTAATTCTTTATTTTCTATATACCTATTTTGTTAACTTATTTCACAGGAAAAAAATGGAAATGTATACAAAGATAAGACGGGCGTATCATAAAACTTTATTCCTAGTATGAGTATATTGGTTCGATTGATTGGTGTTTTGGTGATTGAAAGTATTATAGCCTAAATTATACAGGAATATCAAACATAATCGAACGCTGTTGTTAATTTTTTGCAACAGATTCATCAGAAAAGTTTTTTTATATACCAAGATCACAGATTTTGACTTTTACTTGAAACATATTTTTCAATAATTACACTTATCTTGATACATAATATATGAAAAGAAACATGTTTAAAAAATGTAAAAAAAATAAGCAACCGGAAGGGGCATCAGTTTGAATAAGCTATGGACTATGGCATCATTTAATTTTAACTTTTTAAAATGTTTGTCATGAAGTTGAATTTTTTACTGTCTATGGGTCTATCATAGTTAGTTGATTCAAATATTTGAAGAAGGTAGTTAAAAATAGAAAAATATGCTATTAGATAAATAATTCTTTATAGCAGAAAGTTATCGTGTTATCGACATACGCAAAAAAGATCAAAAAGTCACAAGTTTTGTAGAAACACTTAGCACTGCTAAGTCAAAGCAACAAAATTATTCTGATCAAGTTAGAGAAAGAACATAAAAAATAATGGATGAAATCAAACAGTTCAGCTACAAGTGTCACCGTCTAAAAAAAGGCACCAAGTAATTAACAAACAAATAGAGCCTCAAATATGACTTTGTAGAACAAAGAAGCCTTTGAAACGGAAGAATTCAACTCTGAAACAGATCTCTTTTCGGTGCAATAACTGATAAATGGCAACAATTTACAAAAAGAATACATTTTCCAACGATCATAACAATGATATATTTTATTCACAATGAGATGTCTATTAAAAAATATTCATCAATACACGAATTATTTATATTTTTTGGTACCTACCTAATAAATTTTAATACATAATAAATTGTTAGAATTATATGATTATTAAAATAAACGATTTAAATTGATTGTATTCAATTTTATTTAAAACAGCGGTAATTTATGAACTAGTGCTAATTGGATTAAATCAATAATAACAACAAATAATTTCAATGCTAAAGTTATAAATTTAATGCTTCTGTAAAACAATAAATATATCAGACAATAAATACATTAACATAAACTCTATTTTCTAAAGACCCTTGATGTCAATTAAAATGATTCAATAACAACTATTAACTATCGATATGATAATTTTTAAACTTTTCATAGACTTCTGTACTGTATAGAAAGATAGATGAAGAAATATCAAATATACTTCTCCTCCAGTTTCATAAGCGCTTGCGCGCATGGTAAAAGTAAAGTTTTAACGTGGGCTCCCTAGACCCTAGTCGAGCAGTTCACTAGAAAAGTTCAGTTCCCGTTTATCGTTCAAGCTGTGTAGTCGTTGCGGGTCAATTTTGACCCAACCATACCAGTTAAGTACGTAAATAGCAAAACGGTGTTTATATCAAAATGACGAAATATCTTAGTGATAAAGAACTGGAAGAAATTGCTAATAACTTAGAAAGCTTGAGTGACAATGAGGTGGACCTCGAAAATCCTTTTGAGGATAATGATGACGATAGTAATGACGTGGAAGTGCAAAGTGAGCACTCAGAGCATGAAACGTACACGGAAATTGAAGGATCCAGTGATGAAGAACCTATTCAGGATGAAATGAGAGAATACTTTCATAGTCGTAATAACTTCAAATGGTCAAAAAATCCACTGGCACCTTCTAGAACACGAAAAGAAAATATTATAACGAAACTACCAGGTCTCAAAGGTAATGCTGCTGTAAACAAACCAGGTTCATCTTTAGATGCATGGTCTCTGCTTTGTACAGACGTTATTCTTGAAATGATAATAACGTATACCAATCAAGAAATTACACTACTTCAACCAAACTCTGGAGGTACCGCTTTTTTACCAATCATGTTGATAAAATAGAGCTAAATGCATTTTTAGGATTACCAAATCTAACCGGTGTTTTCAAATCGCTTCACGAAGACGCAAGTTCCTTATGGGATACCGACGGCACAGGACGAGATATTTTTCGTCTCACTATGTCTTTGAAGCGTTTTCTGTTTCTGTTAACAGCTTTGCGTTCTGATGATGCAGAAACCCGGCAAGCAAGAAAAGTAGAGGGTGATAAACTGCCTCCTATATCTGAACTCTTTCAGAAATTTATTGATAATTGCAAGTACAATTATACACCATATGCTTACACTACTGTTGACGAGATGTTGGTTGGATTTCGAGGTAAATGCAGTTTTCGTGTTTATATCAAGAGTAAACCTAAACATTACGGAATAAAAATATTATGCTTGTGTGACTCCAAAACTCATTACCTTCTGAACGCTTTCGTTTACATTGGAAAAAAATTACATGCTGATAATCCTAAGAAGCTGTCTATTCCAACACTCTCAGTCTTAGAATTGGTAACTCCAATTATGCACACCAACAGAAACGTTACTGCGGACAATTGGTTTTCATCCATGGAACTGCTGAATGAGTTTAGAAGCAAAGGACTGACATATGTAGGAACAATACGAAAAAATAAGCGAGAACTGCCTCCACAGTTTTTACCCAATAAAACTCGTAACGTGAATTCTTCTTTATTTGGTTTCACTCGGGAGAATACCTTGGTTTCATTCGTGCCAAAAAAGAATAAGAGTGTAACTTTAGTATCTTCCATGCACCATGATAAATCGGTTAGTGATGTCACACATAAACCTGAAATCATTGAATTTTGCAATTCTTCAAAAAGTGGAGTAGACTCTCTGAATAAAAAATGTACGGTATTTTCTTGTAACCGAAGAACACGAAGGTGGCCCCTTGCTATATTTTGTGCTATTATAAATATAGCTGGTGTAAACAGTCGAATCTTATATTCGCGTTCGCAAATGTAAACAATGTAAAAACAGGGAGACGATTGAAGATCATATGAAAAGACGATCCGAAAATCTGCATATTTCACGGCAAATACGACAACAAATAAAACGTAGTCTAAATATCGAAGAATCAGCCAATGAAGAAAAACCACCGACCAAGCGCAGACGCTGCATGGAATGCCCTTCAACAATCGATAGAAAGCACTCAACCGTTTGTTCAATGTGTAAAAAAATATTTTGTAAGCCACACTTGCTCATAAAAAATTATTGTGCTTCATGCACTGAAAGCCTGTGATGTGTCGATTTACACACTGTTCGCCTGCAGTCTAGGACTGTCAATTTGTATATGATTTTTTCAGATTTTCATATTATTTCTATATTGTCAGTTAAAAGCTTTAACTGACAATATAGAAATAATATTCATATGGAGTGTGTTTGTATTGATATATTTAACTGACAATATAAAAAATATGCAAATCTGACACAATAATACGCAAATCCTAATTACCTAGATAGTTGACTCGGTTTTCGAATAGCTGACATATCTTTGGTTTTACCATGAGCTGGGCAGCTTGGAGTCGTTTGAATACATCTTCCAAATTCTTCAGGTGTTCGTCAAATGTCTTTCCCAATACTACGATGTCGTCAAATGTCTTCCCCAATACTACGATGTCGTCCAAATAGACTAGGCATGTCTTCCAAAACAACCCTCAAAAGGCATTTCCCATGAGTCTCTCAAATGTCGCAGGCGCACTGCAGAGCCCGAATGGCATGACGTTGAATTGCCATAATCCAGTTCCGGTGGTAAAAGCAGTCTTCTCTTTGTTTTCTGGGTCCATTTCTACTTGTCAATAACCAGACTTCAGGTCTAAGGTGGAAAACAGTTTACTGCCTGCCAAAGTGTCTAGCGTATCGTCGATTCGAGGCAGAGGATAGCTGTCTTCCTTCGTCACGTTGTTTAGCTGGCAATAGTCCACGCAGAATCTCGTAGCTCCATCCATTTTTTTGACGAGCACCACTGGAGACGTCCATGGACTAGTAGATGGTTCTATTACTTTCTCTTCTTTCATTTCTCGAATTATTCTTTCAGCTTCCTCTCACTTCGCTCGTGGTAGTCTTCGAGCTAATTGCCTAATTAATTAAAAACCTTCAAGCTGTGTATACGTCTCAATATAAATTTAATAAAACCTTTGTAATATTTCGTGTAAATTTTAATGAAATTTTGAAATCGTAGCAAAGCGCTTTCGACTGTCAAGTCATAATCAGTGCTTACCTACAAGCAGGTAAACCGATAAATTTAATGGAAAAGAAAAATTCGAATAAAGAAGGTTACTGAGGTACTGACGAGTAAGTAACCGCACTTCATTATTCCAATTTTGTGGAAGTGTGGCGAGCTAGAGCACGTACGCAGAACGTATAAGCTCTCCAGGATTCTTGCAACCTATGAACTCCAGTCACAGGGGCGAATAGCGAGCTGATGTAAATCACCGAAAAGCCGACTCTCTTCCTAGACGTCATGCCCTGTTGACTATTCTCACTGCAACAAGTCGAAATTTAAGGAAGTTGCAGTTTCAAGAATTATGGTAGTCAACGAAGAATGGTCACCCACAAGAATCAGAGAGGATCGGGAGAGTGACCCTCATGTGGAGATGATTCGGCTATGGAAGGAAGAAAATCGGCGACCTACCTGGCAAGAAGTGTCAAGATTTTCACCGAGTGAAGTCCGTGGAACACTTTTACCAGTATCTCTATGGTAGGAAGTTTTTAATCCGGACTGATTATGCAGCACTCAAGTGGTTGATGCAGTTCAAGAATCCCGAGGGCCAGATCGCTAGATAGATTGAACGACTTCAAGAGTACGATTTCAACATCGAACATCGAGCTGGTGTGAGTCACCTAAATGCCGACTCCCTGTCCAGACGGCCGTGCCCAACATACTGCTCCCACTGCAACAAGGCGGAATCTAGGGAAGCTGCAGTTTCAAGAACTACTGTAGTCAACGAGGAATGGTCACCCACCAGGATCAGAGAAGATCAGGAGAATGATCCTCACCTGAAGATGATCCGGCAATATGGAAGAAAGAAAATCGGCGACCCACCTGGCAAGAAGTGTCAAAATTTTCACAGAAACTCAAAGCGTATTGGGCTCAGTGGGACTCCCTTATCCTGGAAGAAGGGCTGTTGAAAAGAGTCCTTGAAAACGTGGATGGTTCCGAGATGAGGGGACAGCTAGTTATACCGAGAACGAGAGTAGCTGAGGTACTGAAGAAGTTACACGACAGTCCATCGGGAGGTTATCTGGGAGTGAAGAAAATCCTTCAGCGAGTCCGTGAAAGGTTTTATTGGATAGACAGCTCCGACGATGTGAAGGACTGGTGTAAGAAATGTACGACTTGTGCTACGAATAATGGACCACATCGCAAAAGAAAGGCACCCATGAAACGATATAATGTTAGAAGCCTTTTCGAAAGGATTGCTTTAGACATCGCTGGACCATTTCCGACGACAGAAAATGGTAAATACATCCTGGTAGTAACGGATTATTTCACAAAGTGGGTGGAAATTCATGTAATCCCGAATTAAGTGACCACAACTGTCGCGGATGTACTGGTGAAAGAATTTATATGCCGATATGGAGTGCCCTTGGAAGTCCACAGCGATCAAGGAGGAATTTTCGAGAGCCAGGTATTCCAGGAAATTTGTTACAAACTGGAAATTAAGAAGACCAGGACAACAGCGTTGCATCCACAGTCAGATGGAATGGTTGAAAGAATGAACAGGGCCATTGGAAAATACATGTCCAAAGTAGTTTCCAGCCACCAGAGAGATTGGTACCAGTATATTTCCCTATTTGCGTTGGCTTATCGATCTGCCGTCAATGAGTCCACGATTGAAACACCTGCGAAAATTATATTTGGACGTGAAATGAGGCTTCCTTGTGACCTGGAGTTTGGCTGTCGGCCTGGTGAAGATCTAGCAGAAGAAGATTACGTGATCCGATTGAGAAGAATGATGGACGATGTGCACGAATTCGTTCTAACGAATTTTCAAGTTGCCAGTGACAAAATGAAAATACGGTACGATACGCAGGCCACAGAAGGCAGTTTCAACTAAGGGGACACAGTATAGTTACACAACCCGACAAGGAGAAAATAATTTTCTCCAAAATTACAGAAATCATTGGAAGGTCCGTACGTAATCAAGATGAGGATCAACGACGTCATCTATCGTATAAGCAAGATCCCAATGGAAAACCGAGAGTAGCCCACCAAAACCGACTAGCGCCATTCGAAGGAGACCATGACAACGAGGAAGGAGTGCGCCATATAAAACAAGAGTCTGACTCAGCCTTCGAAGAAATTATGGGTGCATACGAAGGTACCGGGAAAGCTAGATACGGAGTCACTACAGAACAAAGACTTCCGAAAGAAGTTTGGAGAATTAGATAAACTTGAACATCAGATACAGATTACAATATGGAAATTGGAGATAAATGTGCCAATGTTCTGACGCTCCGTGTCTATGCGATAGTGGCTCTGTACTTATTAAATACACTGTCAAGTAGAACTCGGTAATAGTGCTTGATGTGTGGTATTATATGGCTTCACGATCAAACCATAGGGTGAAATTTTTTCAAAAAATTTGAAAATATGCTTAATAAAACCTTTAAGGGTCGAAACCAAAATTTATAAAAATCGTTCTTTGAAAGCTTAGGTAACGTACAATATGATTCACTTTATCTCTAACCTGTAAAGTTTGATAGTTTTTTCGAAAAACCTCTCTTTGAAGTTTTATTTTTTAAATAGTCTTCCAACTTTGGTTATATATATATATATATATATATATATATATATATATATATTTTGTGGAAAAAACTAACTTGAACGCAATATAAACAACCATATCTTTGATATTAACAATACATACAATTAATTACATTTAGACGTATCAAAAATTTCGTGTTTTAATTAGATGAGTTTTACTATTTTGAGGGGGGAAATAATTATATATGTCCGTGTCAGCTGCGCCTCTGTTCGCATCAGGTATTTGTAAGCGGTGACATATGATAAATGATACTTCGTAATAGTCGTCTCGTTCTTTCTGTATTGTTAGATCGACCGTCGTTATATTCGATTGGGATTGGGTAAAAGCTCAAGCGACTTTTGCCGCCTTACTTTTTTAACTTTAATCAAGCAGAACCGAAAAGCAGGCCCCTGCCTTGTCAAGGCAAGAGGATTGTAGACACGCCTGTATTATAAATCCATGGAACAAAAATCATTAAAAATCTTGTTAAAATTACCCAGTGTACTAGAAGAAAGTTTAAATATAAAGTCCTAGAATTAATTAGATTCTCAAGCGAGATTGTTATTTGATAAGAACTGGATAGAAATATTTGTAGGTATAGGGTGTTCAAAAACTACCTTTTCAAAACTTGAAATATGCATCGTTTTAGTAAATTGTAGCGATAAATTTTGTTGTTGTGATTAGTAGCTGCAGAAGTTACAATACATCTAATTTCCTTATAAAAATTTTGCCCATTCTTTGTAAATGTTTCGGCAGCTAGATATGCTCTTTTTGCTACAATTCCATTCCAAGTCTTCCTCTTCTTCCGATTCCCAAATTCTTTTCGCGTGTCTATTGTTTTTTATCCTCCGTAGGTGCCACCAATGAACTAAAGTACTGATTATCCGTAAGCTTTGTCTTATTTGTGTACATTATTTCTCATTATTAACTCGTGTTCTGAAGTGATTGCTTTTAACTACTTAGATCTTACGGTTTGTCGCTTTGTGAGCACCTACACATCCATTTGTAAGGATTGTTCATAATAAAGGTTTAAAAACATTCATTTTATTTTTCCGCATAACTTATCTAATATGCGAGAAAAGTATTGGTTTACCTCAAATAAAGTTGGAATTTTAGATTTTTAGGTTTATTTCAGAATGAAATTGGACTATTGTAGAGAGTAGCATGATGCGACTTACTTTATTTCATACCAACACTTTTTTTCAAGATGAAGTTTTATGAAATAAAAGTATCACTTAAAATCACCGGTATGAAATTAGCAGCCAATAGTTGACAGCCAAAATGACGGAAACGCCCGAAAAATCGTAGGCGTCGGAGGCTGTTGGTATATGGATTTGAAAGATTTTATTGAAAGAACAAAAAACCAAAGTAATATGAATTTGGCAATATGTATGTGTGATTTGCCGACGGTGCTGTTTTTAACATCAGAGGAGGTGGTGAACATATTTCTTCTAAATCAACTGTTTCATTATAAAAAATGACGCTTCATTCCTTAGCATAAATCGAATGTCACATTTTTTAACGAAATTCTTATGGAAAACTTATTTATGTGCTTCAGGAATGAAATATGGATAATATGTAGAAATGTTGCAATTAATTCAGAAAAGAAAATCTCTTCGATGCTCTTAAAGCAACATTCATCTTGTGCCGAAGGAAACGAGAAGCCAGGTTGCAATTCATACAGAGAATAGAGACTTATATCAGGATCCTCCAGACGAGAGGAAAATCTCTTCTGTGCCGTCGAAGGGGTGATAATTCCACCCTTAATATTTAAAAAAATCATATTGTCCCGAAGTAAACGAGAAACCAGATTGGAATTCAAACTAAAAATAGAGACCTATATGATGATCCTCCAGACGAGAGGAATATCTCTTCGGTGCCGTCGAAGGGGTGGTAATTCTACCCTAATTATTTAAAAAATTCATATTGCGCCGAAGTAAACGAGAAGCCAGGTTGGAATTCATACGGAAAATAGAGACGGCACCGAAGAGATTTTCCTCTCGACTGGAGGATCATCATATAGGTCTCTATTTTTAGTATGAATTCTAACGTGGCTTCTTGTTTCCTTCGGCACAATATGAATTTTTTAAATATTAAGGGTGGAATTATCACCCTTTCGACGGCACCGAAGAGATTTTCCTCTCGTCTGGAGGATCCTGATATAGGTCTCTATTTTTAGTATGAATTCTAACCTGGCTTCTTGTTTCCTTCGGCACAATATGAATTTTTTAAATATTAAGGGTGGAATTATCACCCCTTCGACGATGATATTGTTAACTATTATAAATTTTGTTCCAAAGCCTACTTTGCAAAATATCAAAGCGAAATAAGGAATAATGAGTAGTTGTAAGACAGTTGTTGTGGTTGTAAATAAAGAAATCAATTTCTATTTATTTGCGGTGGAGCGACTTACTGATGATTGATAAAATTTAAATATTTTCACGATCTCTATAATACTCTCACATTTGCTAAGTATACTCTTAAAGGAATATGTAGTTTCCTCAAAAATGAAGGTATTTTTAGGGTTAATTGTGAATAACCTAATTTGCTACTTATGGGGCAAATAAAACTTATGCTTTTTAGCGTATTGTCGTTCCATTAGAAAATAACTTACCTGCGAAATACTTTGTTTTGTTTTCCATAAAATACAGGGGTTGTTGAATAAAAAAGGAAAATCGAAAATATTTTTCGGAGAAACTGGTTGAAATTGCATATTTGACATATTTTTTCAATGCTTAACAACTCTTTCAAATGACATTTTTGTGTATTTTAAAAAATACGAGTACTTTACTCCTCACATTTTCGAATCTCCCTCGTATAAGAAACGAGATATTTCAATTTTTTTAAGTCCATTTCATGTTTGCGATCAAGCAGGCACTTTTATCAAGAATAAAATTTTCTGAGAAATGAACAATAATTTTTTTCTATTTGTATCCAACTTTATACCTGTCACTATATATATATATATATATATATATATATATATATATATATATATACAAACAACAAAGAAATTCATGGGTAATTCACGCAAAAACAAAAAGGGCTACTGATAAAGAGTGGTAGCCGCAGACATGCATGTTTCTGACTCAGTGTCCTCAGTGCGGTACAACCAAATAAGGGTGTAAAACTTGGGAGCAAAGCTGTTGATCGAAACATGGGAAAACACAACAGGGAAACCAAACGCACATTTGAGCCTTCAATTGGAAGATCCCGAGTTTTCGAGACAACAACCAAGATTGACACGGAGGCGCATATAGCCCCGTTGTCTGAACCTTTCGACATCCTCAGTATAGGTATATATATATTTTTAGTCTGATCGAAACCAAACTAGCTACAAAAATCGGTTGGGCCAAAATCGTTGACGAGTTCGTTAACGGGACAAATCGGCCATGTAGAAACATGATGACGGTCTGTCAAAGTTGACAAAAATCGTATTTCCTTGTTTTTGATCTGACGCAAAAAAGTTACTTGGATTTTTTATAAACATTAACACGTTCTACAACTTTTGTACTTAACACTTTCTAAAACGTACACGAAAACATTTATTTAAGAAAATTCACCTATTTACCAAAAAAAAATTGTAATTTTTTGTGTTTGATTTGATGCAAAAATGTTACTTGAAATAAGGCTGTCCAATTGGTCTTGTGCCATTGGGATTTTTTTGGATAATTTTTTCGTTTTTCAGCGAGAAAAACATGAAAAAATGGTTTTTAGAAAATAAATCCGGTGTCTATGTCGTTAAGTGAATATCGTGAAATCAAAAACATGAAAATAAATTTAAATGTCAAACTTTTTGACACGAGACAAACTGCATTTATAATGGTCATTTTTGACCTGTTCGTTCAAAATATGTCGACCATCTTTTTAATTTGTTTACATGTTTTTCATTTCACGATATTCACTTGACACACACAATAATGTAGACAATTTTAACATGTCTCTGGACCGACAGACGAAAGCCCTGAGGATGACGTAATGTCAAAAGCACTAGGCTTGATTGAATAAAAGATTACACACTTATTTACAATTTTATTTCTCCTTGCTAAAACAAGAGTGTGCACACTTCATAATTTGGATTTTTTTAAAAACTTTCACCATTATATAGTTCAGAATCTTTTCTGTTTAAAAACAAACATGCTTCCAAGATGTGAACGATAGTGTACTTATATAAATGTGCCATTCGTCTTTGAAATATGATAGGCTGTTATTAAGAATGTAGAAAAAGGTGAAAAAACGCTATGAAATCAATACACATTCTCCCAGGAAAGTTACACTAGGTAACCACCTCCATTTTGATTTCAGTCATATAATAGTGTCATAATAATGATTTACCAGATGAACTATAGGTATCCTCGTGGCACGTGGCTACCACGAAAGGTGCTGCAATTATTGAGTTGATGTAAAGGGTTACTCATAATTCTTTCTATTCTTTCTCCACCACCAGAATTCCTATTTCAGCGAAAATCAACAATATCGCACATTTATTTCCATAGTTAATGCAATTTCGTTGATCCAGAAAAAACATTTACCTAAGTATTATATGTTCACAATTATTATTTATTTTTTTTTACATAAAATATGGGTCCTAATGGGTAAGTAAGGGATTGTATAGGGCATTTATGAAAAAGTGTAATATCTATCCGTATAAATCAGCTTCCTAAATTGAAACGAGAAAATTATAGCAGTAAAAACTATATCTAGTTAGTTTCGTAATTAAAACTGTGTAGCAAGGTGCACACGCATATTTTTTGATTAATGATAGTTGCCGATACACGTAGTTGTTAATAGTCGTCGAATGAAACGAGATAAGGTAAAAACAAAACAACACCCACTTTTTTAGTTTAATTAACAGCATGCCTGCTATGGAAATTAACACAGTAGCGTCGGAATTTGATTTATTACATATTATACTTATTTTGTCTACTTTTATGTTAAAATTGTTTGATAATATGTTAATGAAATATAAAATACAATATATGCACATATTTTGTGTATGAAAGATAGGCCGTTTTTTGTCGAACTAAAAGTTTAGTTATACTTGATTAGAAAACGTGATGACCACTACGTTTAAATCGTAGGTAGTCCTAAAATATTTTCTAATAATTTGTATCCAGAAATAAACAAAACAACAATTAACCCTGTTTGCACTATTACTTAGAAACCAAAACAGCAGAGTAAAAAGCGTAGGAATGCGGTTAATAAGAAGAAGAGAGAGTAAAATAAGATACCTACGATAAAATAAGAAACACTGAAAATTTGAACAAGGTTTAGACACTTTATGAGAACGAATAAAGAAAGATGTAGAAACAAAAAAAAGACCGAGAAAGGCTCGCCGCATATGGAACACAGCACACGCACAACCCACGCGCAACCCACGTCCACGTTTCTCATATCCACCGTATATTGAACCCACGCCATACCCAGATCCAGTTCCACAATGACTGCGAACGTTCAACGTACACTTATTGACTTGGATTCCGAATGCGAAGAAAAAACATTTATTTTATTAAGTTTATTAAATCGAAAAGACTTTTATTAAAAAAACAAATTTGACCTCGAATGACCTTAAACCTTCTACTTAAGGTTAAAAGTATTAGTGGCATCGAATGTTTGCCTTTAATCTCTATAACTGTTTTCCGAAAATGCAATGTCCTTATTTTATTTCGCCGGTCGGATTAACCTATACATTCCTACTTACTTATACATGCCTATTTAAAATATATGACATAAACCTACCATCTTTATAATTTATCTCCTCGACAGTCTGCGCCCACAACTCATCCATAAATTTCGATCTCATATAATCTTCATGACTGGTGTCATAAAGAACTGAGAAACTTCGAACTAACTCTATTAATTTCTCCATTTTTAATAAATCGAGCTATACACACGACCCACGAAAACTGTGCGACACACTCAAACCGACCCAAGCGAATGTGGGTTGGGCATATGCTCGGTGAGTTGGGATAAATGTGCGGTAACCTACTTTAAACCAGTGTTTACAGAATAGCACACGCGTGGTTTTGCCATGTACTGTGCGTGTGCTGGGTTCAATATGCGGCGGGCCAATGAAATGGGCAGATGAAGTGATTGAGACAAGGGAAAAGCGAGGAAATAGATGGAAAGAGGTAAAACAGAAGAAACAGGATAAAAACAGCTATGGAAAAACGAGCCGACGCAAGGTCAAAAACAATACAGAATCCAAATTAATGTTTTATAATAGTTTTGAAACACCTGCCATACTACGGTGGCATCCATGCGACTTACAAACTCTATCAGTCATTATAACGCGAGAAAACATCCGCCCTATCCTCTCAATACAAATATTGACGAGCAACTCCATTTATTACCCATTAATAAGGCAGCACCATCTGACGAGAGAGCATACATCTCGTACTCGTTGTAATTGCTACATCAGTTCTACGTTTAATTTACTTGTATCATTAAACTTCCTTTCTAAACTCAACCAATCTATTCTCAAGTAAAACATTGACCATGCCACCAAAACATACCTAAATACATATTCGCAGAAACTAATGCATATGTGTGTATGTGAAATACAATGGCATGGGAACAAGTCAATTTGCCACATAATTTTATTATTGTTATGTAGATTTCTACGTTAATATAAATCTACACCTTTAGAATGGAATAATTTGGGGAGATAAAGTAGATGGTAAAAGAAAAAGAGATATTATTAGAAACGAACATATAATATCTGAGAATATGAGGAAACTCCCATTAACGGAGAGAAACTGCAAAAAAAGAACCAAAGGGACGTCTGTTAAAGACCAGTTATCAAGAAACATAATTATTCGTCAATTTAAGTGGTATCAAATAACTTCAAAGATAAAACTAAAGAAATAATAGGGCTTAGATGACTGAATATTTTAATTTACCATTATTGGAAGTGAAGATGGTGCAACTTACGACGTTGTGGTATTTTTTAATGGAAGACCTTTGATAAATTGGACGTTCAGAAAAATTTGTGAAAATGTTTAGTTATCAAAGCTGAAAAATCTATTTTGTTCTTAGTCTCTGAAATTATAACTTAAATTACTTATTTCCTAGAACTTTTGACGAAAATAAAATGGTTAAAAAAGGTCCATCATTATTTTCATAGTGTTTAACTAACTGTTTAACTGATTATCGAATGTTTGTCACTATTCTCACTTAATAAAAAGCGTTGCCAGAATATTAAGGAAACGCTAATAAGGGAGATTAATATCGATTTATGAAATGAATGCTTTTCAAGTCAGGTATTATTATTTTCTTAAAAACTACTCTAAGAAGTTATTAACTCTGTACGCCACTGTATCTAATCACGACTTCGATTATTTTAAAAAACGACGGGGCAGAGTCGCGTATACACAGCGTATTCTCGACTATCCCGCTGGTCGACAAGATGGCGAAGCACAGATCGCTTAGCGGGAGTCGAGGAGTGGTCCTTCACTGCGTTTCACGTTCTACGCTCTGCCTCCACCTCTTCATCCGCTCCCCAGGTCTATCTCTTTCTACACCCATTGTCTTTGATGCTCCTCCCAATCTGCAGGACTAATGCACGATTTTGTCGGCTCTTCTTTCGAGCTTTGAACTTTTGATATGGAATTCTTGGATTAATATGCGGTATACATTATTCTTTTGCTTTGTAACAAAGCGGCTGTGAAGGACCAACTATTAATTATAAATTTACAAGATAAATTATAAATAGAAACAGTTTAGAGACACAATTTTATTATTTTATGTTTGTAGAAATTACTCAAGATAGGAAAAAATAACTTTAAATTCATAGATCGCCAGTATTCGCAAGATGAATAACGACAGATATTAGTTCACTAAAATATTCATTTAATACTTAAGCCTTTGTCTTGTACAAAAAGTAAATTGTAAGTAGAAAAGCCAGTTCAAGTTGAAATTTTCTTTGATTTATTTGTTTATTGGATATTTTATTATTGATTATACTGAAATATTTCTTGATTTGTACTTTTTCAAAAAAAAATCAGACTATATATATATATATATATATATATATATATATATATATATATATATATATATATATTATAGAGATCCAAGATGAAAGAGATGAAAATAATAATACTCTGAAACCGAAACTACGAAACGAGACAGAATACTGTCTTGTACACCTTTTGACGAGTTATCAAGCAAGTTAGCTTTTGTTGTAATTTAAACATGAAACGTATGCGAATTCCAGATAATTTTTAAAAAAATAATCTTATTGTTAGGAAATTGCTTTAAAAACCCAGGAATATGTTTTTTAAATTTTGAGTAAAATCAATATTTTGATTGAATTGAACAAAAAAACTTTGGATTTATGTAAACCTACATATTTTCTTTAGCTTAGTGATGCAGGCACCTGTTATTTCGACTTCCATTTCTGTCGATTTTGAGTTGATTGCTTTTTCCATTTTTTGATATGGATGCTATGTAGGGTAATTCCGGGAGAGATGGCACACCTTTTTAATTTTTTTAATAAATCAAAATATATTCCAAAATATAAAGTCTCTCATAGTAATGAACGTTATCCATGACTAAATGCACAAAGTAAGATGGGAAACTTTTCTATTTTTAAGTTTTTTTGTCAAATAATAAAAATTCTAAATATTCCAGGAAAACACCAACTCACCCTATGGTCATGGGTAAGATGGCGCACATAAAAAATAGAAAGAAAAACGTTGACAAACTAAAAAATAAACAGTAACGAAGACCTTTAATGGTTATTAATGTTACAAAAAGTATAAAACGATATATAGGTAACTAAAAAATGATTATATACCTAAAACATAACAAATAAGAACAAGAAGCGAGCCGAATATTAGATTAGAATTTAACGGGGTTACTGTGCACTGAAACCAAAGGTTTATTGTGCCCCAAGCCGAATATTACATGACAATATTTTCTTTTCTTCCTCACCGCAGACACCGCAAACGTGGTGCAACCTTCATGCAGCCATCTGTGGCAACCAAGACACTGCAACCAGTCTTCTTTGCTTGTAGTTTTTTCGTAATTTTCTCCGCAGCCAATGCAATCATTTTCACCGTCAGGACCGCTGTGTGTGAATCGTTTTCTAAAATAATGCTTTCGTCGCTATTGGAGGAAATATCACTATCTATTTTGTGCCGTTTCTTTGTTTTCACTTTAGATTCTACATGTTGCTTATTTTTTTCTTAGTCGATTAAACTTTTAGCTTTCTTCGTAGCCAATTCTTTTCGTTTACAAATATTTTCAGGAGATGTTAGGACCTCTGCAAGCTGTCGACTACGTTTTCGAACTTCATGGATTTTGGACGTGCTAGGAATAGGAGAAATTACGTCTAACATTTTACCAGGAGTTTATTTTTCATTTGTTTGCCATATCTGCAGATTGCGTTTCAGCATTACGTTTCGTTACGTTGGAATCAGTATCATTCTCGGGGTGAACAATTTCAAGATTAATGTCATCCTGAGGTTGTTCATTGTTGAGAAAGGTATATTCTGGAATTGCGTTCGGGTTAAATGAAGCGATGCCTGAAACTGCATTTTTCACTGTGGCAGCTTTTTCCCACGCTTCAGCTAACAATTTCCCAAACTGAAGTCTGTTGATTGCTCTTGTTGGATTAGTTCTCAAGAATAAATTGCAGGCAGCATAATAATAACTTTTTAAAGCCTTAAAAAATGCACGATCGAGGGTCTGCAAAAATTGTGTGGTATGGCTGGGAAGACAGTGAAGTATCACTTCGTTCGCTTCTGCATATTCTAAAACGTCTACGGAAGAACAGTGGCATGGCCATCCAAAATAAGAACCACTGGACCTCGAGGCGTGCGAGGAACAAATTCCGACTGCAACCACTTAAGAAAAAGTGTTGTATTTATGTACGTTGATTTTTCTGACATAAATTTTGGCCCCAGGAGGCATACCATCTTCATATTCTTTTTTCATATTTTTACCCTTTAAAATGCACGTAGGGGGTATGAATGCACGCTCCGCATGACAACAGGATATTACCGTAACAGTTTCCTCTTTTTCGCCTGAAGTCACTGCAGCTACATTTTTGGAGCCTTTTTCCGCTATAACATGCTCTGGTCTGTTGTTTAACTGTAAGCCGGTTTCGTCCATGTTATACAGATGTCCAGGCTTGTTGAACAGGTCATGTTTTTCTAAAATATTGCCCAGTAACTTAAAATAGTTACCAACATCTTCTTTATTCATACCGCGTGCTCGAGCAAGTGAAACACCCTCTGATTTCCGAACAGTCAAATCAGGATTGCGTCGCAAGAATGATATAACCCAGTCAAAGCCAGCTTTTTCGTTTCTCCTGTTGAAAGTGTGCTTAATGCCTAATTGTTCAGCTAGTTGATAAGCCATAATACGCACCATAGTTCTTGTTGGGGCAAAACCCTTTTTTGCATATTTTCAATATGCGCAACGATTTTTCTTTCATTTTCTTCCCCAAGGACTGCTTGTGACCCCAAGCGCTTATTTTTGTAACTCCTGTTCTTATTTTTCTCCGCAGTGTAGTACAAGGCACCTTAAATTGTCTGGCTGCTGCATTAACTCCCAAATTTCCACTGCTTACAACATGAATAGCTATTTTTAAGTCTTCTTCACTCCACGTAGCTCTGGCGCAGGTTCCCTTACGTTTATAGGTGGTCGGCATCTACAAAAGTAAAAACAAATTAAAAACCGAAAATTTTGATCTCGGGAGATGGCTCGCGCCAACTAACCCAACATCAGTGGGTGAGATGGCGCAGTCACGTGCTACCTACTGATTGCGTATACTAATGATTTTTAAGGTTAGAATGATGCTACAGATATTTTGCTACCCCTTGGGAATACTAAACCGAAAATAATACAATATATCAAGGTGTAAAAATAAATAATTTGTAAAAATGTTAAAAAAATATGGAGCATATTTAAATACAAAATTGTTTTATTTACCTTCGTGGATGGAATTTTACAACAGCGCGGCACAATAAACACAGCAACCATACGCAAGGAACTTATAAGCGTGACTGAGAATTCGGCATGGCAATAGGAGGGGAGATATTGAACTGCGCCATCTCACCCGCCGAGCCATCTCTCCCGGAATTACTCTATTTACTTATAATTTACACTTTCGTCCTCTTCATCTAAGTTGTCTTTCTTATTTTTTACTCTATTACTAACTCTTTGTATATACGCCATTTGTACCTTTTCCATACTTTTGTTCACATTTCAGGTCCTTTTGATTTTTCAGGAGTCGGTTTGGAAATCCGGTTCTTGTTTCCATGATACCTAATATTTCCATTGCCTTCTATTTCTTGCCATTAATTTAATTGCATATGAGATCATTTCTCTTATTTGGTCTATCCAAAAAGCAGCTGTCAATGCAATAAGTAATGATACAAAATTTGATATACTGCTTGAGTTCGAGGAAACCCCTTCTATTCTAGAAGCAGCCCCAATGTTAGATGTTAACCACAATTTTCTCCAAAATAAAAAAAATCATCCCAGGGCATATTTTTTATGAACAAATGATTGCAATGCTATATAAAATATGATGAATCAATTAAAACACGTCTTGTTTTCTAATGATGCTTCACGTCACGCTACTCTTCAAAATTGCCTTTATTGGTTTAGTTTAAGACATATCTTCGTCGAATTAGAGATTACGCAATACAATGCTCCAAATCAATGTGCCAACTTTGACCAACTCGTATTCTAATCCAGTATGCTCAGAAGTCCCAATAAGTCTGATATGGATTCAGCAAGATTGAGCACCGCCCCAATACCAATTCAAAGTAGTAGTACTGCAGTCGAAAGCTTCCAAATCTGTAGATAGGAAGGTGAAAATCCCCTTATCTGTCGTTACTAGATTTCTTGTTATGGTGTATAACTAAAGAATTGTATACAAAACACCTGGACTTACCTGACTTAAGAAGACGAATTACGTTTGCTATTGGATCTGAGATGTTACGTAACGGTATAAGAAAATTTGTTTCAAGATTAAGAGGTTGCGAAGACGTCCGAGGCAAACAATTTGAACATTGACATCAATGTTTTTTTCACATTATCAAGGATAAACAGTAATATACTTATTAGTTTTGCGTGTGTTGTATGCAATAATTTTAATTTTTCAATTATAGTTTTTGCCATAAATCAGAAAACACATATTTTTGAAAGAGTTTAACGTAGTTATAGAATGTACATGAAACATCTAAAATTTTCTGAAAAATATTTTTTATAATATATATATATATATATATATATATATATATATATATATATTGAAATAAGAAAGTTGATATTATTCACTATTACATAACTCTATTTAAAAAAAATGTTGAAAAAAATGTACGAGCGTTTTTTCAAGTTTATACAATTTTGGTGATACACTGTATAGTTTTTATATCCTATACATTTAGAAATTTTCTCCAATACTCAACAATTCTTTGTGTTGAAAAAATGCTTTAAAACAATTTTTGATTGTTTCAGGATATGGATTTAATAGAAGTTTTATGGAAACAAGATGTGGATCTTGGTTTCACTGTGGATAATATGGTGCCTAAACCAGAAAAAGAAGAAATTGAAATCGAAACGAATGACCTCACTTCTTCTATAAATTTGAAAGATGACGATTTGGAGAAAATCAAGACTCTTCGAGCCATCAACGAAGAATCTATCAAGGTACGTATTTTGCATATTGGGTTCTTTGGTAGATTGATTTAACTTTCGAAATTGTTATTTAATAGACATCATTAAGAATTAAATTTTAATTTTTTTTTTAAAATGAATTCACTAATTATGGATATTTGTAGTTGTACTAGTGAATTAAATCTGTTCGGTCAAAAAAAATCTGTGACAAAATTGTGCTGTATGTAAATTTCGAGTATTTGTTCTTGTCAAGGAAAACATTGTTCTTCGTAAAAACTTCCTCTATTAAATTATACAATAGTAATGATATTTTATATAATTGACAAAAACTCTCGGGATATTGATTAAATGAAATAAATTTCATTCCAGACGAATTATCTTAGTTGTTCTATTTGTGATGTTGTTTTTTATGTATTTGTTACAGCAAGAAAAAGAAGAAGATCCGTGGTCTGGTTTTAACTACACCATCGATACCGAAACCGGTAAGTTTTTCAATTAAATTTGTAAAATAATTTATCAATTTATAATGAATTTGATTAAATATTATAGCAAAACCAAAAATTTTTGTATCTATTATAGCATTCTACAGAACTCTTTTACACTTAGTTTAATAAAGTCGGTGCTCGCGGCATACCTGAAACAGTTTAGATTCTGATTTTTTGAAATAGTTTAGAAGCTTGCAACAATATTTTTATGAAAAACTTTTCGAAAGATAACAAGTGATTTCAAAGAATTAATTTCAAATAATTTTTTTAATATAAAATAATTTTACAATTTGTTTTTTAAAATTAGAATAAGTAAATATCATATAACGAAGTAGATATTGTAAAAATGTTACCCTCTAATTTACTATTTTGTTACAACTACATATACAGTAACAAAGATAATCTTAAATCATTAAACACGTAAGTCAAATAATATTCAGCACAATCTATTTAGCCCAGAAGGAATCGGCGCATGAGTACTGAAAACTATTCCACCTCTTTAAATTGCCCTACTGATAACCCAGAAAATATAACGAATACAAATATAACTAATATCTTTTTTGCATCTTTAGCATATACTTTAGAGATCCTACACCTAGAATTTCCAAAATTTTAAAAGGAGTGACTAACATAAAACTTGCAAATAAAAATGCTCTGTCAATTAATTGTGTTTACCTATTGTAAATTGAAAGAAATTGATCTTTATACTGATCTTTAACATGTATGTATAAATTAACATACTCTACATGTAAATCTGTATATGTGGGTCAGACTTCCCAAAAAATAACTAAGCGTTTATCTTTACATAAGTGTGATGCAAGGTTATATCCAGAAGTATCAGCTTTAGCTGAACATGTTTTCTCTACGAATCATGTGATAGATTATAAAAACTTTAAAATTCAGTGTAAAGAAAACAACTACTCTAAAAGGATTTTCTCAAGAGGATAATTGTTTAAATAATAGAACCTATATTCAGAATTTAAATTCAATTTACAGTTATTTATTATCATTTCACAAAGAAGAAAAAAATAATTAAATCTAGACTAAATATAAGAAAAAATTCCATGACTACTATAAATTGTCATAAATTCCATATATGCCAATTTAAATATTTTTATTATGTATACAATTTTTAAAGGAAAACAATAATTTTTCGCCATTTAAATAAATTTTATAGATGTGTGAACAACCTCAATTAGTGTTAGTAAGATTTTTTACTTTAATCTTATTTTAAATATTTATAATGTGTATCTCTTGTAGTTTCTTTGAAAATGGTTACAATATATAATCGAAAGCTTAGAAATAACTTTCTTTCTCCATTGCCGCATTCCCCACAAGAAAAGTTTACTCTAACTAGTATCGGCAACGAACTACTTTCTTATATATATACAAGGTTTAAATGAAATAGGGGCCACCCCTGTAACTTTTAAATGGGTCGTAAGATTTTATTCAAATTTTGATTATATCACAACGAAATTGGGATTTTTTTACGCGAAAAAACAAAATAGTTGACCCAATAACTGACAATGTAAACGTATATTTTCACATTTTTGGATTCTACGACCCCAAATAAATACAGTCCATCTGTCAAATGTTAATTGGGAAGCCATTTTAATTTAAATATTTTCTCCATGGCACCATCAAAATCATAGACAGTTATCCCCACAATATTATTTTTCCTAATAATTCATTTTCGTCAAGTTTGTTAACGATTGAATTTAGAAATTACAGTTTTTCCACCGAAATTCACTTTTCCCAATGAAAACATATGGGGGCCACCCTGTATATTAAATAGCTCTTTCCATACCAATACCAATGAAATGATAAACATATTCATATCCTTTAGTTCTTAAATAAAGCAGTAATTTATATTTTTTTTAATTTTTTTTAATACCACATGCTCCTGAAGCCGACTCTGCTTCAACACTGGAACAGGTTTGTAACTTAATAATATAAATAATAAAACAAAAAATATCTAGACTAAAATAGTAACAAATATACATTTTGTAATTTTACCTATAATTAATTCATTAAGTGTTCAAAGTGTTCAGTATTGCCCTCTTAATAATATTTTTTGAAACATTTCTGGAGTACTGTTCCCTACATTTAGATTATCCCCATTGTACTTTGTTTTTGGAATAGGCCCACAGAAAAACATCCAGGCAGCTAATGTCTGTCTCACGATATGCTATTTGTCCAAATCTTTATTACGTGATATTCTAAATAACTGCATAAATATTAAATTTCGACAAAAATCAAATGAAACCATGATACTGACTTATGGCGTTATGGATGATCGTCTTTTGTTTGGTTGTCAGTTGCCAATTAACTAATTTCTTTTGTTAGTCTTATATTTACAATATCGGTGCAAGTGTTGGTAATTTTTTATGTTCAAACTGGCAAATCTATTTCATTATACACGGGACGGTCTCACTTGCGGACCTCTCACTTGAGGACCTCTGCCCTGTTTGTATCTTTTGAGGACCTTCGTCAAAGCCGTAAAATTTTCCATAACATGAAGTACCATTTTAGGACCTCTAGGCGAGAACCTCTCTAAATTTACATTTAGGTAGATGTTTTTCAAAATTGTTATGAGGAACTTTTGTCTCTTGTTAGTGAACATAATATGTTAGAAATTTAGAGAGAAAAAAACAACCGAAAAATCGGAAGACTTTCACACATTAAGTTATTCAAGAAGGGGAAGGGAATATAATCATTAGATTCACGCTTCCCCCTCTTGAATAATCTGATATACGCGTAACAAAGTATTAGATATCTTTTAAGGGGAAGGGTGAATGCAATGATTATATTTCCTCCCCATTCTTTAAATACACAATATAAAAATATCATCATATTTAAATGTGTTTATAATTTCATTTATTTTCTTGAGTTTGTGTTGAATTAATTCAATAAAAATATAGTTTAATCAAATATTTGATTTCGCATCTTAATCGATTATTGAAAGGTCCGCAAGTGATTCGGTTTAAACTTGTATCGTAGGCTAGGTCAGTAAATGAGACAAAAACAGGTAAATTTTGCATAGGTCCTCAAATGAGAGGTCCTGAAATGAGACGACACCTTATACACAGAATGAAAAAGTTGACATGTTGTTGATATACGGAGAGTGTCGAAAAAATTCCGCTCAGGCGGCATTGTATGCCGAACGATTTCCTGATAGAAGTCCCTGATAGAACCGACGTCACATTTCAAAAATTGCAAATCAACATTGGAAAATGAATGACGATGATAAAGAAGATAAATATATTATTAATGAAAATACGGAAATTGATATTTTGGCTTTCGTGTATGTACATCCTACGGCACCCACCATAAAAATCATACATAATTCAGGAATTAGTCATAACATTTTGAAAAAACATAACATCAAAAGTTATAGATATGAACTGCATCAATACTTGTACGAAGATGATCGTCCTAGAATATAGTAGTTTTGCAACTGGGTGTTAAATTACCGCAATGATATAGATTTTCGCAAAAAAATTACCGCTTTAACAATAACGGTATGTTTAATAGGAACAATCTCAGATATTGGGCCAAGGAAAATCTGCATTTGTTGCGTCAAAGAAATTTTCTGGAAAGATTTGGTTTCAACGTTTGGGCTGGAATAATAAATAATTACGTTATTGGACCAATAATATTTGATGAACCACTGCTGTGGAGATCACAACGCCAGATAGTTACCAATTACTTAAGCAAACGGTTTGGAGACCATTGGATCGGCACGAAGGGTCCTGTAAGATGGCCTCCAAGATCGGTAGACCTTACCTGTCTGGATTTTTTTGTTTGGGGTGACATAAAAAATAAAGTATGCGCTACGCCTGTTACAACCTTGGATAATCTAAAGGATAGGGTTAGGGAGGCATTTAACAATATAATAACAGAAATGTTTTGAAATGTGCATGACAATTTACAATTTTATTAGGAGATTGCAATGCTGCTTGGAAGAGGGTGGTGAACATTTAATTAATTATAAGGAACATTAAAATAGTTATTTGTAGAACAAGTGTCACAATGACTCGTTTTGTAGTACGAGTGAAGTTTGCACAACGAACCGCGAGGCGGTGAGTTGTGCAAATCACGAGTACTACAGAAAGTCATTGTGGCACAAGTTTTACACAATATTTTTTATAATTCGCATTTATTTAATTATTTAAATAAAACAGAATTTCATATAATCCCTGTTTTTAAACTAGGAGTGGTTTGAATTTAAGTTGGCAATTCTGTAGATTCCTAATTGGTCAGATCACAGATGGTTTTATTGAGCACTTCTGACTTTTGACATATTGTAACCGAATAATTGTGTAAATTGTAAACAAACTTTCATTTAAGCAAAAAGAGGATGATTATGTTTAAAAAAGAGCTTCTTCGTATATGCTCTTGCGATCTATTTATATTATATCATGAACAGAATTATTTCTGTAATATATCTTCACATAGATATCTGGTAATTTATCCCAAAAGTCGAACGTTTTGTATACCTATATATTGATCCTATACAATATAAAAATAAACAATTGACAAAACATTGGTAAATAAAAGTTAGCGTACTTTATTCATTAATATTTTTAATGTATAAATCATTCTAATTTACCTTTAATATAATAATTTGCTGGCTACAACAACGCTAGACCATTTTATTTATAATTTGTGTCAAGGTTAAAGTCAAATGTCAAATAAAAATATAACTAAATACAATAACCAACTGTACACTAAAAATTACTATAACAGTGTTCAAAGAGCTTCATCGTGACACTGTAAACAATGTTATAATGAAGTCTCTTTTATACGCGAATTATAAAAAAAGTTACCCTTTTAGTTTAGATATTTTTTGCTTTATTATTTATATTATTTTGTTAGGTTACAAATCTGATGACAGTGTTGAAACAGAGTCGGCTTCAGGAGCATGTTGTAGTAAAAACAATTCAAAAATTATAAATTACTTCTTTATTTAAGAACTAAAGTATACTAATATGCATATAATTTTATTGGTATTTGAAAGAGCTATTTAATATGCAGGGTGGCTGGCCACTGGATGTTTCCATTGGGAAAAGTGAGTTTTGGTGGAAAATGTGTAATTTCTAAATTCAATCGTTAACAAACTTCACGAAAATGAATTATTAGAAAAAATAATATTATGGGGGTAATTCTAAGTCACTTTGTATATAAGTTAGATGGTGTCCTAGAGGTAAAATTTTTTAAAAAATATTTAAAAAAATAAAATAAAAATGGTGTCAGAATTGATATGTATTCGGGGTCGTAGAATTCAAAAAATGTAAAGATTTAAGTACAAGGTCCTACATTTAAATTTTCAGTTTTGGGGCCAGTTTCGATTTTAGTTTCATCATTCTTCTCATTGTCTTTTATTTTGTCAAGATCAATTTCAACGGATCCTTCAATCGGTAAGGATAATTCTTCATCCTCAACATTTTCTTCGTCTGTCAGGTCATCGACTTCAGGAAGTAAAGCAATTATATTCTCCTAACTTTCTTCGGAAAAAAATATTCATGAGCTTCCTCCTGGACTTTAAAAAGATTTGACCATTTCTTCGAGATTTTCCAATAAGTGATACTAATATTGAAAAATAGATATTATAAATAATATTCCAGTACCGCTTCAAATAAAGTGAAATAGTATCCCACATTATATCTTGGGCAATCCCAGTACCCTTATTTGAGGACGCTAAGTTTACGCAAGAAATTTGAGAATTAAATACAAATATTTTTTACCAAAAACCATTCTTGCGTATTCTCAAAGAATTTTTCAATATAATTATGAAGAAAACACCACTTACCTTATATTTGAAAATTCACAAAAAACGTCAACTAGAACAATTTATAAAGAATAGACTTCCACTGTCAAGACCTTGTACTCACATTAATTAGTTTATTCTAAAACACGGCCACCCGCCTATATATTTTTCTTTCTATGTGTTGCGAGTGGCTAGCTTGTTGCGCACATGGCCGATATATATCTTACTTTGCCGGCTGTCGGCGAGCATCACGCATTGTTCTACAGCTACTTGACCTGAGCAGTCATAAACACAAATTTAGTTTCGTGTCCGAATTATAGTTTATATTTTTGTAATCAAACAAATTGCCATATTCATAATGAATTATATCTTGTTACAATAAAGTTGGGCTTACACTGTTTAAAATTATTAATTCATTAAATGCATTAACATACCGCCCCCACGCTATCGAAGAAAAAGTAAACCAGAAATTGAGTCGTAGTGCACTGAAAAGGCTCGAACATAATTACGTGGCCCTTCGAGCCGGATACGCATATATGTAATTTATTTCAACTGCATTAAATATAATGCAAGTAAAGAAGTCAAGCTGTAAGTAGAAACATTTTGTATTAATAAGAATTCTAGCAATACATTTCATCGCTTGCATCAAAAACAACAAGCTAGCAGAGATTTTACCAGTTCCAACATTCAAGGCGACGTCGTCGCGGTCATGGACAAAGCATTCTTAGGCGTATAAAAAGTGTTTTAACTTTTTTTCAGTTGTCGCCGAACTGTTTGTTTTTGAAGGAATTCATCTACATTGTGTTTTTATTACATGTTTATTTTACTAGATATTATTATTCGTTAAAAATAATCCTTTTTTTGTTGAAATGAATTAAGCAGCAGGTTATGCGGCTTATTTATCATTCGTAGATATAGGGTGTTACAATTTAAAGCACTCTGACAATCATTTAATTTATGAGAAATTCATTTCATTTTAGCTGCACTTGTGTGGTATTAATTCATTTATATCATAGCACCTTGTGTACACCATACATTATTTAGCTGCACTTTGTGCCGGTTAGCATTTGCAGAGTGCTAGACTGTAAACAGTAATAAAGGCGTTGATTCCTTTATGCATAATCAGATCATTAGTAAAATTTGCATGGATCTGTGTAATTCGAATACTGGGTGAAATTAGTGGGGTATTTAAAAGCAATATCGTAGTTAAACATTTTTATTGATTTGTCAATTCAACGTTTGAAGTCTTAAAACTTACATCAATTTCAATTCGTATCCATTTTATTGTCAAATGACTTCTAACGACGAAAAAACAGAAATAACTTTAGCGTTTAATTACAAGATTAGAAACTTACATCATATCAGAGGAAAGCTACTCGAAGCTCTTGCTCGTTTCACTAAGTTTGTCGGCGCGTTCGTCGAAGATAAACAAATCTATCAATTGCAATCTCGATTAGAGAAAATACAAATTATATGGAGTGAGTTCGCAAACGTTCATGCTGAATAGAATTAACAGATGCAAAAATTGATCATTGACATTACCGTATTGACTTTGAAGCGGAATTCTTTGATTCCACTGGGTTAGCCAAAGGACTAATAGATAAATATTTGTACAAACCACCCAATCAGCAATTCTTTCTTGCGAACATTGATTCGAACAAAAACACAAGATTACCAAAAATTGAATTACCTGAATTTTCAGGATCTTACGCTTCATTGCTGCAGTTTGCAGATACTTACAATTCTTTTATTCACAACAACAAACACAACCAAAAAATTCTGGTATTTAAAATCATGTCTCAAAGGAAATGCAGTTAATGTCCTTAATCATTAGAGGTATCTGAGGTGAATTATGAAAAGGCTTGGCAACTTTTGTGCCAACACTACGAAAACAAAAGAGTCATCATTCAATCGCATTTGAGGTCAATCTTTGAATTGCAGAGCATCACAAAGGAATCTCCAATTCAGCTTAGAAATTTAATAGACAAATATATTCAGCGTTTGAGATCGTTGGAATCTTTAGGCTTTCCAGTTAAAGCATGGGATGCTATTATGATTTTCCGCATAACGAGTCGGCTAGATCCAGTTACTTCGAAGAGAATGGGAAGACGCTTAATTAAAATTGGACTGTGATCTACCTACAATGGAGAATTTAACTTCATTCTTGAGCAACAAGTGCCAAATTCTGGAAAATATGTCGTCAGCAAAAAGCGTAGCATTAAAGCCTTCACCAAAACCCAGCTCCAGCTCTTCATTTTCTGCCATTTCTGCACAGCTATGTATATATTGTAAGAATTCTCATCCTATTTATTCTTGTCCAGATTTTCTATCACAAAAGATTTACCCGAAGTTTAATTCAGCAAGGATCGTTACAAGTTCCTCCCAACCTCAATTTAGCTGACAATAATTTCAATAAAAACGGTCCAATTGATTTGCTCATAGGAGCCTACTCTGTCTAGGACAATTCGTCTTAGCGAACGAAACAACAGTATTGCGATAAACAAAACCGGGATGGATAGTCTCTGGATCGTAACTATTACACCAAGTTCATCCGTTTGCAATGAATCCACCAACGCAAACTCCAATTAACTTGATCATCAATTAGAAAGGTTCTGGTCTGTACAATAGTTCAGTGCAAGGTTGTTTATCTCCGCTGAGGAAAAGGAATGCGAGGACCATTTCATTAAAACAACCAATCGGGATGAATCCGGTAAGTTCGTTGTGAGCCTACCTTTCAAGGAAAACCTGGTTCAATTAGGCGGCTCACTGAAGAGCTCATTAAAATGATTTTACTCTCTCGAAAAAAAACTAGACAAGCATAATGAAATGCATTAATTATAATAATGCCTTCATGCAAGAATACGAAGATTTGAGTCACATGACTAGGCTACCGTCACCATATGATAGCAGTTTCAGAAACACGGACTGTTAATTGCCACAGCACGGCGTCCTCAAGGAATCAAGTTCAACAACACGTTTCAGAGTCGTTTATGATGGCTAAACAGAAAGCACAAGTGGTATCTCATTGAACGATGCCCTGAAGGTAGGCCCAAAGATTCAAGACGACTTAATTGATATGCTTATTCATTTCAGAACACATGAAATTGTGTTCACAGCGGATATCGCAAAAATGTATCGCTATATTATGATACAGGAAAACGAAAGGCCTATACTCAAAATCTTATGGTGTCCCAATTCGTCTGACAAGTTACAACATTTCCAGTTGAACACTATGACTTACGGTACCGCAAGCGCTAGCTTCCTTACCATTCGTTATCTGCAGCAAGCAGCTATTGAGTATAAGGAAAAATACCCCAAGGCCTGTAAAATAATCACATCACGTTTTTACGTTGACGACTTACTCGCAGGTGCAGACTCTGTTGACGAAGCCAATATTATCATAGAACAAATCACGAAGGTTCTTAAATCCTTTGGTTTTTATCTACGAAAATGGATGTCGAACAATAACAAAAGTTTGACTAACATTTCAAATAACGAAGACTTCTCTTGTCAGAAAATTATTTCTGATGATAAAACTGTTAAGACACTCGGATTAATATAGTCTACCCACGACTATCTCAAATTTACGGTCAACATTCCACAAAACAATTTGGTTATTAAAAGATCCATAGTAGCTAGTATCGCTTCAATTTATGACCCTCTGGGTCTAATTAGTCCTTGCATGATAATAGCAAAAATAATCATACAAAAGTTGTGGCAATTGAACCTAAATTGGGACGAGAGCGTCCCACAATATATATATCATACTTGGGTAAAATTGTGTGATCAACTCCATCTCATAAATGACATAAACATACCCAGATGAATTTTAATTAACAATCCTATACCCATAGAGTGGATTCAGTGACGCATTTGAAATGGCGTACGGCACTTGTTGCTACATCCGCTCGATAAATGCTTCAGGAGAAATTCATCTGTCTCTCTACTGCTCGAAATCCAGAGTTGTTCCACTAAAATCATTAATCTTACCTCGCTTAGAGCTGTTTGCAGCTCTATTATTAGTTGGACTAGCCAAAAAGACTCTCAGATCATTGAAGTTAAATATTACCAAAATTCACTATTGGACAGATTCTATAATAGTCTTGTCCTGGATTGGTCTACAGCCAAGAAAATTGAACGCATTCGTTGCGAAGGGTATCTGAAATCCAGGAATGTAGTCAATATCATCAATGGCATCACGTTCCTTCAGAAAACAAATCCCGCAGATATCGTTTTTAGAAGCCTAAACCCTGTAAGGCTAAAAATTGTCACCTTCAGTGGCATGTTCCTTCTTTTTTGTTAGATCAGGAAACTAGCTGACCTCAAATTCCGACGAGTTTATCTCACCCGCCTGAAATAAAGACTAGCAAGGTCACTTTAATAAATTTGGTTTCTGATACGTCTTTAATTGAAAGATATTCATCTTATACTAAATTACAGAAAATTATAACATTTTGCTTACGATTCATAAATATCGCACGTGCTAAGAAATTGGACAAGAAAACAAACGGGTCCCTTTCCTTTAAAGAAAACTCAACTAAGGCATTGTGCAAATTAATACAATCCAAATATTTTTCAGATGAGATCAAGTGTCTCAAATCGTCAAATAAAGTACCACAAAACAGCCATATCCTTAATCTGAACTCATTCCTGGAAGAAAATGGACTAATTCGAGTTGGTGGCCGGTTAAAATTTAGTAATGTTTCTGTTGATCAGAAACACCCCATTCTCTTACCCAGTAAGTCGTATCTTACCAAACTCATAATCCAGTATGAGCATATTCGTCATTTACACGCTGGTGCTCAAACTGCTTTATCAGCAGCACGCTTGAAGTTTTGGCCCATAAATGGTCGCCATATCACGCAGCGACTTATTCGTACATGTATCACGTGTTTCAAGGCAAGGTCCGTAGCGTGCTCCTATCAGATGGGTGATTTACCAAAACTACGCATTCAACCGCAGCGTCCCTTTTCTGTAGTTGGCATAGATTTCGCAGGTCCGTTCTTAATCAAGGACGGTAAAATCAGAAACAGATGCATGGTTAAGTGTTATTTGTGCGTTTTTGTCTGTTTCACGACCAGGGTAGTCCATTTTGAACTAGCGGTTGACTTGTCTTCCGACGCATTTTTAAATTGCCTTAAAAAAGGAATCTGCGTTGAAATATATTGTGACAACGGCACATATTTCGTTGGCGCGTGCAACGAGCTAAAACAAGTCATTTCTCAATTAAAAAACGATAGCCATTTTATCGAATATTTAAGTTTAAATCAAATAAAGTGGCACTTTTCACCTCCATCTGCCCCCAACTTTGGTGGATTATGGGAGGCATGCGTTAAATCGGCAAAATTTCATATCAACGCCCATTTAACCTTGGAAGCCCTGTCTACGATTTTCATTCAGATCGAAGCTATTTTAAACTCGAGGCCTCTGACCCCATTATAAAATTATCCGAATTATCTATGTGCATTGACTCCTTCTCATTTTTTAATTGGCGACGTACTAACTTCGCTGCCTCAAGTAAATCTAACCAACATGTCTGAAAACAGATTGAATCATTATCAACGACTTCAAAACAACTCTCAATACCTTACAGACTCGTTCTAAGTGGAACAAACATTATCCCAATTTAACTGTCGGTTCCCTATTGATAATTAAAGACGATAATTTAGCGCTTTTGTTTTGGAAGCTAGGTCATATCACTGTAGTATTCCCGGGTTCGGATCACACAGTGCGCGTTGTGAACGTTCGCACAAATAGTGGTATTGTAGTGCCCGGCAACAAAAATTTGTCTGTTGCCCATTTATTAGTTTAAATTCTAGAGCTATACAGTTGTTAATTTTGTTATTTGTTTAGCCCAACAACTATCTGCATTTGTATGGGAGATGTGGGTATAGTGGCCACCCGAGGTAAAGTGGCCACAAGTAATTTTTCTTTGTCTTACCAGCGTCACCTGTGCGGTAAAGCGCTGAACTGTCACGGGCGTCATTATAGTAAACTGTAATACAAATACGGAACCATAAGATCTACAGATCATATGGGATCTGCATAATTGTGTTTTTGCACGTTGTTGATGTAGTGTTGAGGTTGTTCAATTAGCTGTACAACAAAATTGATAAGTGTGAGAGTGCTACGTTTTTGCAGAGCCTTAACATATGTTATAAGGTTTGTATTCATGTAATATAATTGATGAATATGCGAACTAATTTTGTAGGTTATCACATTTCTCATGAGGTGCAAGATGTACAAAAGAACGTCACACCAAGGATCATGGGATCCTAAAGCCATGGCACAAGCAATCAAAGCCGTAAAGGAACAGCATATGCCATTCCAAACAGCCAGTAAAACTTGATGTTCCGCGAAATACTCTCAAAAGAAGAGTCCTAAATAAAAATAGAGATGCTAAAGGGCATATTAAAGTCTTAGGCGCTATCCGCCCAGTTTATACTTTGGACCAAGAAGTAGAAATTGTCCAACATATCCAGGAACTGGAAACTCGTTTTTATGGTCTCACTAAAAAAGACGTTACATCCCTTGCATATCAATTAGCTGAAAAAACGGCTTGATGCATACTTTCAACAGACAAACCGAGCTTGCTGGGGAAGACTGGTTAAAGGAGTTTCGTAACAGAAATCCGGAAATTAGCCTTCGCACATCTGAAGCCACTAGTGCGGCCCGAGCTAGAGCCTTCAATAAACCCAGCGTTGACAAGTTTTTTGGTCTCTTAGATAATTGCCTTAACTGGTTGCCATAAAATGCCATGAGAATTTTTAATGTAATTAAGACGGGGCTTACAACTGTGCAGTCTAAATCAAGTAAAATTTTTGCACGAAAAGGTCGGAAATTAGTAGGTAGCCTAACATATGCTGAAAGAGGAGTTTTATCAACAATTGTCGTTTGCATGTCTGCTGGTGGTTCATTCATTCCCCAAATGATAATTTTTCCTAGAGTGAGAATGAAGGAAGAGTTAATGGACGGGGCTCCACCTGGGACTGGATTTGCCTGTCATAAATCAGGATGGATGCATCTGAAAAATTTCACTAAATGGTTTGAACATTTTCTGACGCATGCGAAGCCTACAGCCGAAGACTCTTGCTTGCTGGGCATGTTACGCATACAAAACACCTAGATTTCATCAATATGGCACGTGATAATTTCGTGACTGTCTTGTGTCTACCGCCCATTGCAGTCACAAATTACAGCCGTTTGATGTGGCATTTATGGGGCCCTTGAATACGTTTTATATTCAAGAGTTTAAAAAATATCTTAAGAATAACCCAGGTAGAACCGTATCATAATTTCAAATTTGCAAATTGTTTGGTGCTGCATATCTTCGAGCAGCAGTGCCTACAGCAGCTATTAATGGGTTGAGACATTGTGGAATTGTTCCGTATAATCCACATGTGTTCAGTGATGCAGATTTTGCTACGCTGAAGTTACTGATAGAAATGTTGCAGTTAGGGCAGATCATGCGGAAAACGAAAATTTCAATGATGAAGGCAACAAAGCGAATGATGTAGCAGATCCAGTTCCTTCAACTTCTCAAACTAACAAACAATCTGTTGCTAAAAGCATAATTAATATCCAAAATAGTGGACCAAGCTGCTCAAGTTTACTCGTCAGTCCAAAAGAGATCATTCCGATTCCAAAATGTAAAACGGAAACTCAGAGAAATGGTAGAAAAAGAGATTCAAGGGCAATAATCACAAACAGTCCTTATAAAAATGAGCTAGAAATAGCAAAGGAATCTCAAAAACCAGCAGCAGTTAAGAAACAAGTTTTTGGTAGTAAGAAGGCTAAACGCAAGGTTGCGACAAAGAAATCAAGAATACCTGTTAAAGCTGACACAAGTAGCAGCGACAATGATGCGCAAGAAGATGTAGAGTGTCTCTACTGCTCAATCCTCTTCTCAAAATCCAAAAAGAGGAGGGTTGGATATGCTACTCAAGATACAAAAGATGGGCCCATGAAGAATGTGGTGGCTGCGATGAAGACGACGATGTGTTTACATGTGAACTATGTTCTTAAGCTGTATATTTATGTGTAATAAACTAATAAATGCTAAAGTACTGTTGAACCACATGTGATGTTGTTTTACAATACATTTTATCGTGGTCACTATGCCCCACAAT
Organism: Galeruca laticollis; assembly: GCA_963921935.1. Classification (NCBI taxonomy): domain Eukaryota; kingdom Metazoa; phylum Arthropoda; class Insecta; order Coleoptera; family Chrysomelidae; genus Galeruca; species Galeruca laticollis. Next base: position 181,278,827 of record OY998180.1, read on the forward strand.
ATGGGTGGCCACTTTGCCCCGATGTGGGGGTGAAGTGGCCATTTGCACATATTTTGCAAAATAATTTGTAAATAAAAAAAATATTAAATTAAGGATGTAACTTTTTAATATGACTATAATAATAGTTGAACTGTATAGGGTACTTGATTTCATCATCATATTATTCTTTATTTCAAATCAGAAGATTTTTTATCCTTAGGGTGGCCATTATACCCACAACTCCCCTATACTCCTTTTGAAGGTAGCCCTTCAACGGAGGCGGTATGCTGAGACCTTGTACTCACATTAATTAATTTATTCTAAAACACGGCCACCTCCCTATGTATTTTTCTGTCTATGTTTTGCGAGTAGCAAGTTTGTTGCGCACATGGCCGATATATTACTTACTTTGCCGGCTGACGCATTGTTCTATAGCCACTTGAGCTGAGCAATCTAAACACAAATTTAGTTTCGTGTCCGAGTTATAGTTTATATTTTTGTAATAAAACAAATTGTCATATTCGTAATGAATCCTTTCTTGTTACAATAAAGTTATGCTTACAGTGTTTAATTAGTACATTATACACCAAGGTGGTGAAGACTATTATTATCGACCGAGCACCATAGTTATTTCGCGAGGGGCTTTGTCCCGAGCGGAATAAGGTGCGAGGTTTATAAATGTCTTCACCGCCGTGGTGTATATACATTTTTTTCCACTACTAGCCAAATTTAAGACAAAAATCAAAAATAAAAAAATTTCTTTCAAAAGTCATGTACACATTAATCACACAGCAATAGAATATCATTATTCCTATAGTTTATAATCACCAATATTAAGTGCAACGAATTAACGAAACCAATTATAAGATCACATCCAAAAATTTCTCAAAACGTGGTTTATGTTTTACTTTGAACTTTGGACAATTACAGCGGTAGTGCGTTCACAACACTTGGGTATAAAGTGAGCGTTCATAAAACATTTAACATAAACTTCACCATAGAGAAAGTAATATATTATTTGTCTATGTACTTCACACTCTACACCACAGCGTTCACAAACGAACCACGAGAATCGACGAGAGTGCACTCCTAGTTCCCCGCTTGCTATCGGGGAAACTATTACCCTGATATGCGCAATTCGTATAATATGTACAATGTACACATGTTCTTGTTTATAGAACTTGAGGCACCGGTAATCGATATTCTGTGGGTCAAGGTTAGCTACCAGTTTCTATAAGATTTTCAAATTCCACTGGTGATAATGTTGAAGGTAAAAACATTCCTCGATCCACGTTTTTCTGCAATTAACAGAAAATTAACAACACATTTCAATGTCAAAATCAAATTTTGATAGTGTCGATCTACAAATAGTTCAAATTGATTTCTTCCTGGGCGTTTACTCCGTCATCTGACTGACACTGACACTGTTTTCGGTCCTCACCTCATCCATGTATTATGAACGCACTCCTTATGTCATTAGAAATTTTTGGTTGAGCGCGAATTTTAAACTAATGGCAGTTTTATTGAAATAATTTTATCTTGTTAGGTAATTTCGAGCAGTAAATATGTTTAAGACAATTTCCTGGGTATAGGGATCGAGACTGAACTATAGAGGCAGCACTTCTGTCGAAAGTAGAGCGCCCTGGTGTGATGTAAACAGTATAATAAACAACCTACAAAATGCGAAAAATGAATAGATCTTTTTATTTTCTTTGCCAGGAAAAATTGTTGGTATGTAAGATGGGTGTAGGGGATTATCTGATTTTTGATTATTGACAAAATGAGCAATGCAAATTCTAGTATTTTTATTTGGTTCCCAATCCTCCCGATGTTTTCTGAAATGTCATTAAAAAACTTGAAGTGATTCGTTCTGTACAAATGTTTACTTTCTTCCCCTTAATAGTATTTAATTATTTGAACTTATTATATAATATTAAAGTTAGCACACACATAACTAGTTTTTTATTTTATATAATCAATGAAATCGTACAGAAAACAACATTTTATAAATAATAGTTAACAAAATGTTTTAATTAGAACATTTTTAGTACATATGGGTTTTTACTGCATTTAACCATTTTTGACGTTTTAAGGTTATCCACGCACTGTTCAATGAATTTTCGGGGAAACTATAAAATTTCAACTGCGTAGGATTTTTATACAGCATATTTGAACAGCCATGACTACAGAAAGATACTTTCGATGACGACATCACGAACATTTAATATCAGTTTTAAAAAATGAACATTTAAAAACGCTGATTATACAAAACTACTAATAATACTAATAGTGTTTACACTGTTTACATCACATTGTTTGTGTTTTTTCACGGCAGATGGCATAAACGTCATCTTTCTCGGTCCCTATACAAAATTATGTTGCACTAATTTTCGTTAAGCTATTATCCCTAAATTCTCAAAACATTTGAATTTGTCCATTATTGACCTAGGTTAACAATAGAAAAAATTTATTAACCACTAATGGAGAAATTCTACTTCTCAGTTGGCTAGAAGACATAATAACTGTCAACTTCACAGCTAGTAGTGGAAGATAGTATGTTAAGTACCAAGTGTTAAAAACGTTACTTTAGTCACGAGTGTCTAAAGACGTTTTTAACATAAGGTACTTACTATACTTTTTCTACGCTTGCAGGAATGAAACAATAGACCTTAATTATATTATATATTAATTATATTCATATCTTCTTCTTTCCTTCATTTAAGGCCTCAGCTGCCAGGGTTATTCGGCCTGTATATTCATAACAATGCAGACGATGGCTGACAGCTGACTGACAAATCAAATGGCACAGAGCAACAAAATTATTCCGGAATATGAAATTTAAAAGACAAAAGATAAACGAGATGTGACTTTTGGCATTTTAAACACTAGTGTTTAAAGAGTCGTTTTGCGCATGTCAAACCCGTGTTAGTAACGAAAGTAGAAAAAATTATTAATTCGTTTTACGCATTAACATACCGTAAGCTGTCCAAGAAAAAGTGAACCAGAAATTAAGTCGTAGTCCATCGAAAAAGCTCGAACACAATTACAATCACAAAGAAATAAAAGCAGACTATATGATTTGTTGAATTGTAGAATAATCTAGCGATATATCAACCAAATTCTTAATAAAAATTAATGCACGTTTTGGAACCATCCTATTTATTATAATAACTATAAACCTAACAAAATTCGTACATAACTAAAAAAAATAGTTTTTCTAACGACCTGTAGATATAGAGATGTAGACATTAAAATAGCAATTACAAAATTACGAATTAACTATTGCGGATAATCTCATTACATACATTTTTTATCTGAAGATCTTGATTCACTAACCTGATTCTCAATGCCATTCAAACTAAGTTCTTAAAGTAACAACCTACTGCAAGTTAGTATGACTTTTCAGACTTTAGTATTTTCCTAAGGATCACGATGATAGACATAGTAAACAATACAAATACGAATCATTCAGTAGCCAGTTTACGGGGACACCATGCCAGACGAAAATCAGTGTAGGACTGGCCCATCAAAAATTTATCAATTTGTATTGCATCAAAACCATGAAAGTTTATCAAATTCATTGATAAAAGTCAAGTAGATTGTATTAAAACTTTTTAAGGTATCGAAGCAACTATTTTGAGGACAATACCAACATCAGGTAGCGCGAGAATACCTGAAGAGGGGCAAGTTCGCTACTGCTTTTATTATGGGGTAAATAATTGCCGTGTTATTACTAGTTAATAAACGGACTTGCTAGTCGGTATTTGTATTTAGAGGGACAAATATAGAAAGGTGCTTATATCGGCTAAAGACCCGGAAAGATATATTTGGCGGTGGTATAACTCAACAAAATCCATTCTATTTGTATATTTCGTCAAATTTAAGGATTTGCATCTACCCTGTACTATTCTGAAGTTTTGGTTTTCTAAGTTATCCCTAGATTTTATTGAAAACTATCGAATGTTTTCTCTAGATCAGTGAAGAGTATTGAGAAACTAATTACTAACTAATTAGTATCATGTTTTAATGTACAGTTAATAATTATTAGAAATGTCATCTCAATAATAGTATAGTGAAATGAACTATTATTGACTAAATGAGTTTAACTAGATAAAATTCCTAATACAGATACTAAATGACAATGATGAAACCCATTTAATCATTCTTGCATAACAATAATAAAGTGATTGAGTTCTACTTATTAAATTCGTAAAGACGCAAAAATACTTGAAGTAAAAGAACTAAATAATATAAATTAAGATATAATCGGTCTAGCAGAGGTCAGAAGAAAGGGTGAGCAAAAATATATCTAAACTATGGAAATATCCTCTACTGAAAGGGTAATGTTGACAACATCGATAATGCAGTAGGCTTTTTGGTGAATCAGACAGTCGTCAGATTCAGGTATATACACCAACAAGTATACAGTGCTATTCAAAAGTCCCCTCCCCCCTCGTTTCTTTTGAACGGTTACACTTACATTAATAAAATTTGGAGGGTGAAAATAAAGTGTTGTAAACTTCTCTACGAATGGTAACAGGTGACGTAATAGTAATAGATGACGTCACAGTGCCACTCTGGCCAATAATTTTAAATAGGACCTTATGGCAAGTGATATCTCGTTTGAAAGGCATTTTCATTGGCTACATAGCCATATTAATTTTGTTTGGGTTTAAATTAATTTTGACGGATAAATTAAGTAAATACCAAAATTATTCAAATTATTTTTTTAAATTTACTTATTCAAATATCAACAATGGATTCTTATAGCAAGTGTTCGAAATGTGCTCCGTCTACTTCCTGACAGTAATACATCCTATTAGTAAACTCTTGTCGTACTCGTTCGAATGTGTCAGCTGAAATAGCATTGCATTCTTCAGTAATTCTTTCGTTCAAAACGCCAATGCTATCTGGTGCCGTAGTATAAACCTTGGATTTCAAGTACCCCCATAGAAAAAAATCTAATGGTGTCAGATCTGGTGACCGAGGTGGCCATTCTATAGGACCTCGCCGGCCGATCCATCTACCTCGATATTCTTCATCCAGGTAACGTCTTACTGCACCATAATAATGTGCAGGAGCGCCATCTTGTTGAAATGTTATTTCCAGATGGCCGAATTCATCTTGATTATCTTCCAGAATTTCAAGAATTAACGACTCATTTCCATTTTGTAACATCTCCAGATACACTTCACCGCTTAAATTTGAATTTAGGAAAACAGGACCAACTATGTGGTTTCCCAAAATACCTGCCCAAACATTGACTTTTTCTGGAAATTGGGTATGTTGTTCACGAAAGGTGTGAGGATTTGCGTCACTCCAATACCTTACATTTTGTGTATTCACATTTCCATTGAGGCAAAAAGTACTTTCGTCACTAAAACAAATTGTTTTTGTGTGATGTGGGTTTTGAGTAATTTTATTTGTCATACATTCACAGAATTCGAGTCTTCTGTCGGGGTCGTCATCCGAAAGGTGGTGCACCATTTTTAACTTGTATGGATGAAATTTATTTTTAGCCAACACTGTCTGTACTGTACTTTTACTTACTTCACAGATAGACGCAACTTTAGTTGAAGAGGAAGTAGGGTTTACTACCATTTCAGTAACTATATCAATTTTTTTATCATCACTAAATGTTGGTCGACCAGATCGTTTGGCATCTTGAACACTACCTGTTGCTTCAAACTTGTGAAGAAGCTCCCTCAAATAAGTTCTCGAGATATGGCGATCTGGGTATCTCTCATTAAATAAACGTTCCGCTTCATGGAGATTATTTCTAGATTCACCAATTATTAAGATAGCTGGTACTTTGTCGGCTTGAGTACGTACCATTTTGCCTATGTAAACTCTTAAACGTCTCGTTAAACAATAATAAAATTAAATATTTAAGCTATTTAGAAAAACTTTGCAAAGCAACAAATACCTACTATTAAATTAAAAACGTCAATTTTTTTGACAACTAACCAGAGGCGGACCGAAAAATCTTCAATATTTAAATGTGAAATAATTTTGGTATTTATTTAATTTATCCGTCAAAATTAATTTATACCAAAACAAAATTAATATGGCTATGTAGCCAATGTCAATTCCTTTCAAACGAGATATCACTTGCCATAAGGTACTATTTAAAATTGTTGGCCAGAGTGGCACTGTGACGTCATCTATTACTATTACGTCACCTGTTACCATTCGTAGAGAAGTTTACAACACTTTATTTTCACCCTTCAAATTTTATTAATGTAAGTGTAGCCGTTCAAAAGATACGAGGGGGGAGGGGACTTTTGAATAGCACTGTATAGAACAATGAAGACGTCCAAAAAATTTACAATCGCTTTGGAAGAAAAGAAATCACACTAATTAATTATTGAAGTTTTTAACTAGGACATAAATTAGACAGAGACGAACATAGAATAGGAGAGATTGGATACAGCTACAGAAACAATAAATGAAACGTTTTGATGAATTACTTGGAGGAAGGATAACTTTTCACGATGAACTCTTTGATAAAAAAACAAAAATTGTGGAAATGGGTGAGCTCCAAGGAAGTTGAAAAAAGCAAATCGACTATATCCTTCTTCTTATTGACGTGCATCCAAACAAAAATTAGTAAGAGCGAGATAAAAAAGACACTTGGGGAATAAAGATAATAAATCACCAGGAACAAATGCCATAATTAGAATTATTGAAGAGTGTTGGGAAAATAGCAAAAGGATTCCGTATATCGCGAGCGACCTGGAAAAACATCCAATTTTCAATTTTTGAGCAAAATTAGTTAGTTGTTTGGTTCTATTCAAAATTTTATTACGCATGCGTTGAGCAAAGTCTCTTATCAAACCAAAATTTAGTTTACTCAATATTCGACATCTTCAATAGCTCATATTAGAAAGACGGGTTGCAGAATCTCCTATCTTAGCCGTTACCATTGTTTTATGAGTAACTGGGGTACGCACTGCGCGTTTGTGTTTATTTTTGTGTGAGAAAGACGTTGATAAGGTAATTTAATTTCTACAAATTAACAAAATTGTCTATTAAAGTGTTAATTGCAATTAACTTCTACCAACATAAATTCCATTAAAGAAGTAAAATGAACGAATCAAACTTCAGGCGATTTGATTGAGGACACTTTGATATCGAGAATATTTCAATAATTTTCGAAGAATCTGCTGAATTGTTGGTGAGACTGACTAGAATTTACAATTAGACCAGAGCATTATAGAATTATAAAATTGTACAACATGGCGTAACAGCATTGAAGTAAACCCATACAAGACTGATAATAAAGAAAACTGCGTTATTGAGTCAAATAATAATATAGATTTTCGAGAAAGAAATATTCCTTTTGTTCCTTATTCTGATGGCGGTGAGGATACCAATGAAGAAGACAATACCGGTCAGCAATAAATCATAGAATATTGGCCAGAAAGTCATAATGGGATTTTTAAAGACACCGATGCTCAATTGAACGAAGCAGAGAACAGAACAAAATTTTGAGTAAATAAATCTTCCGACTCTTCGACCACTGAAGAAGATAATGATTTCTATAACCTAAGAAGTAAACAAAATAGTAAGAAAAGCGAGGATGAAATTCCTAGAGGGACATAGCTGCAAAATGTTGAGTTAGAAGAGAATATAGAAGTTATTACAGCTAGCGATGATGAAAGAAAAAATCGTGCTGAAGAGTACACCTGGAAAAGATGTAAAAACAATCGTTTAAGAATGGAAGGCAAAGCTTACATTGGATTTACAAAAAAAAAGGGAGAAAACAATAAACAAAACTGTCCACGACCGGCAAGAAATCTTAAATCACCATGTAAAGTTTATTTTGCAAAAGTTCGGAAGAAAGAAAGTGTTCAAAATTTTCGCAAAAGTATACACAACAAATTTTAAATAAATTTTGGGAAGATATAAATTGGGACCAACGTAAAGTTTTTATTACGTCCCACGATTCTAAACATTCGACTGTAAAAAAACGAAGTGAAAATTCTAGGCGGAAAGGAACTTACAAGTATGTAGGACGTTTGTTAATACAAATAGCCTTGGATGTAAAACAGTCCAAGAATGAGTGAATAAAACTACTTATAACATGGTAACTGAAAAAGAAAAGAAGATAAATGTCAAAGAGTATGTTAGAATAAGGCATTCAGTTGATTACGCATTTTTTAATTACTTTTTTGATCGACTTCCAAAGCAACTTGCACATAATTACCGCCGCGATACAATGAAACTTTACATTGAAAGTTCTTTTCAAAACTTGGCTCAATTATATGGGGTCTACAAAGATGTTTGTGTGGATAAAAAGAATCCATCCACGAGTAGAAAACTTTCTACAACAAGATCCTTGCATTATTCACACAAAAAAAGGTTCAATGTAACATCTGCTGCTCATACAAGTGCGAAAATGTATCCAAAAATGAATGGGAAAGCCACGTGTACAAAAAAGACAGAGCGAGAGATCAGAAAAAGCAAGATAAGCTACTAGCAGAGACATGAGAGGCTATTGTATTAACCATGGACTTGCAAGCAATAGGTAAAGCTGTCTCCGTACTTTAAAACGAAGCTTTGCTGCCACAACTTTAACCTATATAACCTCAATACTCGAGATGTCACATGTTATTGGTTTTCTGAGCATAGTCAGTTGGCTGCTTCCACATTCACGTCGTGTATTCTGGACTATCTAGAAAAGAACTGCAAACACCCTAAACTACCCATCATCATTTATTCAGATGGCTGTGGCTTTCAGTATCGGAACAATGTGTTAGCCAATGTTTTGCCCAATTTTTCCATGGTTCACCAAATCGCCGTTTACCAAAAATATCATGAACCGGGTCACACTCAGATGGAGTGTGATTCAGAGAAATTCACTTGCCAAGCGACTATGCATCGGTAACAAAGGAAGCCAGATTAAACCCAAAACCATAAAACGCAATTATACATTTTTCAAAAATTATTCGCAGACTAAAACTTTACGATACACATCAATTCGTCCCGGAAAGTAAAATTCTGAACCGGTGATAACTGAAGTGCATTCGCTACTGTACGGAAGGAACTATTCAGGTCAAATTTTACTATTGTTAATATTATATAGATAAGGCCGAAAAATTGCTCCTATTTATAATTACCCTCCGCTTTTAAAGGATAGAAGCAAAATCAAAAAAGAAAAATGGCAACACTTGCAAGAGCTTAAGTCGGTGTTGCCACAGGATACTCATTATTTTTATGATAATTCGCTTCATGAATAACAATAATTTTTTTCTTGTTTTGTTCTCAATAATTGAATGAACTTAATGATAAAAAAGTAACTTGGTTATTTAATTACCTATACCAATCGACTTTTAATGAAGAAATAAATAAAGTAATATTGCCAATCAATAACAAATTAATTATTTTATTTCAACGAAAATTGATAATAGCTAGATTAAGTCATCATTACTTTTAACTGTAAAATTTATCAATGAACATTCTCTTATCGTTAACCTAGATACAGGCAAAATTTCCTACTGTCTACTCTAAAAACAGCAAAAACTCCTATCTTCTCTAATAATAATCAAACAGCATTATTTTGCAAAAAAGTATGGTACAATATGTAATGCAAAGTGTACATTATGTGATGTGAATAGAAACTAGTATAAGCAAATACTAGGGATTGCTTACGTAAATGCTACGTTTTGTGTGAATAAACACACTAGCACTTGCTAGGGGTAGTAAGTTGTAGAGTTTTCCCGGACGAGTAGTAACTGCTTAAAAAATGATGTGAATAAAACCTTAGAAGTAGATTGTTCTGTAGCATATGCTTCGATATTTTAAAGCCTGGTCTGGGGCATGCTAGACTTTTTCCTAGCATTGACTACCTGTCAGATCAGTCAACAGTTTGTTGTTGATCATGGCTGAGTTTATGCCTATTCGTCAACGTAAAATGTATTCTGTTCGCTCTGGAATAAACAAACGTAATTATAAAGAACTGTTAAGGTTTAACAGTGAGAGTGTTGATTTCCTTGCGGCACAGTTTCTTGAAGAAAGTGATACTCGTGGCGGTGGTATTTCCAGAAGACAGCAAATGGAAATATTTCTGAGGTTTGTGGGTGATCCTGGCTTTCAGTCTGGTGTAGCTCAAGATGTGGGTGTACATCGTACTACTGCTAACAAGACTATAAGGTACGTGATGAGTAGAGTAGTTGAACAATCACATAATTGGATACGGTTTCCAACTACAGCTGAAGATATGACCGAGACTAAAGTTTTGTGGCAGAGACATTTTCGTTTGCCGTCAGTAATTGGTGCCCTTGATTGTACTCAAATTGAGATACAAAAGCCTGGGCTGCACGGTGATGAGTATATTTGTAGAAAAGGATATCCTAGTATTAATGTCCAGGCAACATGCAATGCATTGGAACAGTTTACAAGTATTAGTGTAGAGTGGCCCGGCAGTGTTCACGACGGCAGAGTATGGAGGAATAGTCATGTCAGAGACATCGTGTCACAGTATGATGGAGCAGTTTGTCTTTTAGGAGATTCAGGATACGGTTTATCGCCGTGGTTGATTACACCGTTCAATCCTGCACGAACGCATCAAGAACGAGAGTTTAATCTAATCCATGCTAGAGAAAGGGTAGACTTTTCAACGGTTTGCTTCTTCATGGTTTCCAACAATATAGTTTCCTTCTCCAGTTTGATCTTATTCATTTTGTATTGTTGCAACAAAACAATCCTTTGCAACTGCGGTGTGGACAGGTCTTTAGTTTCATCTGCTTCATGTTTCGACACAATTTTTTCACTTTTTCTGATCTTATTTTTGTGGTGGTCGGCAGCAGATTTAGTTGTTTTGTTTGGTTTCCCTTCAGTTTCTGTATTCGGCAATCTTTCTTGGATGTCATCACTGGTTGGTTGCTGAACTGGGGGCCCGGTACTTGTGCCAACTGAAATATTACCCGGGATTTTATGGAATACTGGGTTATCATCTTCTATCAACTCCAAGAATGTTTTTTCCGATGGTTGTAGTTTTATTTTCCTGTTTCCCGTCACTTTTACGTCAGTATTCTTCTTGACGGTAGACTTCACATTGTTCAATGCTTTTATTAGCTGGCGTACAGTAACTTGTTTCTCCAATGCACCACAGTAATCAGAACGTAAGGTTTCCCAAGCTTCTTTATTAGCATTCATCACAGCAGGGGTTTTTGATTTGCTAAGTAAGACAATGTGATCCGAAAGGAGACGTACAAACAGAGTGCGATCAATTTTTTCTACTTTATTAAAATCATTGTCAGATTCTTCTGATGATGAATACATCTTCTAGCACGTGGTTGAACAGATTGAGAGAGGGATATGCCGCCGATGTGGAGTAGACCGAAAGGTAGTGGAGGGGAGAACGTGTCGTGACAGGATCGTTAAAACCTAGCATTTCCTTGGTCTAGCATGTACTACCCTGCGTGTAAGTGCTTGGGTTTTTCCGGATTCTACTAAACTTGCCCTAGTATTTTCTACAAATCTTTATTCACACTGATTTGACCAAATACTTACTAGACCTAGCATATGGTAGTTAGAAAGTGCTAGTTTTTATTCACTTGACTTATTGTGTGTTACAAAAAGTACATCGATCCTAATAATCAACCAAAAGCAAAACAGTTTTATTCTTTTCTGAACGATTGCTAATTTACAATTTTTAAAATAAAAAAGGAAAAAGGTTTGAAAAATGCTTTATTTCAGAAAATACATAAATAGAGTACAGTTAAATTAATTCGAAAGTTTGTTTTTGTTCAGCTTCTTGATGTCAGGTTCAAATTTTGTAGTGGCGGCCCTCGGTAGGTAATGAAGATGATCGTCTGTAAGGCAAGACCTTTCTTTGCTCTTGATGTACTTCATCCTTTAAAATATGCTCGCACAAATATGTTGACCCAAACAATGAAAAAACTCGTTTTGCCATTTTTTTTATTTCGGGACAACTCTCAGCAAGATTTTTAAAAGTTTTTTCGGTTTTCTTCGTACAAGTCTTTAAGATAAGTATTGGATTTTCAATCAAACGAAACAACACACTTTGATCTTTAAGTTTCTGAAAACACGTTTGCAACTCAATTTTTAGTTTTTCCAACAGGTTCGAAAATTCTACTGTTGAGAATTCTGTAGGATGCTTTTCTTGCTTTTTTTACAGCAATTGAAGTGAACAAACTTTTTATTTTCGATTTGTTTGGTAAATAGATTTAATTTCAGCTCGAAAGCAGACACGTTCATTTAAAAGTTCAAATATGAATTTGCTTTGAATCTGTAATTTCAAATTCAAATCATTGCAGTTGTTGCATATGTCTGCCAAAAAAGCCAAGTCCCAATGCCACGATGCATCAGAAAGTTCAGGGTACGGTTTTTCTTTATTTGTTAGAAAAATCTCAATCTCGGAAAGAAAGCTAAAAAAGCGTGATAATACTTGGGCTCGTCTTAACCAGCGTACCTGATTGTGGTAAAGGACATCGGAAAATTCACTGCCGATTTCTTCCAAAAATGCTTGAAATTGCCGATTATTCAAACCACGGAAACGAATGCAGTTCACAATGTCTCTCATGACATGGTTCATTTCGAGTATTTTACAACACAAAGCCTGCTGGTGAATGATGCAAAGAACAGGTATTGGCAGCTCCAAGTTTTGGATTTCCATTTGATGCAAAATTTTAGTCACTAATCCATTTCTTGAACCAATCATGCTTGGTGTGTCGTCTGTTGTTAGACCGCAAAGATTATTCCAACTTAAATTTAACCTTTTTAAACACTAGACAACTTCTTCAAAAAGCTCATCTGCTGATGTGCGGTCTTTGTAAAGATGCAAGCTCTTCAGTTATTGTGAATTATTTTATCTATTTCTCCGACGAAAATGAGTAATTGCACTGTATCACAAATGTCAGGGCGTTCGTCCAAAGCCAAGGCAAAAAAGTAAAATGTTTCTTCCTTTGTTTGCAACTGGTTTGAGAAATGGACTCGTCTCATAAAATTCTGCACTCACGATGAATTTTTAATCTTCATTCGTTTTCTTAAATGAAGGAAGAAGAGAGAGACAGAATATTTGTCTGTGTCAATCTCCATCCCCTCTTTTGTTTCAAAATGTCCAACAAAGATTCTTCGTCTGAGTGTTGATGGAGTAGTAACAGGTTTAGCGGTAGTTAGTTTGAGGAGTATTGAGCGAAGCTGGATTATCTTCTTCGGCTTCTACATCACTTGCCTGCCCCTTGTCCCCAAGACTACTTATAGCTTCTTTGCTCTCCATTGAATAATAACTGTTCGAAATGAATATATTTGCGCCTTTTTGTCCGTCCTGCACCCGAAGGTTCTTTTTGTGCACCATGTTCCCTTTTAAAACAAGTTCTTAAGTTTTTTTTTTCATTTTTTCCGTAATTCTTGTCCTGAAAATAAAAAATATGTTAATTTTTCGACAAATTGTTCAAATATCTCGATCCACAGTTTCTTTTTTTAAATAGTGTCTGAGTATTTTTATAATTCGCGTATAAAAGAGACTTCATTATAACATTGTTTACAGTGTCTCAATGAAATCTCTTACAACACTTTTTTAGTAATTTTTAGTTATTACAGTTGTTTATTGGATGTATTTTTATTTGACCTTTGACTTTAACCTTAACTTAAAACAAATCATAAAATGGTCAAGGGTGGCTCTAGCTAGCAAATTAATAGATTAAATGGTCTGAAAGGTAAATTGGTACAAATTATTCATTAAAATTTTTTAATAAATAAAGTACGCTAACGTTGATTCAACAATGATTTGTCAGTTGTTTACTCTGTTATTTTATTTCAATACATAGGTAGGAGATATAAATGTGAAGATATACTACAGAAATTATTCTGTTCATGATATAATATAAATAGAACGCAAGAATATATGAAGATGCTCTTTTTCAAACAAATAATCATCCTCTATTTGCTTTGATGGGAGTTTGTTTATAATTTACACAATTGTTTGATCATAATATATGTCAAAATCAAAAGTAAGGGTAAAACCGGCTGTGATATGACCAATTAGAAATCTACAGAATTGCCAACTTAAATTCAAATCACTCCTAGTTTAAAAACAGGGATAATGTAATTCTATTTTATTGTGTGTAAAACTTGTGTCAAAATGACTTTTTGTAGTACTCGTGTTTTGCGCAACTCACTGCTTCGCGGTTCGTTGCGCAAACAGCACTCGTACTACAAAACAAGTCATTGTGACACTTGTTTTACAAATAACTATTGTATGATAGAGTGCTGGGCGTTTTTCTATCTCACAAATAAATTCGTTATCCAGAGGCATTTTTCTGTGATAATTTTATTTACTGTAAAATTTTCAACAAAAATACCCCGCAGCGAATGGCTGATGGGATGGCAACTATTAACAAATAAATCGCCAGTGCGCGGCGACAGGTTAAAACATGAGCCGTATTTTTTTGTCGACAACTATGGGCAAAAATTGCGTCGTTGTCAAATTAGAACCAGTCGTAATTTTCTTGTTGCTTCACCTAAGTAATTGCCAATGTGCGAGTTTACATTTAAAAGAGTTTGTTTCATTTCCGTAACAAACTAAACAGTTGCTATTTCGCGGCTAGCTTTATTGTTGTTTTTAGTCAGGTAATTTGCTTCGCCCGCTAAATGAATAGACTATAGCATACTGTTAATGATTTGAAAAAAAGGGCGCCGGTTCCTTCACCAATAGTAAAATTGAATATTTTATCAGATCTATATAAAGATGTCCTTAAAGGTTATCATTTGTATTTTTTTTTTAAAACGAAGCTTTCGGTTCAATATTAAGTTGACATGATAATAGTAATAACCCAATAACCCAATAAATAACATCTTGACTACATCTTTTCTATTGAGATTTGGGACACACTGTGCATACAAAGGATGAAATAATAATTTACATCAAAGGCGTCTGAAAGGTACTGGCGTATACAGAATTTTTGGGTGTTGCCTAAAAAATGTAAAAATGATAGTTGGAACTTCAGGTTTGCGTTTAAAGAAGAAATTAAACATCCTGCTGTAAAGTTGCCTCGTCATGGTTTCGGGTAGAAAACAACTGTAACCTTCTAAAAACAGCTGCCGTGGGATTACTTAATTTAAAATTACTCCTTTATTATTTTATATAAAAATGTCTGCTGTTTATAATATCACATTATCAATAATTATAATTTATATCTTAAAATAATCAAACGAGGAATGTATCAAAAATAAAGGTTATTGGCATGTTACTTAGATAAAATACTAAAGTCTGGAACATACGTCACATTTTTTTCTGATTTGAATATTATAAAAGGCCGAATATATCGTTAACAAGTATAAATAACTCAATGTAAAAACAATATTAGCAAATCATCTATACCCCAAGACAACAATTTACCTCTATCATTGTTTGTATTTTCTTATTCCAATTATTTTTTGTAATTTATTTCACGGCTAGTTAATTGCTGTAGTAATTTTGCTATTAGATTATTCTCATGTTATCGAGGAGAATTTTTATGTCTGGATGAGACATGGATCTTTAGCAAATTAGGAATTAGTAGAATGTAGCAAGTAATACAGTTAAATAAAAAGTTTCCGTAATTTTTATATGTAATAAGAAAACGGATGATTTTTACAATGATATGAATATCTTTAATTTCGAGAAGCGGTTTTAAGATCAAGTTTTGCATGAAGCGTCAATTATAGTAGATAAAACAACTTTTCCCAGACGTCTAGGAGAAAACATTTTAAGAAAAGCTGCAAAAAATGTCCTTTTAGGTGAAAATTCCCAGATTTCATCGATAAATTATTGCTCGGATCGCTAGTGGCAAGATACCAAATTGATAGGTCGCTGGCGACACAGGAAAATGGTGCTAAATAATTTGTCTTATTAAAAAAACTCCTTCTGTGATGAAATAATTCAACTATTAAAAAATCCACATTGAAATAGTTCTTCCTCAAATAACGAATTGATACATGATGTTATCCATTTTAAGCTATCCTTTGCTTCTAACTTTAGTCTTTGATTCTTGGCTTCTTTAAATATTTCTCTACTTTCCTCATCCGTGGACTTCCTTTTCTTTTCTATTTTCCTGTTCTGCTGTTTATAATCTTTAAATGTATTTAGTGAAGTTACAGTCTGATAATATATCCTATGTGTCTTATTCTTTGGAACTTTAATGGGCCAACTATTTTTGACTCTAGCTATTCGTTCCGTACTTGCCTTCTGCCAAAAATGTCCCTCCAGACACCTTTATCTTTGGTTACATTTACATAATCAACAAATGCCAAATACAACTGCTTCCACATATATTGATGTTTGCTTTTTTAGACACATTATCCAGAACAAAATTGAATAACATGGGTGACATGGGATCACTTGTCTCAAACCGTCTTTTAATCCAAATTTTTCTTTCAAATTTCGTACTACTCCTTCCCCATCTTCCAACAATTCGCTATCACGCGAACTGGAGAGCTTCAAGGCTGGCCTCCATATATTCCGTAGTGTGTGTAATTTTATGATTGTCTAGGGCGGATTTTCCGTTGCGAGTGGAGCCGCTTTTAGATAGGTCATCAAATTTCTTGTGTCCTGTAACTCCGTTGTCAGTTTTGATGTGCTCTGGTATAAGTTTCTGTAGCGTACTTTCTTGGAGTTAAGAAGAATTAATTTTCGGCTTAAATTATTGAATCAGGTTTGAAGCAGAGCTTCTGCTTGCCAGTTCCTTTGTTTATGGTATAATACGCCATTACACATTGAAAACATGTTATTATTACCACCTATGACTGTTGAAATTATTATATGTTCATAGAAAAGTATATATTGACATATCCTAACGATGTACTAGTAGACATGTTCTATGAAAAATGTGTACTTATCGTAAATATAGTTAAATTTATTTTCGTTTCTATTTTAAGAGGCAAATTGATAAAATTTGTATAATTTGCAATTTCAAAGATCAAAATTATATTTAGAACTATTCAATATAGATATTCAAAATCAGCTTAAGATAATGAAATAGTATTATAGCCCAGGCAAATTAGACATATGCTTCCCGAAAAATCGTCCAAAACTGGAAAGTATTTTAATACCTTTAGAGGGTCCCAAATAAGAACTCTGTGAGTTTGCGACGGATTCTGGCTTCAGCTTAAGTTTTGAGAGTAAAAAACCGCGGAATTTGCGCACATTTTTAAATTTTACGCGTATAACTCCTAAACGATGCATAATACAGAAAGTTGTATGCTAAGCTTGTTTAAAGAACCTTAAATTTCGCGTTGAATGGTGTTTGGTTTGTTAAATTTGGTGTACCGGTTTAGCTGCAATCGATTTCTGAAGTTGAACCATTTTTCAAAACTTCGTCAAAAGTTGATTCTTTGTTTAGTTTTCGTCTTAACAACTCCTAAACGATGCATCCTACAGAAATATTTACTCTGAGCTTGTTTAAAAAAAATTTAATTCAGGGTCGAATAGTGTTTAGTTGAACAAGACCGGCCCACTCGTTTAGCCACAATCGCGTTTTTTATTTGGGTCATATTTTACCAACTTGGCTAAAAAGTTTATTCTTTGTTTATTTTTCGGCTTACAACTCTAAAACGACGCATGCTACAAAAAGTTTTACTCGTAGCTAGTGTAACCGATTGTGGGAGAGTGGGACACCTCTGTCCTACTTCATATTTTGCTATATTATTACTTTTATTCAGGCGATTTAACCCTTTTATTGGGTCCGCACCTGGACACTCCAAAATGGTGTTATGTGTTTCAAAATATAAGAAGGCATTACAATGAATAACGTTTTATTGAAGGTAACAAAAGGTGTATACTTGAAAACGATAACGGTATTAGTTGTGTACATGAAAGATCATAATATGAAAGATGTACAAGGTACTCATGTTGACGATATCTTTCGCCATTTGGGAAAAGACGGTCGCTCTTCGCCGATCACGTAAACTAGGGACTTATCTTCGAAATCTTGAGAATGGCGATTCATTTTTTGTTCTCCTTTGATGACATCAACCTCCTCGTCACACTGGGTAGCATCCAGTATAATAACCTCCTTGTCTTCATGGATGGAATTGAGATATTCGTGCCCTTCGCAGGTTATGCAGATGGTGGTGCATTTTATCCCTGCCTTCCTACAAGAGCATCATGCTGTGCACCCTTTTTACATGTGCACGATATGGAGTTGAGAAGTTCTTGTGGAGGCAGTGGATCAGTCGTTGTGATGGTAGTTAACCCATTGGTGGTTATTTTCCATCCCCATCTCTCTGGGTCAAGAACATTACTCCTCCACAGCTGGACCTGTAAGTAATCTCTGAAGGAGTGCTGTCGCGCTGCCGCTTCTGTAGGAGGCAAAGACGCCAAGGAAAAATTATTTTTCGAAAGCGGCCTCTGGAATAGGTCAAACCTCACTTAATTGAGGGATTTACTACAACAAAACTGCAGCGTTGTCGGAGCTCTCTGCATTTCTTAGCCGCTGTTGTGAGGACTGTGTAGATTGTATCGAAATCTGAGGGAGGGGCTCTAATGAACGGGAGGCACAGTATACATGAGGTCTTGTAAGGCTCATTTGATGTTGTAATCGTTTTGCTCGAGCGCCAATTTGTAATTCTTCTGCTCAGGCGTCAATTTGTAATTGCCGTGGGTAGTCAGGGGGTAGAACATAAAAAGGGGCTTAAGGGTAGATGTGTTTATTTAATAGTAACACGTATGTTACCTGCTAAACTAAAAATTCAATAGAATCTTTACAAATTAAAACTAATTCTATATACAGTTACTATATGTACAATAGTTGGTCCTTGATTCTGCGGGGCTTCCCTGGGGGTGGTTGCCTGGTCGAGTTATCTACAGATCTCCTCTTATTATACGGCTTCTTGTGGTAAATTGTCTGGATCGGTCGTACCTCGTCCCTTTGACTTTAAGGCAAAGATTTATTGATGAATCAGTACTATTATATAAACTTACTCAAATTTGTCGACCCGGGATACTCGTTTTACCCCCTCGTTCAAATTGCCTAAAATAAACGCGGTGTATTCGGTACCAGATCCCGCGTTCAACACACAGTGTTATCTCAGTGAGGTGGGAATTCGCTTCCGTCTCGGGCTCAATACGCTCCGGGATTTCAGCTAGACGGGAAGGCTTCTGTCCTGCGCTCAACACGCTCCAGGACTTGGCTACGACTGTTGGCTTCCGTCCTAGGCTCAACACGCTATAGAGTTTCGGCCGAAAGACGGGGTTTGCTAGTGTCTAGCCTTGGGTTCAACACACTCCAAGGGGTCGACGACAAGCCGGGTGTTAATTACGATCCCAGGCTCAACACGCCCCAGCATATAGTAAATTACCTCGGTTATTCACCGATGAAGTTTTCCTATCACTTCTACGCGTAAGGACTGAGCATGTAGGTGTATTGAGATGTTTTGGTGTTAGTAATATCGGTCGAGCTGTTAGTGAAATGGCGAAAGTGTTGCCCTCCAGGTACTGGGTGCCCAACTTCGTCTACTGTGATAATTTGGTTTGGTAGTGTTCTGTATCCCAGTCCCCGATGTTTTGTTTTTAATTATATATGGAGGGTGTTAACTTATATTTTAGACGACAGTGTCGTTACAATGTGATGGTCTCCATGAAGCCGTTCCACCCTGGAAGGGATACAAACAGGACAAACCCATAAAAGTATCCACTAATAGTTACACATAATTTTAGAAATTAGGTAAAGAAAATATAAATATAATCAGATAACTACGTCAAATAAAAGTAAATATAAGTATACAAAAAGGTGAGAAAGGTAATAAAACATATATGAATTGAACACCGCACATAATTAAATTTGCAAAAAATAGTCTTTTAGTAGTTTTTTAATCAAATTTGCACTGTGGTAAAAAATATCCATTTCAACAATATTAGACAATTTATTGCAAGTATTTGTTATTCTGCGAGCAGGAGAATTTAGAAAGTAATTGGTGAATGCTGATGTGTGATAAAGGTATAATTGTTTCTAGTTGAGTGACTGGGAATACGAATTGTTATGAAGATATCATTCCACTTCCCAAACATCCAGATCAAATCTGCTGACTTTGGCAATACTTCTCTCTCCACGTTGTCAGTCATGGTCTTCACAGTCAGGATGGCTAAACCACTAAACTAAAGACTATCCGAGGCGAAATTAAATTTTCTTTGAAAAAGCTTAGAGTAAATATTTTTGTACGATGCATCATTTAGGTATTTAGGAGATTTAAGACGAAAACTAAACAAAGAATCAACTTTTTGACAAAGTTTGTAAAAATGGCACAACTTCAGAAATCAATTGCGGCTAAACCGTTAGTCCAAATTTAACAAACTAAAGACGCAGAATTTAATGTTCTTTAAACAAGATAGTATTACAACTTTCTGAATTATGCGTCGTTTAAAAGTTATACGCGAAAAATTGAAAAATGTGTGAAAATTCCGCGGTTTTTTTACTCTCAAAACTTAAGCAGAAGCCAGAATCCGTCGCAAACTCACAGGACTCTTATTTGGGACCCTCTAAGGGTATTAAAACACTTTCTAGCTTGGGACGATTTTTCGGGATGCACCGAATTTTTTTTATCTAATTTGCCTACACTATTATACACTGTTATAACTCTACTTGGTTATTTGATAATTATTATCTATAATTACTTAATATCTCAATATTTAATTTATTTGATAATTCATAAGGACTACAGGTATTAATAATCTAACAACTGCTGTACTCGAAACTGAATTTATTTTCCACAATATCTACAAGCTCAACTTGTATTGATAAATAAAAACCTGTATTGATAATATTTTTCGTTAAGTGTACAGGATGTACCAACCAATTAAATATGTTACAGTAAATAATAAATATTTGTAAGAAAACAAACTCTTAAATGCAAGTAAAATCAGATAGTGATTCCTAATATTAGTGATAATTTGAATCTTTTTTAAAACTTGAAGATTCAAATTAGTATTAGTTCCATGTTAATACAAGAGAACAGATATTATGTTATAAGAAATTAGTAATTACTCAAAGGACCTCAAAATCATTAATAGGAACCTTATAGAGTTCTTAAAGATGCAGTAATATTTTCTGATTCTAATCTGATCTGATCATAAAAAGGTTACGAAAACGCTAAAAATAATGAATTGAAATCCAGGTTTTGAGTTTTTACAAACTTATGGGAGTAGTCTTGAAAAATGAACGGATCAGAATAAACACCAATCAAGTACAAAGAATACTCTCAGTCATGAAGATTTTCATATCGCAAAAGATTTTATAAGAAATATTAAAAGCAAGTTACAAAGACACTCTCGATTTACATCATATGTATACATTATACATTTTGTTTTAAAATGTAAGTAGCATTTTGTCATAGAAAACTGATGGCACTGAAAATTGTTGAAAATTATTTAAAATGTTGTGAAACTAATGGAATTATTTAATATTAAGAATAATCAATTAACTTCCATTATATAACGCATAAATTTCAAGTAAGTAATATATTATATATCGGATATCGGTGAATAGAAGCAAGACCCTCTTTAATGCGTTTCAAGACTCCATTTGGATTTCTGAGGGCGGAGAATGGATTTGATAGAATGGGAGAGAATGCATCTCGTATCGTTTTTAGGGTACAGATTAATAATAACGCAACAATTAACTTGAAATATATCGCCTTAACCAGTGACAGCCGAAACATAATTCCATTAGGGTGTAAGGCTTTCGTCAAAATGAACTGTAACGTAGATTTGCCCACTTAATTTCATTTGTCACATTTATCGTATTAATCCAGTTATATTTATGTTAAAAGTAATAATCCCTGAAAAAAGTGTATAGTTAATAATTTAACATCTCTAATATGTATATTTCAATTTTTTCTTTATTTATCTTTTTGTCTGATTATATTTGCGTTCTAGTTTGTTTGCGTCTTTCTTAATAACTCTGTATCACTGCAATTACTTTCTTTCAATTATGCTTGTTATTATTTTTATCTCGTTTGTCTTCTTATATCCGGGATATTCACTCTTCTATTATTGTTATTAGAAAGTTCAAATTGCTACTATTTTTTTTTTATTTTTTACCTACCCTGTTGTATTATTTTAACTTTATCTAATTGGGTATGTAGTCAGGATGTAATTACGAAATTTGTTACTTTTTTCACTAGTTTATTTGCTCCATTATTAATTCTGTATATAATCACCTAAGTTTTAACAAATTCCGCTATTTTGAAGCTGCGACTTTAGTCGTCCCAGTTTTATGGTGTTTTATTAAAATATGTATTGGTCTTAACTTTTTGGACTGTATTTATTTGACTAATAGCATGCGCAGTTGAGGAAGGAAGGATACAGTGAACGTCATATCACAGAAAGTCTCATAATTTCTTGTAAAGTTGTTCACAATAACCTTAGTAGAAAACTGGGAAAAATGAAGATTGTAAAAGATCTGATAGACCCAATGCCCAACAAACTTCACTCTAAACGACGTGGTCGCTAATTTCACAACAAGATTCGTCAGCTCTTATTAACACGCCAGAAAAATAGACTAGAATGGGGAACGTACTTCAAAGTTGTAAATTTTCGGATCCAATAAACGATTTGTACGGCGATCAAAAGAAGAGAGGTTTTCAGCGTTCATTATTAAACATTATCAGATATTGCGACGATATAGGGTTTTCCCTACGCTGGAGTTTTGTGTGACCCCTGACGTTGTAGCTACTAGACACGCTATTTGGGTCTGGGATCCATTAAGTAACCACTCTTTAAAAAACAAATACAACCAGCCTTACCGGGCATATATCCAATGGCTCTCAGGAGACAATGCAATATTCTCCCAAAATGGCAACACTTACGGAAAGTACGACAGGCCGTACTGAGCATAAGTTTGATAGTTTTCCGACATCAATATAATTCATACTCTCAAATTAACAATAATATGCAAAATGAATATAATAAACTATTCACTTACATTAACATTCTCCCACAGGACACGTCTTCTCCGCTTGAGGGAGCACTTTGTCTTCCTCGGGTAGACTTTACTGGATTCACTCGACTATAACTTCCCCAACTATTCGCTTTGCTGGTTCCATGAACCACTGCGTTCGCGTCCGAAGACCAACCCCCGAAAAAAAAAATATATTTTTCGAACCAAGAAAGTGTTCTATCGAAAAATGCTGAGTTCGTTGTTTTTTGTTTTCTATTACTCCAAGAAACAATACGTTTTCCTTTGTAAGTAATTACCAAAACATATTTTAAAACATTGACCTACTTTTGCAAAGCCTACCATATACTGGGTGTGATTTCTAAACGTGACAATATAATGGTGGTAAAGTCATGGTTTGGAGTGTTTTGACAACAGTAAACCCGGGAATCTTGTCAGTATATCCGGAAAACTAAACAAGAAAGGTTATTTGAAAATTCCTCTGGAATCAATACACACACAGTTGACTGAATCTGATTGGTCCTAGAGTCATTTTTCAAGAGTATTTGATATGACCTTTCTACCATTGAACTTGTTTGAGATGAACTCAATGAAAGCTCATATCGATTGGGGCAATTATTGAAGAGCGAATGGATGAATGTTAGTTCAATTAATAGAATATCAAGAAGTTAATTAACCTATAATTCAATTTTGTTCCAATATTGCATGTTAAATTTTTGTTTTGTTCAATTTAGTTATTATTTATTTTTTTACTTTTATATAAATACATATAAATTTATATGGAATTGTTTTGTTTGATTTTACCACGCTGCTTCCAAACTTTTGGACGCTAGTGTATATAATCTGGGACATTCTGTAGAACTGAAGAGTATTTCATAATAACGTCTTCCTATTTATCACAGATAGTTGTGGATAAAGTGACTTACTTGTACTCGATATGTAACTATTCTCGTTTTATATTCTTGTTAACAATCGCTTGGAATATTATTGTTGATTTAAATGTAACAACTGTGGGTACCTTTTATTCTCCCTTAAAAGCCAGCACTGCAATACAAGATCCTTCCATCCCTCCAACTACGAATATTTCACCACTGCTTCGAATTTGTGACTAATGGTGTAGCATGACATCAGCAAAATGTCGCATTCAAAATTCTGTATGGAATAGAATAATTACTGCTATTCTTATAGAAATCGAGCAAATAAAGAAATGTATGATGTTGTGAAGAGTAACGGATATCACTTTATAAACTGACAACCGAATGATTCCGGAGAAATGCCGATCTATAAGCAATTGAAAAGAAAATGGCTTCAATAATCCATAACGGTGTTTTCTCAATTTGGAGTGGTACTGCGGAAATAATTATAATTGCTTTTCAGATATGAGTTGATTAAGCTAGCTAATAACAAAAATAAAAGTGAGAAAAGACGACAAATATATAATAACAATAAAAAATATATGTCGATAGCTTGGATAGATTATAAAAAAGCATTTGATAGCGTGTCGCATAGCTGGATTGAATAAATATTGAAAATGTATCACCTTGACCCTAATATAGTCCAATTTTGCATGAGTGCTATGAGGAAATCGCATACTCAAATAATTCTAACTTCACCAGCAGAGTCAAGGGAAACAGAGACCATCAGTATAAAGGGAGGGATATTCCAGGGGGATTCTCTTTCGCCTTTGATATTCTGCATGTGTTTGATCCCTCTAAATAATGAATTAAATCACATGAAGTTTGGCTACACTGCTGCAAATTCAGATAAAATATCTATCTCACATGTTCTATATGGACGATCTTAAATTATTTGCGAAAAATGAGAAAGACCTACAAAATCTCATTACAACAGTCCATGAATTCAGCAAAAAAATCGGAGTATGGACTAGATAAATGAGCTGCAGAAACATATCTCCTAGATAAAATAACTAATACAATGAATATTAAAATCACAGATGAATTAGAAATACAAACTTTAGAGCCAGGGAACACATACCAATACTTTGGGGTATCTACTAGAAAGACTCAAGATCGAACATCGACGGATGAAGGATATTCTGAAAAAAGTACTTCAGAGGAATCAGGAAAATATTACAAACCAAGCTCATTGCCAAAAATAAATTCTTGGCCATTTCAACCTTCGCAATACCTGCTTTGGAATATAGCTTCGGTATTGTAGAATGGCACATTGAAGAGATAAAAAAATATTGACAGTAAACCCCGTAAAATACTAATATCAAATGGTTTACTTGATCCAAGATCAGATGTAGATCGTATTTACGGACCCAGATCAGAAGGAGGTAGGGGTCTAAGGCAGATAGAAACTGCGTATAATATGGCACACATCACAATAAGCAAGTATATCTCGAAAAAAATAAATGTACAAGAATGATAAAATATCTAGAAGGGCAGTTTGCAACAACAAAAACTATCAGATATATAAAGTATAAAAGAAGACTTACACTTATCAAATGAAGAAAAAAATCATGAAAATCAACAACAAAATATAATAAAAAGAAAGCACTGAGAAAACTAAGAGATAAATAGACGAATAAACCTCTACATGGACAATTTCCACAAAATATTCAAAAGTCAACTATACGTTGTAAACAAACATGGTCTTGGTTGAAAAAAGGAAAATTGAAGGGCGAAAGGAGGCATTAATAATAGCTGCTCAAGATCAAGCACTTAGAACCAGATATTACGAAAAACATACATATTGAAATTGAATATCAACAGCAAATGTCGCTTATGTAATGAAGAAGAAGAACACATAACACATATAGTGGGATGCTGCAGTGAATTGGCCAAAAAATAATATATCGAAAGACATAATATTTGCCGATACATACACTGGAAACTCAATAGAAGTTGAGTGCGTGGAAAACTGGTATAAACACCAACTTCCAGACGTTGTTCACAAGGGGCACATAACAATACTGTGTGACCAACAAGTTCACACAGACAGACACATACCAGCAAATAAACCTAATATAATTATAAAAAATTAAGAAGCTAAATCATGTTTAATAATAGATGTGGCTATACCTTGTGATAACAATGTTGTTCACAAAGAAGCCGAAAAACTTCTAAAATATAAAGACCTCTCCATAGAAATAAATCAAATGTGGCACCTCAAGGTGGAAATAATACCAGTAGTAGTCGGCGCATTGGGGACTGTGACGACACTAAATGCAGAATTGATTCAAAGAGTAGCATTAAATGGTAAAGCACATATTTTAAAAAAAGTACTTTGAGTACGACTTGATCTGAGGTGTCGGGAGGACACATGGTCATTTATACGAAACTAGTAATTTACTGTGTAACGATCCATAATAATAATAATAATCATCGACGTTGCTGTGCCTATCACTCACATCAGAAAGATCGAGACAGAAAAGTGTACAACACCTGGAAACTAAATACAGTGAAAATAATCCCCTTAGTGTTTTCGGTGGAAGGAATTGTCAGTGACGAACTTTCCAAAAATTTAGGAGAACTAAAATTGCCATATAATATAGTGGACATCGAACAAAGAGCAGTCTTACTGCAAACATGCCATATAGTTAAACGAGCAGAAACAAACTGAATTGTTTCCTATCTAGCATATTAAAACCACTCGCCCTTAGGAGGCAGATGAAATAATAATAATAAAAGATAGACATGCCTTTATTGACCACTTTTACAAAACTTAATATTGAATAGATGAGGCTTTTACTTGATGAAGATCCATACTGAACGATGAAATAAAACAATATAGTTTGTTTAAATCTTCATATATTTGAACTAATGTTCAATTTAAACTTGTTGACGCGTTTCACTAACACAGTAGCTTTGTCAAAGCTACTGTGTTAGTGAAACGCGTCAACAAGTTTAAATTGAACATTAGTTCAAATATATGAAGATTTAAACAAACTATATTGTTTTATTTCATCGTTCAAAACTTAATATGTTTGTAATGACACTTGAATGGTGTTCCTCTCAAATTTTATTCACTACCTAAACTTCACAAACCAGTTCTCTCTGTGAGACCGATAGTGGCTTCGATAGGAGCCCCTACCGAAAGTATTGCGCAATTATGCACAGGAATCTTAACTAACACATATGATTATGACAATTTATAGTTCATCAAAGATTCATTTGAGGTCTCATAAAAGTTCAAAAATTTTAAAATTCCAGACAATTATGTGCTGGCTAGTTTGGATGTGGTCTAGTTATTCAGTAATGTTTATCTAGATGCTTGTTTAAGAACAATCGATAAGAGTTGGGAACGTATCAGTGGTCATTGCTCCATCCAGAAGGAAGCCTTTTTAGACTTAATAGTTTTTCTCTTTGACAGTACTTATTTTAATTTAAATAATAAATTTTACAAACAAACTTTTGGTACACCGATGAGTGCTTCAATTTCTCCTATCTTGGCATCATATGTCATGGACGATGTTCTAGATACAGTCATCCCGGTGCTTTCTTTCACTCCATTTTTCATTAAAAAATATGTCGATGATATTATATTGGCACTTCTTGGAAAGGGGCTGGATAAAATTTTGGATACATTCAACAGCTATGATCCACACATCCAATTCGCCATAGAAATGGAAGACGTCGAGACCACTAAGTTCATTCGTAATAACAATACGATCCTTATAGATTGGTACAGGAAACCATGCAGTTCTGGTAGATATATAAATTACCATTCCTACCATACCATAAGCATTACATGAAAGTGAACCTGGTTAAACAAATGAAACTGAGAGTACTCAGAATTTCTAATAATATCTTCCATAATAAAAACCTTAACGTTTTGCTCAACCTTTTCTTGGATAACTCTTATCCAAGAACTTAACAAAATATTATTTAGCACATTTACTATCTTGGATGTTCAAGCTGATGATAGCCATCCTAACGTGGCCCAGATGTATGTTGGCGCTGGTGCGACCCCAACTCAACCGGTCTTTGCAGCTTTTCTATACATAAGAGACATAACTTTGAGACTTGCCAGATTGCTCAGTGCATTTGGTAACTTTAAAATTGCTAAAAAAACAGTGCTAGATTCATTTTCACCAGAGTGAAAGACAAAAGTCCATTAACTTCACTCACAAATGTAGTGTACAGTATTCCGTGTAGAGATTGCGATAAACAGTACATTGGTCAGACTTTAAGATCTCTGTCAAGCCTTATTTTCTCACACAAGAGCTACTGTAAATTACATCCAGAGCGGTGCGCTTTAGCAGATCATGTTAATTCTTGAGATCACCATATGAATTATGAGGCTGTAAAGGTGTTGACTGAGTCAAATAGAACGAAAGGATTATTCTTAAAGATGGCATTTATTTCACAATGTTATAAATAAAAAAACAGACATCCGATCACTTGAGTGAGATTTATTTCTTTTTGTTGTCCTTAGATGTCAACTATAGCTCCTGTCATCAACGACAATCATGTTGCTCCTGATAACACCAATCTTCTTACTTTAACATAATATCTTTTTCCACTCATTTGGGTGTATTGGTATCGGTAAATACATCCAAATAATACATAATTTTACATAATTATTATATATTTTAGTGATTACCTACTATATTAATTTATTATTATTAATTTTATTAGGTGGTGTGTTGTTCACTGTATACGTTTTGTTGTATTTCCGACCATATATATAATTGGGTCATTTCTTCTTCCTTCCCATTAGAAGATTTACCCCTCCATATATTCATACTCCAGTTTAAAGTGATGGCAATACAACAGAGGCCATGCTCTGATTGGGTACATCATCTTATGTCCGACTAGTTCGTTGACAGTTGGTAACATTGTCTGTCTAACAGTCTATCCGTTTTAGAAGGAAAACGATATAATTTCCTTGCCGGCTTTCAACATGAAATACACTTCAATTCATTCAAGTCGTATAATGGTATTATACATTGACTTTTTTAGCCATGATTGATGTATTGGTGTAATATAAATTTCTCTTTTCCCTAACTAGTATATAGTGTTATGTTATGTTTTTTAAAATATCGAAACAATTGTCAAATTTTTTTAGAATTTGTCTCATTTTCTCGTTATATAGTGGAATATTTAGAAACAGTTAGTTCCATTTATGACAGAAGCAATTTCTTGTGTTTTTAACTTTATCTGATGACTAACTTCATCCTACGTTGGCTATCGACAGTTATATATTTGACTTGGAGGTTCACGACATCTTTTTGAAAAAAATTACGATAAGGTTTACCACTATGTGAGACTGCTCTAGAGTTTTTGGATCTTCAAGATCCAATTTTAAAACAGATTGCCTGGTTTGTTTATTAAATTTGATGAGATTGAATTGTAGTTACAAGGTGATAGTCAAAAGTTGCACTCAGAGGAACCTGAATTTGAAAAAACAAATGATAAACCTCACAAACTGATTCAAGCGGAACTGAGTGATATCGTTCGAGACCCTTCAATTGTCAAAATATAAGGCAGAACTTTTAGGGTCAAGACACTACAGCAACGAAATCTTCTCCAACGTGATGCCAGGTTATCACTGTATCCCAATGGCACAGGACCGATTGACCAGGCTTATTTCAGTAACATGTTTGCATAAATAAAAATAAAAAATTAGATACAAAAGTAAAAGAATGTTTTGAGATGTACAAAAAACCAAAGTAACATTCTGGCATCAAATCAAAAACAAAAAAATAAAAAAAATTTCTGGTAAATTTGTGAATTTTCTTAAATAAATGTTTTAATGTACGATTTAGAGAAAAATGTTGAATACAAAAGTTGTAGAACGTGTTAAGGGCTATGAAAAAGCTCAGTAACTTTTTTGCGTCAAATGAAAAACAAAGGAAATACGATTTTTTTTCAACTTTGACAGGCCGCCATTTTGTTTTTACTGGGCCGATTTGGCTCATTAACGAACTCGTCCAAGATTTTGGCCTAACCGATTTTTGTAGCGAGTTTAGATTCGATCCGTCAAAAAATACACCCTCTATCGTGCTTACAAATTCCGTTATAACACATACACACATATATATATATATATATATATATATATATATATATATATATATATATAACCTTTGGAACGGAGGGTGATTTTGGTATCTAGGAACACCAAAACGAAAAACTGCATTGAAATTTTTCCGAAGTCGCGTCATGCTACTCTCTACAATACTCCTATATCATTCTGAAATAAGCCTAAAAAATGTATTTATGTGTGTGTCTAGTTATCACTGATAGATGACGAATAACTGGCCTCTGTTATTTTTCTGTGCTGTTCCAAATAAAAATAATGTTTTGAAAAAATACAGAAGAAAATGACAAAATCCACCGACCTGGCTATTGAGCTGGGACATATGTAGAATGGTCAAATTTCTGCAAGGCAGTCTCAAATAGTAAATAATCAGTTTCATTGTCCAACAGCTTCCCATTTAGAGGACAACTAAATGCTAACATAAAAAATATATGGAGATTTCAAAATATTCAACAATTTTGTCCATGAGTACATTATATTAAAAACGCCTAGTAGGATCCTTTATATGAAGGAAATTAGCAAGTATATATCAAACATATTATTGTTGAATTGATGTAGGAATACTGTGAAATCTTTCAGATAACAAAAGAAGCTCATATTAAATCGTGTCAAGCCGCTTTAATACGTTGATATTGTTCTTTAAACTTGTCCATAATATTGCCAGTATCTTTTGCTGTTGACAGCATTATTGATAATGATAAATTGCAATATTTGGAAGATACTATCGTGATATTCATATATTGATATGTGTGGATAATTGAATATGACAATGACAAAGCAGAACCGCAATGTTAAGACTCATAAATCAATACAAACTACTATAACA
The DNA here is from genome assembly GCA_963921935.1 of Galeruca laticollis. Classification (NCBI taxonomy): domain Eukaryota; kingdom Metazoa; phylum Arthropoda; class Insecta; order Coleoptera; family Chrysomelidae; genus Galeruca; species Galeruca laticollis. Next base: position 181,309,541 of record OY998180.1, read on the forward strand.
AATGTTCAGTAACTATTTTAAAATATGATAAAATTATTATAGAGACTAAAACAACAAAACTCTAAAAAATGTTGAAAAAACCGTAGGTACATATCAACGTTCGTTCTTTAACAAATAACCCTTAATAAAGTTGTCATATACATCAACGTTGTCGACCACTTCAAGTCCTCTTTTCAGTTAAAATTCCAAAACTATTATTGAATATTCAACTAATTATTTGTTCAAAAAAGTTGGACGATCTTCAAAATCCGAAGACATTAAGTGCATAACTGAGAATATCTTTGTTCTACACCAGCCGCTCTTCAGTGGATTAACTCACCTCTCGAATAAAGGAAAGGTGTTATTGTTAAGCACTCAAGACAGGTCAGAGGCATCTAAATTTGTATTGTTGAAAATCTTTTCGAATAATATCAACTTATGATAACACACGATTCGGTCGTCAATTGAATTCAACTGATGGGAAGGCACAATCAACTTTTTATTTCATATTAAGATTATTCTTATTGAGACGATTTAGTACTGCAATGATTTATGCATTATATTAATTTACATATAATTTTTATTTTCAGTTGTATACACAATAATTTCATACATTGAACAATCAGCCTAAAACATAAGTTTTTGTTAATGTTTCTAAATGAATAAAAAAATTATCAAGAACATGTTACAAAAGACTTACACTTCATTTAAAATCACTGCATTTATAGTTTTGCACCAAAGGTTTAGGAAGAGGTTGTTAGGTTATTATACAAAATTTAAACTGACGTTTCTTTCCTGGAACTTTATTAAGTTTGTTGTAGAACTAATTCACCTCGTAAAAAATAGAATTTGGCAAAATATTCACATAAAAACATATTTTTCAATAGGGATGTTGACATTATTTTAACGAAAGGTGGTAGCTTTTATCACAGAAACACCAAAAAAATCCCGATGGCACAGGACCAATTGGACATAATTATTTCAGTAACATTTTTGCATCACATCTAAAATAACTACATAGAACATAAGAAACATTTTTGGGTTGAATTAAAAAGAAAATATTTCAAGTAGTAATTTTACGGCACCATTGGAGGTATTACTGTACCAAGAGCGTTATCATAGGATACAGTTGTTACATTCTGTCCGTGCGCATTGGCCACAATATGTACCCTTCTTGCCTTTTTTTCGCCAGAACTTTTTGTTGGTGAAGAAGGGTTAATCTACAGCCCCTCTCACCAATATTGTAGTTCAGGTTTATTAAAAATGCTCATATCTCTGAAAATACTGCCTAGCTTTCTGAAATGATCCTCTACAATAAACTTATTTAGGTTTTGTGCCCTTGCTTGATTTAAGTTTTGTGCTCTTCTAGGACGAATTTGGGGATTGCGTTTCATGTATCCACGTAGCCAGAGTAACGACCAGCCATTTCTTTGGCATTTTGAAATGTATTTGGGATATTATTAGTTCGAGTAAATCGGTAAACGCATCTGCAAAGAACTTTTGCTCTTGGCTTTCCAATTTGTGAAAGCCGAATAATTATTTGAACCAATTCTTCTTCCTGGGTTTTTGTAAGTATCGTCTTTCGACCTAAAGAAGATTTATTATCTTGCTTTCTTTCTTCTAAATACCTTCAAGTGGTCTTCTTGGTATATGGTATCTATCACTTGCTGTCTTAACTGCCATGCCGTTCCAAATCGCCGTTAATGCCGCAGACAAATTCTCTTTAGTACATGTACTACGCAGTCCTTAACTCTGATAACGAGGCATTTTTAGACCTGCAAAATTACTTTAATTCAGTGTCTTGGTTTAAACATTAATATCGCCATTTGTAGAGTAATATGGCCATGGCCCATATTCCTCTACTTTTCACCTGGCCATATTAATCTTCAATAATATCTTGAAATGTTTACCAAAATTATAACTTTAAAACGATAAATAAACAAAAAACTAACATGCCTATCGTCTTCTTTAGAACTTCTTACATATGTACAACGCAAGAGAGAAATTACCAGAGTAACAAAATAATTGTCCCTTTTAATGAACACTTTTAATAACCTGTTGACTCTCTCGATGGTAAATACGCTTTGGCGCCGATAAGTATTGTAAGATACTCCCTGTTTTTTTCATATATATATAACAGTTGGCGACGAGGTGTTTTTCTCTTTGAATTCACGTGTGCATAATCGGAAAGTATAGTTTATCAGTTAGTGCTGAAATTTTTGTTTTTAAGTAAGTGCTAGTGGTAAAAAAAATGCCGACTGATAAAGATAATCAACAATGTTTTGGGTTATTAGGAACCTTAAATACTTTTGATCCTGATAGATCGGATTTTTCGGTATTTAAAGAAAGACTATTCCAGTTTTTTATTGCAAATGAAATAAATGACGTTAACCGAAAAAAAGCCATACTTTTAAATACTTTATCGGAGAATTGTTATAAATTGGTGCGGAATTTATGTGTACCAGATCTTCCGAATGCAAAAACTTTCGATGAATTAATTAAATTATTGGACTAACATTTAAATCCAGTAAAGTCGTACTTCGCAGAAAGATTACAATTGTACTCTGCACGGAGGAAACCTAGTGAAAGTGTTGGCGATTGGGAAGCACGTGTAAAAAGTTTAGCTTCAAAGTGTAATTTTGGCACTGAATTAGGTGTCATAATGCGTGATATTTTTATTATCGGCATTAAGAAAGGATAATGGATCGGCTTTTTGAAGAAGATGCTTCCAGCGCAAATGTTACGCTGAAATCAGTAGTTCGATTAGCCATTTCCAAGGAATCTTCTTTGAAGGAACACGCGTTGAGAGAAAGCTTGGGTGCGGTGGTGAAACGAGAACCGACCGACTCGATCAATTTCCATCGTCAAAGGAAGAATAAGGACCAGATCACACGCAATTCTTCTAGCCAGCCGTTTCAGCGATATCAAAAAGACCAAGGCAGCAGCGGTTTAGCTGGTAAGAATAGTGTCAGAAATCCTACGGTAAGCAATCGTAAATATTCTATAAAATGTACTGTTTGCGGTCGTAGTAATCACATGGTAAATGATTGTGCATATAAAAATTGTAATTGCCATAAATGTGGTGTGAGAGGCCATTTAGCTACTCAGTGGAAAAAAAGTTTCACATAAATATGTGGAAGTAGATAATGAAGTCGATACTGACCAATCAATTTTTAATTTATCGGATTTAAATAAACCGGTTGCGGAGAATTTTGATGAATTTGATAATTATTTGTTAAATTTTGGGAATTTAAGCGACAATGTTGATAAGAATGGAAATATTAAACCTGTTTTTGTAAATATGCTTGTTGAAAATATACCAATGAGTTTTGAGGCGGATTCTGCTCATGCCGCAATATCTGAAAAATTATACCTTAAACATTTTTCAAATAAAAAATTAGAAAAGAATGATTTATCATTGAAGGATTATGTGGGTGTTATTTTTAAACCCTTGGGATTTGTTAATTTCAATTTGGTTTTTGAAAATAAAAATTGGGAACATTTAACAAATTTAAAATTTCATTAAAGCTAAAGGAAGACGCTGTGGGGAAATTTTGCAAGCCTAGACCAGTATCGTTTGCTTTAAAACCCAAAGTGGAACAGGAAATCGAAAGGTTAGTAAAAATGAATGTTTTAGTACCAACAGAGTTTTCAAAATGGGCTACTCCTATCGTTCCAGTTTTAAAAAACAATGGAGGTATAAGAATATGCGGAGATTTTAAAGTTACGTTAAACCCAAATTTGTTAATTCAACATTTTCCTTTGCCGAGAATAGAGTATAATTTTTCGCAATTGCAAGGTGGTGATAAGTTTTCAAAAATCGACCTCTCGGAAGCTTATCAACAGGTGGAGTTGACAGAAGCTTCTAGAGAACTGTTACTATAACTACACATAAGGGACTTTACTCTTATAAATGTTTATCTGACGGGATAACGAGTGCCCCAGCTATATTTCAAAATATAATGGAACAAATGTTTGTTTTTCCGGGTGTTGTCTGTTTCCTTGATGATATTTTAGTAACAGGTAAAGATGACTGTGAGCATCTGGAGCGTTTAGAAAAAGTGTTTAAACATCTTCATGAATGTGGACTTGAAGTAAAAAAAGACAAATGTACATTTTTTCAAAATTCGGTAAAATATTTAGGTCATGTAATTGACAAATTTGGATTACATACGCTAGACGAACGAGTTACTGCTATTAAAAAAGCCAAGGTTCCGAAAACAGTTATGGAACTCAAATCCTTCTTAGGAATGGTAAATTTTTATTGTAAATTTATTAAGAATGCATAACAAATTTTGAAACCTCTTTATTGTTTGTTAAAAAAAGACTCAGCTTGGAATTGGATGCCTGAGTGTACGAAAAGTTTCGAAGAAGCTAAGGTTATGTTGACATCTTCTTCGGTGTTAGCACATTTTAATCCCGAAGAAAAAATAAAACTAACGGTTGATGCTTCTCAGTTTGCTCTGGGAGCCACTCTCTCTCATGTCTACAAGTATAAAACGGAAAGGCCAATTGCTTTTGCGTCAACTTTGTTAAAATCCAGCGAAATAAAATATTCTCAAATTGAAAAAGAGGCTCTAGCCATTATTTTTCGCGTAAAGAAATTTTTTCAATATCTCTATGGTCAAAGATTTATTTTATGCACTGACCTTAAACCTTTATTAACCATTTTTGGCAATAAAAAAGGTTTACCAATTTTTGCAGCCAATCGGATACAAAGATGGGCTCATATTTTATCAGCTTTTTCGTATGACATAGTTTACGTCAAAAGTAAAGATAATGTTGCAGACTGTTTGTCCAGACTTCCCGTTAATCCCGAAAAAGAAGAATGTACTTCATTTTTAAGCTCAGAATTTTATTATTCATATTTAAATTATATTGAAGATTCCGATTTTCCTTTGAATGTTCACTCTATAAAAAAAGAGACGGCGAAGGATCCTATTCTTAGTAAAATTATATATTTTGTTAAAAGGGGATGGCCTTCTACTTGTCCTTCAAGTGATATTCAACCATATTTTATAAAAAAAAATGAAATTTTTATGGAACAAGACTGTTTAATGTGGGGTTACAGGTTGATTATTCCAAAGAAATTTCAAACTTCAATTTTAAAAGAATTGCATAGTACTCATATGGGTATCGTGAAAATGAAGGCACTTGCACGATCATATGTTTGGTGGCCTTCAATTGACAAACAGATTGAAGAACAATCTCAAAATTGCAATGCTTGTGCACTTCACTCGAGCAAACCACCCAAATCATTATTGTCAACCTGGAAATGGCCTGAGCAACCATGGACTAGGTTACATGCCGATTTTTTTGGTCCAGTTTTTAATAAAAACTTCTTGGTAATTGAGGACGCAACCTCAAAATGGATAGAATGTTTTCAAATGCACGATATAACGGCTACGAGTACTATTAAAATTTTTCGTGATTTATTTACTAGATTTGGTTTACCTTTCCAAATTTGTACCGATAATGAGTGAGATCACTTTCAATTCGGCTGAATTCCAAACATTTTTAAAATTGAGCGGAATACGACATCTAACAGGTGCACCTTACCACCCTTCTACAAATGGATTAGGTGAAAGTGCAGTTAAGATTCTAAAAAAAGCTATTTCTAAAGCCAAAAGTGAAAATAAAAATGTAGATTTTAATTTAATTATCAATCGTTTTCTATTTCATTATAGAAACACTCCTCATACAACTACAGGGGAAGCTCCTTCTAAACTTTTGTTGGGCAGAAAAATGCGCACCAGATTTGATTTGTTATTGCCATCGACAAAATCGGTTGTCGAAAATGAACAATTCATACAAAAACAATATTTTAAAGGGAAAAGACGAACATATTTTAAAATTAATGATAAGGTTAGTACGCGATTTTAGGACCAATACTCCAAATTGGTGCCAAGGTGTGGTCAAAGAAGTTCTTGGAGAAAGAACCTATATTATAAAAACAGATCATGGATTGATTTGGAAACGTCACATTGACCAGTTAAAAGTAAATAATTGTAATGAAACTGTTAACTCAAAATATTCAAAAGAGGAAGAATCGGTCACGATCATTCCAAGATCTGATTTTAATGTAAATAGTGTACATAATGATAGTTTAGTATGTAATGATTATGTAGCAAGTGATAGGGATAATTTAGTTGAGAACAATTCGAATCAGGAAGTGTCGGTTTCACCTAGCGTTGATAGTTCGCGTCAGTTAAGACGGCGGAGCCTAATAAATAAGCCAAACCGACTAGTTTATTAATTTAACTGAAAGTGTTATTTATTTTTTATTAGTTTAACTTGTATATATTTTTTGAAGGGGGAGAAAGTGTAAGATACTCCCTGTATATATATTTCTGTATATTTACTTTTATTTAATTACATGTTTTTATATGATACATACCTTATCGATATATGGACGAGTTTTGCAAAAGCAGTATACGAATAAATACGTTTCACATTAAACGTTGTTTTATTTGTAATTAGTGATTATATTCAAATTAATATTTTCATATTTATAACAAGTATTTTGTAGGCTATCCGGCGACATCTATATATTACGTCGGATTTTTGTTAGAGTAAGTTAATATTATTTTGGTGCAGAAGATCGCTGTAAATTATTTTATACTAAGAAATAAATTGCCTGGCCATATTGCTGTACGTGGCCATATTACCTGTAGTTATCTTATTTTGAGATTTACAAAAAATCAAAATAACATTTTGGCATCTAATCAAAAAAATTAAAAAAAATCTGGTAAATTTGTGAATTTTCTTAAATAAATGTTTTAATGTACGTTTTAGAGAAAAATGTTAAGTACTAAAGTTGTAGAACGTGTTAAGGTCTATTAAAAATATCGGTAACTTTTCCACGGCTAGATCGCAACTGGCACGCCTCCAAAGAGTGGTCAGTTTGGGGGCAACTGGCTGCATGAAGACTACACCAACTGTTGCGCTGGATGTGATTCTTGGACTTTGGCCTCTTCACCATGTGATCGAGGCTAAGGCCGGGAGGACACTCTTGCGCTTAAAAAGCTTGGGTTATGTGCGAAGTGAGGAAGGGTGCAGGCACGTCAAGAAGCTCAGACTTCTGGGAGATGCCCCAGTTTTGGCCCGGGCGGCTGATGTTTGCCTGCGTAGGTACTCCTTCGAAACCTCCTATAGGGTGAAGATCCGGAATAGAGAATTCTGGGAGAAAGAGGGAAATCCACAACCTCATGGGATCGTCTGGTACACAGATGGTTCATGCTCCATTGATGGGGCGGGGGCTGGAATTTACTCTAGGAACTCAAAGACACAAGTTTGTGTTCCTTTGAGAAAGGGGATATCTGCATATCAGGCTGAGGTATACGCTATCTTGGAATGTGCGCAGATAAACCTAGACAGAGGTTATGTAGGCTGACACATAACCATATACACCGACAGTCAAGCAGCCGTCATGGCCCTGAGTGGATATACCATCAACTCAGGGCTTGCTGCTGAATGTCGAGAACGGCTTGCTATCCTAGCAAGGCGGAGCATGGTGTGGCTCGAATGTATTCCGGCCCACTCTGGTTTTGAAGGTAATGAAAGGGCGGATGCACTGGCTGCGGAAGGGGCGGCAGCTCCTTTCAGTGGCCCGGGCCCGACCTTGGGCCTTACAAAACAAGCAATCAATAGGGAAGCGAGAAACTGGTTGGGAAACCAACACCTCGCTCACTGGAACGCTCTACAGGGTCTAAGGCAGTCCAAGTTCCTACTGAGGGGATGGACTGATGGACATGCTAGGGCAGCTGCAGAACTACCAAGGAGCAGGTTGAGAAAGATAGCACGACAATTAACAGGGCACTGAGGAAACACTTCCATAACTTAGGTTTAGTCCCAAATGTAGGGGTTGTTGCTTGGCTGACGAAACGTCGGTTCATGTCGTCCTTGTGTGTCCACATTGGGCTGATTTACGTCAGGCGAATCTTCGGAGTCCCTGGTTATGGCCCCTGGGGACACATGCAGGCACCCAATAAAGAGGATTGAGTCCTTCATTGAAGGACTTGGCTTTATGGATGCATGAGTATCAGGAATGGCACAATGGGCCCGCCAGTGGCCTCAGTGCTGGAACCTTGGCTTGAGATTGCTTGACCGAGGTTCACCTGAATCTTTTAGTAGTAATTGTAGTAAGGTCTATGAAAAATCTCGGGAACTTTTTTGCATCAAATAAAAAACAATGGAAATACGATTTATTTGCAACTTTGACAGGCCGCCATTTTATTTCTACTTGGCCAATTTTAATGTATAGAGTATTTGAAAATGTTAATGGGTATATATTAATTGTATTATTGGTTTATTTGTAATAAACCTTCGGCACAGGGGGTTATTTTGGCATCAGGGAACACCAAAGCGAAAAACTGCATTGAAATTTTTCCGAAGTCGCGTCATGCTACTCTCTTCAATACAACATTCTGAAATAAGCCTAAAATACAATAGTTCCCTTTATTTTTAAGCCAGTTAATTGATATTTTATAAATAATATATAAATAGTCTCAAGTCGTGACATTAAATACCAATCAGAATTTATGACGTCATCCGTTCCCAAACATCATCTGACGCTGTCCAAAGGCTTCCTTGTTTGATTGATATCTTGGTTTCTAAGTAATTTAATCGAAATTACCTTGTTTCATCATTGAAAACTAATATAAACATAATGGAGAGTATATTTATTAGGTGGGTCCGTAAGGCCATCCACTGAGTAGATTTATTAAGGCAAACAGTGAAAAAATAACGTGACGGCGGTTTTCGCGCGAAATTTGAAACGTTATTTGAAATTCATGATTTTTTTTTATTGTTGCCGCATATTACCTTTTTAAAGCACGCGTCAGCGTGTTTAAATCGAACTTTCAAACACGCGCGTTTTTTAAAGTGCCCATGGTAACAACAACAACTTGAGAAACGTAAGTATCAATGACAACTTTTTTTATTAGTTTTTAAATTGTATATTATCATTGGGAACCAATGTCTTATTTGGTTTTTTCTGCAAAATGTATTTATATATTCATATATACATTGTTTCCCTTTAAATATAAATAAAGAAACTTTTTGATTATTGATCTGACAGCCCGTAACGTCAACTAAAAATAAATACTATTTGACGTTCACGAAACTTGGCTAGGCATCGAGGATGGACTTCCATTTTTTTGTAGTAATAATATAATAATAATATTTTATGATTTCAAAGTGCACCAATAAAAAAAAATAGCGCAAAGTATTCGTGGATAACTGGTCTTTCAAACACTTGCTCTATTTCGAGCACTCGGCTGCGCCGTCGTGCTCGAAAAATCGCGCGTGTTTGAAAGACCTCTTTATCCACTTATACTTTAATATACTATTTAAGGCTTTAGCCATATTTAAAAGAAAATAATAAGAAATACTTGCGGCTATATTAGGCGTTAATGCACAATTTAAAACACTTTCCGAAATATAGTCAACATCCCTATTGTGAGATACAAATTGCACTCATATTAACTTTTCTAAAAGGTCTGATGATGGATATGTGGAATAAACTAAAATTGTTTTCAATTTTACTGATGTTTTCCCTTAACTATTTCTTTTATTAAATGGTTATTAACTATAAATAATTAAAACTGACTTGTCTTTCTTCGAACTTTATAAAGTGCCATTGTAGAATTAAATAAATTACATCCTCAATAAAAATTATAATCTTGTAAAACATTCACGTGATAAGTAAAAACATATTTTTCAATTGCCTCAGATACAAATTCTACTGATATTAACATTTCTAAAAGGTCCGGTGATGGATATGTGGAATAAACTAAAATTGTTTGCAATTCCCGTGATTTTTTCCTTTACTATTTATTTTATCGAATTGTGATATACAACATTATAATTTTTCTCCTGTAGCGTAAAATGTTTGTAAAAGCTTATTTATGTACATGTTTGTTTGGACAATATATAATTCCGAAACTGAACTGCATTGCAAGATATTTACTATCATTTAGTTCATTGGTTTTAGTACATTTTATTGGTGAGTCGTTGTACACTTATGGTCTTATTTTTACAAATTCGGTTTACGATTCAAACAGCAAAAACACAATCAAATGTAACATTCATGTTTTATCATCTGTAAATTATTGCTAATACTTTTGCCGATAGAGCACTCGACTTTTACAAAAAGATAATGGTTAAAAAGCAACAACTCATGAAATAAGCGGCAGCAAATTTAAAACGATTTTTTCCATTCTGTGAAACTGCTGTTATTGTCCCTTAATAATATACTTGCAATGTGCGTGAAATTTTGTAGTAAGTAGTAATACGCATTTCCTAATACTTTGTACCATATTCGAACAGCCCGAGAAGAATCACTTGTTTGCAAATTATTTCGTTAATCCACCGTAATGATGGCATAAGAAGCCATATTACCTATGAGTAACATGGTGTAGGTATTATATTGAGGTCCAACAATATTAAATTTTCTTAAAACAACAAAATTCAATGATGTTAAATAAGATCTTTGTCCCTAACACAAAAAATAAAATATGAACCTTGTACCTGCTACATACAATTATGGTATCATCAACCGTAATAATAGGTATTCCCTATAGGTACACCCATTCTCAAATCAAAAAGTTCTTACAGATTTCCTCGAAAATAATGAAAACGAAGAGGATAAATTCCGTAAAAATTATGTCCAGGTATATGACCATACCTACTTGGTCTGGATTTTATTAAAATATATATAGAATATACAAAAGAAATTTTTAGAAAAACCCCAAGTTGTGCTGAAAATACTTGCAAAATATATGTTTAAGATTACTAGAAATATGTATGTTCCTTTATGTTTTACTTTCTGTGATCCTAGTTGATTTTCTATATTCGCCATATTATGTAGAACAATAATTGATAAAATTTTTCAAGAGAGCGTTTACATAACCTATACAATACATCTAAACAGTGTTCCCAACCTTTCAAAGTAACAATTCCCTTGATGGATGCCAAAAATTCCCTATTTCATGCATTTTCTAGATAAAATTCCCTGCTTACGATGTTCCCAATATTATTTTAGAAAAAACTTCATAATTTTTTTTATACATTACAAAGCAGAAAAAAGACGAAATATACAGAAAAATTAAATTTATATTGTTAAAAAATTAAACGCAGGAAATAAAACATAGACAAAAAATGTTAAAATGAATGATGTTTTCCTACCATCACGTTGGCTCCATCACATGCAATCTCTAAAAAACGGAGTTTGTTAGCTAAAATATGCACAAGAAAATTTAAAAACTCACTATATTTCTCAAAGGTATTTCATGTCTCTCCATACAAGCTTTAAAGACTCTGTATAAATGTGTTGCTCCTGCATCTACTTCTATGAGTTAAACAAGTCTAGTCTCTATTCGTCCAGTTTTGAATAACAAACGAGTATAGCCAAACTCTTATAATCACCAATATCTGTGGGTTCGTTCAGTAACACAGAAAACAACATTTTTCTCAGGTATCTTACTAAATCGTTTGTTTCCTTTTTGCATAAAACATTTCTTATAATCTCTGTACATTTAGTCTGTTTTAAACTTAGGTCTTGGCAAATTTTACTGTCTGGAAAAATGTCCTTTAAGTTTGGCTCTAACTGGTCAATAGTGCGAAATACAATATTATTTGAAGGATAAAATGTTGCTAATTTAAGTTCCACCTTTTTCACATTAGATTCGTGAATATTGTCCTTTCGAGCTTCATATTCTTAGTTTTAATTTTATCTACATGTTTACGTGTCGCTGCATGCTTTTGTAACTCATTATTTTCAGAAGTAATGGTCACGTTACAAACTTTACATATAGAAGAACACAATTTAAATAAACAAAAGAAATTAAAAATATTTACCTTGAATATCTTGCTTTGTATTTTGAACTGGTATCAGGCAGTAACCATGTTTTAAAAATAGGATCATCCAGTCAATATAATTTAATATTTTATCCTTTTGTATTTTTTTTGGTTGTTGATTGTCACTAGTTTCACATTCGCTCATTGTTTCGGTCTGTAAAATCATGGGATTCACCGCAAAGATTATAAATACACTATACACGGACCTGCACGCCAGGCCAGACTGCGACGTTGCCTGGTTAACACGCGATAGACGATTTTGAGCCGTATTGTCAAAGTTCTAATTTCCGGACACACCTTTTCCTTTTTCAAGAGAAAGTAGAAGATATTGAAAACGTGATACATGTAAAAATAATATCTGCTTGTTAATAATTATGTTGTCTCGAAAATTCCCTAAATTCCACGGTTATTACTAAAAAATTCCTTTTCCCTTTTGACTGCATCGAAATGTAAACGTTTTGTAAGTGCGTAATTTCACAATACCTTCCTTAAAATTCTTATCAGGCCCACAAATCACCATCAGGCCGACCCTTTAAGATAAATTCTGTTCAGTTATTTGTCGGTGTAATAAAAACAACCCCAAGTTCTCAGTTTTGGATATTTTTCTATGTTACATTTTTTAATACGCCAACATAAAATCTGAACGTAATATTGAAATATTTTATTTATACCCAAAAAAAATAAAATTAGCATATTATAGTTGCCCTCTGTAATGAATTTATTCAAATGAACGTTTTGTATATGCATTTTAAATATCCGTATATCTATGATATTCGTGTCGTGTGTACCCTGGGCTCTGGAACCAAACTCTATGTTCTGATAATCAATGTCATGGATTGACAGTGAGAGTTCCTATAACCTCATTCTTTTCTCACAAAAAATTGATTTAGTAGTAAATATTTTATTTGGTAAATATAAACAAAAATAACATTACAAATGTCAGCTGACAAATACATGCAACTGTATACTTTCAGCAAATGCTCAGAAGATCCACACAGTATATAAGATATCATGTGCATATAGTTTCAACCAGGTTCTTAATACATTTCAAGTAATGAAATATGTATATTTTTAGGTCTGTATGATTTCAAGAATACAAATTGTGTGTGTGAAAAATGCACCATTAATTTAAACTAAACTTTCAACACTGAATATTTTTGCTCAATATGTGTACAATAACTTCTTTATATTCTCTCAATTAGTTATAGTATTATAAAATAGGATACCTCTTGAATGACTTGTAGAAATGAAGAATGATTTTGAGATTTTTAACAGGCCAAAAAACTATTGTTTTTTCATCCAATTATTTAAAGAATTCAGCAAAGCCATCAGTTAAATAGTACCTATATATTAAAACTAAAATTAATACGTCTTAGTCTTAGATGGGGTTCTAACTCATATCGCAGTATGATATAGTCCCCTCGAAACATGACAGCAGCCCCCAGTTTGTGAACTAGTTCCCTTCTCTGGCCCCCTATTGTCTGAGTGGCAGCCATATTAGCTTGGACTGCTCTGTTGCCTTTATTCTGATTGGCTTTGCTGCTTTTCAGATATTACAGACTGAGAGAGAGAGTTCAGTCGAATCCGGATACCTGTGTGTCCAATGTGCTCCGTGGTATTAGATACATTGTGAATGAAATTTTGTGACTGGTTTTTGTGTTTTGAAACAGATTTTAATGTGTGTTAAATGTGTTTAGTTTGGATAAATCATATGACATCTCACTCAGAGGTATGTGAATGCGTATAACTGAAAGATTTGCACTTATTTCTACCTATTCTTGTGTATCATTAAGGGATAACAAAAGGTTGTTTGAAATATTAATCATTTTTGGGTGCACATTTTAAATGTCAAATTTTATTTTCATATATTTATGATTAATGATTGTTAGGTAGGTATACTCTAGAGAATACATCATGACTTGGTTAAATTCATTTTAATCTGAATAATAGTAATTTTGAATTCTGGGGTTGATCAGATGGGTTTCTTTAGTCCCTTGAGATTAAGTTCGAATCTACTACACAATTTAAAGGCAGCTAGATTCTTTAGAATTAGTTTTATTCAATTCTTGTCACATACTATCTATTTTTCAGATTTTTTGAAGCATACAAGTATTCACAGTTGTAGCTTGTATTGTATAATATATGTATAACTGTATGAATATGATATAATAAAAATCATTCACTAACAAAATCACACCTAATAATGATGAAAGTATATATTTGCTTGTTTAAATTAAAAATTCACTGATTTTAATTTTATTTGGAATATTGTTTCACTTGAAGTGAGGTGAGTTCATCGACAACTTTAAAATGAAACTAATTGAATTTTTTATGTTTGATTTGATATTTTGAAGCAAAATATTGCAGTTTCTTGATGAATTTTAAATTATTCAATTATTAAAATCAAGAGATTTGGTAAGATGGACTTTTTTTCCATCTACTCAATATGATATATAGGGTTAAACATTTTGAAGTTGAAACTATTGTAAAAACTTAAACTTATGATAAACAGTATACTTACCTTTATTCGGTAATAATATAGACATTTTCCTCAGTAGAAATGTTGCATATCTATATAAATGGAAAATCAAAATGTGTTTTTAATAAAAGCATTGGGTATTTAATACCCAATGATAAAATTCAATAAAAAAGTATCTATAATTTTATATTTTATAATATTTATCTACCTACATCAATTTTTAATGTATAACTGTACTATAACTATGAATAATTGTTCTAACAGTTAGCATGTAAATTAACTGTGAATTTGACAATCTCAATTGTAGCTGTAGACACCGATAGGCAGTAAGCTTTTTTATGATAGACCATGAGTATCCCTAACTGGAAGTAGTTGAAGTATGCATATATAGTATTACAACATATTATAGTCTGAAACTTGCCACTTAAATTATTCAATTTGTCATGTACAGCAACCAGAGCACAATAAAAGTGAATATACCTATAGCATAGTTTTTACACTTTCCAGTATAAAATCTAAAATGTTTGAATTTTATTTGCCTTATTGCTATCACATTTTCATTTCATTTTAGATTTTCTCACAAAGCAAGGAAATAAGATATTTGATCTTTTATTGTAATTTAATTTCTTCCAATCAAAATGCATCATCGACTACTCATTTATAATAACAAAACAAACTACATTGTTGTATTTACAATGAATCTTACTTTTGTCAAATACTGATGTAAATGTCATTAATGAAAAGAAATTTAAATTATTTGTCAAAGATATTTTCCTTATTATATGCTGAAATATGCCGTCTTATATATATATATATATATATATATATATATATATATATATATATATATATATAAGATGTACGAATATCACGTGTTATGTAAACAACAACTCTTTGTTGAAGTTCATTTATGCCGAATAATTTTTAAATAGTTATTCTTTTTTTAAGGAACAGAAATAACTAAAAATCCAAATATCATTAACAAAAACAGTGATCATAATAATTTAAGTGATATTTATTATTACATATCATCTAGTGATAAAAATCATTAAAATTTTTCAAATTCGTCTTCTATTTAACAAATTTTAGGTTAAAATTACATTTAATTAAGAAGTAGATAACCATAAATAAATCAATATTATTCAAATCTATGGTTAATTTAAACATAACCTTTAATTTTTTTAGTTATTTCTATGTTTCTTAAAAAAAGATAAGTATCTAAAACAATTTTCTTTAATATTATGTACAATTTACCATGTACAACCTTTATAATATATCATCCTCGTATACGCTATCCTTGAAAATGGAAAAAATAAATTCCGAAAGCTTGGATATAAATCTATGAAGAGTTTCCTTTTTAATGTGCCGCTTCCCTAATATTTTTATGTTTATATGTATATAATATAAATATTAAATAAGAAGTCATGAATCCACTTATCTCAGTTTCAATGAGAACTTATTTATATTCGACCCTTTTGACAATTACCTAAGGACCTAAGGAAATAGATAGTGCCCTATAATATATTTACAATGTATATATAGTGCTTTGTGTTCGAATATCCAAAAATGTCAGGTCGGTATAGTTGGCCTAAGAGATATAGTGCGAACTTTCAGGTTTCGGCTTATCGTTTGACATGAATACCGTCATAGTGCAGTCAATCTTATTATTTAAAATGCTTATTTGACGATATATTTATTTAATATTATAATTTCAACTAATAATCGGTAAAATGTATTTAATAATATTATAATTATTAAATATATTTATCGATTGTCTAACGATTATTTTTAACCCGCAAATATGGAGCGACATCCTACTTTTTAATGTATAGAACAAAATGCATTCCTTTAAACAATATTAATATATAAATATCAAATAACTTATTATTTTTCCCATCTTTTACTGAATTATAAGTATATTTTGAGATGGCAATTTTTTCGAACACAACAGGTGTTCACCACAGATAACCCACACTCACTCTTTAAATGCATTCCTTTAAATAATATTAACCTATTTATATTTAAAAGCATTTTAAACATAACACCATACAATTAACACTACATTATGTCTCGTTTTATTAAGAAGAATTAGGAATATAAATATCAAATAACTTATTATTTTTCCCATCTTTTACTGAATTATAAGTATATTTTGAGATGGCAATTTTTTCGAACACAACAGGTGTTCACCACAGATAACCCACACTCACTCTTTAGTTGGTAGGCTGACATCAAGAAAGAGTGTAGTGTTTTTCTGAGGAATTTATGTAAGTATACACATTTATTATATAGCAATTATATTTTTAGGTAAAAATTAAATATTTACAATGTAGCGTCCTTGGAAAATATCAAGTTCGGTCCAAAATATTGTGTGTATTAACAACGAAAATTTAAATACTTGTGATCAAAGTGAAAAGAAGATTCGACGTCAGTTAAATTTAGAAACACAGAAGATATGTTTCAATGTGTATGAGAATCTACGGGAAAAGTTTGGTTGCGATGAAGAAACAGAATAAAATTGCCAAGAATGGGCCTTATGAACGCAAGAAGCGATGTGATAAGAAATTGGTTAAACCTTTAGATGTGGCTGTAATAAAATTATTAAAAACCAACATATAATGACTGTTACACAAGTAATGAGTTACATATGATTAAAATAATAAGAAATAAATTGACAAATGCCGGCCGTAATGTAAATGCTGAAAGAAAACTGGATTAAGAAATTGGGATTCAAATTAAGAACGATTAATAAACATCAACAGTCAAGGAAAGCAGAAGAATAGTGGATATGCGGTATACATACTTGGAACAAGTAACTAAGTATAGAGAAGAAAACCGGCCAATTGTCTATTTGGATGGAACTTGGTATGACACACACAATACAGTTAAGAAAGGATGGACTGATGGGTCAAAAATGTGTAAGTCAACAATGCCTGCAAACAAAGGATCCAGACTTATTATTGTGCATTGCGGTGGAAATGAAGGATTGATTCCAAATGCGTTAAAATATGTGGAAAAAATGGAAGATTGCAACGTTGACTATCATAAGAACATGGTTTGAATTCACATTGATCCCAAACTTAGAGCCAAATAGTTTTGTAGTTCTTGACAATGCATCTTATCATTCACGATAGCTCAATAAAATACCAAATAAAAGCTACAAGAAGACCGAACTACAAAATTTTTTAATGGATAATAATTTGTACTTTGAAGATTTTTATACAAATCAATAATTGATTGAAGTTTTAGCGACAAACAAGTTTAAGAAATTATACGCCCTAGAGAGTATTGCTGAACAATATG
This sequence comes from Galeruca laticollis, assembly GCA_963921935.1. Taxonomy (NCBI): domain Eukaryota; kingdom Metazoa; phylum Arthropoda; class Insecta; order Coleoptera; family Chrysomelidae; genus Galeruca; species Galeruca laticollis. The sequence goes on from OY998180.1 coordinate 181,327,161, forward strand.
GACAGTCTATAGTGAGACTTCTTCCTTATTTTTGTATTTTCTATCCCATCAAGTTAATTTGGGCACAATTAAAACAGAGATTAAAAAAGTAATCAAAATTGAAGGTGAGTATAAGAATATTGGGAAAGTTAATGGAGGAAATAAATTTATTACTGATTTACAAGGCGATAGTGATAGTGAAGCAGATATGGGAGAAGAATTAATAGAATTTTTGGAAGAAGAAAATTAATATATTTTTCGTGTCACTTATACGAGGGATGCCTTTTATATTTCGGGAATAGAGAACCAAAACAAATATTAATCATCGAAAATCACTTTATTGTTTTACAAAATATTCCCCATGAAGATCTATACACTTTTACATGCGTTTGAATCAAATTGTCGAAGCACTTTTGCCACTCTGATTGAGGTATCTCCAAAACATGCATTCTGAATGCAGCAACCGCTTCTTCAGGTGTCGAAAAACGTTGACTTGTCAGTTTGTTTGTTTTGGGTGCTCAAAAATGCAGTTGTTTGAGCCGATGTGTGAGAGCTCGCATTTTCGTGGTGAAGAGTGATCCGTCTTCGGCGGTTGGTTTTCCTGATTTCTTGGAAGATAACTGACAAACAAATGGTTGTGTACCACTCAGAATTGACTGTTCTGCGTTGTTTTAGTGGAACGGTTGCGACATGTCCAGTTTTTCCGAAAAAACAGGCGACCATTTGCTTGGAAGTGCTTCGAGCGCGAACAACTTTTGTTGGATTTGGCTCATCTTGAAACACCAATACAGTCGACTGCTGTTTATTTTCGGGTTCATACGCGTAAATCCACGATTCATCATCTGTCACGATGTCATAGACGTATTTCGAAGCACCGCGATCGTATTTTTTGAGCATTTCTTTCGACCAATCTACACCAGCCTTTTTGAGCGATTGACAAATTGTATAGGATCCAACGCGAACAAATTTTGTTGACAGTCAAATGTTTATGCAATATTGAATATATGCTGCTCCCACTAATGCCTAAGGTTGTCTCAATCTCACGATAGGTCACATGACGATCTTGCAATATCAGGGCGCGTATTCTGTATCGTCTCGTAGAAAGAAATTTCTTTCTATGAGTATAGAGAGGAAATTTCTTTCTATTTCGTGAACCTATTCTGTACGATTCTTTCTATATCTATTCGGTAATGCTCGGCAATAGAGAACTGATAATTATTGGATGTAAAAACATTGACCTGTTTTTAGGGGAATTTGGGATATCTCTTGATTAAGTCGGCAACAATAGCAACATTTGTTTGTTTATTTCTCAGGAGGATAATAATAGTTACGAGAATTATTTCATATTTCATTGTGGGAGTCAATTATTATTATAACTGTTATTATAGTGTGTGGTGTAAATATTATAAACTATAGCATAGCATATTATCTGTTGTTAGTTTTCGTTTTTTAATCTTTATTGCGAGTACATTATAAAGTTTGGATACAATTCATTTGCTACAAGTAGAAGATGAAGTAGGTACGACAAAACCAATTACGTTTAGAGAGAAGAATTTATTAATCCTTAAATTGGAATTATGACAAAAATTAAGAAGTTTAGTATTTAATTTTACACAACGTTCAACACAGAAATATTTCACATTTACAGGTAACACCGTAAATGGCCATAAATACGTATTATTTAGGTAGGTACCCTTTGCAGTTGTTTACATATTAAATTGCAATAATATTAATAATACGTAATTATCCAAAAATTATTTTTCCAGCATATATAAACTTGTATATATAAACCACAAAACACCATAATCATAACATAACGATATGCACCTTTCCTTTGAAAAATGTAAACATGCCAACCACAGCACAGGGTGTGCTGTGATGCCAACAAAGATAAATCTAAATGATTGTGTGTTAAAAAGAGACAGGTATCATAGAAAGACCTAAAATGGTCTTTCTATACCTTTCTACCGAACGAAGCGTTCGTGAAGCACGACCACTGCCGATGTTGCTTACAGAATAAGGTAAAGTGGTATAGAGAATTTATAGAAAGAAATTTCCTCTCTATGACGATACAGAATACGCGCTCTGTTCGCGCACAGCATCAAAGGTTTTCGTAACTGATTTTGGACGACCTTCACGAAATTCGTCTTGGAGTGAACTACGACCACGATTGAATTCACTATACCATCGATAAAGATTGGTCATTTATGGAGCTTCATCGCCAAAAATTGAATTCATCCATGCACTGTTGCTGAGTTAATCCACGTCGAAAGTTGTAAAAAATAATCGCACGAAAATGTTCACGATTTAATTCCATTTTTGGGCCGAGATGAATCTTTTAAGTTACTGTAAACAACACAAATAGCGCTCGTATGTCAAAACGTTCTGAGTACGTATAACCTCAAAAATTTCCAACTTTACGATAGAGCTGTCAGTTGCCAGATTGCAACACTAGGGTTGACAAATCCCGAAACATAAAAGGCAACCCTCGTATAGTAGTGACAAACAGGAGTTAGATATAATATTTATTTTCAAATAATTGTTTTATTCATTGTTATGAAATTTCTTTTTTTTCTTATTTTTCCATAGAATTCTGTTTTGTCTGGTATCCCGATTAAACCGAACGCCCTTTCAACAATTACCGTAACATCTAATACAATATAGATATTGGTAAAAGTAAACAAAATATTAGTACCCTTCAGAGTCTAGCTCCGCAACATAACTTAAAGGAGATATACGATTACATTGCTACACTATATGTTTTGCGCCAACGATACTACTGAAAATAAATTTAAAGTGGATATAAATCAATGAAGGAATCATTTCGTTTATGTTATTTTCTGTCGCCACTTTTGAACGGATATTCTACTAAACAACTAAAAAGCTCTAAAATATTTCTTATATATTTTCTACTGTTCAATTTATATCATAAATTGACCATAGGATCCCACATTAGGTTAGCATGAAATTATAAAGATCAAAGAGGCCTAATACAAAATAGTTGCCAGTCATCCCTCACTTAATATAAAACGTACCCTTATGATTTTCTTTTTAATATTTAGCAATCATTATTAAATTATGAAAACGACAATAATTGTAGAAGGCTAATGGTCTTTAGAAGTCGAAAATATCATTTGTTATCATAAATAAAACGAAATATTACATAAAATTTCAGTTTTTAAATTAAACTTACTGTTTCTAAATAATTAATTATTTAGAAACAGTAAGTTTCATTTATAAACAGGAATATGAGTAGATTCCAGGAAATAAGGGTCGAGACAGTTAATTTCAATAAATTCCACTTTATTTATTTATTTTCGACAATTGTTTCTAATGGTTATTAAAGGGAAGAACTGCCTAATTTTACTAATGTAATACTATTCGGAAACGTAAACTGCAAAATCAATTTTATTGTCAAAACATGACAGACAACAACAACAACTTAAAAACAAAAATATCGCACAGAGAGATTACATCTACAAATCTGGCGATCTTGAATATTTCCTTCTAACACCCCCACTCGACAGATTATTCTTCGATGAATCCCATTACTGTTTTGAGACTTTGAAACTTTTCTTTGGGGAGAGGCTTTGTGAAAGCATCAGCAATTATATTTGAAGTTTCACAATACATTAATTGAATTATATCACTGTCAACTAAATCATGTAGATTGGTTGCTAGCTTGATACAACTTTGATTGCCCTCGTAAAGGACAGTTGCATTTTCACAAGGTATTCCGAAATCTTCTAAAAGTCTTCTTTACCAAACTATTTCCTGGCTTGCCAAGGCCGCTGATATATATTCAGCCTCTGTAGATGATAGGCCTACTGAAGATTGCTTCTTGCTAGCCCATCATATAGGATTAATCCCAAGAAATAATATAAAAGCGGTTGTAGATTTCCTATCAGAGACATCGTTTGCCCAATCGGAATTAACATATCCGTTCAGAGTCAATTCAGTATTCGAACTCTCTCTTGACTGTATCACAATCCTTCTGACTTGGCTGACTTACTCGCCTGCACAAATATCCCACAGCAAGATATATATCCGGACGGGTTGTAGTTGAAAGATATAGCAGTGCCCCCACTGCTTTTCTATATTTTTCATTATTGGGTAATAAAGGGGAATTTGTATCGAATTTGCGGTACTCTGTATCCATTGGAGTAGCTACACATGAGGCATTTTCCAATCCATTCTCTTTGAGAAGGATATCAATTTTTTAATTTTGATCCAGTAGAAAGGTTCCATCTTCAGTTCTTTGAACCCTGATCCCCAAAAATGATGAAATATTTCCTAAGTTGACCGTTTCGAAACTCTCATTGAGTTTATCTCCAATCCATTGTATCATTTTCATGACATATACACAAATCATCAACATATAACAATACATATAGTATATTCCCTTTCTTCATTTTCATATTAAGGCACTGATCATTTTTACTCTGTTCAAATCCACGTTCCAAAAGTTTTCCGCTTATAGTATCATTCCATGCGTTCGCGTTTTGCTTCAAACCGTATACTGCCTTGTGGAGTTTATATACAAGATGGGAATCATTTTCATTTATATAACCTTCGGGTTGAGACATATAAATCTCTTCATTCAACAGACGATTCAAATATGAGGTTTTTATATCATAATGCCTGATTTTTAATTTACGAACAGCTGCTATTGACAACAGTATTCGAAAAGTCGTTTGTCTCATCACCGGAGCGAAAATACTATCATAGTCCTCCCCATATTTTTGTGTGTAACCTTTTGCGACTAAACGAGCCTTATATTTCATTATACCACCATTTGAATTGATTTTTGTCCTGAGAATCCACTTACATTTTATAACTCTTTTGTTCGGAGGTAGCTCGGTCAGCGTCCATACGCCTTTCTTCCTGAATGATTCCATTTCATCTTCTATAGCATTTATCCATTCCAATTTTTCATTTTCTGGTAATTTCATTATTTGGTACCAAGTCTCAGGATCATCATTTGTTTCACTTGAAGTAACGTAGGACAGTTTCTCAGGAGGTTTCCCCTTATTATTTCTTGAAGACCGTCTTAAATACTCCAACCCTTCATCATCCAAACGTGTCTCTTCACTTTCAATATTAGTATTATTTTCGGCAATAACCTTTTCCTCGATACTTTCTTCCTCTTCGTTTACAAAAACTATTTCACTGTTTTCATCCAAGATTTTGATAGATTCAGATTTCATATCAGTGTAGTTTTTATCTTCGAAGAATATTATAGTTCTACTTATTATTATTTTATTAGTTTCTGGATTCAAAACTCTATAACCATTGGAAGTTTCATTATATCCTACCAAAATTCCTGCTTGTGTTCGAGCATCCCATTTTGTTCTTGTTTCTTTAGGAACATAGGTATAGGCCACACTGCCGAAAGTTCTGAGATGATCCAATCTTGGTTTTTCTGAATTCCACAGTTCATATGGAGTACATTCGATAGCTTTTGTAGGAAGGAAATTTTGAAGATAATCCTCTGTGGCAATTGCTTCACCCCAATATTTATTCGGCAATCCTGCATCAAACAACATACACCTTGCTGCTTCGCATAAGGTTCGATTTTTACGTTCTGCTATGCCATTTTGTTCGGGCGAATACGGAACTGTAGTTCGAAAGGAAATACCTTTCTTCTTCAGAAAACGTTGAACTGCTGATCCACAATACTCTCCTCCATTATCAAATCTGAACATTCTGGGTAACACTCCGAATTTATTTTCAACAAGAGCGACGAATTCTTCAAAGTTCTGAAATACTTCATCTTTGGAATGTAGGAGGTATAATATGGTATAACGGGAGTGGTCATCAATAAATGTCAAAAAATAGCGTTTCTTTCCTGGGATGTCTGTTTTCATCGGACCACAAACATCACAATGTATCAAATCTAGACATTGATTTGATCGTTTGTCACAATTCTTCAAAAATGGTTTCTTTGTTAGTTTTCCTTTTATGCAACTCACACAATTTATAATTTCATTGCAATTTTCGATTTTTATTCCTGAGGCTAGATCATGTGATACAAGTCTTTTGATATCGAACGGTTTTTTATGACCTAGTCGTTTATGCCATGCGTGAATACAATTTTCATGCCGACTTTGTGTTGTTATATGCTCGCTCATCTGACTTCAAACATAATCTGTAAATACCATTCTCAATTATTCCCATAGCAATATTTTTCTCGCCCATTTTTACTGAACCATGTTGTTGATCAAAAACAACGTTGAATCCTTTTTCTGTTAGTCTCTTCACTGATAATAGATTACTTCGTAATTGAGGTACATATAAAACGTCTGTGACATGAACATTTTGACATTTTTCATCGACTTGACATTTAAGGTATTCATCTCCAATTCCTGAACATACCATTTCTTGATCATTTCCATCGGCACGTCGGATATTGACGAAGAAATTTTTGTTGCTTGTCATATGATTAGAAGCTCCAGAATTGATGTACCATTCGTTCCAATTCCGATTACCTTCACATAAACAGAATTCTTCTACTGCACTCTTTGCCATTTTATCATTTTTCTGAGTCTTTTCAGTGCTTCTTTGAATATTCTTTTTACGGAAATACAGTCTTTCTGAATATCACCCTTCTTTTTACAGATGAAACATTCTTTATCGAATCTACTTGCTGTGTCTTTCTTCTGCTTGTTATATGTCTTCAATGCAGTTTCTCTACCCTTTTCACTGTCGTTTCCTTGCTTTCTATTGAACTCATCCATTAATTTTTCAATCACATATTCTAGAGTGAGTTCATCGTCGGGTCTAGCATCTAGTGCTGTAACTAAAGTTTCGAATTTTTCTGGGAGGCCACCCAATAAAAGTCTTGCTACGTGAAAGTCTTTTATCTCTTCACCGACACCTCTTAACATTTCGACCATTTCCAAAGTTGTTCTTATGTATTCCGACATATTTTGTCCAGGTTCATGTTTGGCTTGGTATAATTTTCTCAGTAAATAAAGCTTATTGGATAAATTCGCTCTTTCGTGAACCTTTTGTAGAATATCCCACATATCCTTAGCTGATGTACAATTACAGATGTGGATTATTTGGTTATTTTCTACTGATAAGGAAATATAACTCTGTGCTTTCTCATCCAAACTTGACCATTTTTTATCTGAAGTCTCTGGTTTTGGTTTGTCGACAACCTTCCATGTTCCCTCTCTAATCAACATCATCTTCATTTTGAATTTCCATGGTTGATAATTACTGTTATTCAATTTGGCAATTCCAAATCTTGAATTATAAGAGGACGATTCCATTACTGTATGGTTTTACTGCAGCCTTATGTTTCCGCTTCACTTTTTACACAGTGTGTCTTAAACAACTCCTGGGCCCATAACCTAATGGTTTTTATATGTAAGAACAGCCTAATTTTACTAATGAAATACTATTCGGAAACGTAAACTGCAAAATTAATTTTATTGTCAAAACTTGACAGACAACAATAACAACTTGAAATCAAAAATATCACACAGAGAGATCACATCTACAACTCTGGCGATCTTGAATATTTCTTTCTAACAGTTTCCTCCGACGCTCTGCAGGCGCATAGGGAGTTATACGGAGAAGTAGTAAATTAGCGATACTGAATTCATGGTGACTTCAATTGGCGACCTGCAATTCCTTCTTGTCCGAATTAACATTAAATGCGCACAATAAATACTGAAAAAATATATATGATGATTCCTAGAAGAACTATCACTATCTCCAACCTGTTCATCGATAGTGTACAGCTAGAATTGGTAAATAAATTCAATTATCTGGAAAGTTGCATAAACGAAAAATTGGACCATAATCAGGAAATAAGATGTTAACATGAGTAATATCCTATGCAATAGAGATCTAAAGTTGGAATTAAGAGTGAGACTCGTCAAATGTTTCATATTCTCAATATAGCTATATATTGTACTACTGTACCTACAGGTTGTAGCCATGGACAATCAGAGGAATTGAGGAACTATCTCAATGTCCTTGAAATATGGATTTACTGGAAGATGATGAGAGTTAGTTGGGTCGACGTTGCTTTAGAAGAATTCACAAATGTTTAATCATGCCTAGAGTGCGAAGAAATGCAAATTGTAGGCAGCTAACTGAGTTCGATAGAAGTCGAATTGTTGGTCTTCGGGAAGCTGGGCTGTCGTTCTGAGAAATTGCTGGTGGAATAAACAGGAGTGTGGATACTGTTGTCAGATGTTACCAGGTATAACACCAAGAAGGCCGCACACGAAGAACCAGAGGCACAAACGAGTGATCAGGACAACAGAGGGAGCGCCAAGATCTTCGCCTAAGGTTATTAGTGTAGAATCAGGAATATACCAATATCGTCTTCAGTGATGAATCTCGGCTTTGCCTAGACATGCATGATGGTCGAGCGAGGGTGAGAAGGAGACGATGCGAAAGTCGTAATCCTAAAATTTTTTGTGAGTTGCATGTACATCGCACTGCTGGAGTTATGATATAGGGTGCCATTGCTCATGGATTATGGACCTTTAGTCTTCATCAGGGGCAATATGAATGTACATCAATATATCCAAGAAACATTGGAACCTCATTTGATTACTTACCTCAGTACATATCAAAATTCAACTTTTCAGTAAGATAACGCTCGGACACATGTAGCGAGACAAACCTTGGACTACTTCCACCAGGCTCAAATTCATCTTATATGTATGCCAAATATTACCGAAATAAAATAATTTTTACTGGGTGTTCAGGTTTCTGTGTCACTGAGTGTATTTACTGTGTACTTTATCATACACCTGATTAATCTTGTAAAATGTTGCATAGTCGTTTAGGACAAATAAACTGCTGATAATTTTCACATTTCCCATCTTTTAATTTGACTAAAGTATCGTCCAATAATTTTTATTGTGAAATTTTTTTTTCCGATATAGAGCTTGTTGCAGTTAATCCTAATTTCGATAATATTGGCGTAACCTCATATTATTTATTGTTATTTGAGTAGTCCACCTGCAAATCCAGCTACTTGATTTTTCACTAACTCAAGAAACCTGTTTTTAACGTTTGTTCGTGACATTATGAAATACTATGGGTTTTCAACTCCTTCTAACAAATTTTAGTGTCCTAAGGATCACTTTAATGTTAATAAATAAAATTACAGTTACGTGGTTTATTATTTATTTCAAAATTAAAGCCATTTGTAAATATAAGTGTTTTCTATATTTTGGTACACTCGAGATGGTCCTTGGCAAATTGTGAAATTATTGACATTGAGTTGGCGGCCGAACGATGCACTTTGGTCGGGAACTTTTGGTAAAACCAAATTTTTTTGGCAATCAAAAGTTAAAATCATTTCATCATCGTTTTGGGTTTTCAAGCTGTTACAAAAACATTTAGCTTTCATCGTTCAAATTCGAATTTGTGCTATTAACGTTCACTTTTGATGTTTTCCTTTAGCTGGATTTACTTCGAGCACGTATCTATGGCAGATGATTTTAAACTCTAATTGAAATTTTTATTGAAAATTCGGCAAAAAATTCATATTTCACTGGTTCATTTTGTGGATCATGATTGTAAATTGTATGCAGTTTCTTAATGCTGAGGTCACAGTTAAGATACTGGACAGTAGATCTGCCTCTCACATAATGTGATTCCAATGTTTTCAGCCCTTTTATATAGGATTTAACAGATTCAGTCCGATTCGAATATTTCGAAGATTTTTTGTCCCCACCTCTTCTTTCTTTTGGTAGTTCTATGTCAAGAAGTGCTGTTTATAAAACTTTTGAATTCGATATTTCCAAAATTGTGGTTATTGCTTTTTGACTTACCTTTTTAAGTTTTGTACAGCATTTTCCGTCTACCATGGTTTGGTATTTCGGTATGCAATAACAAATTGTTTGAGTTTTTTCTTGCTCATCTTCTTCGGAATTTGTGATGTACAAAACTATAATTAAAATGTATCTTGGGTAACTTTATCTGACGAAGAATAAAAATGTTTATGAAATTTGTTGTAATCTTGAACCGTAAGCTCATTACATTTACAACCCTGTTTTGAATTTCCATGCACACATTGGGGAATATTGGGTTGAGCCTTAGCCATGTGTCTAAAACCAAGCAGAAAAAAAAGCAATTTAAAGAAAAGAAATCAAAATGCTGAAAAGAAAATCATTCTATTGAAAAAAACAGTCAATCTATGTGCAGAACCCTGTATAAATTAAAACAAAACTCACCATTTTCTTTTTTCAACCTTCCGCTTCCAAGCGGATTTATCAGCAATTTTTGTACGTCCTCTTCGACTACATGCCTCGACAACCACATTTTCTTGTAATTCCATTTTTAAATTATAAAAAACGTCTAGAAATAGCGAGAAAAATATCTTTGCGTAAGAGTATCAGTTACAATAAACGTACTGCGGCTATTTTTGAAAGTTAACTGTCAAATAACAAAGATGTTTGCAAGAGTTTGAGGTATTCAACCTACATTATTTCCAAATGTAGCAAGTTTTGAAAAAGTACGAAAGTGCTGTTTAAAAAATGTTTTAAATTTTGAATATAACCGCCAAAAAAGTCTATTTTTGTATTTTTTTAACTTAGCTGTGTTTACAAGTGGACTACTTACTTGAAAACTATTATTTTTGTTGGATATGATGCATAGTTTGAAGATTTTACTGGATTGCGAGATTCTTCTTCCAAGTTTTCTGCAAGTGAATCAGTTCACCTAAACATGTATTAAAAATATATTATTGATAATAAATAATTTAGGAATACTAATGAACATTATTCATCAAATTAGGTTTCTTTGTTGCAAAAATAACTTTAACATTTTTTTCGAAGTTATGTATATTTTGTATACAAAAAGAATGACTAATATCAAGAGTCAGTACAATTATTAAGCGAAATGATAACATCTTTAAGGCATTATGAATAAGAAATATCAAAACATTCCTACCAAAAAATTAATCAATTAGGTATGTGTGAATTATCTTTTACCACCACTACTATCTGTAAATATATGCACATTTTCATAATCCTAGAATTATACAGCATTTTCATTTAGTTATTCATTACAATTTATTGTTCTCTTCGTCAAGTGTGTTTTCTAAAATTTTAAAAAAGTATTTTTAAAATGAGACATTTGAAAAGCTCAGGTAAGCTTTTTTCAAAAATTTACCCTCTTTTTAATTTCATTTGTAAGAATTTTAATAAAAAAAATTAGATTTTACTTATTATTTGTAAAAATCATTTGCATTATAGAAAGTTGGATGCGAAGCCTCCTCTGAAGATACAAATACAAATTAAATCAGATTTCTCTTCTTTCAATGCGATATACGCTCTCAAAAGCTTTACTATCTACAATTACTAATTAGGAAATAATATTTTTAGAGTTTGCTGACCTAGCTTACACTTATATACGGGGTGTTAATTTGAAAACGTACGCTTCGGCCCCTATAGCATATTCAAAAATATGCAAAGCCACATCACAAATCACAAAATCTTAAATAGAAAGGAGGGTTGACAGTGCCTAAACGATAGATTTCCTGGTAGATGGATTGGTCAAAGAGGAGCAATAGAATGGCTACCACTTAACGGCTCTAGATTTCGAGCCATGGGGGCATTTGAAATCGATTGTTTATAAAATATAGCCTCGAGATTTGGAAGAATTGAAGAGAAGAATAACAGATGCCTGTAGAGAGCTTCAGACAGAAGTTTCTTGAAATATTAGAGAGGAGTTTAAGAGCAGACTTTATCACAACATTTCGAAAATTTAATGAAATAAGTTACTTTTTATTAATTTGGTATATTTTATTGCAAAACACTTGATCATAAATATTTTCACGGTTTCACTTTATTTCTCCTAAAGTACTAAAAAGAAAGATCAAGTATTTGCTATTATTGAAAAGGTGTTTAAACGACTTTTAAAATAAGGTATCACTCAACCCCCATTTCCATTTAAGATTTTTAGAAATGTGTAATTGAAAACCAGCCTAAAAACTATCCCCGTTAAAAATAAGTATGACGTGCTGTGAAGAATTTTGAATTTTCTATAGGTGCCGAAATTCAAATTGACATCCCAATTTTATGATATTTCCGGTTACACTGAAAGTAAGTGACAACTTCGTTATTTAAGTGGAATCCAATCTACATTTATATTTTTAAATTCGTTATATTAATATTTTATGTAAAAATCATCTGTTCTTTTTAAATATTTGACTTTTATTTTTCCAAAAACAGTTATTCACAAAATAGCTGATAATTTTTATTTTCAAAGGTTTTTTTCCCAAATTTACAATTGTAGTTTGTTCAACAAGTGCGCAAAGTGATACTTTTCCCATGAGCGCTGGAGTTTAGGCGAGTGTTCGCAAATCAAGCGAGTGGGAAAAGTACTTTGCGCACATGTTGCACACAATACTTTTTCTACGATCACTAATTTCAAAGAAAAACAGAAATATTTTGTTAAGAATATAATTTGGGAATGTAAATTATATCAATAAAAAGTGAAATAAAGGTATATATTTCTAGTAATAAAATAAAGAAAATAATCAGAGACACATATTTTTTTTAAACAATAATATTAAATTTCGATGTAGTAACTTAGTTTAACTTAATTTAACACAAACACTTATCTACTTTAAAACAAAAGAAATAATTTTTTTTTACTTGAAATTATAATTTATGGTAAAATTTGAACGATTTTCCAAACGTGTTTACCAATTTTTCACAGTTACAGTATTAGCTGATGACGTGGAAGGTTGTTCTTGCTGATTGTTAGATGATGACTCTACCGAGTTTACAATTTGATTAGCTACCTCTATTTTATTTGAAATGGAGTATTCGATATAGCTCTCTGCGACATTACTGGATCGCCATCCACCATGGCGTTTAAGAGTCAATAAATCTCCTCCTGCATTAACTAGAATAGTTGCGGAAGAGCGTCGAAAACAGTGTCGCGTATAAAGATTGGAGTTTGGCAATTTAAACAATTCTGCCACTTGTTTAGGCATACTGCCAATTTTATTAATTCCGACAACTTGCCTTGTGCATTTACCCCCTTGATAATTCACAAAAAGACGTGGGCCAATGACGTTATTAGGGCGAAGACAAGCGTATTTCTTGTAGATATTATAAAATTCTCCCGTTACTGTGAATGTTCTGTCAATTTTGGTTTTCGTATTTCGAATCTTAACTAATAGGGCAGTGTTTAGATCTTCTATGTCATCTAATTTTATGTTCCACAATTCTTCTCGCCGGCAGGCACCAGTTAATCCTTTTGTTTTTTTAAAGAATAACATTAATAGAAATTAAATATATTATAAAGAAAAGAAAAAAAATCCAACGTGTAACGTAGGATTTGAACCCCGGCTATTTTCTGACTAAACAATTACTCTACTCTCTACGCCATGAAAACTTATAATCACATTTTGCAAAACATGTAGATATTCAATGTTCTGTAATGAGTTAAAATGAATATTTTAAAATGCGTATTTCAAAAGTGTTAATATACTTATATTATTATTAGGTAATCAAACAATACTATATTACGTAACGTGTGTTGTAAGTAGCATTTTACGCACGAACGGAAAAGTTACGCACGAAGCCGCGTAGCGTAAAATGCGTTACAACACAAGTTACGTACTATATTTCACCTACGACCCAGTTGTACATGTATTTATAATATTATTAAAGGATTTAAAGTACAAATAAAAACGTACATCCTCGATGCCCAGCCAAGTTTCGTAAAAGTCCATCCTAAGTAGTATTTATTTTTATTAAAAATGTATGTAGAATTACCGGAATTGCATAAAATAGCGTATACACCTCTCGACTAAAGTGACATTAATCCCTTAGGTGCATTATTTCCCTCAGGAATCAAACACCACCCGCGGGATTAAATGGGCCACTTTAGTCGCTCGGTGTATAATATATTGTTTATGAAGTTAACTGTCTCGACCCTTACTTCGTGGAATATGCTTATATTAGTGTTTTTAAATGAAACTCACGGTCTCTAGCTAATTCCACAATATGATAAAAGTTATTGAAAATTCTAAAAAATTGACAATTGTTTCGATAAATCAATATCATCGTCAGAATGACAGAAGTTACATTTCATTTTATGCCTACCTGATGTTTAGTAGTTATTTTTGGCTAGACCAAGAAGTAACCTAACTTGTGATTGGCTTAATATATCTTTATAGAAAAAAGAAGATGTGATATTACAAATATTGAAGCTTAGATTAAAACAACCAGATAAATCCCACTACGCAAAACATCTACTTGACACCAATCATTAATTGACACCTAACACAGAACTAGAAGTACTGCATATTTGTGAAAAGAAACAAGAACTGGATTTCCTTGAAGAACTGGAAATTAGAAGACATTTAAGAAACCCACAATATGAAGTTGTTAATGAACAGTTAAATCTAGGGAGTTCTCCACTAATAAACTGTCTTCTTAAGTGATAATTGTAAAGATCAGCAGATATAATTTTCCTGGTTTTCTAGATCATTGCACAGTTATACTGATCTTAATTGGAAAAATGATATCCAGGATATCACCATAGAGCTAATAATATCTAAGCTTCAATATTTGTAATATCACATCTTCTCCTTTTTTCTATAAACATATATTAAGCCAATCACAAGTTAGGTTACTTTTGGTCTATCCAAAAATAACTACTAAACATCAGGTAGGCATAAAATGAAATGTAACTTCTGTCATTCTGACGATGATATTGATTTATCGAAACAATTGTCAATTTTTTAGAATTTTCAATAACTTTTATTATATTGTGGAATTAACTAGAGACCGTGAGTTTCATTTAAAAACACTAATATTGTTTATAGCTAAAAGATGCGGATTGAATGGAACGGAACCAATTATCATATAATTCCAAATAACTCTTAGTATTAAATGCAATCTCATATCTAATAAATGTTATCTACCATTTATATATAGAGTAAAATTCAACGTCTAATATCTAAATAATAAATTTTTAATAAAATGGCAACGTCTATTGACAGTGGTTGCTATGGAAGCCCTGCGATTTACTTTTCACCCGTGCGTTTTGTTTTACCGTGCGTAATAGACGTCTTACATTGATTGCTGTGTGTTTTTGACTACTTACAGGAGTGGTCGTAGGTAATAGTATATTACGTAACGAGTATTGTAAGAAGCATTTTACGCACGAACGGAAAAGTTACCCACGAAGCCGCGTAGCGGCGAGTGCGTAATTCCGCGAGTGCGTAAAATGCGTTACAACACGTGTTACGTACTATACTTTATCTACGACCCACTTGTATTGATAATCTTATTAGGGGATTTAAAGTACAAATAAAAACGTACATCCTCGATGCCCAGCCAAGTTTCGTAAAAGTCCATTCTAAGTAGTATTTATTTTTATGAAAAATGTATGTAGAATTACCGGAATTGCAAAAAATAGCGTATACACATCTCAACTATAGTGACATTAATCCCTTAGGTGGATTACTTCTCTCAGAAATCAAACATCGCCCGCGACATTAAATGGGTCACTTTAATCGCTTGGTGTATAGTATACTATTGTTTACTAATATGATACATTAAGACATCTAAAAGATGCGGATTGAATGAAACGGAACCAATTATCATATAATTCCAAATAACTCTTAGTATTAAATGCAATCTCATATCTAATAAACGTTATCTACAATTTACATATAGAATAAAATTCAACGTCAAATATCGAAATAATGAATTTTTAATAAAATGGCTACGTCTATTGACAGTTGCTAAGTGGTTGCTAGGGAAGCCGTGCGATTTACTTTACAGCCGTGCGTTTTGTTTTACCGTGCGTAATAGACGCCTTACATTGATTGACGCCTGTGTGTTTTTGTTAACTTGCAGGGGTGGTCGTAGGTAAAATAGTTTTCTGCTTTCTTTTACGCATGTGCAGTGTGCGGTACAGACAATACCCGCATCACTTTCTCGCAGCGTAGGAAATTAGTAACTTTGAAAGCAAGTAAGCCGTGTCTATTTGTATACTTCTCATAGTGATCGTAGAAAAAATACTAAACAGTGGTCAGAGATATGGGAAACTTCTAAATTACCTGCAGTATAAACAGACACAGATCTTGAAAATACGATAACATCAAACAAAGTTTTTGAAGTTTTAGTTACTCTTGTGGGCTTATCTATTACCTGTTGCAAATCAAATATTTCTAAGAGTGAAATAAATTTTTGAGTATTCGTATTATCCAAGTCCAATAAATCTGTGTTAATATCACCACCAAAGATTAAGTTATTGTATAGCAGCGTGTATTGAATGGTCTAGACCCAGTCATATCACATTTGATTACAAATGATTCCCATATTCTGCAGCTTGGTATGGTCTTTGTTTTTGTTTGTGTGGATATCTAGATATATCTGTTATTATTGTAAGTGCAGCTAGTAGCTTGCATTATATTTGGTTATAGTTTGGTGGAATCTTCGTGCAGCGTTACGAGCTTGGCTGAACCGGATTCCAGCAAGCCTAAAGTATCAATTTGACCAAAATAGACTCATTTATGCTAATGAACTTTATTGGAGCGAATCCGGACTTAGTGCTGAAATTAAAGGAATAAAAGTTGTCAGGTATGTTCTCAAACTCTATTAGTGCAGACGGTACAGAAAATCGAAAAAAAATTCTCTGATATCTTCCGAACGATGCAACGTATCCGTTATTGCTGGCCTGGAGTGAAAGTTCCCTATTATGTTTGATTAAAATCGATTGATGGGGAGGGGAGGCGTATTTCTCCTTGATTTATTCACATTTATCGAGGTGTATTTCGGTCAATATTTTTCAGGTATGCGAATAAATTTCATTCATCCCCTATAAACCTCTAGGTGGTGGTGCAAAGGGGGTGAATCGGTTAAATCGCGTGATATATCGTTTCCCATATTTTTGCGGAAGACAAAGTCAAATATCATGTTATCTTTTAAAAAATCTTGAAAAATATCCTCTTCCACCCCCCAGGAAGGGGTAAGTCGAAAATATGGAATATTTAATTAGTGACAGTGACTCCACTGGCAGCGGTATTTTTGTACCTAATATGTTTTCAGTAAGCTCTATATGAAACAACATTTTGACTCAAATAGTTGTAGTTGGCTATATCTTTTACAAAACAGTTATGTCAGTCCCATACGCAACCGATTATAGTATTAGGTAGATACTCTTTGTCAAGTGTCCGTAAAAGAAGGTTAAAAGAATTACGAGTGACAAAATTTGTTTGTGACAGATTTTATTATTACTACTACTAAAATTATGGTGACAATGCGGTAAGATACGTATAAGTAAGAAGAGAAGGAAATATTTGTATAGTGAAAGGTAGAATTACACCCGAACATAATGTGACCAAAAACATAACACCATAGTCTTTTAAGATATGATGAAACCGTAATTTCTGCACAGTGTGAAGATTGTACAGCAGCTTTATCAATGCCCCAGAGGCACCGGTGAATTAAAGCACATACCTGTTAATCATTGTGCCAATAATCACCCCCAAAAGACTACACAAGCAAACGTCGAACCTAAAAATACCAAGTGTGTACTGTGGTGAATTGGCAGCGTGAAGCATGAGAGTGAGCGTCCGGCAGCTGACGTCATGAAATGTCGCAGATGTCTCCGTTATTTTAAAACCGATTTTAATTTGGCGAAAGCTACTTTGTTTAGTAAATTGCGATCTATTTAAATAGTACATAACAAAGACACGTGCAACTTCCTAATTGTTTATTATGTTATTTTATATGATCAATACATATAAGTATACATAATTCGAGTTTTGAGATAAATTATGAGATACCTATGTGTGTGTATGAGAAATGGAGGTTTGGCATTGGGCAGAATCCGTTTGCCACAGAAATGGTGTTAAATTAAGTCCTAATATATTTTCAGTTTAAATTAATTTAGATATCAAGTTTACTTTCTCTGAGAAAATTGATTAACTGATCTAAGACAGTTTTATTATTCATACTTAGCAGAGTGGTTAAATTAATAGGTTAAGCTATATTACTGTTGGTGATGAAATGTAGAAAGTTAGGACGACTATAGCTATATTTTCCACATGAAAAAAATATGTGGTTCAAGTCGGCAATGGATTCGTTGTTGCATGAACAGATGTTCGTTTCTGCTACACCAATTCTGTGAAGATGTGCTGGAAATTTAGCATGATTCAATTTTAATCTGGTAATAGTGACAGAGTACGCTCGGCTTACAGCGTAGTCATCAATCTGTGGGACACGACTCGGTAACGTTGGATGAATTAAAGTGTAATGATTGTTAGATTTTTTGGTGAATTCTATCCCAACTTTTAGGTGATTCAATTTTTCCTTTGTTAATAATGTCACTAAAATCGTATTTACCTATGACGTTGGATAATTTAGTTGCTTCCTTAGCTACAGAGTCAACTTTGACGTTCCCCAAAATATCTGCATGACCTTTCATCCAGATGAAAATAACAGTGTTCCCCTGTGTATACAGCTTGTGGAGAAGTTTCTTACTGTTACAAATGTTTAGAGATGTAGATAACTTTTTGTAGGATAGATTGTTAATAGCTTCAAGTGCAGATTTGGAATCGGACATTATTAATGCATTTTGCGTAAGTTTTTATTTAATTAGCCACTCTAGTGCTTCTTCGATTGCTAAGATTTCAACAGTGAATATGGAACAAGTCTCTGAGATTTTATATTGAAGTTTGGTATTGGTATCGGAGATATAAATGGCCGAACCAGTACTGCTTGTTGATTTTGAACCGTCTGTGAAGATTTTAAAGAAGCTATCATATTTATTGATTATTTCGTTAAGGCGAGATTGGTTAACAGTGTGAATTTCGCTGTAAGTAGGAAATATGACTCTTGTTCCGAAGATAATATCTGAAAATTCAAGTTCAAATATGGGAAGTTGTTTATGAGGTATGATCAGATCAATGCAGTTATTGAATATAACGTGTGCATCCGCCAAGGGTGGACTATTCTTTTTATTCCAATATTTACATGTTAAATTTTCTATAGACATATGCGATATATTTCAGTAATTTGACACATTGACTGTAGTTATCCTGTGTGGTATAGAAACACAAATCATCTACGTATTGTATGCACTTTACATCCGAATCAAAAATGTTATGTAAACTATAAGTGTATGCATTGAATAGAAGAGGACTAAGAGCCGCATCTTAAGGTAATCCGTGATTGACGACACTTGGTCCATGCAAAACGTTATTGTTGTCTTTAAAATATATTTTTCGATTTCGAAACAAGTCTGCTATGTCGCAAGAAACCTGAGGATGAACGTCTAATGAAATAAAACTTTCAGTGAGAATGTTCAGATCAACAGAGTCATATGCGCCTTTTAGGTCTAAAAACAGACAACCGACGTACAAGTTTTTCGAAAATGAATATTGAACATCTGAGACTCATTGGGAGACAGCTGGATACCTATGTGAAGATATATATTGAAATGATTCTGTTTATGATATAATATAAATAAAACGCAAGAATATATCAATAAGCTCTTCTTTAAACGAATAATCATCCTTTTAGTGTCATACAGTTGAATATTGTATGTAGTTTTATTTGACATTTGACTTTAACCTTGACTTAAAACAAATTATAAAATAGTCTTGCACGGTTCTAGTCAGCAAATTAATAGATTAATAGATTATTTATCAATGATTTGTCAAAGGTATACTACTAAAATGATTCTGTTCATGATATAATATAAATAGTTCGCAAAAATATATGAGAAAGCTCGTTTTTAAACAAATAATCATCTTTTATTAACAATGACATAACAAAGTGGACACTGTTTGTTTACTATTTACACTTTTGTTCGATCATAATATATTTCAAAAGTCAGAAGTGCTGAGTAAAACCGGCTGTGATCTCACCAATCAAAAATCTACAGAATTGCCAACTTAAATCCAAATCACTCCTCCTAGTTTGTAAACAGAGATAATGTAATTCTATTTTTTTTTAAATTCAATAAATGCATATATTGTGTAAAATATTGTGTAAAACTTGTGTCAAAATGACTTTTTGTAGTACTTGTGCTTTGCGCAAACTGTATTCATACTACAAAACGAGTCATTGTGACAATTATTTTACAAATAACTATTTTTCATTTTTCAATCCTTAATTATTTATTACGGCATTTAAACTTAATTATTATGTTGAATAATTGAATCTTACTCAAAACCAATAACAGCAAATCTATTTTACTTAAAACTCAAGGTAGGAAACACAAAAACAAGTAAAATTTTGAAAAAGCAAAGAAGTTTTATATGTGATTTTTAAAATTACGGCCATTTTCCCATTTTGGAAAGTTAAATCAATTACTATTTTATAGACAAAAATTACCTCAAAGTGCAGAGTTGTGGCTGGGGGCACAGTCTTGTTGTAGACAAACGGAATTATGAAGGCTCAATGGAACATTTTTCATCAGTTCTGGAATAACTTCCTCAATGATTTCTCGGTACCGATGTGCTGTGAAACATCCTTTATAAATTCTGTAGACTTTGCGTCTTCCAAAAATAAAACATGAGACCTCAACTCCGAAGCGTCCCTGTTGTGTCCTCTCAAAAATTAAATGTCGATTTTTGGGCGGACCAATGTCTTGTATTATGGCGATTAAAAACTCCCGCACCTGAAAAATAACATTCATCGGACCAGATAACTTCCAAAAGATTCATCGGTACAGATCTGTTGTAAATACCATTGGTAAAATAGCATTCGGCGCTCGGCATCCCCAGGATGTAAATGTTGAACTATTTGGAATTTATAAAATAAACTGAATGTTTTATATTGTGAATGAGAAATATCAAAACAGCAGAAATATATAATCAGAAACTGACAAGAACTCGTAAAGTTTTTGACATTTTGTTTTTTGTTACAAACAAATTAGCCATAGCCTACTACCTATTAATTAATTGTGACAAAAGAAAATCTTACTTTCTGACTTTGCTTTTAAAAATAATGGAATATAATTATATATTTTTGGAAAGCCCACTTTATGCCTAATGAATACAGAAAATAATATACAGGGTGTTCCATTTAAAAAACCAAAATGGCTATCAAAATTCTGCATGCGCCATTTTTAATTTCATAAAAAAGTAGCAAAATATCGCGAAACCCTCAATCCTCTATATTTAAATATGAGGTAGATACCTCGCAAAGTGCCCAAAATGGGATTCTTGTAGGTACATACATTTATCTAGATATATTATGTCTATTTACACAGGCTTTGTCCTTGTAACGTAAAGGGTAATTTTTGCGAAGAATCAGAATTATTCGGGGTCATCAAGTTTTTGTGATATTTGGGGTATTTTTACATATTATTTTAATAATCGTAGAGTTTAATTACGATTTTACCTCTCCAAGTTACTCTAATACGGGATTGACAGTTTTCAACTGAGAATTTCGTCTTGAAAATTTGTATTTAGAGGCTTTTGACTTTTCTGAGTACTACTATAAAGTTGAAAACCGAAATTTGAACTCCCTAGTAAGGTGGATTTCAAACTCCAACCTCAAAAACACACACAATCACCCATACCGCAAACCTCAAGAGAATAACAATGAAATATTCAGCCACCCATATTAAGGCTACAGCGAAATCTCTAAAATACTAAACATCAAATAACGATAAAAAAAAGTTTTCCAGTGTTGGGAAAAGGCTTATAATAATAATTGTGCTATTGAGATGGTATAATAAGTCGATATTTGAGGAAAAAAATATTCACGTTGTAGCAATCGTGTTTTTTGCGCGTTTTGATTATAACTAAGTAATCAAAAATTTGGGATAAGAGCAATTCTGTATTCGGATTCTCGCGCAGAAAATAACTTCAAAAACAACTTCAAGACTTGCAGACCTGTGGTACCCTAGTTTCGTTCAATGAATATAATATTATGTGCAATGTATTCCATACTCATAAATTTGTCAAATTTATAGCTTGCTTTTTCGGAAATCCTCTGCATATTTTTAAATAAAACTCCTATTCGGAGTACCTGATAAAAGCGTTCTCTATATGTGTCAATTTATGAATGACTCCAAATTACCTAAGCATAAACCATCTGCTGAACTAAATAAACACTAGATGTCAGTTTTGTTTTGATGACAAACAGAGCGAATCTGTTAAAATCTTATGCAATATCGAGTATACAATTTAATTGAAATAACCACAAAAATCAATGATAAGGAAAAAGAATTTCGTTATGGTAAGATAAACAAATCATTTTTTTTGTATTTGCATCCTGTTTAAAAATATTGTTTATTCTATTTAGATCTGCGAAGGAAAAAACATTGTTAAAATATACAAGGGTATACTTAAAAATAAGAATATTAAAAGCTTGTTGAATCCCGAAATTATACTTCGCTCTTCTACAACTCTATGGTAAAAATTTTAAACAATACCATTTTCTGTTTTGCCATATTTTTTTTCAATACTCTTCTAGTTATTAAGTTAAGATAATATAGAAAAAATAATACATGAACACCCCCTTAGTAAAAAATTTATGTACTGGCACCGATATGTGGACGACATTTTAGCTAGCTTCATCGGTACAAATAGACAATTAGAGAGCTTCATTACTTACATAAACTCGATTCACAATAATATCAAATTTACCGTAGAACTTGAACAAAATAAGTCTATAAACTTTCTAGACCTTACAATTTCAAATATAAATAATAAACATGATTTTTCTATATTTCATAAACCATCACATACAGATATTACAATTCATAATATTTCGGTCCACCCATTCAGTCATAAACTAGCAGCTTTCAATAGTATGATACACAGACTCTTAACAGTCCCATTAAATATTAATAATTATACCAAAGAATTAAATATCATAAAACAAATAGCAGTTAATAATAATAACGATCCAAATTTAATTGACAATATCATAAATAAAAATATAAAAAAACAGACTTTAGAACAAGTATTCCCTTCAGATAAAAATAATAAACAATTTAAAAGCTTAACATATATATACTTTGGAACACCATCCTTAAAAATTAAATCATTTTTAGAAACTTTAGACATGAATATTTCCTTTAAAACTGATCACAATTTATCCAAATTCATTAAAAATAATAAATCTAAATCTTCAAAATTAAACAAATCAGGAGTTTATAAATTAAAATGTGGTAATGACAATTGTGATAAAATTTATATCGGTAGAACTTTTAGAAATTTTAAAACTAGAATTTCGGAGCACAAACGTAGGTATGACAACAAACAAAATTAGATTCTAACTATTCAAATCATTTATTAGAAAACCAACACATTTTCGACCCATATTTTGAAATTCTCCATGTAGTCGGTAAATCCTTTAGTTTAAATTTATTAGAGGCCCTAGAGATTAACAAAAATAAATATTCAGGTAATCTCCTTATCGACCAAATAGATATCAATCAGTCTCCTTTATTGAACCTCTTTACCTAGAAGATAGCTTAGGAATGTTTGTAGTGAATGAATTTCCAGGTAATTTCTTTCAATACCATTGTTAACCTTAGTAAATAGATTTAGCACTGTATATATTAAGACATTTTTATATTTTACCTTCATTCATTTTGACAAAGCTACTGTGTTAGTGAAACGCGTCAACAAGTTCAAATTGAACACTAGTTCAAATATATGAAGATTTAAACAAACTATATTGTTTTATTTCATCGTTTAAGGAACAAATTTAATATAAGTAGTATTACCTGCAATCCGGTCCTGTTTGTCGTCTCGCAACTAGTTTGCTGGCATTGTTTACATGTTCATCTCCTCTGACTTTTGCTTTATTTATCAAAGTTTCTTTCTTTTCCCCGCAACGTTTTCGCTTAGGCCATTCTTGGTTTTCCATTTCCATTGTATTCACTTATTTTAATTTTAAGACGATTCACTATGACACCTAATATCTTATGTCAGATTTTAAGGTTACAATAAGCTGTTATATTATGGAAATATGTTATTTTGCGTACATAAACATAATCCGTTTGGTGGACTATTGTCGTTCTTGCCAGACCATGGACGAGTGTCGTTTTTGTAGAAGCATTGGTTTTATCAGCTGCTAAAACTTGGTACGTGTGACGTTTTTGACTGCAACCATTATTCAGTTGCATGGACACGGGGTTTCACTATAAGATGGCGCTATATTTTAAATTTTACCAAATTTGGACTTGTGACGTTTTTAATAAGAACCCCTCAATTGCGCATAGCTGTATGTTCATAGTGCGGGAGAGAGAGAGAAATGTTCGAGGATTTTGGTTTTTGGGTTTGTTTTGTTTTATAAGGGTTGGATATATTAGACAACTGATATAGGATATCGTTCCTCTGCAGGGAAGGGGTTGAGTGATTTCAGATTGGGGTTTCGATTAGTGCGACGCTCGATGGAGGCTTGAGTATATCAGTAGAAGAAAGGTCGAATTTAGTTTGGGAAGGTGAGAAAATGAATTTAGAGATGGTTTTCGCAGTTTTTTCGAAATAAATGGAGGTGCGTGGTTGAGTGATTCGAGGAGAAGCGCGAGATAAATGTTTGATTGAGGTTTAGAATTATGATTGAGTTAATGAGAATTGGTGAGTTAATTAGTAGGTGACAAGTAATAATCAAGTAAATGGAAGCGGGTATAGCTGCGGCTGTATTATTCCATGTCATCGGTCCATTAGGCTAGTGAATAAATTCACCATGATACAGGGAAACTGCAGAAAACCTGTAACACCGTCGGGGGGTGAGGGATCGCTGAATTCAAGTAGAATTACTTTCGCTCCTCTTGGGAGTGAAAGCGAAGTGAGCACGCCTCCCTAAGGCGTTATAGAGCAGTTGTATCGATAGAAGGATGGAATTAAATGACAAAGAGTATCGGCTATGATATATCAGGAATTAGGGATGGCATTCATTATGGTTATCGTAAGAATTTCTATGATGATTTTAGTGTCTGTGGATAGGTCGTGGGGTTTTTCCAGTATAACTGGAGCGGTTTCTTGTGTTTTTTTGGGGTGGCTAGCCTGTTTGGAAAGCGGGGTGATGACCACCGCAATTTTTGCAGGTTGGGGTTTTCGCACTTTTCTGGGCGGTGGTCGGTTTGGCCGCAGGAAGGACAGATCGGTTTAGACTTGCAGGATTCGGAAGGGAGTCCGGTTTGTGTGCAACGATTTCAGTATTTGGGGACTGGGGGTAGTGGATTAGCGTTGGAAGGTTCGCATTGGTGTGGGAGACCATGGAATAAGAGACCAGAGTGAGGGCTTGGTGATAATGGATTTCGGAGTCGGTAATAATGCGGAACATGGAAGTGGGTTTATTTGTAGACTTGGGAATGATTTGCCAAGCTTTTTGGTAAGGGAAATTTTGATTTTGAAGAATTTCTTCAAATTCTTCTAGAGAGATGGAAGCGTCTAAATTTCTGCAGACGAAGGAGAATGTAGCTGTGAGTGTTTTGATCGGATGGGGGGACGTTGAGTGGAGTGGGGGATGTTTATGGTGATGTTGGGGCCGCCGGTGGAGTTATAGATTTTTTGTAACAGAGTGGAGGGTGCCATTGATGAGGAGGTTTTAAGGAGGGCGATTAGGTTCAAGTTTACTTTTAGATAAAGGATGTGTCCGTGTAGGAGATCGTAGTTTTAGGAGATTGAAGAGGGATTTCTGGGATGAATATTGAAGAGGAATGTCTCTAAAGTTTAGAATTGTTGATAGGGGTTGAGATTTGAGTCGGTCGGGGTTTAGTTCTGTCGACGAGGGTGAAATCCTCGTCGGGAATGGAGGGTTATCGGACAATTGAGAGAGTGGGAGATTGGTATGTTACGGATGGAGCGTAAGACCTGGAGGGAGATTGTGTTTAAGTGTTTGAATTGGGGAGTTTTGAAGATGTTGGAGTATTGGAGGAGCATGGGGGTTTTGAGGAGGTTGAAGGTTTTGAAGTTGTTTGGGATTTTGAATGAGAAGATTTTGATGGTGTTGTGTGGAGAGGAGTGTGTTGAGAGCTTTACTGGCTACAAATGAGTCTTGTAGGTGTTTTAAATGAAACTCACTGTTTCTAGCTATCCACAATATAATGAAAATTGTTGAAAATTCTAAAAAATTGACAATTGTTTCAATAAATCAATATCATTGTCAGAATGACAGAAGTTACATTTCATTAGATGCCTACCTGATGTTTAGTAGTTATTTTTGGCTATACAAAGAAGTGACCTAACTTGTGATTGACTTAATATATGTTAATAGAAAAAAGAAGAAGATGTGATATTACAAATATTGAAGCTTATATATTATTAGCCCTATGGTGATATCCTGAATAGCATTTTTCCAATTAAGATCAGAATAACTGTGCAATGATATAGAAAACCAGGAAAACTATATCTGCTGATCTTTACAATTATCACTTAAGAAGACAGTTTATTAGTGGATTTTGATTGTGGATGCAGCGTATCCAAGATCTTGGAGCTGTTGGGTGGACATATCAATTAGGTCAGGATATTCTATGTCAGAAGTGGTGGATTTTGGTGCAGTTTTAGTGCTGTGGGTGCGTCTGGAAGACATTTTTGGGTGTTTTTTTTGGGAATGAGTGTGGAATTTAGGGGATGAAAGCTCATACCGACAGCGAACTCACTGCCGGAGGGAGTTTCCTCTGCAGTTAAAGGTTTCCTGACTTATTAGCTTTTCGGAGTGTTTAATATTTACCTGAGATTAAAAGTCTTTCTTACGTCTGGTGTGGTTTCAGTTGGATTCAGTGAGAGATTTCTTCAGGTTTTCATAAATAAAATACTGTTTCGATGGAAACAATTGTAATTAGAATGAATTGTCGAACTAATAAGTTCGACAGAAGACGTGGGTTGGCTGGAGTTCTCGTTGGCGGCATCCATGTAGCCGGTGATGTCGACTGTGAGTTGGTTTGAATCAGTGATCAATTCTGCTGTTATAACCTTGCTCGGGCGAAGGACTGGAACATATGGTTCATATTACTTGTAACAATTTTGATGCATGTACAATGTTGCCAAACGTAAATATTCCACAATTCTTGCGAAATTGATATTATTGAACTACTTATAAGATCAATCATAACCGTTCCTTTTTATTGTTACAAACTAATTCAAGAAAATTTCAAGAACCCCTTGCAAGTAATTTGATGATAATGCAGCACTATATTTTTATGTCCCAATATGTCCTCAGGACACTGTATTTTGGAGATCTCTAATTGACAAATAGGTAACCACATCACAAAATTCTTCATTTATAATTAATCTGCTAACTTCCTGAATTTTCTTACTTTATTTTCTAGACGCGTTTTTAAATTATGCTATATTGAAAAATAAACAATAAGAGAGAGTTTGTAATAAAACGTTAGTTTTATTATTACTTTCTTTCATATTATTGATTTTTCTGTCAGTTTGCTTTCATATTGGCGAAAAAATAGAAAAACAGCATCAAAATAATCGTAACTCTAGAAGATTATGTTTATTACATGATAAAATCTTGCATTTTTAACAAATTCTTCTACAACAAATAATCATCCTCTATTCAAGATAGAAACGTCAATTAATGTTCCTCACTTTTTGTCAACGGTCCTTCAAAAGCACCTACTTGAGATTTCAAACTGCCTTTAACGCCATTTAAGATATCAATCTACAGTGAAATCTAAAGTGCCACTTTTGTAGCGTTTTCAACTTTACTTTGCTCTAATAGTTTCTAAGAATCGGCCATTCTTTTATCCAAGATATTTCTTGTGAATTAGTTTGTTAGAATTTAATTATTGATAGACGACTTACTATATTCGATGCGGTTTGCCTTACATCTTTTCTGCTCAATAGACAATGATACGGAACCTTGATTCAGATCCTTTTTGTGATTATATTCAATATTATAATATCTATATCCGGTTTAGTGTCATTCTATTCAATTATTTACTTATTACTTATTATCGATAGGTGTTGATAGATTAATGCGGTTTGTAAAGAAATACAATGGCTAAAAGAAATTGGTTACGAGGGAAAACAAAAATCTAATTAACATTTGTGAAATTTTCTTAAAATTGTGATTTATAATTTTTTTATAAGGAAGCAAAATTAAAATATTAATAAAATGCCATTGTTGTATGGATCAATATTGTAATCTTCCAAGTGTATGTATATGTTGTAGTCTTATAATGAAATCCGTCTTTTTGTGAAAAACCTAGGAATGTCAGAAAAAGAGGAAATTGAATTATTCGCAGAACATTATAGTTTCTTCTATGAAGATCTTGGTTCAGCCGACTAAATCTAAAAAAAATACATCGTCCTTACATTGGGACAAATATGTAAAAGCAAATTTATTTCAATACGGGAAGCTGTTTCTCTTCAATCCTTATATAAAGGTCAGGGTTACTTTAAATACATATACCAACTTTTTGAGATGTAAAAGCAAATAGATGTCAATGTTATAAAGCAAAGCTCCAACGCAATTCTATATGTCATAAGAGTGGCCTTTGTGTTAATAAGTAGATATTGTACCATTATACCTAAGAATAACGTATTACAAATGGGTAGTAAATGTTTCGTATTTTATTTCTTTTTAAAGTTTGAGTGTTTGTTTTGTGTTTATCTAATACCTTTTTTATATTATTAATAAAAAATGAGTTTAATTTTTTGTTATATTTCATTATCATGTAACTAAAACGAAGTAGGTAGTTAATAAATACAGTTTAAAAAGAATGCGCGGATTCTTCACAAAACGAGAACTTCTAACATAATGCAGATCGTGTAGAGATTATTAATACACAATATGACGGAAGTATTCGGCATTTTGTGGAAAGCCGCGTAATAATATTTCTTGACACTATATGCCGGCGTTTCATGAAATGACTAGGTTTTTCACGAAAAGACGGATTTCATCATAAGACTACGACATAAACAAATCGGCCACTTCTATTTGTAAATTTATATTGTTGAACAGATAAAAAACAAAATTATTTTATTCGCAGATATAGCGATGTTTGGAACATAAATTAGTTGTACCTCAGGGCAAATATTAAAATAATCTGATTTCTCAGCAAGAAGAAGATTTGGAGTCACAAAGATACATAAAAAAGGACCGTAAAGATAAGAAAGATAAGTTGTACAAGGTAAATTGAATAAATTTTTTAAATTTGACAATTATTTTTATTTAAAATTCAAATTATTCCTATCATATTTTATACAATTTACCATATACAACAACTTTTATATCAACCTCGTATACTATACCCTTGACGGAAAATGGAAAAAAACAAATTCCGAAAGCTTGGACAAAGAGTATAAAGAGTTTTATTATTCAAAGACATGTGCCCGCTGTGCCCTGGCCCAGGACCCCTGTCATAAGGGGCTCCCGACGGCCTCTGTTTTTATCCCTCATTCACAGGTTTCAAAAAATTTCAAATGAAATAATTTTCAAAGAATAATTATTTGAATCTAAACCCCCATGTAGATCAGTTGACTTTTATTGTTCGATATGTTAAGAACGCATGTCCAATTGAAAGATTTCTGCAATTTATACCTATAACTAATCACACCGCGCAATATTTGACTGAGTCTGGCTGCCCTTAAAGAGTTGGATATTCCAATAAAGGATAGTCGCGGTCATAGCTACGATAACGCCTCAAATATGGCTGGGAAATACTCTTATGTGCAGGCAAGAATTAAAGAACTCTGCCAATTTGCTATTTTCGTATCTTGCGCGGGTCATTAAAACTTGGTCGGTGTTCATGCTGCAGAATGCGTCCAAGAGGCAACGTTGTTTTTTCAGCTTGTTCAAAATTTGTATAACTTTTTTTCGCATTCCACACACCGATGGAATATATTAAAAGAATGTTGAGGCTCGAACAAGGTATTAAAATCACTGTCTGAGACTAGGTGGACTGCGAGGGCTGACGCAGTAGGCGCTTTACATGTTGGGAACATGAATTTTATAACAGCTTTGCTAAACACTGCAGAAGACAGCAACCAACCATCAGAAACCAGAAGCGAAGCGGTAAGCTTAATGAAAAAATTGGAAAAACTTGAGAACATTCTTCTAACCGAAATATGGAGCAATATATTGGGGAGGATAAATAAAACGAATCTTAGTCTCCAAAAAAGTACCCTGACCATGGATGCTGCAGCCAAGTTATTTGCCTCACTTGGTGACTTTCTGGACGATATGACAAATAATTTTGAAAAGTACGAATGCTGTGTTCTAGCTAAATTTCCGGAAGCTAAATACAAAGACCTTTCTCAAAGAAAAGTTACTAGAAGCTTTCGAATTAGATTTTTTGGTGGGCGTGCAATGCCCGTAAATTTATATGGTAGCGAAAAAATTAAGATTGAAACATTTTTCCCGATAATTGACACCTTAGCAACTAACCTAAAACAAAGATCTAAGTCATATAAAGATATTTATGAGCGGGTTGGCTTTCTGTTTGAACTACAAACAATTGAATTAAGCGAGCTAAATGATAAATGCAAACATTTCGCTGAGCTCAGATATTCCATGAGGATATTGATGGAGATGAATTGCAATATGAATGCCTTCATCTGAGGCAATATCTAAAGGATCACACAGATGAAATCAATAAAATGCAAGAAATAACTGTTTTAAAATTGGCTAATATTTTACGCAAAAAAGATATCGCAGATATATTCCCAAATATCGAAATATCAGTAAGAATTTTCTTATGCTTAATGGTAACCAACTGTAGTGGGGAACGTTCATTTTCCAAGTTGGCCAGAATTAAAAATGAACTTAGAAGTAGCATGCTTCAAGACGGGCTAAATAGTTTGTCACTTATGAGCATAGAAAACGACATATTATATGAAATAGATTTTGAAGACGTAATAAACGATTCTGCACATAAAAATTCGAGGAAGAATCCATTTGCATCTATGTAAATAATCATTTTAGTTTATTTTGTAACCATTGTTTTAAAGTAAGATTTGTTTCTTGCATCAGATATACCTATTAAATATTAATATAACCTATAAACAAAGGTAACTTATTTGTGCAAGCTTGTGTGTTTCATTTTGTTATTTTTTGTATAAATAAATTCCGTGCCGAATGATTGTTGTCTTTTTTGCTATTTTCAAAAATCGGGATAGGGGCCCCAAATTCAAAAGTGCTACGGGCCCCGAGATAGCTAAAGACGGTCCTGTTCTTTTTAATTTGCCGCTTCCCCAATATTCCAGCGTTTATATATATATATATATATATATATATATATATATATATATATATATATACATATATACCCAAAGTTTTTCTTGGTTTTAGGTCATTTTTTGTAATATCTAAATACAAAAAGACGGTTTAAATTGGGATTACCATTACTTAGCCATTTTCAAAATATATTTACTTCTAAAATAAAACGATTCAGTACAACAAAAAAACTTTTTTACTTACCCCAAACGTAGAATAACTGAAAATATACATTAAAATGTCAATTCAAGAACTTTGTCAA
This sequence comes from Galeruca laticollis, assembly GCA_963921935.1. Classification (NCBI taxonomy): domain Eukaryota; kingdom Metazoa; phylum Arthropoda; class Insecta; order Coleoptera; family Chrysomelidae; genus Galeruca; species Galeruca laticollis. The sequence goes on from OY998180.1 coordinate 181,358,556, forward strand.
TAATATAAAACACTCTTATCACTCTCACGAAAAACAATATTCACAACAAACAATCTACAACGTTCATACACATTAAAATTATTTTTATAATTCGCGTATAAAACAGACTTCATTATAACATTGTTTACAGTGTCACAATGAAACTCTTTGAACACTGTTATAGTAATTTTTAGTGTACAGTTGGTTATTGTATTTTATATTTTCATTTGACATTTGAGTTTAACCTTGACACAAATTATAAATAAAATGGTCTAGCGTTGTTCTAGCTAGCAAATTATTATACTAAAGGTAAATTAGAATGATTTATATATTAAAAATATTAATGAATAAAGTACGTTAACGTTTATTTATCAATGGTTTGTCAATTGTTTATTTTTATATTGTATAGGATCAATAAATAGGTATATAAAACTTTCGATTTTTGGGATAATTTACCAGATATCTATGTGAAGATGTATTACAGAAATAATTCTGTTCATGATATAATATAAATAGATCGCAAGAGCATATACGAAACAAATAATCATCCTCTTTTTGCATAAATGAAAGTTTGTTTACAATTTACACAATTATTCGGTTATAATATGTCAAAAGTCAGAAGTGCTGAATAAAACCATCTGTCATCTGACCAATTAGGAATCTACAGAATTGCCAACTTTAATTCAAACCACTCCTCCTAGATTAAAAACAGAGATTATATGAAATTCTATTTTATTTAAATAATTAAATAAATGCGAATTATAAAAAATATTGTGTAAAACTTGTGCCACAATGACTTTCTGTAGTACTCGTGATTTGCACAACTCACCGCTTCGCGGTTCGTTGTGCAAACTTCACTTGTACTACAAAACGAGTCATTGTGACACTTGTTTTACAAATAACTATTACAGTACTGATAGATATATTTTACTGAGGTTGTTTAAATCCTTTTTATTGTTTTGGACAATCAATCAATTAGTGCAACGGAAGCTAAGCAATTACAAACCCATAATGCCATACCACCAAGAATTACATAAACCTGACATACCATTACGGCCAATACCTTCTTATGTTCAATCCCCCTTTTACTGTCTAAATATTTGTCAAGCTGTTTCTCACAAATAATCAACAAGAATGAATTCTATATAAAAGATTCGTTTACACTTAAACATTTTTTAGACACTGTTGAAATACCAAACAATTATAGCATTATTTCTCTAGACGTAGTCTCAATGTATACCAACATTCCAAACGAACTAATAACACATATATTAAAACATGAATGGAGATCATTAAAAGAACACACAACTCTCACATATGAAGAATTCATAGAAGGAATAATGCTAATCCAAAACAATAACTTTTTACAATATAAAAATTATTTTTTTAAACAACTCAATGGGTGCACTATGGGTTCACCAATTTCATCCACTCTCGCACAAATCGTAATGGTATACCTTGATGAAAATGTGCTTAATTAAATAAATTTCAATATATTATTTTTTAAAAGATACGTTGATGATTGCTTAGCTGCTGTTCCATCCAATCAAATAAATCATATAGTGACTGCTTACAATAATTTTCATCCAAAGCTTCAATTCACAATAGAAACAGAACAAAACAATACCATAAATTTTCTGGACATGACACTTATTAAAACTAGAGAAAATAAAATTACAACAAAACATTTTATTAAAGAAACATCATCAGGTCGCTACTTGAATTACCACCCCCATCATCCTAATTCCCAAAAAACAGCGTAATCATTGGAATAGTAAATAGAGCCATTACACTTACATCACCTGAATATTTTCCAGAAATTTTATATCAAACAAAAACAATATTTCAAAACAATCACTATCGTTTCAAACATATTGACAGAATTATAAAACAACGCATACATAAATTTTACAATAGTCAAATCCAATCAACACAAACCAGTACACTAGCCCCTCTTACATACATCGCAATGCCATACACAAATCAACTCTCAGAAAAACTAAACTATATATTATCTAAACATAACATAAAAGTTTGTCGTAGGGCACAAAATACTCTATATCACCATTGTTTTCCATGTTAAAAAGTCAAATAAATGCTTCAACAAAATCTAACATCATATATTCTATACCATGTTTAGACTGTCCCAAAAAATATATAGGTATGACAAACCAACATCTTGAAAATAGACTTAATGGCCATAAATATACAAAAAACGCCTCAACTGCGCTTCATAAAGATGAGAAAAATGAAAAACATAAATTTGACTTTAAAAATACTAAAAGAATAAACCAAAATTCTAATTACAAAAAACTAACAGTAAAAGAAATGATACATATAAAAAAAGAGAACAATGCAGTAAACGATAAACAAGATATCAAAAATCTAAGCCAAATATATTATAATTTATTATAATAATAATATCAGCTTCTTGAATGTCCGTTGTATAATGTAAGACGTTGTTTCGATTTTATTATTTGTGAAATTATTTGATCAGTTACCAGTTTTTGTCGTATCTGTGTTTGTATTTAATTTCAATTGTTCAATTTATTGTTTAACAACATATATGTTAAAATTTTTGAAAATGCTCCGAACCAGGGAGCGAATTCAGATTATAACGAAATAGTTCTTTTGAGAACCACATATTGTTTTTAAATTAATTCCTTTCAAGAAATTTTAATAAATTATGTTTTTTTGTTAATACTGATTAAAGTTTCATTTGCGTAATAAATGTAATGACCTGAAACTACTGACACAATATTAATCAAAATAAGTGTGCAGCTTTATGTTTTACTTTAAATATCTCGAAAAATAATAATTTTATCGTTACGAAGGAAGAGTACATTATTTACATAAAGTATCGAAAAATTGTGCTAAAATGACAATTCCGCCACTGGCGTAGAATTTGGGAAGGGTCAACCAGTCATTTGCCCCCGTCGTCCCCTCTGGTCGTAGCCAGAAACTTTTATTTTACATAATTTAGTAGGGTGTACAGTACATACACTTCCTGCCAAGTATAAAACGGATAAGTCAAATATTTTTAAGTGCCTACTAGACACAAATAGTTTGTGAATTTTTAAATAAAACACCCTGTAACTCAATAAGCAGCCACATTTCGAATTATTAATGAAACACCTTGTATATTATATAACAAAAAGGTTTATCAAATCACCACTTTGCTCATTGTCTGAATGAACTTCAGTGAAGGCCGCTTGACATGAAGCAATACAATCTGCAAGTAATTGCATGCAATTTATTGCAAGGTCAAAATATTACAAGTGATGAATCTTGCACGTTGTTTGACATTATGCAAGGCAGATAAAAAACTTCAAGAAAAATGAGATTAATGAAAATAACGAATCAACAAAAAGGTTAGTTCTACAAAAAAATGTGTCACAGTCAATCAAGTGATTTGACTGACATATGGTTGGTTGTTAAACCAAAAGTAACTAGATTTCTCTCTAGAAATGCAACTTGCATGCAATAGAAATGGCACCAAACCGATAAAGTTGCAATTGAGAGATCTATCAGCTGAGCTTCATCTGCGCATGCTTGTGATCAAGAAATATTGTGTCTTGCTTTGCATTGTAGGTAGTATTGCTCCATGTCAAGCGGCCTCTAGGCGCGTAGTACTCCTTTTTCCAGGAAACTGGTAATGTTGTGTAACAGTCGATCATGACGTCGGAGAGAAGACCATTACATGGTTAATTTCACTCAAAATCACCGATCGATAAAATTCATTTTTTGCGAACATAACCAGAGGACATTTTCAAGAAGTACCATCAGTGTGAGGTTAATTCCTCAAATATAAGAAGATTTAGCATTACCAAAATTATTAGCTCCACACAGACAGGGACGATTTCAAAGTGGCAATAGCGGCAATAAATCTGGAAGTGTCCAGACAGGAACGACTCACTTTTTCCAGAGAGGTTCCCTTTTAATTCTCAATGTTACCCCGTTCTTCATTTATTGTCATCCATAGTCAACTTTTACTCAAAGGCTTTGAACTTAATTTCATTTTTCATGGCGATAATGCCACATCAAATGCGAACCTTGCTACAGGAAAGAGAGAAAATGAACTAGTCAATGTATATTATTTAGGCAGAAAGACTTGATTGTAGCTTTTCAAGAATAGTAGGAGAATATCGTTGAATATATTTAATATTGTTAACTTCTTCGATCTCTATAGTGGTTTTCTAAAGGTTTGTGGTGGATTTTCCGTCAAACTTTGCAGTTTTAAGGATTGAAAAACCTGACATCAATTGAAACTGATGTATATATACATTTTATTTTTATCTTGAATTCAGGTAACATTAGTTAGATATGATATTTATAGTACTTTCTGTTTTCACATGAAAGTGCCAAATCTTTCAGACCAGTGTAATTTATATCTAATAATTAAAACAAGGCCTTTTAACCGTATTAATTAGGATAACAAACATTTAGTGAGCTTGTTTGTAATATCTAAAACTATTTTGCATAATTTTCATATTTAATTGAATCATGTTGATCATTTGGTAAGAAATAAATATCAAGTAAGAAATACGTACATTAAAAATTATTTTTTAAAGTTGACGACTTCCATGTTGTTTTTAACTGATAATTAACTAAATTAATAGGCCCGTGATACCAAAAGATTATATTGGTCGGTCAAAATTACAGAATTAAGCTGCTTAAAATCGACGTCAAGGTTATAATAATAAATTAGACAAAAAAATTAAACTTGAATTAAAAATTTTTGGTAAACAACATTGTTTCGTATGATAAATAACTATTAAACATTATTAATAACAACAATATAAATATTTTCTTATGTCTTTTTTTTTCAAAATTCAGTAGTAAAAGAGCTCTATAAATAAATATCTAATTTGATACGTTACTGGGCACTACCTTGGACTTTTTCGTAAATAGCTAGCCTAGTATAAGTATACAAAATATCCGTAAAATGCTGCAAAAAATACAAAATGACAGAAACTAGCAAAGGCGAAGCACGTGAAATCTCGATCCCGATTAAATTCAAAAATAAGTGGTTTAAAAATCTGTGGAAATTTATAAAAGTGGGCAATATCAGACTTAAAGCTGTAGTAGTGACTAAGTAACAAAAACCAGATAGAAATAGGTGAGTTTAAAACATTACTGCATATGAGCATACATATTCAAAGTAGAAACATAAACAAGTTGTCTAACAAAAATAGTTGTGATGCCATACTAATTACTTAATGGGAAGCTAAATACAACAACATCAGTGTGACAATACAGGACCGTAATCTTAGAAATAAACAACAATTGAATTAGGAAACAAAACGAATTGTACGCTCAACGATAGAGTACAGCTAGCACAGGCACCGGGCCGAGATTTGAATTAAGTAGGATCTTGGTAAATAAAAACAAGGTCTGTGACGCGGTACCTGTCAATTCCAAAATGGAAGAAAATTCAGAAATGGGGAAAGCACTGGGAAAACTAGAAGAAATAGAAATCAAAGGATTGAGAAAAAATTAGATAGCATTCAGAGCGAAATGGCGGAAATAAAAAGAGAAAACAACCGCATAAGACTGGAGAACCAAGAATTAAAAGAGGCTTTAGGCAGGCATGAAGAGAAAATAGAAAAATTAGAGCGTGAAGCGAAGAGCAAAACCTTATAATACAGGGAGTAATAGAAACGGGAAACGAAGATAAGCTGCAACTAACGAGTGTCTTACAAAATGTAATGGAGAAGCTGGAGCTGGAACTTAAAATCGATGAAGTTATAGAGGCTAGAAGAATGGGGAAACAAAATCTTAACCCTAGTAAACCAAGACCGATTTTTCTGGGACTGGAGGAATACAATAAGAAAGTAGAAATATTAAAACAAACAAACAAACAAATTAAAAAATACACCAATATACATAAACGAAGACTTTACTAGAGAAGTACTAATACAACGGAAAGAATTCAGATCATACATGAAACAAGAAAGGAATGAAGGACATCAAGCGAATCCAAATTATAACAGACTGTGGATAAACGGAATGGCTTACTCATTAAATGAATTAAAACAAAACATGTAAGGGAAGGATACAGTTAGACCATCAGGTTCCAAACCCAAAGGAAGAACATTCAGCAGTAGATCAATGGCCGTAGAAGAAGAGGATATTGATAAAGAAAGAACTACAAAAATGTTTAAAAATCTTACGGATAAAAAAAAGGAAAAAAATAGTAACAAAAGTAGCTCAAGAGGATCGAAGCATTGTAAAAATGACCACGGCAAATAACAAGGAAAAAAAGTAACTAAAACTATAACAAAAACCAAAGACAACATTAGGAAAATATCAAAGAGGGTGAAGCGGGTGAAACAAAAAGTAAACTCATTGAAATTTGGAACATGGAATATCAAAACTATGCCAAAAGTTGGGAAAATGCAAAACATAGCGCAAGAAATGAAGAATGGCGTTACAAGAAATCACATGGAAAAAATCTGGGAAAATAGAAAATAAAAACTTTACGATGAATTACTAAGGGGAGCAAAAACAAGGAAGGAATGGAACAGCAATAATGGTCAGTAAAAAATACGAAACAAAGTAATTGAGTTTAAGCCAATCGACGGTAGGATTTCATATTTAAAACTTGAGAATAAACAAGCAAATATAAGTATAATTCATGCCTACGCTCAAACGGAGGAAGCAAGCGAAGAAGATTCCTGTGAAGATATCTCTAGAAATGACATTTTGATAATAATAGGAGACTTTAACCCAGATAGGAAAAGAAGAAAATAATCGAGCAATAGCTGGAAAAGAAACAATACACGAGATCACAAACGATAACGGCAAACATTGTGCAACCTAGTTGCGGAGACAAATACGTTCATAATTAGTACAAAATTTAAGCATAAAAAGAAGCACAAGACAACGGGGTTATTACCAGGAATGAGAAGCGGCAACCAAATCGATCATGTTTTGATATCAAAGAAATGGATGAAAATGGTTAAACACAAGGTCATACCGAGGAGCAAATGCAGATACAGACCACATTTTACTAATAGCGAAGATGAACATAAAAATATCAAGATATAAACCTTTCAAACACAACAAAAGAAAGTGGAACTTAATAAAGCTGGAAAGAGAGAAGGGTGAAAATAATTATGCGGAAACCTTAAGAAACAAACTGAGAATTCATAATAGAAAAAAGAGATATAGACAGTGAATGGAAGATCATCAAAAATAGCATTATAGACTCTGCAGAGAAAGAAATTGGATTACAACAAATCAAAGCATACAAAGAATGGTTCGAAGAAGAATGTAAGCTGGCAAGCGTAGAGAAAAAACAAGCTAGAAATAAATGGTTGGAAACAGGAAAATGTGAAGAGCTGGACGAATACAGAAAGATAAGACAAAAAGCAAAAGAAATCTACAAAAGAAAAAATCAAATTGGGTTGCAGAACAAATTGAAAAAATAGAAAAGAACAATAGGGATAATAGAAAACTCTTCGAATATGTGAGAAAGCAATACAGTAGCAGAAACGCAATTGGGACAGTAAAAAAAATTAAAAAAAATGGGAAACATACTTTCAAAATCTATACAAAAGCAATCATATTATGGACGAAAATTATAAGGAAGCAGTAACAGAGGACTGCCAACTGTCCTTCCATCTCTTAGGTGGTCTACCGGGTGCTCTTTTCCCTGTTGGTTTCCCTTCAAGTGCGATGCGTGGCAGTCTGCTCTCCTCCATTCTTCTCACATGAGCGTACCAATGTCTTCTTCTTTGTCTCCCCCATCTTACGATGTCTTGTACTCCACATTGTTCCCTGATGTCATTGTTTCTAACTCGGTCCCTTCTTGTTTTTCCCACTATAGTCCTGAGCGTTTTCATTTCGGCTACTCTAAGCATGCTTTTCGTTTTGTTGGTTTCTTCTCTGGTTTCTATTCCGTATGTCATGATTGGCCTGATACAAGTCTTATAGATCCTAACCTTGCTATCCTTTCGCATGTATTCGGTTGGCAGTCCACCTCCCAGGAAACGATAAAGAGGAACCTTCAAAACTAACAGATCGCAAGATCTTAAATACGAATAAGAAGAAGAAGTAACAGAGGAAGAAATCGGTGAACAGAAGTACAGACCCTCTTTCGAGGAATTTATAGATGTTGTGAAACAACTCAAACCAAACAAGGCGGCAGATCTAGATGATATAAATAACGAACTAATCCAACATGGAGGAGAAGCCTTACTTCAACAAATATATGACCTGATAATGAATATATGGGCAGAAGAACGCATGCCAAACGAGTGGAGTATTGGACATATAGTTCCAATCTTCAAAAAAGGAGACCCAACCAAATGCAAAAATTACAGGAGTATAATGCTGTTTAACACTACATACAAGATATTAACCAATCTAATAAAAATAGAACTAAATAAACAGGCCGAACCCATATTAGGTCAATATCAACAGGGATTTAGAAGCGGAAGATCTACGGTAGACGCCATACACCTACTAATGTAGTAGTACTTATGAGTTTGACATAGATATACATGTACTATTTATTGACTTTCAGCAAGCGTTTGACTCTGTCAACAGAGAGTGGCTAATATCTGATATGAGGAACATAAGAATTTTTGAAAAACTAATAAGACTAATGAAAATGACAATGTAGGATTCTACTGCAAAGGTGATAACCAGAGACGGGAATACAGGAGACATAAACATTGAAGTAGGTGTAAGGCAAGAAGATAGTTTGTCTACAACTCTTTTTAACATAACCCTAGATGGAGTGATTAAAGCAATAGACATGATTACAGGTCTAAACAAATAATAGGATATGCCGATGATTTAGCTTTAATTACTAGAGACAAAGAAACACTAGAAAATACATTCAAGAACTTAATAAAAGAGGCAGCAAAGAGAGGGCTGGTAGTTAACCAAGAGAAGACAAAATATATGCAAATTTATTTTATTATAGGTTTCTTATATGATTGGTACTTAAATTTTTGAATGTTGTTTTTTTTAAGTACCAATCATATAAGAAACCTATAATAAAATTAATTTTAGCATCAAAGTAATACAAATTAACAAAATTCGTATTGACTTGGCAACATTATTTAATGTCTATATTGTTTTTTGAAGTTTTATAATAATTTTTGGATAATATTTGAAATGATTTATTATATACTCATTTTTTACAACTTTACCTCCAACCTCGCTAAATAATGTAATTATTTTTTATATATCCTTTATTTTAATTTTGACCATATTTTATAATTGTAGTCCTTGAAAATGAATACAATTTGTATTCGAAAGCTCGGAAAGAAAATAAAATATTTGAAAGAGTACACTTTGGTATTATTGCCATGTACCCAATAAAAATAATCCTGATTATTAAGTTGGCAAATAATCTAAAATTATATATATATATATATATATATATATATATATATATAAATTATTTTAATTTAAAAGATTAATATTTATAGATAAACTATATAGAAATTCCGAAAGAATATGATTTAAAATACTTATGAATAATGTTTAATTTAAATACATATACTTCCAAAAAAGATATAATTAGATAAAATCTTAAAAATACACTGAAAATTGAACACGTGAAACAACGATAATTTTAATTTCAATTTGTTTTTTTTCCGTAATTTTATCCCGTCTTGTAATAATAAGATTAGATAAATATTTAAACCAGTTTGCAATTATTAAACAAGTATAAATTAAAATTGTTGATTGTCTTTTTAATACACATTTTTTAATAAATGGATAGATTTTAAAGTTGGATAATGTAATTCTTTCAACTTGAAATTATAGTAATTTGAAAGTTGAGTTAATTTTCTACATTTTACGTTACTTGCTTTATTTTTCCCGAGCAGTTTGAGCCCCAAATTAATAATCTATTAATCGAACTATAAAAAAATTCGATTCACTGGCCTTCTACGCGTACTGATGAATCTACGATATAATCAAACAAAACTCTTATAATTTCTAGACAACTTCTATACAGAAATGTGTTAGCTACAAATTTTAATTTTTCCTAATTTTTTATTTTTTGGGACGCTACATGTCTACATTTACTAGGTTAAAAGGTTTAGATGAAGCTTTAATCACTTCTCATTTAATAATAAGTTTGTTTGTTTTTCGTGAAATTAATTGCAGTTCTAAAATGAAAGCATTATATAAAAATGCATGTATGTTGTCGATCTTAAAATTAACTTTCTTTAATTCCGTGCAAAAAATAGACACGACTTGTACTGTTATTAAAACCAGACAACACCAAATTAACTGCTTGTTAGGTTTTTCGACAGGCACAAGTAGCACAGATAGTGTTGCAAACATTTATACACCAAAAATAATTAAATATTGTGTTTGTTAGAATTATTAAAGGATCTCAATCAAGTATTCGCCTTGATTATTAACGTTTCATTGTTATTCTTCACCGAGACAACGCATATGAAGGCTAGCAGAATATACACCTAATCACTAAAGTTGGTGAAATTCCTGTAATAAAGAATAGAAAAATTTACTTTTCGATTTTATTAAAGTAACATCCACAATTTCGCTACTTTAAAATAAATTATAATTTAAAAAAATTAAAAAACATGCTTTAATAGCAAATCGAACTAAAAAGTAGGAAATAATTTTTGACTATAGGAGAGTTTGTGTTACTGCAATGGAAAATCCAACAATCTGTTATGACTAATTAATTTGGAATAAGATCAATATAAAAATTAAGATATTAACAAAAAATTCAAATATAGCAAAAAAGCGATAGGTGTAATTAACTATATTTTCATAATAACGCACCCCACGCTTTTTACTATATTTAAATTTTTTGTTAATATGTTAATTTTTATATTCCTCTTATTCCAAATTAAGTAGTCATAATTGATTGTTCGATTTTCTATTGCAATAAAACTCTCAGATACTTAAAAATTATTTTCTACTTAGAAAATCCTCCAAAGTGAACGTAAAATGACTAATATGGTCGTTGAGTATTAATTGTTAGAGCCAGAAGTGTATTTTGCGGCACTTCTTAAGAAGAAAAAAGAAAATACAATTTACCAACAATTGTCAACTGTCAAAAGTGTCAATAGTAAAAGTTGTTTAATTACCTATTTTTTTAAATTGATTAATAATTCATTAAAAGTAAGTAAATTTATATAATTTTATTTGAATCATAGCTATTACATGGCTTCATTCCTTTTTAATGTTCAATACAGACAGTAGTGATAATTCCACCACAACTACTCCAAAAATTAAGGAGTTAGCAATTCAATATAATGTTTTTATTATTTATTCAAACAGTAAACGGGTGGGATAAATTTTAAACACACGGTATGGTTACTTACTAATTTATTTAAACACTAAACTAATCACTAACACTAATTATACACAGTATATTCACTTTAAACTAATTTATATAAACAGTTCACTAATTTATATTCCCTTATTTACTTGTTTATCTCACGATGTCAAATTATCAACTAAACTAACTCTTCCTGCTCAGTCCCTTATATATTAAAGCCGTTTTTACTAGTAAATTCTGGGCTGCGGCTTACACAGTCACAAATAATTTTTCTGGCCTTTTCTAGATAACTCTGGTCACAATAACAATGTTTACATAAGATAGTCGTAAACTCGTAAACAGTTTTTTATAACTACGTATCCGCCATAATTTTAACTTTTATACCTGGCTTAGGCAGAGTCGGATTTAGGGTCTATACCAGTGTGCTGTTTCGTAACAATAATGTTGTATTGTTTTTTATATTTGATAGTCGTAGAAAAAGTATAGTCTAAAACACGGGTGGAATTCAAAATTCTACACTCGTTGAATCGTTTTCCTCGCCTAAGAATCTTTCTATTCGTGTAAAATTTTGTTTATTCCACCCTTGATATAGAATATACTATTCTACATTTTAATTCGATTTGCTATTAAAGCGTTTCCTTAAACTATCATTTATTTCCTCAAAATCTCAAATTATTTTATACGTTATTTAAAAACTGTCTAAAGTAATACATTTTGTTATAGTTAATACTTCAAGTAATTTTCGAATTGTACGTACTATAAAATGCTGTAGTGATTTTAATCTTTAATATTCAATCACCGTACATAAACGAGGTTAATTTTAAGTGATTCTAAGTACACCGGCTTAAAAGGTGGTGCTTATCGAGTTAACACCACATGTACACCTAATTTGCACTTAGAACAAACCGAACGCTATAAATTTGTACACTCTACTTACTCCGAACGATGAAATCGAAAAAGTACACTCTGAGCGAACACCAAACACTATTCCGAACTCAGCTCATGTCGGTACAAGGGACTATCCAGGGGGCAGTTTCTCGTTTCCCAGTGCATTAATAGTGCTTACCTGTGTAAAAATTTTGTATGTGGAAGCCCAAGTTTTATCTGCCGTTATCTCCATTGATTAATACAAGAATTTAGTTTTCTAAGTTCTAGTTTTATTTTGTTTTAGATAATTGATCATCAAATAATAATACTTTAAATTGAGAAACGGAGACCCAACCTACTGCAGCAGTTGAATGTTATGCATCTGCAGAAATAGCTGAAGCAATATGTAATGTGGAAACATATATATATATTATTATCTGAAGCTGTGATAACAATTGAACGTGATACAAATGTGCAATTGAATGAAATACCTTCACTAACTGTACTGAACGAAAATAATAACGAATTAATGCTGTGCAGTGCGGTTACAAAAGATTCCATATTTGAAGACGACAATATCATTTTTTCAAACAGCGAATCCCGACTTTGTAACTGCAAATTCCGATGAAGGTAATATTAACGAGGAACCTTCAGATTCTTCGGATGAAGAATGTGTATCTAATGTAAAGCAGAAGTCTAAAAGAAAAGAAAGCATAAACAAGAACTTAAACGTCAAAACAATTTTGACCCAAAAACAAGAGGCAAAGAGTAGGGTAAAGTGAGGAGAGATGGAACACGTTTTACAAAATATTTAATATTTTTTATATTTAAAGAAATAAAAAACTTAAAAAAATACAGTAAACTAAGAACAACTTTGAAATTTTCTTGGTAGAATTAAAAAAAACAAACCATTTATCCTAATGGCATAAAAAATAAAAAACTGAAATGCTAAATTGGTCCGACTGTCCTACGTAGGGTAGGAGAGATGGCTCATTAGGGGTAGGATAGACGGACCTTCAACTTTTAACGTTTCTTTTTTGTTGCGGAAACTCCGCATGTTTGACAAATATTGTTATAAGATGTGCAGCCCTCGTGTAGCCATCTTGAACAAAATATGCACTTAATCCAATCATCCTTTTTCTTTGTTTTTCGGTAATCTTCGTTACACCCAACGCATCCATTTTCTAAATCGCTAAGATGTTCCTCATCACTCGACGAATCATTCAAAATCACGTCTTCGGACTCTGAAGAAGAAGAGTCGTTTTTGATTTTTTTTACTTGATTTCCGCTGTATAATGGTTTTTCATTCTTCCTTTTCTTTGGATTTGTAATTGACTCAACCCTTCTTTTTTTTTTTCGTTTCAATATCTTTTCTTTTTTGGATATACGTGGACGAAGATAGAACTCCTCCTAGATTGGCTCGAACTTTTCTCATACCTGGAGTAACATTAGGGACTGGCGAAATCTGGTCAAGGGTTTTTTCCGGTGTAATATCCGGCTCGTCTTTATGAAGTCTTAACCACCATCGCTAATGACATTTCTGAAAAACCTGTCACTCGTACTGAGGCTGAAGGTATTATTCGTCATCTAGACCGATTTGAAACCACGTTTTTGACAACTATGCGGGCAACATTGATGGAAAGATTTTATGCAGTGCAGATCAGACTGCAGTCTACAGATATCTGTTTAAATGAAGTTATCGATCTCTATGACTCGCTTTCTAAATTTGTATCCTCATTAAGAGATATGTTTGATTATTACGAGAGTGAAGCCGCCAAAATACCATTGACATCCGACATAGAATATGACACAAGCTCTAAACGAAAACGTTTTAGAAAATTACAGCCTGACGAAACTAGAGAAGGGGAAGTTTTGTTGCAAGGAAGGGATAAGTTTCGAGTAGAAACATATTTAACGATTCTCGATAAGATTGACGTTGAATTCACAAAGATATGCACAGGATATAAGGAAACATTTGAGAGATTTAAAATATTAGAGTGCCTTTATCAAAAAAATATATCTCAAATAGAATTTGATAAGTATGCGAAAAACCTTATAACTTCTTATCCCGAAGATTTAGAAGACTCGTTTATTTCTGAGTGTATGCATTTTAATCGATATATACAAGAAAAATTACATTCACTTACTTTAGAAAATAAAAGTGGTAGAAGCCAATTTTGGTATTTATGTGAACAGAAGAATACAACAAACATTGTTCACAGTAAAGATGGTATTATTATACAAATGTCAAATTTAATAAGGACAAAGAATCTGCAGAATAGTTTCCCCAATTTGGACATTGCGTTTAGGATGTACCTCTGTTTGTTTGTGACGAATTGTTCGGCCGAAAGGTCTTTTTCGGTGATGAAACGAATTAAAAGCTTTCTGAGGTCAACAATGTCAAATGAAAAACTGAATCATTTAGCAATTCTACACATTGAAGCACAACTATATAGTGAATACTATAGATTTCAACGACATAGTTTCTGATTTTGCTTGCGCCAAAGCTCGCAAAAAACTTTTTAATTAAAGAAAAATAATGTGGTCACTTACCTAATTATTGTTTCTATAAATCATTATCTACGTTTGTTTATTAATAGATGTATTTCATTTAGTTGTTTTTTTTTCCTGTACAAATTGCCCTATTACCAGTATGTATTGCAAAAATAAGATCCATCTAGTTCTATTCATTTATACTTTTAACACAATTTCGAGTTTCGGTAAAGCTTCATTCTTTTGTTGCAATTGCAAAAAATAGAAAGTAAGGCTAACAGTTGTTAAGCCTTACTTAATATTAAAACTACGTTGCCCTAAAAGGCCCTCAATGTTTTTCTGCTTTTTAGCACCATTAATTTATTTATAACATGTGTGTAGTGTAACATTGTAGTGCAATGACATGGGATAGGGGCGGCAAAAATTTGGGGCCCACAGCGGCATTGCACTTTAATCCGGCCCTGCTTCTACAAGTTTACTTACCCCACCTAAAGCTAGCTTGTTTCATACTTCAGCATCGGCAGCTTCTTATACAGTTTAAAATGAATTTTGACTATCCTTTTCAGCTTGCTTTTAGACTAATAAATTCCCGGTACTTCCTCCACTGTCTTATAGCTGCATAAAACACTCCACATCGTTATCGATGTAGTGATACTTTACTTGTAGCTGCCGAATGTTTCACAAAGAAAGCTCATAATAAATTAATTACGAAGAAACTTTGAAAGTAGAAAACTTCATCTCATATGGTTGGTACTTCATCTTTCTAGGTTTTTAGTTCAGCAAGGAAATCGAGTCTAATATTTTATAACATATGTGGATAATCCATATATTTGAGTGTGTCCAATTAGATTAGACTATACATATATGTTGTTGTTTGTTCTTTGTTCTTTGTTTATATATATATATATATATATATATATATATATATATATATAATATTAGAAGATATCCTCTATGACACCTCGAGAACCAAATCAAATTTCTCTACTTTCAATTGACTGTATGAATCGACAATATCGAAAAAGCTAAGATTAGCATGTGCAATATTTCTATATCACATCATCATAAATTTTTACAAAAAAGGTAAAGCTGTATTCTTCCTTTGAGAAGTTTAAAGCTCCCATGTATGTTCATATAAATAATTTTGTTATGATACAGATCAATCACTGTATGAGTATAAAAATTACTTTCGAAATACAATTTTTTATTTAGTCCGTATCTAAATATAATGACTCCCTTAGTTAGTCTGAAAGAAACAAAATGGTTCACCCTATATTATTAACTGGCGGCCATTTTTTTATCGAAACCGTAATGGATAGGAATTACCGCACAAACTCTAACATTTAATTCAGGCCAATGGGATGGGAGTTAATAACCAGAGAGGTAATAAGGCGTGGGGATTGGCATCTGTGCTTTGAGCAAAGGCCTCAGGTAGAAAATATTCTTCGATTTATTATTCTCATCAGGCAACACTGTTTTAAGACCTCGATGTTATGACGTTTTGATGTAATTTTCGTTAGTTGTTTTGTGTTAATCGGTATCGGAGTTTTTGAGTGTTTTTGTTTGTGAGTGATGTTAAGTGTTTAATTTTAGTGACTGGATAAAAACCTGTAAATTAGTATAATAAGGTATAAGTTTTTTTTATAAATGTGAAAATATTGTAAAAACGTGCGAATATGACATGCTGTTTACACGTAAACAACACAAATTTTAAATTATTTTATATAATTTTCAAAATACCAGGTTGTAGATTTAATCGCGATTTGAAATAATTTCATTAACAGTTTTGAGACGAATCAAAATTGGGTAATTTTGTACCGAATATATTTTTTAAATTTTGTTGCTTTTGGTTCCATTCTGGAAAAATAACAAGTAACGTTTCACACATTACATTATTAAACATATTTATTATTAATCAGACGTAGTAATGCTCAGTGTGTTGATATTTTAACTAAAGTATAAACGATGCAATAATGTAAATTCAATTAAACGTGCTCGAAAATTCAATGGGTATTTCTTCTCAATGTTTACAATATTTATAACGATATGTTGTGATGAGCGATCCTGTTTAATTTGATTAATTGATACCAGATATTAGGAAGAACCGTGACGCTTAACAAAAAAGTATTAACCACATGAATTTAAATATATCCTTGCTAAAACCATACCTACGAATTCACTATTGGATAACACCAAATTGCTAAAATTCGGGAAACCATTTTGGGGAGTTGCAGAAGCATCAAGGTCTGGGACTTGGAAAGGAACAATGGGATTAAAGAGACTAGAAATGCATGAAGAGAAAACCCAATATATACACATAAGTTAAATGACTGAATTATTTGGCATATTTTTTTATGTTTTCTAGTTTAGATGGATTAAGATATTTTTATTATTAAGTGGACATTAATACAAATTATTTTAGTAATTTTGACTCAAACCATTGCTGTGTTGTTGGTTTTGCGTGTTCTGGATCCATTTTTAAAAAGTTTCTCAGTCTTAGGCTTTGTATGTCAGTTCTTGTAATATACTGTGATTTTCCTTGGCCTTTGTTATTACATTCCCGCCAACCCTATCTACGATGCGAGAAAAGTATTAGTTTATTCTAAAAAAAGTTGGGCTTTTTGATTTCTTTTTAGTTAATTTTACGTTTTTCGGTTAGAAAATCACGAAAAACGGGTTTTTGAAAAAAATCCGTTGTGTATGTCGTCGTCATCGTTGGTCACTTTTTTTACCTTTTCTTGTTGTCATGTTACAGCCTCCGGACTGCATAAAGTCACCAATGTTATGATTTGGTATTGTTCAGGGCATCTCACATATGAACCCTATTGATTTTCAGTATACCAGAGCCAGTACAACGGGTGCTATGGTACCTGATGTACCACATTTTTGGTAATTTTTGGAGAAACTTCTGTTTGTTAGCACGATACAGTATCCGGAGTGTATACAAGTGACCAATTTTATTATTGGATATTGTTCAGTGCGTCTCACAAATGAACTCTATTGATTTTTAACTCACCATAGCCAGGACACCGTGTCCTATAAATCCATTTTTGGTTATTTTTGGAGATATTTTGCTTTGTTAGCGCGATACAGCATTCAGAGTGTAAACAAATGATTAATTTTATGATTGGATATTGTTCAGAGCGTCTCACAAATGAACCCTATTGATTTTCAGCTCACCAGAGTCAGTACAACACTTTCTATAAATCCAGATATACCACATTTTTGGAGAAATTTCGATTTGTTAGCACGATACAGCCTTCAGAGTGTAAAGAAATGACTAATTTTATGATTGGATATTGTTCAGAGCGTCTCACAGATGAACCCTATTGATTTTCAGCTCACCAGAGCCAGTACAACAGTTTCTATAAATCCAGATATACTACATTTTTGGTCATATTTGGAGAAATTTCAGTTTGTTAGCACGTTTCAGCCTCCGTAGTGTAAACAAGTGACATATTTTATGATTGGGTATTGTTCAGGGCAGGACGTCTTACAGATAAACACTATTGATTTTCAGCTCACCAGAGCCAGTACAACGGGTCCTATAAATCCAGATATACCACATTTTTGGAGAAATTTCTGTATGTTAGCACGATACAGCCTCCGGAGTGTGGAAAAGTTAATTTTAATCTTTAAAACCGTTTATTTTTTTTATCTTCCTTGCCTATACTTTATTCGTTCAGGTTATTTTTATTATTTTTTCTTCTTAGTTCATTAGGCTACAAATGTTAGGTGGATACTATATTCACTGAATTTTCTAAAGCGTTCGATAGAGTGGGTTATAATTTCCTATTACAAAAATTGACGCTTATGGTTCTAATTACGAATTTTCTCAATTGTTTATCTGATCATAAACAGCAGGTGAGAACAGGTAGCTTCAAATCAAATATAATGCAAAACTGTTTAACATATTTGTCAACGATGCTCTCGAGTATTTCCTAAAATGAGAATTTCTATTATTTTCTCTTGATCAAACGATTTCTTATTTCATTTTGTTACCAGTAAATGACATGGTACAAGTTTACTTTTCCCGAAGAAGCAGTTGATGAAATGAATTGAAATAACTTATAAATAAAAATGAGATGATTGTGGAGGGATGAATTTTTAAAATTAATAAAAAAATGTTTTATTTTTATCACAGTCGTTATTTGATTTATATGGGATACGTTTCTAGTTCATGTATTGTCTTATGTTCTCACCGCACCAGTTCTGATTTTCAGCCCATTTTTTTCACTTTTTCCTGTTTCTGGCCCTTTTTTACAGTTTACAGTTTTCTCTCCTTTTTTGCAAGTTTTTTTCTGCTTTCCATCGTTTTACTAGGCTTACCTGCTTTTCTTTTCTCGTGTTTCGTGGATCCTAATTGTTCTTAGACTCTCTTGAGGCATATATACTTTGTAATTGTTCATATCAGTTAAGTTTATTATTTAACTTTTCCTACAAATTTCCGTATATTTTCATTGCTGCGCTAATTATTATTATTTGTCTATTGTCAGGGGCATCTGTATGGTGAAGCTTGAAGCAACTATCAAATTGCACATTTTCGTTTTTGTTTGTTAATGAAAGTCAGTATCGTGTAGACGTACCATGAATATCAAGTGTCTCTCTTTCTGTTTATTTGCTCTTTCTACTATCTATGTTGGGTGCTAAATTATAGCTGTCGATGCAGCCCACTCTAAAATTTCTCTCACAGTCGCGTGTTTGTCGTCCTTATCTTAAAGCTGCTCATTCTTGGTCAAATCTGTTTCTCTTCTTAGTTTCTTTCTATTATCCACTGGAATGCTTTACGCACTACTAATGTCAGAAAACTACCCTAGTTCTTTATATTTCAGACACTTTGTCTCACGATTCCTTCCCATTTTAATATTTCTGATCATCTTCAGTCACTTCCTTCTCCTGTCTTTATTTTAGCTGTATGTGATCGTCAATTATTTCTGCTTCAGTTTCTTCTTCGTCCATTGGTATTTCATATATTTTGAACTTATCTTCATAGTAGTATTTCCATACCTACTGTTTTTTTATTTGTTTTAAAATTATGTTGCCAGTGGCAACTAGTAAATTTCCGTTGACAAAAGTATTTAAAGTTCTCTAATCTTTTTTGGCGTTCAGTAATATAAAAAGTAAGTTCAGAATAAACTCCTTTTACCTTCACCGATCTTTTCAACAAGTCATGCCAAGTTAGCGTTATTTCAATTCAAAGTAACTAAAAGAATAGTTTTTTTTTTCACTTTCTACCAGACTAAATCAGCACTCAATTTACAAAAATGATATCAATAAAAATAAACACTTTATCTTTGTTTATGTTATGTTATGTTATGAAGAACGGTGATACTTTTAATGAAATAAAACTAAAACTGTTACGTTATATTAACATATGAAATTGCAAGAGCAGGATGACTAGTACTTACCGAATGACTGGTAAATCTACTTTTAGAATAGTAATGATTAATCTAAATGTTGATTTAACAGATGTTGATGTTGATTCTCTTCGTAGTGAAATTAAACCACCAATAACAATGAAAACACAGAAAGCTGGTGCTATTTTAGAATTATTGTTATTAAAAATTATATATCAAGTACTAAATTCAAATTTTTATTTATTAGAGAAGCATAATATACATTTTTGATACATGTTCACTGCAGTATTAACGGGATCTATGGAAACACGTTAAAGCATTGAAATTACATTTATGTCTACGCATTATTTTCGATTCACGTAAGCGACGGAAAACTTCACACACATTAATTGAAATTGGCTGAACAGTGAAGTTAGAAAGAAACTGTCATGAAGTACTAATACATACAATAATATATAAATATAAGAAACATTCATTCTAGTAGATACTACATATTATTCTGAAATTTACACGAACGACGACAGGATAATACGTTTATTGAAAAGTACCGTTTACAGATAAATTTTGTTCTGTGTGGGCAGGAATAGTGTACTTATTTGAATATTAGTTGAATAGAATTAATTGGAATTGTAACAAAATTATATCCCACCGCTTTTGGGAAATATACAGTGTGGTCTAAAAATAACGGAAGTTTTAACCTTTTATATCGTAAATACGTGCGCGGTGTATTCTATACACCACTTACAAATAGCTGCAGCAAACAGGATTTTTTAAATAATTATAACTATATCACAATGCACACATTATATTTTTAAAACATTGGTCATGATATAATAAATAATAAAATATGAAAAAAAATATTCTAAAACGATACACAAGGGCCAAAACAAAGGAAACAGTAATTCATTACATTATATAACTGCGAAGAAGAATACAAATATAGTCTTATTCACTTTCGTCTTCTTCCTTCATTATTTTTGTCAATATACTCGGGATAGATATTAGTGGAAAGTTTTTTGCATATCCTTCTTCTGTATGGGTGACCAGGAAATCGTTGTTGCGTCTTCCACAGCAATAGCACCTTCCTCTTTGTTTTGCTGGTGGTTTTTCTTCTTCATCTTCTTCGACAACAGGTTTATATTTCTTCAGGAACATTTTTATATCCAAAGGTAAACTCTGTATTTCAGCTCTTTCTGAGAGGTATGGTTTCATCAAAGAAAGAGATAATTCCTTTAGAAAAGTCCTTCTACATTTTTGAGGATTGTTGATGTTTGCAGCATAGTACAGGATTTGGCTGTTAATTCCTGCGATGTTTAGGAGCTGAAAAAAAAATAACCATCGGCCACCTTTGCGTTTTCTGTGACACCGCGTATGTGACAATTATAATCCAAAATTATTTGTGGTTTTGTTTGTTTCAGGGTCTATAACAGAGTTACAGAGTTGTTATGCATGGTTGATATCAAAGCCACTGCTTTATTTTTTCAATGAGAATATGATACGATTTATGAAATCCGAAAAGAGATGATCCAAATTATCTTCCTTTATGTGGTAGGAACTCCAACGGCAACTTCCGTTTATTTTTCTTTAGTGTGCCAACCATGGTTACTTTGCGTTTTAAAAGATCATTGGCCAATGAGTATCTTGTATACCAATTATCACATATCAAATTTCGGTTTTTGCCTTTCCAACCTTGAAGTAAACGACGCACAATGTTAGCTGGTTTATTTGATTTATTGTACGGTCCTTCTGGCTGAATGCCACAATATACCTACCTCTAAATTTGTTACATAAAATGCCTGCCCATCGCAGAGTACAAAAACTTTCAGTCCATTTTTTGCAGGGCTGGGGATGTATTGTAGAAAGCTGCATCTACCTCTGAAAAATATTAACATTTCGTCAATGGTGATTTGTTCTCCCAAACAGTGGTTGTTGTTGCAGTTGTCCACAAAACGATCCATTGCAACCCGAATAGCATCAAGTTTAATCAGCTTGTTTGCGATTCGCTCTACTATTTTTATCGTCAAATCTTAGAGCAGTAAGTAAAAATAGAAATCGATTGATCAGCACTCATGTACGTTCCAAATATTTCTGAGGTGGTATCATCTTTGCTCCACAATTCAAGAAAGTGTGTATGATTTTGCTTTTTAGTTCCTGCAAGAAGTAGTAGTTCAATTAAGGCTAAAAGTTCTGTTTTTGTTGTGTCTAGCCTTTCTCGGTCGGTTATACTTGATTCGAATCTTTGCAATTTGTAAATTTGTACATGCAACTATATTTTCAATAATTTCGTCACTAAAAATGTTTTTGAAAGCACTTGTCTCATTGGTAACATCTCTTGCACACTTTCTTGGTCCGGGAAGTATTTTTACATTTTTTTTGCTAGAAGTTTTACTAAATTTGCTCACCACTGGATTTTTATACCGCTTTGTTTTTTTATCGTTCATTATTAAGTACTCGTCTTCATTGGTTTGTGAAATGTTACTACTATCGCCATTGTTCTCGTTGTCCAAATCGGAAGACGCGTTGTCAATCATCAGTTCCATTTCTGAATCGGTGTCATGATCACGTTTTTCTATAATTTCTTCTTCTGTTGAACTATCCAACTCTCCCCCAATTTCTTCCTCAGATTCCTCTTCGAATAATGCTTTAGCCATAGCTTCAAGCTCATTTTGTATTTCATATTTTTACGTTAAAAATAAAACAACAGCTTATTTTTTTATACAGTAGAAAAATATAACATTTACTACACGCAAAATAACTAGGTATTTTGTAGCAATTTTAAAAGTTTATTCGTCAAATATACTTACATAACTATGTGCGTGGTGTACTGAAGGCACCGTTCGGGAACCCAATTCGATATTTTATTATAGAACTTCTATTCGAATAAAAATGACGTAGCGACTGTAACAGATGGTAGTTGACACTATACTGATAGGTAACATTAAACGGCATAATCCAGAAACACTGGTGGTGTACTGTGTACACCGTAGCCCGTAGTTAAAGGTTTTAAGTGAACATAGACAACGTAACGCAATTTATTAAACGTAGGCAGCCTTAGAAAGGTACATTTTTATTATTTCGAACTCATGTTCAATGACAAGTTTTGTAGTTGCCTTAAAAACATACTTGAACAAAGAGAAAATATTAAATTTTGCTTTAAACTCTGTTAACAATTGCTGAGACTTACATACACAAGTTTATAGTAATAATTGTATGTGTCGTACTCAAGTTTTCACGAGGTTCGCTCGATTTAAAAATGGTCTTGATAGTTTAAATGATCATCCGAGACCTCGCCGACCAGAAACATTAAATTGTGTTGAGTTGATGGAAAAAGTACGGTAAATAAATTTCACAGCGAGAATGCTGGCAGAAGAATCAAATTAATCTTACTAGCATACACAAAATTAACTGAAGATTTGGGTCAGAGAAAAATCTGTTTTCATTGCATGATAATTCACCCCACAAGACTAAAAAATATGTTTGTGTCATCGACCAACCTCCGTATTTGCCTGATCATACACCATGTAATTATGTATTATTCCTAAAATTGAAAACTGCAGTCCAAGGATCTTTTTTATGTAGAATGTTTGTAGAGAATATGCGGAAGGCGTTCTCTGCACACACCCCTATCGAAAAATCCAAACTCCTCCCAAACTGTTAATTTTGTCGACTTTTACGTTTTTATCAGTGAATGCATCGGAAAATTTATTTTTAAAATATACAGATTTTTTATTGTCATATTTGTCACAATATAACGTGATATTGATTTTATTTCGAAACATGCCTACAACTCGTTTGACAAACATTACTAACATAGTTTTGATTCCAATCACTCATTAACGAATATTTTTTAGATTAATTTCTTGGGCGTTGTCTATAGTTTAGTTACAATATAAGGGTACTAAATAATGGCACCATCATTATTACTCCTGCATATGTATATTAAATATTTATGGTAATCCAGCATTGGCTTCAATCCTCGAGCTAACCAATTGGATATTCTGTTCTATTTCACTATTACAGCTCCATCGTGCTAATAATTTTAATTAAATGTTAAGATGGCCGTCTGAAAAGTCGTATTAAACGGATGTTTGGAATATAATCCTTTAAATAAACTTGATTATTTTTTCGTGTAATTTTCAACCAATCCAAACGTTCAGTTTAGTTAACTTACCCTGTATAATTTCGATAATACCTGATTATACATAGTGTGGCTCCACCAGTAGAAAATTTTACAATAATTTCATTTCCGTTGTAACTACATCGACATCAATTTACAACAATACACAAACTAACAGGACCCTCAAATTTTAATGTTCATAAATAATTATTGTTCAAAAATGAGTGGATTCGGATACTAAACGCAATAGACGAAAGTATACAAAATACAGCGAAAACAAAGAAGTGCGCATTGAAACAATTTCTTTCGTTTTGTAGTGAAAGAAACTATGTACTAAATTAATCAATTTCCACTGAAATGATAGCATCCATTTTAAAAGATTGGGCTTTAAATATGCGAAAAAGTAATGGAGAAAATTATAACGATAATGTGTTTAAAACGATGTGGAACGTTACGGCAAAACAAGTACAAGAAAATTTAATGAAGGAGTTTAATAGAGTAATTGATTATAGTCTATTTCTTAATGTCTGACAGCACAGTAGCCTCATTAAATATTCAAATAGAAAATTATCTCTTACAGAGTGATCCTAAGAATTTTAGAAGTAAATACTAAAATTCTAATGCAAAACAAGTAGGTGTCTGTATTGGTTATCTGTACATCCCTGTTTCAGCTCAAAATACAATATGGTAATAAAACTGAACAACGCCAGCAAAAGGATAAACAGTGCGGCAGTGGCGGAGATTACGATATTAGTTCATTTTGCTTATTTAATTAGATTCGGTCAACATTACAGTTGAAATAAAATTCATTCGTTTAGGCCTATTCACAAATTACATTTTCTTTTTTATTAAATTAAATTAATTAAAGAAAATATAGTTTAATTCTAATAATTCAAATTTATTGACAATGAATTAATGTATATTAGGTAAAGTAAACATACCATTTATAGGAAATATAAAATTCAATCTATAGTATCATCCTCTTCGCTGGCCATACTCGTCGAGAGAGATCACTATCGGTTCTATACAAACGAAGCACTGTTATCCCACGATTCTTGGCTATTTCATCAATAACAAACTTTTTAAATTGTAGCTTGCGATCTGAAGCAACCTTTAAAAGTTCTTTTCTCAACATATCATCTTCAAATGGTATATCTTTTACGATTAACCAGTTTCTAATATAGCTTTTCTCCAAGAGGTAGATGGAAGATTTTCTGTTAATCGCGAATGATAAGTGGCATTGTCCATAACGATTACAGCATTATTTGGAATTAATTCGACCATTTGTGTAAAATACATCTGCAGTCATTTCTTCATGATAGTCTTTGGTTGATGTTGACTGAAACTCCAGTAAACCACCTTCAACGAACCCTTGATTGCATCCAATATGCGTTATTATTAGTCGGCGACCTTTACCGATAGGAGTTTTCAGTCCAGTAGATAAACCTTCTGTGAAAGCTTGACGACTGGTTTGAATACTTTTGTCCTGCCATATTTTTTTCACTGAATGTCCTTCATTGAGCCATGTCTCATCTAGATAATAGATTTGTCTTCCCACCTGTCTGTATTTTCGGATATCTCGTAAATACTGGCGTCTCCAACATATTATTTCTTCGTTGTCGATCAGCACTGATTTGCGACTTTGCTTCTCCCAAGTAAAATTTAATGTGTGTAATATTTTCCACAAAGTTTTTCGCCCTTTGTCAGGCAAATTCTCGTCCTCCTTCACCATTCTTAGAATTCTGTCAAGGGTTGGGATCTCTTTTTTAAAATATAATTCATGTAGTTTTCGTCTTATTGTATTTTGCATATGTTCATCAAGGTCAAATGGTTTTCTTCCAGTTGCCTTTTTAGGTGGAGATATATTTCCATTTTTCCTCTCTCTTAGAAGCCTGTCAATAGTAGATTCACTAACTCCTGTCATATTGGAACATGTCGAAACTATATTTCTAACAGTAGCAGCCGGCATTTGATGTACAACAGCATCATACACATTTAACACTACAGTCTTTGGTTGTAAGCTAATCACGCTCTTACACTTTACTGGGGTAACACTTGAAGACATTTTTCACAACACAGTTAGCACTTATGGAACATAAGCGACTCTAAGCAAAACAAATTACACAAATTTGGGCGAGACCAAGTTTCACCGTAAATACCTGCAAAATTTCTAAGTAGTCATTGGGACAATCCCTAGTAGGACCCTATTGTAATGTTTCTTGGAAATGTTATCAACATTTCGAAAATCAGAGAGTAATTATCTGGAGAATGAATTGATAAATGGTCTGTTAATATGTCTCCCAAGAATTGACCTGCTTCAAATTCTCAAGATAATTAATGAAATATTCAGTCAGAATAGTTGCGTTACAAGATTATTTCAAAAATAATGTATTGTTTTAACTGTATGTGCTCTACAAATGTATGAAGGTCAGTTAGTTGTTTTAACTAACCGAATTTACATTTATATTACCTTTATATATCAGATCGGGTATAAAATTAAATAGTAAATAAATTCCTTAGATGAACTGTGACGCTTATGCTTTACTACCTGACTAGCATCTGTGACCTTTTCGCGTGCTGTCAGTCAATAAGAAACAGACTATAATTCTCTAGTCCCATATTTTTAGCAGCACGAAACGCCAATTCAAAAAGAAGGAAACTTCAAATGGACAAAAAATTACTCATCAGCATTTAAAGATACTGAGCGTGGGATGAAAATACACCTGAATGATTACAAATAAATTTCTTCTTAATTGCTTCTGTAGAACTTGCGTGAATGAAATGTAGGAGCGTCATGCTTGACTCATTGTTTTCAAAAGGAAACTGGAAATAATAATGCTCCAATTGGTAGAATACCATATAATCCTATTTTTACCAAAACCACACAGGGTGCTAATAATAAATTGCTTGTACCCAACCATAATGAAGTATTATGAGTCGGTGTCCAATGAGACTTCTAGATCAACTAATTATAAAACGAAGCGAAAACATCAACATTAAAATGGATATGTTATTTCTGACAGTAAATCCTAACTGGAGAAAACAAAAATCGCTTGGCTGGTACAAAAATATGCCAATTGGAGTGCATGAAATTAGTAAATTGGCCAAAAAGTCTGCACAATTAGCAAATTTAAATATGACAAACAAAACATTTTTAAATCATTCTCAACGAGCCACTGCTGTTTCACAATTGGCAAAAGCAGCTGTATTGGAACAAGAACTTATTAAAATAACAGGTAAAATAACATGGTAATCGCAATTCTATCACTGACAACGGTAGTTGCCGAGTGACACAAGTACATCCCCACAAAAACCACCACACCGAAAAAGTCCAATACAAACTGTTGACGGCATGTAAATCAAGCCGTGAAAAGTCAATCTATATATACAGTAAATTATTTTACATACAAAATGTCAATTTTCAAATGAAAAAAAATAGGAACGCGTTCACCGATCACGATGGAATTGGGGCGCTGAGGTGATGCTGCAGTCTCCTAGCTATACTCAAATCTGTCGGTATATACATTTGTGGCAACTTTGTAACGGCTCTAACGATTTCGATGAAACTTTGCAGGATAATAGAGTTCGAAAAGTTATTGCGATCGCATCATACCATAATCCTTTAGGGGTGCTAATGGCCATCTAAAATTTCGACCTTTCCAGTGGTATATAATAATTGAGTTTACCCTTGTGGAGTTATAGCCAAAATAAGTGGTCCAAAAACATTTTACTTAAATACTGCATACTTCTAACAAATTGAAAAAATCTGTACATAAAGTACTATCCTCTTGACGAGGTGAAAATAGGTGACGCAAGTAGACCTCTTATAAAAGATGTGATATCAAATTATAAGATGTATAGGGTGACACAAGTACTATATCTATCTTTTTAAAATAAAGGTAAGTTATGGCTACATATTCACACTTTATTCCTTATTAATTTGAAAGTTTCAAATAATTGATGTACTTGCGTTAAGCTCTGTTTAAATGTTGTTAGTGTTTGAAGTTGCTCTTTTTCTTTCTTCAAGTTTTACCAAAAATCATTAAAATTTCTGTATATATTTTAGACGGACGTGCAAATTTGGATCCATTAAGTTTATACAACCAAAAATATATATGATTAAAATGTATAGAAAATGCTTCATTCAATCAATATTTCCAAAACACAACACAAATAAGGCTCCATCTGATATATAGGTACTAACGAAACACATAATAAAGAAAGGACCCATCCAAATTACACTATCAAAATATATAACCACGAAAGGGCCCCATCCGATTTATACTATAAAAACACATTAGAAAGAAAGGGCCCCATCCAAATTATACTATCGAAACGGATTACAAAGCAAAGGCCATATCCGTTTCGATTGAGTGGTCAGAACTACAAAACAAATAAAAATCTTTTTTATCTTTACTACAATAAGACCGGTTGAAAACCAAAATGCAATAAAATGAAACTGGGAAGAACACTAACATTATTTAAACAGGACTGAACGCAAGTACATCAATTATTTGAAACTTTCAATTTAATAAGGAATAAAGTTTGAATATGTAGCCATAGCTCACCTTTATTTTAAAAAGATTATAAGTAGATATAGTACTTGTGTCACCCTATACATCGTATGATTTGATATCACTTCTTTTATTAAGGGGTGTACTTGCGTCACCTATTTTTACCTCGTTGAGAGGTTTTGGGAATTATCAAACCTACAGTTAGATGAAGAACATCACCAAAACATAATAAGGAAGATGAGATACAATTTTAAAAACGCTACAGGTTTAGATAAAATAGCACCTTCGGTATTTTTCACACTTCGATGTTTCCAGCGCAGAAAATAACTCAGTTAAAAAAAACATAGTATATAATTGTAATTTTCATTGTACCAATTTGAATTTAAATTAATAAATTGTTTATATTTACTTAATTTACTCAAAAAATAATCATATCAAATACAATACGTACTTCAAAATAAATACGGTTACACATCTCATACTTCCTGCATAATTATAAACCGTGTCAGTTTGACAGAATATTTAAACTGTTAAACTGACGCTCTTTGTAATTATGCAACAAGTTATCGATGATTATTTTGAAGTACTTATAATATTATTTCTACTGATTATATTTCAATGTATGTATCATGTTCCTGAATAAACTATACAGTTTGGGACAGTAACTTTTAAAAATGGCCTAATTGTGTCCGAATCACTTTTTCATACAATAAACAAATGTTAACATATTCATTATAAATTTATTGTGCGATATCAGGTGAAGTGTTGAGTTTTAATAAAAAATTAACATATACCAGTGTGTTTTTAAGTATTGACTTATTTCAGACCACCCTGTATATACATTCTACAAAATTCTTTTGCTGTCACGTAAAAAGATTTATTGGTACGTGGACATTGAGATGAATATCTTGAATAGCATTTAAACACAGATAACTCGATAAGAGTCCAACTCGATAGTTAAATAAATATTTGAACGATTAACATCATTTCCAAAGTTAAACTGTGAAATAATTTCCATTTTTTATACAGATTGTCCCATTTAACAAGTGATGCAATTATTTTAACTGGCAATATGTGATTTTTATCTCTAAAATTAATTGTAAAAAATTATTTCATGACTTACAAAGACTTCATGACTTACAATTTTCTCGTTATTTGTATTGTGAATCACTTTATTACACATATATTTTATGTAGACGAACTTTAAAATAAATTAGTTTTTTTTTTAATTATTGGAATTTTTGATTTTTTTTTCGTTATTTACAGGAGAATATGTGATAAAAGGAGAAGCGGAACCAGAGCTCGAAAAATCGGAAGCAACTGATACTAGCGTTGATCTTACCCTTGAAGATCTTACACTTCCTCTGCCTGAATTTTTCCTGGATGAAGCATTACGTCTAATAGATTTGGAAGATGAAACGTCACAGGTAAGATGTTGGCAAATTATGCATACAGAAAAATGTAATTTTGTTCAAAAATATTATAACTATATAAATTAAATTACTCTGTATTTTCATAGAAAAAATTGTTTCAGGAAAATACAGTAAACCTCAAGGAGTTGGAAAACCTCCCCGACGATACTGACAGCACGTCAGTACCAGCTGTTTCTCAAATAGCCGCAGCTGAAACAAAAGCTGCAGATAAAACTGATGACCTCGCATCTTCTTCTGAGGAAATCCTCCCTAAAGATCCGGAAGACGAGTTCGGTTTTCTTGCAGACATGATCCAAACTCCACAGTTTCACCATCCCCACCATAGGGCTCCATTCCAGGTAAGATTCGAACGATATTAAGATAATTAAGATTATTGAGTTTAAAAATATGTGAAAATTCCAGCACAATTTTAGAGAAAATATGAGAAAAAATTAATTTTGTAATTTGAGTAAGAATTTGTAAAATTATTATTGAATTTGTAGCATAAAAAAAATGAGAAACTTCCGATTCAATTCAAATCCATTTTGCTAAATAGTAAAATGTCTTTTTGCCTGAATTGAATCAATTATTTCATCGAATCTGCTAAAACCTATTTTGAATTATTTTTATAATTTATGAATTATGACGTTAAATAAAAAGCTGAGCCAGTTAATTAGAACAAAGCGATTGTGATTTACTTTATATTGCTTTTTAGAAACCACTAAACTAAAAGTTAACAATTTATAAATAAGGGCGGGCGTAATTTCGACACCAAAAACCTTTCTTTACCTGTTTAATCGAAAGGGTCTGATAATCAGATAATCCACTATGAATTTTCGACACTAAAAGTATTCCTACCTGAATATACATTCTGAAGAAAATTATTATTAATTGTAATTATTTATTGAAAATACTTACACGAGTTATTAAAACACAATCAAACATTTGCAATTGAACTGCATACTGTCGAACAACGTGTTACTTACGTAAGGAAAACATTGAAATGTAGAAAAATTTAGTTGGTTAGCCTACAACGTATCAAATAAAAACAAAAAAAAACTATAATAAATGTTCGAAGTGGGCACCTTGCACTTCTACACACTTCCGGAGTCTACGGATGATATTTCTTTGAAATTGGAAGATTCTGCCTTATAGCGTCACAATGGAAGTTTATTCTATCGATCATTTCGTTCCGTGTGTTTACCGGTTGCATATATCAATCTTTTAAGATAACCTCAAAAAAAATGAATCCATTGTATTTAATTCAGGGGAACGTGGTGGCCATGCAATAGGACCTCCCTGACCAATCCACCTATTAGGAAAAATGTTACTAAGATGATTTCTTACATCATTTAGGAAGTGGTGAGGGACTCATTGAATAATTTTCCTACAACTTTTTTTGCCTTAGAAAAGTATAGGTGTACTATATTTAAATTGAGTCTACTTCTTTTGTGAAAGCGCTTTATTTATCCATCACCTATTATTTTTATTTAAAATTATTTAACGAATTAAAAAACGATCTTGTGAGATATTTGATACATTTCAATGCCCGAAGCACAGTGAAGTGTTAAAGCTATACTACACTATTTGAAAACAATTTTTTTTTATTTCATAATTGGCTTTGTCGAAAGATTAGTTACAAAATATCCGGGCTTAAGTATCTAATGCTATATGTATATATACATTAAAGAATATTAGGATTAATAAATTAAGATCCTTATTCTTTGTAGTCTTTAATTAACAAAACATGATGTGTCACCGATTACCATACAATAAGAATACTAAAAAACTCTGTGTATCTCCTTACAAGAGATACCAGGTAGATCAAAACATTTCAATGGAAATTTCACGTTTAACTATTTTTGTATAAGGATTTACAATACTTGATGAAAAACTCATACAAGAAAGTTTTTAAAACACAGAAGATCAATACGAGTATCTTAAAAGATGCTTGAAAAAACGCCGCACTGGAAGCCCAGGGAGAATACGCAAAGCCCAATCGAAGAACACCATAATCGCGGGATGAAGAAATAGAAGAAATTATAAAAATAAAGAGAGACAAATACAACGGATTTCTCAACACAAAGTCGGATCAAGATAAAGAAGAATACAAAACAGCCCAAAGGAAGGTACGCACAGCTATAACAAAAAAGTAGAACGAAAGCTGGGAAAGAAACTGCACAAGACTCAATACATACCTGGGAGGTAGTAGAAGTACCGATAGCTGGAAAATGTTAAGATCTCTTCGTCAAGAAAAGATATTATCTCACCAATAACGTTAGAAGAATGGGATACATACTTCGCGAAACTGCTGACTGAGCAAAGGACACAATGCCACAATCCGACACTCAAATACGAACCACAGCATCCCCACTTAGAATCAACACCAAAGAATTAAAACTGATTTGTCAAGCACTGAAAAACAGAAAATCTCCTGGCCCCGGTAATATCCCCCCGGAGTTACTTAAACACGGTACAGAAAAGCTATATCGACAATTAGCCTGCCTGTTCCAGAAATGCATTAATGGAGAAAATTTGCCAGAAGAATGGAAAACGTCGTACATAACAACGGTACATAAGAAGGGAAGCAGAGACGTGTGTGATAATTATAGAGATATCGCTGTGCTTGGTACTATTTCGAGAATCTATGGCAAGGTAGTGAAAAAGAGAATTGAGGATGAATATTGTGATAGTAAGGCCGAAGAACAAGCTGGATTTAGAGCTGGTAGATCCACTGTGGATCACTTATTCACAATAACACAGATAATTGAGAACAAGACGGCACGGAATCAAGAAATACACCTCCTTTACGTAGATCTCAAGAAATCGTACGATAGTGTACCCCAGCTAAAACTCTGGAAGGCTCTCGAGAAAACCAACATCAGCATAACATTGATAAAAGTTGTTCGAGAACTCTATAAAGAGAACACAAGCCAAATAAAGAAAGGGCAGACATTATCAAAGGGGTTCAACATCAACAAGTGTCTTAAGCAGGGTTGTTGCTTGTCACCAACTTTGTTTAAAATCTATTTAGAACAAGCTCTGAAAACATGGAAAAGAAAGTGCGAACAGATGGGAATACCACTGAACGATCACATACTATATACTCTCTGCTTCGCTGATGATCAAATAGTCCTAGCACAAGACTACGACGACTTAGGATACATGACTCGTAAATTAATTGAAGAATACGATAAGTGGGGGCTGGAGGTAAATCTTCAGAAAACGGAATATATATGCATTGTAAAAAATACAAATATCTTGGAATACACATCACTAATGACGGTAGTTTGGATGAAGAAATCAAACACAGAAACAACCAAGGAAGACAAGCAATCAGACAACTTAACAGTATTTTGTGGGATAAGGCAGTATCAAAACAAAATAAGCATAGAATTTACAACAGCATAGTGAAAAGTGTCATCAGCAATGGTAGTGAAGTGTGGCCTCTAAAGGAACAAACTCGTAAGTCTCTTGAAGCCACCGAGATGGATTATTGGAGACGCGCTGCCGGAAAATCAAAACGGGAAAGAGTGAGAAACGAGAGAATTCGAGAAATGACGGAAGACATACAAATTAACCAATTTAGATGATATGGACACGTTCAAAGAATGGCGGATGACAGAATCCCAAAGAAAATACTAAATTGGACACCACAGGGAAGAAGAAAGAGAGGAAGACCCAGACTGAGTTGGAGAGAAGGAATAGATAGAGACATCAGAGAAAGAGGAGTAGATGAGAATCTCTGGACCGATCGAGAACAATGGAGACTGGAAATATATGTATATATGTATATATATATATATATATATATATATGATAAAAATTTCGATTTTCTACTACACCTGTTTTAGTCGAAATTTCAATAATTTCGACTTATTGGCCTGACCGTTCTTCGAAGGGCAAAACAACTACATTCCTGGCTAATACCACGCAGAATATTGAATTACATCCCCTTTGAAAACCGTGACGTCGATCGGCCATTTTGCCGATACGGACATCTGTGGTGATTCGCAACTGATAGCGGAAGAGCATAGTAACACTTACGCGTTTCGACCTTCTTGGGTCTCTTCAAGAGTGCCGTAATGCCTTCCAGTTCAGAATCTCTAATCTGAACTGAAGATTACACCCTCCGACAACCTCTCTTGGTTCGTGTAGTTACACAAGCGAGAAGTAGTCAGTTGGCGCCATCTTCACTTTCAGTTGCGAACCAACACCTCAGATAAATGCGACCGTATTAGTCGTATTAAATAAAAATGAATATAATTTCATAAAATACGAGGTGCTATATGAGATAAAAATTTCGATTTTCTACTACACCTGTTTTAGTCGAAATTTCAATAATTTCGACTTATTGGCCTGACCGTTCTTCGAAGGGCAAAACAACTACATTCCTGGCTAATACCACGCAGAATATTGAATTACATCCCCTTTGAAAACCGTGACGTCGATCGGCCATTTTGCCGATACGGACATCTGTGGTGATTCGCAACTGATAGCGGAAGAGCATAGTACACTTACGCGTTTCGACCTTCTTGGGTCTCTTCAAGAGTGCCGTAATGCCTTCCAGTTCAGAATCTCTAATCTGAACTGAAGATTACACCCTCCGACAACCTCTCTTGGTTCGTGTAGTTACACAAGCGAGAAGTAGTCAGTTGGCGCCATCTTCACTTTCAGTTGCGAACCAACACCTCAGATAAATGCGACCGTATTAGTCGTATTAAATAAAAATGAATATAATTTCATAAAATACGAGGTGCTATATGAGATAAAAATTTCGATTTTCTACTACACCTGTTTTAGTCGAAATTTCAATAATTTCGACTTATTGGCCTGACCGTTCTTCGAAGGGCAAAACAACTACATTCCTGGCTAATACCACGCAGAATATTGAATTACATCCCCTTTGAAAACCGTGACGTCGATCGGCCATTTTGCCGATACGGACATATATATATTTACAATACTGCCCATAATTCTAATTATAAATAGTTATCCTCTCAAATGGAACCTTGCTCACATATATTACTAAAAACCACCCACTGAAGTAACTTTATATCAAGTCTACTTTCAAAACTGTCCAAAATATATGAAGGCCTCACAATAAACAGACCTTGAACCGAAATTTATAGTTTATGGCATAAAGGCATTGTACCTAGAACAAAGAGAATTTCAAATAAAGAGAATTTTTAATTTACCAGCCAATCATTTTAGGTGTAGGGGAGATCGGGATTGGAAGTCACATTTTTTTTCTTTTGTGTTTATTGCCCCCGCTTTCCTAGTTTAGCAATTGAATTTATATATCAATATATAGTGCATTCGTTCTGGTTTCTAAGGACTTCAAGATTTTTTATTTAACATTACCCACTAAGGAAATATTACAATTTTTATGGAAAAGAAAAGTGAGACTTATAACTCCGTGTCAGGGATAGTTGTCGCATCGTGTGGAGTAGCTAGTCACATGATAAATTAAAGGGGAAATAAATATATTCATTGAAATCGAACCAACTTTTATTGAGGAAAGATGGTTGTAGGTACTTAATTACCTATTGTGCCCAAGAAAATAACGAAAAATGTTTTATACATAATAAAAAACAAAACTTCCCTAAAAAAATAGGTTAACGATAATAAAAACTATACTCATATAACAAAAAAACAAACTAAGCTTTCGCTATCAAACAAACTGGAGACCTAAGAATACGATAACGAAAACAAAAAAATATATCTAGTCAGTCTAAAGAATCAGTCTGAACACTCTGAATCACAGTTCTGGCAAATGTAATATGGCAGCCCAGGTGTGCAAGCTTCGTGAGCCCATAACTTGCATTCTTGGCACTGAATCCAGATTTCTTTGGGCTTGCTAGCAGAGTATGGGGATACGCATATCAGGCAAAACACTTCATCCCCTCCCTCGTCTTCGTCGTAAACTGATTTCTTTTTCATTCTTCTTTCCATTACCGTTTTTTACTTCCTTATCCTCACTCAAAACACGTTTCGTTACTTTTCTTTTTCTTGCTTCTTGTTCTAGTTTTTTCTCTTCTAAATAGGTCTTCTCCGGTGTGTCTGTTAGATTGCTGATTTACATTTCCTTCTATCTGCTCTCTACGACTTGCGCGGAGAAGCTTTTGCTAGCGGCGATCCTATCAGAGAACTCCCTGCATTACTTGGACCAGGATCAGTGATCAAGATAGGTTTCTTGGTAGCATGATGCTGCAACGATTGCTCTGACTTTGAGCAGCCAGGGAAATTTTGTGACTTCATAGAATGAGCATTAGAGCCAGGGCTCTCATTTTCGGCCGATACAGTATCTTCAAGGTCGGGCGTCTTACATGGAATCGTTGCAGGTTCTTTAGTGACAGTGTTACCTTCGAGGTCAGTGTTTTGATTATGTGCTTGTGTACGGTCTCGCCATGAGGATTCGTGATTAGGCCTATCTGTGATAAACGATGTCAAGAAATCGTGATCTTGAAATATGTCCCGATTAAATGGGGAGATCGCACAAGTTTTAAGAATATTGGATGAAATACCTAACTGCCATTGGAAAAGCATGTGCAATTGTACCTGGTATTTCGTATATCGTCATTTGTTGGCCTGTATGAGTAACCATCCATTTGTCCATTGCGTTGTTAACGTATTTTTTAAAAGGTCCATACACCGATCTGTCCAAAGGTTGGAGGCGATGAGTGCAGTGTGGCGGGAACGATAACATTATTATGCCATTATCTTCTGCAAAATTTAGTCCTTCAATTGATAGATGGGAGCTGTGATTATCCAACAGCAAGAGACATGGTTTTTCCTTTGTTGTTTGCACATGGTTATGAAAATGTTTCAGGAAAGCAACAGATAGATCTTCTGTCATCCAGCCCGAAGGATTACTTCCTCCTTTGCAGCCAATTGGCCCATCTCTGATGAAGTGGTCTTTGAAATGCATTACTGCTGGTGTAACAAGCCATCTGGCAGTTTTTCTTTTATGTTGCTGTGGCATATTATTATAGCTAGCCCTGGAACAAACAAACTTAAAAAGACAACAAAAAGAAGCTCTATACATGCATGGGGCTGGTTGTCACACGTGACAACCGGCCTCCGGCAACGTGAGACAACCGGCCCCAAACCACGTTTCACAAAATATTCTCCCAAAATAAGTTCAAATCAATATCTATTTACAAAATTATATAGCCATATGATAAAGCACACACTAAACATCAGACATACACAAAAAATTGCACTAATATCCAAAATTTAGGTATACTTACGGTACTTAATAAAGATGCACAAAAATTACTTTTACAATGGGAAAAAACAAATGCACGTGCTTCCGTCACGAAAGCTCAGATCAGACTGAGGTGAAGTCTAAAGAGAGGTATTGTTACCGCGAGCCTCCGACGCCGGTTACTAAGTTTTCAGTTATGACCGCTGTGACAACCAACCCGTGAGACAACCAAACCCGGTCTCCCCTACTTCAGTGCAGTGTACTGGTTTCACTTCTATGTGTACTACCTATTCATAATTAATGTCTCAACAGCCTCCTTAAATAAGTTTGCACCATGAGCTGCAAACCAACTCCAAAAATTAAAGAAATATGAGATTTCATCATTTTGAAGTATGTGATTGGAAGGTAGTTATTAATTTTATGTAATGAGCCTGTACTAAATCCTGTCGAATGCTTGGCTAACGTTTAAAAATACAGATGTGCAATATTTTTTGCCTTCTAATACTCGGTTTAACGGAAGGGTATCCATTCCTCAGTATTTAGGTTTATTATTTGTACTAGTGATCTTTCTAGGACAGGATTTTCAGTAAGTATATCAGTCTATATGAATAGAAAATCTTTGGAATTTTGCCTTGTTTGAGGTTCATTATTATTTCTGCAGTTTTAAACAATTAATTTCCTGTTAGTAATTTGGGACGTTTGGACGAATTTTGGAGGGGAGTTAATTATGAATCACAGCACATATTGCATAAAAAGTAATAAATAACATAATTTAACATATAAATTAACCATATCAAAGTATTTTATTAAAATATATTGGTTATTTTTTAAAAGTCAACAGTTCCGTTAAAATTATCTTTATTAGTGTATTAATCGGGACTACATTGAAATGGATCAAAAGATTCGTATATTCTTCATACTCGGTAAATATATGTTAAAACGATAATACATGATCACAAAATTTTCATTGAAAAGGTGTTTCGATGGTGAATAAATATGAATGGGTAGTATTATAAGTTTTGTATGTCCTATTAGAAACCAAATTGACTATATCCTAGTACCAAAAAGATACAGCAATGGCATCCGCAACTTACCCTGGTGCAGATGTGGAGTCAGATCACAATCCCGTAGTAGCTCAAATGCAAATTCGATTGAAAAAACTTGAAAAGAAAGTCATAAGAAAACCCAACATGGCAGCCCTAAAAGACGAGACAAAGAAGCAAATCATCTGTGATAAACTCAACAAACAACTGAGCAAAGCCCAAAAAACATAGAACCTGAATATACAATTGAGGAAAAAATAGAGCACACCTGGAGTCAGCTTAAGAATGCCATTTTAGACATGCAAAAATATATAACAACTGAACACGGCATAAAGAATGGATGACTCAAGAGATATTAGATTTAATGGACCAACGGCGGAAACTCAAAAACACGCAAAAAGGAAAATATAAAGAAACTCAAGCACTTGTCAGGACTAAAATTAGAAATGCCAAAAGCATGATCTACTTAACATCTACAAAAGAGTTAAGGAAATTACAGGGAATCGTAAATCCCCAGCATATACAAAAATAGTAAATCAAGACAACAAGACAGTCTTAGACACACAAGAACTGCAAGAAGTGTGGACAAATTATATTTTTGATTTTTTCGACGACAAACCAACGTCAAACAGAAATGGGACCAAATATAATGACTGCAGAAATAGAAAAGGCTTTGAAGGAAATAAAAAATGGTAAAGCATCTGTACCAGGCAACATTTGTCCAGAACTCCTGAAACATATAAATGAAGAAAACTTAAAAATCCTCACCAAACGATTCAATACCATTTATAACGATGGATACATTCCTCAAGACTGGCTAAAATCTACATTTGCCCCTATTCCTAAAAAACCAGGTTGCACTTTATTGCTAGCGGCCAGTGAACTTGAAGGTCACTGACAAGGTGTAGTAAGGTTAGTAGCATATTAAGGAATCACGACTGTTTTATAAATAAATAATGTGTTAAAAGGTCGGTGGAAAGATCGTTGACTGTGTTGGTATAACAATATCTATATAGAAGTTCCTATTTCATTTCTTTCTCTTTTAAGATTATTATTAATAGTACAAATGTTTATAGTGTATGTTATACTTGGTCAGTAAATTGTATACGTAGTTTTAAATATATCGTCCCAGTGAGTTTTGATAAACGATGGTATTTATTTAACCCTAATGAATAAATGGTAAGTGTATAAATGGTAAGTGTTACCCGAAGATGAATGGTTCGTTGGTTTAAGAAGTAGATACGAGGGACACTCGCTAAATAACCACCACAAGGTGCAAAAAGATGCGATGAGCTTAATGAGTCAAATATTAAAGTTGATTCTAAATGTTCTACATAATAGAATACATAGGAAATGCGAGCAGGATCTGAGTGAACTACAGATGGGCTTCAGAGAGGGATTGGGACCTAGAGCGGCTTTGTTTGGGATATCGGTCCTGCTAAAAAAGTGTCGAGATCAGCGAAAAGCAGTATATCTATGTTTCATGGACTATGCTAAAGCATTAGATTGTGTCAAACATGGCACGCTGCTGAACATACTAGAAAGTAAAGGTTTAGATTCCCAAAATCTAAAAATCATTCAGTACCTCTATGAACACCAGGTAGCGACAGTGCAGTTTGAGAACACCCGAACAAAAACTGTACCAATTAAACGAGGAGTCAGACAGGGGTGTGTGCTGAGCCCTATGCTTTTTAACATGTACTCCTAAATTGTATTTCAAAACGCACTTGAAGGCGCAGAGGATGGCATAAAAGTGAACGGGATCCTTATAAATAATCTAAGATATGCCGACGACACAGTTATAATTGCGAACAGTCCTGAGGGCTTGCAGCGGCTACTTAACAAAATATCATCCGAAGGAGATCTATTAGGCTTAAAAATCAACACCGTAAAAACAAAGATATTGG
The DNA here is from genome assembly GCA_963921935.1 of Galeruca laticollis. Classification (NCBI taxonomy): domain Eukaryota; kingdom Metazoa; phylum Arthropoda; class Insecta; order Coleoptera; family Chrysomelidae; genus Galeruca; species Galeruca laticollis. The sequence continues at coordinate 181,398,736 of OY998180.1, forward strand.
CGGTAAACCGGAATCAAAATCAACCAGTACATGTAAACGTATACGGGACACAGATAACCGGGGTCTCTAAATTTAAATACCTGGGCAGCTGGATCGGTGAAGATCTGAATCCTGATTTGGAAATTAGAGCTCGGATTGAAATGGCTAGGGCAAACTTCTTAAAAATGCGAAGCCTGTTAAGCGATAGGTCACTTGATATAAAAATTAGATACAATTTTGTGAAGTGCTTCATATATTCCACACTTCTGTATGGGGTTGAAGCGTGGACGCTAAAAGTTAGCGGCCTAAACAGGCTCGAGGCATTCGAAATGTGGGTGTATCGGCGAATGTTACGAATACCTTGGACTGCTAACACCACCAATTTGGAAGTTTTGAATCGAATAGGCAGAGAACGTGGGCTCATCGAAATCATAAAAAAGCGGAAAACTGTATATCTCGGTCATGTAATAAGACACAATAGATATGAATTTCTACAGCTCATGATAGAGGGTAAGATCGAAGGTAGACGTGAACCAGGACGAAGGCAATGCTCCTGGCTTAACAACATACGAGATTGGACAGGCCTGGGTTCAAACACTTTGCTAAAAAGGGCCCAAAACAGAGAATAATTCGCCAAAATTGTTGCCGATCTTCGATAGGAGAAGGCACTCGAAGAAGAGAAGATTAGAAGGTGACATATTATTGTCTGTTTTCTTCTATGTAGACTAAGGCACTGAAAGTATTACTACCCAGTTTATCATTACCCTCTAATAGATTATTAAGCAAATTCTTAATTATTCGAAGTAGGTCTTTAGAATGCAAAGTGACATATGATATGGCTAGGTATTTCACATTTTTTATATTGGATAATGAATTCTGTCTACAGTTGAATGATCATCGTTTTGACTAGAGTGATCAAAGAGTCGTAATCTAAAAACCATTTTGCATTCGAAGAATATGAAAAAAAGCAATCGCCTTGTCTATGGCTAATAGTTTTGTAGATAGGATACTGGATCATAAGCTCAATTTAAAGTATACATGAGTATAGAAAGCAACTTCAACAGAATATGCAGATCTGATGTATTTATTTCAAAGCATTTCAAAGCAGTCTATTATAAAATATTCTTATGACTAAATGCATAAGTAAGAGCTGATATTACGCCTGGAAAGAAAAGTGGATTCGAAAGAAATGCTATACAATATTCCCTCAGCAATTTTGAAGTAAAATGTTAGATAGGCTTTGCATTGAAGAATGATTATAATAAAATGCTATAGTAGAAGAACATTTCATCCAGTTTATCTCTTCTAATTCCGAAAAAAGTGATAAATATTACATCATAACCAATACATTTGTCCAAAAACTAATGAAACTTGGTAAAGTCCTTCCAGATTGTATTTAAAAATATATAAACGTCGTCTCATCAAACACCCATAAAATATTTAAAAGAAACTGACAAGTGATTTACGACCTATTGTGAACACGCGGAAACACGGAATAGTCGACCGATGATTTGATGAATGCGTATTAGCGACGTTGATATTTAAAAATAAGCTCTGCTACCCGTAGCTTATAAAAAGGTGCGACCGATATAAATAATTTTTTTTAAACTGAGTTTGGAACGAGTATACTCTTTTTCCAGTTTTACATGTTGTATCAAATAATTCATAATCACACACCCAAAATATAATTATGATTTGTCTACAAACAATAACAGTTTATAAGAAATGCCTTGCATTCCCTTATTGAAAAAAAATTCAAAAACGTTTTAGAATTCCTAGGGGTTCTTTTTTCAAAAAAAATTTCTTATGGTTTACGGTAATTATAATCCTTTCGGATTTATGCTGTTAGTTTAAAAAGTGATTGTCCGGCAACCGAAATTTGGTAAATTTCACAAACAGAGAGACAGGTACAAAATGTATTTCTACAAAAGATTAATGTTCCTGATGATGGCATCTTAAATCTTACATGATGATAATTTGACAAGAGGAGCCCACAAGACACAAAGAAACGACTACCTAAGCCACCGCAACTCATTTGTCATAATAAAAATTTTACTTTAAATTTGAATGGACTTAGTTCAAAGACCTAATCCCATTAGGACCCTTTGGATTTTACCGTTTTTACTGGGTGTCTCAAATTACTTGATAAAATTGACTTCTTATTACATGCATTGAAGGATGCGATACATAATTCTTATTCTTATCAGATAAAAAATAAAATATATCCACATCTTGAATTAGAATGAAGTAAGAAGTAGAAAAAGCTTAATAAAAATTATATGTTATAACTTCATTTTAAGAAAGTATAAAACATGCAGATAGTTCCAATTAAAATAATCTCTATTGTTTTATGATTGTCTAGATTTTTGCTCCTACTCAAATTGTAAAAACTTCATTTCACACAAACAACTTTGGGAGTTATAAAAGTATATGTTACTCACGACTTTTGGATTCGTATTTTAAGATGTTTTTAATTTTCTTACTTTGTTTTTAAAGATCTATTTTCTTGTTAAACTTTCATTGCAGCACTACAAAAATTTTATTCTCCACATTATGACCTTCATATTTTATTTATTCATTTCAAACAAGTTTCCTCATAAATTCTCCTATCGAACAAATTTCCGGTGTATGATATATTCTTATTTTCACAGATATTCTTGGCTATCATCTTGCTGTTTTGGCTATTATTTTGTCTATTGCGTTCCCGTTATTATTTTAAATATTAAGTTGATATTTAAAACATCTCGGAATAAGCTTCCTGCATTAGGATGTAAAATTTGTGTCTGTTACTGACATCTTTCAATAGTTGTTTTTACCTCATAAATAATACTTTTTATGCCCTTGATTGTTATTTTTTATATTATTGGCTAATTCTGCAAAGTGCACAAGTCTGGAAAAGGGCGCCCTAGCTGCTCTTGAAAATATGGAGGTTGTTTTTGAAGTAATTTTTCGCGCATAATACGCATCCGACCTCAGAATTGCTCTGCAAAATCAATCGCAAAAACACGATTTTTTGTGATAATAGGAGTTATGAATAAAAAAACCATTTTTCGAAATTTAGAAAACCTTTTTATTTTCATCGAGATATCGTTCATTGACGGTAACTTAGCTTTTAGATACTGTCTTAGGTAACTGGATTCTTGATTGATCTTGTCGTGGGGTTCGTGAGCTTGGTGTATTTGGGCTTAGAGTTTCTGAGATTGGTGTTCGAAATCGCCGTTTTGGGAACTTGAATTTCAGTCTTCCAACTTCATATTCGTTCTTAGCGACCTCAAAAACCCGAGTACAAATTTTTAAGTTTATATTTTATTTTCTATTTCAGCTTCCTTTAGTTTGCTTACTAATAAGTGTTCCCTACTATAAAAGTTACGGTGTTTTGATTGCTTTTCTTGTCCTCTCTATTCTTTAGGTCTTCTAAACTCTTCTTTAGTCTTCTGAAGGTTATGCGCTTTAAAGTTATGCTTTTTTTGCAATAGTTCGGATCTATATACAGTGAGCACGTAAAGGTTGGAACAAATTCGTTAAAAGCTTAATTTGGCCATTGAGGAAAAAGCTCAGACACGTCAATTTTATTTTTCAGTTGCGCATTTTTTGGTGTAATCATATTTTTGATGACGTCATCACTGTTCGAGTTATGACGTCATCATATTTTTTTAAATGGGAATACCCTATTTTGATAGTACCATAGTACAAACGTCATATTTTTTTATGTTATATAACCGTATGTTTAAGAAAAGATATTGCATTCATAATAATGTAATTTATAAAATGTAAACAGGGAATAGAAGATAGTGAAGAGGAACGATATGGAGACACAAACATAAAAATCGAAGGAATTTTAAAAGAAGCAGGAATAGAAGTCAATCTAAAAAATGAAGTAAACGATCTACGAAGAATAGGAGAATTCAATAGTAGAACTAAGAGACCAATAATTATAAAGCTCAACCAATGGGAAAAGAAGCAGGAAATAATGAAAAAAAAGAAAAACCTAAAAGGAACAAATATTTGGATAAATGATGATTTGCCAAAAAGAGTACAGGAAGACCGGAAATACATGATACAGTTTATGAGAAGAACAAGGGAAAATGGTAGTAGAGCATACTTTAAATACGATAAATTGATAATAGATGGAAATGTTCATGATAAGTATAGTTTCCAGGAAAGCCAGAAAAACATAGAAAAGACAGAGACAAATAATTCTAACAGAAAAGTAAACGTAAGATCACCGGAGGTAGGAGTAAGCGAGGAGAAAATAACCAAAATGCTTAGAAGAGAAGAAAAAAACTAGAAGAAGAGGAAAAACTGGACAAAAAGGGCAATGAAGAGGAACAGAAACATAGAGAACAGAAGGAAGATAGGATTAGTTTTAGAATTAGAAGTAACTTTAAGATTAGTAATAGTAAATTAATGATAACAAATAGTAATAAAGGGATAAATGTAGATAATAGGATTAGGATAGATAAAGGAAATAATAAAAGAGAAGATAATATAAGTACAAATGAAAAAGGTAGGGAGATATATAATAATAATTGTAATTATATGTTTGAAAAAAGGGTACAAGACAAAGGTAGGGAACGTGAGGACAATGCTAGAACCAGGAAATATGGAGGAAATTGCATGGGAATTGGAAAAATATGATATTGATGTGGCAGCGCTACAGGAAATAAGATGGAGGGGGAAAGGAAGTATCGAAAAAAAGAAATATCAATTATTTTACTCGGGAAGAGAACAGCAAGGACAATATGGAGTAGCATTTATAGTGAGAGAAAAACTAAAAGGAAATGTAATGGAGTTTAGGCCAATCGATGAGAGAATGGCGTATATAAAAATTGGGGCGAGACCCTTAAATCTGTCAATAATAAATGTTTATGCACCCACAGAGGTGGCAGAAGATGACGAAAAGGAGGTTTTCTATGAAAAGGTAGAAGAAGAAATATCAAAAATACCAAAACAAGACACGATAATATTATTGGGTGACCTGAACGCGCAAATTGGAAAAGAAGAATATTACAGACAGATAAGCGGTATACACACATTACATAAAAAACAAACAACAATGGACACTTAATTTGTAATCTGGCAGTAAAAATGAACATGATTATCTGCAGTACGATGTTCCAACACACCAAATGGCATAAAGTTACGTGGAGATCACCTGATTGCAAAACATATACACAAATTGATCACATATTGATAACAAAAAGAAAACGGTCGTCAGAACATATAGAGGGGCGTGTGCTGATACGGATCATTACATGGTTGAAGGCACTATGCTACAAAAGATAAAGATTAAAAATAAAAATAAAATATGCAACAAAAAACGGGACATAAGAAAACTAGAACAGACAGAAACACAAAACGAGTACAGGGATAGTATAGAACAACAATTTATTAATGATGCAGAAGAAATTGGTGGAATTCAAGCAGGATGGAAAAAAATAGAAAATTGTATAAATACAGCTGCAAACAAAAAAATAGGAACGGTGGTAAACAGAAAACAGAAAGAATGGCTTGATGAAAGATGCAAAGAAATGATTGAAATGAAAAAAGAAGCATGGGTAAAATGGATAAGGACGAACGGAAATGAAGAAAGAGAAACTTATGAAAAACTAAGAAAAGAAACAAAGAAAATAGTAAAACAAGCTAAGAGAAAAACAATTGAAAACAGAATTAGTGAAATAGAAAGGGCAAGTTATGCAAGGAACACAAAAGCTTTTTATCAAAAAATAAACGCACATACCCGAACATATAAAAACAAAGCAACAGGAATAAAAAACAAAGAGGGAAGAATAGTAAATGAAGAATATAAAGAGACATGGATGGAATACTTTAAGGAATTACTAACAGAAACAGAAGTAAGAGAGGAGTTTGATATAGAAGCAAAGAACAAACAAGATGGAATCGAGAGCCCAACGAAGGAAGAAATTAGAGAGATAATTAACAGGAGTACGGAATAAACATGGAACTTATCAAATACGGAGGGACTAAACTGTTAGAAAAATTATACCAATTGATATATAAAATATGGGAAGAAGAAGAGATGCCAGAGGAATGGAAAGTGGGACAGTTAGTAACAATACACAAGAAGGGAGACCAACAAGTTTGTGAAAACTTCAGAGGAATTACGCTACTAAATGCAACATATAAGATAACAACAACAATTATAAAAAGAAGACTGCATGACGCAGGTTACAGAGGTGGAGAATATCAGTACGGATTTACAAAGGGAAAGTCAACTACAGATGCGATACATATACTGAAACAAATTTTGGAAAAGTCCAACGAATATAACATAGACATTGAGATACTATTCATTGACTTCCAAAGAGCATTTGACTCAATAAAAAGGAATCAATTATTGAAAGCGCTGAATGAGATGGGAGTGAAAAATAAACTGATAAGATTAATAAAAATGACACTAGACCAAAGCGTAGCAGAAGTAATAACACAAAGAGGGAAAACACAGAAGTTTACATATAATAAAGGAGTTAAACAAGGAGACTCTCTGTCGGCAACACTATTCAATTTGGCACTAGAATATACGATGAAAAAAATATGTAAAGGAAATTTAAGGACCAGAGGAGGGCAAATAATAGCATATGCCGACGACGTAGCACTAGTGACTAAAAACAGAATGGTAATGGAAGAAATGTTGGAGGAGATAATAAGGGAGGGAAAGAAAATTGGACTGGTGATAAATAAACATAAAACCAAATTATTAAGACTCAAAAAGAATTGTGAGTACAAAAATGTGAAAATTGGAAGATATGAATTTGAAGAGGTGGATAGAGTTAAATATCTGGGAATAACAATAAATAGTGATGGAGACAGAGAAACTGATATAAGGGAAAGAATCGTAGCCGCGATCAAAGCATTTCAGGCTAACAAAAAATTATTAAAAAATAAAATAATTAGCAAGCGAACGAAAATAAGAATATACTCATATAACACAATAATTAGACCAGTGATGATGTATGGGGCACAAACATTAACTATTACTAAAAAGCAACAAGAGGATATGAGAATACAGGAACGAAAAATACTAAGAACAATATTGGGGCCAAAAAAAATAGGTGAAGAACAAATATGGAACTATATCAAGAGATACAAAAAGACATAGTAAGAAAAATTAAGGAACAAAGATTAAAATGGTTGGGACACATATGGAGAGCAGGTAAGAGAGCAATAATATACTCCATGATAGACTGGAAGCCCTTAAGTAAGAGAAGAAGGGGAAGACCAAGGATAACTTGGTTGCAGGAGGTAGTAGGTGATCTCAAGACTATGGGAATTAGATACTGGGAAGAGAAAACGCAGGACAGGAAGCAATGGGAACAAATAGTAGAAAAAATATAAAAAGGAAATGTGGTCTGATCCACCCTTAGAAAAGGATGCGGCGATACTCCCACGGGAGTGTTAAGCCACTATATATATATATATATATATATATATATATATATAAACAGGATTAAATAAACCTGAAAACTATTAAATTAATTGCTCAAATTGCAAACTATTTTCCTTTTAACAAGAGGATGTTGAAACTCTTGCAAAACATTATTAAGGTTATCAGCCTTAATTAAATTAATTTCGATCCTAATTCTCTCTTTTAGATAATTAATATTATTAAAACTGTTAACTTTTCTTTATTTGATATTTCTCCACAAAAAAATATAATAGGGATAGATCAGGAGATCTAGCTGGCTACTCTAAAAATCCTGGTCTGCCAATCCATCTATTGAGAAAAATATTATTTAGGTATCGATTAGTAGACGAGGATTTTTAGAGTGGCCAGCTAGATCTCCTGATCTATCCCCATTAGATTTTTTTGTGGGGATACCTTAAGTGAGAAGTTTATGTTGACTAACCTAATATTGATTAACTAAAAGAGAGAGAGAAATTAACTCAATTAACGCTGATACCCTGAATAACGTTTGCAAGAGTTTCAACATCACCTTGCATATCGTCAAGAGGCAAATGGTTTGCCATTGGTTGAGCATTTAATTTAATACCTACTTAGGTTTATTTAGTCCTGAACGATGAAATAAAACAATATAGTTTGTTTAAATCTTCATATATTTGAACTAATGTTCAATTTAAACTTGTTGACGCGTTTCACTAACACAGTAGCTTTGTCAAAGCTTTTGACAAAGCTACTGTGTTAGTGAAACGCGTCAACAAGTTTAAATTGAACATTAGTTCAAATATATGAAGATTTAAACAAACTATATTGTTTTATTTCATCGTTCAGTATGGATCTTCATCAAGTAAAAGCCTCATCTATTCAATTTATTTAGTCCTGTTTACATTTTTATAAATTACATTATTATGAATGAAATATCCTTTATTTCTTGAATATACTTTGATGGTACTATCAAAATAGGGTATTCCCATATGAGACACAAAAAATGCGCAACTGAAAAATAAAATCGACGTGTCTGAGCTTTTTTCCCCAATTGCCAAATCAACCTTTTAACGAATGTATTCCAACATTTGCGTGCTCAGGAATAAGCCTTGTCAGGAATAAGTGAACTCTTTTTACTTAATATTGAAAGCTTTCGAAATATATTTATTTCGTCATCAGTCAACTACAAAAATATATACACAGGTAAAATAGGCAAAAATATTAATTTAAAAGTAATCGAGGTTAATCCTTAAAAAATTCACAAAGGAGACCATTGCAAGGAAACCACTCAATTATTGAACTTTTAAAACAACAAAATGTGAAACGTGTTGTTGTTTATAGCACCAAAAACGAATGAAATGAATTGTTGTAAATAAGCATTAATCTTTTTTGAAAACAAAAAGAAGACGGCCTTGTGAACGACACAGTTAGTAAATGACTCTCAGCTATTTTGTACCAACAATCCAGGCAGTCAGGCCTATAAAGGATGATAGCGCAAGAAACGTAAACTTGTGTTAGCCTTGAATCTACCGCGCCTACCCGCCACCCTAACATCGGCACCGCTGGTCGCACTGTAAACCGAAAAAACCCTACCGACCGACAAAGAGGTCTATGCGAATCCTCACTGGGGTCGACAAAGAACTCTCAACCCCCAAAAATAGTTCACAACGAAAGTGAAAAGTGATTAAAAACAATTGTGTTGCCTGGTAAAAAACATCAGTACAGAACATACTAGGTTAATCCTCTCACTATTAATTGCTATGACCGTTTGATGAGGGAATCATACAACCCAGGACATGATTAGTTAGATTAATTTCATGTCATTCTCCCCCACATCCTGAAAACCACTGTCACTAGTTTGCAGGGTGGGGGGAAATGTGTTTAAACCACGAGTTGTGAAGATGATGGTTATTAAACCGTGATGTGTGGGCTACCCGCCAAACACTACAAATGGTCAACCCTTTCATCGTTAACCATCATTGCGCCCGACAACCATCCCACAAATCAAAGGACCTGGTCAACATTGGTCAGCTCTAGTGCCTGTCACTATTTACTAGAACTGGCAAGAAGTGTCGGCTAAGTTAGTTGTTTTTCAATTTTTGTTGAAATCAAAATTGAGGATGTTTGAATAGATAATACTGAGATTTTTTATGTCTGAACGTTTGTTCATCGCCAAAGGTTCATTGTTAATGTATACTATTTCCAAGAAATTTCTTTTAAAAGAATTATGTTCACAAGTCAAAACTTTAGCGGCATCAAATTTGAAATTATGTCTTGTATCAAGGTGATGAGTACCTAAAGCACAAGATTCCTTTTTTAATTTTATGTCGCTTTTGTGGGATATTATGCGATCTTTAAGTGGTCTTGAACTTTGACCAATATAAACTTGATCACAATTTCCACAATCAATCTGATAGACTGTGTCTCTCAATCTCTATGTACTCTGTCCTTAGTTTTGCTGAAAAGTTGGTTGACTGTTTTAATGGTTTTATTAGCTATTACTAGATCTTTTTCATTTTTCAGTATTTTAGGTGTAATTTCTTTAATGTAAGGGATGCCAACATACCTTATTCTTTCTAGGGGCTGGGGATTGTTTTCCACTATAGGAACAATGTCACCCCAATCACGGTAATTCGAAGTTGTAAAAATAAATTTTTTCAGATGTGGATATGAATGATCTAACAATAGATTGTAGAGCTTTCTCAAACTGTCATTTCTAAGGGAGGGGTGGCAAATTTTAAATATACGATGTTTGAGGGCTAAAATTAGGTTAATTTTCATTTTGTAGGGATAGTAAGAATGAAAATTCATGTATCTACCTGAAGTCGTGTACGAATTCAATACTATTTTGTTTTCATTATTCCTAATAACTTTAGTGTCAAGGAAGGAGACACTATGGTCCAAACCTTCTTCTTCGATGGTGAAACTCAAGTACTGATTGTAGGTATTGAAAACTCCTATTAGTTCATTGCAGCCATTCAGAGGTACGATACATATAATGTCATCAACATATTTTTTTATTAGAGGGATGGTAAATGACAGCTTAGGCTAACATGCATCTAATATATCGTCCATTATGTATTGTGCAATGACCAGAGATAACATCGATTCCATTGGGCAACAATAAACCTGTCTGTAAAAATGTTCATTGAAAGAAAAATAGGTATTATTGAAAACAAATTCTATTAATGTTAAAAAATTGTTCTTACTAATTGTGCAATTAGTTTCTATGGCATCCCAATGTTTCTCAATACTATTTTTTACTAAAGACAAAGGGATGTTTGTAAACAATGATTGGACATCCAAGCTAATGCTTTTATTGCCTTGGGGTATTTGATAATCATTAAATTTACTAGAAAATTCAAAAGAATCTGTTATATAGCACTCGTTTTCCTGATTGTATGATTTACTCAAAATGTCAGGAATCAATTTCGCCACTTTAGAAGTCGGTGAATTAATCGATGAAATTATTGGTCTCATTGGCTCCGCCCTACGAATTTTAGGTAAAGCGTAAAATTTGGGTGCAACTGCATAATAAATCTGATGGTTTTTAACTGTTGTCTCTGAAATATGTTTATCGTTCTTTAATTTTGCAATCAAATTGTAAGCTTTCTGTTGAATGCCACCCGTAGGATGGTGCCGTAGGATTTCTAGGAATAGGTTTATAGTATGTTTCGTCGTTCATTAAATTTAGTGAAAGAGAATTATACTGATCTCTATACATAGCAGTTGTAGCATTTCCTTATCTGATTTTATAATCATTATAGGTATGTGGATTTTCGTTAAGGAATTTTCTGGCTAAATTATACCAATGATTAAGAAATTTGTTGTTAATATTGTCACCATTATGTATGTAGTTTGTGACAACATTAGTGATTTGTGAAGTATAAATGTTTTTTAACCTTTCATCCTTGACACCACACAAGCAACATTCAACATCTGCTCGAAAAGAAACGTCATTGGTGTTAGGTGGTAAGCTAAATTTAGGACCAAGAGACAAAATCTTCTTTACTTCAATAGGAAATTCTATATTAGTTAAATTTTTGAACCATTCCTCTTCAATTATAATTTTTTCAAAGTTCTTTTTTGTTAAGTTCTTAGTTTTATTAATGTTAGTAGATTTGATTTTATGAAAACGTTTATTATAATTAATTTGTTGTCTGTGAGAAAATTCGTTGAAAATCTCTAAAGGTAAAATTTCTTTCGCCAATGACATTTCCCTCTCCAGTATTGACTCTAATTTCTTAATAGTATCATTAACAATCTTAATTTTTATGTTAAGTATTTTGGAATCACAGGTTGAATTCCTGGTTTTCGGTTATTTTTTCTTCATTTTCTAGTACGTGTGTCTTAGTTGTAGTTGTATTTTTGATTGTAGTCAAAAATATCAGAACGATTAAAAAGTTACCACTGTCTGTATTATCCCAGATTTCCATTTTTAAAATTTCATTTTTCTATTAGAACTATTTGAGAAATCTATTAAAAAAGACTAAAATATGTTATACTGTTTGTATTTAGAAAAAGTATATAATAAATCTGAACAAACACTTGCATATCCTTAGAATTCTCTAAAATATACGGGAAATACGAACCGTTGGTTAAAAAAATAAATTTAATCCTAAATTCAAACAAAACGAATATGATATGAATATTAAAATGTGTCAAGATATGAATAGGTAGGCAGGTTAAATAAAAATACGAATGAACCTGTGTAAAAACATTATTTGTTTATATAACATTTATTCAGGGTGCAGATTTTCGAAGAAAGGTATTTATTATAAAAAAGGTGTCCCTACATCCACATAAGTCAGTCAACCTGCCTTACCTGTCGCTTTCAAGTGCTTTTCAACGGTTTGTGCTCTCGTCCCTAAATAATTCCACTAAAAATCACCAACAAAAAGAACCACTATCAAAATAAATATATTTTCTCTCTTCCGAAAGCAAAAGACTGATTAGTTTTCCGATTGCAATTGAAATTATTGTATTGTAATGTTTTTCTAATTTATTTAAACACTATACTAATCACTCACACTTAATTTATATATACTCAACTAATCACTTAATTGTATACACAGTATATTCACTTAAACTAATTTATATTCACTTATTTACTTGTTTATCTCACGATGTCAACTTATCAACTAGCTAACTCTTCCTGGTCGGTAACTTATATATTAATGCCTTTTTCACCAGATAATTCTAGATTGCGGCTCACTCAAAAACAATTGGCTTTCTGGCATTTCCTAGATAAGACTGGTCACAAAAACAATGTTTAGATAAGATAGTCACAATCGTAAACAATCCCTACGCGTCCGCCATAATTTTAACTTTCATACATGGCTTAGACAGAGTAGGATTTAGGGACTATACCAGTGTGCTGTTTCGTAACATTACCCCCTCCTTAAATGGAAGTTTCTCCTGGAACTTTTGTGTAGCCGATACTGGATGTTTGAATCGGCAACTGGCCCCATTTCTACACTTTCCGATCTTATGGAAATAGCAGGGCACCGTCTTCATCAGATACTGATAACGGGGGTTGTAGCTGCAAATTAATATCTGGACACCGGTATCTTGGAAGATAATCTCTACTCTGTTCCTGATGATTCGCCAATCCAACTGGTTACTCGCTATCTTAGGCATAGCCAGTTTCTTCACGCTGGATTCCAACACATGGTCTCATAGGCTTCGAAGTGCTTCCCACACATCGCGGTAGGTAGATCGATCTTGAAATTCATTTTTAGTTACCACGTAAAAGACGTACCGCGAATTATGTTTCAGCTTCAGTGTCTTGCCAGGGGCTGGAATCTGGTCTTCAAGTTTTTCTAATTGCCCGAACTTCTTTCGAAAGACGGATGCCAACCCTCGTGCGTTCTTGAGACGGGCGGGGATGCTGTATGCCAGTGAATAATCTTCCGGGAGAGTGAACAAATCTTATTGTTCCGAAGTGACTCCATATCTAGCTTTCCCGGTACCTCCATACGCGTTCATGAATTCATCGAAGGTATGGTCAGACACATCTCGAATATGTTTTACTCCTTTCTCTAGGTCATGGTCTCCTTCGAATGGCGCTAGTCGGTTTTGGTGAACTACTTTTGGTTTTCCATTGAGGATCTTGCTTATGCGATATATAACATCATTGATCCTTTTCTTGATTAAGTATGGACCTTCCCAGGATTTTAGTAATTTTGGAGGAATTCCTTTTCTCCTCGTCGGGTTGTCCCCTTCTTTAAAACCGCCTTCTGTGGCCTGCGTGTCGTACCGGCTTTTCATTCTGTCGCTGGCAACTTGAAGATTTGTTCGAACTAATTCATGATTATCGTTCGGCCTTCTTCTCAATTGGATCACGTAGTCTTCTCCTGCTAGATCTTCTCCAGGCCGACAGCCAAATTCCAGGTCACAAGGAAGCCTCATTGACGGCAGATCGATAAGCCAATGCGAATAGGGAAATATACTGGTCCCAATCTCTCTGATGGCTGGAAACCACTTTGGACAGGTATTTTTCAATAGTCCTGTCCATTCTCTCGACCATTGCGTCTGACTGTGGATATAATGATGTTGTCCTGGTCTTCTTCATTCCCAGCTTCTCGTAAATCTCCTGGAATAGATGACTTTCGAAATTTCTTCCCTGGTCACTGTGGACTTCCAAGGGCACTCCATATCGGCTGATAAATTCTTTCACCAATACATCCGCGACAGTTGTGGCCTCTTGGTTCGGGATAGCGTAAATTTCCACCCACTTTGTGAAATAATCCATTACAACCAGAATGTATTTGCCACCATTTTCTGTCGTCGGAAATGGTCCAGCGATATCTAAAGCAATCCTTTCGAAAGGACTTCCAACATTGTACTGTTTCATGGGCGCATTTCTCTTGCGATGTGGTCCATTACTCGTATCACAAGTCGTACATTTCTTACACCAGTCCTTTACATCGTCGGAGCTGTTCATTCAATAAAACCTTTCACGTACTCGCTGAAGGGTTTTCTTCACTCCCAGATGACCTCCCGATGGACTGTCATGTAACTTCTTCAGTATCTCAGCTACTCTCGTTTTCGGAATAACTAGCAGTCTCCTCATCTCGGAACCATAATCGTTTTCAAGGAATCTTTTCAACAGGCCTTCTTCCAGGACAAGGGAGTCCCACTGAGCCCAATACGCCTTGAGTTTCGGTGAAAATCTTGACACTTCTTGCCAGGTAGGTCGCCGATTTTCTTCCTTCCATTGCCGGATCATCTTCAGGTGGGGATCATTCTCCTGATCTTCTCTGATCCTGGCGGGTGACCATTCCTCGTTGACTACTGTGATTCTTGAAACGGCAACTTCCTTAGATTTCGACTTGTCTACAGGGCATGTCCGTCTAGGCAATGAGTTGGCTTTTCGGTGATTCACATCAGCTGGATGTTCACCCCTGTCTGATTTTCCCTGTGACTGGAGTTCTTGGGTTACAGGAGTCTTGGGGCGCTTAGACGGACTGCGTACGTTCTGTAGCTCGCCACACTCCCGACATTTGATCTTCTTCGGCTTTTTTTCTGCAGTACCCTTCAACAAGTTGACGATCTGGTCAAGTTTGTCATCGTCATCTTCTTCCTGCATGGTCCTACCTTTGTTGTACCGCGAGCCCTTCGTGGCTGCTTTGCATTTAAGAGGTTGTTGGTTTGCAGGAGTTGTAGGACGCTTACACGACTTGCGTGCATGCTCTAGCTCGTCATAATTACAGCACCTGCTCTTCTTCGGCTTCACGTCTACCATACCTTTCAACAGGTTGACGATCTGGTCAAGTCTGTCATCGTCAGCTCTTTCCTGCATGGTCCTACCTTTGCTGTATCCCGAAGCCATCGTGGCTGCTTCATATTCAAGAGCAGCAGTCAATGCATCGACTAATGTTTTAGGATGAGCTAATCGAAGCGTCTTCTCCATATCGTGGTCACATAAGCCGTCAATAAAGGCCTAGATGCCTAAACATTCCATCATGTTCTCTGGTGCTGATGGATAAGCAGATCGAAGTAGTCGGGCAATATCCATTTCATACTCTGGCGTGCCTCGCGTTCTTGAATCGGCAATCTTTTTCTCTAACTCCTTGATTGTCTCGTCTATCGTTGTAATCTTATTCTCGATTTTCTCGTCCATCGTTGACATCTTATTCTCGATTTCAGATTTTAGGGACAAAATTTCATTTTCAACGTCAGCGGCAATGTCGTTTTTCATTAATAAGATATCGGCAGATATATCGTTCTTCAAAGTAGAAATATCATTCTTTATAGCCGAAATATCGCTTTTCACATTCGTAGAAATATTCTCTTCCATGCCAGAAATATCGTTCTTCATAGTACAAATCTTCTCGTCCTTATTAGCAGAAATGTCGTGCTTCATAGCAGAAATCTTCTCGTCCATGTTCTCTTCCATGGCAGAAATCTTCTCGTCCATGTTCTCTTCCATGGCGGAAATCTTCTCGTCTATGTTAGCAGAAATAGGCGAGATTAAGGTGGAAGCCTCGTCAGTAAATAAAACGGTTTCTGGATCAAAGCCGTCATTTTCCAGTGCCACTTTAAGTCTTTCTACTAATTCACTTTTCTTACCGGACGTTTCCAGCTCACGATCTTCCAATTCTGCTCTTAGTTCCGCCACTTTGAGGTCACATAGTCTCTTGGCAATTTTTACGTAGCAATTTATTTATATTATCCCACTTCTGACACCAATGTAATGTTTTTCTAATTTATTTAAACACTAAACTAATCACTAACGCTTAATTTATATATACTCAACTAATCACTTAATTGTATACACAGTATATTCACTTAAACTAATTTATATAAACACTTAACTAATTTATATTCACTTATTTACTTGTTTTATCTCACGATGTCAAATTATCAACTTGCTAACTCTTCCTGGTCGGTAACTTATATATTAATGCCTTTTTCATCAGATAATTCTAGATTGCGGCTCACTCAAAAACAATTGGCTTTTTGGCATTTCCTAGATAAGACTGGTCACAAAAACAATGTTTAGATAAGATAGTCACAATCGTAAACAATCCCTGCGTGTCCGCCATAATTTTAACTTTCATACATGGCTTAGACAGAGTCGGATTTAGGGACTATACCAGTGTGCTGTTTCGTAACAGTATGTACAATATTTTCACTACTAAATTATAAAATAATTGAAAATATGATTTCTTGTATACAAAATTCAATTAGTTATATTTTGTACTACGCAGTACAATAACATGAAATGTTTTCTAAAAAACCAATTCAATTTAAGACATAATCGAAAGCGAAGTCTGAACTGGCTCATCACGTCAGGATTTTGAGATATTTGAGGTTACGTACTAATAAAATATCGTTTTTGGCTACTTTGAGTTTATGTTCAGAAGGTACAAAATTTTTTAGGGTTTTTTCATTAGCTACATAACTTGGTAGTACTCTTATTTTCTAATTTAAGAGTTGGGATTTTTTCTCCAAATTACGCTAAATTAAACAGAACCATTGAAAAATGATTCCAGGACCAATCAGATCCAATCTTATGGGATGATGAAATCCTAAAGAATTTTCAAATAGTCTTCTTTATTCAGTTTTCCGGTTATCTCATAAGATTTTCGAGTTTTCTTATGCCTAAACAGCAACATTAACATAACCATGTTTGATAGTATGTACTGTAATTGCTTTTCAAATTCTCTGCTCTTTTGATATTATTGTTAGTTTTGGTTGAACAGACTCAGTAGACATATCTTTCAACAGTAGTTATTGAAATGGGTATTTCTTGAGCATAATTCAGAGCAGCGGTAGTTAGTGGTACACTTGAGCGTCGATTCCGTTTACAGGGAACTCTCATTAAGTTCTCTTCTTTGTTAGAGTCTAGCAAAATAACAATGAAATGATTCATCTGCGTGATCTGCGTGACTTTTAAAACCTGTGCGCATTCATATTTTGCTAAACTATAGTTGTCTACCAGATCGTTTTCTATCTTCATTTGCCTCAGTTTCTTATTTTCTAAGTGATAAATCATAAAACATGTGTTTCGTTAAAATTAAGGAATAATCCTTATGTTTTTTTCTTAACAATCATAAAAAGTCATAAATTTTATTGCTAATTTTCACTTCATGTAGTCGTCAATATTTTCTTTTGTGTTAAAACAGATGTGCTGCGAATTTTGATATGGTAGTGTATGTTCAATATTACATATTTCATTTTTCGTGAAATGACTTCTTTACACAAATTTGGCACAGTCATCTTGTAAATCTGTAATTTAGCCTGAGGCTATAGATTTCAATAATTTGAATACAAAAACCCTAATTTCATCACTTCCTTGCTAACAATTGAGCCGAAAGTGAAAATTCTTACAAACGTTAAATAAACAGTGAATTTATCAAATATTAAAAATCAAAGTGTGCATTGAGATCTAGAGAGTTTCCCTCATTGATTTCCTTACCCTTCTATCTCCCCCGATAACGGAGACTCCTTATCAAACGTCTTACGGACAAAATTCAGAAACTAAATGCGGCAAAGCCAAACTTTTTAAAAGTGAAAACTTGCATAGTGACAATAACGTCCGGGTAAATACATATTTTATTAAAGTGGAAACGTCCCCCAGGAAATCCAAATTTAAAGGTATGTTTAAACATAAAATAGAAAAAAGACATAACATGAAAACACTAAATATGTTAAGGAGATTAATCGAATTAAAAATAAAACAGAGGAATTAAAAGCCAAAAACAAAAATTACTTCAAATTAGTATTTTTAAACGAGGACACAGAATCCACAGACGATAAATCGATTTAATTTTAACAATTTAATAATTCAAAAACAACTGAGAAAATTAAAATTCCCAAAGAGATTTTTGAATCTATAGAAGAAATCATATATAGTTTATTTACGATAAAAAGACAATGACGTTGCAAAACAAAATATTGTGATGTTGCCAAGCTGTAGTTTTTTCCTTTACTTAACGAAAACTAGAAAAGTCAATCTGATGTTAGATTGAAAGCTCTTCTTTTTCATTGTTCCGTGCCTTGTTTATTTAAAAATAAGAGGCTTGTATGATAGGCTTGATTAATTTAATATAAATATTTATTCATGAAAAACTATGTATAAGATACAAGAAACAGTAACCAATCATTCTATATTCGAATTAACATTTAATTATTTTACATAGAAGAGGGTTAAATGACGAACGGTAGGTCCTTATACCTTATTCTATGCCCTATAAAACCATCTTCAAGAGCAGTGCAAGGTTTACGCTAAAAGGAATCAATACAAGCTGTAATCATCTTCATGCAAATTTAAATATTGTTTCTTCATACAATATCTATTATATTTATTATAATAAAAATAGAATGGAAAAGAAAAATAGAGATACACAAAATAAAATTTTGTTACAAGATATAAAAATAAAAAATCTCCCATTTTATCAGTATTATTTATGTAGAGATACTGTGGTCGTTGTTTTAATTTGTGTATTATAAAATAACTGTACCTAATTAATTTAATAATAGTTATTAGTGATTTTGAAAAGGTGGAAATAAAGCAAATTGGATAAAAATATACAAAAAATAAAACACAAGATTTCCACTACTCCACTACAAAATCGTCACTGTCAAAATTAATAATAAGTGGAGGCACATCCTGTCTATCCAATACTACTTCTCTATCCCACCCGTCTTGTATAATTTTTTCAGTATGCTCTACTGTCTTTGACCAAATATCAGGAGTCACTTTTTGTAAAGACTTTTTCCATACGCCTATAGCTTGTTCTGTTGAAGAACCAGCAGTTCCACATGATCCCTATAAATTTTTTTAACTATGCCCCAAATATGTTCAGTTGGGTTGAACATACAGTGGTAAGGGGGAAGTCGAAGCGACCATATTTTTCAGATAATATGTCCGCTTCATATACTGTTGGCGGTTTATTCCTACAAAAATGCATATATTTAAACAAGATAAGTTATAAGTATTACCATAATATATTGGAAAATGTTTATATCAACTTACCGTTGTACTAAATTCAATAATTGGGTTTTGCGGAAAGTATTTTCGAAAGGAATATCATTTTGTATCAACCAGTTCTGTATATCAGCCTTTTTGGTAGCTGTTGTTGATACTTTATTGATCACTGTACTGTAATAACTTGCATTATCCATTACAATTGTGGCAGGTTCTTCCAAGTTCACTAAAAGCTGGTATTCAAACCAATGCGAAAAATGTTCTCGGTTCATTTCACCGTGGTAATCACCATCTTGTTTTTTGGAAGAAAAAAACCAGCCCTGCTCCAGGAATAAATCCAGAAGAGGAACCAGCATGCAATACTATATACCTACAATAAGGAAATAACTAATTACTACTAGGTTTCCTAGATAGACTGCATAGCTCAAAACAACTATTATTAATTATATAGATTTAAATAAAATAGTGTGACTAGTAAATATTTGAAAAGGTCTAAAAATGGCAGGAATGTTAGTACATCATAAATTAATTGCTAAATTTTATTATTCAATTACCTTGGACCACCAATTTTGTTTTTTTTCACGCTTCTATGATTAAAATCTTGCCGAGAACGTTCAACAGTACCGTCTTTAAATATCCAGGTCTCATCCAAAAACACAAATTGGTATAAACCTTCCCTTTTCATCTTGACATATTCATTTAGAAAATGTACACGTTTTAATGCAATACGTGGCAACTCCATTAAACCACGACGACGAGGATCATCTTTTTGGTATTTGAATTCAATATTTTTCACTATCTTCCAGAGTGATGTTAAACAACCATTAAAGAGCTCACGCTCCTAGAGTTTGTCTCTTAAAGTTTTCAAGGTTATGTGTTCCTCTGAAAAAATATTGTGTTAGTTAATTGTGAATAAAATAAAACAGTAGATTCAATATACTCACTGTTTCCATACATTTCGAATATAACATTTCGGAAAGCATTTTGATCAAACTTTCAACAGTAGGTTTTATGCGTTGTCTCTTTTTAGGTGGGCTTTTAGGATGTTCACCTCTATTATGCTTGGCGGCAATACGGTTAACAGTGGTAACGCTAAGTTGTAAAGCTTCTGCAACTCTCTACAATATAATTACTTCAATTTATGAAAGAATAATATATTATCAAGATTAATTAACCTAACCTAACATTAAAAACATTTAATCATTTACATTTAAATATGTAACAATAATAATGATGAATACAAATAGCGAATACTATTACTTACGTCTCTTATTGCATCACTTTGCTGCATCTGAAATTTTGAATGATGATTTAGAACCTCACCAGCTGAAGAAAATAACGAGACGCAATCAGAAGAACCTGACAACCGGCGAGCTGAGAGGAATAATGAACAGCAATTAGGAGAATCTGGAATCTCCCCCACTGAGGAAAATAATGAACCACAAATTCTTATAAAAATTGCATCGGGAATTACTAATTACTTGGACATCAAAATCTGAGCAATTAGAAGAATCGGCTACGAATAATTTAAATATCACTGCAGAAACCGAAATAGGTCTGTTGAAGATATATCCAATACCCAAAATGACGCCTCACATCACTAATCGAAAAAAGAAAGGTTCTCAACCTGCTGTAATATTAACAAGTACTCCTCATAAAGAATATTTAGAACAGCTAAAAGAAAAGCATAGGCCAAAGCCTCAAACAATAAGAACGGTTAAGTGACAACTAGTGTCGGAAACAAAAACTATTAAAAAAATAAAGAAATGTCCTGATCCAATACCAGGTACGTCTGCAACAGCTACACCAACCCTACCTATACAAACATAAATCAACGAACAAGAGTGGTATTGTGAAATTTGCGAGGAGGTTGCCTTGGAAGACTTGATCCAGTGTTCGAATAAAAATTGCAAAAAGTGGTTTCACGAAAAATGTGTAACTCTGACATCAAAACTTACATTTTACTGCGTTTTTTGTTCTAGTGCCTAGATATTTTGTAATATATACCGTTCTTTGAATGATTAGTTGTATTTTTCTTGTGTTATTTTTCAGGTAAATGAGTGATCCGAATTAATCGACATTCACTTTTATGGTTGGTACGATTTACCCAGCCAGCGGTACGATTTTCACGACCGGTTGGATAAATCGTACCTTTTGCAAACATTTTTGTTTTCCAATTAGTTGACGAATTCACTGTACCTAGAATTCGTAATATATATATATATATATATATATATATATATATATATATCGATGCACTTCTGTCAGAAGAACTGAAAAACGTAGATTTCCTTCAAATGTTTTATTCGTTAATATTTTATTCAGTGTTTTCTAAACTAGGTACGATTTACACCCGACTTTACCCTATACTGTGTTTTCAATAATTTCATTAAAATGTTTAAAAATATACTGCATTTCAACAACTTCTTCCTAAAAAATGTGGGTTTTTGTCGATATATGGATATTATCTTCCCTTCGCCCTTAAAATCCAACTTGGAACATTTGTCGTTGTGAGCAAGTGGTCCTTCTAAAGGGTTTTTTACAGAACCTAGTCTGATATGCTATAGCTGTAACTTTCTGTTCTTCGTTATTGACAATATTAAGACATGACACTCAATAAACTATTCTCGAATATTCGAAAAGTCACTGTTTCCTCAGATTAACACATGAAATAGATACATTTGTTTTGATTTTTTCTTGCCCCAAACATCGAGTCACATTCTAAGCTCATTTGCGGACACTTTTACCGCTTTGCCATATTTACGAAGTCTCTTTAGTTGCAGGAAAAATGAAATTATAATTTTAATTGAAAATTTGTTAAAAAGTTATGCAAATAAAAAAAGTCATACTATACTAATGCATGCATTCAAGTCGCTGCTTTTAAAATTATTTAAAATTCTTATATAAATTTTAAACAAGTATTTGTTGTAACGAAAAGTGGCAACATTGCTCAAAATTTTAGTACATGGCTTATGTGTCTATGGTAATCTATTTAGTAGTTTGGTCCTTGCTTAATTACCATATAAAGAGAGATGCAAATATCGTCAGAGTGTGCCCGAGGATAATTTTGAAAGTGCTCTAGTATTTGTAGTAAATAATGTCAAAAGTGTTTTGTTTATACGAGCGCCATTACAAGTAGGGAATAAAAATTTAGTTCTTTCCCCACTTTTTGTAATTCATTCATTATTTCATTACTGGCGTTTAGGATTGTTAGCCGCAAAAATAAACGTGTTGATGAATGAAGTCGTCTCTATTGTATATTATTACTCTAAGTTTATTTCAAAGGACATAACCACAGACTCATAAACCACACAACACTACAGTAACATTTTTGGGGAAATTAAATCTATTCAAAAAGATGTTTTGCTTAATGTTGTTTACAAAATAATTCCCCAGGTACCGACGTAGATGAATCGCACAGTACTCTCATAAACCAATATGACATTAAACCCTAAAATATTGGTTCTACAGATTTTGACATAAATATTACAGTGTTGGGAATTCTGGTATTCAATAGCTAATAATTATTAGTTTCTTCAGAGTCTAGGTCTGTATACAACTTATTTTCCCCTAACTTTCCAATCAAATTTTGGATGTATTTTTAAACAAATTCACAATATCTTTCAACAAACCTTTTTGGTCTTCGAATAAAGCAAATTTTGATATTGAAACGTGTGTTGAATAGTAAAAAGTGTAATATTTGGTGTCGTGGTAGTGTATGCACAGTAAATAATTTGAAATTTCTTATAAATGCAATTTTTGAAAAGTATCTAATAGCAAAAGGCCACTATTTAAGTATATTAAATATGTTAACTAAGAAATTACTTGAAATGTCCAAATATTTCATTATATTTTTAAGCATATTATGCTAATAGTATACACATAATTCAGATAAAAAAATTTCTTATTGATTTTTGCAAAAAAATCACTTTGTAGCAAATCTGCAACATTATGGAACTGTATTAAAAATTGTGCTACACAATGGAAAAACCCTAAACTAATTGACATTAAAACAGTTTGTCTTTTGTAAGACATAGATGTACGCCACATTTTTCACAGTTGTAGTGGTTAAAACCTTTACAGTTGCATCTTTGACGCGATTCTTCGTATTTTATCCAGTGACCAAATTCATCTAAACGAACATTTTTGGGTGGTACATGAGCTCTAGGTCCTCTGTGCCGTTTTGCTTCTATTCCTGTTTCAACCTGATTTGATGGTCTTCAACGCCTCTTGCCAGTTATGCTTCCAATCAATCTGGAATATTGTTTTCTTTTTTTGCTCGTTTATATAGCAAAAAATACTTCATAAACGGACACATCAAGAATATGGAAAAACAGTGTTAGATATAATTTTTTAGACCTTGAGGAATTTTATAACGTCCAATGTACTCTCTTTTACAAGACGAGGCGATGAAAGGTCAACTTTTTTATTATGTTGTGTATAAAACCGGTTTACTGTGCCCTTCCATCAAGTTAGTGTTCGAGATATGTAATAATGTCTAAATAGGTAACTACGAAATACCTACTAAGTTTAAAAATCTACTTACGCACAGCTAATAATTAGAATTACGGAATTAAATCCTACTTGATGTAGTAGGATATTAAGGAAGACATCAAGGCAACTTTTTGTCGGACACCTTTGGTTAATTTCTTTAAGTCTACCTGTATCTTTTTTAGTTCAATTTCTGGATTTTTGTTAACAATTTTTATTTTTCTGGTTAAAACTTTTTAAACAATATGGAAAAAAGATATAAAAATTAACATTCATTGTCGTCAAAAAAACATGAGCAGCCGTTAGTACAAAGATAACGTTAGATCAAAATACAGATGTTGAAGCATGGAGTCATAACACTTACTTAGAGTTTATAACATTAGGCAGAATTAGAATAAAAAAAGAAGTATGTTTGATCCACAATCATCTAAACCCATACGTTTGGATAAATATCCACAATGATTATTGGTGAGAAAAAATATCGTAAAGAATGGAGCCGTTAGATTGAAATCTTCCAAGTCTTAATCTTAAGTGATAATTGGGCATTTTATTAACGAAAAATTAGAGCGATAAGTCATATAGTATCACAGATTGAAGGTATTAAAGAAACAATGCAAATTTTTAAGAATGAAAAAAACTCATTAAATTTGCATAACGCATAATTTGGTTTCATTGGTAATCATTTCTAATTATGATTTAACATTCTATCTAAAAAATAAATGAATTGGGAACATATTATATTGAATGTGACAGGCCTACAGAATTAAGGAAGTCGTGCTATTTTTCGCGCTGAAGTAGAATTAAAAAGTATAGCTCACAAGAAAGTGAAATGTTTTGCTTCATTCCTTATCCATAACTTTTCTCTCTTCTTTGGAAGCGAGTCTTCGTAAAAAAAGAAACGGTAGATACTGCCGAATTAGGCTTCTATTATATGCTCTCTATGCTCGATTGCATGAAATTGAAACTAAGTTTCATCGCAGTTTCACATCGTGAAATTTTGTTTCAACGTATTCAATCGAGTTGCATGGCCCCATCACGCACCTCGCTCTTGGACGTCAAGTTTGCAGTGAAGGGATTCGCACCATCTACATGCCTTCTAGTAGGCGGATGTTCTTTTATTGGCGTTGTTGATAAAAAAACTGCGACGGAAAAGACAACAACACCGATTTAGTGTGCACCTTTTTTTAATCACACAAAGAAAAAGGGTTATACTACACCTTGTTCGATTATCTATGTTACGACGAAAAAAAGTTTTATAACTACATAAAGTGTAACTTAACACTTCATCAAAAGAAGACTTTGATATACGAAAATAGTTTTAAAACTTTTTTTCGTCGTAACATAGATAATCGAACAAGGTGTAGTATAACCCTTTTTCTTTGTGTGATTGAAAAAAAGGGTGCACAAAAATCGGCATTGTTGTCTCTTCCGTCGCAGCTTTTTTATCAACAACGCAATAAAAGAACATCGGCTTACTAGAAGGCATGTAGATGATGAGAATCTCTTCACTGCAAACTTGAACTGACGTCCGAGAGCAAGATGGGTGGTGGGGCGTGCAACTCGATTGCATATGCTGAAACAAAATTTCACGATGTGAAACTGCCATCAAACTTAGTGTCAATTTCATGCAATCGAGTTGCAGCATATGATACAAGTCTAATTCGGCAGTATCTACATTTTCTGTTTTTTTACGAGGACTCCCTGATCAACAAGAATACGGTCATGAAAGAAAGTATACCTGCAGCAGAAAACTTGTCAATTATTTGAGTTTTATGAAACTGAGTTGCAGCATATACTAAGCCACATATAACCCAATGCCCCGCTAGTTTCGGAAACATGAAATTAGTTACTTGACGATTTCATGCGTTGAAACTACACTGGAACAGTTTCAACTAGTGAAACAAAAGTTCACTCGTATAATAGGCTCCATAAGATACCGGACTGAGATCGAGTTGCAAGCACAAAGTTGCAGTATATAATAGAGGCCTTAGGTGCATACATTGTCGTCGAACAAGTTTCAACTTGCATTTAAGTCTAGTTCGGACTAGGCTAATATTTTAGTGGAGAGGCAAGTAATTTAGTAACTAAATGTTTCTGAACAATGAAAATTTTGTTGTGCAATCATGCAAGTAATTTAGTCGAGTCGGTCCATTTCGTTCTACTTTTAACGGGTGAGAAGCGCCCACCACCACGTATTACTGCTCACTTGTTCACCAGGTAAACAAGACTAAACTTGTTATTTTGTCGAGTTGATTAGTTGCCGGACCTTCTAATGACAATTCAGCTCCTAGTTCATTTTCCAAGCCACAATTCTTTTTTCTCTTTATCACACCAATTTCTTCTACCATGTCTTCCAAAATAGCCATTATCATGAGCTTTATCAGTTTATTTACTTTATTGCCTTGCAGTCTGTTCATCTTACAGAGGAAGAAGATTTGTCGCCCACTCAGCTTGACCTCAAATCAATGAGAGCCAAGCCTCGCGGACAACAGCCCACCCACCTTGCGGCATATGGCTAGTAACTATCCACTATCTACCGTTCCACTTGTCAAGGAGAACCCATCCCAACATCCACACTCCAAATATGTCGCAAGAAAAGAAGACCCTGTCTTATTGAATACGCAATAAGTCGTTTGTTGGCAAGTGTTGTTTCTAAACTACTCCAAATGCTTTAAGTAGCATTATCGTTTAACTCTAAGCTTTGGCCAAGAGCAAATGCAGGGACCAAATGTTGAGTCGTATCTGTGTGTGTGTGTTAAGTGTCTACGTCATCGTCAAGTATCATGTCATTCCCCCATTGGTTTATCCAACTGACGACCTCTCGGTCATTCAGATCGATATCCTCCGAGGGATATGTCATTTGTTTCGTACCTAGTCTGTTCGTCAATAGTTGTCTGGCGTTGTGTCTCTGGGGTAGTGTGCAGTCGTGTATTATGTGTTTTTGGTCTTCCCGTGTGTGCAGTGTCCGTTCGTCTGTCTGAGGTTAAAGCGTAGGTAATAGTCGTTCATGTGCCCATGTGCCGTTACTATTTGCGTAGTTTTCCATGTTAGCGACGGATTTGTCATTCTAACTGTTTTTATTAAATCGTATGTTTTCCTACCCTTTGTGTCCCTGTCCCGCCTGTCTTGCCATGTCGTAATTTTGTCTTTGTCTTTTTGTCTGTTTATGTCTGTTTTTGTGGTGATTGTGATAGTATGATCTGGGTCGTCGTGTGCTAGTGTTGCGAGTTTGTGTGCTTCTTTGATACCTGCACTGGCCCTTGGCTGTTTCGCTATATTGTAAATAACATTTTGCTTTGTTAAAAGCTCAAGATTTTTTTTGATTTTTATTAAATTTATGTCTCAGCTATTGCCGTTTTGTAATAATTGAAGAGTATTGTCTGAGTCTGTGTTAAATGTTATGTTTGTGTTTCTATGTTTGTGTATGCTGTTGAGTACTAAGTCTGTGCCTGTCATGAGTGCTATTATTTCAAGTTTAGTTATGTGTAGTGTTGTGTGTATTTTGTATTTCTGTTTTATTGTCTCTCCCTGTGTTGTGATGTAAACCCCTATTGTTTTGTCCCCGTCTTTGTCGCTTGCGTCTGTGTATATTTGTGTTGTTGTTGGTTCTTGTGTGTTTAATAGTTTGATTGTTGTGTTTGTTGGATGTGGTAGGTGTCCAGTGAAAATTTTAGTCATGTGTAGTGCTTGTCTTTTGTCAGTGTATGGTTTGTGTATAGTTTTAGCGTCTACGGTTCATCTTACAAAGGACCCTTAAATTGTTTACTGTAAACTGCCTTACGAACGGGTTTTGGGTTGTAATATGTTTTAGTTAGTTACTAAATTACTAGCCGCACGACCCAAATACTAGCCTAGTCAGAGTCAAGGTTCAAAGTACGTTAATTGTTACAGTACCAGTGCTGTCATTGTACATATATAGGTACTTTGCATCTTAGATTTCGCATTTGGTAGAGGTCTATTAAATAGAATTGGTTTTCCAAACTCAATATGTGAACATTTGTTTCTATTACTACTGTAGTAAACAGCATTATCCATAATTAAACCGAAAGAGGTACCAACAATTGTGATTGTGTAAAGTCCAGTTGGTGAGATAAATTTCTGATATCCCATATCTTGTATGTTCATGGAAATACTATCTATCATTTTCTAAACTTGTCACAGTGATTAACAGATTCTCGTCTTCTAACCACTACATATTTATGTTTGTTATCAATCCGAAAGTCAAAAACAGGTGGAGTACGTTGAGAGTGTGATAGGATATTAAATGTCAATAAAATCTCGACCACTATTGCCAATAAGAACGATTGGAGTAAATAAATTACAACGGATGCAACTACCGAAGCAAGTTGAAAGAAATATGGCTATCTTGTTATCTTTCCAGGTACTATACTCGATAGTCGAAATTGTGTAAAGTGAGTCAGAGCTATCTAATCAACACTTTGGTTAAAGCGCAGTTGCCATATGTATTCTAGAGAGAAATGCTGTATTTTATAAATACACTTCAAATCCATTGTGTCAATATTTCAGGTACAAAAGATGCAATGTAATTAAGTCAATACCAATTTAATATATTTATTTCAAATTTCAAGCAGACTAATAATAATTAGTTTACTTGAAATGTGAAATAAAGTGTTTATGTATATTTCTTGAACGCAAAGTTTGTTGTGAAAAACTCGCCGATTTGACAATGTTGGAGAGTCGCTTCAATGTTCCGGCTTTGAGAACGAGATAGATAGATCGAGCTACGCGAATGAGACAGTGATAGTAAACAGTTATGTGAGGTGTTTATTCTCTTCATGAGCGTAACATCAGTATTTGTGTTGTGGTTTTGTGTGATAAATCGGTTATTATTGGTATTTATTGTAATATTTATATCGGTATATTTAGTGACAATAATGGCGGAGTGTAGCGGTGTTGGCGATAAAAAACGGCGTCGTAACAATTTAATTCGGGAAGAAAAAGTCCTCATATTAAATGTGTACGAAGGACTGCGTGCCATGGACAAACAGTTGGGTGTTAGTGACGCTGTGATTAAGTGCAGTTATTTAACTAAAGTTTCTGAGAGTACTATATACAATATTCTAAAGAAATCGCGGGACGGATCTTTGACAAGAGAACGAGGTGAAAACTGTAAACCGGAAAGTAGGGGAAGAAAGAAAATTGTTTTGGACGACCAAACACGGAATGCTATACGTAGGGAAATACATTCTTTTTATTTTAGGAATGAAATCCCCTCGGTAGCTAAATTGAGCAAGGTAATAGAAGCTGATGATACTTTACCAAACATCAGTGATAAAGTTTTGAGACGAACTTTAAAATTAATGAATTTTCGTTACCAAACAAGAAGTAGAAACAGTGCCTTAATTGAACGAAATGACATTGTGGAATGGAGGAGAAATTATTTAAAACAGATACGACAGTTTCGTAACGAAGGACGGCACATATATTATCTTGACGAAACATGGTTAAATGAAGGCCACACTGTGTCAAAAGTGTGGCAAGACATGAATATACGAAGCAATCGACAAGCCTTTATGGAGGGTTTCTCTTCCGGTTTAAAAGCTCCCTCTGGGAAAGGACGTCGACTGATTATCACTCACATTGGCAGCGAGGAAGGATTTGTAGAAGGTGGATTACTAAGTTTTCAGTCCAAAAAAACTGTCGATTACCATGAAGAGATGGATGGTAACCGGTTTGAAACATGGTTTAGATCAATTTTAACAAAGGTAACTCCTGGTTCAGTGATAGTTATGGATAATGCTTCATACCACTCTCGTCGACTGGAGCAAATACCTACTTCAGCTAGCCGCAAGAGGGCGATAATTGATTGGTTAGAGAGTAAAAGCATTCCGCACAACGTGGCAATGCTAAAAGTTGAATTATTATCTCTCGTACGGAAACATAAAAGCAGTTATATTAAGTACGTTGTCGATGAAATGGCGAAAGATTTCAACGTCTCAGTTGTTAGACTTCCTCCCTACCACTGTGAGTTATACCCCATCGAGCTGGTTTGGGCCCAAGTGAAAAATTATGTTGCGAGAAAAAACAGTACATTCAAAATGGCTGACGTTGAGAAACTGTTTGACGAGGCGCTGCATACCGTTACTGCTGAGAGTTGGCGTAAATGTATTCAACACGTATTAAAAGAAGAAATAAAGTTTTGGGATTTAGACATACGTGTAGAAGTAATGACGGAACCACTCATTATCGATATAGCAGGAGAAAGCGATGATTCTGAGGAGTCGTCAGGGCGTGATACCGCTTCCAGTTAGTCAGACATTTTACAAGTGACCTCGCAACATACCTATACTTATTGGTAATTTATTTTGGTCTTGACAAACAACTTTTTTTTAGTTTTAGTAGTAGTAAGTTGGAATTGACTTTTAAACATTTTTTTATTTTGTTTTAACTTACTTATGAACAACTTGTGATAAGTTATTATTTCAAATGTTAAAAATTGAAATTCCAGATATTTCAGTATTCGCACCCTTAAACTATGATACGCTCATGGAGTTCACTTTAAATCGGTAGATAACCGATGACGTCACTTTACACAATTTCGACTATCGAGTATAACACTAAAATCTACACCATCTTTATGATACATGCATTCTTCGCATGTTTCTCGTGTTTGTTTTTTATGAAGATGTTTCCTGGTACAAGTGGATTATTAGGAATTCTGTTACGGCGAACAGTACCTAACATATAAATTCCTTGGCTTGTGAAATGCGAAAATAGGGACAGGGACGTATAAAAATTGTCACAGTACAGTTTATAGTTTTTATTTCAGGGTATAAGCCTTGCCAGTCGAACGACAATATTAGAGCTTGCATCCAAATCAGGTTCACCTGGATCAAGCCGACTAAACCAATTAGAAGCTCCATTCTAAATTTCGACTCTATAAGAATAACCGGAGGTATCGCAAAGCTTAAAAAATATAAACCCCTATTTATGGGGTTTTAGATGAAGTCTACATTTTGTTGACCAGACTTGTTCATCAAGAGAGATATTGCATTCCATTGGAAGTAAACGAAACTCGTTGTTTAACATAGTACCACTGAGTGGTCGAATTTTGTAAAGGTTGTCGTATCGAGGGTGACCTTTCTCAACTATATTGGTATTATCGCTGAAGTGCAATATACTTTTCAAATACTCAAACTCAATTATACTCATAGCGTTACGGATATTTCCGATGTCTATATCTTCTCTCCAATAACATCGTGTTCTTGGTAAGTTGACAACTGAGGTATACAAACATATCCTCACAAATTTTCAAAGATCATATTTGGAAACGTTATATGGCTTATCGGGATTTTTCTGAACACTGTACAAATTAGTTTGTTCAGTGATAATGTTTATAAGTCTGTCCGAGAAAAAGTGTTTGCAAAAGACGCTATCCCTAACTGCAACAACTCAATTGGAAGCTTACTGTAATCCTGCAAATTTTAGTGCGTCTTCATCAATTTGTAAATGTTTTTTATGCACAAAGAGGAGAGAGCTTTTTCTTTCCTTTGTTTTTGGAAATTGAGTTCTTCGAAGTTGAAAGCTGCTCTTCAATCTCGTTTTTAGAAAATACATCTTGAAGATTATTTTCTCCACTATGGTCAGTTTCAGGAACGTACTCAGAATCAACTTCGGTGGTGTCCGAAAAATCTTCGAACTCATCTTCGCTCTCGTCTAAGTGCTCAAGTATATCTGCCAGTGCGGCTTCTGTAAGAGCCTCTTTAGACCCCTGTTGTCGATAAGGCATTGGAAACATCTGTAATAAAAATAAATAGTGTTAGGTTATAACCTAACAACTACACTCTCCAACTTTTTATACGAACAAACACTACAATAGAAAAACAAACAGAAAATACACCATTTTGTTTATATAATCACAAGTAATATTCCAGCAAATACTTATACAACATGGTCAGTCTTCCAGACAAAAAAAACTGTAAAAAATCCAAACAGTACATTACACACAACTAAACTCTCCAATACTCCAACTTTTGTCTGTTCATGTAAAAGCAAATAATCGTCCGTTGATTGTCTTTCACTTAAGTAACAATTTAAAAAGCTTTTAATTTTCTCTTCTATTTTTTTATATAGAGATTTAACCTAATCAGTTTTTTCAGTAATTTGAAAGTTAATAAATGACATCTTGCAAAACATTTCAAGTAATCATAATGGTGTAAAAATTCTTAATAGTCTAGGTAATTACTTTAATGAAAGTTGTATTATATTGAAATGTGGATCACAGAACAAGGTTTTCTGAAATGAGTTCTAATAAACAATTAACTATCTAGGCGAATAGCTTATACACAATAAGTCCAAAATTTATTTTTCAATTTGCTATTAATTCTAGTAATAATTAAATATGTAAGTAGTGACGTCATCAGTAATTGTTAAATGAAACAAACACTATATTATAATTTTAGGCCTTGTTGACATGATGTGTAAACAAAATATTATTTAGTGTTTTAAATGAAACTTACTGTTTCTAGCTAACTCCACAATAAATTGAAAACATGTTAAAAATTCTAAAATATTGACAATTGTTTCGATATTACCTAAATATCATCGTCAGATTGACAGAAGCTACATTTCATTTGATGCCTACCTGATGTTTAATTATTTTTGGCTAGTCCAAGAAGTGACCTATCTTGTGATTGACTTAATATATGTTAATAGAAAAAACTTAATATATGTTAATAGAAAAAAGAAGATATGATATTACAAATATTAAAGCTTATATATTATTAGCCCTATGGGGATATCCTGGATATCATTTTTCCCAATTAAGATCAGTATAACTGTGCAATGATATAGAAAACCAGGAAAACTATATCTGCTGATCTTTACAATTATCACTTAAGAAAACAGGTTAAAAGTGGAGAACTCCCTAGATTTATCTGTTCATTGACTTCATATTGTGGGTTTCTTAAGAGGGGCCTCACGTTTTAGGAACCTGAAAACAGTTGGCACCCGTGATTTGCAACAAAATTTAGGTCATTTTGTACACAACAAATCTAAAGAACGCAGGGAAATTAAGTGGTGAAATTTTAACACAATATAACTTGGACCTTTGTCTTGGGGATCAGGTATTTTGGTTGAGTTTTATATTGTTATAAAAAAGATATAAGCCATTAAGTGATGGTGTGATTTTGACAGCTTTGACAATTTGTGGTCACCAATCTGGACACCAAAACCTGATCCCCAAAAGGAAGCCTAGAGAATTCGATTCTGAAAATATGAAATCTCAAATCATTGTATTTTTTGAGATTTGTTGTGCGCAAATTTTTGCAAACGAACATCTTTTTACTTTAGTTCAACCGCTCCACACTCTTGATACATGGCGCTGTATAGAACAATATAGAACAATGACAAAAGACGACGGTCAATTCATAGACAAATAATATTTTCACTTTCTCTATGGGTCAAATGCTGTTGTCATATGTTTTGTGTTCATAAAAATATCCCAAATTTATAGTTTAGTGTGTATTGTATTTGTAAGTGATTATAATTAAGTAATTTTTATGCTAAATAAGTAAATTTGTGCTTCGTAAATGCTATTTATATTTACTCCACAAGATTGTGTTTAGTGCTTCATGCTTGGATTGTTGGTATTTTTTATTGTTTCCATAAGCGGTAATAGTTCCTAAAACCCACTCCTCACTAGTTTTTAGACCATTTGTTTTCTCGGCACATAGAGTACTCACTCTTCTGCAAATATTACAACCTAGTTCTTTGTTCACAATTAACCATGGATTTTTTGCTTTAATTTCAGCAATTTATTCAAGAGACCAACAAACTGGGTGTTCACCCCCATTAACATAATCACTATTTTCATTACTAATCTTAGCTTCGTCTGAATCAGATTCTAATCTCACCAACCTGGATACTTATTTGTCCAATGAGGAAGTTGAAAGGTAATCATCCTCATTGATTCCGATTGCGTTTTCTTTTTCATCTTGATATACAATTGGAGTCGTAGTCGATGCTTCCAAACTGCATTTCTCATTATTTACATTAACTTTTTATTTCTTAGGGTTAGGTTTAAAGTAATCAAAAAAATTTCTAGTAGTCATAACTCGAGTAGTAAACTTTTGTAGCTGCATTAGCGCTAGATAATAGTAAGCATAAACAAACACGAACAACGAACTGCAATTCAAAAACGAACTGATTACAAAACAGTGATGATGGGATGCAATGCAACTTGAGACTGAAACGCGTCAAGTTCATGTGTTCAAGTAACCTACGCTGTGATAGAGGGTATTGTTTTGTTCTGTGTGGTGCGGACGAGATGACTGACCTCCCTCCCTGATTCGGTGCATTACAATCGCTTGTTAGGGCGCTTATTATCTGCTTACGAGCAGCTCGCGAGCAAAGCCTAAAATTTATCCTACCTACAGTTTTTAAAATTTTGCTGTTTTAGAGTTACTTGCGTTCCCTTGCGTTCCGGCACTCTTGGGGGGTAAGGGAACGCCGTTTCTTTGCGTTCCCACTGAAATTCACCTCTGTTCTTAATGGCTATGATGAGAAAATAGTAGATAAAATAATTAATCGTCATAGGTTTAAGAAATCTCTTCGTGAGACTATTTTTTCCAAAATCGAAGTGAAAAGCAGGAGAAATTTGTTTCATTACCTTTTGATCCTGGTTATACAAAAGGTTTAAGGAATATTTTCAACAACGTAGGTTTAAATTTAATTCATGAATCAAATAATACTTTGAAACAATTGTTAGGTTGAATGGCTGGATTTGGAAAAAAGTGGAATGTATCCAACTGTTTATTGTTGGATGCATTCGAAAGTATCGAAATAGTTCGATGTAAGAATAGTTTAAATAGAGACAAAGGACGAATTCCTTATAGTTCACTTTATGTGTGTGAAGTTTGGGCCGTAGGAAACTTAGTCTTGAGCCACAAAAACGTAGTTCACTTTATAGTTTATTAGATAAAAGTTGCACGTAAAATTTCCCGCTGAAGTAGATAGGTTTTCCCCTGGAACTATTTCCCGCGAGAAGAGTTGCATTAGTGCTTAAAATTTTGTATATGTGCAGGGCAATAGTATTTAAGTTTTAGTTTACTTTCGGTGTCTCAAGACGATAACTTGGTTACCGAAACCCACGTCAGGCAGTGTAATTGTGAGTGTTGGTACACTGGTAGTAAATAGTGTGTTCAGCAAGTTATCGTCTTCACTAAAACTTATATTTTTTTGTTCTACCTATATACTGAATTTTAGGCGCCTATGCAACTCTTCCCGCGGGAAATAGTTCCAGCGGAAAAATTCCACATTTAATTTTCATCTACAGGGTGTTCCACGATGTTTTTAACAAACAGCCTATAACTCGGAGGGGAAAGTACAATGCAATCAGTTGAGGAATACTATGACGCAATCATAGGCGCTGTGACGTTATCACAACGAAAAAACTTGAATGGATCAGGGGGTGATAGTTAGCTCAAATGAAAGGTTTTTTTATCTCTAATTCAATTATATACCACAATGAGGGTATTGATGTTAATAAATAAGCAAAATTTTCGATTTATTGGTGCATTTATCATGTTCAAAATAACCCAAAGCTGTCCGATTTTTACTTTTTAACTAGTATCTACAAATTCAAAAGAACAGTAAGTTGACCTTGTGATATTGTTTTCTGACAACTATAAACAGCATACTAACACCTAAGTCATTTATTTCGTCCTAATACGTAGATTGCAGTTTTAAAACAGAATTTTAAAATATTGTAATTTCATACAGTAGTTTAAATGCCATTCCTATTTACTACTAATGAATATGTAGATACGAGTATGTTGTTAATTTATGGTGAATGTAAGACGTAGGAATAATGCTCGAAATGTTCAAGCTTTATACGCGGAACGTTTTCCCGAAAGAAGAACGCGGTCTAATGTAACTTTTGCTATGGTTGCGGAGAATATGCCGCAAGGTTCATTTCCGAATGTTAAACAAAGGAATCATGAAAAACCAATACAGGCTGAACAAAACTGGGTGAATGTTTTAGCATATGTTGCGATTAATCCACCTGTGTCCATAAGGTCCATTGCTGCAGAAACTAAAGTCCATAGGATTGTAAAAAACCACCATTACCATCCATTTAAATTGGGTTTGGTTAATGAATTGCGACCTACCGATTTGGACCAAAGACTAACCTTCATCGCCATAATGCAAGTGATGATGCAAGACACTTGTGACATTTTAAGTACAATTTTATGGAGTGGTTCTAACAAGTTTGGGTATATCTGACCAGTTTTGTACAGTCATGTGGTAAACAAGTTCCACGTTGGTACGGCTGCCAGGTATATAGTAGAATACCATTGTTATCGAGGTCCGTTGCTTATTGTCCTGAATATTATAAGTCCGAAATATCACTGTCACAGACGGAGTATTGGATTTTTACGGAAAAACCGATTCAAGTTATAATTTATATAATATAAATTTCAAAACGTTTTTAACGGGAAGCGGTCAATGAGTGTAGTAGGTACTGGTACATTCTCATTAATTTATTATTATTCATTATTTATTCAGTTTATAGCTCAACTAGGATAATAGCACTAAGAAAATAGCACTGTGTCTTTTAATAGAATGTAGGTATATAAAGGAAGGACATAATATTAAAATAATAATAGTAAATCAACATAAAAAATAAGTTGTAGCCTTAAAAAGGGCTTATTTGCTCTAAACTGGTAGATGGTATAATTAAAGTTCCAATTCACATTCACGTGTTATATCGGAATCTGATGAATCAGCGGCGGTCATTCCTTCGTGGTAATATTTAGTTGACTTAGATTCAAAACTCAATAACCCACCATTGATAAAACTATTTTTATTGCCAATATGGGTTGTAATAAGTATGCGCCCTTTTTCCAACGGGAATATTATTCAGATCAGTATATACTCCTTCGACGAACGTCTGGTGTGAACGTTTCTACTTTTGATACGGTATAAACTTCGTTTAGCCAATGCTCGTCTAAATAATAAATTTTTCCTTCCTCCTTCTCGGTATATTTTAATTGTTCTAAGATAATCCCTTCTCCAACGTACAATGTCTTTTCTATCAATTAGTAGTGACTTCCAATTATGCTTCTCCCAGTGAGATCCAATCTCTCGTAATAATTTCCTTAACTTTTTTCCGCTTATTGATGGTACTTCATCGTTTTAGTTAATTAATGCAATAATTTTGTCCAATGTAGGTTTTACGATAAGTAAAGCTTATGCGTTTTTTACGTAAAAATCATTGAGCAATACAAAAAATTGCTTGGAAGGAATAAAAGGTCAGTGTCGTAAAAAATGGGGGAAAGAGACTCATTTTTCCAAAAGCACGCCACTGGTCCAAGTAAGGAAAATTGTTTTTCACCCACGATATGCGAATATAAATGTAAAAACATTCTGCCAAATTTCAAATTGAAATATTGATCTGTTCTAAAGTTATGAAATAAAATCTTTTTATTTTTTTCAACTTAAACACCTGTATTTCAAAAAGTACCTAAATAAGTTGGATCCCTCATTCCCCATTTCAATTAGTCAAATTTTTTGAAATACCCTGTATATTTCTAAGTAATTTAGACGGGCAGCCGCAATTTTTAAATTAATTGAATTTTTATTATTATGTCCCCTATACACCATTCAATTTCTTCCTCAAGGATTACAGACAAAGGTTACACCCTGGGGGTCAAGGCATTCTTTCTGTATACACAAGACATGGTGGACCTCGGATTGATTGGGTAAAAATTAACATAAAAAAAACCACAAATGTTACTACGACAATTACATATAGACAAATTTTTGCAGCACTAAGAAAGGCTAATAGACAATCGAAAATACTCTTTTCATGTAATTATAATAAATGCATTAAATTGTGAGGCCGGTTTATTTTCAAGATGGTTAATTTATTTCTAAATTCTCTGGATTCTTTTTCGGGATACAATCCTAGTTACTAACGTATCTAAAAAGGTAACTGTCCATTATTTTCCATTTCATACGTGAATTTACTTAGAAATTTTGAATTTAATTTTAAGATAAAATAATTTACATTCGCTTTATTTGTATCAAATATAGCGAAAATATCATCAACATATCTGTACCACATCCTAGGAAAATACGGAAACTCTTGACTGATCTATTCCTCAAAATTACTCATGAAGAGATTAACTATTTCTTCATACTGTTTATAAAATTTGTTTTTATATTGAAAGTAATTTTGTTCCATGTACAATCTTGCCATACCTAAATATTCGACGCACGAGAAAATAATATATATATATATATATATATATATATAGTCTCGCTTTTTTTGGTTCTTGGTCTTTTTTATTTAATTATATATTGTTTATTTTGTATTCTTGGGATTGAGGACCATTTTTAAAGACATTTAATTAGCAGTTAATACATTTTTATTTAACGTTTCGGTCTTTCCATGACCTTCATCAGAAAAAAAATTTTTGTTAAAACTAAAAGAAATAGTACAAGTTACAAAAAGAATTTTAAAAGCAAAACAAATAAATCTTACCTTCGACAGAACGTTCATTTGATTATTCATATACTTTTTAGATGTTTAGGACGTATCACATAGCAGAACATAACTCACACCCAAACAAAACGAACATTTTAAAAAACATGACATTCATTGATGAAATTTTTTATTTGAATATACGAGTATTTGTTCTATACAATGAAAGCAGGTGTAACGAGATTTTAATGTGTCGTTTTTGTGTTGACTGGTATTGGAATGGATTTCATATTTATATAGGGAGTGGTAATAAATTTATTATACTTGGAATGTGCCACGTGTTTCTCTATATTTCTAAGTTTTTATAATATTATTATAAATTTTACTAAGATTTTTTGTGTCAGTCTTTAAATTTACGGAACTGGTTTTTCTTTGTATTTGTATCATTTCTAGAAATTCGCGTTTTTTTGTGTGGTTTTCACTTCGAAGAATTTTTGTATTTTCGAAATCAAATTCGTGTTGGTTTTCTGAAACATGGATAGTAAGTGCCGGTTTGTTTCGTTTGTCATATTTGTGACTGTTTATTCTGTTTTTCAAATACTGACTTGTTTGTCCGATGTAGACCCCTTCATAGTTTTTTCATGGTATTTCATAAACTGTATTGCTCTTTTTTTCTTTTGATATTGAACTTTTTAGATAGTTGTAATTGGTTTTTAGTAGTATATATATATATCTGAAGATATGAACTAGGTTCACGGGTTGAACCGCGTTGGAAATTTGTAATTTCTCGACATTTCGGCATCCACTTTGAAACCATTATCAAGAGGGGGGTTATGTTATTCGTTCATTAATCTAGGAAGTGATCCGATTCCGTAGTCTCAATCTGCCTACTCTACGCAACGAATCACTCCCTTTGGCTAATTCCAAGGCATCAAACTGCCTACTCCTTGGAATTTCACCGAAAAAGGACATAACAATTAAATAAATAAAATAATAATACAAATTGCTTACCAGTTAAAACACTAACACTCACTACTGGCTTGAAGCCGACTGACCGATAAGTTGTCTGGACCGTGTATTTATGAGGAACCTATTGGCGGGTATGGTCTTTTTGGCGCGCGTGGTGCGTATGCTGCTGGCGGGAGTGGTAATACATATGGAACGTTCGTTATTCCGCGATATTTTAGGAGGATAATTGTTATTCTTGGCACAGGCCATGGTGAAAGGCGGTGAGGTGGTATCGGAATGGGGCGGGTGTAAAAGATGTTTCAAGGTTGATAGCAATCTCTGGCTGTCGTCCCTGGGATTTAAACAGTTTGGACGTTTTTCTATTTCGATAACTTCTCGAATTATTCTGGACTTAAGGAGCGAGTTAAGGCGATATTTATGGTTTTGTCGAAATTGATTGTGTGTCCTGTTTGGACACGATGTTGGGCCAAGGTGGAAGAAGGATCGAAATTTCTGACAGACAATGAGTGTTCTTTTGCTCTAACGGAGATATGTCGGTTGGTCTGACCTATGTAGGTGCGGGGACAATCTAAGCAAGGGATTTCATATACTCCATGCTGTTCATTGGGAATTTTACAGATTCTGTCCGTCACTCCTTTAATGTAAGGAAGGGATATTTTTAATTGAATGTCTAAGTCGATGGTGGAAGGTGATGGTGTAGTAGTTGAAAAGGGGGGGGGGGGTTAGGTTATTTGCTCATTAATCTAGGAAGTGATCCGATTCCGTAGTCTCAATCTGCCTACTCTACGCAACGAATCACCCCCTTCGGCTAATTCCAAGGCCTGAATCTGCCTACTCCTTGGACATGACAATTAAATATATAAAATAAAATAATAATAAAAAAAGCTTACCAGTTAAAACACCGTAAACCACTAACATTCACTACTGGCTTGAAGCCGACTGTCGGACTGTCAAAAACCATTGGCAGTACTATATACCAAACGACTATTCATTAGATAGTAAATATTGAACACGTTTAAAGTGATATGGATAAGATAAATTTTTCTTTTAGAATATCCCAATCAGTTTTGTTCTCGCAGTTTTAGGTCGTCCAATATTCATTATTTAGCAAAAGTTACAGTTTCAGAATATGTAGCTTGGTAAACGTTTCAGAATATATTGAGCGGTTATTTGGATAACTGGGCATATTTATGTATAGCCGCTAAGGCGTTACCATGGGCTATAAGCTATTCGTTTAGTGGGCAAAGTAATTTACCTGACTGAAAGCATTAACACATGGCGGCTCTCTCTAAAATAAATGTATACTCGCATATACCCGTTTAGTGTCATGATATTTTAGTGTGACCACTTTGTATCTTCATAAATCTGTAACTTTTTGGGTACATTAACGATACAACCATAAAATATAAATGAGGCTTAAATTTTGAAATCTATGTTCAGGGGCGGAACATTGAATAATTTAATTCATTTATGTCCAAATAAGCTCGATCGCATTCAATTCGCAGTGATATGGTGGCAATCGAAGAACAGTAATTCCACGTTTCTTGACCATTTAATCAATAGCGTATTTTGAAATACTGATATATATTGTCTACCCAACACTAAAAGTTAGTAGTCATTCTCTTTTCAATTAACCAGTCTTTTATGCATTGTTTTTTTCAGTTCCACGGCTAACGGTTCTTTTAACCTTGAATGATAGCTCATTATCCAAACCTATGACGGAATTAAATTCATCATTTGATAGAAATACTCTTCAAAAACATTGGCTTTAATTTTTTCGTGGTAATATTTGGTAGACTGACACAAATTCAAGTAAATCACCATGTTTCATCATCCCCAATATGGGTTATTATTAAACGACGGCCTTTCCTAATTGGAGTCTTTAAACCCGTTGATTAACCTTCTAAAAGAGATATTCTAGAGTTTCAAACCAATTTGTCTTGCCAGACTTTTGTAAGGGTGTGTCCTTCATTCAGCCGGGTTCCAACTAAAT
Source organism: Galeruca laticollis (assembly GCA_963921935.1). Classification (NCBI taxonomy): domain Eukaryota; kingdom Metazoa; phylum Arthropoda; class Insecta; order Coleoptera; family Chrysomelidae; genus Galeruca; species Galeruca laticollis. The sequence goes on from OY998180.1 coordinate 181,439,960, forward strand.
AGAATATTCGTTTTCCATCTGTTCTCAATTTTCGTATTTCCCTGTTGGTATTTGCTTATTAAGGTAAAATGTATTAACTTTATTCCTAATAAATGACTCGTCGATTTGTACAGGTTTTTTTCCTGGCGGATTCTTCGCAGTTTAAACCGTTATTCTATGTTTAAAAAGCTTGTAAATGGTAGTTTCTCCAATTTATGTCATATTGGCACATTTTGAAACTACTGTGAACGATACACATTTAGCACAACTATTTTTACATGTGTAGTTAAAGCTGCTCTTTCAAATTTCACTGGACTAAAACTTGTTGTTAATGCCATTTTTCTCACAAACATTCAAAATTCAGAGATTTAGTTTACTTTTCTTGCTGCTCTGCTCCTAGGAGTTTACAGACCAAGACACAATTTACTACTAAATTAAATTATTTACCTGCCTACCTGGCTTTCATATGTTGGAACTATAAGAAAAAATGAGAGACAGATTCCTCCGATCTTTTTGAACGTCAAAAAAAGATCAGTATATTTACCTATGTTTGGATTCAGTGAAACCGCCACTTTAGTTTCGTATATGCCGAAAAGGAGAAAAATGTTGCTGTAGTCATCGATGCGTTTTGACGATAAGATCGAGTAAAGCTCACGAGAGCTAACATAAACCTGAAATAATCACTTATTATAATGCCAGAAAATCAGGAGTTGATACTGTAGATCAGTTATGTGCAACATGTAACTTGTGCATGGTCTGCTACGCCGATGACGCTGCAATATTCGCAGGAAATGAGAATGACCTACAGAGACAATTATTTAAGTTCTACCAGATCAGTCAGCAACTCAATAGGAAAAACGAAAATCATGACCTTCGCTAGGGAACCTATGAGATGCAAGCTGGTAATAGATAATAAACCCATAGAGCAGGTCATGCATTTTAGATACCTGGGCATAGATATATCCAGCGCTCACGACCCGGTAAAGGACTTGAGAAACCAAATTAACAAATCAGCCATAATATCAGGTTGTCTGAGGGAAACTGTATGGGCTAATCCTTATATGTGAAAGGAGAGTAACATCAAATTATATAAGACATGCGTTAGGCCAATAATGACATATGGTATAGAAGCGAGGGAGGATACCAACAAGACCAAGAGGATGCTACGAGTCGCCGAAATGTCAGTACTGAGAACAATAGCCGGGAAAACAAGAAAGGATCACTTAAGATACACCACAGACATTAGAGCACAAAGCGACATACAGGATGTGGGGAGATGGGGAAGGCAGAGGAGAAGAAAATGGTATAACCACTTGAAGAGGATGATCGACGATAGACTACCACGCATTGCACTAGAGGGAAAACCAGCAGGGACCCGTCCACCAGGAAGACCACCAAAGAGATGGAGAGATAGCTGGCTGTCCACATCTCAGGAAACAATATAGAGGCAAAAGCCCGGATATAACAGATCATGTAGATCTCAAACAAGTAGAAGAAGAAGAAGACCTGCCTACCTAACCAAATATTAACTGTTTTCCAGGAAGTAGGCATTATCGGCAATATCTCCGTTTCATACTATTATTAAGAGCCGAAAATTGAAATAAATTATTCTATATAGTAAAAACCAAATAAAGTTGCGTTTACGTCACCAAGGGCGTATTTCTATCGCATGTGTGGCTACATTTCTATCGAAAAGTAATCGGTTCTAAAGATAACCCAATCAATAAAAAAACTTTTGTACAAAAATAATGTATAAGCAATATAGCTTTATTGGGTTTAGATGTCCCTCGATGTAAACATTTGTGTTAAAATTTTCATAAAGAAGCCTCCAATTATTGACGGTAAAATAGTCACTGCCAGAAATAATGTCATGTTGCCGCGTTGTTTGTGACTTTTCTACTCGTGTATTGTCATCGATTTCTGAGGTTATAGTTACGTGCTTTATAAAATTTTCTTGTGAGAAATATTTATAATCAAAACTGTTTTTGTTTTCAAAACAACAAAGCATTTTCTTCTGTGATTGTTAAAATGCCCAAACAGCTGAATAGCCGATGCAAAGAACTTGTGGCTTCATTAGTAAATTATTTTGAACAAGAAAGGAATATAATGGTCCTTTGTTGCCCTTAAATGCTGTACAAGAGGTACAAGAGGTAGGTAATACGTGAATAAAATATCCTTACTTTACTTTACGAAAATTTCTATTATTTTAGCGTGTAGCTGCTGCTTTAAAAATCAGTGTAAGAACAGTAAGCAAAATTTGTCAAACAAAAAAAAAAGGTGAAGAGTTTGAGTCACCAAAGAAAAAACGTTGCGCTCATAAACGAGTAACAAATACAGAAACTTTAAATACAAGCTCTATTCGTGATACCATTTACAACATGTACCAGAAAAGTAAGTATAATTACGACAATTGTATATTTAACATATTTTTATTTCTGTATGATTTTAGAACAGGACATAACGATTCAATCATTGTGGTCCCAACTAAGAGAAAAAGAATTATTTAATGGTAGTACCACTTCTTTAAATAGATTGCTCAAATAACTTGGGTTTAAGTGGATGAAGGATAATCCACGACGAGGACTTATGGAATTACCTAATCTTGTTTTGAAAAGAGTAGAATTCTTAAGATATTATAAAGAAGCAAAGGACGAAGGTATATACCAATTTGTGTTCATCGATGAAACCTGAATATTTCAAAATGGCATCATAGGTCATTCATGGCAAAATGAAAATATCAAGAGTGTTAAAACCACTAAAACGGATGGCAAAAGGTTTGTTGTATTGCAAAACATAAGTGGTTACTTAAACATTATTTAAATAATATTATTACAGATATATTATACTCCATGCTGGAAATGAAAACGGATTTATTGAAGGTGCTGAAGCAATATTTTCTTCAAAAACCCAACTTAATGATTATCATGGGGAAATGAACCAGGCAAATTTCTTGAAATGGTTTGAATATCAGTTGCTGCAAAATTTAGAGAATCCTTCTCTAATTATACTTGATAATGCACCTTATCACAGCATGTTATTGCATAAAACTCCAAATACAGGATGGTCAAAATGTGCTATTCAGGAATGGTTGACAGAAAAAAACATTCCCTATTCTCACATGATGTTCAAAACAGAACTGTTGCAAATCGTTTCTCAGTAAATATACAGATATATTCTTACTTATTGCCATTTATTTTAAACATTTTTTTTGTTTTTTTTAGAAATAAGCCACCAATCAAGTATATAGTGGACGATATGGCAGAACAGTATGGACACAAAGTTTTACGTCTTCCTCCTTACCATTGCATATTCAACTCTATCGAATTAATTTGGGGCATAGCAAAAAATTACTACAATAGGCATACTGGTAGGGATGGTAACAGTGCGAATAACTGCCTGAACATGTGGCACGAGGCACTGCACATGATAACTCCTGATATGTTGAAAAATTTTATACAACATACTGAAAGAGAGATATTTAAATGGTATGAGAGGGAAAGAATATTTGATCGTCCAGAAATTAGTCCGATAGTTATAAATTTTAATAGTGAAGAGAGTGACACTGATGTTGAATCAGATGAACAAGAATTTGAATCTGCCTAGTTTCATTTCACAATATGTTGATTTGTTTAATGTTAGTTTTTGTCTTTGATAATACGTTCATTATTAAACATATTTTATTTTATTGCTTGTATTTTTATTATATTTATTTATTAAAAGATTTGGTAAGTCAGTAATAACCTTACCACTTTTATTCTAGAATTCCTTACTTTGTGAAATCTATTCATAAATTTAATTAACAAAAAACGTAAATGAAAAAACTCCACACTATATTAAACGAAAACTATCAAACTATCGATAATTTTGTAGTTTTCATTTATAATATTGTGAAACTTTCTACATTTACGTTTTTTGTTGACTTCAGTTATTTTCTGTTAATTTCCATATTTCGTGAACACTCTGACAACGCTACAAATGTTCACAATGATGACGTAAACGCAACTTTATTTGGTTTTTACTATATTATTATAAAAGGGACGGTTATGGTATATAAAGATTAACCTTATTTTTATTGCCGTCACTCAGGTAAAATTGCTTTACACGCTAAACGAGTGGACTGTAATCCATACAAAAAATGCTTATTGGTCATTTCACTATATTAGAGGAAAATGTATTGATTATGTGATATATATAACCAGTACCTGGATGACCGAGCTTTGCTCGTTAACCGATTCATTTCATCCTCTACTTCTCGCATCATTATATATCCCTGTGCATAACGATTTTGCGCTCGAACGATAAACTCCAATAACTTCATCATTGAGGTAGTAATTCCTGAATTGAGTGGATGGTTAACTCTTTCATTCACGGCTTCATCAGGGTCTAAAAAGTATAGTTGTCCATACTGTGGCCGTTCAAAGACACCAACATCATCTTGGGTCGGATGTGCTGCCATATTCATTTTATGATATACTTGTCCGCAAACAATAAAACTATAAATTCCATGGCTATTTATTGTTCTATCATCTTCTACATTGAAGGATGCTAGAGCAAAAGATGCGTTTATCTTTCTTATTTTTTTATGAAATTCTTCCGAATATGGGTGACGGTTTAAAAAGAGACGTACTAATTCATTTGAAAATTTTGGTTGCTCCATTACAATTCGTCCATGCAAACAACAGTCACCAAAAGAATTTCTATTTATACGATTAGAAACGCGTTCCTCAGCGAAATGCAATGCACCACAATGGATACACAAAATTTCAAATGGTCCTAAGGCGTGATTATGTTCTGTATTTAATGAGTCTTCACTGTGAGAAGTTTGAGAATCCTGATCAGTTTGATGACGATGCTCTTCTAGGTGTTCTTGAGACGAGTTGCGGCTTCGTGAAGTTAGATTGTTTATAAGCGTTTTTTTCCAAGATCGTTTAGGCATTTTTAAGTGAACACGTGCATTAAGAAGACACAAATAACATAAATAAACAATTGATTTTAGTCTAGCCTCAAAGCAAACACTCATTGACTTCGTGTTACTTAACAACGCCATCTGCTGTCGTGTCGTTAAAGCAATTAGTTGCTCACAAAAAATAGTATTATTATTCGCCAATAGATGTCAGGAAGAGTCATATTTTTCAGTTGAGACTACTCAAACGCCTCCTTTTTGTTATTTTTCTTCCAAGTTTATGTTTAAGTTGATTATCGATAAAACACGAATAAAATGACATTTTCTAAAAATGATTCCTAGCTAGATCGATTTATCGCCCCCGAAACCCCCATATACTAAATTTTATGAAAATCGTTGGAGCCGATTCCGAGATTTCTTTTTAAGGGCAACTATGATCTCTTTTTTTTTGTAGAGTTTTGTTATATACTGACATATTTTCATAGAAAAAGTTGTCTTTTATAGAACAATTGTTAAATTTCCGGTTATTCGTGATTATCATATATGAAAGAATTGAAAAAGTTATTCAAAATTATCCCTTGTTCATAACTTTAATATATATCGCCAATATGACGCGATGAGTAAATTAAGTAATGTTGATGGCAACGTAACATTCGATCTAGCAATACTTGCGACGCGGAACTTGGAGGTGCGGCTGGTTTTATGAAGGAGTCAGTTTTTTCGGTGGTTTATGTTATTTTCAGAAAGAAGAAAGTCTCCAAGAACCGTTGGAAATGTTCTCAGAATAATCGGGCAGACCAAATATTAAGTACAGTCACACAGGACTTTCAATAAACGATTTTTTGGTCAGTAAAAACATTCCTGTTGCTTATAGACTACCTTATTCGCTTGCCTTGAATTCTTGTGACTTTTTCCTCCTCTCGAGATTGAAACATCACCTCAAGAGAACTCATTCTGGGACAAAGGGCTGTAAATGACAAGCTGAAGGCTATTCCACTGTTTTAGCTCGAGCACTGCAATGGGGGATTGAAACAATTGTCTCCAGCGCTGTGTGGCTTGCCAATGAAGTTAGTTGAATTGTAATTCTATTCGAATAAAAAAATAAGTCTCGTTACTTAATTTACACACTTCGTATGATGGGCATTTTCGAGTTAGACTTAATAGAGACATAGAAGCAAATCCAGGAATTCTGACTACCATATAAAAGAAAAAATAGTAAACACTCTACAGATCATCTAAATCTTCGAATTGTTCATATTTTGTATTGTTTACAGAGCCGGATGCCGTTTGTCAGAACGGTGAGCATGGAACAACGATGGCAGGACCTAGCGAACTTACTAAGTCTTCCTAGTCCGGATAGTGGAGGACTACATCATCCATTTAGTCATCACCACCATCCTTTGCACAATTACACACATCATCCACATCCCCATAGCATGGGTTACAGTCCGGAAGCCGCCAGAGGAGTGCTCCTTCATAATGCCACATTACCCACGCCTATGGGCGATCTAAATTCATCTGTGCCATATAGTAATTTAGGTAAGCTTAGAACTTTCTAGGTGTTGAGAGTTGTATAAATTAGATAATATAGAACTCGTTTTGTAACTGACGCGTATTCCAAGGAGACAACATTCCGCTAGTTTCCAGTAAACGGATTCGCGTATATTATTTTTATTTATACGTATAAATAAATAATTGAATACTCGAAGATTTTTTTAATCGTCCCGTATATTCATAAGCTAATCATTGTTACGCGCCACATTTCTAAATATTGCGCCATTCTTACGACTCCTTCCCCTTACTAAGATTTGAAAGTATAAAAAAGACCCGCCCTAGATTCCTTTTAATGTTATAAACTGTAATAACGAACTCCATAGGTGGTACAAACTTTGGGAGCGCCGTGGCCAGTTCCATGAACCTCACGAACAGCAGCGAACCAATGGGAGAGTCTTCAAACACACCCCATTACAAACTGGAACCTTCACACGACATGGTATATTATCAGGTATGATTATCGTTAAGGTTCAATGTCAGATTTTAAAAAAGTTGAAACCAAATTTTTGTTTCGTTTGCTAGGATCTGAATTCAAATTATTTGTTGTATGTTTTTATTTTCTATTGTATATTTATAATTTGTTTTACATCTTTATTTAAGTTGAGTCTGGTAATATGAACAATAATTTACTTAAAATTTTATAGGTGGCGTATATTGTTAAGTGAACATGTTTATAATGTACCATTCATAGTATACAGGGTGGCTACCTAAATAACCCAATTAAAAGTTTTGTGATCAAACTTTATATTTAATTGTAAAAATTTCAATTGATAACACATTATCTAAATACTCTTTTTATTATATAAGTATATAATATTTAAAATGTCAAAAAAGTGAAATTAAAACTATAGAAATGAAAGGTACGATGTGAAGTGAAATTAAATATCCCAAAAAATCAATATACATAATAAAAATGACTTTGACACAGATAAGAAATAAAATTTTACTAGATGTGTGGCAAGCGACGACGACGTGGTCTTACTAAGTAAGAGGGAAAATTTCTGTAAAATTTGTGAAAAAGAAACAGAAAACAAAACACATGGAGATGAGAACAAACAAGTCAAATGTTGAATAACAGCCACAAACCAAGAAGAATTTGAAATTAAATCGAGTACCCAAAGGATATGGAGCAGCAGGATCGCTTATGAGAATACTAAGAGCTAAAAATTTGTCAAAATCAATCAAGATTACAGCTTATAAAACAATAATAAAACCGCTAGTAATGTGATGAAAACAAAGACAAAAAAGAATGATAGCCGAAAGCGCTTAGCTGGAAAGTAATAAACTAATACACACTGAGTATTCGTCGTTTTCATTCACTCAATAAAAAAGAATTATATCTGGGCAAGGAAAATATTGAGGGTCAAAACAAAGAGTTATGAGAAGCGCATTATATGGAGGAGAAGGAGCAAGAAAAAGAAGAGAGAGACCAAAGAAAAAGTTGCTCCAAGAAGTGAAAGACATTTTAACAAGATTAAAGTATGAACATAATTTTGTTATCAAAAAATTTCATGTTGCATGATAAAATAAACGGTTTTAAAGATTAAAACTAACTTTTCCGCATCTGTGGCCCTGAACAATATTCTATCATAAAATTGTTACTTGTATACACTTCGGGGGATGTATCGTGCTAACAAACCGAAATTTCTCCAAAAATAACCAAAAATTTAGTATATCTAGTTTTATAGGACCCGCTGTACTCGCTCTAGTCAACTGAAAATCAATAGGGTACATCTGTGAGACACCTTGAACAATACTTATTCATAAAGTTAATCAATCGTATACTCTCTGGAGGCTGTATCGTGCTAACAAACTGAAAATTCTCCAAAAATGACAAAAATTTGGTACTTCAAGTACCACAGCACCCGTTGTACTGGCTTTAGTGAGCTCAATATCAATAGGGTTCATCTTTAAGACGCTCTGAATAATATCCAATCATAAAATTCATCACTTGTATATACTCCGGAGGCTGTATCGTGCTAACAAACTGAAACTTCTCCAAAAATGACAAATATATCGTACTTAAAGTACTGTAGCACCGGTTGTATTGGCTCTGGTGAGCTGAAAATCAATAGGGTTCATCAGTGAGATGCCCTGAATAATATTCAATCATAAAATTGGTGACTTGTTGAACTCCGGAGGCTGTATCGTGCTAACAAACTGAAATTTCTCGAAAAACGACAAAATGTCGTACTTAAGTACCATAGCACCCGTTGTACTGGCTCTGGTGAGCTGAAAATCAATAGAGTTCATCTGTGAAATGTCCTTAACAATATCCCATCATAAAATTGGTGACTTATTGCACTCCGGAGGCTGTATCGTGCTAACAAGACTTGCAAGGATAAGTGGCCGACGACAACGACGACGACATACACACAGGATTTTTTTTCTAAAAACCGTTTTTTCGTGTTGTTGTTTATGGACAACGTAAAAATAACTCAAAAAAAATTTCAAATTTCCAACTTTTTTGTGGGTAAACCAATACTTTTCTCGCATATTAGATAGGTTGGCAGAAAAGTAAAATTAACTATAGAGCTCGATAGTATCGACTATTTCGTTATAGTCATATGTTAGGTATATGTTTTGAAGATCCTGCACAAATAATTTATATTCTGTTATTCTTGCATATTTTCTAATAACTAACAGTATTCATAGCAGTGATTAATAGGTATGAATATAATTATCTTTATTCCAGGGATATTGTTGTGATTTGTCTAATATGACTGAAACTGATATTATAATTCGAAATATCAAGTCACTCTCGAAACTATTTGGTTTAACAATCTGGGAATTTAGACGTTACCATATTCAAGTCGAACAAAATTGCAAAATTGAAGGGTACTTCTCAAGGATCGTTAATTAGTATTACACTTTTCTTCGCAGCCATGAACAATATTGTTTATACAGCTACAGCACCTGTTCAGTACATACGCAGACGACTTAGTACTGTTACGAAACAGCACACTGGTATAGACCCTAAATCCGACTCTGTCTAAGCCAGGTATGAAAATTAAAATTATGGCGGATACGCAGTGTTTTTATAACTGTTTGGGACTATCTTATCTAAACATTGTTTTTGTGACCAGACTTATCTAGAAAAGGCCAGAAAAATTATTTGTGTCTGTGTAAGCCGCAGCCCGGAATTTTCTAGTAAGAAAGGCATTAATATAAATAAGGACCGATCAGCGGTGGAGTTAGTGGATAAAGTGATCTCTTGAAATAAATACACCGAAATAGCAAACAGTAAATATAAATTAGTTAAGTGTTCATATAAATTAGTTTAAGTGAATATACTGAGTATATATAAATTAAGTGTTAGTGATTAGTTTAGTGTTTAAATAAATTAGTAAGTAGCTACCCTGTGTTAAAAATTTATCCCACCCGTTTATTGTTTAAATAATTAAGAAAAACATTACAGTACTTATGGCCAAAGGAAGGAACTTGGAATCGATTTCGAGAATAATTCAAAATCAATGGAATTCGGGAAAAAACCTGGTCAAAAGAAACTAGAATTATGGTCTCAACAGAAAAAACGAAATGTCTCATATTTTCAAAACACAACAATAACTATCAATCTTGTCTCACACAATAAAAGTCGCAGCTTCGCACAAACTTACAAATTTCTAGAAGTAATATTTGATTCTAAATTAAATTGCAAAGATCATATTCTAGAACTCGCGAGGACATGCAAAAATAACCTAAATATAATTAAAATGTCGAGCAGCACAAGTTGGGGATCTAACACAACGACTCCCCAGAGAATATATAGCTCGTTTACAAACACCATTCTAAAATAATTAAATTCCATCCATAATACTGCCATTCGTTTAGCGATTGGAGCATTTTGTAGTCCTATTTCAAGTATTCTGTGTGAAGCAGGTAAACTGCCTTTACGTCATAGAAGACCATTACTCAGCATATTGCAGCAAATCCATATCATCCAACATACGCCAACATTTTTAAAAATGATTATAGCAATTTGTACCAAAACAAACCAGTTGATGTACCCAGCATATGACTTCACATTATGTAACGAGGCTATTAGTTTTCACCCAATATTTTTTTTCTAATACTTGACTTGACATAAACTCCTTTTTTAATTTCTTCAAGAACAAAAATTCCATAAAACTGAACAAAAAAATGGATTCCTCGTATTAAAATACATGGTACTGTATAATTTTTTCCATACATTCACTATAGCCAAAATTTACAATTTTTTGGCAGGATCGCAAAATTTTACTTTTCCGCCCAACCTTACCTAATATGCGAGAAGTATTGGTTTACCCCAAAAAAGTTGAAATTTTTTCGTTTTTCAGCAAAAGAACACTGTTTTTAAAAAAATCCTGTATGTATGACGTCGTTGTCGTCGTCGTTATCATCGTCGTTATCGTTGTTGTCGTCGGCCATTTTTTGTAACATAACTTGTTAGCGCAATACAGCGTCCGTATTGCAACAAGTCATAAATTGTATCATTGAATATTGTTCAGGGCATCTCACAGATGAACCCTATTTATTGTCAGCTCACCAATGCCAGTATAACGGGTGCTATGGTACTTAGAGTACCACATTTTAGTCATTTGTGGAAAAATTTCGGTTTGTTAGTGCGATACAGTCTCCGTAGTGTATACAAGTAACCAATTTTATAATTGGATATTCTTCAGGGCATCTAATAGATGAATCCTATTGATTTTCCGCCTACTAGAGCCAGTACAACGTATCCTATAAATCCAGATATACTACATTTTCAGTGAAATTGACTGTCTCGACCCTTACTTCGTGGAATATGCTCATATTAGTGTTTTTAAATGAAACTCAAGGTCTCTAGTTAATTCCACAATATAATACAAGTTATTGAAAATTCTAAAAAATTGACAATTGTTTCGATAAATCAATATTGAATTAGACGATCTTTAGAGAAAAGAATAAATTTGAGTATTGAGACAAATGGTCATCATGTAGGGCATCTGTTGTAAAATTAATTCCCTTATTTCTGTTGGTAATTATCTCTAACTTTGTTTTTTTTAATGTTGATTGTTGTTTTATACCCTCACGAAATTAAATTAATTTATAATTTCCAAAACAATGTAAGCAACTTAATACTTACACCTTTTATTACCAGTATCTGTACAATTTGTTGATTTTTCAAAGCCAACTTGATATTACAGATTATAATCCTACATGATTTTATGTAAGAAACACAAAAAGTTTAAATTTATTTTTCTCGAAAACGGTTCATGATATCGATTTGAAAGAAGAGAACATTTTTTATGAAAATTATCTTGAATTTTCCAAATTCGGTGTCGGATTCATAAAAAACTTGAAAATAATTTATTTTTAATAAGAATACCTGTCGGTCCCCCCCAACTGACACGCTTGTGATGGATCTGGAAAAAAATTTTTTACAGCAAACGACTGGTTTGTAACTGTTTATTGATTATACCAAGTTTGAATATTTTAAGTAACGGTATTTTTGAGCAATTTGAAGAAAACTCATATGAGGACGTCTTCTTCAAAAGGCTGTAGCTCCCTTAGGAAGCATTTTCGGATTAAGGTAATTTGAGCTAAATCGACTTAAAATCACCTGTAGTTTCCGTTTGGCAGGAGAGTTTCTGGACACCCTATATATTACATATACTATTACATAAGGTGAAGTAAAAAAGGGCAGCTCAAGTATTTTACGAAATGGTTGCTAATTATTACAACGTTTTAGTTATCGCCATTTTGATATTTGCAGCATCAATAAACAAAACACACATCCAACCTTAGTCAAACTTTCAAAGTATTGTTAACCTTTACTCCGCACACCTATAAAATTCATGCCCTTATTTATTAGAGAGGCAAGAACAAGAGTATTTAGTCTTATCCAATTGTCGTTCGTTGAAAACTCTTATCCATTGCTCCCTCTCCCTTCTCCCAGATGATCAAGCAAAAGCTTCACCTATTTCAGCATAACGGCAAAGAGGTTGTATTCATATGGGTACCCTAGCACTTGGGAATTCTCGGAAACATTGAAAATGTATAAAAGAATTAAAGGTCAAGCAATTTTTAGAATGGTAATGGTTACGTGGGCGGATATACAGGGTGTTTTCAAATGACACTTACAACGTTTGCATGTAGATACCTCTCGTAGAATTGGACAAGATGATTTAGGGGTTGAGCGGTCCAACCCATTTATTTTTCGAAATACAGGGTGTTAAAGTTATGAAAAATATGTTTTAATTTGATAACTTTAAAATAGATGAATATATTGATCTGACATTTGGCAGGTTGTTTTTAAATGTAAAAGGGCATATTTTGATTGAAAAATATCTTTCAATTCTTGATCCAGTGGTGTACATTTGGAAGAATATGTCACCTTTCCCCTCCCATTTTTGACGCCACTGGCATTAGAAGCTATTTTTATTCTATTTTGTATTCCTCAATAATTTTCACGTGAAAAACGCATAACCTTTACATATCAAAAAGTTTGTAGTTTCCAAGAGATTTAATCTTTTTATGAAGCCTGCAAGATCACTTTTTAATAAAAAAATTAAAAAAATATTTTTCTTGAATGTTTTTTAATAACTACCAAACTACTAATAGTTAGAATATGTAACAGGAACTAATTTGTGAAACAGCAATGCATATAAAACATTGAGAGAGGATTGTGGATAATACTTTTCCAAACTTGTGATTTTATTAACAAAAGAATTAATGACAATAAAAAATAAGATAATTACAAAGTTAATAATATCCCATTCAAACATAATTTTTAACTAAGCAGCCAACAAATTAGAAAATATGTTGAAAATTTTGTCCATTTACATTTACACATAATCTGCAATGTTTTCTCATTGAAAATCGCATACCTTGGAAATACTAGCGATCGCCGGAAATAATTTCTGTAGCTGCATGGATTCTTGCTTTCAATTTCTCCTCCGTTTCTACTATTGTATCGTAGACTAGGGACTTCATGTAACACCACAGAAAGGAATCGATTGTATTTAAATCCGGTGACCTCGCAGGCCACATATTGGGTCCACCTCGGTCCGTATTGTTGCGTTATAAGTTGTCTGGCCGCTAGAGAATAATGTACAGATCCCCCATCGTGCTGAAATCATACATTATCCATATTCGCCCTAATATTTAATGGTACAACGTCGTTTAATAAATCAGGCAGGGTTTCTCTCAAAATATTACAGAAAATATTACCATTGAGTTTATCAGGTAATAAATATGGACCCACTATACAATCTCCAAGAATGCCTGCCCACGCGTTAAGCGAGAATTTTTCCAGAAATCCACGTTGTCGAATAACATATGGATTTTCGTCATCCCACACGTGGCTATTCCTTGAATTAAAAAATCCTTGATGTGTGAATTTGGACTCATCAGTAAATAGAAGAAATTCGGAAAAATTCCTATTTTCTAAACATTTTTGGGTGTACCAATTGGCAAAATCCACTCTTTGAGGACAATCTGTTGGTTTTAGGGCCTGAACTTGGGTATACTTATAAGGATACAACTGCTGTTCATTTAAAATATTCCACACAGTTGAATTACTTACATTTAAAGATTTGCCAAAGGTGAAAGTGCTTAAATCGGGTCTATTTTCAATACGGTCTAGAACAGCCTTCTCTAATTGCATAGTTCGAACAGTTCGTTTTCTACCGAGACCTTGCAATTTTGAATTGAGTTGTCCAAATTCTCAAAATCTCCTGTCAATTTGAGAAAATGTGTGCCATGGAAATCTGGGTCGATTTGGATATCTTTCTCTATACAAGCGCTCGGAACGTCTACCATTCTTTCTGGCTTCCCCGTATATTAGTTGCATATCAGCCATTTCTTCAAAAGTATAATCTATCATAACAAAAAGTTTGAAAGTGGCACAAACCAATTTAATTACAAATAATTCATTTTCGTTTTGACGTTAAACAAAATGACATTTACCATTTCATTATTGACATCCATATCCTACTATACGGACTAGGCACTGATAGCAAGAATCCATACAGTTACAGAAAATATCGCCAGTCTTTCCAAGGTATGCGATTTTCAATGAGAAAACGTAGCAGATTATGTGTAAATGTAAATGGACAAAATTTTGAACATCTTTTGTAATTTTTTGGCTGCTTAGTTAAAAATTATGTTTGAATGGGATATTATTTAACTTTGTAGTTCTCTTATTTTTTATTGTCATTAATTCTTTTGTTAATAAAATCACAAGTTTGGAAGTATTATCCACAATCCTCTCTCAATGTTTTATATGCATTGCTGTTTCACAAATTAGTTCCTGTTACATATTCTAACTATTAGTAGTTTGGTAGTTATTAAAAAACATTCAAGAAAAATATTTTTTTAATTTTTTTATTAAAAAGTGATCTTGCAGGCTTCATAAAAAGATTAAATCTCTTGGAAACTACAAACTTTTTGATATGTAAAGGTTATGTGTTTTTCACGTGAAAACTATTGAGGTTTACAAAATCAAATAAAAATAGCTTCAAATGCCAGTGGCGTATAAAATGGGAGGGGAAAGGTGACATATTCTTCCAAATGTACACCACTGGATCAAGAATTGAAACATGTTTTTTCATCAAAATATGCCAGTTTACATTTAAAAACAACCTGCCAAATGTCAGATCAATATATTCATCCATTTTAAAGTTATCAAATTAAAACATTATATTTTTTATAACTTTAACACCCTGTATTTCGAAAAGTAAATGGGTTGGATCCCTTAATCCCTATATCATCTTGTCCAATTTTACGAGAGGTATCTACATGCAAACGTTGTAAGTGTCATTTGAAAACACCCTGTATAACTAATAACAGATATGACAGATTAACTAGAACAAAACTGACGTTAGAAGAAATGAATCAACTCGAAAGTTGTGCTTGTCGAAATTTAAATTTGACCATAACTAATTTTTCATATTTACTGTAACCAGTTATACTAAGATTTTTAACATTAAATAACCCAAAAATGGTATGAGGTAGCTCTCTAACATATTATATATTTTTGAAATCAAGAGAAAAATAACACTACAGGGTATTCCATTTATAAAACTATTATTTTCTTGTATCCCCTAAAATTTGTACGCTATTGAACTTTTAATAGCATATTAAAAACATTCAGTCATTGCCACATAACATATATTTAAAACTTGTTTTCTATATGCAATGAAAATAAGTACATCGTGTACTATTAAAATATAATTAATAAATTAGTTGTTTCTTGGAGATTGTTATGTAGGTATTTATTATACGTATTATGTTTATGTCTTGTAGTATTCAACTTGCGTGTATAATGACTGTTATTCCCTTGCCTACCTTCGTGAATAACACTGCTCTGCACGAAAATCCTCCCCACCAAACAAATACATTATTTCGATAAGCCCTACCTATTTAACTCTTACACCGACCTCTAAATTGTCGTATCACCTAACAGTGTCCAGAGAGTGCCAACAACATGCTTTACGCAGGTGTAAGAAGGTACCTGTGCTATATTTACCTTCCTATAGCATAATGGTGTGCAATGTTGCCACGTCTACGTTTTCTCTTATTCTAGGGAAATTATACCCTGGCATGGGGGGTGTCTGATGATGTTCCCCATCTACGAAGTCTCAACCCCCTAGGGCTTCAAATAAAGGAGATACCCATTAAACCCCATGTAATTCCAGATTTTATTGTACTCCATAGTCGTCGGAGGGTCAGCTACTTATTCAAGGGCCCCTGTATACAAAAATCGTTTTCAATACTTTTGATTCCCGATGTTTCTAGAAAATTCCGGATGTTCGAATCGTGTATATAAGCACCCAACCGCTTTCTTGAAGAATCAGTATTATAGTATTCAGCAGTGGATATATAAGCGAAGCGATGCCGTTGTGATCCTGTGTGAACCATCCGAACAGTTTCTGTATGTGGTGAGGTGATACTGAAAGCTCAACGAAAGACCTTGAACCCACGTGTAAGAAAAGCCTACGAGTTATATATATTTCGGGTTCAAAGTTGGCGATCAAGATAAAATTTGGGCTCCCAAAATATACTGCCGCACTTGCTCAAGAACCTTAGCAGGATGGCTACGGGGTCCTCACACATCAATCAAGTTTGGAGTGCCAATTATTTGTCGGGAGCATAAGAATCATGTTGTTGATTGCTACTTTTGCTTAACAAATATTCTGTGATTTTCTAGTAAAAGCAAGCATAAAATCGTATATCCTAATATCCCCTCAAAAATTAGACTTGTACCTCATGTCGCTTCTTGCATACCTGTTCCTAGGCATCCAGAGAAATATGATGAATCAGATAATTATGACACAGAGGAGCCAGAAGCCGGTCCAAGTTTTGAAGAGGAAGTCGGTTTCGAATGTAGTAGCAGCAAACAGCCACATTTTATATCTCAGGAAGAGCTCAATGATCTAGTTCGTGATTTAGATCTTCCCAAAACAAAGGCACAACTGCTTGGATCTCATTTGCAGCAGTGGAATCTTTTACAAAAAGGTGTGAAAATTCTCACGTTTCGGAAGAGGCATTCTATGCTGGCCATATTTTTCTCAAATGAAAATGAGTTAATTTACTGTCATGATATTCCAGGTGTAGTGAATGAACTTGGCATTTTCATGCACCTACCGAGTGGCGACTATTTATTAACTCTTCGAACACAAGTCTAAAAGCAGATTTGTTGTTCAATGGAAACGAACGGTCATCAGTTCCCGTTGTTCATGCTATAAATATGAAAGAAACTTATCAAAACATGTGTATATTACTATAATGCATAAAATACGAAGATCATAAGTGGAATACCAGTGCCGATCACAAAGTTTTTGCACTGCTCAGATGACTACAAAGTGGCTTCACAAAATATTGTTGTTTTTTATGCGAATGGGACAGCAGAGCCAGAAACCAACATTATTTAGTTAAAGATTGGCCGTTACGTGAAAACATTTTGCCCTGCCAGAAAAACGTCCTTAATAAACCTTTAGTAGATCAGTAAAAAGTTTATTTACCCCCGCTGCACATAAAACTAGGGCTTATAAAAATGTTTGTTAAAGCCTTAGATAGAAAAGGAAATGCGTTCCTATATTTGAGACACAAATTCCCGGGTACAAGTGAATCGAAGCTTAAAGAAGGAAAAAGGGCAACAAAAGTAGGACCATGCAGGAAGAAGGTGACGATAACAGACTTGATCAGATCGTCAACTTGTTGAAAGGTATAGCAGACAAGAAGCCGAATAAGATCAAATGACGGAAGTGTGGCGAGCTAGAGCACGTACGCAGCCCGTTTAAGCGACCCAAGACACCTGCAACCCAAGGACCCCAGTCACAGGGGAAATCAGACAGGGGTGAACATCGAGCTTATGTGAAACACCGAAAAGCCGACTTTCTGCCTAGACGGTGATGTCCTGTAGACTATTCTCACTGCAACAAGTCGAAATCTAAAGAAGTTGCAGTTTCAGGAATTACGGTAGTCAACAAAGAATTGTCACCCACCAGGATCAGAGATCAGGAGAATGATCCTCACCTAAAGAAGATTCGGCAATGGAAGGAAGAAAATCGGCGACCTACATGGCAAGAAGTGTCAAGATTTTCACCGACACTCGGGGCATATTGGGCTCAGTAAGACTTCCTTGCCTTGGAGGAAGGGCTGTTAAAAAGAGTCCTTGAAAACGATGATGGTTCCGAGATGAGAAGACAGCTAGTTATCCCGAGAACGAGAGTAGCTGAGGAACTGAAGAAGTTACATGACAGTCCATCGTGAGGTGATCTGGGAGTGTAGAAAACCCTTCAGCGAGTCCGTGAAAGGTTTTATTGGGTGAACAGCTCCGACGATGTAAAGGACTGGTGTAAGAAATGTAATGTAAGAAATCACACCTATGAAACAATATAATGTTGGAAGTCCGTTCGAAAGGATTGCTTTAGATATCGCTGGACCATTTGCGACGACAGAAAATGGTAGCAAATACATACTGGTTGTAATGGATAATTTCACAAAGTGGGTGAAAATTTACGCTATCCCGAACCAAGAGGTCAACTGTCGCGGATGTATTGGTGAAAGAATGTATCAGCCGATATGGAGTGCCCTTTGAAGTCCACAGCGATCAAGGAAGAAATTACGAGAGCCAGGTATTCCAGGAAATTTGTGAAAAGCAGGGAATGAAGAAGACCAGGACAACAGCGTTGCATCCACAATCAGATGGAATGGTCGAGAAAATGAACAGGACCATTAATACCTGTCGAAAGTAGTTTCCAGCCACCAGAGAGATTGGGACCAGTATCTTTCCCTATTTGCATTGGCTTATAGATCTGCCATAAATGAGTACACGGGTGAAACACCTGCGAAAATCCTGTTTGGACGTGAAATGAGGCTTTCTTGTGACCTGGAATTTGGCTGTCGGCCTGGCGAACATCTAGCAGAGGAAGATTACGTGATCCAATGGAAAACCGAGAGTAGTTCACCAAAACCGACTAGCGCCATTCGAAGGAGACCATGACAAAGAGAAAGGGGTGAACCATCTATAACAAGAGTCAGACCCAGCCTTCGAAGAATGTATGAGCGCATACGGAGGTACCGGGAAAGCTAGATAAGGAGTCACTACAGGTTGTACCGTACCGATGACGGCTAATGAGCTAGAAACATGCATGTCTACGGTTACCACGCTTTTCAGTAGCCCCTTCTTCTATTTGCGTGCAATACCCACTAATTATTCGTTTCTTATTGTTCATGACACGCACTATTCGTACATCTTATATATATATATATATATATATATATATATATATATATATATATATATATATATATATATATATATGAATACATTAAATGTATCATTTTGCAAAAGTGGGTACGACAACACTGCAAATTTCCTCGCCCCTTAAGGGCAGTAAAATTTGATGCCCTAAAAGTTTTTACGAACTTAGGAGAGAAGTGACTATGTACCGAGGGTTGGACAAATAATGGCTTTGGGTTGCTATTCCGTAAATATCGCGAAAATAGTTTTAAAAATCTTTCTACATAATGAAACATTTTTTTGTTAGAATGAAATATTAGACTGTACCATTATAAGTGTTGGGAGTATTGTCAGAAAATGGTCTTAGGAAAGGATACCGCATAAAAAACACGGCTAAATGTAGTACTCTGTAAGTAGAATATAATTAATAACAAGTGGTCTACCATTGACCCTTAAACCGCTGCATTGAATTGTTATCTCGCTTCCCATCTACGATTTCACGCCGAACCGTAATAATTACAGAAAATTAGTATCAGTAATTGATGTTGATGTCAGATGGAGATGCAAACAGGATTTTCTTGATGTTTTTTAGTCTGCGTGATACAAATTTTTACTATTTTTGTTGGGAATGCATTCAAGTCTATCACGCAATTTGTAGATGCAGTTAACTGTTACGTAAAATATTAACACGATTAAAACCGATAAACAAACTTTTCTAGGAAATGTTATTGATCAAATGGTTATATTACATATTTTGGATACTCTGTATATTTATTCAGACATTCGTAAGCTTAGAGTAATTAATTATATTTTCGAATAGATGTTTTCTTTGTCCATTATTCTTATCTCTCGGGGTTAGAGAAACCCGCTGGAGTATACGCACTTCGAACATTTTTCATATACGCCACCTCGAATTTTTTTGATGTCACCGACAAGTCATGACATTCGAAAAACAATTAATCTTTTTTTTATACAGAATGGCTCGTCTGAGATTAATCAAACTGATGGTTTTCTTTCTTCGATTCTAAACGACGAAGATCTACAACTAATGGACATGGCTATGAATGAAGGTAAGATTTTTTTCAAGTATTTTTATTGTTGGACATGAATTCGTGCGTAAAGTATATAACTGTATTTTTTGGTACATTTTAAATACTTTTTCTAATAAAGGGGCTTATACCGCATTTTACTATTCAAAACTCGTGAATAAAAACACGGAAAGAATTATATTATTTTTCGTGTTAAATGACGACGACTTTTTTAACTGTTCTCCGAGATAACCTAATTCAATATTCGTCGCAACATATATCCAAAAATAGTCACTGATAAATTTCCATTATCTAGAATAAACTCAATTTTAGACCAATTGGGCAGATCAAAATGGTTTTCAGTAGAACTTATGTCAGGTTTTCACCAAATTCTTTTAGAACAGCCTTCTATAAAATATACGTAGTACCGAAAAATGATCTTTTCAATTTACGATATTACTCTTTGGATTACACATAAGTTCTAACATTTTTTCTCGAATGATGTCAATAGCTTTCTCAGGAATAACTCCGGAACCAGCATTTCTTTACGTGGATGATATAGTAGTCATCGGAATCTCAGAAAATCATCATTTATATAATTTAGAAATGTTTTCGAAACATGTCTTAAATTCAATCTAAAGTTAAATCCACAAAAATGCACAGGCGAGAGGTCACCTATTCAATTGGTGAAAAGAATGCGGAGTCATTTCAAATTCTAAAAACAGCTTTAATCTCACCACCAATTTTAAAATACCCAGATTTCAACAAACAATTCATCTTGACCACAGATGCTTCAAATAATGCGTGTTCGGTAATACTTAGCTAAAACTACTATAGTGTTGATCTAACTATTGCATTTGCATCGCACGGTTTTGATAAATCAAACTCATAATATTAAAAGAACTATTAGCTATTCATTGGGGTATTAATCACTTTAAATGTTACTTATATGGTACACCATAATTTATAATGAAAACCGATCACAAACCGTTAACTCACTTATTTTCGATAACAGAACCTACTTCGAAACTAACCAGGATTAGGCTTCATTTAGAGGAATATAATTTCGAGATACATTACGTGACAGGAAACTCAAACTACGCTGACAGTATTTCAAGAATATCCATAAAAGAACTCAAATATTTATATATAGATAACTCACATGTCTTAGCAATCACGAGAGCTCAAGCTCGCAAAGACAACGCTCAAAAGTAAAGGATCTTATAGACGAATCTAAGGCAGAAGAATTGCCAATACAAAAACCTTCAGAATTTAAAGTTTTAAAAAATTTTGAGGCTCATAAATTTCCAATTCTAAACTTTGAAGAAAACCGTGTCTCACTAAGGATGGGCGTACGGATCAGAAATAGATTGAAATTTAGCCAAGTATCACACTCCGAACTTTACAACTTCGATTTAGGACGAACGTTGGAACAGCTTGATAAGCTATCGGTAAAATATGATTTAAAAAGGATGAACATGTATGCAAATAATTATTTTTTAATAAGTGCACTATACAAGAATTTGTAAATAAAGGAAATAGAGTATTAAAAAATGTGCAAATATACATTTGTGACGTACCAAAATGGTCGAATAAAAAGAAGAAATACAACAGATCCTAAAAAGATATCACAATGATCCTATGTTTGGAGGACACGTAAGAAATAATAGATTATTCAAAAAAAGAGCGAGTTTTAGATGGAAAAATATTGAAAAAGGCGTAAAGAAATACGTAAAAAACTGCCAGGAATGTCAAATAAATAAAGCAAAGCCAATGCACAAAGAAATATTCGTTGTAACAAACACAGCGATAAAACCATTCGACATTGTGTACATAGACACAATAGGTCCTTTCGTAAAAATTAGTAGAGATAATCGATATTGCACCACAATGCTGTGCGAACTTACAATATACGCAGTCATGATACCCGTAAAAAATAAAGAAGCACAAACGATTGCTAGAGGAATATTTTAAAATTTCATACCTACTTAAGGAACGAAATATAAGAATGACGTTCTGAATAAATTGACAGAATTATTAAATATTGAACAAAACTTTTGTATTGTATCCTGCTTACGTATTTAATGTATAGTACTCTGAAGAATTCGATCTATTCCTTAGTAGTTTTCTATAATTTCCACATAATACACATCCTCTTTCATAACACCGCAGAACCAGAAGTCAAAAGGGTTTAGATGTATACCTGTGACAATAAGTGCATCAGGATCCCTTCCAGTCGACTGTACTTTTCGATGTGATATTCTCAAATTTCGCTAGGGCCATCATGCAGATACTTATATAGGCTGATTAGAAAATTTACCTACTCCCAGTTCTTTGGTAATACGTTCTACAAGAACCGTTAATAATGTTCACCCCCCAATTCCTGTCAAAATACTGATTGGTGACTTTTCTCACTTGAGGGTTTTCTTCCGCCCAGGTTTGGACTGTTCATAATGCCATTTCTGTTGAAGTTAGCTTTCTTCGTAAAAAAAATATAGTTAATTGACATTGTACGTATTTCTCGTTAATGACCAACCGCAAAATACAATTCTTTTAGGATAATGTAGATCTAGTAACTCTTGATCGGTTGTTAAATGCTAAGGATGAAGATGCATCATCTCCAAAATATTACGGAAAATAACATCTAGGTTATAGTGATTTCTTTAATTAAATCTGTTCGATGTATTCCGATTGGAATGTTAGCAAAATTATTATAATCATTTTAAATATACAGTAATCGGAAGCACTAATAGTAAGGGAGGTAGTGCTACATTTTGGAAAGTAATTTCATACATCATAGCAACCTGAACGTCCGCTGCTCTGGTAGTGGTGCAGCTGCCCAAAATTTTAAGGATTGTTATTTAGATCATTTTCAACCAGAAAATAGCTATGTTGAGGAGTTGGGGTTATACGTCAGTCACATATACCAACTGTGTTAAAAATTTACAAGTATAAAGTCATTTCATAATGTATGGTCTTCATGTAACTAAATTTTTATACATTCAAAATAATTTAAAAAATCGTCAGCTGTATTTATAACGGTGGTAAGACCGTCAGTCAAAGGCACAAACATCTCAGTGCACCTGAGCGTTGGATAGTCACTTTGATTAATGTACTGACGATTTTTATATCCACAAACATTGAGCTGATGACTTTTATTTTTGTTGACAATAAAATTATATATTCGAGTTTCAATTGGTATTATATCAATTCAATAAGTAATGCGCACTTTACGCTGTGATTACCTAACGACTTTTAATATATTTTTCATACTTATCAATTTCGTGTTGCTTTTAAATTATATGTTCAAAAATTTATTTATAAAAAAATAATAATTCCAATCTTTCCATTTTAACATTTTTTTTTAATTTTCACATTATTAATGAATTTAAACATATATGTTTGAAGATGCTGGAAGTGCAAATCAGTTAATATGGAGATTATTATTATAATGTAAATATAATAATATCAATAAATATCAAATGTATGAATACATGAAATGTAATGCTTAGTAGGTATCATTTCTACAACCCTCGGATTATGGAGGGTAAAGGTAAGGAGAACCCTCTCATGTGGTATGGTATGAACTTAGCAATCATAGAGAACGTGAAGTATACTGAGTTCGAATCTTTAATATTTTTGATAACTTGAGTCTTGTTAATGATATCTTATAGAAATGTAACTATTCAGGTAATCGAATATTATTTGGTAAATATAACCTAACAAAGTTGCTGCGATATTTACGCTCTTGCTACAGTGGCGCCTCCTATGTCACACTGTCACTAAAGACTACCATAAGTCAAACATAATTTCCATGGCAATTAAGATTTAAAGGGAAATATTAGGTCTTATTATTTACTCAATAGGGATGTTGACAATTTTTTTAAAAAGGTCCTAAATTTTCAGTAATTACCCTAATAGACCACAACAAAAATATTTTTTATTTTTGTTGCTTGAAAAACTAAAAATCTTCAATTTTAAATTAATCTTTTCATGGTCAGTCAAAAACGCCGTCGGCCATGATGGGCTTGGTCGTGATGTCACATAACCTCCTACGGAAAAGATGATTTATAACACCTAAGCATTATATTTGATTATTACACTATGAAATACAATGTAATGTGCTTACATAGATGCCTCTTGTAAACTCAATCCGGGGACATATTGTATATATATGAAGAAATGAACTAGGTTCACGGATTGAATCGCGTTGGAAATTTCTAATTTCTCGATGTTTCGGCTTCCACTTTGAAGCCATTATCAAGAAGGGGGGGGGGGGGGTTAGGTTATTCGTTCGTTCATCTAGGAAGTGATCCGATTGCATAGTCTCAATCTGCCTACTCTATGTAACGAACCGCCCCCTTCGGCCAATTCCAAGGCCTCAATCTGCCTACACCTTGGAATTTCACCGGAAATGGACATAACAATAGAAATAAAATAAAATTAAAATAATAAAAAATTGCTTACCAGTTAAAACACTAACACTCACTACTGTGACATGTCAAATTTGCTTCGTTTAGTTTAAATGTGGTAAATATGGCTAGATACGGATATACCTATGAAGATTTTATTAATTCATGGCGAATGTCAAAAAATTTCATCTAGAACAGTTCGAGTTTTGGCTGAACGATATCCAAATGTATTTCCACCAACCGAAAAGTTTTAAACACAGTATTAAAAAACTTACAAGAACATGGAACGTTTGTTTCTACAACAAGAAATAAATCAATTGCAGATAATGAAATTAATGTATTAGGATTTTTTCTGCTTATCCGAATTTATCAATTAGAGATGCTGCAGCCTATTTGGAATTATCCTATATAGTAATCCAAATTTTTTTAAAAAAGCATAAATGGAAACTGTATTCTCTTATTCACAATTTACAAATGACGGATCTTCCTAGAAGAGTTGAATTTTGCGAGTGGTTTGTAGAACAGAAAGATGGGGATGAAAACTTTTTATGATTTAAATGAACGAAGCAAAATTTTGTAAAAATGCTATGTTCAACCGACACAACAGCCACTATTGGGCTGACGAGAACCCACATATTACTAGAAGACGAGGATTCCAAAATGAGTGGTCTTTTAACGTATTTTGTGCAGTTAAATCTAATTATCGCCCGAACTGATATTTTATATTTGTGCTCACATAGAAGTGTACCTAAATATAAAATATTAATAGATTTGGTTACTTTTTTTATGTAATAGAATAATTTGCCTGCACTTCTATGATGAAAATTTAAATGGAGCAAGGTATCTACAAATATTAAATACCGTAGTGTAAACAGCACTTAATAGTATGCCTCCCCAAGAAAGGAACAAGCTTGGTACCAACAGGACAGAGCCCCTCCTCATAGTGATCAAAGTGTATCCGACAGATTAGAAGAAATGTTTAATGGAAGATGGCTTGCAAATAAAGGACCATATATATGGTTACCTCGCTCTCCAGATTTGAACCCTCTGGATTTTTCAATATAGATCTAAATATAACATGTTGTTTACCTGCACCCTCTTACGACCAAAGAAGATACCATGCATAGAGTACGGCTGGCATTTACATCTTTGATAACCGAGAATCTTTTTCAAATAACCAATCGTGCTGTAGTTGAACGATGTGAAAAATGTTTGCAACATAATGGTGACATTTTTTAACTTTTGTTATAATTGGGATAATCGGTAAAATATCCTAATACATAAATTTCAATATTCTCATTAATTTATTTCTTGTTGTTTTAGAAACAACCGTTCCATGTTCTAAGATTTTGTAATACTGTGTTTAATACTTTATGTGTTGATGGAATTACATTTAAATATCCTGCAACAAAAATTCAAAATATTCTAGGTTAAGTTTTTTTACATACTTGATGAATTAATAAAGGATTTAAAAAACTTTGTTAGTATTATTTTAAACTGTTTAGTCAATTTGACATGTCAAAAAGTGATTGCAATAATATCCAGCCTACTACATCTTCATCAAAAATAAAAAAATATTGATAACTGTCTAAAAATAGTATATTATACACCAAGGTGGTGAAGACTGTTATTATTGACCGATTACCAAGATTATTAAGGTGCGAGGCCTATAAATGTCTTCATCACCGTGGTGTATATACAATTTTTTTCCACTACTAGCCAAATTTAAGACAAGAATTCAAAAAATTTCTTGTATAAATCGAGTAGCACAAGAATGTAAATTCGCATTTCCACTGATAAAACAATAATCAAGTAGTCTTATACAGATTGACATTTCCACTAGTAAAACTTATTTGTAAACAACAGGTGCGTTCACAAAACATAACTTAACTGAACCGTTGATGAGCGCTAACTGAGCAACAAATAATAACGGTTGACGTGTGTCTGCTGGACGATCATTTTTTTGGAAAACATTAGTATTGAAATTATGGTTAGATACAATCTAATTCTTGCGTTATTAGATGATGGTAATATAATTGATACAAACAGAAATATTATAACCCATGCAATAGAAGATTTGCAGGAACCATTACCACATGATTATAATGTAAGAAAACGTGGTAGTTCTGAAAAAAAAACAGGAATTATTATGAAAAAACAATTCCAGCGTATAATGTTATGTATCAAAGTGTGTTCATAGAACATTCACGGAACGGTTGTGTTTTCTGAACGCACCCAACGTTTGTAATTATCGCCATGTTGTAGTTACGGGATGTCATCAGTCATTATTGGTTAAGCGCAAATTATAAACTAATGGCATTTTTATTTGAATAATTTTATCGTGTTAGGTAATTTCAAAAAGTAAATACGTTAAAGAGAATCTCCTGGGTACACAAAATTATGTTGCACACGTTTTTGTTAAACTACTATCTCTGGGTTCTAAAAACATTTGAATTTGTCCATTATTGACCTAGGTTAACAATAGAAAAAATTGTTAACCACAAATAGAGAAATTCAACTTCTCAGTTGGCTAGAAGACGCAATAATTGTCAACTTCATAGCTAGTAGTGAAAAAACAAATTTTTTATGATTACGGAAAAAATACTAATTATGGGTATAGGGAACACATATATCGTTTGAAAGGAAATAATTTATTCCATCGAATAAAGTAAAAAAATACAAGGTGTTGCATTTAAATTAAGCGAGTTATTTAAGTTAAAAGGTGTCTTAGATATTTCACACTTTTTGGAGCACCTTGTAAAATGCATCGTTATAGACAATATTGCATAAAGTTGCCTAAAAATCTTTTTTCTACTATTAGCTGTGAAGTTGACAGTTATTGTAGCTTCTAGCCAACTGAGAAGTAAAATTTATCTATTAGTGGTTAATAAATTTTTCTATTGTTAACCTAGGTCAATAATGGACAAATTCAAATGTTTTGAGAATTCAGGGATGAGCTTGACAAAAACTAGTGCAACATAATTTTGTATACCCAGGAGATTGTCTTTAACATATTTACTGCTTGAAATTACCTAACAAGATAAAATTATTTCAATAAAACTGTCATTAGTTTAAAATTCGCGCTCAACCACATAAGGAGTGCATTCATAATATATGGGTGAGGTGAGGAGCGAGAACAGTGTCAGTGTCAGTCAGACGACGGAGTAAACGCCTAGGGAGAAATCAGTTTGAACTATTTGTAGATCGACACTATCAAAATTTGATTTTGACATTGTTGTTAATTTTCGGATAATTGCAGAAAAAGGTGGATCGAGGAATGTTTTTACCTTCAACATTATCACCAGTGGAATTTGAAAATATTATGTTGATGGAAACTGGTAGCTAACCTTGACCCACATAATATCGATTACCGGTGCCTTAAGTTCTATAAACAAGAACATGTGTACATTGTACATATTATACGAATTGCGCATATCATGGTAATAGTTTCCCCGATAGCAAGCGGGGAACTAGGAGTGCACTCTCGTCGATTCTCGTGAACTCTGTGGCGTAGAGTGTATAGAGTACATAGACAAATAATATATTACGCTCTCTATGGTGAAGTATATGTTAAATGTTTTATGAACGCTCACTTTGTACCCAAGTGTTGTGAACACACTACCGCTGTAATTGTCCAAAGTTCAAAGTAAAAGATAAACCACGTTTTGTGAAATTTTTGGTTGTGATCGTATAATTGGTTTCGTTAATTCGTTGCACTTAGCATTGGTGATTATAAACTATAGAAATAATGGTATTATATTGCTGAGTGATTAAACTGTACATGATTTTTATAAGAAATTTTAATATTTTTGATTTTTGTCTTAAATTTGGCTAGTAGTGGAAAAAAAATGTATATACACCACGGTGGTGAAGATATTTATAAACCTCGCACCTTATTCCGCTCGGGGCAAAGCCCCTCTCGAAATAATTATGGTGCTCGGTCGGTAATAATAGTCTTCACCACCTTGGTGGATAATATACCAGTTATTCACTTTTTAAAAACAACTATTTTGATTCAAATTGATCCGTTTTTTTTTGTTATTCCATTTTTTGTGAAACACTGTATTTCGCAAAAAACTAAGATATATCGAAAATCATAAAAGATAGGTATAGGGAACCATATTAAAACTGACATTATTCCATTTAAAATAACAAGGCAGACGTCTACTTCCGGTATAACCGGAAGTCGCCGGAACTTGAGCATATTTTCATTCGATAGATCATTGCCGAAAATCCCTTAGTACAAATTTTCAGATTTTAATTCTGGCTAATTTTCCTATAACGTCTAATGTGCCATCGAAACATATCACCCTGTATACATACTCATATATTATATGTAATTATTTGATTAATTTGGTTAACTTAAAATTTAGGAATTGCCAACAAATGATTTTTGTTTTTAGGGGTTTGAAACCGTCAATTTTTCGAAAAATAATTTATGGTTTTTTCGGTTGTAGTATTGTAAAGAGCATGGCTGTAAATCTCAAGGGACTTTGACGGTGTCGGAAATGTGGGCTCCCAAAAGTTTTTTTTTAATTTCCAAGTAAACATGCTAAAATCTAATAAAAGTACCGCTAATAGTCTTTTCAAAAAACTAACGGTATGACAAAACTGCCCCTACTTACTTGTAATTACACTTTTTTGTAGTAGCATTTCCAAATGAGAATTAAAAATCATAAGGCATTAGGACTAAACTGTGTGTTAATTATTGTTTTTCCTAGAAATGTTATCCTCATTATTTTAAATACTTTTCTCAACCAGTTATTGGTATTCATTTCAGAAGCTTAAAATTATCTGCCTGTTTGAGGTTTTTGCTTCCTTGTATTGCTTATTCTCATCTTTTTTTTTCAAATTCTATTGTTTGTCCTCATATTGATCTCACATAGCTAAATATTTCTAGACCATACTTTTGCTTCTTGGTAGGTCCATCTAGGACTGACTTTACATTTGTTTCAAATATTCTTAGTTTAATATTCCTTCGTATTTCCCCTGAGCGCTAGACCAGTGCAAATGCTCCTTTCGCCTTCCTAATTCTGCTGATGGCGTCCTCATCAGTCACACCTGTCTAAGACACAATGCTTCCCAAGCATTAGAATTGATCCATTTGCTCTATGTTCACCACCTCAGTAGTGCTCTGCGAATTTTATAATGGGAAAAAATATCGAACCAAGAGTTTGTCTCAATTTTTGAGTTTTGAACGGAATTTCCTACACACCGAATCGTTGTGAATACTTGAAAGAAAAGGCTTATGGAGAACGTTTTTATCAAAATCCAAGTTTACGAGTGGTGCAAAGCCTTCAAAGACATTCGAGACATGTCTCATTTCGGACGACCTTCGACCTTTTCATCCGAAGATAACGTCGATAAAATCAAGGAAATCCGGTGCTCAAATAAAATATAAGCTCATATTTTTTCATAATTAACAGTTCGATCCAATCAAGTAAAAACCATTGCATTATATCGTTAACGATAATTTGTGCTGTATTTACACATATATCAAATTAAAAAGTCAACTTTATCGTTATTTGAATATTCCACCATTGTGATCGTGACGTCGCTTAAATAACCTGAAGTTATGATCAAGACATTAACTACTAACTTACTAAAAATAGACATTTGACTTGACAGTTTTGGACCACGTAACTGTAATGATACTGCCAAAATTGCAAAATTCACTTAGAGTAAAGTGCCCTAATATCGGATACTTTTTTTTGAACCCTAATATTAATTTTAATACATCAATAAATCTAAGTTTTTAAAACAAAACAAATAATAGGCTATAGAGAATCATATATTAAACCATAATAAATCATTGCCACATGTTAAAAAATAAAATTTAAGTTTTTCGAAAAATGGTCAATTTACGTTGACAAAAAATAATGTTCCTAATACCGGATAGGGTATCCGATATTAGGATAACGATATAAAACTAGCCATCGAGGCAGAAATCACAAATATATGTGTCTTCTTTGTCTATATTGGCACAGTCGGCATGAGCCCAGCTGAAACATTTTGAGCACTGAATCCATTGTTCATCCGAGGTATCTTCAGAGAAGAGTCCAGAACAAAACATACATTCTGCTTCATCTTTCCCAATGTCACAGTTCATGTCAGAATCATCATCTAAAATTAGTACTTCATCTTCTTCAGATGAACTAAAAGATTCGTCATTATTAACACTAGTCTTTCTAACCTTCGTTCTCATTGTCTTTTTAGCAATAGATTTTCCTTTCTTTTTATTTGTTTTTTAGAAGGATTACATTTGTCTGTTTTCAATTACTGAATTCCCTTTGGAAGTACTTTTCTTTCTCTTCTGTTCTGACAAACTTCTTTCTAAGGCATCTTTATATGGGGTACTTGTAATCACGGCAGCAGATCCTTTTCTGGAATTTCTTTCTTTATCTCTAGACTTGTAAAATGAAGTGGTCGGCAAAGGGCTAATATTTTAGGGCCGCACTCTTGGATCTCTGGAATTGGAAATGTTTTTACATGATGAATCTTTCACACATTTGATCGTATTAATACATCTTTGATGAGTCACATGCCTTGTAGGAGTTACATGCCTTGTAGGAGTCACATGCCTTGGAGGAGTCACACCCCTTGGAAGAGTAACATGCCTTGGAGGAGTAACATGCCTTGGAGGAGTCACTTGCTTTTGTTGTTCAGCATCGGGTAGATTTGTAGCTGGAATTCGGTCACCTTCCGCTTGATGGTTAATAGCAAATTCGTGGTCTCGAAAAATGTGCTTATTAAATGGAAAGGTACCGCTCTTTCGAAAACCATTTATAACTATTTCAGCTGTAGCACATCTTACATACGCTCTTCCAAGCAATTCGCAAACTTGATAGATGGTGACCTCTCTTCCAGGGTTGTTTCTCAGCCAATTTTCAATCTCCGGTGAGTAATAGGTTTTAAAAGGACCCATGAATGCAAATTCCAGCGGCTGAATTTTGTGAGTAGAATGCGGCGGGAGACATACAATAACCACATGGTTCTGTCGCGCCAAGTTTATCGTGTCAAGGTTTCGCGTATGGGAGTAGTGACCGTCCAAGATTAATAAAACAGGATCAGCTTCACTTGGTTTAGCGTGGCTAATGAAATGTTGTAACCAATTGGTAAAAATGTGGCTCTGAATCCAGCCAGACACATAGCAGGCAGCAATTGTCCCTGGTGGAGCGCCATTGAGCAATTCTGCCTTCATGTTTTTTCGGGGAAATATGACCATTGGAGGCACATAACCACCAGCCGCATTCATACAGGTAACCACCGTCACTAGTGATCCTCTATCTGCAGAGGTAATTGCCCCTACTTGATTTTTACCTTTTAAAGTGATTATCCTAGTATGCTTGGATTGTACAGACGTTATACATGTTTCATTTATGTTGTATATTCGACAGGGATTGAATTTTACCTTCTCCATCGCAGGTTCCAAAATTTTAAAAAAGAGATTTACATTTTCTTCTGCGAATCCCTTGATTCGGGCAGTGAATAAACCCTGTGGTCTCCTAAACATTAGTTCAGGGTGCCTTTTTAAAAACGAACGTAACCATTTGTAACCTGCTCATTCCTGATTCTTTGAAAACCTATGTTTTAAATTGTTCCGAATGGCTAATTGAAAGGCTAATCTTCGAATATCAGAAACTCGCAATCCGTAAAATCTTTTATCCATTTCTAGACAATAATCAACCAAATCCGCTTCAATTTTTTTAGGCAACACTGGTGGACGTCCTAGATAGGTTTTAATAAGCTCTTCAGGTGACTTTATTTTGTTTTTTCCGTAGTCTTCCAACATCATGCTCTTGGGTACTTTAAAAGTTCTTGAAGCTAGCAAGTATCCCATTTCTTTGTTTTTAACCGCAGTAACAGCTGCA
This sequence comes from Galeruca laticollis, assembly GCA_963921935.1. Lineage (NCBI taxonomy): Eukaryota > Metazoa > Arthropoda > Insecta > Coleoptera > Chrysomelidae > Galeruca > Galeruca laticollis. The sequence goes on from OY998180.1 coordinate 181,472,416, forward strand.
AGCATGGATTTACTACCCCACGTCTTTCGTTTTTGTTTGGGTTTCAATGACATTTTATTTATGAAATTAAGAAAAAGTGTAAGATAGAAAATTAAATGAGCAGGTGTAGCACAAGGATTATAGCATAAATCTTTCTTTTTGTCGACGAAAATATAAAAATTCAGTTATTAATAAGGCCTTAGCTACGTAGAGATTATATAGACAGATAAGAAATATTTTGTCCTAATATCGGATATCTGATATTAAGACAACGTGACCATCCGATATTAGGAAAATTGTCTCCTGTTGAAGGTCAAGGTTATGGAACAAAGAAAACTATAATAATCCATTGTCCGCATGCACTGAATTGAAGTAGACATATTATAGACTAACTTAAACAGCAGAGACAAATTTAAAAACTTACCTGAATGTTTAGAAATTACGTTTTCAACTAGCACGTATAAAAACTCGGAATGTGACAGTTCGGTATAAGTGACTCTAAGCCATCTATGTTTTATCAGATACACTAAAATATTATTCGGTGGCTTCGGTTAAGCTCCTTGCTAAACTGTAGACAGGTTTCTTCGTAATCAGATGACATATTTCTTTAAAACAGAACTATCCGATATTAGGCAACTATCTGATATTAGGGCACTTTACTCTGTGACGAAAACGCACTAAAAGTTGCATAAATGCAGTAAATTTAATATTTCAATTTTTTCCTCTTAAATTAAACAATAAAACTAAAAAATTGGTTATTTCACTAAAAAATCTCGTTTTTATGTTACCTAAGGTTAAAAAAAGGGGATAAAATGTTGAGCACCCTATTTGTTCGAAAATCGTCGAGTGGATAGCACGTGATCTCAATAAGGAATTCTATTTAACCGTTTTAGCGTTTTGAGGCGTTTATGTGAAGGTATCCGTCCTAAACGGCCGGAATTGTGGCGAGACATTTCGTGGATTTACATGATGGTAACGCACCATCTCAGCGAACCGGCATTTTCATTGAATTTAAGGCCAAGCACGCAATAAATCCTATCGACCCGCCGCGTTATTCGCCTGATCTTGCTCCGTTCGACTTTTTTGTTTGTTCCCCGAACTCAAATTGCCGCTTCGGGGAACCCGTTTTGACTTCATCGATGACATCAGAGAAAATTTGCAGAGGGAACTGAAGGCCATCCCGGAAAGTGCCTATAAAACAATGTTTTGAAGATTGGCATTGGCACATGTGTATCGCTTCAATGAAAATTGATAAAGATTAAAAATGTTACACTTTATTTCAAATAAATAATAAAGATAAGACGTATTGTGGAATGCGTACTGATTACACTGAACTAAAAAAAACACAGAATTCAAATATAATTTTAGTTTGTTTCTGCCATGTATAGTTTTCTCAGAATATTGAGAAATAACTCGACACGTATCATTTAAAAAAAAACAGAATTTACTACATACCATTTTCTTGAATATTTTTACTTATGATAATGTTTTTTTTTCATTATTTTTCTTTGTTAATTAATCAAATCATTTTCAGATGTTACGGAAGTAGCAACTTAACTGAATCACTCATTAATATCTTTATTTTTTTCGGTTTTCTGTTAATGCTTATCTCTCCTACTTTCTTTTATGAACAGTCTGCTACCATACTTATGTCCCGTTGCTTTTTATATTGGTGTTACAACTCTTTAGTATTCTGATAGAAGCACTATCACCGTTTTTTGCTAACTTACCAAAATTCTGGGGGAAAATAGTCGAAGTAACTATGCAAAAAATGTTCTTATAGGGGAGGTTGGGGCATTGTGAACTATCTAAGATAAAAAATTGTATAGCCTCATTATTAAGATGAAATTTGAAATTGTAATGAACTCACATTGTTCAGTGAACCTTGTACTATCATTATGAACTTACCAGACTTCATTTTTAAAACTTGTTTGTTAAAAAAAATCTGAACACATGTCTGAAGTTCATATTGCCCCATGGGGTGAGGCAATATGGACCACAAAAAGGAAATTCAAAATTAAATCTTTATTTAGGTATAGAACATAAAAATAATGGTACTACCAACTTAAAAATACGAGTACTTGAAATATTAACATTCTGCACAAAATTCACATTTAAATGCCTCGTCATCTTCAGGTCCAATCCTGCGCAGGCTTCATGAACCCATCTTAAACATCCGCAGCAGCGCACCCAACCTTCTTCGGCCATTGATGTTGAGTACAACTCATTACAATAAAAATATTCTGCATCGTGGTCTCCCTCGTCTGCATCTTCATCTACAAATTTTTGTTTCTGCTTTCCTTTATCTGATTTAGAAAGACTGTTCTTAGACTCTACTTTTTGTTTCTTTGGTTCATTTTCTTGATTATCAATTTTTCTTTCCTGTTTCCTTTTTCTTTGCTTCTTTTTCCTCTTTTATTTGTAGTTAAGCTTCTAACTCCTATTTATAAGGACTAGATGTTAGTATTGCCCTTTTTATTTTTCCGTAATGGTTTATTATTTGATTTAGTAGTCTTTGGAAGTGGACGAATGTCGATAGGACTTTCTGACCCAAAACTACTTTTCCTTTGGATTTCTGTAGAGCGAAGACATGCTGATGCTGAAGGAACTTCTTTTTCCAGCTTAGATTGTATGGGCTGTGATAGTCGTGCCGGCAGTAGATGTTGAAGCCGTTGCTTCTTTATCGTTACAATGTGAAGGATCGTTTGAAGTAGATTCTGTAGGAGGCGCTTCATCCAACTTACATCGTGTGAGCTTCGATAAGGTGCTCCCTGCAGTAAAGGTACGAGAAATTATTTCTTCCTTTTTAGATTGTGGCAGTTCGTTTGTCGCTAGATTTTTGTCAGTAACAGCAGACGGGGCAAAGTCTAAATCTGTGAAAATATTTGGATCATAGGGGACTAATCCACACTTTTTAAAAGCGTTAATAGCCGTTAAGGGGGTTGCTGCTTGTAAGTACGCATCACCAAAAATTTTGGCGATCTGAAAGACCGTGACAAGTCTGCCTGGATGATTATTCAAAAACTTTTCCAGAGCCATATCGTAGTAGCGTGCTAATGGGGCCATGAAACCGACATCTGTTGGCTGCATACGATGAGTGCTGTGGGGCGGCAAGCAAATAATATGTACCTGTTTAGTTCTGGCTATATCAATCACATCAATATTTTTTGTGTGGCTACTATGCCCATCTAAAATTAGTAAGACGGGATCATCGTCGGTGGGTTTCACCTGTTGAACGAAATGCTTAAACCAGACTAGAAAGATGTCGGTATTAATCCAGCCACTTTCACTGCATGCAAATATTGTTCCAGGTGGTGCGCCATCTTGGAGTTCGACCTTCATCCTTTTCCTTGCAAAAATTAATAATGGTGGTACAAAGTTTCCTGATGACGACATACAAATAACTGCTGTGGTGGTTCCACTTCTATCTGCAGAGGTGAGACGGCCAACTTGCTTCCTTCCTTTTTTAGCTAATATTTTACTGTTACATTTTGGAACAGTGCCTAACCCGGTTTCATCACAATTGAATATTCTGGTTAATGCGATATTTTTAGAATCCAAAACGTTTTTGTATAGGTCAAAAAATTGCTTGACATTATGGCGGTTAAAGGCTAGAGCCCTTGCAGCAGGAGTCGACTCGGGTTTGCGCAACGAAATGTTTGGATGACGGTTACGAAATCCATAAGTCCAATCAAGGCCAGCTAGTCTTTTGGTGTTATTAAATGTATGCTCTATCTGATTTTTTTCTGCTAACTGAAAAGCAAGAGAACGAAGGTCAAGCAATGTAATGCCAAAGAACCTGGTTTCCATATCCAGAATATAATTTTCCAATTCTTCCTCCTGTTGTTTGGTAAACACAGGTTTATAAAATCCCAAACCTTTTTCGTTAGATAAAATTCTTTTATTTTGTTCCTTACATCGTCGAATTAATATTGCTTTTGGAATATTAAAACATTTACTTGCCTTCAAATAGCCCATTTGTCCGCTTTTAACTGCTTTAATAGCATTTTCCATTGCAACAAGTGACCATGTTTGTTTCTCCGTTTTTCTTCTATAATTACGGACCATCTTGACTAGGCACCTGAAAACAAGGAAAATAAAATTAGATATATAAAAATGTACTTGGGGTAATGTGGACCACTAACGGTTCAATTTGCCCCACATAGACAATAAATTGAACACGTGTAGTTTATATTCAATGTTTATAAAAAATCGTAACATTGCCGTTTGGCATATATTAAGCACACTCTAAACAGCGTATGGAGACTAAAAAATAGATAAAAATACATTCACTTACCAAGTAATTCTGATATAAAGTCAACACTTTTGTTATGTCGATGCTTCCGCAAATCACGTTTTGGCTCTAAACTCTGATAAACAATCCTCTACGGCTGCCAAGTTCTTACTGAGTATCGGTAGGACCCGTATGCACATAAGTAGAATCGAATCTGTTGCATTGCTGCCGCTGTTATGAAAAAAACCTAGGTGTTTTACATTGCCCCCGTAGTCCACATTGCCCCAACCTCCCCTACTCATTTTACAGCCCAATTTTTTAAATTTTGACTCAATTATATAATGGAGCTAGCAAAATTTTTTCGCGAGGTACCAAACTTCTTAACCCATTTTTCTAGCCTGGGGTCATATTGTTGTTCGGGGTGACGAACATATCGATTTCAAATACAAATCACGAGCTCTACTATCCCAATCACAAAGTAAAAATTGGTTAGTGTAGTGTTATTGTTGCCCCAAAATAAAATGACAATTTAAATATCGTCGCATATGGACCAATTGTGTTCGACTAAGAGTTTCTATGTGTTCGTATGTCTCCTTCATACAGACTGTATGTGCCGCAGGAACAGAATTCAAGTTATTGTCATTGTAAAATAGCACAAGTCTTGGACACCTATAGATAAATATCAATCGTTGGGATCATATGCGTAGGCCCAATTGCAATACCAGCCTTCCAATTTAATTACATTAAACTAGCAACTCTTCTTTCGAAAAGTTCTCTTTCTCTTGGCAAAATTCCAGATCTCTCACTAATTCAATATTTCCGGTTTATCTGACTCTATTTCAAACAAAACATATGTATCTGATGTGATTACGTTGCTTTCTCCACACCATAGCACAGTTTAAAGCTTAACAGAAGCTGTTAAGCTTTAAACTGTGACCATAGGTTCTCGAAAAGATAATAAGTTTTGCTAGTTTTGCGACCACTTTCGCAACCTGGCCACACAGGAATTATAGTCAGAATGCGGTGGCCATCCTTGATCGTCCAGCTTTACTCCAATATATGAATAGTATGCTTTATATTGTCACGATGACTTTGTACAATAAAACTGTCGAAAATGTAGAAAAACGAATCAGTTCATTTAATATTATTTTCTAGAAAATATTGTCATATCACACAACAGTTTACCCTAATTATTTATTCTGCGCTGGATGATAAAACTTCAAGTCATGCCCAGTGGTGTCATGTTACTACCGGTACAGTACATTAAAGACATTTGACGTGATACATTTTTGAATTTTACCTACATTTTTAATTTAATATTTTTAATTATCTTCATATTCTTATTTTAGTATTCCGCTTTTTTTCGGTAAACTTGTCCACACACAATAAAGACACCTAAATAAGTTACGATATACAGATATCATCCCTCATATTCTGATTATCCCTATTTCTGATTTTTTCACCTTTTATAATTAAGTTCTTAACGAAATGTGTTCTTTGAAAGGTGTAACTTATATTTTGAACATACAAAAGAAGGGCTCGTTGACAAAGGTAGACAAAATAAGTGCAAGGGATTATAATCGTATATAGAGATGTCATTTTAAAAGGTACTCAATACTATCACGGATTTACCAGATGTTTCAACGTGTGTTACAAATTTGACGACTCCAAATAACTTTTTTATAATTCGCGCATAAAAGGGACTTCATTATATCATTGTTTACAGTGTCACAATGAAGCTCTTTGAACACTGTTATAGTAATTTTTAGTGTACAGTTGGTTATTGAATTTAGTTATATTTTTATTTGACATTTGACTTTAACCTTGACACAAAATATAAATAAAATGGTCTAGCGTTGTTGTAGCTAGCAAATTACTATATTAAAGGTAAATTAGAATGATTTATATATTAAAAATATTAATGAATAAAGTACGCTAACGTTTATTTATCACTAATTTGTCAATTGTTTATTTTTATATTTTATAGGATCAATATATAGGTATACAAAACGTTCGATTTTTGGGATAAATTACCAGATATCTATGTGAAGATGTATTACAGAAATAATTCTGTTCATGATATAATATAAATAGATCGCAAGAGCATATACGAAGAAGCTCTTTTTTAAACAAATAATCATCCTCTTTTTGCTTAAATGAAAGTTTGTTTACAATTTACACAATTATTCGGTTATAATATGTCAAAAGTCAGAAGTGCTGAATAAAACCAGCTGTGATCTGACCAATCAGGAATCTACAGAATTGCCAACTTAAATTCAAACCACTCGTCCTAGTTTAAAAACAGGGATTATATGAAATTCTATTTTATTTAAATAATTAAATAAATGCGAATTATAAAAAATATTGTGTAATAGTTGTGCCACAATGACTTTCTGTAGTACTCGTGATTTGCACAACTCACCGCTTCGCGGTTCGTTGTGCAAACTTCACTCGTACTACAAAACGAGTCATTGTGACACTTGTTTTACAAATAACTATATTACCACATAGTGAATTTTTTTGCAGAGAGTTTTTCTAGACATAAGAATACTTTTCATTCGAGTTTCAGATAAGTGATAATTGGAAAATCATGAATAAAAATAGATTTATTATCTTTTTTATATACCCCATAAAATGAAATAACATTCAAAATCTGCCTCTTTTAATTGTCAATTATATGAATTTTGCACTGTCGAATATTCCCAGATCGGACAACTTTGGTATATTTACTCTCCTTATTGATTAAATATTATTTTAATTCCAGCCCTGTTCTGAACTCGCTCTTTTTGTTGGAAAATGAGAGCAATCTAGGGATTTGAGGGTGGGTTTTAAGTGGTCGGTTCGACAGGGATGCATGTGGATCGTTGTATAGCGGAGGCGGTACGGCAAAGGCAGGAATCAAACCATTTTTCATTTGTAGGTGACACCCCGCCTATTCTTGATTGCATTGCCACAGGACATGATGGATAACTAGAAAGGGAATTTTCAGATACCATATTGGATATTATATATATATATATATATATATATATATATATATATATATATATATATATATATATTGAACCACATATCTTATATCATTAAAGCACATTAGCTGATTGAGAATGTTTAATTTAGTATTTAAATAAATTGAAACTATATTAATAAAGGAACACATAAAAAACCACAGTCAGAATTAAAATTCATATAAAATCATTTGTTTAATATAATAAAGAGAGTAACAATAAAATATAGAGAAATTACCTTAATAATTTTCTAAAAGAATGAAAACGCCTAACAAGTATTGAAGAAAACATTGAATCTGCCTAAAATGGATATTTGTTTGTCGCTAGGGAATCAGCTGTTTATCTGAACATAAACAAGCTTTAGTAATCAAGTTTAATACAACTATAAGTTGAATAATAATAATAATATTTGTTATGAAGAATTAGTCAGATTAAAAATATAAATCCAAGATGACATAACTCTAATGATATGTCAAAATTTTGTATCAATTTTATAGATTAACAAAAAAGTAAATGGATCATAAGATGGTGATAGATATATGTCAATATCTGAACTATAAAATTTGGATAGTTTCAAATAAAGAAACCAAGATATATATCAGATAAAAGTATTTATGTTATAAACTTAGATATTATTTCAAAGTTATCACTGGTAGAAAAACAAGAATTTACATTGTAATTTCAAAGTATTAACCGTGAATTTCACCAACTGTCAAAGAATTATTTTATTTAAATTTGTATATATTAAAGAAAAAACAGACTTCTTTAAGCTAAATTCATAATCATATGTTTTCCAAATCCAAAAACTTTCAAAGTGCAATAAAAGTGAATAGAACTTTATAGCTCGAGAAAGAAAAGGTGTTATTATGACAGGACAGTTTTGTTAAATTGTAAAGGAAACAAAACTTTGTTTGGAACAGTGAGCTGGGAAACAAATAGTTTATTGATTAAAAAATTGACGATCGAGAGGAAGCGTGGGTAGAATGAGCTTGGCGTCGGAAGGGCATAAGAAGACGATCTGAGTTTTGAATAAATTTTAAGTAAAATGGCAATAAATACGTATGAAAGTTGAAAATTCATAATATAAATCAAACACTTACGTATGTGGATATCCAGTTATTCCCGAGAATACCCAAGATTTCTCCAGAAATTGTGCAATGTGGTTTCCAATCGGCGTATTCCAGTTACCAGATGTGGTAAAATCCAGACTACAGATTCCAAGTCAGTGTGTTTTTAATATTATTGACCAAAAATAACAAACTAATTATCAATTCAGTGATTATTTCCATTTGTAAAGTAATTTTTGCGTATATCTGATCGATCATTAGATTTAAATTTGAGATTATTAAGAAACCTACATGAACATTCTTAATTTTGTCAAGAAATAATGGTGGTACTTACTTGATGAATAATCGTATGAGAAATTTGCAATTTTATGTATAGACATAATATTTCCAAAAGTATGTGTAGTTTTTAGTCAATTTCTTCTGAACATTTAATAATATGTATATATAATTCTTGCACATAAATTCTTTTATGATATTTCCCATCACCATTCTTATTATAAAGAAAACGATTCTGTTATATAGAGAATATCCATACAATTGGCAAGCGTCTATATAAACGTTCGGTTTTTCGATCGCATCATTCCGTTTTAGTTGAGCATGCGCATAGAATGTTTGATTGTATAAATAATGACTGTGGTTTTATAATGCCATAGGCGTATCAATTATCTATTTTGAAATAAAAATTTTCCGAAAAAATTAAATTATTCACAATCAATGTGTTTTATTTAATTTAATTAAAGAATATATCTCAATCTAAGCTTGAACTCAAAGAGTAGAACGAGTCTCATGCTCCCGAATTGCAAATTAACTGAGCTAGCTAAATAAATAAACAAACAAATATAAAATAAATAAATATAATAATAATATCTAATAAAAGTATAATAAATTAAAAACATAATTTAAAAATAATGATAATATATATATATATATATTGAGATTGTTGTAAGGTTTAGGTTATTAATGGACATTATTACTACATCACTATTAATTTAAAAATGCAACAATTTCTTATAAATATAAAAATTAGAGGGAATATTTAATATATTCCAAACAAAATATAATTGCTTAATAGTATACTACCCTACAAACACAATGAGAGAGAGAGAGCCAGAGATAGTGAGAGAGAGAGCAAGAGAGAGAACGAGAGAGAGAGAGACAGAGAGCGAGAGGGGGGGTTGAGAGCGAGGGAGGGAGGGTGAGAGACAGAAAGAGAGAGAAATATTAAAGAACTGGAGTGCTAGGTATAGTTATTATTCACTAACTACTAACATTTCTTTTGTTTATGAAACTTAAATATATATTTTAGATCAAGTAAAAAGAACTCCAACCCTACTAATAATTTTACATAATAATATATTTTCCGAAAAGGAAACCTGATATAGTTACAAAGTGATCGGTGAAAAAATCAAGTACTATTGCTTTTGCAAACGTTAATTGTATTACAAAATGTCAGACAAACTTGACATTCTCAAGACTATTTGTAACTTAGTTGGACGCTTGCCCAAAAGTGAAACTGTAAATTTGTTCATAATCGTAACGTTAGGCGACAACAATTTATCAGGCAATAAGAGAATTAATTTACATTAATTTGCGAAAAACGAATAAATTGAAACAAGCCGCTCAAGACAGAATTGGAATCTCTAGTTGAAAACTGAGTCGTCATTTTGAAATATTATACAAAACCTTCTAGAGCTTTTTGTTTAAGAAATTGTGTAGATTTGAAAAGAGAAATTAGTCTTCTAAATACACTCAGGCACTGAGTTGTATTTTATGAATGACCCTGTGATATAATCGTAAATTGTGAAAAATATTCCAGTAATGACAGGTTTTATACTTCTAATATTGATAGCTTTTTGTCTGGCGTACGATATCAATCCCTTATGTTGGCAGTCTTCAGGAAGAAGCTGTGGATAACTCTTTGTTAGTACTTATCTTCAGAACGATGAAATATTTTGGATCGAGCTTGCCGCGTTTCATTATCTCAAAAGGATTCGATACTAGCAGGAGCAAACTAATTTTAAATATGTACCAATACCATACCATTTATATTACCTTTATATATCAGATCGGGTATAAAATTAAATAGTAAATAAATTCCTTAGATGAACTATGACGCTTATGGTTTACTGCCTGACTAGCATCTGTGACCTTTTCGCGTGCTGTCAGACAATAAGAAACAGACTATAAATATCTTGAATGTGAATTATATTCTCGTTTTGGGGATACAAATATATATCTCTCTCTCTTTAATCTTGTCACTCTGTAAATATACTTCAACTTTAGACTATTGCGCTCATAAATCATTATTTTTATTTCACTCTTAAAAAATTTCAAATTGATTTTCAATAAGGATATACCGCAGGTAGCCTAAAACTCCGCCTCTTAATAATTTCACCAGTCCATCTTTGTTTCGGACCTCTCATTTCTCTTTTTGAGACATAAAGGGAGAGCCCCAATCGGCTTTGTATTCGATTTGCCCTTTGCATTCAGCCAGACGCTATCACGGGGAAATGCAGAGTTGGTAAGCAAAGGGAAGGGTGAGAGGAGGGATTTAGACGCCATTACATTAGGGAAGAAAAAAATTCATTAGATAGATGGAAAATAAGAAATCAGAGACAAGGACATCAAGAAATTTAGGGGTAAAAGGATACATTTGTATTTGATCATTTAGCAAGTGCTAAACGCGCTATTTAGTTAAATACTATCAAGTTGTATATTTAACATGTAGACTTAATACCAAATTACCTTGAAATTTCAGATACAAATTGAGAATTTTTGTGAAAAGTAATGAATGTTTATCACTTACTTTTAATTGGGTTCATTTTTTGGTGATCTTTACGGAATCGCATCCTAATGCCATTATTTGTCCAACCCTCGGTACATAGTCACGCCTCCCCTAAGTTCGTAAAACTCTTTGGGCAGTCATTCGCTAAGTAAAAATTTTCCCTCATCAATTATTGAGACCCTGTTTTTCAGCTGCTTTTCAGGGAAAACTTAGCCGAAAGATTCTAGGAGCGAAATTTTTATGCCGGGGACAAAGTTATTAAGACAACGATAATTTCGGGATAATGCTGGAAGAGCAAGGAGCCTTAAGAAGCGATACACGTTGTACACAAACAACAGGAAGAAAGCCAGACCACCGGCACTCACACTTTTTCTTTTTGTTGAATGTAATTTTGGGAAACAAAATATTGAATAAAGTACCTTTTTAATAATAATAATAAGTAAAAATTTTACTGTTCTTAAGGAGCGAGGAAATTTGCAGTGTTGCCGTACACAACAGATCAACACATGACTTGCAGACACATTGCTTATTCGTTTTGTCGCCGATAACTTCCCTGGGTCCAAAACGGCCAAAAAATTTACGGCTATGAATTTTATATCTCAATAAAAAGTGAGTCAGAGTTTCCCGATTGTGATTATATAATTTTTTCATTGGAACACATTGTATTGAACTTGTAATTATTATGGCATAGCTTTTGTAATATAAAGTATATTTTAATCACAACATATTCAAAATGAGCGTGTGGTTGTAACGAATAGCGCGAAAATTATTTGTAACGAAGATTATTAAGAATAGATCAAGGTCCCTGAATTTTGTCATAGTCTTAGCCTAAAATTAGAAAGAATATCTAGCCGTAGACTTTTGACATCGTACGGAACAAACAAAATAGTATTACCGATATTAGTAATGCTACAAACATTTTAATAAATCTAATTTGAATATCACTGTGTCATCTATTTACATGTGATTCAAATAATCTACAATCCGCTGTATATTCAAAAAAAATTATGTTGAACGTTTTTTTAGTGTGCTGTTTATTGTGACGGTAAATAAGTAGTGCACGTTTTTCGAAATGAAGTGTTACGATAAAGACGTGTTCCTGATATTCGTCACCAAATATGGTTGAGTTACTGAATAATTATTTTCCTGTAAGCTTATGCATATTTCTAAAATCGTGATTAATTCGATAGTGTATAAATCAATTTAAAGAAACATCGACAATAATATTGACATAGAGTCTTGTGAGTGCTCAGAGTGAACTAATTTTGTGTTTCATATCTCTTCTAAGTATATACGTACACTACCGTCCAAAAAAATTTAAACTGTAAGGTAATATTTAAGGCATCTTAATTTATAGATATACAATTCAAAATTTTCCTTATATAATAAAAGTTAAATTTCAGCTTCATCAAATTGTCCACAGTATTTAGTATCTCGGGGTCGAGTGAAAAATAGCACACAACGTAGTTTCAACCAATTTTTCCAAAAACTATATTTATTAAACAATCCTTTTCTTCATTCATATTCATAGGATAATCCATAAAGATACTTACGCTACCATAAATGTCCGTAATTCTATTAAAATAACAACTAGATGAGTTAAATTGGATTGAAATCTATTCCAAATAATGTTTTCTCTCCTTTTAAAAAAGTACAGTAATTTTCTTTCCAGAATTGATTAATTGATGATTTTTTATAATATCCTCTCAAAAAAAGGACACATTTTGGTTGCTTCCATTTTATACTGCGTGAAAAACAGAAAGGAAATTATCATGATTTCAATTCAGTACCCTGTATACATTGTTTGCAACTAGCAAAACAAATACTTTCCTGTTTAGCATAGTGTAATGTTTTTGATATTTGAGTGAATGTAGTGTGTACACCATACCCACAGACAGTTCTTTTTGTTATTTATTTAAACAGTAAACGGGTGGGATAAATTTTAAACACTCGGTGGTTTCACTTACTTAATTTATTTAAACACTACACTATTCACTAATTATATACACAGTATATTCACTTAAACTAATCTATATAAACAGTTAACTAATTTATATTCACTTATTTATTTGTTTATCTCACGATGTCAAATTATCAACTAAACTAAACTCTTCCTGGTCGGTGCTTTATATATTAGTGCCTTTTTTACTAGATAATTCTAGATTACAAAACCAATTGGCTTTCTGGCATTTTCTAGATAGGACTGGTCACAAAAACAATGATAAGTTAAAATAGTCATAATTCGTAAACAATTCTAAGAAACCCTGCGCGTCCGCCATAATTTTAACTTTCATACCTGGCTTAGGCAGAGTCGGGTTTAGGGACTATACCAGTGTGCTGTTTCGTAAAATTACCCCCTCCTTAAATGGAAGTTCTTCCTGGAACTTTTGTGTAGCCGAGACTGGATGTTTGAATCGGCAACTAGCCCCATTACTACACTTTCCGATCTTATGGAAATAACAGGGCACCGTCTTCATCGGATACTGATAACGGGGGTTGTAGCTGCAAATTAATATCTGGACACCGGTATCTTGAAAGATAATCTCTACCATGTTCCTGATGATTCGCCAATCCAACTGGTTACTCGCTATCTTAGGCATAGCCAGTTTCTTCGCGCTGGATTCCATCACATGGTCTCGTAGGTTTCGAAGTGCTTTCCACACATCGCGGTAGGTAGATCGATCTTGAAATTCATTTTTAGTTACCACGTAGAAGACGTACCGCGAATTATGTTTCAGTTTCAGTGTCTTGCCAGGGTCTGGAATCTAGTCTTCAAGTTTTTCTAATTGCCCGAACTTCTTTCGAAAGACGAATGCCAAACCTCGTGCGTTCTTGAGACGGGCGGGGATGTTGTATGCCAGTGAATAATCTTCCGGGAGAGTGAACAAATCTTGTTGTTCTAAAGTGACTCCATATCTAGCTTTCTCGGTACCTCCATACGCGCCCGTAAATTCATCCAAGGTAGGGTCAGACACATTTCGAATATGGTTTACTCCTTTCTCTAGGTCATGGTCTCCTTCGAATGGCGCTAGTCGGTTTTGGTGAACTACTTTTGGTTTTCCGTTGGGGATCTTGCTTATGCGATATATAACATCATTGATCCTTTTCTTGATTAAGTATGGACCTTCCCAGGATTTTTGTAATTTTGGAGAAAACCCTTTTCTCCTCGTCGGGTTGTATAACCATACTTTGTCCACTTCTTTAAAACCGCCTTCTGTGGCCTGCGTATCGTACCGACTTTTCATTATGTCGCTGGCAACTTGAAGATTTGTTCCAACTAATTCATGAATATCGTCCAGCCTTCTTCTCAATTGGATCACGTAGTCTTCTCCTGCTAGATCTTCTCCAGGCCGACAGCCAAATTCCAGGTCACAAGGAAGCCTCATTTCACGTCCAAACAGGATTTTCGCAGGTGTTTCACCCGTGGACTCATTGACGGCAGATCGATAAGCCAATGCGAATAGGGAACTGCTGACATTTCTTCGGGTTCAACATGAGCTGGGCAGCTTGGAGTCGTTTGAATACGTCTTCCAAATTCTTCAGTTGTTCGTCAAATGTCTTCCCCAGTACTACGATGTCGTCCAAATAGACCAGGCATGTCTTCCAAGACAACCCTCTCAAGGCATTTTCCATGAGTCTTTCAAATGTCGCAGGGGCATTACAGAGCCCGAATGGCATGACGTTGAATTGCCATAATCCAGATCCGGTGGTAAAAGAAGTCTTCTCTTTGTCTTCTGGGTCCATTCCCACTTGCCAATAACCAGACTTCAGGTCCAAGGTGGAAAACAGTTTGCTGCCTGCCAAAGTGTCTAGCGTATCGTCAATTCGAGGCAGAGTATAGCTGTCTTTCTTCGTCACGTTGTTAAGCTGGCGATAATCCACGCAGAATCTCGTAGTTCCATCCTTTATCTTGACGAACACTACTGAAGACACCCATGGACTAGTAGATGGTTCTATTACTTTTTCCTCTGCCATCTCTCGAATTATTCTTTCAGCTTCCTCTCTCTTCGCTCGTGGAAATCTTCGAGCTGATTGTCTAATAGGCTTAGCATTACCAGTATCGATTTTGTGTTTGACGGCTGATGTTCTGCCAGTCTTTCCCCCTTTTGGTACGAATAAGTTTCGATACTGCAAGAGAAATTCTCTCATTCTCTTTTTTTCAGCTCGATCCAAAGATTGAACAGCTACTGATAACATTTGTTCGAACCTGGCATTAGAATTGTCAGTGGTCGTTGTTTGACGAACTATAGACGTCACTGGTACGCAGGACCCAATCTTGGTTTCCTTCTTCATGGTAATTGGGTAATCATTCACGTTTATCAAACGTACTGGGATCTCTTTCGCCGACGTAACAAATCCTTTTCCAATTAGTATTCCTTTGCCAACTTCTTCGTCGTGGTTCCTTGGCTCCATAATCACCGGTGTACCTTCCTCCATGATTCCCTGTAGCCGTGCTACTATCATGGTTTCGCTTCGTGCAGGTAGAACGGTATCTTCCTGTACAGCTGCCAACACCGCGCTGCCTTCATATGGATGAAGGAATACCTTCTCGGAACCCACTTTAATGGTTCTGTTTCTAAAGTCTAATTGGAAACCATGTACATTCATCACGTGCATTCCCAGAATCACGTCTTCTTCAATGTCAGCTACGATTACCGAATGCGTGAACTTTTCTGCGCCAATTCCCAATTGGATTTGTGTCCCACCGTGAACGTTGGCACTCTCACCTGTGGCGGTCCGCAGCCTCAGTCTCGTTGGTAAAAGCTTTCTTCTTGGAGTTTATTATTTCTGGTCGTATAATGGTTCTAGTTGCTCCAGTGTCTACTAGCAGAGTATATCTCTTGCCATTCACTTCGCCATCTACATATACACTGTCGTTGCGACATCTAAGCGAAGCTATCAGTATGAGAGGGTCTTTGGAACGATCATGGGTCGGTGCTGTCCTCTCGTAGCCGATTCCGCGTCTTGGGTCGTTGTGTGGGACTAGCCTAACCGCGTGTCCTGACGCATCTTCATATCCAATGTAGCGATCTCAGTTCGGTTTTAACGAAACACCTTTTATAAACCACGTTCATGGTAGCAAGTAATTTGGCTATACCGTACATGCAGTAGTACCCTATATGATTTCCATATTTGTAAATTAGCTCACACATAGAACGAAGTATAGTGTGAGCTTTAGTGATCTTAATTTATTTAAGAAAAAATAGTTTCTTCGAATTCAAAATTTCTGTTCTCTCGCCATAATTATGGTTAAAATGTTTTACCCATACATTTGGAAAATCTGTTTTATTCTGATAATAGTGACGATCAGTTGATAACGTATTGTATTCTTCTTCCCGTTCCTCCATTTCCATATTTGTAAATTAGCTCACACATAAAACGAAGCATAGTGTGAGCTTTAGTGATCTTAATGTGTAATGTTTTTATTATTCATTTAAACAGTAAACGGGTGGGATAAACTTTAAACACACGGTATGGTTACTTACGAATTTATTTAAACACTAAACTTCTCAGTAACACTTAATTTATATACAAACAAACTTAATTAATAATTTATATCAACACTTCACTATTCGCTATTTCGGTTTGTTCTTGTTTATTTCACGAGATCACTTTATCAACTAAACTGACTCTCCATGGTCGGTCCTTTATATATGAGTGCCTTTTTTACTAGATAATTCTAGATTGCGGCTTACACAAAAACAATTGGCTCTCGCATTTTCTAGATAAGACTGGTCACAAAAACAATGTCTAGATAAGATAGTTACAATCGTAAACAATTCTAAGAACTCCCTGCGCATCCGCCATAATTTTAACTTTCATACATGGCTTAGACATAGTCGGATTCAGGGACTATACCAGTGTGCTGTTTCGTAACAATAGTTTCTCCGATTTCAAAATTTCTGTTCTCTCACCATGATCATGGTTCAAATGTTTTAACCATACATTTTGAGAATCTGTTTTATTCTGAAAATAGTGACGATCAGCTGATAACGTATTGTATTCTTCTCCCCATTCCTCCATTCTTACTTTTCCGCCCAACCCTCTCTAATATGCGAGATAAGTATTGGTTTACTGCAAAAAAACTTGGATTTTTTTTTGAGTTTTGGATCTCGATTTATTATTTTGTGGCACGAACATTTAAGTAATTTCTCAGAAATAAAAAACAAACGTCAGGCACTGGCCGGTTTGGAAGTTTACCTATCTACCTATCCGAATGTTCCCAAACTTCTAATCATTTTTTGTACACTGCCTGTGTCCACTGCTACACCAGAAACGTTTCATCCTTTTCCGTTCTGTTAGCTTCATTTTAGAAATGACTAGAATGTGATTGGAGTTCACATCTGCCCCTCTGTATGATTCGATATTTTTAACTAAGTTTGCGTTTCGTTCCTCAATGAGAATGTGGTTGATTTGTGTGTGTGGTACCTGTCATGATCCATGTTCCTTTGTGAATATCTTTTGAAGTGTGTGCTCATGATTTTCATTTCTTTTCCTATAGCTAAATTTATTAGTCTTAGACCATTAGTATTGCTTATATTGTGCTTGCTTTCGCCTCCTGTTATTTCTTTGTAAATTTCCTCTTTGCCTATTTTTGCGTCTCCTAGAATTATTTTCAGATGACTTTTAGGAATGTCATCATATACTCTCTCAAGTTCTTCGTAGAATTCGTCTTTTGTTTCATCGTCTTTTTCTTCTGTTAATTATTGTTATATTTTTACTTCCATTTTTTATTTGTATTTTACATAATTTTTCTGTTACGGCTTTGAAATTTATTACTATATTTCCGTGTACTAAAAAATCCGTGCCAAATCTTCGACTTTAGTTTCCACTTGTGAACATTATATAATCTTGTATCTCCATTGCGTTGTTCCCGGTTAGATAGGTTTCTTGCATCGCCAAAATATCTATCTCGTATCTCTTTATTTCTGTTGCTAGATTTCTTATTGCTCCTTCCTCGTAAATTCCCTGCAAGTTCTATGTTCCTATTTTCATAATAGATGTGCATAAATTATCAGCCTCGCTCTGTGTTGACGTTTTGCACGATTTCCTTTGCTTCGTGTATGATAAGCTATGTATTTTTCCAGTCCCTTGTCTCCTTGATTATATTGTTTTGTGTTTATTTCAGATGCTTTATTTATTTTCTGTTCATTCCATGTCCGTCGCCGTTTCCGTTATAATTTTCTTTAATTTCATCTTCACTTAATCATTTTTTGAATTTGGTCGTGTTATGTTTCTCACTTGTTCCTCGAATCTGTTTTGTTCCGGTGATCTTTCATTTACAGTCCTTTTTTGGCTGCTGGTACCATCTCTTCCCTCGTTTTTTCCTTCCTCGTTTTGGTCAGTGCCTTTTGTCTCGTACAATTCGTTGTTTATTATTAACTTGTTGTATCTTAATTGTGCTTTAAGGCCTTTACTCCTTGCTTTCCTCATTTTTATTATCAGCCTCCTCCTTTCCTCTTGAACTTCATTTTGGTAGTCCTCATCAATCCATATATCTGTACCCTTCAAGCTTTTGGTATTTTGCAAAATCATTGTTCTCGTGCTTTCCCTGTTTAGTTTCACAATTATCGGTCTCTTTCTTCCAATGTTGTATTTACCCATTCTTCGCACTTAGTCTATGTTTTCATCCACCGCGATTTTTACTCCCATCTTTTGTAATATTATGTATATTTTATCCTTAGTTTCCTTACCACTTTCCTGTTCTTTATCTTCTATTCCCTTTATGACAATATTCCTTTTCCTTATTTCCCTCTCTAAATTGCTTATTCTTTCTTCTTGATATGACACTTTTTCGTTTAGTTTTCTGTTTTCTTCTCGCATTTGCTTATTGTTTGCAATTACCATATTTAATTTTTCGGTAATTTCCTTCATACTTTCTTCTATCTGTTGAAACATATTTTCTATTTTCCCTATGTCACTCATCTTGGTGCCTGCTATTGATTGCATAAAAAAGTATGGCCCCATCAACCCGTCGGAGTTATACCCTCTATCAATCTTCAGTTTTTGAGTTATTTCTAGCTCCTTTTATTAAATCTGGCAACACCGCTTTTTTAATCGAGCGCAGGTTTTATGGCTATTTATATGTTTTTCAATCCGGTTTTTTCACTCCACGTTGTGTTAAGCACTCTAACTTCACTTTATGTAGCTGAACTGTAATTAATTTTCTCTGTATCTCCCAAATTTTGAGTTGGATGCAGGAGAAAAATCAAGTACGTGTTTAATACAACGTTGCCGTTTTGATATATATATATATATATATATATATATATACATATATGTCATATCTTCAAAAACCCTATTGTGAACACGCGACGACTAGATAGTCGACCGATGATTTGTTGAATTAGCGACGTTGATATTCAAAAATATGGTGTGCTGCCATAAGCTTATAAAAAGGAGCCACGCATATAGCATATAAATCATCTTTTTTAAACTGAATTTGGAAAAGTAAACATGCTTCTGAAGTCCTCTATTCTTTTGACCAGCGTACAAATCCAAAACTCATTGGTTTGTCGTTTAGTCTATGTTTCTTATGTCGAATTGTTAGTTATTTAGCAGCAACACATGGCAAAAAGGGTGTTTTCAACTATAATCATAACTGCGGTAGTTTATGGTGCAGTTAAGTGTCAATTCCCTATAGAGTGAAATCTGATGATTTAATTCTTTAGCTCATTTGGGCCTACCAGATCCTTTTCTCTATATGTTTAACCCAATTTTTGTGTTCTTTACAGAAAATCTTTCTTCACATAGATCACTAATAGCTAAAGTGTACGTACGCTAGTATAATAGTAATCCATGCAATTCTCAAAAATTGGTTTTAACCAAATTGAAATTAAAATCTTTAAACAAAAAATTTCGCTTCAAATATTTGAGCTAAACATTTCGATAAGCATAATCTAAAAATCAAAAAATTTTAGTGCCAAAAATCAATTTTTTTGAACAATTTGAACTAAAAATGAATTATAATCTTTAAATATGAAGATTTTGTTTTGTTTAAATTCATGTTCACAATATTATATATTGGGCCAGTCCCTCTCTACATATGAATATTTGGCAAAAATGTGATAAGTGATAACCTGATTAAATCTAAATCTGTAATATAATTTATAAATCATGCGTCGTTTGAGTGAATGTATAAGGTATAAGAAGAATGTGCAATTTTATGTATTAAACTGTATAAACGGAATAAATACGGATCCACTCGTAAATAGTTGAAATATTTTTGCGTTTGATATACAGGGTAATTCATTACTAATTGGAAATAATTTAACAGTAAAATCCTGACTTCAAATTTATGGAGATTTAACCCAAACCACTTAAATAAAACGTAGCTGCTTACTGAGTTACAGGGTGTTTTGTTTAAAAATTTAAAACTATTTCAGCTCAGTACTTTAATAGATATTTACGATATAAGTGTCGTAAAGATTCATATTACGAAATGAGATGGGAAATTTGATAACCCATTGAATATCGTAATATGAATTTACGATACGAATGTAGTACATTATTTTACCTACTACTAATAATGTTAATTATTTACTCAAAATTAGTCAATATTCCTGAAATTAATAATATTAGAATCATGTAACAAGCAAGCGTTGCGCCCATTGTTGATTTATTTTGCGAACTGTCAATTTTGACGCGTTCACTTCAGTTTGGTATAATTGTATCGACATGAGTTCCGACTATGAAAGTGTGGATTCTGATATAGAACTTGCTGCAGATAACGCAATACAAACTCTAGTACCCGCTAAATCCCGCAATAGATACGAAAAAGAATATAAGTGATTCGAAGACTGGTGCAGTTCAAAAAAAGTCCGTGATATATGGGAGAAAATTTTATTAGCTTATTTTGCTGGGAAAGCTGAAAAAGAAAAGGCATCTTCATTATGGACACATTATAGTATGCTGAGAACAATGATATCTGTGAAGAAAAATGTGGACATAAGTAAATATTCACAGCTATTGGTTTTTTTGAAGCGGAAAAGTGAAGGTCACAAGCCGAAAAAATCCAGTATATTTACACAGATTTTTGAAAGAAGCCAATGATGATCAATTCTTGATGATGAAGGTAAGATTATACATAAATATGGTGACATTTCCATGTAGCATATTATTTTCTTAGGTTTCCTTAATCGTGGGTGTGTTTGGCACCTGCCGAAGAGAAGAATTGATGAAGTTAGAAATTGGTGATGTCGTTGACGAAGTAACGTTCATAACGATCAAAATACCGAATACTAAAACTAAAATTCAAAGAGAATTTGCTATTACTAGAGGAAACATCGCTGGTTTTGACTGCTTGAATAACGTCCGAAAATATGTTCGACTTCGACCTCAAAATGACCGGTTTTTTATTTTATATAAAAATGGAAAATGTTTTTCTCAACCAATGGGCTCGTTTCATGCTATTCAATGATAATGTCACAAGATATATTGGGTCTGAACTAAGAATTTGCGACTAATAACGCCACTCTACGATTTCAAATAAAAATGAAAAAAAATATTGAAATTTGAATTCTTGTGGTAGACTGTGGTAGGCTAGAGCCAATGGCAAACAAAGATATTTTGCGCTGTTGTCACGAGGAAAAACTTTATAAGTAGACTAGTTATCTTTTTTCTTTAACACCCGTTAAAGAGAAACGCAAAGTACTGTCAAAACGTACTCTTTCAAATAATGTTCTACTAATCGGGTGCCTCTTATTAAAAAAGGTAGCTCTCTCGTAGTCAAAGAAATTTGGAAATATATATTTTAAACTGCAATGATGATGCTTTCAAAATAAAAAATATAACGTAAAATGTATGTATAATGAAAATTAAATGTTCTCCATGTAGGTTAACTTGTTTGGAAAACGTGTCATGTAACACACATACACAAATTGCGTTACCTCACAGTTCCAAACTCGATTTAGTACCGGATCGCTTACTCTTCTTCTGTTTAGGGGAGTTCGAGTGACTGAGACACCATGTCCACATCCACTTGAGGAAGATTTGTAGAATTAGCTTCGGTGAAACCTGGATCCATTTTAACGATGTCTTTTAAAAGGCAAACAAACAGAAGCACATTTTCTACTATAAAATAATATAACAAACAACTAAAAAGTCGGCGAGGACGATATCTGTTTGATGTTGGTTGTGGATATTGATGTCAATTGTCAAATTCTTCTAGTCGACTTTCACTTTGTATTAATAAACTTGGATAGTCAAGTAGGATTTGTCAACAGAACGTACTTTCAATCTGACAACAAGGGCTTCTGTCATTGGTCGACTTATAGCGGTTTATTTAAATCTAATAAACTTTTTAAATCTAATTTTCGAAGATATTTTTAACTTTTTGAGATAAATATCGTTATCATAAAAAATATATGTTATTCTTAATCCTTCTGATATGATTTCACTTGATAATTCATACCCATGAAACTACCCCATTGGTATCAATATTTTTGGGCGCATTCCAAAAGAAATAGCAACGTTTCTGGAGCTACCAAATCCATCACAATATGCAGGCCACTGTTTTAGAAGATCATCAGCATCCCTACTTGCTGATGCTGGTGTTGATATGCACATTTTGAAGAGACATGGTGGATGGAAATCCAGTAGTGTCGCTGAAGGATATGTAGAAACATCCTTAGAAAACAAAAAAATATAGCTACTAAAATAATGGGAGGAGAAATCGTTTCTACAAAAAATTCAATTGAAATTGAAAACTACAATTCTTCAATTGCCTCCACGTCAGCTGGAATAAATATCACTAATTGTACAGGGGTTGTGTTTAATTATTATAATAAATGAGGTTTAATTTTTTATTCATGAATTGATGCATTAAATTTTGATGAATTCATAATATTATTATTAGTGTTACGTCTATATTCATAATAAATGGGTTCGTTGATTTATATGTCTCGGTTGTCATCCTGCAAACTGTCAACTTTGATACGTTCATTCTAATTAATTTTACTTTACCGCACTAGTGCGGTAATGTATCTCATTACGAAACTCATATCAGTATCGTAATGTTTGATATTACATATTGGTAGTAGGTAAAACTGTTTTACGTATCCATTTCATATTTGGCAGAAAGTGTAGACACCGGACACCCTACTAAATTATGTTAAACAAACGTTTCTGGCTACTACCAGAGGCGTACGACAAGGGCAAGATACTGGTTAGTCGTTCCCAAATGCTACGCCACTGGCGGAATAGAAATTTTATCACAATTTTTCGATTCTCCAACATATTTTACGTAAATAACGTACTCTTTTCTCATAACGATAAAGTCATTATTTCTCGAGATATTTTAAGTTAAACATGAAGCTGCAGAATTTTGATGTGTAATAACTATGTCGATGTTTTGAGCCAGTGCATTGCATTTAATACGCAAATGTAACTTTGATACGTAATAACAATAAAGAACACATCTATTAAATGTGGTTCTGAAAATGTAATCTAAATAAAAGTGCTTACAATTTTAATAACACGAAAATATCAGAAACAAACAGTAAAAACCTTTTATAACAAAAGTTCCATGTGACCCCTGTTTACCTCAATAAGCGTATTCATTAGTTGACTAAATGATCTTCTTACTCTAAAAAATGTGTTAGGGTGATTGGCAATAAAATTAGCCGAATTTACAATTTACTGCCATAGTTCCTGACGAGTGTTTATTTCTTGTGAATATTCTAATTATTTCATATGGCCCCAAAAATAAAAATCTAGGAGATTATCTTCGGCAGTTTTAGGCTGCCACAGAATATCATCCTCCTGATCCACAATTATTATTTTCGATCGTCCAATACCACTGTTACGCCTAAATTGTCCAGTTTCTCCTAATCGACGAAAAATATTGCTGAAAGTTTGCCGATTGGGTTGAACTCTGTTTGGATACATTTGTTGATATCTGCGAGCAGCAGCAACACAGGAATAATCTTCGTTCACATAAACACAAAGCATGTCTCTCATTTCAAGATTAGTACAATTGTTGTGTCGAGGAATTTTCACTTAACGGACTTTAAATTTTACAATTTCAAGTGACATTATCAACAACTAACAGCTACGACAGCAATGATAGCACACCACTAGATCGAAACAATTAATTCATACCAGAGCTACACAAAACAAATGATTTTGAAAAATTATTCATCAAATGACACTTTTCTGATTCTAATTAAAAATAGAGATCAGTTTATTTGTTTTAAAATATTTTCAAATTTTGTCAATAAATTTCAATATCTCTATTATAATTTTTATTTACAGACCACCTCAATTAAATGTTCATTCTTTTTTTGAGAACCTTCTAAATTTACTTGACGCTCTGTCTGTTAAGAGCAAGAAAGTTTTATGCAGTGATTTCAATATTGACTTTACTAATGATTGTGCCACTCAAAGGTCTTTGGTGAATATTTTTAAGTCGTTTGATCAAATATGCACGTGGATTCATCAACTCTTACTAATAAAACAACTTCTTCAATTTTAGATTACATAGTTTCAAACTTTCTACCCCATGATGTGAATCGCTCAGTAATTAACTCAGGTCTCTCTGACCATGAAGCACTCCGTTGGTGAGGATCTTCTCTCAACAAAACTTCACCAAGTTTCATAACTTATGTTTAGCAAATGATTGGATTGATCTTTCTGAAGATATTGACTCTAAATTTTTGGACTTTATTAATAAAATTATCAGGTGCTTCAATACACCATTTCCCTTTCGCTATCTTAAAACTAAACATCACAAATCATAGTCTACGAAATGAACACGTACTTCATCTAAGAATGTACATTGAAAAATTCTCAGAGAATCCTCATATTCTCAGTTATATCAATAACTATAAAATATTGTACTGGAAAACTATCATATCTACAGAGCTACAAATTCCTCGAGAGAAACTTTGGTCTGTTATCAGTGATTTAAGGAACAAAACTCGTTCCTCAAACTTTATTGAACTCGACCCAGACAAACTTAACAATTATTTCGTAAACGTTAGTAAGAATATTAGCTCTAAAATATCTCCAAGTTGTGATGTTTTTTTTCTTTCCTCGTTCCTTCTAAAAGAATCACTGATAGTTTCTTCCTTAGACCAATAGATAAATTTGAGCTAGTGCACACCATACTCAGCATTCAAAACAAAACCTCCTGTAGCATTTATGGGTTATCAGCTAAATTATTTACAAATATTCCAGATGCAGTGATTAACGTTTTATGTTCTATAATCAATGAATACTTTGAAAAAGGTCTCTTTCCTAACTGTCTAAAAACAGCTATAATTGTTTCTCTCCACAAGGGTGGCGAGAAACATAATACTAGTAACTATCGTCCTATTGCTTTATTACCAATCTTATCGAAGATAATGGAAATACTAATGAAAAACCGTCTATTGCCTTTTCTTTTTAAATATAAAATCTTGAAATTCCAACAATTCGGTTTCCTACCTAATAAAGATACTAATGACGCAATGTTTTCTGTTCTTAATGAAATTTATCTCACTTAATAATAAACTTTTCACGGCTTCGATTTTCTATGACTTCGCAAAGGCCTTCGATTGTGTTGATCATGAAATTTTGATAAGCAAACTAGAATATTATGGCATCCGTAGTATTCCTTTAAAATGGTTTGAATCTTACCTAGAATGTAGAAATCTACTGGTATGAGCAAATGGAAAAGTGTCGAAAAATTTACCAGTTAGCAGTGGTGTACCCCAGGGTTCAGTTTTAGGTCCAATTTTTTTTGGTATTTATTAACGATGTCCCAGACTTACGAATTAATGGTAAATTCACTTTATTTATATCCCAAGATTTCTTCAAAACTTTATTTGCTGATGACACTAGTTTAACCTGGAGCATGTTACCACCAACTTACTATTTGTTACCTGTTGTTCGGTTTAATTTTTTTTTGTAGCGGATACTCAGTCATAGACCATCTCAGGTGGAATTCCTGGCCAGCTAAATAACGATCTAGGAGTAGGTCTTACCGGTTCGCGGGTAATACTACTTTATTTTCTGATAATGATAAATATTAATTTATAAAGAAATGAAATAATTTGTAGAAAAAGAAAAAAAAATAAGTTAAATTAAGATACGATAAGCGGGCGCCGCCTAGAACGTTATCAGCTTTGTAGTTGTTTATAGTTACACATCCACATCAATAAACTTTGTGAAGAGGGTTGGAAGGTATATAAATATGAACCAAAATATAAAATTTACAAATGTGATTTAATAAATAAAAAAAATTATACGTTAACAAACGACAAGTTCCAAATTATAAAAATATAAAAAAATGAATTTATATAAAAAAATATCAAAGTTGAAATAAAGATTTACAATAGTGAAGTAGATTTTATAAAGTACAAGATCAAAGTCAAAAAGGTTATAATGAAAATAATTAAAGTGGAAATATAAGGTTAACAGTCAAGAAATAAATTTTACAAAAAATTATCTAAGTTGATGAAGAAATGCAAAGTTAAAGTTGAAGTGTACAAAAAAATTAATGATAGTTTAAACAAATACTATAGATTTTGAAACTATTATTATGAAATTTCAATGGCGATAAAATGCATATAAAACAGGAAAAGCAATTTATAGTTGACAACATTACTTCCCTTGAGTTTTCTGATCTTCCCTGATGTTCGGGAAGTAGACCAGTACAGCTCGTCCGGTGGTTAAATTTAAGTCATCTACTATATTATTTCAAATAAAATTGGACAAATTTGCCCATTCCCAAAATGCATCTACTTGAATGCACTTTTCAAATCGAAAACCAAGTTGATTGACAAATATATGTTTGTTCACAAACTATTTTCGCGGTCATATTAATTCAAAACACACACCATAGCTTAGAAGAAGTGGTTACGAACTACGCGCAGATGCGACAAGCAACTTGCGCTGGTGAGATGGCTGACGAACTAAACCTTTAAAAAGTGTACAAAACCAAAAACGAGTGTGTGAAGTTAGCCAAGGAAAACAACTGTGTATACAGAAACATTAAACGCCTTCAGCCAACTCGGGTACCCGAAAGTGAAACTCCAGGAATAAATTCGGTGAGTACCCTCTTTCTTCATCAAGTGAATGGTGTGAAAAAAATTTTCGCCAAAATGCTAGCACAGATAAAGGACACCTAGCACAACCTAGCACACCATTTTTTATAACTAGCACACCAACAGCTTACAATAAAAATGCTTTGGAATTCGGGTAGGGCCAGGTTAACGCTAGCCCCCTCCGGTTGGAATTTTTTCGCCAAAATGCTAGAACAAACGAATGACACCTATCACGATCTAGCACACCATTTTTTATAGCTAGCACAGCAACTACACTTTTAATTCTGGGGAGTGGGACGGAGGTCAGTGAAATAACGCTATACTTATTCGATGAATAAATAAATGGATAAATGAATAGGTTGAATATATATGTAAAACGGCTGGTTAAATTGTTTCTTACTGTAGTTACGAAAAATTTTCGGAATATTCCACTCATATGGTGCAGTGCCGATAATTTCCCTTTTAAGTCCGTATCTAAGTAACGTCTAAGTAACAATTGTTGTTATTATCATAATTTTAATTTAAAACATCATAAAAATGTCACGGTTTGAAAACGATTCTTCAAGTTTAATCAAAAAATAAGTGATTGAAAATGAACCAAAAAGGGTGATTAAATACCATGTAATGTTGTTTAAATAATATAAATTTCGCATTAATACAGTTTTATGTCGTCTAATCGAGAAATATTCTATCGAATTACACTCATGAAAATAGTTAGATCAGTAGTTTTACTTATATAGTCCATGTTGCTTGTAATATTATTACAAAGAATACATATTATTACAACCATCAGCCCTTCGGGGAAACCCTTTCTTAACCCAAACATCTGATTCGGCCAGTTTGGATGTACCTACAAGGATTTTATTTACTCTTAAGACCCATGAAAACGGCATTATAAAAATAATTCAAATTTTAACGATAGACTTGGTTTAACGACCCTTTTAAAAAGTCCGATGAAAACCTAGTTTTTAGAAAAATAAGAATACCTATGTCATCAATTTTACTGCCTTCCATTTAATACCCATATTGTAAGAAAGCAAAAAATTTAGTCCACTTTCTTTAGGCCGCCAACTTTGGTGATCCGCCATGTTGAATTTAGAATGACGTCACATACCTAATCATGGATTGGCATGCAAACTAGACGTATATACAGAATTTCAGCGCAATCTGTTGAAGACATCTGCTTCAAAACTGAGTTGCATGATTGCAACCGAACAAACATACATTGCCAGTTACATACTAAAAACTTTGAAAAATACATAGTAGTGTTGGTGTCTTATGATATGCCACAGAAATATTTGAAGCTCTGATTAACCGGCTCTAAGAATTAAAAGCTGCACGTTCTAAGTTAACTAAATTTTTTTGTGATGAGGAATTTTCTTACACTTACATAAAAAATACCAATAATCTTAAAAAAGCAGAATAATAAATTAATTTTAGGGTTACAATCAAAATTTGAATTTTTTTTTATTTTGGATTTGGTGCCAAAATGTTACTGAAATAAGCCTGTCCAATTGGTCCTGTGCCATTGGGATTTTTTACTTTTTAGTTACCGCTCGACAGGTTTCTCAGTATGTTCATCTCATTGAACACACCATTGTTGCAATGTAGTTTGCCGGTTAATTTCGAACAGTCCAGCTTTTCAATATAGGGTTACAAACCAATGCTATCGACATCTATCTCGGCGAATAACACAAGTCAAAGTGAACCAATCGATGCAAAACAGTCGAACAATTCGACCTGAATGTCATGATAAAGGACTCAAAAAACCCAAGTACACCAAAATTGTAGACGGATTGGAGCAACGGACTATAACTCACATTCGTATTCATTGCCAGTTATATACTAAAAACTTTGCAAAATACATAGTAGTGTTGGTATCTTATGATATGCCATAGAAATATTCGAAGCTCTGATTAACCGGCTCTAAGAATTAAAAGCTGCACGTTCTAAGTAAACTTGGGAATTTAAAAAAAATCTGATAGTGAAATGCAAAATTTATGTTATCATTACAATGGTTAATTAACCATCAACTTCCGCAATGAATATTCTGGCAAATTTAAATATAAAGTTTGAGTGTTTCTTTTAAATAAGGACTACAGTGAACCATGTTCAGTCTAAAACATGTATTCTCAATATATTGGAACATTTTTAGGCGCCCCTTCCCAGATTGCACAACTTTGTCCAAAGGACATATCCAACACGGCTTCACTTTTTTGAACATTTATTTATCCAACATGTCTGTACGCAAACGTTTGTCGTTGCCTTTTTTATAGTGTGACGTAATTTGCAACTTATTCGTGCACGGATTGTTTCTGATTCCGTGACTAAATGGTTGAATTTAATTATTTTGTTTTATTAAAATTATTATTTTAACAAAATTATTTTCAAAAGTGAAGGTTTTTTGTATTCTTTCGTTTTTTAGCATTAATTGAAAATAAATAGATAATTATTAATTAATCAAATACCCTGCTAGATGGGAAAATATAGATATCACGCACAATTTGGCAACATCTGTTTAGGGGCCATTTTTTATAGAAAAATGATGTTTAGGGACAAATACATCCAACATTTTCATTCATTCGTGTAACCATAGCATTACTTTGCAGACACCCCCCACCCCCTGAATTCAAAAGCATTGTTGATGTACTAGCTATTAAAAATTTTGTGCTAGGTGTCTTTTCTTTGTGCTAGCATTTTGGCGAAAAAATTCCAACCGGAGGGGCTAGCGTTAACCTGGCCCTACCCGAATTCCAAAGCATTTTTATTGTAAGCTGTTGGTGTGCTAGCTATAAAAAATGGTGTGCTAGGTGTCCTTTATCTGTGCTAGCATTTTGGCGAAAAAATTCCAACCGGTAGGGGGGGGGCTAGCGTTAACCTGGCCCCACCCGAATTCAAAAGCATTTTTATTGTAAGCTGTTGGTGTGCTAGCTATAAAAAATGGTGGGCTAGGTTGTGCTAGGTGTCCTTTATCTGTGCTAGCATTTTGGCGAAAAAAAAATTCCAACCGGGGGGGGGCTAGCGTTAACCTGGCCCCACCCGAATTCAAAAGCATTTTTATTGTGAGCTGTTGGTGTGCTAGCTATAAAAATTGTTGTGCTAGGTGCCCTTTATGTGTGCTAGCATTTTGGTAACAAAAATCTAACCGGCGGGGGGCAGCTTGACGGAGCTAAATTAGAGATATTTTCTGCAGATGCGTCGTAGAAATCTGCGAGTGGGCTTTCGAAAGATCGCGAAAAGATTTAATTGGCATCGAAACTATTCGTCAAACTTTCTTGCACAATGGATAGAGATCAAGAAAACTAAGACTTAGCAGAACTAGACCTACGGTACAAAAATCAAAATTTTCAATAAAAATCATGGTCTGGGGATAGTTTCATCACGTAGTGTCACTGACTTGAACATAAGTGATGATACAATACTTAATGAAAACCTTGTACAAACAGCGAATAATTTGTTTCTGGATGGTTGACGATTGCAACAAGACAACGCACGCTGTCACACTTCCTTATATTCAAGAACTTGGATGGCAAATAACGGGATAGCAACTATATTATGGCCAGCAGCATCTCCCATCGAAAACATTTGGGGACTAATGAAAATCGAAGTGGAACGGGCAGCCCCTCGAACCAAAGTTGAATTAGTAGCAGCCATTAGTAAAGCTTGGCAAGTTGTTACTAATGCTCACGCATGAAATCTAATTATGAGCATTCCTCGTCGACCTCAAAAATGTCGCGTGTATTAGCAAGTAAGATAGTAATTTGTTTTGTAGAAAATATTATAAAAATTGTTTAAATAAAAGTATTATTATTTGTTGATTTTTTTTTTCTAATTCTAAATAGTTTCTGGTCGTACTATATTTCAGAAAAATGCGATGTATTATGTTAAAAAATCTGCAGGCCAGATGTAAAGATGTCTACAGCGCATTTGTGCATGTTTTAAATACTACAGAAATAACATAACTGATCTATATTGTTTCTCGAAGACAGTTGAAAAAGGTAGGGAATACTGCAGAATTTTGTAAGATCCGACTCTGCCGTTTAATTTCTAACACCAGAATAATATGGCTGATAAGATATAACTTGATAAAATGAATACTTAGTATCGCACTCGATGTAAACCAAGTAAAGTGAAAATCTTTAAGAAATGCATTTTCCACCCAAATGTCGCGAATGTGAAACAAATTCCCATTGTTTATACTATACGTTACGTAAGTTAAAAGTATTCTCTTATATTGGCATGATAGATGGGAAACACCGAGTTCTACAAGAGCATTGATTTGATAGAGGAATTTTGATAATAAAATAGACGGATTATTAATTATATACGCAATGTACATACATGCGTCAGCAAGTAAGATTAACCTAAAAATTGTAAATGGAAGTGAATTCAGTAAAAGTGCGGATAATTCTTCAGGATAATGAAGCTAAATAGAACCAGTTGAGGTATATTACTTATAAACGTAGAAAAATTTCATATTAGACGACTCATATGGATATAGCAGAGTTTTCTATACATAAGAACTACAAACTTTCAGAATTTCCAGTGCGCTGTTACCAGATTTAGTAAACTAGTTAACTGCTGTGTGTATAAATGTTGCAAGAAATGAAAATAGTGTAAGACATGACTAGAAGATATACCTAAAAATACGAAGAAAAGAATATTTTATTTGTAACCTCAATACAGCTGCATAAAAAGTTCCAGTATTAACTTTATTAAAATGAAAATCAGGACACTTATATTCCTATACAATAAGAAGAATAGTTAACAATTTGTATGTATATACAAGGGACACTGCTAAAATTCGCAGAAAAAAAAACACTACTTAAATCGCTTTATTATTTTTAATTGCACCCAATTAAAATCAATCAATATACTTTCCGCCTATGAGTGTGGCATGTCCAAAAACATGTGAATTAAATACTTCAGCGGCATCTTCATGAGATAAAAAACGTTCCCAACGTTGGACGTTAAATTGAATATTGTAATGTTTTTCTAATTTATTTAAACAGTAAACGGGTGGGATAAATTCTAAACACTCGGTGGGTTCACTTATTTGATTTATTTAAACACTACACTATTCACTAATTATATACACAGTATATTCACTTAAACGAATTTATATAAACAGTTCACTAATTTATATTCACTTATTTACTTATTTATCTCACGATGTCAAATTATCAACTAACTTAGCCGCTGATCGGTCCTTTATATATATATTAGTGCCTTTTTTACTAGAGAATTCTAGATTGCGACTTACACACACAAAAACAATTGGCTCTCGCATTTTCTAGATAAGACTGGTCACAAAAAACATGTGTAGATAAGATAGTCACAATTCGTAAACAATTCTAAGAAACCCTGCGCATCCGCCATAATTTTAACTTTCATACCTGGCTTAAACAGAGTCGGATTTAGGAACTATACCAGTGTGCTGTTTCGTAACATTACCCCCTCCTTAAATGGAAGTTCCGCCTGGAACTTTTGTGTAGCCGAGACTGGATGTTTGAATCGGCAACTGGTCCCATTTCTACACTTTCCGATCTTATGGAAATAGCAGGGCACCGTCTTCATCGGATACTGATAACGGGAGTTGTAGCTGCAAATTAATATCTGGACACCGGTATCTTGAAAGATAATCTCTACCATGTTGCTGATGATTCGCCAATCCAACTGGTTACTCGCTATCTTAGGCATAGCCAGTTTCTTCGCGCTGGATTCCAACAAATGGTCTCGTAGGTTTCGAAGGTAGGTAGATCGATCTGGAAATTCATTTTTAGTTACCACATAGAAGACGTACCGCGAATTATGTTTCAGTTTCTTGCCAGGGGCTGGAATCTGGTCTTCAAGTTTTTCTAATTGCCCGAACTTCTTTCGAAAAACGGATGCCAACCCTCGTGCGTTCTTGAGACGGGCGGGGATGTTGTATGCCAGTGAATAATCTTCCGGGAGAGTGAACAAATCTTGTTGTTGTTCCGAAGTGACTCCAAATCTGGCTTTCTCGGTACCTCCATACGCGCCCATAAATTCATCGAAGGTAGGGTCAGACACATCTCGAATATGGTTTACTCCCTTCTCTAGGTCATGGTCTCCTTCGAATGGCGCTAGTCGGTTTTGGTGAACTACTTTTGGTTTTCCGTTGGGGATCTTGCTTATGCGATATATAACATCATTGATCCTTTTCTTGATTAAGTATGGACATTCCCAGGATTTTTGTAATTTTGGAGAAAATCGTTTTCTCCTCGTCGGGTTGTGTAACCATACTTTGTCCCTTTCTTTAAAACCGCCTTCTGTGTCTCGCGTGTCGTACCGACTTTTCATTCTGTCGCTGGCAACTTGAAGATTTGTTCGAACTAATGCTTGAATATCGTCCAGCCTTCTTCTCAATCGGATCACATAATCTTCGCCTGCTAGATCTTCTCCAGGCCGACAGCCAAATTCCAGGTCACAAGGAAGTCTCATTTCACGTCCAAACAGGATTTTCGCCGGTGTTTCACCTGTGGACTCATTGACAGCAGATTGATAAGCCAATGCGAATAGGGAATGATACTGGTCCCAATTTCTCTGATGGCTGGATACTACTTTGGACAGGTATTTCCCAATAGTCCTGTTCATTCTCTCGACCATTCCATCTGACTGTGGATGTAATGCTGTTGTCCTGGTCTTCTTCATTCCCAGCTTCTCGCAAATCTCCTGGAATAGATGACTTTCGAAATTTCTTCCCTGGTCGCTGTGGACTTCCAAGGTCACTCCATATCGGCTGATAAATTCTTTCACCAATACATCCGCAACAGTTGTGGCCTCTTGGTTCCGGATAGCATAAATTTCCACCCACTTTGTGAAATAATCCATTACAACCAGTATGTATTTGCCACCATTTTATGTCGTCGGAAATGGTCCAGCGATATCTAAAGCAATCCTTTCGAAAGAGCTTCCAACATTGTACTGTTTTATGGGTGCCTTTCTCTTGCGATGTGGTCCATTACTCGTAGCACAAGTCGTTCATTTCTTACACCAGTCCTTCACATCATCGGAGCTGTTCATCCAATAAAACCTCTCACGGATTCGCTGAAGGGTTTTCTTCACTCCCAGATGACCTCCCGATGGACTGTCGTGTTACTTCTTTAGTACTTCAGCTACTCTTGTACTCGGGATAACTAGCTGTCTCCTCATCTCGGAACCATAATCGTTTTCAAGGACTCTTTTCAACAGCCCTTCTTCCAGGACAAGGGAGTCCCACTGAGCCCAATACGCCTTGAGTTTCGGTGCCTAGATGCCTAAACATTCCATCATGTTCTCTGGTACTGATGGATAAGCAAATCGAACTAGTCGGGCAATATCCATTTCATACGCTTGAAGGGGTTCGTCACGTTTCCGCCTTCGGTTCTTCAGCTGGAATCTGTACAAATGTTCCAAATGTTCGTGACCGTATCGCATGCCCAGCTTCTTTTTCAGCTGCTCGAAGTCATCCGTTTCTTCCAGAGGTATCGTCTGAAGTACATCTAAGGCATTTCCCCGAAGCGCGATAGTTAAGTTCACTGCTTTCTCCTTATCGGACCAATTATTCACTCTAGCGGCTGCTTCAAACTGTTTCTCATAATTGGTCCACGATGTCTTTCCATCGAACGTTGTAGCCTTGACTCGGGCAAAACTGCTAATATCTTCTGTCTTGGGTTGTGTTGCTGGCTTGCATATCTCGATCTTCTTTTGTTCTGCTGGCGTGTCTTGTGTTCTTAAATATGTTATCTTACTTTCTAACTCCTTGATTTTTTCGTCCATAGATGTTTTATTCTCCATTTTCTCGTCCATCGTTGTGATTTGATCCTCAATATCCGATTTAAGAGACGAAATTTCATTTTCCACGTCAGCGGCAATGTCATTTTTCATTAATAAGATATCAGAAGAAAGTTTGTCCATGTTAGCAGAAATCTTCTCGTCCATGGCAGAAAAATTGTTTTTCACATTAGTTGAAATCTTTTCTTCCATGGCAGAAATTGACGAGATTAAGATGGAAGCCTCGTCATTGAATAAAAATAATTCTGGATCAAAGCCGTCGTTTTCCAGTGCTACTTTAAGTCTTTCTACTAATTCACTTTTCTTACCGGAAGTTTCCAACTCACGATCTTCCAATTCTGCTCTTAATTCCGTGACTTTCAGATCACATAGTCTCTTGGCCATTTTTACGTAGCAATTTATTCATATTATCCCACTTCTGACACCAATGTAATGTTTTTCTAATTTATTTAAACAGTAAACGGGTGGGATAAATTCTAAACACTCGATGGGTTCACTTATTTAATTCATTTAAACACTACACTATTCACTAATTATATACACAGTATATTCACTTAAACTAATTTATATAAACAGTTTACTAATTTATATTCAGTTATTTACTTGTTTATCTTACGATGTCAAATTATCAACTAACTTAGCCGCTGATCGGTCCTTTATATATATTAGTGCCCTTTTTACTAGAGAATTGTACATTGCGGCTTACACACACAAAAACAATTGGCTCTCGCATTTTCTAGATAAGACTGGTCACAAAAAACATGTCTAGATAAGATAGTCACAATTCGTAAACAATTCCGTCCGCCATAATTTTAAATTTCATACCTGGCTTAGACAGAGTCGGATTTAGGGACTATACCAGTGTGCTGTTTCGTAACAATATGGACATTGAGTCATACAATTCAGTATTCATATTGGTTAAAACTCGACAGTTTATTATACAGTATATTGTTATAACAATGATTGCCCGTTTTTTTTACTTTAGCTATAACATCCAGGAACCCTATTATTGATGTAGGAGTATATAGTCAGTATTATTTGTTAATTAATCCTATATTCAATTGTAGGATTGAAAATGTCAATAGCGAATATGACAATTGTAGAATTTCTGTAAATCCAAGTTATACTTGATTCAACAAATTTTAGCAGTATTCCTCGTATAGATGGAGTTCCAATATCGTAAATGTTGATTCGATCAATGAGGTGTTTATATAAAGTAATATGATGCCGAAATGTAAAATATACTTATAGTCTACGCCGTCTTATAGGGTCTGGTGTTAAATTTTTAAAAATTCATACCTAAAAATACAAAATATGGGTGTGTTAGGAATGAAATTCCGAAAAATCTTTGGTTCGTGTCACCCATCATATAAAAAATAAAGCTTTAACTACAAAATGTTTTCTTACGAAAAAAATGTTAAACACACATTTTCTGTCCAATGCGCGCCAGATGGAGGGTTAAATTGATGCGCGTAACAGTGAATATAATGCGCTAAACACATATACGCATTTTTAAGAAATCATCACATTCAGTGACCATGTGTGACGTGTGATGTAGAAGAAGAAACACCGCTTCTTGCAATACTATTGGATGAACATGATAATAGTAGGCAACGGTAAGCAAAACATCTTTATTGATTTACAAGATAAAAATCCTCATAACATGTCGCAGCAGAAGAATTGTCATCGATCTCTTGTACATGGGACAAGTTTGATGATGGGTTGTCATGTGATGATTGGGACATACTATTCGATTCGTTGGAAAAACTTGTTCTTTTTCCATTATTATTTTAGCTATTTTACTAGTCTGGTGTCGACTAAACAGTTTTTTAGAACTTACAGCATATCCCTAACGTGTTAAGTCTAGACTGTCGCAGTTATTTCTAACATTAGAGTACCTGTTATTCAAAATGTGAATGACTTTGTCAACGTTAGATGAATTGTCCCATGCCGAATTTTCTGTCGCCTTTCTTTTCTGGTGTGAATTACGATTGTATGATATTTTGGTTCAATCTTTCTTGTTCAGTAGTCCCAGTACTTGCTCTGCTCATGTTTTCGCAATTTTCTAGGGATTCGTTTTGTATATTGCACGTCTCGATTCCTTCATCTACTACTTCAAGACTTCCTGTTGCGTCATCAGTAGCAATGTTAGACTAACCAAATTGCAAAAAATGTATAAAAGCTTCCATATTGTTGGGCCCATGGCCAGGCTTTATAGCGACAGATTGATTTAGCTGCTCGAGTTTTCTCCGGGCGTAAGTGTTTCGAGAAACAATCTCAAGTTTTCAAGTTCTCACCTGTAAATAAAACATTCTCCAATCAACATGTGTCTGTGTAAAGGGATATTCATTATAAATTGACTAATCAATATTTTTGTTATTGGAGCATACATTAAATTTAAAAATTGTGTGATTGTAACTCAATTGTCATAAATGTTATTATAATAAAGGAAAAACAAGGTCTGAAACTATTTTTTTGTAAGTTTTTAGCTACTGGCGGTTCATATAAAATAATTGGTCACAGCTTTAGATTAGGATTTTTAACAGTCGCAATAATTGTGTCAAATAAAGAAAAGATCAATACCTAGAATTCTCGTTTACGAGTCTTGTGGTTGGCAAATGCCTGAACTAATTCAGATACGTTCATATTACCATTTTACTAGCTTACATAGCTGCTATGGAAAGTAACCCCAATGCCTTTAGTCTAACTTGTGACATGGTGGAACGCATAAAGTTCTTTATAAGTTTGAGCTTTGAAAACGAACGTTCTGCACTGGCTACCGTAAGAGGCAACGTCAAAAATAAGACTAATACGGAGATTACTTCAGTAAAACTAGAACTAAGTTCCACATGTTTAATTGAGTAACTCTCTTATCGTAAAAATTGAATCTAATTCGGATTTAGAAGTATTTTTTAAAAGAACTAATTGTAAAGCAAATCCTTCACTAATATCTTTCTCATGGTTTTCTTTTAATTTATTAGCATGTTCTATGATTTCTAAGTCATTTAGTTGCGATAAGCGCTGGGGTCCAAGAAACATAAACTTATCGCTTACATGAAACATTCCTTCAAACCTAGTTTTTAATTGCTGAGTAACAATATCCACAACCCTATGAAAAACGTTTACTCTGTTCATATCCTCAGCATTATTAAATCGATGATTTTTTATAGAAGTTTGCACAGCTATATGGAATAGACTGCAACCAATTTATATACCAGAGCCGACAGAAGAATTATGGGAAAAATCAATTTTGGGTTATTAAAACTTGTAGTAGCAGTTTCCCAATTGTTTGGGAATTATAAATGGCAAGCACGTGACCATCAGGTGTCCAAAAAATAGCGGATTAAATTACTATTGCTATTTAAAAAAATTCAATTGTGGGTACTCGTGGCAATTGTTGATCCGGAATATGAATTTATTTGTATAGATGTAGATGTTTATGGTAAAAATATCCCTCGCAATAGGATTTACGCGGCTAAAATGTGTGTTTTGAAAGACGATGAAGCTTTTACATCAAGTAATTACATTATGAAAAGTATGTACGGTTGGATATGCAATCGAGATCGCGTATATGTGTTTAGCGCTTAATGTGCATGTGTGTGCATCTTTTTTGTAAATTCCTTTGTTGAAAGCACATTTTTTGAAATGAGACGTGCTCGCAATTTTGCGGATTTTTTACAAGAAAAACAAAACTTTCCAATGATATAATAATAACTGTGAGAAACTGAACAGTTCATCTCGTGGGAGGAAATTGTGTTTTTCGGACTTACTTCATTCGAAGCCCCCTTTTTAAAGCCACCCTTCAACGAAGGTGAGTTAATAAAAATTAAATAGTAATTTGTTCATTGGTTTTTAGACTTTTTAGGTATAGTTTTAGTCCTAGTTGTGGGATTATCTTTAGTCTTAGATTTTGAGTTTTGTATTCTATCTCAAGTGAAGATCTACACTTAACTTAACTTTTTAAAGAAAATAGAAAGCTACCTCCCACTGAAGTTTGTAGGCTCCTATACCACTGGCACCTGTAACAATGACATCTAAAAAAATTATTGGTTACAAGAAGTAAAAGCAAAGAAAACACTGTAAAAATACAAAGGCGTGGAAGAAAAAGATAGTTACCCTTACGTGTAGTAATTTGTGAACGCGAGGAGGACTCGTGTAGAAAGGACACCTCCCTCATCAAATAGCTGTAGTTTTAAGCATAGCATGATATAGGAATTATTCGATATTTATTTGCTTAAACCTCCATAAACTATTTAGTCTTTCACTTACTGCAGTAAAGTTCTTTTGCTAATTTCTTAAAGTTTAGTTCTAAAGTTGCTGGGTCATGTAATGCTTCTAGAAGTACTGGCCGTACAATTGCTTTTAATCCAAAAATCTAACTGTTTATTGATTTTTAAAATCGAATACTTTTAAATAACGTCTATTAATGTATATAATAATATTTATAAAGTTACGAGGTATTGCGCATGGTTAAGAATAAAAACATCCCCATTTTTGTCAAAGGTAAAGAAACGCGCATTTATTCGCGTCACCCCCCCCCCACCTATTACCGGAGAAAGTGTAATAAAGATTTAAAACTCACTTTTTGTTTTCATTTTTGGTCCTATAGTTGACTGACTATATATTTTAGTGACTACAAAAAGGAAGTAGTACGTTATAAGAAATCGTAAATATAATAAATTAGAAATTGAATGGTCTACATGCGAATTTCTTTCTGTGTTTACTTTGTGGTTGAAGGTGGCTACGTGCTCTTGTGCCATTTAGTGCTAGGCGCTACAACTCCAGTTTTCATTATGATTTTAACAAACAAAATATCTCTTTTGGGAACTAAGCTAATTGTTTCGGCCATTTCAGATCGAATGAAACCAAAACTCAAACATTTTTCTAAATTTCATTCCCTACACGCTGATATTTTTTTCCCATTTTTCTTGATTGGACTACTAAAGAATTTTTTTGTGGTTAAATTCAACACACTTGAGAATTTTGTTTTATCAATAAAATTTATTCATAAAATATTTTATTTCATATTTGTAATTATTTTTGAACCTACACTGACAAGTCCCTACCTCAATCAAACTATTTCCTGTATAAAACCCAGTTACAAAATAAACGGTTTTAAAGATTAAAACCAACTTTTCCGCACTCTGGAGGCTGTATTGTGATAACATACCGAAATTTCTCCAAAAATGTGGTATATCTGGATTTATAAGACCCATTGTACTGGCTCTGGTGAGCTGACAATCAATAGGGTTCATCTGTGAGACACCCTGAACAATATCCAATCATAAAGTGGTCACATTGTATACACTCCTGAAGCTGTATCGTACTAACAAACCGAATTTTCTCCAAAAATGACCAAACTGTGGTACTTCAGGTACCATAGCATCCGTTGTATTGGCTCTGGTGAGCTGAAAATCAATAGGGTTCATCTGTGAGATGCCCTGAATAATACCCAATCATAAAATTGGCGACTATATGCACTCCGGATGCTGTATTGTGCAAACAAACCGAAAGTTCCGAAAAATTACCAAAAATGTGGTACTTCGGGTACGATAGAACCCGTTGTACAGACTCTGGTGAGCTGAAAATCAATAGGGTTCATCTGTGAGATGCCCTGAATAATCATAAAATTGGTCACTTGAATACACCTGGAGGCTGTATCGTGCTAACAAGAAAAAGTGGCCGACGACAACGACGACGACATACCGTATCGCACCGTATAGTGTTGGCGGAAAAGTAATAAAAGATCTACAAAGTAGTAGACGGACCAATATTTCTTTTCTTTCAGTAATGGCTACTATTTCGTGAATATTTCTGAAATACAAATGGCAAATATAGTTATTAACATAAAAAGTAATTTTTAATTTGAGCCTAAAAAATAAACAAAAGCAAAACTGCATCGATTCCATTAAATGTTTGTCAAAATATTAAAAATATGTTTTAAACTACTTTTAATAATGTGATAAAAATATAAAAAATGGAAAACATTCCTAGTTGCCGTAACAATATTACGCAATAAAATCTATTCAAATATCCAACATGTAAAATGCAAAAAATATTCTACAACTGAATATCCGCTTTATGAAACCAATATAATAAGTACAGTTTAAATATATATTATATGTT
The DNA here is from genome assembly GCA_963921935.1 of Galeruca laticollis. Lineage (NCBI taxonomy): Eukaryota > Metazoa > Arthropoda > Insecta > Coleoptera > Chrysomelidae > Galeruca > Galeruca laticollis. Next base: position 181,513,440 of record OY998180.1, read on the forward strand.
AGTGAATTGAGAGATTCACTAATAAACACGAGTTCCATAAATAAAACTTATAATTTTGACTTCATTATATAAAGTAGTAATATTTTCGAACCTTACAAGCCTTATTTATTGTCATTTTAAATTAAGGAGTAGAATGGTGTTTGTTTTTAAATTTGTGCAATAAATGAGTTATTAATTGCAATATATTTTACTGTTACATAAAAGTTAGAAGACGCTACAATATATATGATCGAAGCTGAACAAACAACTTCTCTAAGGATTTATTGTAACTGACTAGTATGTTATTTAGAGAGTTTTCTACCAAAGAAAAAAGTTAGTTATATCACCCGAGTGTCGTACAACTCACTAGTTTGTTTTTGGAGGCTTCACTCGTCTTTAATCAAATAAAATACATTTTTGTTCATTGCAGAATATCCATAGTTCAGAAAACGATGGAAAAACTACGAATAAGTACCATTAAAAATTTAAAGTTTTCTTTTATTTTTATGCTTCCAACAGGAACAAAAATCGACGAATTCCTTCTAAATTTCAGTATAATTTTCTAAACCTTGTTATATATGATCTTATTTTATTCAGGCATGTATACAATGCGAATGTTGGATGGGAACAACACAATTAACAACATAGGAACCAACAATACTACAACAACGATGTCGCGAAACGAAATGGAACGCATAGATACTTCAAGTGATAGTGCTGTCAGCTCTATGGGTTCAGAAAGAGTACCATCACTTTCCGACGGAGAATGGGGAGACGCTGGCTCGGATTCTGGACACACATCTAATGAACATTACGTTACTGATTACACATCGTAAGTTTTTGTTTACTAGATATATTGACATTTATTACAGTATCTACAAGAAAAGTTTATCCTTATTCCTCCATGAGTTAGATCCTCTATTTCAACACTCCGACACGTATGATCATTCAAATATTCTATTCGTGATGTTTTTCGACAAATTGTAGATTTTCAAATACCTACAATTAAAAACCATTTTCTTTCATTAACTAACCTAAATTGAATTGAACATTGTTCAAATGTAGGTTTATTGGACGTGAATAATCCACAAACTGACTTTTTGGACTAACTAACATTTCCTATATGTTTCTCATATGACGTAGGTGCATATAAAACTTATTTCTTCTGAATGTGTAGCTCATTTGATTGGTTAAGCAGGTTTGAAAAAAAGGGGTCGTAGTTGCCTTTCAAAAACCGGAAGTCGTTTTTTAAGTAATTCTTTGCCCAGAATACAAATCCGACCTGCTTTATACCATCAAGTTTTTGAGTAGGTAATCCTAATCTAAAAATACAAAAACGCGATTTTTGCTATACTAGGAAGTTATTTCATTTCGAAGTAGTACTCTTATCTTGCAAAGCTTTTTCCAAATTTATAAAAACTTTTTTTTCTAATCGAGATACCGTTGGTTGGTATTTAGTATTTTAGAAATTCCGTTGCGGCCTTCCTTCAAATAGGTGTCTGGATCTTTGATTTATCTTGTCTTAATATGTTAGTTCTTATGTTGCCTTGTGGTTTGTGCTTCGTTCGCATCTCTCATATTGGTAATTCAAATTTCAGTTTCCTAACTTATTTTCGTACTCAGCGACCCTAAAAACCTGTGGGTATAAATTCTCAAAATGAAAAAACCAGTATAGATAGTTAGTTCTGATCCAAAGAGTTTAATGTAAAGGGTTATATATCGTAACTTAAAATTAGCGTAACTTGTAACCTTACCTTGCTGTTGTTACTCCAAGAAGTGAGGTTACATTGCCAAAGGTTCGCTTTTCGCCGGAGAGCATAAAGTCATGAGTTAGTGAGGAATATTTGAAAGCTTGTCCTTTATTATTTTTTAAGGCGCCACTTGATTAGTAGGACATTCAAGAAATTTACTGATTAATCAAGAAACCAATAATCAAAAAATTAGCTATTGTTATTTATGTCGTTTTGCTTTTACGTTTGTGAATCAAATAAAACACTTTGTTGCCAATGAAACAGTTTAATTAAATGGATGGTACCTTGAACATATGTTGTAATAACCTGTCTCAAAAATATGAGGTGATCAACTCTATGTATGAAATGATAATCAGTTATCAATGATTGGTTAATTTAAAATGTTTAACAATTTCTAATGTTATCAACTAACTGAGATCATAATATACAATACACTAAATCCTTAGCAACACGTAAATGGTATACCAGTTACCGCTTTACAACTGTAATAATTAACCATATACAACCAAGTAGGCCAAAAGTATCTCTAATATAATAAGATTAAACTGAAATATAATTTCAGGGCGGTATACATTAACAAAGTTGATATTTCAACTCTAAAGAATTGAAAGAATGTAATGTTAAAATTGTGAGTTTGATAGACGTCTTTATAAAAATGTGAAGTTACTAAATAGTAGAATTTAAAAGTTAATGTGTCATTAAACGTTAAAAAATGAATAATTTGCTCAAAGTTCAGATAAAAACAAATAAAACTTTAAATGTTAACTTGCGGTTAGTGTCCAATAGACGTCAATTGGCTTAATTGACAAGCAACATCTGACTTATGGAACAAGATTCAGCCATGCGGTTAATAATCGTTGTTCATGATGAAATTATTCGGCAGTTGTCACCAACAAACATAAGTCCAGCTTCGTCCTTTGAACTGGAAACGCCGTTAGAAGCTCTTGTCGCTCTATAACGTTAATCGCAATCCGAGATACGATACGTCTCTACAACCCTGGACGGAGAACATTAGCCTGTCAGCTATACCTACGAGAATATATACCATACAGGAATCATCCGAAATTGAGGCTTCTTAAAATCTGTACTTGATCATCCTATCATTGATCACCATCACCCATAAAAACTATCAAACCATATTCAATTGGCAAAAAATATTGTAAAAACTGCTTATAAAAAACTATGCAGTATAGAAAAAAACCCTAAAAAGAAATTGGGGGTTATAGCCGTGAAAATATATACAAGATGAAAGCTTGCCTTGTTACCAAGGGTTTTTCACCACTATAGTTCCCAAAATAAATGGATTAAACCATGTGCCACCGGCCATTTTCTATACTCACGACTTGTCCTCATTGATACCCAACTTAACCATTCAAGAGGTATCAGACAAGTGATTTCAACAATTTTCGCTTCCCTTTACCACGGACACTTATAATCAGTGTTACCAATGGCAGACAAATAAAATCCCCACATAAAATAATAAAATACTCATGGATTGGTTAAATCACATGAAGAATATTAATAAAAATATTACTCTAGACACCCATTTAATTATTTACATCCCGTTATTCCAGGATATGCTTAAATAATTTTAAAACCATAGTTAATTCCCTTATGCAACCAACTATACAGAAGTGTGTATAAAGTTGCATACTCAGTGGGTGGCTTAACCGAATTAATGCACCTCCGTGAATACAAAAAAGCATTGTATTTTTATCATGCTACAAACTTGATGAAGAAAACTCGTAATTGAACTCTGCGACTATTATATTAGAGAATAAGAGTATTACGTTACGATGTAACTAAGGAGAAAACCTCATAAAAATTTGTGCCTTTCGTACATGATCTCAAAAGTAGCTAAAACCTCTTGTCGTTTGAGTACATAACCGCAATCACCGCAAAATCCTGGCCAATTCTGATCCCGGATTCTACGTAAGAAATTACTTCGTAAATAAACCTCCACTTTCAAAGAACAAAACCGTGAATAATCATGTGTAAAATTGTATGTTTTAGGTAGTATCTTACTATATAGTTTGTCCCTTAATTCCTTCAACGGGCTCTGAATCTCGTTTATGCTCAGAAGTGAATTATTTTGCAACTCTCTCTACATTATATGTTTCTTAATACCTATAATTGATTTTTATAGAAAAATGCGGCCATACGATTACAGCTATACAAGTCGACAATTGAACAATGGCATAGCGAGTTCAGATAGCCCTAGAATTCCACCGGTAGCGCAAAAGAAACATCAAATGTATGGTAAAAGATACTTCCAAGACCACAACTCGTTAAACTCATCACAACCTCCTGCAACATCTTTAAAATACGAATACAGGGAACCTGCTTCGGCTTATAACATCAGCAACCAATCGGAAGGCGCTGTGGGACCGAAGATTCCAGAAATAAAATACTCTTGTTCTATGGAATTCGGCGCCCAAGGGCATTTAGCGAGAAATCCAGTGAATCACATTACACACAATCATACCTATCATTTGCCAGCTGAAAGTTCGGGTGCCATGCAAAGACCGGTTATTCGAGATAAATTAAAACAGGTAAGACCAGATTCATTAACTCCCGTACCTAATACCTTGGTATAAAAGTTCCTCGGGAAAAAGTAGGTGTATTTCCATGATTTAGTGAAACTAAAAAATCTAGGCCTACAGCCCATTCAGACAACATATCACCCCTTTTGTCATTATCAGTCGAACCCCTTATCGCAACCTTCGCGTTAAAATCTCCAGCTACTTAAGCACTTCTTATTGCGCGTTCCAATGGGCTCTTTCAGTTGGTTCAGAATTATCTCGAATGCTTCTATTGTAATGTTTGGTGATATGTAGCAACTAAAAACGACTAATTTTGAATATTCAATCCATACACAAAGCCCTTGCCTCGTCCGCTATTGAGGACATGAAGATCGTTTTTGGTGATGCATATGGCTGCATCAAGATTATCAACCACGTACCACTTTTAGTCTTTTGTCACTATATTTATTTGGTTCGTTCACTAGAAAGTTGTCTACATTCTTCATTATTACTGTTTGCTTTATCAGATCGTGTGTCTTTAAGAATTTCCACTGTATCGCCTTTTGCGATATCCCGGGAAACGCATGGTTAGCGGCCTTTGACCAGGTTAACTACAGCACACTATACAGTAAGTGTTCTCTGTCCATTTATTCTTTTGATGTCCCTCCCTTCTGCAGTTTTTGCAGCACTTCGCCCTGTGTCCAATATCCCAGCATTTGTATTTGTAACATGTTAGCACATTAATTCTCAGCCTAACTGTACAGCTTACAAAACATATTCTCATTTTTCATTGTCCGTCAAAAAACAGATGTTTACAACTTGATTTGGAAAAACGGAAAATGAAAGTTTTTATTTAGCCTAATAGTACCTACGGACACTTATCATTGGTAATAAGGTTTTATTGGCCTTTAGAGCTTCTTAACATTATATCACAAGTAAGGTTTGTTTTTAAAATTGTTAGATATTAATTTAGTAATTATTATTATTATTTTAGTTCCCCCTCCTATCCTAAAAACGGTTTTAGCCATTTTTGATATATTTCGTTTGTGAGATATAGACCATTGTAAGTTTTTAAATTGTCACACCGTTTCTATATATCGTTCGTTCATCGTCCGTAAACCCCACGAAGGGGTGTGGTGACAATCATGTATTGAGTCTATCAATGACTTGCCTCCAGGAGTCTCTATATTTGGTATGGTGTATTGCATCTTGCAGGCTTTCTCCCGTTATATTTTTCATTTAATCTATCCAACGCGACGGTAAGCGTCCCCTTGGTCTGCGGCACTCAAACTTCCCTTCTATCATCAGCTTCTCCATTGCCTCTGATCGTCTGGCAATGTGTCCAAAGTATTTTAAATATTATCGGTTGACATGAGTGAACAGTCTGGTTTTGATTCCTAATTGTCTCAGAATTGATCCACGGTATTCGGAGCATTCTCCTATAGCACCACATCTCTAGAGCATCAATCCTGCGGCGGTCTGCTATTTTCACAGTCCAAGTCTCTGATGGATAAGTCGAGATAGGGAATATGAGGGTTCGCAGAAGCCTGCGTTTGGTTTTAATTGTAATTGACGTGTCTTTCCATATACGAGTGAGCCAAGGATATATATAATCTAATACATAAAAATCTCGTGTCGCAGTGTTTGTTATCCAACTCCTCCGGAACGGATTGACCGATTTTTATGAACTTTTTTGTGTATATTTGGTAGGTCTGAGAATAGGTCGAAGGTTATTTTTTATACCTCTAGGTGATAAGGGTGGCCGCCTCCAGAATTTTTTTTATTTTTTGGACAATTTTTTTTATGATTTTGCATTAAAAAATACTTATATCCCTAAATTTTCACCCTTCTACCACCAATCCCTATTTTTTATTAGCGATATTACTATTTTTGCTTTCCTCCACAGATGCACAATACGGTTGCAAGATGACTGTTGATTAATCATTGTCTTACTATAAATTTTTATGTAAGGAACCGAGTGAAAACAAAAAGTGCGATTGTTATAATAGTTTGTAATAATCGATGCCGTCCAGTCGATATTGAAACTTTAAAGTTGAAATATTCCTCTAATTATCAATCGATCCGTTATCCCCGCCAGGCATCTACAGGTGTTCCCTCTGACCCAGCAAACAGCACGGAGTAGGTATGAGGAAGAAGCCAGTCTCCTTGTAGATTACAAAGGGGTCGATTGGCCAATAGCTGGCCTTTCCACACTGCGACCTGAAAAGATCTTTTGTGTATACCCTTCATCTATTTTTTGTCCCAGAGATCAGGGCTTCTAAGGAAGCCTATTATCCGATTGGGAGCTATTTTTGTTACCTGGTCAGGTCTCAAGAACAACCGTTCCAGGTACCTATGGCGTTGGCGAACAAGTACTCCGCAGTGGCATAATATATGTTCAGCCGTTTCATCTGCACTGTCGCAGAATCTACATGTTCCTCTGTCCACTTTTCCCATCTTGCAGAGGTGATATCTGAGTGGGCAGTGTCCCGTAAGGAGTCCTGTGATTGCTCTGAGATCAGACTTCTGAAGCTCTAAGAGCGATTTAGCATAGCGAGCAGAAGGTTGTAGCAACCGTTTTGCTTGTCTTTGGCCTGGAACATTTTTCCAGTAGGCTGCACTAAGTTCCTTTTCCCATTTCCGGACTTCTTACACAATGCGGCTTTTAGTAATGCCACAAAACGGTTCCGGTCCGATGAAAGGAGTGCTAGCTCTTTCCTTTGCAAGACCATCGGCAGTCTCATTCCCAGCAATTCCCTTGTGTACGGGCACCCATAACAAAGATAGTTTGTTATGTCTAGCCAGTAGCTTAAGAGATTGTTTGCAGCTCCAGACTGTTTTGGACTCATAACTTATAGACCTTAGAGCTTTCAAAGCAGCCTGGCTGTCGGAGGCTATAAATATTCTGGCTGCGTTGAGGCGCTTTTTGAGGCACTCTTGAGCACATAAGTCTATCGCTAGTATTACCGCTTGGAATATAGTGAGAGTGTTACCTAGGGCTACTGATAACCTAAGATTAGGTCCTGTAGCCCCTATTCCTACTCCTTCGTTTATTTTTGACCCATCAGTATAAAATGTGAGGGCACCCCTAGTTATTTCTAAGATTTCGTTCTGTGTTAACTCACGATCGTTAATAATAACATCTAGAGTAACTTCGAAATCTTGTTTAGCAGGCATTATGTCCCTAGGCATCATCATAGATTGGGTTGATCCAACCCTTAGTATCTCGAGATGTCCTGTCAAATCGACGGGTTTTAGAGATTTACCCTGTGTTAACCTATAGGCATTTTGCAGAGCAATCCTCCTTACATGTAAATGTAATGGAGGGAGATCTAGCATTACCTCCAAGGCCGCACCAGGGCATGATCTCATTACCCCCGTTATTCCTAAACATGCGAGTCTTTGCAATTTTTGCAATTCTATTGTAGCCTTTTGTTGCGTTGTTTTCTTCCACCATACAAGCGCAGCATAGGTCATGATAGGTCTGACAACCGTTATATATGACCAGTAGATCATTTTTGGTTTTAGACCCCAAGTTTTCCCAAAGAGCCTACGACACGTCCAAAGAGCCCTTGTTGCTTTTGAGGTGATGTGTGCGAGGTGTGAGTTCCACGTAAGATTCCTATCAAGGATGACTCCAAGGTACTTAACCTCTTCCAAAAAAACAGGGTTATACCATTCAAGCTTGGAGTCCGTATACTTAACTTCCTCCTGTTGGTGAATGGAACAAATGTCGTTTTATTAGGATTGACTGAAAGTCCTTCCTTCGAACACCAGGTAGTTATGAGGTTCAAGGCACATTGTATGCGATCGGCAATGATGCCGTCGTGCTTACCTCTGACCACTATAACTAAATCGTCGGCATAGCCAAGAGCACGAAATCCTTCTCTTTTTAGCTTCGTTAGGAGGTCGTCAACCACTAGTGACCACAGTAGAGGTGATAGCACTCCTCCTTGAGGACAACCTTTCACCGCTTTTATAGTAGTCGACTGGTCTCCGAGGTAGGTGATTATTTTCCTAGTATTTAGCATGAACTGAATCTATTTGATTATGGAAGGTGGAATGCCCTTTGCAGCAGCGCTAATTGATTCATATGAGGTGTTATCAAAAGCTCCCTCTATATCTACAAATACACATAACGATACTTCTTTCGCAGCTATTGCCTTTTCTAGGTCTCTTACGAGATAATGTAAGGCATCTAAGGTAGATTTGCCAGGTTGGTACGCAAATTGTTCCTCGTGAAGCGGTGCATTTGATAAATATTCACTTCTCATGTATGTGTCGAGTATTTTTTCCATACTTTTGAGTAAGAAGGAGGTAAGGCTTATAGGTCTATATGACTTTGGTTCCTCTGGAGGACGTTTGCCACTCTTAGAAATAAAGCAGACCCTGACCTCTCTCCACCCTTTTGGAATGTATCCCAAGATGAAGTTCATCTTAAATATCTTACATAAGTAGGGAATTAAGATATCGGATCCCTGTTGTAGAAGTGCTGGAAAGATGCCATCCTCTCCAGGTGATTTGTAGGGCTTGAAGCTGTTAATTTCCCATTCAATTCTATTCTTGGTGAAGATTTTACCCGCTAGGCTTTTTGCTGATCTAGAAGTTTTGATGAAAGATTTGCCTTTGTGTTATCTTCAATAATTGCAGCACCAGGAAAATGAGCGTCTAATAAACATCTCATGCTTTCCTCTATGGTTTCGGCGAACTCTCCGTTTGGCTTTTGAAGGAGTCCAATACCGTTAGAGTGGTCCTTAGCGATGACTTTTTGAAGGCGCACTGCTGGGGCTACGTTAGAAATCCCTTCGCAGAATTGCCTCCAAGTTTTCCTCTTGGACCTTCTGAGTTCTTTGTTATATTCAGTTAGAGTCTTTTTGTAGTCTTCCCAGTTTCCTGTCCTCTTGGCTCTGTTAAATTCTTTGCGTGCTAAGATCTTTAGTTTGCTGAGTTCAATTGTTCCACCAAGGCACATCCCTATTGACAGCCTTTGTTTTGATGGGACAAGATTCCTCGTAGCAATTAATTATCGTGCGATTCAACCATTGAGAGCCGGTCTCCTTACTCACACTCTCTCTCTCTCTTTCTCTCACTCCATAGCAGTTTTCGGTCATTATTGTTGTTTGTGCATCGATCGTAGCAGTGACGTATTACTTTCTCAGTGCAACTCTCATGTTAATTATATTCTCATAGTAAATTTATCATACATTTTCAGGCAGTGCTATCATTTTATTAATAATTACTGAAGATAGTTCTCAGTTTAAGTTAATTAAGTGATCTCATATAAATCAATACTACTCAACAAGTGTCACGAGCTCTCACCAACGGACGGCCATGGTGTTACCTGAATAAATAATTCTGTACATTCTCATACATTTATAAATTAGTATTTGGTTTATTATTAAACGACAATTAATAATACTATTATACTCAGTGCAAAATGTTGTGGGAATCATTTTAAATTAACAGAAATATATAGGTACGTGTTTTATGATTGTGAAAGGTCGGTAAAATAATAAAATAACAAATACATTATCAGTCTACTGTTTTTCATCATTAAGTACTTCAATTTGGTCTATATGTGTGTGTGATTCAAAAATGAGTTGGGATGTGTTGCACGTCAGGAAAAGTGCAACTACCAGAAAATGGAACACCACCTGAACCATTGAACCCCATTCCCACATACAATAAGCTATTTTGTATTTAACTACCAAAATATTCACTAGAAATAATGTATATGGCAATAAAACGTTTGCCGGGTCATATAGATATTTAGATTAGGTTAAATTTTAACGGGGTTACAATGCATTGAAACCTAAAGTTTATTGTGCCCCCCTATCAGAGCTGTTCTCGCTACTACTACAGCTCGCCTTCCATTTCCAGGGTTTTAATAAACTCTAGTAGTTCGGACGGCTTCAAGGAAGGTATATCCTCACTCTTGCAAGTTTCTAGAACTAGGTGATTCGGAGTTTCTTCCTCCTCCTTACCGAATCTACACTCGTCAATTTCTACTAGACCTATTGTCGTTATGTGCTTCCTAAGGCGGCCGTGCCCTGTAAGGAAGCCGGTGAGAAGATGTCGCTTATTTTTATTTACATCCAAATAATTTAAGGATCTAGCTGTGTCAAAATTCCGCGGGAACTTTTTGGAGTGATCCATCCCGGGAATGAGCCGTCAGAGTGTTTCTTTTTCAGTTTCCTCCTTCTTCCGAAACTCTTTCTTATAGGAGGATTTTCCTACACCACAGAAATGTTCCGGGCCAATAAAGAGCGTTCGTGCTCGTTCCCTGGCAAGTGTATTGGCCTCTTCATTTCCTATTTCGATAGCTTCTCTTATACACCTGGAGGTTTGTGAACGCACTGGGGCGATGGTTTTTGTTTTATCAAAAGCTATGGAATGGCCGGTTTGGACACGGTGCTGAGCCAGTGTCCCGATTTCTAACTGAAAGTGAATGTTGGTATGGTCAGGACTGGATTTGCTTGGTAGTCTCCCTGATGTGGGAGCGGAGGCAAGTAGAACGCCGTGGTTTTCGGTGGGAATTTTGTCCTTTGTTGAACTAATGAGTTGGCAAAGTTTCTGCTCAGTTGTAAAAACGGTTTGTATTTGGGCGGTTTTGAAACGGCAGATTTTATCGGTTACGCATTTAATGTAAGGGAGAAAAACTTTTGAAGTGTTGTTTCGGTTTCTTGTTGTGATGGATTTTGTGAGGTTTTGTAAAGTTGTTTTCGAATGTACATATCAATGTGGTCGAAGGAGTAGCGATTTTGAAGAAGAGCTTGTTTGACAATGTGGAGTTCGGAATGTAAGTTGTGACAATCGGTTAACTGGATAGAGCGGGATATCAGTGTATTTACTACTGCATAGAGTTGGGAAGGGCGCTGATGTGAGTTCGCGTTGAGGTAACGATTTGTATGGGTGGGTTTTCTGTACACAGAATAGGAAATATCTTGCTGAAGATTTTTGGTGATTTGTACGTCTAGAAATTCTAAAGTACAATTATTCTCCGTCCATCGTGAAACGAATGTTAGAATGTACATTGTTCAAATGGGAGATGGGAGTCTCTACCATGAGGCCAAATGACGAAAGTGTCATCAACATATTGTAACCAACAGGAAGGTTGAAGTAGGGCCGACGACAGAGTTTTAGTTTCGAAATCTTGCATGAAGATGTTGGCAATAGCAGGAGAGAGTGAGGATCCCATTGAGGCACCTTTTATTTGTCCATAGAAACAATTTTGGAAGGTGATGTATGTATTGGACATACAATGTTTTATAAGAGCAATCATGAGCAATATTGTGTTTGTTTTGCAAGATGGAGAAGGTTTCATCGATAGGGATGTTGGCGAATGTAGATACTATGTCGAAACTGACCAAAATGTCAGAATTGGCGATGTTGAGTTGTTTATTGATAAAATGATAGGAATTTTCCACATATTCGAGTTTTCCAACTAGGTTGAAGAATACGTGAGAGGAGAGAGAAGAAACGTTGGGTTGGACAGTTTGCACTTACAATGAGTCTGAGTCATCTGGTTTGTGAATTTTAGGAAGTCCATCGATTTTTGGAATACGAGAAGATCTTTCTTTGGGGATGAGTAGACGTTTGAAGTTTAAGGGGAGGATTTGTTAATCTGGGCTTTGGTGGTCTTCTGTAGAAATGTGGTGGGTCGTTCGAAACTTTTTATTACTCATTTGTGCTCAGTACATTTTATTGAAGTAATATAAATACATATATATTACATACACATATGTCCAATAGTTTGGAATATTGAAATACTTCATCTTTTTTTTTATTTTTATATAAAAAAATTTCTGAATAATTAAACATCATTTTGCTACAACTCCCACCAATACTAAATAAATCTCAAAGACAGGTAAACAATATGCAAAAAAATGATTTATTCTTGTGGAATGAAAAATTTACAATGTACCACTTACATTTAAAATTAAATTAGTATAGAAAAAAATATTTTTTTATAAAATTAATAATCAGTAGTTCCTCCATTGGCCTGTAAGCATGACTGTAGGCGATTTGGCATGCTGTCGATTAAATGGTTGAGCTTGGCTTGCGGAATTCTCTCCCATTCTTCACGAGCAGCATCTTTTAGTTCTCGCAGTGTAATAGGGGGATTGTTTGGCTTCTTAATGCGTGTTTTGAGAATGTCCCAGGCATGTTCAATGACGTGTCAGGGGAATTCGAGGGCCACTTTATTGTGGATATTCCTTTTTCTTCCACAAAATGTTGTACTGCTGCTGTTCGATGCGGAGGTGTGATGTCATGCATAAACACAAATCTATCACCTACTGCCCCTCGGAATAGACGTATGACAGGATTTAAAACATCCTCGATGTATACGGCACCAGTGACTCTTCTCTCTAGAATCAGTAGAGGCGTCCGTGTGCCACTCATAACACTACCCCAAACCATAATACTCCCACCTTCAAATGGGACACGCGGTTGGGCTGTTTCTAGTCGGGCTTGTCGTCCTGAGGCCCTCCAAACTAGTGTTCTTCGCGAATCAGAAACCAAGCCGATTTTTGATTCATCAGAGAACATTACGTTATTCCAGTTAGGACCATGATGCACCATTTGTCGAGCCCATTGCAACCTTACAATTTTGTGTTTATAGGTTAGTTTGGGAGCACGTAAGGGTCTTCTAAGATACAAATTTACTGCATTTAGGCTGCGTGTTATTGTTTGCCGTGAAATATTCAGTCCTTCAAGCCTAACAATTTCTCTGGATATATCACTTTTAGATTCCAGACGATTTCTTCGAGCTATCAATGTTATCTGCCGGTCTTGTGCGGCTGTTGTACATCAATTTCTGCCACTTCTGGGGCGTTCCTTCACGTCATTTGTGTCCTGGAATTTTTTTCGAATTTTCGATACAGCACTCTGAGTGACGCCAATGACATTGGCGATATCACTTTGAATAAACCCCTGTTGTAACAGTGCAATTACTCTAGATCAGTTGAAATGAGATATCATGTTTCTAGGCATTTTTAAACGGCTCGAATGAAATTTAAACAAAAACTGAAATAATGTGTAAATACCAAAATCAGTTTAATGTGAGCAAATTGCTCCAAAAACGAATCAAATTTTTGATAATTTTAATTTAAAAACGCTCTAGAATAAATATCAACAACAGTTTTTCAACCACCATAGGCGTAGATATATTATTTGTACGTATTCCAAACTTTTGGACATATGTGTATATATATATATATATATATATATATATATATATATATATATATATTTACAAATTATGTATTTTATATTTTGAATTTATAATAAAAACTTTTGAAAAAGCCTTACATTTAAGGCGAAACGTCAAGTTAACTTACAAGAGTTTTAATCTGAACCTTTCCCAAGAAAAATACTTCAAAAAAATTATATATATATATATATATATATATATATATACATATATATATGAATTCTTCCCATTACTTCAAGTGATAATATAGCATAAAATAATAATGTATCAGTTCTTATCCAATCTCGACCGTTTCGAATCTGCAGACCCATTAGAATGCCACTGTAATGAGTAATGCCTTTGAGAGGCCTTACAAGGGATCTATGCCAACACTGGCACTTGTGTAAATGTTGGTTTAGTGATAGTGATTCACTATTAAGAAAAAACGTGTTCAATATGAATATCGGCAACAATTCCAGAAATTCCAACTTAGAAGGGATACACAGATAATATCCAAAATTCTTAGTTAGATTTGGTTAATATATTATTATGTACTGACTGATATAAAATATTGAAAGTTTCTATCCAGATCCTTTAAATTAGAAAATTGACTGTTCCATTGGTTCCATACCCCTGCAGTGAAACTATGGCCCTTTTTTCTAGACCCTTGTACCCACGGCTAGGTCCGCAGAGAAATTTGGTTCGGAATACTAGTTTTACTTTGTACACTAAAAATAAACAAATAACGAATCGTTGAAGAAGATTTATCCTATTAGCAAGAGCTAGGGCGCCATGGCGAAAAATCGCCAGAGGAAGGGGACAATAAAATAGGTCAAGCGAAGATGAGGTAGAAATTTAATAGAAGAATTTATATTCGGTTATATCACAATATATGAGGACGATTAAATAAAATTGATTGCCGAAAATATTGCGCAATTTCCCAACCCACAGCGGTAGATTGTTCACACTAAAATTAATATAAAAAAATTACAAGTAAACTTATGACATATAAAAAACAAATAACAATTGGGGATTAATCAAACGTTTTTAGTTTAACTGTTCCTACTCACTGTTCTCCTTTGGGGTAAGGTAACAATAGTCCCTTTAATTATAAGCGCAAACGGCCTTGTACATACAAAAACAGTACGACACATAAAAGAACTGGACTTACCTAAAAACACCATAATGTGGATGCAAAAGGCCGTAATACTTGGAACTGTTGGAATCATCCGGCGGATCATCTCCCCCTATTGACAATGGTAGTGCCCTTGGCTGCGTAGTGGACCGGACATTATCAAATACCACCGAAAAGGTGTGAATATATATATATATATATATATATATATATATATATATATATGTGTGTGGTGAAGGGAATAGTCTTATTTCAAATCCGTCATGCGGTTGTCACCAAACTCTATGGAGTACAGCAAAGTCTTGTTCGGTCAGATTCCTTCGAACACCTTCGTATTATGGCATCACATAAAACAACTCTCTTATTTTTTTAAAGCTTAGTTGTGAAATTCCTATCTACCTTGAAACAACGTGGGCGGCAACGTCGTTACCGAGTTTGCCTGTATGACATTACGTCCCTTTTTTAATTATCTTAAGTTTAGTATAATAATCTATAGTGTACCTTAGGTTTTATGAGGCACACTCCACCAGAACCCTGAACTATCAAAATGGCTTCCTATCTCTCCTATTTTAGTACCCGGTCCCCTCGCCATCCTAATCTTTTTGGACCGACCGAGTCATGCGCACGGCGCGATTGTCAAGATTTAAATTATTATCCTCGTTATTATTGTTAAAAATAAGAAAGTAGCATGCAATGGGTCTACTGTTGCTCAGCGATGTTTGTACACAACTCACAATTAGTCCCATATTGCCATTTATGACTCAATTGCCTGGAATAAAGCCATTCAATCTCTGGTGTGATATTGAATGCCTATATGTAGGAACCATTTGCCGTAAATTAGTTTAAATTTATATACGACCTTGCCACTTTTATCAAGTCCTGTATACCGGCTGTATCAGTGAACCGTTACAAAACATAAAAAATGTGGGAAATAATCACAGACACTATTACAAACTTAGAAAAGACATCAGTACTAGACTAGAATGTCTTAGCGAATATCCATCAACCATTTTAGGATAGTTCAACAGCCAAGACACATCAGATGAATGAGATGATGGCTGGGAAGAGCACCAACAAACACATTCTTCAGGCTGGTCCTATGTGTACCAAGAGCAACTATTCCTAATTAAAGCATATTCTCACAATTAATTTAGAAACAATTGGAAAATATAGCTGTAGACTTCATAGTGACAATTGGACAAAGGAGCTAAACATTGTTAACTAAGAATGGACGGGAATTATAACTGGTCATTAACTAAGGGAACATATCCATTCCCTTGATGAAAAATTTAAAATCGAATACATTCTTTCCGACTCCTCGACACTTTCATGTTTAACTAAAAATACAGCGGCTGCTTTCGATGGCATTAGCGATAACATAAAGAGAGAAGGCTGGTTGTGAGGAAGTCTTCCGCTTTGCTAGGAGGATGTACAATGGACAGAGTCCAATAGAGATGAATGAATACTTACCCTAGTTTTTAGGCTAAAAATCACAAGTGATTTATTTATTAAAACATTATCAAATTTAGGATTTTTGTATTATTGAAGTAATTTCTTTGTTTTTCAGCGAAAAACTGAGGATGAGCATTTAACGCGAGACGAGAAACGTGCCAGAGCATTAAACGTACCAATTACCGTGGACGATATAATAAACTTGCCAATGGACGAATTCAACGAACGCCTTTCTAAATACGATCTCAGCGAAGCTCAATTAAGCCTGATTCGAGACATAAGGCGAAGAGGAAAAAACAAAGTTGCAGCACAAAACTGCAGGAAAAGGAAGTTGGATCAGATATTGAGTTTGGCAGATGAAGTTAAGGAAATGAAGGATAGAAAAATGAGGTTAATCGCTGAACATGAATATGCGAAGAATGACTGTAAGCGCCACAGAGATAAATACCAACAACTTTATAGACATGTTTTCCAAGTAAGTATTCAAACCAAGTGAAAATTCTATGCTTTTGGTGGAAGCATACTGAATCTAAAAAATTAATATTCAAATGTCGGTAAACATACATATTATTTTCAGAATTTACGGGATCCCGATGGTAACCAGTATTCTCCTTATCAATACAGTTTACAAACATCAGCAGACGGATCAATAATAATGGTTCCTAGATCGAATTCTACCGTATCAAACACTGATCCAAAAGACCATCTTCAGCACCGCAAGGAGCCATAAATAACTTGCTCAAAACTTTTATTTTCTGATTGTATTACCAGGGTTGTTTTTGTTTTGTTTTTTAATATTTTATTTTTACATGACAGGACACTTCAACAATAGTAAAAGATCTAAATTATTCAAAATTATAAATTTTAATTTAGAAAAATGAGCACACATTCCCTATGTATCTGAGAAGTACAAAAGAGTAGAACAACCGCAAAAATGTTTTATTGAAATATTTTCATTTTTGAATATGTATAATTTCAATTAATTTACTAAACTAGAAGAGAAAGCCGTATATGTCAATTCCCATCTAAAATCAATCTAAGACCAACGTAACTCTATATTTGTTCACATCTTTGGTCCATTTTGCTTAATTAATGGGAATAGGTCTCATACGTCAAAAAGCTGACATGTTGGCATTTGTCAGTGGTCACCGAGGTCTACTCTTTTTTAATAAATTGCGGTCTTTTTTTCCAAATAAGGTAATAATATTTTATCTATATTTTGGCTTTGAATTATCCTTTCAGTGATTAAAGTATACTTTTATATCAAAATTGTGGTTGTAAATTTTTTTGGAGAAATTTTGTTATAGAGTTTACTTTTATTTATTTAATTATATATTTACATAATCCATTAAACAATGCTGGGCGTTTCAATTCAAAGCGTAAGATACATATTATATTCTGGCACTTAGAAACAGGATCACCTTAACCAGAAAATTTTTGGTCTCTCTATTGAGAGGCAGATGACAAATTTTAATTAATTGCATGAAATGTATGATAGTTTGGGATCACTCAAAAATGTAAAAATCCTAACTCAATTCCAAAATGATCCTGATATAAAAATATCTTACGTAAAACTACTTTTAACTCAACTTGCTGATTTACTTAATCTGTACTGTAATTGATATAAATAGCTTGAATTCATTGAAAGTACCTGTAATAATGGATTTACAGTCTTCAAATGGATATATTTTTCCATAATGGATTTATAAACTTTTTTGATTTGATTTATTTATGAAAGGATGTCTACTGTTGGAATATTCTGTATTTACCCTAATATTTCAAATTTCAATTATCAAGCATTTGTTTTATATAGCAACTTTTTGCATAAATACACAATTATTATAGTATATAACCTTTATATTGTCTACTGAAAACCTGGAGTGATCCGTTTTTGAAATCTTAATAATAAGCATAAAAATTTTAATTGCATTGATGATTTGATGAATAAACACAGTTTTATACTTAATAAATAATTATAGGATACCTGGAGGAAGTCTCATGCATCTTAATATTAGTAAAAGATGTTTTTATAAAAAGGTATATGTGTTATTATTTTGGAAGAGAGGTATAAAACTGATGTTGGGTGGATAAACATAAACATCTGATTTAAAATATGGTGAATAATACATATTGATAAGAGCATTACATATTGAAATTTTAATATTTGGCTCTCCCATATCCTTATACTTTTAACAGTATGTCTGAATCTGCTCCAATTAAATGAAAAAGCTGTGCGCAAATCTAGTACCCTTCAATGTAGAAAATTATTGAATAAAATGCTTTGCAGTGTTCGGTACATTCTATTCAGTAAACTCTGAAATAGTTAAGATCTGCTTAAAGGCGGTCTGACCATTAGTATTTTAAATCTCTCTTACTAATTGCAAACAGTCTGCAAATTTACCAGTTATGGTCATAGACTGATTTTATTAATGTATAAGCTCTTCTGACTTTTTTTCAATAAAAATTGTTCAGTTTCCTGTGGAGCTACTGACTGTATAAATGATGTCACTTTTCTATCTCTACAGATCTGCTGTCCAGTTTGAACTTTTTACAAACTGATTAGATCAAATAAATGTAAGATTGTCATCGTATTTTTGATCAGTCTGACTAATCGGTGAATGAAGTAAATTCAATTCAATATTATACTACTGAAAGCATAGGTCGTTTCTCCACCTAATTGATTTAACAATGTAAAAATCTTATATTTAATGTAAGTTTTATTTTTTATCTTAGGGTAATTAACTAAATCAAGTAGTAGATAAGTTCAATTACAGGTTTATTCATTAGTCACCCCGCAGAACAAAAGTTCAATAACATGTGCTCACTTACTTTGTATGCCTCTTGGCTTTATTGCATTTTTGTTAAAGTAGAATGTTTAGTTTCTTGATAGATTCACAAAGTACTGGTTATAGCGCCAGAAAAAATATGTAATAATTGTAATATTTTACAATGCTGATTGTTAAATATTAAAGATGGTCTAGTAATTTAACATTGTCGACTATCATTGATACATGCAAAATATAATTTCTCACTTTTGACATTCTAATGAAGTCTGTTTGAAAACCAGGAGTGTTTTGAATTTTAATTGGCAGTCACCATTCCCAGCATAGATGCAAAGGAGATTAAACATTTCAAGAAAAATTGTAAGAAAATCCAAACAGGATAGAATTAAACAAACATATAAACAAAATGACCAGAAAGAAGCATGGCAAATAGAACATGTGAGGGATGGAGTAATATAAATTCTATGCCCTAGTCATATTTAGCTGTGCAAATAAGGTTTTTCATACTACTCCTAGTTTTTAAACAGAGTATAGGGCTGCACGATGAGTTATTCTTTTAACACCTGTAATTGGTGAAATAATTAAACTGAAAAGCAAGCAAGTGTATTGTTGTTGAGAATACAGGAAATATCAATGGATGTAGAGTAGTAAAACAACTTCAAACTTTAGTTTGCTTAGATAATACAGCAAAAAACTAATTACAAACTAAAAACATAATAAAAGAAGTCACTTGAAGTTACAGAAATAGTAGTTTCACTGTTGCAGATGAGCACAATATAACATGGAGTTAAATAAGCAACCGAATAGGTTTAAACTCCACTAAAGCGACACAATCTAAGAGAGGATAAGGAAAAGTTCTTACTTACTTCACAAAATTTAATTCAATAGCAGATGATATAACTATCAACTACTATCTACCCACGAACTATCATGAAAGCCTCTTTCATAGAGTCACTCGTTATACCTTTCATGATAGCTGCTATCGTGAAGAGTAATTACCACTTAAACTATCATCCCGTAAACCAATTTTAAAACAATTGTTTGTGTGTGAGAATGGTAAAAAAGCAAAAATAATAAAATATGTAGTATATTAAAATTTATCGTGCACTCCTATATTCGTGTCTAGTTTGCAAAACAAAGTATTAGAGGTTTAGTAATAAGGTGCTCTTGGTTTTGAAAATATGCCGCATTCGCAGACAAAACTACTTGCGCCTTACTCTGTAGCTCTTCACATATAAGGTTTGTCTTATCATCAATCAATCAATGTCAGCTATATTATTTTTTCTAAGTAGTGTATCGCCGTCGAATGTAATTTATATCTTAATGTTTCTGGGTTTTCTTGATAAAATAGAAAGTCTAATCTAATCCATTTCCAAAAAAAAAGAATCGGATATATTTTTTATAAATATGATCAGGTGATGAATATGCCTTTTCTTAACGTTTTAGTGTATATATTAATTAAGGTAGAAGTGAATAATTAAAATTGTGTCTGACTGGTGTTGGAAAATAGCTTACTATTATTTTTATTTGGCCTGATGAATAACCAACAGCTAATTTCTTAGCTCAGCTTTCATTAATAATAAACACCAATTTTAATTTTTTCTTTTTATTTACATAATTACGTTCTAGATGTAAAGTATTAATTTTTTCATTTTTTGAATTCGTTCTGTAATTAAGAGGTCATTACACTCTGGATGTAAGAATCTACGATAGGAGGTAAAATAGGCTGAAAGCTCAAAACAACAGGAAAAGCACATATTTGCTAAATTATTGTCGTTATTCAAGTAGCAGACAAAACTCTCGAGCCATGATATCTAAAGTACATTAACAAACTTTAGATTGAAAATAAGTTGTTTTTAAGTGATATTTTTGCGATCTAGCGTCTTTAAGCGGATTAAAGCGATTCATTTTCGCGAATAAGTAAAGACGTCACGCTTAAAAACGCTTGAAGCGGAAACTGGCGTGATCGAGAGTGCGCCAGAAAACTTTGAAGCGGTTCAGCTGTTATTGATAGCATTGACAGAATAAATTTGTAGAGAGTGGACCAATGTTGTGGCTGTTTTTTCTTTGTTATTAGTAGGCAACAATTTGAATTTATCAACAAACTCATAGGAACAAAAAAATTGGTTTGAACATTATTTTTCCCAAACATTTATATCTCTGCGGGGTCGTTGCGAGGTACCGTGTCTTTAGACATTCGAAATTTAATATAAAAGTCATAATTTAGATAATGGCTTATCCATTCTTCCTCATAGATCGACCTGATATGATGGTCTTTTATAATAGAAAAAATCATTTGCAAACTTTTTAGTCTTCTTGAGAGCTGATTTCTCATTAAAAGGACCACCGAAAAAGCTGTATCCTCACTGAACAGCACCATTAAGTATCTCCTCCTTTTCATTCTAAATTCTAAGATCACACATTTTAACAAAAGCAATATCATTTTATTTAGGTATATTAATATTGTTTCGCTTACAACAGAACAGATTCACAGTTTCAGAAACAAAAAATAAACGTAAAGTATGTATGAGTGATGAGAGAAATGTCATTTTCATATGCCAGAAAATATCCTTTCCATTTTTGCGTGACGTCACCGTTGTGTTGTCACGCTTAAGCGACACTGTTAATCCGCTTAAAGACGCTAGATCGCAAAAATATCACTTTAATCTTCTCTTTAGACTGTCTGATTCCTAATACCATTTTTAATATAGATTTAGTATTGCAAAAATTACCAGTCTCATCCAAGGCGTCGATTATTCGGTTTCATATTTTGCCAGGCAATATTGAAGCTGACAAATATGCTATACAGCACTCTATACATAGTAAATAGGATTAACTATGCAAGCAATGTCTTAAAAACCAATTCAAAAGGAAAAAATAATCAAACTACAATGAGATTTGTTAGAAACCCCCAATAAACTCCAGGTGCCTATATACAAACGCTACAAGTCCAACAAGTGTACAAATAAATTATACAAGTGTTAGATGTTCTGTAACATAAAATAACTTGTAGTTACTAGCGGTGCGCTGGGAATTACGGAACTTTTTGTACATTTGTAGTTTCTTTCCATAACAACCACACTTGTACAGTTGCGTTACGGAATTGTCAACAATTTTATACCTATCCTGTGTAATGTCTGAACTTTTTCATCGTGAACGTATCATCTTACTGTCGATATGAGGTCAAGTGATTCGGAGAGTAACAACGAAAATACTGGTCCAGAGTATCGGTATCGGGAGAGAATTAACTTTGTTATACTGACAGACGTGGCAATTGTGGAAAGATTCAGACTCAATCGAGAACAGTGTGAAACTCTCATGGCGTATGTGACATGCACGGTGTCAAAAATGATGTGTTTACAAAGTTGTTGCTGCCGTAAACGAAATAAAATTTGATGAATTAATTTCGATGGCCCTACAATTCAGCTAACGTGATAGAGTGCTTACATAATTTGGCTGGCTTTCCAGAAGTTTGTGGAGCTGTAGATGGAATTCCCACAAATAAAGAAAACGTTTATGTGGACGCCATCAATTGCATGACTGTGTGTGGACCTGAATGAAATTTGTATTATATATGTGCAAATTGGTCCGGTAATGTGGACGATGCGCGTAACAGTTCTCTATTTCATAAGATGGAAAACGGTTGGAGATCTCATGCAAATGCTGATTTTTGAAAATTCCGCTTACCCATTACGTGCATGGTTAATTCCACTAACCTATGACGATCTGATGAACCCAGCGCAGACTGCTTTCAACAGAGCTCATAAATGGACTCGGCGCATCATAGAAACGGCTCTTAGCGTAGTGAAGGAAAAATGTCCGTGTTTGAACCACCTACGGGTTGATCGAGTCTTCGCAGCAAATTTTTTTAAATGTTATTCAACATTGTGCAATATTACAAAAAGCAATGTGGAATTAAATGGTGACGAAAACAACCCTTGAGATAACGAAGCACCTCCAATTGCAGCTCGACAGTTGATTGATTATTTTAGAATACATTAGTGTGCAAAAGAAAAATGAACTTTATTGTGCCTAACAGATTACCAAAAAGTGCAACAAAATAAGTAATTAACAGATTAACGCTGGTCTTGTCAATAAGAAATGTTTTCAAAAGCAAAACTTTGGGTAAATTCAGATCTTGGAAGATTTAATGCAGTTTGCAACTGTAAAATTTCTAATTTGGTCTTGTAATTTTGGAGTTTGAGCTATTCTATTTGCCAATCTAGGTAGCCACGACATGTCGAGTGTAGAATATCTCACTGGTAGCTACAAGTGTTTGAAATAACCTTGTGTTACAAGAGATCGGGGTACTTGTAAGTACAAGCAAGTAACTGATAACTTGTTACAATTGTAGGCATTGTGTTATAGGCCCCAGAACATCAAAGAAACAATTTTAACCAATTGCCTTTGCCCCCCAATGGACATGACTATGTACTAATGACCAGGAGCCAGCCTATAACACAAACACTACAAGTCCAAAAAGTGACTTAATAGATTATACAAAGTGTAGATATTCTGTAACATAAAGTAACTTATAGTTACTAGTGGGGCACTGGTAATTACGGAACTTTTTGCACAGTTGTAGTTTCTTTGCATAACACAACTACACTTGTATTTTCTACCTATACATATATGTAAATAAATTGGAAAATGTTATTTATCAGGCTAATTTTTATATAATAGCCTGTCTAGTAGTCAGATTCGGTATTACTTAAGGAGCGTATGTGATTTTATAATTCATTTATATAATATTATTAAGTAGGAATCATAATTTTTATTATTTTGTAGATGTATCAAAATTCTAAGATCAATTATATTAATCTAGACTAATATTTTTTATGAACATTATAGGTTTTGTACATTGTATAGTGTAAGTAGTCCAATAAAGTTATGAATGTAATTAAGACGTTTTTTTAACTTGACGCAATGTTTGCTATGATGCCGAAACAAAACAAGTTATGATAAAATTGTCGTTTGTTTAGAAAATTGCAAAAAACGCTTGAACAGTCAACTAATTCAAATATCCAATATATTTGTATATTTTTTAAAGCTCTTCAATGAACTAACTTTAACGACTATACCAGTTATGGTTTATTATGAATGATATAATGTGAAATTCATAATTTGTGGACTTTGAATACTAATATCTTTTAAATTGGCTAAATATCAAAATTCTAAACTAACTATTAATGGATTTCTATAATAAATCAAATTTGCAGTAACATGGTTTATACTCATTTCTTTTGTCATGAATATCTAAAATCTGTTAGATGGACTAACAATTAAACAAAATCAGTAATTATTGTAAATTATCCATCAGTCGTTGATGTGCTGATATTTTACATTAAAATAGTAAATTCTTTACTGAAAACTTATCGCTTGCAGAAGTCAAGTTGAAGTGGCAAACTTATTTATACACAGGTATCTTCAGTTGACTAATATCTAGTATCTAACATAATGTATCAAAATAATGTATATAAGAGTTCGGTCCTGACATCTATCACTGATACAGATAAATTGTCAGCTCTTAACAAATTAATATTTAAACAGTGGTCTATCGTGTTTTAAAACATATACTGCATTTAATATACAACATATTAGTGTACTTAACCATATACGTAAGTACGTTTTTCGATATCTAAACGTAAACATCAATTTGAATCACCTAACCTGCAAGTTTCTTTTGGAACTATCTCGAACAAAAAGAGTCAAACCTCTACTCTTTTCAGTACCGATAAGTTTGACGAAACTCGAAGAACAGATCCGTATTCAGGTTCATGAGTGAAAATTCGTACAAAAATATGAATATGTCAACACTATCTGCTGGAACTTCTGACTACAGGGATTCTCAGAATAACACCTTAAAAACTTACTCAGATGCAACTTCTCAACAACACTTCCCAAAGAAAGCAAGCAATAATTTTTCCTGCTATAGAAAATGTAACACTCCAAGATTACCTTATACCACTAGGAACAATTATTGAACCCAAAAATATATTATTCACTTCAAGACTATCGAACAAAAGAATTTGCATGTATCTTACTAGTCCTAGCATAGTAGAAAAGTTCATTACTAATCACGAAGGAAAGATCAAAATTAACAATGAAATTGTGCAGGCCCGTAAATATATAACACCCTCAGGAAGGCTTGTACTTTCTAACGTTTGTCCTACAATACCACACGCTATATTAGTGAATGAATTGAGCAAACTGGGCATTACCACTCTTTCTACAATGTCATTTCTTAGAATCAGCTCAAATCTCCCCGAATTTAATCACATTTACAGCTTCAGACGTCAAGTTTTCATAACTCCACCAGCACACACACTTCCAGAATCCTTTTTGATAAATTATGAGGATACAACTTATAGAATTTTCCTCTCCCAAGACTCACTCTGCTTTTCCTGTAAAAAGCCAGGTCACACCGCAGCAAATTGTGAAACAGCATCACACTCTCCACCTCCCATTACTAGTACCCCTACCCCACCACTTGAGACCACTTCCCAGAACAAACAACCAATAAACATAAATATTGAAACACCTACATCCTCCGAGCATTCATAGACATAGAAGGCGCATTTGATAGAACCACTTTTCCTAAAATAACAAATGCACTTTCCAACAAGAATATCCCCCAAACCATAAATGGCTGGACATATAACATGCTCTCAAAAAGAGCAATCAAAATCAGTGTAGATGATGTAACCATCAGAGGCTTGGTTGTAAAAGGTTGTCCACAGGGAGGGGTGCTCTCACCACTACTATGGAACATGGTCTTAGACTCCTTGGTCAGCTACCTCAATGATAACAACTTCTACACAATAGCATACGCAGATGACCTAGTGATTCTGCTAACAGGAAGATTCGAGGAGACACTCTGCGCTTTAATGCAGGAGGCCCTCAATATCATAGAACAATGGTGCAGATACCATTCGCTGTCAATAAATCCAAAAAAGACTGAGATGGTCCTCTTCACGAATAAAAGGAAGCTTGCAAAACATCAAGCCCCAAAGCTCCTAGATACCAAACTTAATTTCTCTTCAGAGGTGAAATATTTAGGGGTCACCTTTGACAATAAGTTAACGTGGAACTCCCACTTAGAAAACAGAGTTAAAAAAGCATATATTTCTTACGAGCAGTGTCGTAGAACCATCGGCCGCACCTGGGGATTGTCACCTAAGGTTGCTGCCTGGATCTACACTGCCATCATCAGACCTATGCTAACGTACGATGCGATTGCCTGGGGAGCTAAGGCAAACCAGCTGACAGTCGTCCGTAAACTGGACCAAATCCAAAGAACAGCATGCCTCAACACAACAGGAGGCATGAGAACCACACCAACAAGAGCTATGGAGGTAATCCTCGGTCTCACTCCCCTTGACATATACATCAAGGAGGTTGTTTTGATGACCATGGCACGTCTGCGCTCTACTGGTATACAACCTGATGTAGGATCCGGTAAACTAATACGTAACTTGTGGCATGAGGCCCTCAGGGAGATCCCACTGCTGCAGGCCAATACGGACTCGATTCCACCGCGATATGCCTTCAACAGGCCCTACAAGGTAATCTTTAAAAACAACTCACAAGACCTATTGGAAGAAGGCGCAATCCGCATCTTCACAGACGGGTCTAAATCCAATGTGGGCTCAGGATGTGGTATTTTTTCCAGATCCCTGAATCTAAACATAAAATGGGCAATGGGCTGCAATGCAGGTGTTGCTCAAACAGAGCTCACTGCTATCTGCATCTCTGCTAAAGAGATTACCAAGAGGAAAACCACAGGTAATAATATATACATCCTTACGGACAGTAGACAAACACTACTAGCTCTGAACAGACCACGTATTACATCAGGCCTAGTACTAGAATGTCACATGGCCTTAATCGAAGCCTGTAACAACAACACGGTCACTTTAGGCTGGATCAAGGGCCATGAGAAATCGAAAGGAAACCGTATTGCAGACTCGCTAGCCAGGAAGGCTGCCTCCCAAAAACTCTTGGGACCTGGCACTTTCATTGGTCTATCGGCGTCAGCAACGGCCGACCTATTAAAGGAACACTCCCTTAATAAGTTTAAGAGTAGATGGGACGACGCAGAAGGCTGCAGGCTTGCCAAGGAACTGCTACAGTATCCGGATAGCAAAGTAGCCAAAAAATACGTGACTATGAACAGGCGGAACCTACGAACAACCACGGGAATTCTGACTGGTCACTGCCACCTACGAAAACACCTTCACAGACTGGGGCTATCTAACACCCCACTTTGTAGAGGATGTGAACAAGAAGATGAGACTGTCGAACACATTCTTTGCGAATGTCAGACACTCTCTCAATTTAGGTTTCAAGTATTCGGCGAGCACAGGCTAACATACGCCAATATGAGGGAACTTAATTCAGGCGACGTTATCGCCTACTTCAAGGAAGTAGGCTGGATGACGAGCTAGAAGGAAGTTTTGAACCTCAGAAGGATGCACAATGGGCCAATTGTGGCCTAAGTGCTGTGGGGCCACCCACCCTTCAAACCTTTACAGATACAGAGATCCTCCGAGCAAAATTCTACAATGGAAACGGATACTGACAATCAAAAATTAACAAAACGTACATTTAAGGAAATAGAGACACCTTCTCCTCAACCAGAAGAAGAAACAAATGAAGCCAAGAAAGACCCTTTCGCTAAACCGCAACCAAACATAAAGAAAATCAAAACAAACAACAAAAAAGATCTTCCAATCGAAGTTCTTATGGAGACAGTGAGAAAAACTATCAACGAACACAATCCACCCTTTATCTTCAACTTCACCCAAATATCAGATCTTTTCGTAAACGTTTACAGATAGACGACCCAGTAAGTATCATTCAAGACTACACAACCGACCTCACAGCACTAATATATATGTTAACCAAAATTTATCCGCATTTTACACACCAGGTTATCAAAACAAGATGTACAAAAATTAAGAAAAAACTTTTAATACACCTGCAATTAACCTATTCAGATACAGAACAGGAGAGCGATTGTTCACAAACGTCAACCTATTAAAATACTTATCCATTTTCAATTATTTCTCATCTATTTTACAATGGAACCAAAATGGTTTCATTGATAAACTTCCAATACTACAAAAGATCATAAACGAATTTGAATCTGACATAATTTGTTTGCAAGAAACCAACCTAGAACAGCAATGTCCAAACATTAAACCAATTTTAAAAATTTTATAAACATCGAGATACTGCTCAAAAAGCTAGTGAAGGAGTAGCAATCCTCACTAAAAATAATTTCGACGCCGTGGAAATTCCCTTAAATAGTAATCTTGAAGCCATTGCCATTAAGATCCATGACAAACAAGACTTACATATCTGCAACCTATATCTTCCTCCAGGATCGCAAATAAACCAGCAGGACTTAGGCAATTTGGTACAACAAATCTCCCATCCTAGAATCATACTAGGAAATTTCAATGCTCACAACTTTCTTTGGGGCTCAACATCTCAAAACACAAAGGGTCACCTTGTAGAACAAATATTAGACGACTTTAACCTTTCTGTACTCAACGACGGCAGAGCCACAAGATTTAATATACAGACCGGAGAATCCTTATGTATTGACCTTACAATCTGCGACCCACCCCTAACTCCTTCACTAACATGGGACAGACTAGATTATACCTACAGTAGTGACCATTACCCCATTATTATATACAACAATACAAAGAATAATACCAAACAAAGCTTCCATTCTAAATGGAAACTTAAAACTGCTGACTGGAAACTACTCCACTGTCATTGAATAAAACATTAAATCTTATGCTATCCTACCTAATACAGACGAATCATTAGAACAATTTTTAGAAACCATAAAACATGCAGCAAATATATCAATTGGAAAAACATCTTACACCAAACAGCACACTCCGGTCCCATGGTGGAATAACGATTGCGAAGCAGCTCTAAGAGCCAGCAAAAAAGCTTTTATTAGATACAAACGATATAAGACTCCGGAAAACAAACTTCAATTTTTAAACTCACGTGCAAAATCAAGGCACATGATCAAAAGTACAAAGCGCAAATCTTGGACTGAATATGTCTCATCATTAAACCCAGATACACCAATGACAGAGGTCTGGCAGAAGGTACGCACAATATCTGGCATTCATTCGAGTAATAATATAAAAATACTCAACATGGGAGGAACTATATTGACAACTGACTCAACTATTGCAGATGCGCTTGCTGTAACGTAGGAGAACCGTTCAAGCGATTGCAATTATACGAAAACTTTTTTAGCTCACAAAACACTAGAAGAACAAAACCGCCTGGACGTGACTACAGAAAATGACGATCCTATAAATGTACCGCTCACCGTCTACCTTTTTAAAACATCTTCCTTCCAATGCCCATGAATATCTCATAAATCTCTACAATGTGATCTGGTTGCAACACACCTTTCCAAAAGCATGGCGAGAATCCCTAATAATACTTATTCTAAAACCCCGAAGCCAAAAATCAAATCCTCAATCATATCGACCAATTTCTCTTCCTTCAGTGATTTGTAAGCTACTAGAAAAAATCATTAACAGAAGACTATTGTGGACATTAGAGCAACATAATTTAATAATACCTGAACAAAGTGGCTTCAGACAAGAAAGATCAACTACCGACAATATTATAGATCTGGAAAGTAACATCAATGAGGCATTTGCACAAAAAAAAATGTTTAGCTGTCTTCTTCGATATCAACAAAGCATTCGATACTGCCTGGCATGATTACATTATCAAAAAACTTCTGAGCTGGAATATAACAAGTAACTGTCTACATTTTATCCAAAACTTTTTAAAAGAACGAAACGAAAAAGAAAACAGTAAACATCCCAGATATTCATTTATATGGACAGACTTTTTGGGTACAACCTTTGATGAAACGCTCAATTGGAATACCCACATTAATAACTTAATATCTACGTGTAAAAAGAGACTTGACCTTCTGAAAACATTATGCAATAAAAACTGGGGCGCTGATCGAGACACTCTTCTAACATTATACAGGACGTTAATTAGATCGAAATTGGATTATGCAGCAGTTGTATACTAGTCAGCCAACAAACGAACCCTAAAACGGTTAGATATAATACAAAATACGGCTTTACGGATAATAACGGAAACTTTTTGTACATCTCCAGTTGTAAGCTTATACACTGAAGTTAATGAACCTTCCTTAGAAGATAGGCGTATGTACTTGAGCCTGACATATGCAGCTAAAACGATATACAATATGTTCAACCCTACAAGGCATAACTGCTCTCCTCAAAAACGTCCCAATACTTTCACAATTAAACCTCATGCTCCCAAACCCTTTTATGCTAGAATAAAAATGTACCTTGAAAAACTAAGCTTCTCCTTTCGCAAATGTTTCCCTCGACTGACTAAATCTACTCCCCCTTGGCAAATTAAAAAACCTAAATGTATAACCATTCTTAGCTCTCTAGATAAACATTCGTTTCCCAATTTCAGTATTAGATCAACCTTCAAAACAATACTAGAAGATTATACAGACTATCACCAAATCTATATCGATGCTTCGAAATCTGCAGCTGGCATTGGAGCCGCGGTGGTAACTACAAACTCAACTTATAAGTTCACATTTCCAGATACATATTCCATCTTCTCAGCCGAATTATATGCCCTATATGAAGCCTTAGCTAATATCAATTCATCTTCAAACGCTCAAAACCATCTTATTCACACAGACTCGCTCAGCTCAATAAAATCCATACAAAAAATATTCACAAATCACCCCCTTGTTTTAAAAATTAAAGAAGAACTCATAATAGCTCAACAAAACAATAGAGATATCATCTTTATGTGGATCCCATCATACGTAGGAATAGATGGCAACGAGGAAGCTGATCAAAGAGCAAAGACGCCACGACCAACGAAGATACTCAAGTAGTGCAGTTTTCAGTAAGTGCGGATATTAAATCTATAATTCAATCTAAAGTGAGCAGTGTCTGTGAAGCTAAATGGAAAACAGCGGGAACCAAACTTAACGAGGTAAAAAAGTCTATTAAACCGTGGTCAGTCCTACCAAAAAATCGTCGCGATCAAGTGCTACTAACACGGCTACGTTTACGTCATACCCGGCTAACTCATAGTTATCTATTCGACAAAGGTCCCGAACCAAAATGTAATTATTGTGACTCAAAACTAACTATTAAGCATCTACTTGTTGAATGTCCTCAACTAACACAACAGCGACAACTGGCACAACTCTCCAACAATGGATTATCCGACGTATTAGGAACAAACTACAATTTACGTAGCCTAAAGACATTTCTTAAATTAATAAATGTTATAAATTCTTTATAAAATACCAAATGTAAATAACTATATATATGTATACACCAAATATCGCTAATGACCCCTCGAGGTCGATGCGCTATAATAAAAAAAAATAATGTACCATACAACTTTTTTAAGATGTCTCCATAAAAAAGTTGCGCCCATATAAATTGACTTTAGTGCAGGAACTAACAGAAGACGATCCAGATGATAGAACCGATATCTGAGAAATAATTAAACAGAAATGAGATAGCTCTTGGTACTATCCTTTTGTCTCTCGAATCAAAATTCACATTGAATGGAGAGGTAAAAATTTAAATATAAAGAGACGAAGTTGTAGCTGTGTTGGAAAACTCATCATAATGCGACTGAAAATAATTGGTTCCACAAGAAATACCCCATTATGCTTTAAATAAATCTTCCCAAATAAACGGATTGGATGGCGAGATAGTATTGAGTGGCCAGCACAGACCTTAACCTGCTGGATGTTTTTATGTGGGTACCTCAAGACAAAGTCTATGCAACACAGTTAACTAGCGTTGCAGATCTCAGACAGAATAACTAAAGAAATACGAAATAGAATATTTCACCTCAAACTTCAAAGTTAGAAACAAGTTTTATAGGAGATTATTATTGCCAACAACTAGGTGAATTTATAGCATTTATTTTAATGCAAATAGTATCAAATGCATTAGTAATTTCTTAAAGAAATGATAAATTATTTCAAACTTTCACCCAGTATTATTTCTTAAACTCAGTTTATTAAGGAAAGATAATATACAGGGTGTTACATTCAAAATAAAGAATACATACTATGGACACGCAAATGTATATCTAGACAGTGCACAATTGAATTTATAAGTTGACAAGTCTGAAATAAGGACATATTTTATTTCATAAGTATATATTGCAAACTGAATATATCAATCGTGATACCTGCCACAAGGCCAATTGGCCCAGTTTTGGTTGTATTTCTGTTCACACATAAATCGTGCATTTTACACAAAAATCCTAATTTCAAAATGCACGAAATCAATTTTTTAATTTTTTTAATCAATTTTAATGATTCAATCAAAAAAGCACTTCATGTAGATAAAATTGTCAGATTGTCAAGGACATGACCCAATCTACTTTTTCTCATTTAGTTTTTCAGATATTTACATGATATTTTTACAGAACTCGGTTTTAATCATTTGTGCTGAAATTTGTAAATAAATTATTTGTTACTGGTACATTCATTCATTCATATATTTATATATTATATATCTATATACAGTGGTAAAAATATATTCATAGTAAATTCTATAATATACACATGGTAAAAAATAAATATTTAAATTCTCACATTGCTAAGCAAGTGTATCATAATTAAACAATCGATAAGGCACAATTTTAATAGAAAGGTACTTTTTCAATTCATAGATGAACGGATATTTCCATCCCAAGCATCTTGTTCGTTTTTCTTGACTAGTCTTTTCATTTCTGAAACACAAATTTTTATTATAAGCATTAATACTAAAATGTACAAGAAAATAAGGAAAACAAATATAAGTTTCTCTTAGTGTCAAAGAAAAATCAGTATTCAATTTAGAGGAAATGTACTGACAATTTGCGATACAGATGAATCCTTTGTTGATGCTTATTTATATTGCAGTTCAATGATATAGATTATTTTTATTCTTTCAACTTTCTGTGCTCTGATAAAGAGCAATTCAATTAATTCCAGGGATATGTTGTATATGGTTATCTTTGTTCTTGAAAAGGGTTTTTGAAGTAATTTTATTTGCGCATAATCTGACTAGTGTCAGAATTGCTCTATCACGTCATCTAAACCTAAAAGTGGATATTAGGGGTTATTTTGTTACAAGGTGAATCATTTTTATGCAATTTGAAAGTAGCCATCCCCTTCAAAAAAATTTTACCAGGTATGGAAAACCTTTTTTTTCACGGAAATATAGTTAATTGAAGGTGACTGGATGTTTGATTGATATTGCTATAGGTGGCTGGGTCTTTGATCTTGTCTTAGGTAGCTGGATCTTTAATCGATATTGTCTTAAGAGGAAGAGTCTTCTATCTTGCCTTGGGTGATTTATCATAGCTCATAAATTCAAATTCCTTATATTCTTACTCAATGAACCCAAATACCTCTGAATACAAAATACACATTAAAAAAAAGTTAGCCTTAAAGGGTTTCATGCATAGGATCATGAAATATCTTATAACTTCAAATTACCATATTTATTAAATAAAATGTACATATATTGAGAGTGAAATTACCACCAGGAAATCCAGACATCTTATACCAAAAGATAGGTGTCTATTAACTTTTGGCCAAACCGTTTCAGTTTGTTTAACCTGTATTAAAATTAACAAAAAATCAAAAACAAAGCAGGACATTATCGATGGTCGAGCAGAATTTTCAGTACAGAGTGATACTAGATTATTTACAATAAAATAAACGCATACTCTTGGGCAGTTTCCCTTTTAAATATTTAGTTAGAAACTCAATTGATTTGTCAAGCAATTGTCTGTTTTTTTGTTTGTATGTAATAACATGCTATTTAAAAGCTGGAGCAAAAGACGAAATATGTAAGTTGAAAAAAGTATTATGCTTTCTGATGCCTAATGACATTGGAAACTAGAATTTCTGTACATTAAGTTTGCTGGATTATATTTATTATTTTTATATTTGTTATAAATTGGATATATTTTTTGAATATTGAAGTTGAATTCACCTCTGGCAGCTTTCAAATCATCTCGTTCTTTGGCACTTGTTTCTTTACTGATACCACTCTTGGTTCCAAGATGGGTTGTTATCAGTCTCCTAGCGGTTTGCAAATTTGTTGGGGGTCGTTTCATGGCAGGTTTTAGATCGTTTCGATAAGCAACTGAAAGTGATGTTTTACTAGCTGCTGGCATTGGACGCACTTTAATAAGGGGATTTTGAACGTTTATGGCTTTTTGTGCTAAAAAATAAAAAACAACTATTTTAGTACAAAGTCTGAAAATGGATGTTGGGCAATTCACATATCGTGTAATAGGAAGAGTTCTTTGACAAGCGGTAAATCGTGAAATATTTGTCACCAAGAAAAAGTTAGAGAAATAAGCAGAAGATAGGTTTTTTCGATAGAGTAATTTTTTCACTCTAAAAGTATCCAAAAACAAATGGGTATACTAACAAATCACACAGATCTAGAGAAGTGAACTTAGAGATGCATCTATGGGGGAAAATCAGTCCTAAAAGATGGAATAACTGAGATAGAGGACGTACTGGAAAATGGGACGAGAAATTAAGTCGATTTTGAGAGTGTGTCTTTGAAAATGTAAATATTCTAGAGTTCATACAAGAAGCTAAACTAACAGTTTCCGTATATATTGGCAAAATAAGCGGACCACGACATTTTCTGTGTATAGATGAGCTAGACTCAAACTAATAACGGGAGATTCATTTAGTGTGCTTAATCATGTTTGGACATATAAAACCAAGAAGTTGTTTTTGATTAGCAGGCGTTTACATATTTTTGACAGATGTGTGGTGCAACTAGAAAAAACTCCATTTAACTTTCAACTGAACTCCAAATCCAATTTAAGGAATCAATTATAATAATCATAGTGAGAATATAATTTCTATTGTGTACTTACCTTGCGAAGAAGATCCAAGAACAAGAATGGCATGTGTATCATCTACCCATTTAATATACATGGCATCGCTTTTAATCTCACTAAATGCATGAATTAAATCATGGGTTCCCAAAGTCGCTGGGAAGTCATATAACTCTACCATATGTTCCAATTCTTCAATATTTACATGTTTTGAGAAATAATCTGAGTAATCTTCTTTAGCTTTCACTATTTTTACATCCTCACCTACTTTAGTTACAATCTAAAATATTAATAATAAAATTCAAACTATCAGAAGTGCAGATAAATTGGACAATAATTCATTCTCCAACATAGTTAATTACTATCAAGTTGCTGTCTATTTCAAATGAACATTATAAGTTCTCCTCTACTAATCTCAATGTAATGGACT
Source organism: Galeruca laticollis (assembly GCA_963921935.1). NCBI lineage: Eukaryota > Metazoa > Arthropoda > Insecta > Coleoptera > Chrysomelidae > Galeruca > Galeruca laticollis. The sequence goes on from OY998180.1 coordinate 181,548,630, forward strand.
TTATTATTGGCAAATATAATAATGCATATTTTAACATAACTTTAGGAGATACAACAAAACTTTTTAAGCAAATAATGAGAAAATATGTTAACAGAATTTTTTTATTTATTCAACCTTGTGAATCTTTTTTCAAATTATCCTTAGGTTGTAATTTTCATTCTATAGCAGCATTTCTCTATAAAATCATAGATTACATTAAAATTTTAGCTTCAGCCTGGAGATACATAAAAAATTTTATTTTTCATTTTACAAAAAAATGTTAAAGGAATAAAAATTGTTTGCTTCATTTCAAATGACCAAAGCTGTAATTAGAATTTCAATACTACATATCTGTTTCAAAATTTTTTTTATCGCATTACACCTATTATTTTTTGTGGTAGAAGGCTTCGACTTGAAAACGTCTAACACTAATTTATTTGTCAAGAATAACTTCAAACTGTGATTCTGTAATTTTTGTGACAGTCACAAATCACAAAAAATATATTTCATACAATGTAATATGGTATTGGACAAAATTTAATGAAAAATTTCCTGGAGTACCTGTTTGGTATAAAGGGTATAAAGAAGTTGGTGAACAAATTGTTGGAAACGGTTCTGGTCTGAATGTAAAGAAAAAGAAACTTGTACGTCATGAAGATTATGCTTCTACAATTTTAATTTTGGATTCGGTGGAAGATAATCCTAAACTAAACTTTCATTACGGAGATTAGCGCTTCAACTGAATATGAGCAAATCCCATATTCAAAGAGTTTTGACGGAACGTAAATTATACCCTAAACCAGCCATGTAAAACTTGCGGCCCGCATGCGTCCCACTGAGCCTTTTTCTGCGGCCCGAATTAATTTTGAAAACAATCAAATGCTGCGTTAACATTTTGAAATTACGCGCGCTCCGTCCGTTCGACAGAACGATTCGGGCAACTCCGGCTGCGATCGGGCGCACTCGGCTCCATAGCTTCGTGCGAATTTGTCGCGTGGTATTTTGTTTGATGGATCCTCACGTTGGGCGCCAATTGTTATAGAAATATTCTTTCAATTCCTATATATAGAATTAAGCTATTTATTAAACTTTCAAATTACCAAAAATAACAATTAGATAAACTTACTCAAAGATCTTTGGTTTTACACTATTTGAAATTTTATAAAAAAAATTTCAAATTTCCTCGCTGTGACTACCGCTTCTAATTTCTTTATTTGACTCTAACTATGTTCTACTTGCTGCTCCCTGCTCCCATCTTCCAAATTCTTCTCCAGTTCTTAACTTTTAAATGTTTCTAATAAATTTCAATTATTTTTCCAAATTAATATCTTGAAATTATTATCATTATTTTACTATCGCCTTTTTTCATTTTATTGATTTGCTTTAGAAATATCTCCCAACAGAATTGTTTCAAAAGTTTCATAGATCAACCATAATGAATAATATACACTGTGTCCAATTAAGTCAGAACCATATGGGAATATTTTTTTATTCTTAGTGTTATAAAAAAGTCATTCTTTATAAAAAGTTCTGCATGATCCAAAACTTGAAATACGACCATCAGATATCAATTTTTTTTAGCCGTATACAAGGTTTGTCAAAAAATGAATTTTACTCAAGAGTACCTGTATTTTTGAGAATATTGACAATTGTTATTAAAAAAATTGATCACAATAGAAAACTATTGTCAGATATCCAAAATTATCCAACTGCCATGCATGTTTTTAAAATTTTTATCAACTTCTCTGTATTATTTTTGGTAGTTTACCAATAAAAATTTAATCTAGGATGCCCTGACAAATTCTGTATTATCAATAGACTACCTAAGTGTGATGTCATAGGGTGGACAGAGCTTATAAACCTTTCCATACAAATCAATAACACGTGCAAAATTACCATAAGAATTTTTTCGTTTTCAGTTTTTTCTCAAATTTATTACAAATAAAGGTGATCGTTACTTGAATTAAGAAGTTAGTGTGTAGTTTGAAGAATTTATTTATATGGATATCAATGGTAAGGATTTCCAAGCTTTTTTAAAGAGAGTTAAAAATATTTAGGTTATGTGTTTGGATTTGATATTTTTGTTTTTATAATTATTTTGTAAATTACGAATATCTGAGATTTTGTTTTTCATTTTTAGATCCATAGCTTAAATATTCAATATGGTAATGTGTTTTGTACCTCAGTGTAATCATTACAGTGAGAAAAATCCATACAAGTTTTTGGTGTTTCCTGGAGATCCCACAGAAAAAAGGAAATTATTGCTTTAATAAGGTATCTACTTGATTGATTATTAATGAATATACCCATAAGTGAATTGTTTGAATGACGACTTCTACGATAATTTATCAGAGAAACTCCTAAAAAGTAGTTTTTGGCTAGCTCTGGCATACCTATATGTTTTATAAAAATGTAGTTTTACTGACAATGCGTGCTATACCTACTAAAGTACCAACTATTGTAGTACGCTACCTATTTATACAATGGTTGGAAATAAAGACATTAAATTGATGACTGCTAACATTTATGTAAGATTACCCTTTGTATAATTGATGAAGTAAGGGTCATTGAACAATCTTAATGTAAGTTCTAAAGTAAAAATGTGTAGGGGGCAATACAGGGAACCACCAAAATATTCGTTGGTCTGTTGCTGTCATTTTGTAACATGGATAAAAAAATAGACCAACCATTTTCAATTTTAATATTAAAAAGAAAATGAATTTTGAAAGTCCAGCTAAACGGTAGGCAAATTTGAATAAATCGCATTTTTATTTAATTATAGTGTATGGCATTTACTTTTTATAATACATTTTTCCTTTTTTGCAGCAAACGAACCCTGGAATAAAAAAAATCTTGACTCCTCGCTTGAGTCTAACCATTTCCTAGAAGAAGCTGGACCTTCAAATGCTGCTTAAGTTAAAGTTCCTTCAAATGCCCCATCTTTTTATTGCCGGAACCCCGATGCTTAAAATACTACATTAAAAAAGTCCGCATTCAAGCGTTTTAATATACTTTATTTAAAATCATCAACAAAATACAATATTCGCAACAAAGATTACACTGCACATTTTGTAATGAAACGTTAATATCTAGTTGTGGTTTCACAAAAATATGATTTAAATGCTCGAACATAATTTGATTAATCATTTAATTACATTTAAACAGAAAATTTAGCTAGGCAAGTTCATACATTCTTTTCTTAAAAAAAAAAAAGAATTCAACTTTAGGATTGGACCTCAGTAAAAATAAGCTACATCTCCTCACGGGCTTTCTTACAGGACACTGCCGCCTTAGGAAGCACCTAATGAGAATAGGTCTAGCAGAATTTGACGAGTGTAGATTCTGTGGGGAGGAGGATGAAACTCCGGATCACCTAGTTCTAGAATGCCTCGCCATTGTAAGCCAACGCAAGAAATGCTTCGGACAATAAACTTGTAAGAGTGAGGATATAACCTCGTTGAAGCCGTCCCAAACACAAGAGTTCATTAGAACAGGAAGGCGAGCTGTAGTAGTAGCGAGAGCAGCTCTGATAGGGGGGGGGGGCAAAATAAACCTTAGGTTTCAGTTCATTGTAACCCCGTTAAAATCTAATCTAATCTTAGGTCTCTGTTGTACTAAAAGAAATATTTTTTAAAATACTATTTATTTTAGGTCTCTGTAATTCTGAATTATTATAGATTTTTTAGTAATATTCATAAAACGAATTTTGAATTAGGGTAACATATTGGTAGGGGGTATATAGGTCCAGATTTTTAATTTTTTTAATTTCCTTTCCAATGAGTTGCAAGAAGTGTGGTTAGAACTGGAAGGATAATCTTGAAGATGAGCTACTTGATGAAGAATTTCATGTATGTTCAAATTGCTTTTCTACGAGGTCTGGTGGTTTCTCGGGTGTTGTAGTTTTATTTTGCGTATGTACCTGTAACATGAAATTTTTATATAATTATAGATATATATTTTCTATACCAAATAATATATTTTTATAATAAATAGTATAAACTATTATGAACTCACTTCTTCAGTAATTTGTTTATATACAGAAAATCTGCTTGTATTAAATGAAATGTTAGTTTGAAAAGATGTAGTCTACGAAAAACTTACCTCAACATTGTATGATTTATCAACAAGAATTTCGCCCCTAATGATCATCAAATCAGCATCAAATCGCATTTTTTCACATGGTTTGAATCCAACGCATGTTCACCCCTTTTAATATTAGTATTTTCAAGGAATTCATTAATTCTTGATAGGTTCAGAACATGTTTTGAAGCCATTTTTATAATGAAATATGTAATACATATAAAAATAATAATAAAAATATGACAATAACACATGACCACGAAACCTCAATCCACCAGCAGCACTTGAAGGTCCAGCTTCTTTTACCGAAAGGTTAGACCAAAGCGAGGAGTCAACATTTTTTTATTTCAGGGTTCGTTTGCTGCAAAAAGGAAAAACTTATTATAAAAAGTAAATACCATACATTATAATTAAATAAAAAAGCGATTTATTCAAATTTGGATACCGTTTTGCTGGACTCTCAATCTTCATTTTCTTTTTAACATTAAAATTGAAAATGGTTGATCTATTTTTTCTATCAACGTTGACAAAATGACAGCTACAGCTCAAGGAATATTTTGATGGTTCCCTGTCTTGCCTCCTACAAATTTTTGCTTTAAAACTTACATTACGATTGTTCAACGACCCTTACGTTATCGATTATACAAAGTGTATTCTTTCATAAATGTAAGTAGTCGTCAATTTATTGTCTTTATTTTCAACCAATGTAGAAATAAATAGTTATGACAATAGTTGGTACTTTAAATAGGTACAGCACACATTGTCAGTAAACTACATATTTATAAAACATAAAACATAGGTATGTCGGAGCCAGCCAATAACTACTTTTTAGGAGTCTCTAATAAATATCGTATAAGTCGTCATTGTAATAATTCACTCAGTGGTATATTCATTAATAGTAAAGCAAGTAGATAACGTATTAAAAAAATCAATTTCCTTTTTTCTTGCAAGTATTTTTTTCACTGTAATGGTTACACTGAGGTACAAAACACATTACCATATTGAATATTTAAGCTATGGATCTAAAAATAAAAACAGAATCTCAAATGTTCGTAATTTACACAATAATTATAAAATTCCCCCTCAAGGAGCTGTGGAAACTTGACGTTGGTGAGGGGGCTCAGTACCCTAAATGATCTGGAGAGCGATGCCGACGGGAGTATTACACTCCTGGTAGGGCCACCCATGTCGGTAAGGTCGAGAGTAAGCGGAGAAGCTAAGGACAGCTCAATAGAGGAGTGAACCTCGAGAAAAAATCTCCAATCTCAAGCTTGAAAACGTGGCGAAGAGATGAATGACTGGGGGATATCCAGCCGTGAACGTTTTGAACCTCAGAGAAATGGCACACCCTGTTGTATATAGGCCTTACCGCGATAAGGGCGTACTATTGCGGTCGACTTACTTTTCGTCCCGTACTCGTGGGAACTCAATGATGGAACCCGATATAAACTCAAATAAGGAGCAGTCCAGCTCTCTAAATGTGGACACAATTGGTGAGATGTCACCTAAAACATCGACTACTGCCCATCGGGGTGGTAAAAACAGCCAAATAAGGCTACAGTTGACCAGCCAGGAAAATATGGAAGTCGTACCACGGTTCTTGGTAATGAAACGTGTGGAAGGAGATTTCTCTAAAGTTAGCCCCTTCCTAATAGAAAAAGCACTAGATGGAGCAATGGGAAAAGTAAAGAGTGTAAAGAAAATCCGAGATGGTATATTAGTTGAAACTGGATCAACCACCCAAACAAAAAAGTTACTCGAATTAACAAAATTTCATGAGTATGACATCAATCGATCAAAAGGAGTTGTAACATGTCGTGATCTATTGAACTGTTCGATAGCAGAAATTACAGAAAATCTTGAAAATCAAGGTGCGATTGAAGTTAAAAGAATTACAGTAAAGAAAGAAGATAATATAGAGGAAACAGCATCACTTATACTGACATTCAACAGAGAAACTATTCCAAAGAGAATTATAGCAGGTATACATTCTCTTCCCGTTAGGAATTATATCCCTGCACCACTCAGGTGCTTTAAATGCCAAAAATTTGGCCATGCCTCTACAAGATGCGATAAAGAAGAAATGTGCGTATGTGGCAAACCCCATCAAGGCTCTCCATACACAGAACCTCTAGTTTGCATCAACTGCAATGGACAACACTCTGCTAGATCGAGAAACTGTCCCGTATATAAACAAGAAGCTGCAATACAAAAAATTAAAGTGGAAGATCGTATTCCATACGCAGAAGCAAGAAGAAGAGTAACAGAGAAATTACCCAAACAAATGAATCATACATCATATGCGCAAGCTGCCAGAGCAACACAATAACCCATAGAAGAAATTATTCGACAACTTGTACCAGAAATAACTAGAATCTATATCGAGATAGTTAGAGATACATACCAACAAATGAGGAACCTGATGCCTCCACCCATTCAGGGTTATATCCCGCCCAAAGCTGCACAAGTAACTACCAATTCAGTACCAGATTTGATTGATACATCGACGGTATCTGTGACACGGGCTAAAAAAAGGAAACGTAAACCAAGTAAATCTGCCGAAGATATATCAGCGGTGGAGGAATCAGACTCTGAAGTAAGCATTCACTGGGAAAGCTCACAAAAACCAAAACCAAGGCGAGGTCGTAAAAAGGGTAAATCCAAAAAGTCTGCCCCGACTACACCTACCTAGTATCATTACTTTTTGATTTGTGATAAAATCTGTGATATTAGATAAGAACATATACATGTATATATAATTTATTTATATCATTATATTTCTATGTACTGAAAGTGAATGTCCAAATATTTACCAACCAATCCTAATGAATAATTTAATGAATCTCATCTCGTGGAATTGTAACGGCTGCAAAAACCACTATCCTGAGCTAAGAGATATAGTGAATAGAAAATCACCATTTTGTATATGTATACAAGAAACTCACCTGAAACAACAGGACATTTTCGATATCAAAGGTTATACGACGTACAGAGAAGACACTGTTCCACACCTCAGAGCCAGAGGGGGAGTTGCAATACTCATCAAAGAAAACATCCCCAACAGACAAATTCTACTCCAGTCTAGGCTTCAAATCACTGCAGTTCGTGTGGATTTTCCGATCAAGCTATCGATCTGTAACATCTACCTACCAGATGGTGACTGGGATACTAGTGATATCCAAGAAGTAATCGATCAACTACCAACTCCAGTCCTGATTGTGGGCGACTTCAATGCCCACAATCCTCTGTGGGGCTCTGAACGATTGGACAGAAGGGGAAGACTAATTGAAAACCTTCTCAACGATAATGACCTGATCCTTTTAAATACCGGTGAAGGCACTTACCTGAACCAAAGATCAGATAACCTATCCGCTCTCGATTTAGCATTCTGCTCCCCTACAGTTGCTCAAGGATTTCAGTGGAAATGCCTCGGCGACCATTTGACAAATCACTTTCCAACATCTATCGAATTTGTGGGTCGAACCGAAACACGATGCCATTCGAAACGATGGAAACTCGATAATGCATATTGGGCATTATTCAAGGAGAACTTGGAAAATTTTGAATTGCCATCTACAGGTGTCAATGAAGCCACAAGAATAGTCACCGATAAGATCATATCAGCCCCCCTGACAGCAGTGCCTCAAACAAAAGGCGTTAAAGGAAATAACTATGGTTCCATGGTGGAACGAAGAAACAGCTTTTTTAATAAAATAAAAAAAAATAATAAAGCATTCAACAAATTCAAAAGATCACCCACACATGAGAATATGATCGCCTTCAAACAGGCACAGGCCAAGGCTAGGCGAAAAATTCGCGATAGTAAAAGACAATCGTGGGAAAATTATGTCTCTACTATAACATCTGAGACAGGGGTGTCACAGGCGTGGAAGAAAATTCGTGCCATTATAGGAAAAAAAGTATCAGATATCACCCCAGTTCTCATAGTAAATGGACAAACGATTACAAATAAAGAAGAAATCGCAGAAAAAATTGTTCAGGAATTCGAAACTGCCAGTAGCACACTTATTCTGGACCACGAGTTTCAACAATATAGGGAATATTCAGAGAAAGAAATCAATTTTCACGAAGAAATTACCTCAGATTACAACATACCATTAGTGTTTTTAAATGAAACTCAGGGTCTCTAGTTAATTCCACAATATAATACAAGTTATTGAAAATTCTAAAAAATTGACAATTGTTTCGATAAATCAATATCATCGTCAGAATGACAAAAGTTACATTTCATTTTATGCCTACCTGATGTTTAGTAGTTATATTTGGCTAGACCAAGAAGTAACCTAACTTGTGATTGGCTTAATATATGTTTATAGAAAAAAGAAGAAGATGTGATATTACAAATATTGAAGCTTAGATATTATTAGCTTCAATATTTGTAATATCACATCTTCTTCTTTTTTCTATAAACATATATTAAGCCAATCACAAGTTAGGTTACTTCTTGGTCTAGCCAAATATAACTACTAAACATCAAGTAGGCATAAAATGAAATGTAACTTCTGTCATTCTGACGATGATATTGATTTATCGAAACAATTGTCAATTTTTTAGAATTTTCAATAACTTGTATTATATTGTGGAATTAACTAGAGACCTTGAGTTTCATTTAAAAACACTAATATGAGCATATTCCACGAAGTAAGGGTCGAGACAGTCAATTTCATTTAACATACCATTCACTACTTTGGAGTTTGATTACACACTCTCTGAAATGACTAACTCAACATCAGGCGGAGATAGAATCACATACGACTTCATAAAACAAGCACCAGAATCAACAAGGCACATTATACTGGAACTATATAATGAAATCTGGTCGAACGGAACATACCCAGAAATGTGGAAGGAAGCTATCATCATACCTTTACTCAAACTGGGAAAAGACCCAACATCTCCAGCAAGTTATCGACCCATATCACTAACGAGTTGCCTCAGCAAATTGTTGGAAAAGATGGTAAGCCTAAGGCTACGATGGTATCTGGAAAAAAACAACCTACGAGCAGGGTTCAGAAACCATAGATCCACAACTGATCAGTTATTCATGATGGAAAGGGCAATTCAAAACTGCTTTGCTAACAGAAGCCATATAGTGGCTATATTTTTCGACTTAGAAAAGGCCTATGATACAACCTGGCGATTCAACATACTCGATCAATGGAACAAATGGGGAATAAAAGGCAATATGCCGAGATTCATACAGAGTTTTCTTCTCCATAGAAAATTCAGAGTACGCAATGGGTTAACACAATCAAACTTACGCCAACTAGAAAATGGAGCACCCCAAGGATCCACCCTGAGTGTACTGCTGTTTGCGATAGCAGTCAATGGACTCCTTGATAATCTTGACCAAGCTATAGGAAGATGCTTATATGTCGATGACCTCACAATATTCTACGCGGCCGAGACAATGGCCGAAATAGAAACCACCCTGCAGGCTGCAATAAACACTCTTTCTAGCCGAGCAAAATATCTGGGATTTAAATTCTCCAGTACAAAAATGCATTGCGTGCACTTCTGTCTGCTAAGATCAATTCACCAAGATGCAAAACTGAAACTAGATGACGACGATCTTGAGTGTAGAGACAACGTAAAATTCTTGGGGCTTATATTTGATAAAAAATTTAACTGGAGTACTCATATCAACGAACTTGCTCTGAAATGTAAAAAAGCACTGAATCCTCTACGAGTGTTAGCAAACATCAACTGGGGTTGTGATAAAGACGCCCTTCTAAAGATGTACAAGGCACTTATAGCCTCCAAAATGGAATATGTCTGTATGATTTATGGATCAGCCCGAAAAACAAGGCTCCAAGTTCTAGAATCAATACAACGCACCGCTCTAAGACTAGCTCTAGGAGCATTTCGAACAAGCCCTTATGCATCCTTGTGTGCTGAAGCAAGTATCCCACCTCTAAGTATCAGAAGAAAACAACTGCTTGCCAACTACTGTATGAGAATATGGGCTCAACCGAACCATCCAAACTATCCACCATATCATGATGAGGAACACGACTTGTTTCAACGACGACCGACAATAACACGCCCAGCAGGTATCCGTTTGAAAGAGGATCTTGACTACATGCAATATTCCTTTCTAAATGTTCTCAATTTCGGTCCACCAGAAATACCTCCTTGGAAGATCGTGCCATTACATTCAATTATGGATATTGGGATACATTGAAAGGGAGACGTCAATCGAACAATTGTTAGAGCAGAATTCAACAGAATTGTTGACAGATACCCTAGAGACCAAGTTATATTCACAGATGGATCAAAAACTCTGGGAGGCTGTGGCTCGGCATTCACTACGCTGGGAATATCCCATTCATGGGCATTGCCCAGGGAAACCAGCGTGAATACTGCGGAGCTATACGTCATTATGCAAGCCCTACGATATGTTGAATTTGGAAACAAATTGCATTACATAATCTGTACTGTACACAACGTTCATTTGGATCCCAAGTCACCACGGAATTGAAGGGAATGAACAAGCAGATCGAGCAGCTGCGCAAGCAGATATACTAGAAAATATACCTGTGAGACCAGACGACATAAAACTACATTTGAAACATAAGTTCTTGGAGGTTTGGCAAAATGAGTGGAATAGAACAGAGGCCAAACTTCGAGACATCAAAACAAAGGTCATCCCTTGGACGCTAATACCTTACCAATGTAGACCAGATCAGGCTGTGATAACCAGACTACGAATCGGGCATACCCGCCTCACAAACGTATTCTTGCTAACGGGAGAGATGGTGGATATATTGAGGCGTAAGTCAATTGAAACAAAAACAAATTATTTTATTTCCAATATATTGTTATTTATTTTACTTATTATGTATTAGTTAAGTTGTTTATCTTTTCATTTGCAAAATAAAATATTATGATATGTATGCATTTACTATTCAATTGCAATGTACATAACTTAATCAACAATACAAGTTGTAATGATTTAAAAAAATATTTTCATTATTAGTTTAACCAGTTGTTTATTTTTGGTTTATTATAGCCATTGGAAATGGAGACAATGTTCTTCGAAAGCTTAGGTAACGTACGATATTGATTCACTTTATCTCCAACCTGTAAAGTTTTTTTGGATGCTACCCTGGGTCATATATGTCGCAGAAGATGTTTACAGACGTCCAGAGGGAATTCTATTCTATTAACTCGGCCCGCGTTATGTCCCACTGGTAATATACCTTATTTCTATTATCCCCACCAGAAAATAGCAGCGCGATTATTGGGTTCCAGCTGCGCGTTTTGACTTATTTGTATCGTGGAATTTTGGATTTTTTTCAGTTATTTTTTCATTTTTCAGCGAGAAAACACGAAAAAAGGGGGTTTCAGAAGAAAAATCCTGTGTGTATCTGTATGTCGTCGTTGTCGTCGACCACTTTTTTGTAACTTGTCTTGTTAGAACGATTCAGTCTGTGGAGTGCCACAAGTCACCAATTTTATGAGTTCAGAACATTTCACAGTGAACCTCAATGATTTTCAGCTCACCAGTGTCAGTACAACAGGTGCTACGGTACTTGAAGTCCCACATTTTTGGAGAAATTTCGGTTTGTTAGCACGATACAGCCTCCGGAGTGTATACAAGTGACCAATTTTATGATTAGATATTGTTCAGGGTGTCTCACAGATAAACCCTATTGATATTCAGCTCGCCAGAGTCAGTATAACGGGTCCTATAAATCCAGATATATTATATTTTTGGTCTTGTCCCAGTGGTATTATCATGCGTTCTTTTTTCAGAAATAATCCTTTGTGTGAGGTGAGTTGATGGAACTAGCAGAAAATTGGGTTTTTGGAACCATCTACAAGTAAAAAGAAAGGAAGGAAAATCCCAGCAAAATTCGATCCAAATAAAAATTTACATTTCACAGAAAGTTCTTCCACGTCAGAAGGTTCCTCATCAGACGCTTATGAAAACAATGATGATAATGCTGCAGTGACAAATATGCAGACAACAATTTTAGATCAATGGAAAGTTGTAGACAATAATTTTGATCCAAGATTACATATTCCAAATGAAAAACCTACTACAGCTCTGGCAAATCTTGATAGGACATCTTCAGAAATTAAGGTTTTCTTCAAATTGTTTCCTAAGAGCCTTTTCCTATGGATCGCAGAAAAAACCAATGAAAGGTTAGAAATATTACTAGACAAAAAGAAAAAGCCGATCCAGAAAACCGAGGGATAATTCGCAGGGGAATTTTGGTGTACAAGCCTTGGGAATTTCGGGAATTACAGAGGAAATTTGGGGAATTACAGGAATATTAGTGGATCCGGCAACGTTGCGTCGCATAAAACTGTTACCACGTGATCCCCGTCTTTCGTTCTGGATCTAGTCTAGTTCGCCAAATTCATGGTTTAATCATTTCGCTATTTGCATAAACATATATTATATATTTATATATATACATACATTAAGTAGGGCTAAATTAAACTCTTATTTACTACCCAACGTTTCGAAAAAATTTATTTTCTATTTCAAGGCTGAAATATGGACATGTTGGTACATTTTATTAATTAACAATTTTTTATACTTATGTGTAAAGTGAGTTAATAATTATTAAAACAGTTCATACTCGAAACAACAAAAAAATATATTTTATGTATAGATACTTTTCGATTTGAAGGATCATTATATGTTTGTCAGAGTGTCACAGTTTGAGTGACAGTCTTTATTATTAGTATCATGACTTGTCACTTAATCATGATCCTATGAATAAAGGAAGTCCTGTATATCATATATTCTCCCTTGTCAACGAGCGAAAGTTGTGAGGTATATTACTCTCACTAATTACCTCACTCAAATCTCACGATAACAAGAGTGAATGTAGTATACAAAAGATTCTGCCTAGAAATGTTTGAGACTGCCTTAGACGAAAAGTCACTAACTAAAAAGAGAGAAAGCAACCATGTAAATCACACTTATGCATACCTTCTTTCATTTGACCAACCCCATAAGAACAATCAAATTCTAGATATTTCTTATAACTATAAACATCTATATAACTAATGAGTTATAACAGAGTTGTTGTGTATATACTACATTCACTCTTGTTATCGTGAGATTTGAGTGAGGTAATTAGTGAGAGTAATATACCTCACAACGTTCGCTCATTGACAAGGGAGAATATATTATATATAGGACTTCCTTTGTTCATAGAATAATGATTAAGTGACAAGTCATGATACTAATAATAAAGACTGTCTCTTGAGTCATAAAGTTGAACACATTAACTGGGTTATGTCTCAACCAAAAAACTGTCACTCAAACTGTGGCACTCTGACAAACATATAATGTTCCTTCAAATCGAAAAGATCCTTTTGAATTAGTTCTTAAACATTTTTTTTAAAAAGGTCCTATATTTTCAGTAATTACCTTAATAGATCACAAAAAAAGCATTTTTTGTTTTTGATACTTAAAAAACAAGTCTTCAATTTTGAATTAAACGTTTCATCACCATTCAAAAACGCTGTAGTATTTCCTTCTCTTTCTAGCTTGTAGGCGCTAATGCAATTCTTAATAAATAACCGATTATTATTTAAATTTAATCTTCATTTTTCAAAAATATAAAATTCTAAATAAATAAATTCATGAATTCAATGTTTGATGAATAAAACATATTTGTACAAAATCCCAGATGAGGTGATATTTTTAAATGTAAAAAATAACTTTGCACCATTGACCAACACCAAAGTTTTGGTTAGATTATTATAACCATTATTAGCTATCCAGAATATTCATCATGTTCTGGTAAATTACAAACTCATTTAGTAATAATACACAACTGGCCATGATTGACCAAATGCGCTAATTTTCCCCACCTCCGATAAGTTACCTATCTGTTATCAGAGCCGAGGATGTTTAAAAATACAAATATCCAATTGTGGTACTGTCACGGTTTGATTTTACCATTAAACATTTTCATAAATTATAATTCTTAATATTTTATTTGAATCTCGATATATTCAAGTGAAATATCTGGTTAATTTACCCACAGCTGACTGCTATTATACCCAGTTCACATTCTACTTCTGCAACTCTTTCAACTCAATCGTGATTTAACCATTTTGTAATTCAAATATCTATATAATGTTTCGTTTTATGTTAGTTGCCTACAGGCAGTCAGCTGTGGGTAAATTAACCAGATATTTCACTTGAATATATCGAGATTAAACTAAAATAGGAAGAATTATAATTTATGAATACAGGGTGGCTCGAAAATGTTTAATGGTAAAATCAAACCGTGACTGTACAATAAAAAATGTAGTAGTCTCACCTCTTTCAATAGATCTTCTTGTAATTGACCATCGTCATCAAATAAATCTTCCCAATTGTTCACATCATTACCTTCAATCTTCAATGTATGGTTAGAATCATCAACATATTTCATAATTGGTCTTGTTTTCCTATTAATATTTTCTTTGGTTTTTCTCATAATTTCTTTTTCTTCTTCCAAGTCATTCTTCAATTTAACATTTTCGGATAAGTTAATGGTATTTTTTAAATGATTTAAGTTAGATTTGGATGTATTAACTTTTTTTTTTGGTAAATTTGAATTCTGTTCACATGGTAATTCATTTTTATTGTCGATGGATATCTTGTCAATTTCTGGTTTTTCAATATTTTCATCAGGAACTTTGATTTCAACAGCCTCTGCATATGTTTCATTTAGTTTCTCATCATGGATATCTTCATTATCTAGCTAAAACAGAAATCAGACACACAATAATAATTGAAATTGATTTTTATATTCTCCACATTACTTAATACAAAGTATGTATTCACATCTTTCAAGGCTCTGAGTAAGATAATAGATACTCTACTTTAGGAGCTATTCGAAGTAATTACATTTGTTATTCAAGTCTGGGAAAGTATTTTATATTTATTTCCTAAACCGGGTTGTGTATGTCTAAATTTTGCATGCCACTGCCAAAACTATTAAACGATACTCAAAAAATGTCTGATGTACCTACAGCTGTGTTTATCTAACCTCCAACTTTGGTTCTGGATCATATCCCTTTTCACCTTTTAAGGTGTACAATCGTACAAATAAGTTGTGCGAAGCAATTAACAAAACCGGTCGATAGTTTTTATCAGTGCCAACTTTGTTTTCTTACACGTGTTTATTTAAAATATTCCGATTAGAGTTTTTAACTAAATAATTTTTCCCCCATCATGGGGGATAAAAAAGGGAAGTCATTCTCGACGCAAGTGGAGTATGTTATGTGATGATGATCAAATGTTACCGATTAATAACCCTCCAAGCAGCAACGAGGTTTCTGCAGTAAAACCAGTTCCAAAAAAGTTCAACTTATTGTCCGATAAGTACAATTTATCTACTATTTGGGTATACATTGAAAATATTAAAAGTAGTAACTTGGGAAGGCTACATCCGATGACTGTTAGTCACATACTTTTTAAACAATTAAAGCTAACTAATATATTAGAAATTAAAAGTATAGGTAAAAATCGAATAAAAGTTTTATTAAAATCGTTTCTTGAGGCTAATCAATTAGTTAAAAATCTTTTGTTGGAAAATCATAATTTGGTAGCTTATATTCCAAATCATCTACTCGAATCAAAGGGTATCATTAGGGACGTTGACACTAAATATGACGAAAAATATTTGTTAGAGAAATGTAGAGTCTACCTCTCGGGTAATAAACATTCATCGTACTAAACGTAAAATCCAAAGAGAGGATAACACAATTGATTATGTACCAAAAGAAACCATTATTATTACTTTTGACGGTAATATTATACCAAAATATGTTGCATTTAATAAAGTATATTAGTCAGGTAGAACAATTTATAGGTAGAGTAGTTCAATGTTATCGTTGTTTGAAGTATGGACATGTTTCTAAACAGTGTAAAAACACCCAAGAACGATGTATACAATGCGGCGAAATAAAAACAGAGGAACACAGTTGCAATAAGGACAAAATTTATTGTATCCATTGTAAATCTAACGATCACCTATCTATATCTAAAAAATGCCCTCAATATGAGAAACAGAAAAAAATTAAAACTATTATGGTTGAACAAAAAACGTCATTTCTGGAAGCCAGAAAATATTGTGAAAACTCTATTTCTTCTTTTGTAAGTCATGATTCTTTTTCAGATTTATCAAATAATAATAAATATTTCCCCAGTCTTACTAATCAAGTTAATAATAATACCACACAAACTATGATAAAAAATACTAGGGAAAGCAATAGTTTAATTTCGTCGCTACCAAGTACAAGTGGCACAAAAAACTACTCAGTTCCAATGAAAAAGAAAAGAAAATCAGACTCTCCGTCCAATCAGTCTCCTTCTGGCTCGCCTATGTTTCCTTTTACTTTTGGTCCTAGTCAACCATTACCTGCTAACCCCTATAAATCCAATTTTAATAGTATTGAAAGTAAAAAACAGAATATTGCTGACATTGTCTCCAAATTTGTATTCAATCTATTGGATAATATTAGCTCAGTAGAAGACTTGCAATCAATTAATAAAAGTTCAATAATCAGTAGCATAAAACAAGTACTGGAGGATACTCTAACAGTTAATAATTATTAATGGCTCAGAAAGTTTCACTTAACATTATGCAGTGGAATGCTAGATCAGCTGTGGCAAATAAAACCAGTTTGCAACACTTTTTAAATTCTAGAAAAACAGATGTGGCACTTATTACTGAAACTTGGTTTGAAAAAAATATACAATATTGTTATAATGGTTATAATATGATCCGTAAAGACCGACATGACGGCTATGGTGGTGTTGCCATTTTAGTTCATCATTCAATAAGTTTTTGTGAATTCAAAATTAATATGAATGTGTGTAGAGGCGTGGAAATGTGTGGCATAAAAATTAAAGATGGTAAATCGGAGCTAAGCCTTTTGTCTGTTTATAAACCACCTAAAATTAAATGTTCTGCTAATGATTGGCTTACACTTTTTTCACAAGCAAAAAATCCTATAATCGTGGGCGGTGATTTCAATGCACATCATTCGTTGTGGGGTGCACATCATAATGACACAGTTGGTATACAGCTAATCCAAGTTGCAGATGATCTTAATCTAACAGTAATGAATAATGGACAACCCACAGTTTTAACTCGTCCTAATCAAAATGTTTCTGCGATAGATATCACCTTTTGTTCTCCTGAACTTGCTAATAGAATTAATTAGTCAGTATTAGATGATACATTAGGATCGAACCATTTTGTTATCCTTATGGAGCTTCCAATTGACCAAGTTATCAATGAATTTCCCCTTAAAAACAAATGGAACATAAAAAAAGCTAACTGGCCATTGTATACTGGGACAATTCCCATTAAACTCCACATCAGATAAATATCAAATCTTAATCAGCAGTATGAATCAAGCTGCACACATTGCGATACCACAATTCAAAAATATTAAAAACTTAAAACATTACCCCCCACCTTGGTGGAATTCAGATTGCGAAAAGATTTTGGAAGATAGACGTTTGGCTTTTTCGACTTATAAAAAAACTTCGAATTCCCAAAACTTTTCCTTTGTCAAGAAATGATGGCAAGAACAAAAAAAAATTTAAAGCTATGGCTAAACAAAACTGGATTGAGTATGTTTCTTCTCTTAATAAGTCTGTTTCGTCTTCTTCTCTTTGGAAACAAGCTAGAAAGATTTATAGAAAACCAATCTCCAACGTCAAGCCTTTAGTTTAGATATCTGAATGGCAGAATTTTTTGACAAAATTTCTCCTCCCTTCGCTGCTATGTTATTTCCTGATCTAACTTCATCTAGTGATGAAAACCATTTTCTTTCAAAACCCATAACTTTAACAGAGTTAAACTATGTTCTTAAAAATCGCATCAGTACTAGTCCAGGACTTGATGAAATTAAATATCCTATGATTGATAACCTTCCTGTTATTGCTAAATGTATGTTGATTGATATATTTAATGACATACTGAATAATATATCCATAGTTAATGAGGTGAAGGATGTCATCATTATTCCTATTCTCAAGCCAGGTAAAGATCCCAATCATGTCCTATATCACTTATGCCTTGTATGTTGAAAACTTTAGAACGTACCATTAAGCACAGACTTGAATGGTGGTTATTTCAGAAAAACCTCCTTCCAAGAACCCAGTTTGGCTACAGAAAAGGTTGTGGTACAATTGACGCTCTAACAACTCTCGTTACCGATATTCAAAATACTTATTCCACCAATAGATATTTACCTACACTTTGCCTAGCTTCATTACATTTACTTCGAATTTCACTAAACAATACTATAATTATCAATTTCCGCGCCGATTCCCAGTAAACAAGTTAAATTTTGTTGTTTCGCATTAAACGCAACACGGATCTTCATTCAAATAACACATAAACATTCCCGAAAACATGGGTTAGGTTATGAAGTTCACGAAATAGATACAATTCCATTTAGACAGAGTTTTAGTTAAAAAATGTACAAAAAATGAATGTCTTAAACATTTTAATTTATGTATTTGCTCATACTTTTAGTTATTGCGTAAAATTTAGTTGTTTTATAGTCTCAGATAATGAAATCTTGTTTGACTCGTGTTGTAGGTAGCTTTGCTGCATTTTTAGCAGGTTAACAATGAAAAGAACTACACGACAACCAGAGCGCCATTCTCGAATTTATCTGATCTTAGATTCTTTTTATCACGCTAGAGATGGGCGACAAATGTCTATTTAAGAAAAAAATCGTTAATAACGTTTCTAGCCATGCAGATTTTACTCAACTGTACAAGAAGTTACTACAAAAACTTAGCAAAGCATCACAAAACATCTGGTTCAACCAAGAATGCATTAGAAAAGAAGTAATACCAAATTATGAAAATATAAAACGCCATATAACCTCAAGCACAATAAGTTATAAAATGTGCTCAACGAGTATGGCTTAAAGAAGAATGTAAAAAATTGTTTAAAATAAGAGACTCTTTAGTCACCTACATAAAAGTTGGATATTCTGAACTCACGTTCCAACTATATCCAATATAATTTCACTGTTTAGACTACAAAATCAGAGAAAATGTCAGCACAATGAAGCACAAGAAATTTAAGAGCGTCTGCCATTCTGAGAGAAAAAATGATTAATAACTTCCTAATACAGATTCGATTAACTTTGATTCTCATAGAAAATTGTATATAAGAACTCATAATAATCACCTCATAGGACCTAGTTATAATATTTCAGGACTACCTCAGGGTTCAGTATTGAGTCCTCTGCTTTTTAATTTGTATACGGCTGACTTTCATAGTATTTACGTTGAAAATATTACCCCAAAAATAATTCAGTATGCGGATGAATTTTGCTTATATTCAGAGGCCAAAAAATATAATGATGCTGTAGAGACGTTAGATAAAATATACGGATCGGCTTATAAATGGTTCATTAAAAATGGTTTTGAAGTATCTCCCACGAAATCATCAGTTTGCATTTTTTCTAGACATAACATCCCGAATATCGATACGATTCAGTTGAATACACAAGCGTTTCCTTTTTGTAAATCAATAACATACTTGGGAATGATAGTTGATAGGAAGTTAACCTGGAAACCCCATATCGAATATATATTGAATAGATGCAACAGAGGTATGAATTTTTTAAAATCCATTTCTAAAACTTGGTGGGGAGCTGATGTGTCGACTTCGCTACTTTTTTATAGATCATACATTAGATCCATAATAGATTATGGATGTACACTTTATGGACCCGCAAGTAAAAATAATTTACAAAAAATTGACGTATTTCAAAACAAAGCCTTACGTATTTGTATGGGTGCTATGAGGTCTACTCCCATTGAACCACTTCACGTGGAAGCTTTAGAACCTCCCTTAAAATATAGAAGAAATATATAATATTTAATTCCTCATAAAAATTATGTCTTCCAACGAATCTTTATATCACAATATATGTAAACTAAACGAATTTGATTTAACTAACAACTACTGGATCCGCAAAAAGTCACCGCCTCTCTGTGATGCTTTCCGAAACAACAACAATCTATGTGTAATTAGATCAGAAAAAAATATGACTTTAGATGATTTTGAATACTTCTTTCATATGTTTAATGTCATTCAACCTAGGTATCATGTAAATCCTATGATAAGTCTTACAATTTTAAACGCCATATTAGAAAATTATTCTGATTCCATACAGATATATACTGACGCTTCCAAGAGTTTATATGGAACTGGTTGTGCGTTCTACATTCCAGGTGATAATATCGAAAAATTGTTTAAGCTCCCCCTCAGACTTCTCAGTTTTCAGCGCTGAAGCTGTGGGCATTTATGAATCGTTAAATTTTTTTTCTTCGTCCAGTAAAAGTTCTGCTATTATATTAGCTGATTCTCTGTCTGTCTTAACAGCTATACAAAATCCAACTATACCTGCTTTATCAGATAATATTTATATATTCTATATAAAAAAATGTTATTTCAATTAAAAAAAGATAATAAACATGTACAGCTGATATGGATCAAAGCACATATAGGACTTAAACATAATGAACATGTAGATCGTTTAGCTAAAAATGCAGCAGAAAATGGCCCCTTATCTATCTATCCACTCACTGTACCAGACGTATTTGCTAATTCTAGGCAAAAACAAAGTTGTTTATGGAAGAAGTCTTGGAACGATTATTGTAAAATATCTAATACCCAATATTCATCAATTCAACAAGAAATTCCGAATTGTTGTTGGTTCAATTTTTATTCCTGCCCACGTAATTACATTACAACTATTGTTAGACTACGCTTTGGACATGCATGTTATCCGGCACACTTATATAAAATAAAAATTCTTGACACAGGCCTGTGTCAACACTGTCATATCAAAAGTGATCTGAATAATATTTTCTTTAACTGCATATATTCCCAAGAAACTCAAAACCTTATTAATGATTTAATAAGAATCGGATTTTTTCCACCCTTCAATATCTGCCATCTTTTAGCTTTAAACAAAATGGAAGTATATAAGGTTCTGATGAAATTCATATACGAATCAAAGGTATGCTTGTGAAAGTTTGAACCAGATTTGTTTACCTCTGTTTATCCCAATTGTAGTTATTCCTATCTTTCAGTGGCCTAGTTTTGTTTGTGATAAATTATAATGTCTTGATAGGCCCCTAGACAAGAAGCGAGTGACCCTGTATATCCTTATTGTATTTTTTTTAGGTAGGTAATTTTGTCTTCTCTTAGGTGTGAGTGAGGTGAATATTTTTTTTATACATTAATAGTTTGTTCCTGTTGTGACTGGCCGAATGGACGAGTGTCTAAGCCAAGAGAAAAAAAGGGTGTACACTGATGCTGTCTACACTGCCCTGCCCAATACTTTTTAGAGATGTGCAGATTAAGAGTATCACTTTAAACAATACTATGACCAAACCAAATATTTTGAGACGTAAATCTGTTAAACCATGTTAAGTAGGTCTCAAGATTAACGAAAAAAGATCAAGAGATATGTACTGAGTGTCCCAAATTCGAGGCATATCATCGGGATTTTGAAAACGGTGAGAGATAGAGACTGTTAAATTGTGGCAAATAATTCAACGTCATGCCATTCAGGCTGCATGGAAAATGTCTTAGAGGGTCTTTATCTTTCATATTGACACACCTCATATTTTATGAAATTTTTATTTATTTTATTTCATATGACTTATACAGTCGAACAATTATCCGAGGAGGTAGTTCGCAATTGGAAGTGAGTATGGCGCCAGCTGACTACTTCTCGTAGGTTTGTAACCACACGAGCCAAATAGAGGTTGTCGGAATGTGAAATCTTCAGGATGGATTATAGACTAGAGGGGGTTACGGCACTGTTGAAGAGACCCAAGAAGGTCGAAACCGGTCAGTGAACGCCCTTCTCCTTACGGTTGCGAATCACCACAGATGGCTGTATCGACAAAAGGGTAGATCGACGTCACGTTCTTCGAAGGGGATGTAATTCAATATTCTGCGTGGTATTAGCCAGGAAAGTCGAAATTATTAAAATTTTGACTTAAACGGAGGTGATAGTAGAAAACCGAAATTTATCTTGTGGGGAATGCGGCAATGTGAAGAAAGAAAACTCTTTTCAGTTAATCTAAGTTTTCGGTTATTTATTGTAACCATTTTCACAGAAAACTAATTGAGGTTATTCACATATCTATAAAATCGTTTTAAATGGAGAAAACATTATTGTTTTTTTTAAATTACATACATTTGAAACGAGTTTATAGATATGTGGATAACCTCAAACCACATTATACCCCCCGAGCAATACGGTTTCAGGGAAGGGCATGGTACTATTACACAAATCATTAGAGTATTTAACCACGTCAGAGAGGGATTTCGAGAAAACAACAAATCAATTATGGTCACTATTGATATACAAAAAGCATTTGACTCTGTAGGGCTCGAGGGATTAAATTATAAATTAATCAAAATAAATTTACCTAAATTCTTAATTAATATAGTGCACTCATATGTTACTAACCGTAAGTTTTATGTAAGCATCAATTAAGGTTCGACTGGACCTTTCCCCATAAAAGCCGGAGTTTCTCAGGGCTCAGTTCTATCACCTTTGTTATATTCAATACTTACCCTCGAATTACCAACCACAAGTCTTAACAGCCATGTATGCAGATGACACCTGTTTTGTAGCATAGCAAAAGTCTCGGACACTGCATTACACAACGTACAGACACACATAAAGACACAAATCATACCATACCTGAGAGAGAATAAGCTAACTATCAACACATCCAAGACAGAGTACTTGTTTCTCAGAAGAATCGCAAGGAAAAACAGCTCATTGCAATATCAGCTGTGCATTGACGGACAACACCTTTAACCCAGTAACACTTTAAGTTATCTAGGATATACTTTACAAGGTAACACAAACGCTACTGCAATATAAAGAAGCAAGTTCAAAAAGCTAAAATTGCAATGAGCAGATTATATCCCATCATATGCAAAAACAGCTATCTCTCAACGGCGAATAAATTAATCATCAAAGCATGTGTCTAATAATGACATACGCCGCCCCAGTGTATTTTACTGGCACAAAACACAATTTTCATACCCTACAGGTGATACAGAACAAGTGTCCTCGCATGGCAATCGAATACAAAACATGCTACCCCAAACTTCCAAAAACCTCATGGTTACACGAATAAGCCGACATACCCACTGTCAAGGACTTCATATCAAAAATTTCATTTAATTTTTACGATCACTGTCTCCCAAAAAATCTTCGTGAACAAGTCAAAGCCGCCAATCGCGCAGAAGACATCCGCGACAGTGGGTGAGGCTTCTGCACGGGTCGCTATACACATAATGGATTGTTATCTCCAACAACCAACTGCTTCAACTTAGGAGTTAACCTGGTTACTCCTAAAAACAAGTCCATATCATAAATCAACTAACACAAAATTGTATCACTACCAACTTCAGCCAAGTTGCCGTCTCACATAACCTAACCCAACGTTCAATTTTGAAACCCTGTTTTCAGGGACATACCAGTCGAAAAAAAACTAGGGAGTCATAATTCTATACCAGGGACAAAGTAACTTCTCCATCCAGAAACAATTGGGTGATGCCACAAGAGCAAGGAGCCAACTCATACACTCAGACGTACAAAGTGGTTCGAAAATGGCCAGAGCATCGGCATTACTTACTTATTATATATTTCTTGAGCTAGATGTAATTAGGGATATAAACTATTGTAAATAAAGACCTTTTTAGAAAAAGACGCAGATTGCAGTTATGTGAAATACTTCAAGAAAAAAGGAACATTGATGTCAATTTTGAAAAATAAAATAGTATTTTCTGATGATGCAATGTTTTTCCTCAACGGAGAAATAAATAGACATAATTGCTGGATTTGGTCCAGACGTAATCCGCGTTGGATGAGGGAGACACACACACAGTGCCGCAGAAAATAAATGTCTGGGTGGGGCTTACTAATAATGTCATAATCGGAGCTTTTCTTGTGGAAGGTAATTTAAATGGTGACAGATATCTGGACTTGGTAAGAAACAATATTATGCCAGCTATAGCAGCCATATTTTCCAATCCTAACAATCCAATGTTACCTTCTGATGACATATTATATCAACAAGATGGTGCTTCCCCTCATTACACCCATCTGTACATATCTATCTAGATACAGTGTTTCCACAGAGATTGATAGGACGCCGAGGAGCAATAGAATGTTCGCCCCGCTCACCAGACTTGACCCCATTAGATTTTTTCTTGTGGGGATACCTTAAAAATAAAGTTTACAAAAATAGACCAGTTGATTTAAACAATCTACAAGATCGTATTTTGGAAGACATAAATCTGGTACCACAAACATATTTACGTGATTCAATTGGACAATTTTGAAAAAGACTTGGATAGTGTCAAATCGTAAATGGTTTGCACTTTGAACGTTTACATTAGAATTTGTTCAGTTATTTTTCTTCATTTCTTTGAATGTTGATTCTTATTATTAATAGGATTCAAGATGTAATACTAGAATAAACATTTTGAGGTTTACTGGCTACGCTTTTCATTTTCACCCCGCGTATTTTATATTTCCGTGGCAACCCTGCAACATATGTGAAAAGATTTTCATTTGTTGATTTCAATGTATAAGATATTTATGTTAGTTTTATCAATACATGTAATGCAATAATTAAAGTGCCGATATCTGCGTAACCATAGAATTTGGGCATAGAGTACTTCATAACAAAGTTAATCTAGAAGTAGAAAGGATTCATAAAATGATATATTATACAGGGTATTCCATTTAAAAAATCAATCTCTTCACTCACTACGCTTTTCATGACCACCCCGTAAGTTTGTTGTATCATGAAAATATGCTCCTATCGCAACCTTGCAACACGTGTTAAAATCTTTTTTGTATCTTCTTCCGTTTGTCAGATATTCAGAGGTTTCCATACTTTAAACTAACCCTGTATACTACATAACTATTTACCTATTCAAAGTTTTATATAAATATACCATACTGGTATTCAATACAAATGTAAAATCTAGCTACTTTGTGATATCAGCGATGTGTTCCTTCGCATAAATATATATCATTTGGTCTATTTAAATACTTTCTATATAATCTCATTTTATATCTAGAGTTATAAGAATCTTTTATTGTGATTGAATTATAAAATGTTGACTAGTTTCATCTATTCGTTAAACATCTTTACTTACAACATTAACTAAATATATCGTCGTCGACACCGCAAAACCACGTAACTAACAAAAATTCGAAAATAGGATTTTAGCGGCTAACGATTTGTCAAAACAAGTGGCGCATGACTGCAAAACCATTTAACCAACAAAAATCCTACGCCGTTCAATTTCATAAATGCAATACCACGCATCTGAAACTAGATTTGAACATGTGTGCAAAAACAAGTATCTAACAGTTTCTTATGTCATTGTGAGTGAACACTGTATTGAGTTCAAATTTTAACTTGTAAGTAGTGTAAATGCGCCAATAGTCGGCCACTTAAGAGTAAATCATAAGTTTGAGACGGCTCTGTAGGTGGAAATTAACATATAAATAAATAAAAAATAGTATTTACAAAAATTACACTTTTGCTAGTTCTCGGCCACGAGATCCCACTTCTCAGCCTACTAGTGCGCCAGTTCCCGGCCACCTTCCCAGTTGTCGACCATTTTAATGGATTTTCTCGGCCATTAATCTTATGCTTCCTATCAATAAGGCCGATATTAGTAAATTCTCCAATTAACAATAGAAACATGAGTTTATTTCAAATACAAAAAACAAAATATAAACAAAAACAAAAGTTAATATAAAAACGTAAAAAAAATGTTTTTCTTTAGAAAAATTAAAAACTACATCACACAAAATAAGGAACTATAGTTAAGTAAAAATGTCTGGAGCACAGAGTTTTTGTTTTTGCGATCACACACAATGTTCGCAAATGTATTCCTTCTTGGCAGCTTCAATATAAGGTAGATTAGAAAGATTGGTACACCTCAGGTGGTACCATCTTATGCAGTTGTCACAGCCGATATTTTTTTCTTCCTCGTCCTCAATATCGCTAATCAATTCATCTTCACACTTTGAACATTTCTGCTTTGATTTTTTAGGTTTCTTAATAGATTTCAACTTTGCTTGTCTTTCAGCAAGTTTTTTTCTTCTGATTAGCTTGTTTTCTTCAATTTTTGCTTCCCTTTCTGCCTTCAAAGAAACCCTCATCTTGCGTCTTGTTTCAATGTCCCTAGCTTTTTTTGATTTTTGTTCTTCTTTAAGTGCCAAGTTGATACGCCATTTCTCAGAGGAGTTGGCCATAGGAAATTTAAGGGTATCAGAACGTTTCTTATGAGATTCAGGAAATTTAAGGTGTTTATCGAATGGATCGCAACCAAAGGAGAACGTTTTGTTCGTTTGGAAGGGGAGCAAATTAGATCAGATTGCTCTAAAATGTTCTCACGTTCACTTTCATCATAGTGACGTAAATCACCGTTAAATGTAATTTTTTCACATTGCAGCTGATCAGAATTATTCGAGACCTCATCACAAATTGATACCAAATTGAAATTAGTTTGGTCTTGAATACTCTTTTTGACAATTTTAGCAGTTTTCGATATGGATTCTCCATCTGTACTTTCTTGCACATCATCACCAATTGATATCAAATTTAAATTGTTTTGGACTTGGTTAATTTTTTTTGGATTGAAGATTGTAGCAGTTTCCTTCATGGATTCATTTGTACCTTCACATACATTAATTTGGGCAACAGTAACAACCGTGTTGATTGTCTTGGTGTTAGCCTCTGGTGCCTTGGAGTTAGCTATATTCTGACATTGTGTGATTTGTTCGAGGTTTTCATGATAATCCAGGAGGTTGCTAAATGATACGAATGACATATCGCTCAATGGCAGAAATGATATATCATTCAATGAAATGAATGATCCAACTTCTGGAATTGAATTATTTATATTTTGGGACGTAGTTTCTGCTGGTGTCGGCATTGTTGTTACTGTTGATGGCTGTGCTGTAATTGACTGTAAACGACGTTGTGGAGACACATTAGATCTAGCTAATTCAATTTTGGCCAAAATCAAATCAGTGTCAATGCCATTATCTCTCAATTAATTTCTTATCAATGAGAACACCCTAATTGCCACATCGAAATCTTTTGTCGTAATTCTTTCACTGGATCTTCTCTTCAATTTTGAAAATGTATCTTTAACGCACTTACTGTAATCTACAGCATTGACATCAAATGGAAACAGTCCACATTTTCTAAATCCATTTATAATGGCAGTTTTCATGTCCACAGTCAATGTTTCTTCAAATACCTTACAAAAATTTATCTTCGTGATATTACTGTTGAAATTCTCTTTTCTTTTTTGCCAATTTATAACAGTGGTCTTCCACTGTTGCTTAAGTGGTTTAAAAACGCTTACATCAGCTGGTTGCAGCATGTGTGTCGTATTTGGTGGCAATGCATACAAAATTATTGGGTTTTCTTCACAAATTTGACTAAGTGGCAAAGACATATGTGATTTGTGCCCATCTACAAATAAAATACAGGGTTTTTTGATATTATTGCTGCCTAACCAATCGAATTCATTTGCCATGTACTCATAAAATATGCTTCCTTTCATCCAACCCGTATCTGACCTTCCTAGTACCCAAGATTTTGGCATGTTATCAATAACTGCTTTGGGCGGACGTAAATAGGGAAGTACGACCAAGGGTGGACATATTTTACCACTAGCATTGAATGACATATACACAGTGATATTTTCTTTCTCTTTGTTGTTTTTAATTTCATATAAGTTTTTGTAGCCTCTTGGAGCCAACACCTTACCCGTTTTTGGACACAACGAAAACCCTGTTTCATCTCCATTGAATATTCTCTCTGGTTCGTCTAATACATCTAACGATCCTTGTTCTGTGAGGTATTGTTTCAAATCTCTAAACCAATTCCTCACCCGTTCTTCTGTAACTGCAGTTCTAGCTCTATTGATACTTTCAGCTTCACGGATGCTTATTTCCGGGTGTCTCCTCAAAAAGCATCTATACCACTTCTCTCCTGGTTTCCCTTCTTTGAACGGTGTCGGTTTTCAACTGTCTTTGACAATTCCCGCTACAGTCTCCAACAAATCTTTCTTTCGAATCGGAAAACCACACTTCGCCATATTCGTCACCCATTGAGAAATTTTTTCTTCCCCTTTTATTCCCAGTACTGGATCAGGTCCAATTTTCTGTTTTTGTCTCCATGATTCTTCCATGGATCCTATCTTGAATGGTTGACCTGGGAACACCATTCAGTCGACAGGCTTCCCAAATTCCTATACCGTGCTCCTTTATATCTTCAAGGGTCTTTTTCAATGCAACTTCATCATATTTGAAAATGTGCCTTTTTATAGTATATCTCAACTGATTCCTATTTGTCTGAATTTTCTTGACTGGGGCCATCTGAAAAAAAATTATGGAGTCTAATTCTAAATATTTGTAAAATAAAGATTATACAAAGTAACGCTCATTTTAAAGCAGACATTGTCATTGTTAGAATTGTTATTTCCGTCAACCGGCTGCATCTCTACGAACAACACTCAGAAGTCTTCGAGGGACTTGTGCGAGCTAGGAAAGACGAAACCCTTACTTTTTAACGTGTGATGTCATGCACGGGACCGGTGACCACCCTGGGATTCGAATAATCCTAGATTTTTGGATTAAGTATAAGGTGAAAGTCTTACCAGCGCGCCACCACTGCACATTGTGTTTCAATTCAATAAAAAAAGTTGATAAAAAAAGTATTAACAGATAGGTGAATAGTACTGGCCGTGAACAGGCGTTTATAAAGCTAGTTGTCGACCGCATAATTTCTATAGAAATATATCCTGGCCGACAACTGGATCACATTAAACCTATTCTCGGCCACATAAAAAGCAAGCTATCAGAATTAATCAATATAAAACATTTTGGTGGCCGGAAACTGGCTATAGTATTAACGTCAGTAGCACCTTTAAAAAGGACAGAACGCTAAATGTCCACAGCATTCGCTATTGGAATTGAGGGAACACGAATAGACAGCTCATTATTCCAGTTCTCGGCCACCCACAAAGAAAAAATCATTCACTTTCAGTTTTTTTACATTAAAATAAAAGTTCAACACGTCCAGATACCTTCTACATAAAAAAATTCTAGAATATCTAGTAAAATTAGGCAGAAACTTACCGTTCAAAAAGTTGTGTTCCACTAATTTTTTCCAACAGAGCAACGCCCGACCAACGATCACTTCGACCACCGTGAATAGAACTGACAAGGAATAAATAATTATATTGGCGGCACGGGTAAATCTAACGGATAATGGAGGGAAAACTTTAACCGAAAGTTTGGCAACATTTTCAAATTTGAAAACTGGTTATTTTTCTTATTATTCCATGAAAATTATGAAAACGGCCGACAACTGGAAGTGGCCGGCAAACTGGCACAATCACCCTATGTTATTTGTTGTAATTATTTTTTTAAACAATAAGATTTTAATCTATAACATTATTCCCGACTGATTTTCGTCCATTTTTGTAAATGTCTTTGGATAATATTGCTAAAATCATCCATTTTAATCAAGTATGCAGATACGTGTTTTTGCAAAATTCTTTTTTGTTTGTATTTTACAGATACGTGTTTTTGAGATGACAATGAACAAAAAACCATTATCTCACTCTGAATTGCAGAAAATATTGGAGAGTGAAGAGTTTTTCAAAGATCTCCTCGTATTTGAAAATACTGCAGAATTAGAAGACAACGTCGAAGAGTTATCAGACGTAATTCCTGAACGTATTGTAGCAGAAATAAATTGTCCACCCCAGGAAAATGTCGATCAAACGATCAGTACGTTGGAGACTGATGATGTCTGTCATAGTGTTTCTCTTGTTGACAACAGCACCCATGAATTTGAACTAAATAATGACAGTATCAATAGTAGTCAATCCGAAGTAGTCGACACTGAAGAACCAAATATTTTAAATTCACATGGTAAGAACTCTCATGCTTCTGAAAAACCTAATGAAGACTACGAGAGTATTCCTATGATGCAAGATAGGGATGATGGTATGTCGAGAGATCCAAATAGCGAGTCTTCGGAAAACGATGTAGAACCACTAGATTATTCAGAAGAAAAAGAAATCGTAAATGAAATTAACTGTCTCGACCCTTACTTCGTGGAATCTGCTCATAATAGTGTTTTAAATGAAACTCACGGTTTCTAGTTAATTCCATAATATAATAAAAGTTATTGAAAATTCTAAAAAATTGACAATTGTTTCGATAAATCAATATCATCGTCAGAATGACAGAAGTTACATTTCATTTTATGCCTACCTGATGTTTAGTAGTTATTTTTGGCTAGACCAAGAAGTGACCTAACTTGTGATTGACTTAATATATGTTTATAGAAAAAAGAAGATGTGATATTACTAATATTGAAGCTTAGATATTATTAGCCCTATGGTGATATCTAAGCTTTAATATTTGTAATATCACATCTTCTTCTCTTTTCTATAAACATATATTAAGTCAATCACAAGTTAGGTCACTTCTTGGTCTAGCCAAAAATAACTACTAAACATCAGGTAGGCATCAAATGAAATGTAACTTCTGTCATTCTGACGATGATATTGATTTATCGAAACAATTGTCAATTTTTTAGAATTTTCAATAACTTTTATTATATTGTGGAATTAACTAGAAACCGTGAGTTTCATTTAAAACACTATTAGAAAAAGGCTTACAATATAAAACTTTAAGAAAAAATAAGACTCTGAGAAGTATGTTTACGAAGAAGACAAAGGGGAGCGGAAACTAAGACCAACCTGTCAGTCTGTGTTGTGCAAGAAAGCTAAAAATAGGTTTTGTGAATCTTTTAGTTCTCTTGAGAGAAAGAATATTTTTTCAAATTTTTGGAAAATGTCGTGGGATATGAAAAAAGTTTTCGTTTCATCGTTAGTTAAGACTGTACCCACTCGATACCCAAAAGAAGCACACTCAAAAAGACAGCAGTCACTTGAATATTTTTTGCAAAAAAATGTTCTTAAGTACATTAGATTTAAAGGAATGAATGGTGAAAAATTGGGTAGTTGCCGCAGCTAACAACAACCTTAAAGATTGCAATGACATATCCATGCCAACTAAAAAGCGAATTCCTGCAGAACTTAAAATAAGGATTAATACATTAGAAACATTTTTAAATGACCTTCCCAAGTTGGAATCACACTATTGTAGGTCTTCGTCGAATAGACTTTACTTAGAGCCATTATTCCAAAGTAAAACAGATGTATATCAGGTATACAAAGATTTCTGTGATACAAACGGCGTTAAAGAGCTCAGTTTAGCTCACTTTAAAAAATAAATGAAAATCAAAAATATATTTATTCACAAACCAAACAAAGACCAATGTGATATCTGCATCGGTTACAAAACTAAAAATGTTATTTAACACGTTAAAAGAAAATAAGAAACCAGAAATGAAAAAGAGGCTACAGAAAATTCTGAGTTAGGTATTTTTACAATGGATGTGCAGGCAGTAAAACCAGCTCCAGTATTATGTGCATCTGCAATTTACTACAAAACAAAGTTGTGCGTGCACAACTTTACAAATTTTAACTTAAAAAACAAGGAGGTAAACTGCTATTTATGACATGAGGCTGAAAGAGGTCTTGAGACTAACATTTTCGAAACTATTATCACCAAACATCTTTTCCAGTTTTTGGAACGGGAACCCTCAACTAAGAACACGGTGATGGGGGGGGGGGGTAAAGGCTTTTAAGTTTAGGTAATAAAAAAATCAAATTGTGGATAAATAACATATATTAGAATTAGAAACAAAACTAAACTTCTTTGAACAAACAAATCACAAATCAAACAGCCTTGTGCATGTTAATTATCAAATTTTCTTCTTTCTGGGGGGGGGGCGATTAGACTAGTCAGAGTATATCACTACCTACGTCATTGCGAGCAAGCGGCTATAATCAGAATGTTTTAAAAATATACGTGTGTTTTTTACATTCACCGACCTTATTCCGTCATTTTATGTGAGACACAATATTGCTTCCGTCGTATATTGTTCGTTCATTTGATAAACTTTATTGCATCCTATATAAATTTTATTGCGTCCTATATACAGTGTTAGGAAAATTCTGAGGGCACATATGTTTTATCGTCAATATATTAGAAAAGAGACAAATACATAGTATTATTCTTTTTCGCTAACAGCATATCATAAAATGGAAAACATGCAATAGATCTAAACATATGTCTGGTAGGCATTAACTTCCAGTTTTCAATAAACAAGAAATGCATTCAGGCTATTACTAGTCAGTTTACCACAGCAAAATGTTGTATAAACAACAACTCATTATGTAAAAGTTCGCAATTAAAAAAGTTAAGGTTAGAAATACACATGTGTAATGTGGACAGTTCAGTTTATTAATTGGGAAACTGATAGCTTAATGCAATGAACAATAAAAAAAATCAACATTTCTTTCGTTTATCCCTTCATTATAACCAGATTAATTTACAAAGAAATAATTCAGAAGTAATAATCTAATTCACTATATTAGTTCGGTTAGTATACGCTAATATGATTTGAACAATAAATTAAAACCTACCTAGTAAGTATTTGAAATTTACATATTAATATTATTCAAAGAGCCGTTTTATCAAATAACATTCTCAACTAATGGCAATAAGCATCAACAATTCATGGAATTATACTGGATGATATAATATGCGACTAAAAAATCACCGGAGGATAGCGTTGATTGATAACTTAAAAGGGAACGAGAGCATCAATTTTAAATTCCCGCGGAGCGGGAACTGTTTATATCAACGTGTAGAGAAAAAAATTGGAGAAAAAAACTATAGGAAAAAAATCGTGTCCCCCCACCCCCCTATAGCTATCTCGGAGACGGTTTGAGTTATAGACTTCGGATATCAAAAATAAATTCATACAACTATAACGAAAAAAATTATGACCCCCTTTCCCCCCTGGGCAATCATTAAACCGGCAGATTGGGTAGTTCTTTAGTATTAGTGCTAGCTAAAAAATAAAAATTGCATCTGGAAGAGAAAAATCCGGTCGGTACATATAGCCTTTGAACTGATTTTTTGATTTGAAGAAATATACAGGGAAAAATTAAAAAGTACTTTTGCAAAAAATGTTTTTTTCCAATTTCAAGAAACGAATATCCCAGCGTAAGAGATCACGTCAAACCCTCTTGAAAAACAAATAACAAAACTTTCCTGTCCCCATTCTTGGGGATCTAGAGGTCGTCAAAAACCGACTTTTTTCGACATTGGTACTTGGGGCTTTTTTTGCTATAAACGATAGCGAAAAACTGTCAAATACGTTTTGAAGAGAACAACTCGACACGTACATAGAACACATAAAAAAAAGGTATTAAGGGGGGGGGGAATATACAGGAAAAAATTCACAAGTACATTTAAAAAAAATTTTTTGGGCATTTCGGGTTATAAATATGATGGGGCAACTTGTCACGTTAAGCCTTTTATGATGATATATGAGGGCACCCCCCTGCCCCCCTTTTTCTGGGGGTCCAGCATTTGCTAAATATTAACCCTTTCGGACGCAGCGTCCAATGCAGTGTACAAAATTTTCACACCTTGTATATAAGTGATAAAAAATATTTTAAGCTCACAACATTTCGTCCACTACAATGTACACATGCATATAATACGTTAGAATCGCGGATGACGTCTCTGATTGACTACCAAATTTTATTCCCGCCAATGTTCAGTCAGTTGTTTGGATGCAGCGGTAGTAAGCAAAACACGGGTGTGCAGTTTAGGTTAGAAAATGTTGTAAATAAACAAAATTGACCGGAATTTGTGATAATTCGTAAGTATATAAATAATTATTAGTTTTTATTACAACTAACCATTTGCAGCAGTGCGATTTTAACAGTCAATTAGTATAGACGTGTTTAAAACAGCTCTCTTATCAACAAATCGTTTTTGTTAAGAATTCCAATTCTATTGAACCGGTCAATCCACCTAGTAAATCAGTTAATCAAATTTATAGTTCAGTGAAAAATGTCTAGTGCAGATCCCCCTGACAAAGGGGGAACTTCAGATTTGTGCAATAATAATGATAACTCAAGGAATGTGCGTTATAATTCAACATACCAAACAGCATTTCAGGAAAGCAAAAACTTAGAAAAGGATAAAGAAACACGCTTGTCTGGTCAGACAGCGACAGATATTTCAGTACAAGTAGCAAAAAAGTTCAAACTTGATAAACCTAATTTATATTCAATTGATAAAATTTACGTATTTATCGAAAAAATTAATAATGAAAATTTAGGAAATTTACATCCCATGTCAGTTGGACACTTATTACATAAAAAACTAAAAGTTCAAAACATTACCGAAATACAAAAGGTAGGTAGAAATAGAGTAAGAGTAGAGGTTAAAACTACTAAAGACGCTAATATGTTAATAGAAAACGAAAACTTGAAAGGGGAACAATTAAAAGCAATCATACCCAATAATTTAATAGAAAGGAAAGGGGTAATCAAAGAAAGAGATACCACATTCAGTGACGAGTATTTGTTGGAAAATATTAAGTCTCCAAACGCAGTCACCAGTATTCGTAGATTTAAACGAAAAATTGATATTGATGGGGAAGCAGTATATATACCAAGGCAAACAGTTTTAGTGTCATTCGAGGGTAACGTGTTACCCTCATTTGTTATAATTAATAGCGTTGTATGTCCTGTAGAAAAATACATTCAAAAGGTAGTACAGTGTTACAACTGCTTGAGGTATGGCCATGTGGCCAAGCAGTGTAAAAGCACTAACACACTATGCATAAATTGTAGCAAGAAAAAGGAAGAAAATCATTCATGCAAAGATCCTGAAGACACATTTTGTTTTTATTGTAAATCAAACGATCATAAAACGATACATAAAAAATGCCCCGTATTTGAAAAACAGAAGCAAATAAAACAATTCATGTCAGATAATAATGTAACCTATATAGAAGCAAAAAACTGGTCTGATAATTCATATATTAGTAAAATTAGCAATAACAGGTTCAATGTACTTGATAATACGTCGGAAAGCTTTCCATTACTTCCTAAGACAACAATCCACCAATACAAAACAAATAGGGAAAGTAATACATTTAAAAAAAATACACTATCAGAACCCTCAACATCACACAGTAAACACACAAACCAAAAAACGTAGGATACAATCACCCAACAATGAAATCACACAAGCACCCATGTTTCCCAGATCCTTTGGTCCTTGTAAACCAGTATTTCAATTTAAAAATAATAGTACAAATGAAAATATGGAGATAGAATCCATGCAGTCAAATGAAGAAAATGATACAACATTTATTCAAACGTTCTTCCAAGTTTTCAAAAACATCTTGGAAGACATTAGCTCATTTGAAGAATTACAAAAAGTTGACATTCAATTTGTAACAGATAGGTTATATAAAATGAATCATAATCTGCCAAAAAATAACAATGCTTAATAAAATTAAAATATTACAATGGAACGCGCGCTCGGCGATTGCAAATAAATATAGTTTGATGAAGTGTCTGTCAGAACACGATATTGATATTTGCGTTATATCTGAAACGTGGTTTAAAAAAAACAACATCATCAATTTTCCAGGTTATAATCTAATTAGAACTGATAGGGATGACGGATATGGAGGTACAGCAATACTAATAAAGGTAAAAATAAATTTTAAAAAAGTAGATATTAACATTAAAGTAAATACTGACATCAACATATGTGCTGCCGAAATTAATTTTAATAAATATTTACAGTTTAAAATATTATCTGTGTATTGCCCCCCAAAAATTAGCATCAATAACAGCGACTGGAAAAGCATATTTAATATCATATCTAAAGAGAACGGCATAATATGTGGAGATTTTAACGCACACAACAGAACATGGGGTTCGTACAAAAATGATCAGAGGGGTATACAACTTCTAGACGTCTTAGAAAATCATGACTTAATATTGGCAAACGATGGAACACCTACTAGATTAAACCGCAACGGGGAAAATTCCGCAGTGGACCTGACACTTAGTACACCCTATCTCATAAACAACATAGATTGGAACGTAATAAAGGACACACTGGGTTCAGATCACTTTCCAATACTTATTAACATCAATGTGCCTAAAAATAAGTGTCTACAAACAAAGGAATTAATATGTCCTTCCAATAAATGGAATATAAATAGAGCAGACTGGTCAATATTCAAAAACGAAGCAGAACTGTATTTGTCACAAACACCACCTATTTTTAATGACATTAATGCAAAATATGAATATCTAATACAAGGAATAAACACAGCTGCCCAAGTATCTATACCAACAAACAAACCATTCAAGATAAAGTCAAGAACACTACCACCTTGGTGGGACAGAGAATGGGACATAGCCGTAACAGATAGAAAAAATGCGGTAATTGCCTACGAAATTAACAGCACGTTGGAAAACTTCATTACAGTGCAAAAA
Organism: Galeruca laticollis; assembly: GCA_963921935.1. Taxonomy (NCBI): domain Eukaryota; kingdom Metazoa; phylum Arthropoda; class Insecta; order Coleoptera; family Chrysomelidae; genus Galeruca; species Galeruca laticollis. The sequence goes on from OY998180.1 coordinate 181,585,265, forward strand.
ATAGCAGCAAGCACAAAAAAATTTTTGAAAAAAAGGCAAGATCCTCATGGAGAGCATACTGCACCAATCTGAATAAAAACACATCAATGTCAGACATTTGGAAACAGGCCAAGAAAATGAAAAGAACTTTCATACAGAAAGAGAACATTCATTTATCCAGTGAGGATTGGAAAGAAAAGCTACTAGAGAGAATAGCACCGCCATCTACCTTCTACCAAAATAATTTAGAAAATGAGCAGGAACATGAGGAAACAATACCACAAATATTCGAAAATCTGATAAATATCCAAGAACTAGAAAACGCAATAAAACAAAGAAAAAACACCGCACCAGGCTTAGACAATATCAGATATCCGATGTTATGCAACCTACCAAATAATGCCAAATCTTTTTTATTGGAAATATATAACAACATACTAAAAATGGGCAAATGCACAATACAAGATTGGAAAAACCTAATTGCAATTCCAATATTAAAACATCAAAAAGATCCAAATGACCCTGATTCCTACAGAGTCATATCATTATTAGCATGCCTATTGAAATCATTCGAAAGGATATTAAAAAACAGAATAGAATGGTGGTTAGAAGAACACAAAATATTACCAATTCATCAGTACGGATTCAGGAAAGGATATGGCACAATGGATGCGGTGACCCAACTTGTCACTGATATACAAATTAATTTTGGAGAAAATGGATATACTGCAGCTACATTCCTGGATGTAAAAGGCGCATACGACTCTGTAGAAATTCCAATACTGAACGGAATGCTGAAACAAATCTGTATGCCTACCAAAATACGAAATATTCTGTGCGATATTATGACAGACAGAAAAATATTTATAAGACAAAAAGACACATTATTAGGACCAAGACATACATCTAGAGGTTTACCACAGGGCTCCGTTTTAGCACCACTATTATTCAACATATATACCATCAAAATGCATCAAGCATGCAGGAATTACACACTTATACAATATGCTGATGACTTTGTAATATATGTCAAGGACAAAAAATATGAAAATTGTATAAATACTCTAAACAAGGCCACCTCAAACATCATAAAAGCTATTGAAGATGTAGGGTTCGATCTATCAACGTCTAAATCAAATGTCACCATATTTTCAAGGCACCGTATCCCAGAAACTCAGAACATCCAGTTGGGGGACCACATGATACCATATAAAAAAGAAATTAAGTACTTAGGAGTAACATTAGATAATAAATTAAATTGGAAACCATATATCGAGGCAATCAAAATAAAATGTAATAAAGCCATTAATTTCCTCAAAATGATCACCAAAACATGGTGGGGCGCAAGTACTGAAATATGCCTGTTATTCTATAAAGCATATATAAGGTCCATTTTAGAATATGGTTCCGTCCTATACGGATCTGCATCAAAACAATCACTGAAACAGCTAGAAGTAATACAGAATAAAGCGTTAAGAATATGCTTAGGAGTGATGTCAACAACACCTGTGGAACCACTAAGGGTGGAAGCACTCGAACCACCATTGGAATTGAGAAGAACATTTCTCGCTGAAAAAATGGTACTTAAGAATAAAGCAAAAAATTCTACACTGATGGCCAAAATATGTGAGTTAAATACATTGGACCTGACGAATAAATATTGGGAAAAAAAGAACTCGCCACCGATATGCACCGCATTTCGTTACACCAATAAAGAAGAAATTTTAACGTATGAAAGTTGCAATTACTTTGAGAACATAGAACACTCTGCAAAAATAATAATTCCTGCGTACTCAGAAATACCAGAATTAAACAAAGAAAAAATTATCAGACTTACAAAAAATGACATCAACAGTACAATAACAATATATACAGATGCATCAAAGACAACAAAAGGTACAGGCACAGCGTTCTATGTGCAAGAAACGAAAGAAGGAAAAACCTTTAAGCTAAGCAACGATTATTCTATATTTTCAGCAGAAGCTGCAGGCATAATGAAGGCGCTAGAACACACAATCCACCAAAAAAAGAAAAATGTATCTATCCTAACTGATTCGCTGTATGTTATCCAATGTTTGAATAATAATGCAGTAGATACCATCACTCACCCGCACATTAAGAAAATTCAATCCCTACTACACCAACTTACTAAAGAGAGTGACGTTCAAATAATATGGGTAAAAGCACATTATGGAATTTACGGCAACGAAAAAGCTGATCAGTTAGCCAAAACAAGTGCTGAAAAAGATGAATGTCAACCGAACGAAGTGGCACTACAAGATTGCTGAAATAAATACAAAAGAAAATTTCAAGCAGCATAGAAAGAGAAATGGGACCACTATGTAAAAACAAAGCCTACTAGATACACACTACTGCATAGGGAAATACCAAAACAACAGTGGTATAAAGGAATCAATTATTCACGTAGGGAGATTAGCAGTATAATTCGAATGAAATTTGGACATGCGTCTTACCCAGAGCACTTTAGCAAAATAGGCGCAATCGAATCAAACTTATGCACAGCCTGCAATGTCATAGGAGACCTGGATCATATATTTTTTGAATGCTCGGAATATCATAATGCCACGAAAGAACTTTATAATAACATAATACATGAAAAAATATTCCCTCCCATCAACATGTTACACTTACTGGTGCTGAATAACATCAAAATATTAGACTGCCTAGTAAAATTTCTAAGGATGACTAACATATTGATATAGTTAAGTTATATAGAGCTTGTGACCTTTGTTACCCTTTCCCAAATGTTAATACCTTCCATCCGTGGTCTACCTTTGTGTGTGTTCAAATAAAGCCCTGAACGACCCCTGGGCGAGAAAACTTGTAACCCTGTGCCAATCCTTTGATGGAAAAGCGGTATTAACTTGAATCGCAGACGACGATAGTTTGATAGGTTGAATTAGGGCTCGCTTAAGTAATAAGATACATATCCACAACACGAAAATCAATAACAAATTCGGTATCGATTCTGATTGGCACTTAATTGAAATTGGATTCAAATATAAACTTCAAATACATCACTATATATACTGTATATATAACCTAACACAAAGTATTTGGCTGCATGGATACCTCCAAACGCCATGAAACCAAAAAAAAAACCATTTGCAGTAACATATTATTGATAAATATTATTGTTTTCATTTGAACGTCCATTGGGATGGACAAAAATCTTTTAGGTCAATAGTTTTAAGTGTTTATTCTTTTTTTCAGTTTATGATTAGTAGAAAAAAATATGTGACTGAAGACGAACTGCTAAAATTATTAGAAAATGATTATCTCTCCGATATTGAACTACTATCTGATGAGGATGATGGCTGGGAATGGGAAAGTATGGAAGATGGGAGGCTTTCAGAGGGAGACGAAGATTCTGAAAATGAGCCGGACTTAGGTAAAGATTTAAATGTTTTTAGATGTCCAAACGGTAAGCGTTTTTTTTTAGTTTGTGTAAGGGAGACTGATGCAGAAGATATGAACACCAGTGAAAATCAGCTAAGAGTGGAGGGTGCTGAATATATGGAAATCAGCAGTAGTCAACTCACGAATGTAGAAACATTAGAATCAGAACAGGTGACTACAGAGACAGAACTACCCCAAGAGAAGCATGTGCTTCGTAAAAAAGCAGATTCAGGAAATGCTCAAATGTTTTATGAAAAATATAGCTTGACAGATAAAAAATGCGTAAAATGGTTGAAAAATGCAGTTTATGAAACAAGGCGAATTAGATGGGCTACACCGCACAGCCAAAACGTGATTGATCTTCCAGAACCTATAAAAATATTTGAGAGATATATTCCAAGCTATAAATTTGCAGAAATGTCGGATAAAACTAATTTATATGTCAATCAGAAGCAACACACCAAATTTATCCCTACAAATGCTGCAGAGTTAAAAAAACTTGTAGGTATTCACATTATAATGGGTAACTTGAACTTCCCGAGAATAAGAATGTATTGGGATAATTCAGTAGGAATTCCTATAATAAAACATAACATGACACTAAAACGGTTTTCAAAATTGCGACAAAGTATTGACTTGGTTGACATTACTGCTAGAGAAGATGGAAATTCAGACAGAGTATGGAAAGTCAGACCACTCTACGATTGCATATGAAGCAGGTGTCTTGAACTTTTATTAGAAACTAATCTTTGCATAGATGAACAAATCGTTCCTTTTAAAGGACAAATCAACATCAAGCAATACATAAAAAACAAACCAAAAAAATGGGGTGTTAAAATATATATATATATATATTGGCAGGTCAAAGCGGATTAGTCTATGATTTTCTCATTTATCAAGGATCAACAACTGAAACAAAGCCTGAGTTGAAGAGTTTAGGGTCAAGTGCTAGCGTTGTCATGCATCTTGCACAAAGAATCGGATCTCCAAATCACGGACTCTATTTTGATAATTATTTCAGTAATTATCAGTTGTTCCAATATCTAAATAAGAAATCTATATTTGCAATAGGAACTGTTAGACTAAACATATTCAGTAATCCACCGTTACCTTCTGACAAAGTAATGAAACAAGAGGGAGAGGTTCCTGTTATACTGCAGTTAGCGAAGATGGAGTGGTAATCACAAAAGGGTATGATAACAAGCCAGTCATCGTTGTATCTAATTATATTGAACAAGGTACTTCAGACAACTGTCGTCGTTGGGACAAAACTGAAAAAAAATATATTGAAGTAAACCGACCTGAGTGTGTGAAAATCTACAATAACAACATGGGAGGCATAGATAAAGTAGATTTTTTACTAAGTTTATACCGTTACCATATAAGATCTAAAAAGTGGACCCTGAAACTAATAATCCACGCTATCGATTTAGCTTTAGTAAACGCTTGGCTTGAGTACCGCCAACAAGCTGAAATGTTAGGAGTTCCAAAAAAAAAGACACTGGATCTGATGGGATGAGAGTACTTAATTTTACATAAAGAACCCCCGAAACGTGGACGACCTTCTCAATGCAATACTTCACTGCAACAGAAAAATGTTGAAACAAAACCTCTGAATGAATTTAGATTTGATGGCTATGGACATCTTCCAGAATATGACGAAAAGAAGGAAGCCGCACGTTGTAAATTGGAAGAATGTACAAAAAACTCATACTTTTTGTATTAAGTGTATTTATGTTCCGTTAAGGGACGGAATTGTTTTTTAAAATTTCACAATAAATAATATTACTTTGTGATTTTGTCAAATTTATTTCATTATGTCGGTTTTGTCCATTCCAATGGACGTGAAAATTTTTGAAAATGTGAAATATATAAATATATATGTATATCGGTACTAAAAATCATAAAAAAATATGATAAATCAATTCTGAAGCAAATTTTTTTTTTAAATCACTTCTGCGTAGTTGGCCCCGAAAGGGTTAATGCTGGAATCGTGATTTTCGGGGGATCTTCCGGATTTGGAGCGCCAATAAGCGTCATGGGCTTGAAATATTTTTAGGGCCCCTCAATGAGCCCCCCAGCAGTGGATTGAAATTGAACGTAGAAGTTCGAGATAATGTTTTTAGGCATATGCGCATTCGATATATAGCTGCGGTGGTCGAAAAAAATATTAACCTCAAAATTTAGCGCATCTTGTGGCGCCCTCTTTTTTCACAAAATGTTCAAAATAAATATATCAATCGGTAGAGAAAAAAATTAGAATTTTTTTTCGTAATATTTGAATATTGAATTTTCGGAATTTTAAGGCGAAATATACTCCTTTTATACGAGCTAAAAAATTTCTATGTACGTGCCTAAGCGCCCTCTACATTTTTAGTCTCTAGCATTTTTTCGATATCTTGCAAATTTTTTTTATTTGTCCGTTACTTCCAAAGTAGTTATGGGGGCAAGCTTCACCAATAGGGGGGCATATTTTTCCTGAGGGTTACCCATGATGGACTCTCATAACCCACCATCAGGTATACAGCCCAAATTTTTTTTAATATTTGCCCCCCTTGACCCCCCTCAGTTTTTTTATGGGCTCAATTACTACGCCAATGTTCATCATTTTTGATTCACTAGACGACAGTTTTTTTATTTTTCTTCTACGATTTTTCCTTCTCCTTCAAAAACCCAGCTCATGTTGCCTTTTAACAAGGTGTCAGAACTGGCTTTATAGGGCAAATTTTCAAAATGTTCCGATTAATACGAAATTTGGTACGAGGGTAATAATTATGCCCAGGAACACGGTCCCGACATTAAAAATTCTTCAAAACGAATTTTTAGCTATCAAAACGTAACTTGAAATTTTCGCTAGGACCCATCAAGGGGAGTCGGTAACTTTTATGCTGCGATTTGGATGAAAATCTAGGGAAAGGGGTTTTCGGAGACGAGAAATACAATGAGCAAATCAGTTTATCTGTAAGACCTATTTGACAGGCTTAAAAAAATAAAAACATCAGAAATCGTAATATTTGCGAGTTTTAAAAATAGTAATTACCACACGATTTTCATAAAAATTTGTAATTAGAGGTTTTTCATCAAGACGAATCGAATGACATTATTAGTTTTCAATTATAATTTTTTTTAAATAGTTCATTTGAAAAAATTTCTAAAAATATTTTTCAATTTCTTTAATAAAGAGAATTTCGGAAAACGGATGGCAAAACTGGAATTCCCGGGTAAGTAAATGGTATTTGATCATTTTTTACATACTTTTTACTATATATCAAGAGTGACTGCTCGTCACTCACGCCATGTCATGTCTCGACTCCGCCCTCTTTTATATATTTTTGCGCTAGACGACAGACACTCTTATACCGAAAATTTCGTCTTTTTCCTCTCCCCGCAATTCTATATTTTTTTAATTAATTGAAAAGTATATTATCTACGGGCAAATTATGCATACATTTGCCATATAATTTATATATGATCTTCCAGTTGCAGCATCAATGATAAGTTTCCATGTATTTATTAAAAAGATATTCAGTTCTAAAAAATAAAAGTTGTAACTTTTGTAAAAATATTTCTAAAGTTGAACGTTGGTCATGTGTGGTTCCGACATTTCGGAAAGAGAATCAATGTCGCCACCGGTGATTCATTTCTTGCAGGTGTGGTGGTCGATGATTGAGTTTCATCCGCACTGGTGCCCTGAAACTCGAATCGGGGCGTTATTCTTGACGTCGTTCCCAACGTCATGCATACGCAAGCCTGTGAATACTCTATTTGCGAATAGTTCCTAAAATGATATTCTCGAGCACCGTTACTAAAATCGTGGAATCTACTCATATTAGTGTTTTAAATGAAACTCATGTTCACTAAAATTCCTCCTAAAGAACGTCTAATACTTGTAAGAAAATTACTAGAAGATAAAAATATTAATCCAGGAATAATATCAGATATACTTAATCTGTTTGATGTATGTATCAGTCAGAATTATTTTACTTTTGACAATAACATATATATTCAAAATGAAGGTTTACCAATGGGAAGCCCTATATCACCTATTTTGGCAAACATTTTTATGGACAGTTTAGAAAGAAAAATCTTTGAAAATAATATTTCAAAAAATGTTTTATTTTGGTATAGATATGTAGATGACATATTAGCTTGTTTTATAGGTAGTGAACGACAATTAGATATATTTTTCAACCACATTAATAATTTACACCCAAAATAGTATATTAAGTACCAAGTGTCAAAACGGTTACTTTAGTCACGAGTTTTACTAGGCACGAGTGAAGCGAAGCGGAACGAGTTTCTTGTGAAACGAGTGACTAAAGACGTTTTTAACACGAGGTGCTTACTATACTTTTTCTTCGCCCGCGGGAAGGTAAGCATTATATTCATTACATGACGGACGATGACTGACAGCTGACTGATAAATCAAATGACGCAGAATAACAAAATTATCAAGGAGCATGAAATTTAACATACAAGAGGTACACTTGATTTGACGTTTAGAAAACAAAAGATAAACGAGATGTGACTTTTCGCATTTTAAACACTAGTGTTTAAAGAGTCGTTTTGTGCATGTCAAACCCGTGTTCAAAGTGCGGTTTTAGTAGCGGAAGTAGAAAAATTAAATTTACATTAGAAGTTGAAGAAAATAACTCGATCAATTTTCTTGATTTAAAAATTCAAAGAGTTAATAATGTACTTGATTATGCAATTTACCGAAAACCAACACACACTGATGTGACAATTCCTTATAGTTCCAATCACCCCCTGTCACATAAACTAGCGGCATACAATTCAATGATACATAGAGCATTTTCAGTTCCTATGAACAAATGTAATTTTGATAGAGATTAGTACAATGAGACAAATAGCAACATCCAACGGTTATCCATTACATATGATAAATAAGCTAATTAATAAAAAAGAGGAAAAAGTGGCATTACAACTAATATCTCCTACACAAACTGAAGAAATAAAAACTTATAAAACCATCACATATGCAGGAAATATTTCTAATCATATTTCAAAGATAATATCTTTAGCAACGAATACAACATTGCTTTTAAAACAGAAAGTAACGTAAGTACAAAATTGTTAAATGTTAAAACAAAAATACCAACATTAAAGAAATCAGGTATATATAAACTCAAATGTCCAGAATGTAATAGGTCAGACCCTTAGAAATTTTGAAATCAGATACAGTGAACACTTACGAGCATACAGATTTAATCGTCGTCAACGAACAGATAAATCTAGGAAGCTCTCCACTATTAAACTGTCTTCTTAAGTGATAATTGTAAAGATCAGCAGATATAGTTTTCCTGGTTTTCTATATCATTGCACAGTTATACTGATCTTAATTGGAAAAATGATATCCAGGATATCACCATGGGGCTAATAATATCTAAGCTTCAATATTTGTAATATCACATCTTCTTCTTTTTTCTATTAACATATATTAAGTCAATCACAAGGTAGGTCACTTCTTGGTCTAGCCAGAAATAACTACTAAACATCAGATAGACATAAAATGAAATGTAACTTCTGTCATTCTGACGATGATATTCAGTTATCGAAACATTGTCAATTTTTTAGAATTTTTAATATTTTTCATTATATCGTGGAATTAGCTAGAAACGTTGAGTTTCATTTAAAACACTCCTTAAGTAGTATTTCAGCTTCTGCTCCTTTTATGCTTTATCTTTCACTGTGAGTATTTTTTTTATATTGTAAACTCATTTTCGCTTATATCTTTTATTAAGTATATTTCTATTTTCTAGTTTACAATATTTATGGCGCTAACAATTATTGTATTTTCTATTATTATGTTACCTACATGCAGTTCTTTGTATTTTTGGGCGGTTAATTAACATATCTATCCATCAATAAAATATTGTTATATTCCCAATTACTGATATTAATTCTCCTTTACATATTAATAATGAGGCGCTCATGGCATCCAAACATTCAAGGTCGAGCAAGGGAGAAAATATTGAGGTGGAGCCCAGTGCAGCGTTGTTAAAGCAATGTAAAAATTACTTTCTCCCCAATCCTAACAATTGATCGCGTTTTCTATGGAATTATGAATGACTTGGTATGTCTATCATTTGTTGAATGTTTTTGCGCTCGACTATTTCCGACGACACAAAATGGTGGTAAATATATTCTGGTTGTAATGGATTATTTCACAAAATGGGTGGAATTTTACTCAATTCAGAATCAAGAGGCCACAACTGTCGCGGATGTATTGGTAAAAGAGTTCATCAGCCGATATGGAGTGCCCTTGGAAGTCCACAGCGATAGGAGAAGAAATTTCGAAATCCTGGTATTCCAGGACATTTGTGACAAGCAGGCCACAGAAGGTAGTTTCAAAGAAAGGGACAAATTATAAATACACAACCCGATGAGGAGAAAAGGATTTTCTCAAAAATTACGGAAATCTTGGAAAGGTCTGTAATTAATCAAGAAGAGAATCAATGACGTCGATCTCATAAGCAAGGTCCTTGATGGAAAACCGAAAGTAGAGCACCAAAATCAACTAGCGCCATTTGAAGGAGGCCATGATAAAGAGTGAACCATATCCGAGGAGAGCCTGACCCTGCCTTCGACGAATTTGTGAGCGCATATGGATGTACAGGGACAGCTAGACATGGGGTCACTACAGAGCAACGACAATATTTGTTCACGCTCCTGGAAGATTATTCACTGGCACAACATCCCTGCTAGTATTAAAAACGCACGAGGGTTGGCAATCGTCTTTTGAAAGAAGTTTGAGCGATTAGAAAAACTTGAAGATCAGATTCCAGCCCCTGGCAAAACACTGAGACTCAAACACAATTCGCGGTACGTCTCCTACCTGGTAAAAGAGAATTATTATGAAGATTGATCCACCTACCGGGATGTGTGGAAAGCACTACAAAGAGCATGTGCACATTACAATATTTACATGCAATGGAGTCATTACCCATTTACTAGATGAAGGAGTCTTACAAACATTTCCAAGACTATTAATTGTATTATATGGGTTAGAAAAGATACCAGTTATCATTGGATTAGTCATATACCAGTAAAGTTAAAATGGAAAAAGACAAAATATATAAGCATATTTATCAAATATTCTTGCCGCATTCTAAAAAAATTTTTTTCATAGTAAAGAAGTCAGAAACAATCAATTTATGATTTTTCTAATCTTCTATTAACTTGCACAATATATAAATTTGGAATACTCTATAGATATATGATTAGAATGGATATTAAATTTAATTACAAGACTGTAGGAGTTATTTTACAATAAACCAAGAGGAGATATACAATATTGATCTACTTACCAAAATGGAATCTTTTATTATATCTAAAAAAATAAAAATTACTCACTATTCCATTGATACAATCTTCAATGTTTTTCAATTTTTCGTAGCAGTCATCTTCATAGTAATAAATATCACTAAAGCAAACGTTTAACAAATGGCTTGGGTCCACTCCACTTTTTAACCAGAACACATCAACATGACAAGCAAAACTAAATTCTTCTATAATATCTGAATAATTTTTTTTCTGGAAAACATTATTAGCCAATGGTATCCTGTCACAGACATCTATAGGCTAAAATCACAAGAACAGCTAATTAAATACAACAATTGAATACAGTTGGCCTATTACTACTTCACCTGATAGTATTGAAACAAAAAATTATTAATAACCATAGACACATACATACATAAATTTGTATGTGCATGGTAATCTTCAGATTCACTTGAAACTGATTGTTATATTAATTCTCAATGGAAAAATAGAGAATTATATAATTCTGAATGTGAGTGTGAACTTGAGTAAGTGAATATTTACAAATTGACACGTTTCACACACTTTAAAGTAATGTAAAACAGGTTGTTATGCGAATTATACAGGGTGATTCTTTAAAAGTTCCAATTAGATGTTTAGAGAAACTTGACATAATTAAAAATTGAAAATCCGAACATTGAAAGCTACATACCCCAATAACGGTTCAAATTAAGTACAGTAAGTGGTTAATGAAACTTAAAGAATAGATGAAGTTCTTTCTAATTACGTCATAACGTACAGAGTGATCCATTTGAGGAAGTTGAGAAAGAAACTGAGAGTACTGGTTTGCATCATATTGTACATTAAAAACTATTTTATCTACAAAATGTTGAAGTCTTCTGAAATACTAAAAAAATGTCCACTGTTCTGTAATAAAGATGGTAATAACTCATGAAGTTCCCCCATTTGCCATGACCTTTTGTAATCTGGCTGCTGTGTGGGTGGAAGTGATTTTTTCACAAAGGGCTTAATATTAAGCCTTTTCGCTTTCCTAATCTCTTTATAGTACTGAGTAAACTTCCAAGTGTACCCCTGCCAATTTCCGTCATGTTTGGCTCTATTAAAGAGCCGACGGACCTCTTTCCTGAGGTTTGACAGGTTCTATTCCACCAAGGAGCATCTTGACCGATCAAGCTTTTGACAGTGGGTAACTGGAATGAAACGCTTCTATTATTGCCTCACTGATCTGTTCGACTCTGTTCCAGGTCGTACTTCTGGTAATTTACCCCATTTACTTAGACCTGTTCCAAATTGTCCTTCAGATTGGCTTTGTAGCGAGACCAATCCGTATTTCTAGGATTTTGGATTGAAGGAATCAAGGTGGTGTCTCCCCCTATCCTAAATTTGATGATCCTATGATCAGAAAGTGATGGCTCATTCATCACCCTTAAATCATTTACATTTTTCCTAGCAGCAACATTAATTATTGTTATGTCCAGGACCTCTCTCTCTTGCTCTCGTGACAAAAGTGGGGGTTGACCCACGTTTAAGTTCTCAAGGTTATTTGTTAAGAGATGTTCTAATAAACACTCACCTTTGGCGTTGTTGTTAATGATTCCCCACACTGTACTGTGTGTGTTGGCATCACAACCAATTATGATAGGCACCCGTTTGCTGTTGCAGTATCTCACTAGCTTTTGTACTTCCTTTGGCGGTGTCATCAACCCGTCTCCAGTGAAGTAGGCAGAGGCAATGGCGATGTCTCGGTCGATACCCCCAATGTTGAGGTGAACCATGATTGGAACAAGGTCCCATGACACATATTCTGAAACACATATATTTTATGATATTTCTTATGATTACACAGGCACGCAGAGATACTTGCCTTTGATTTGGTCTTCTTTGTTGATCCATGATTCTTGGATCAGTACAATGCCCAGTTGTAGTTTTGCGGACTAAGAGTACTGGTTTGAATCATATTGTACATTAAAAACTATTTTATCTACAAAATGATGAAGTTTTCTGAAATGCTAGAAAAATTGCCACTGTTCTGTAATAAAGATGGTAATATCTCGAGAATCACCCAATGTAATGTAGTAAAACCCTTTATTGAGAAGATCACCAAGAATATCTCTTATTGAAATATGTAATAATATATTTAAAATAGGGAAGTTTCTGTAAACTTCCGGTATAACCGGAAATGGTAGATGGTTCTGAATATTTTAGATCAATTAGGTATGCATATACTCCACACCCTAAATTTTCAGATTTTAAGAATACTACGTTTCCCTTAAATGTCTAATTGGAACTCTCAAAGAATCACCATGTATATCAATACACTTTTATTGTTAAAATTATTTATATATTCCTTTGTAAAGTAACATATACAACAGTGATGTAGATTACATTGTAAACACAAAACAGGACGAAAATAAAAGCTTTCAAATATTTACAATTATTGCAACACACTGTATATGAGTTGTTAGCATCAATAAAAATATAATGAGTATCGATTTATATAGTTACCTTAAAATATTAATTTGATTTAAAAGTAATTTCAAGTAGGATTAAAACTGAAGTTATTAAAGTATTGAATTAAAATTAAACTAACTAGTTTTTCAATTCAGTTACTCTTACTAAATAACAAGTTATTTTCAGCTGGTGCAGTTCAACCATTACTAGTTCTTGCAGGAGTCATTTTAATTCAACCTCATATATTTGTTTAATAATGTATTTCTCTCATACTTTTTACTGCTAAACTTATTACCAAAAGCTTAAACACTTTAACAATTTGGAGAGTAAAATTAAAAATAATTTCTTTGTTTAAAATGTTAGTTGAGGTTGTAGTTCTATGAATAAAACAGAATTGTTTGGACAACCTCCAATATTTTTCAAGAAGTTGATTATACTCGATTGCTTATACCTATGAAGGTTACTATTTATGTATTGAGAATAGAAAGAATAAAAATATTTATTTTACTTTCCCAGTGTAAATAGTGACCCTCATATCAAGGTGAGGACATTATAAAAATGAGCAAAATGGTTTAGCTTATATACAATCTGTTGCGCGAATTTTTTTGTTTATGTTGTTACCATTTTTATTTTACTCTGATATAAAATTGAAACATCATGAATTTCATAGAAAATTATGAATATACGGACAAAAGAAAAAATCCCATTGAAATTATTATTAGTTAGAAATAGAAACTTAAAATAATGTTATACAAATTGTTCCAGTATAAAATCTCATATTTTGAAATACAAGTTAATTTTGATATTTTATGAAGTAATGCTAATCATCAATTTCCTGTAAATTTATGTTTCCATACAATAGGATGTCAGAATGTGATTGATAAATAATATAAAATATTTAAAGACTTTTCTCAGTGGAAATAATACTTAATTGGCAACTATTTTTTTGAACATATAAGAACAGAATAGATACATTAAAATTTAACTCTTACCTTTACATCTGAGTGATCAAGGTTGGTGAGAGGTATGACTTTCAAATTGGATTCCTTACAATTCATGAACACATCAACTTTTGGTTGCCAAAGAAAATAATCATTTCTTAAAATATACAGAGTAGTCATGGATTCTAAACTAAAAATCTTCTTAGCATCAGGATTGAGGTTGTACCTTATTTTTTTATTGAAAAATGACTTAGTTGACACATGTTTAAATATATTTAATCTAGTACATTCAATTAACTCATACTTCCACCACATATATGAAAAATCTGTCAAATTGTCCATTGCATTGAAAGTATTATTGTTAACCAATTCATGATATGCGGGATGTTCTGGATCAACCTTGGGATATTCATTTGTACTATTTCCTATTTTTGGTTGATCTTTTCTTTTATTGGAAACAGAAGTTGCTTTTCTTCCTTTTGAACTACATAAAGTATTATGTACAGGTAAGTCAGGTACAGGCAATCTCCTTTGAGCTGGAGGTATATAAAGTTGCCTTTCGGGACGTTTTTTCTTCAAAGTACCACACTCTTGTTCAATACTTGACATTATTTGTTTCTCACTATCCTCAGTTTTTTTTCTAAAATACAAAATGGTGCTATAAAAACTGAATTCAAAATAAATACAAACATATTTATAAGATAACCAACTTTTACATATAAACTTTCATCAAAATATATATATCCACATAATATGAATTTCAGATTAGGGTAAGTTATAAACCATGACTAAGCCCAGTAACAATGATTTATAAAAATTGCATTAAACTAAAGTTAATGTTTTTGCATTAAACCATCAAAAATCACAACAGCTGGTATTCTCTCAAATAAACCAAAACAAAATATCTTGTTTACCCTAGCATGAATTTGAAAATTAACAAAAACGAACCTACTTTATAAATAATCTATAAAATCATTAAAAGGAACCATTATGTTTAGTTATGTAGTGTAATACTTTAGAATATGAAAAAATACAACCAGATATCTTTCACAGCCAAATTGCTGTTTTACTGCAAAATATAAATATATAAACAATAGTATAATTTAATTTTAACTACAGTGATTTCATATCTGCACAAGGGCAAAACTCTCATTTTAGTTACTGTTTCTTTTGTTTAATCTTAAAAAACCTTGAAATACAGGCATGCAGGTATATATGTAAATTTTGAGAACTAGATAACACCCTAAGAAGTTAAGTCCATATTATTTTTACAGTTGTATACATACTAATTCAATATAATTTTGAAATAGACAGAAAAAGATGGCCATATTTTATATGGTTCATATTAAATAATCTAATATATTTTGAGAAATATGAGAAAAAAATATATGTAGGGGTAAGAATTACAGTTACTTACATTAAGAACTTTTTGTCACATACTGCCAAAGAGCAAATTTTCCCACTTCCTAATGTAAACACTTCAAGGTTAAAAATTTTTGCTTGATACTGGACTGCTTTTAAATAGTTCGGACACAACACAGGGAAGACAACAACACTAAAAGTAAATGCCAACGAAAGTAAAACCAAAAGATTTACTTTACATAATACATGAAGTCACATAGCAACTTTCTCTTTCACCGAACAACGTAATACGAATTCCTTTTTCCGTATACTTATAATCGATTGAATAATAACGGACAGGTTAATAAACTTACCAGCATTTATTTCTATTCTTCAAGATAACCTGAAAATCTTCTAGGACACAACAAACAAACTCTCTGTCACAAAAAATTTTATGGAATTTTGTTGATAGTGTTTTTAATATATTGTCTACGTCTGCGACGTCTGTGAATATACTCATAGCATGATTTTATATAATCTTACTTTGCATTGTACAAAAACAGTGTGTACATTTAAATAGCTAAATTAAAAATGAAGGATATTCCATCCATTGCAAGCAAAACAAATAATTGGACAGGTAGAGTTACAGCATAAATATAAAGGTTATCCACAGAAAACGGACCCGTCCTTATTTTATGAGGTTATCTTATAACTTACAAATGTGTAGTGGTTAGTGGTGTTGGACGTTGGTGTAGTGGTGTAGAATTTTGGCATCTCGAATGTGTCAAATCACCTTCAATAAAGCTAGAGATGAATATTTCAAAAGTTACTTTGATGGAACTGCTTATCTAATAGCCTTGTTAATATATAACGCTAGAGGTAGACATAAATATGGCTTATACCATACCATTGATTGACGCAAAAAGTATGTGATTTGTGGCTAATACATGAGACTGCTACTACCCTTGTTTATATATAACGCTACGCTACTAATACTAAGTCAAGTTTTATTTTTCGTTGTTGGTGTCACAACACTAGGATTGTAGGATAAAATATTTCGTTTGCTTTTTATTTGTTCTTCCAGGAACTGTTAAATTTTTTATTTATTATATATATATATATATATATATATATATAATAATAATAATAATAATAAAAGTATTATTTTTCTATTTCTTGGGTGTCAGGTTGTGTAATTAATTAATAGTTATTTGTATAACAAGGGAGGAAAGTGCTACTTTTCCTCCTGAGGATGAAGTTTACTGCCCGACGCGTAGCGGAGGGCTGTAATCATTCGAGCGAGGAAAAGGCACTTTACACCCATGCTGTACATATGATTTTTCCGCATGCCTCAAATAACAAAACATTTTCAATAATTTATTTATGAAACTAACAAACAAAATTAATAAATACTACTTATTTTATGAAATTTGGCTGGCATCGAGGATGGACTTCTAAAATGCTTGGATAGGCATCGGGGGTGTCGTTTTTATTTGTACTTCAAATCCCTTAGGATTTTAACAGTTCCTTTATATCCCTTGGGTCTAACATAGTTTCTAACATGTGAGACTAAAGTGACCACTTTAGTCTAGGAATTGCAAAAATGGTTTCATTGATAACGTATTATGACGTCAATTATACTTTTCCTCCCTAGGGAGGAAAAGTACGACTTTGCTCCCTACAATGAGGCCAGGAAATGTATACTTTGGATAGAGGTAGGCGGAAAAACATTTTATTGTTACTGACGTTTCGTTCCTGGGTTAGAAACTTTCTCAAAGTTTATTATTGACTGAATCAAGTTTCATCGTTTACAGTTTAAAATTAAAAAAACACATGTACAATAGGTAAAAAACATTCATAAAACAGACATTTAAAACAAGTACCATCGATACAAATTCTACGATATTATACAGAGGGGTACGGAAAGACTTCAGGTGTATTATTTTATTAAATTATGATACATCTGACTCAAGTTTTTAACATCTTGCGTATCGTTGACTGTATTTTGTTCCTTTTTAATATGTACCATTTCTTTAATTGTTAATTTTTTGTAGTTTGAATCTTGAGCAAGAATTTTTGTGTTTTTAAAATCAAACTCATGTTTTTCATTGTTTTAATGTTTGTGGAGAGCTGTGGAAGCATTTTTGGGGTATATTTATGGCCATTTAATTTTCTAAAGTCTGTCTGGTCATTCCTATGTATTTTTTTCACAGTTTAGGCAGTGTATGGAATATATAACATTTGATTTTTTTGTGGTTTTTATTTTACTTTTTAATTTGGTGAATAATGGTGATAGGGTGTTTTGAGCTTTGTGACATATTGTGATATCATGTTTAGAAAATATGTGACTGAGTTTTTCAGAAAGCTGCTCTGTGTATGGTATTGCTACATATTTATTATTGTTTGACACGTTGTGTTTCTTTGATGGGTTGTTATATATTTTATAGATTCTTTGTTTGTAAATACGGTTTATGGTATGTATTGGATAGTGATTGCTTATTAAAGTCGTTCTAACTTGTTTTATAATATCTGGTCTGTATTCAGGCGAAGTTAATTTCATGGCTCTGTCAACTAATCCAGTAATTA
The DNA here is from genome assembly GCA_963921935.1 of Galeruca laticollis. NCBI lineage: Eukaryota > Metazoa > Arthropoda > Insecta > Coleoptera > Chrysomelidae > Galeruca > Galeruca laticollis. Next base: position 181,603,285 of record OY998180.1, read on the forward strand.
CGCTGTTTTTATGGGACTTTGGATGGTTGGAATTGTAGTTAAGGTATCGGCCTGATGAGGTTACTTTATTATACAGTTTGGTTTTGATAGTATTATGGTTAGTTCTTATCAATGTCATAGTGCTAATTGAAGGATCGTAGATCACTCAAAGTTATTTGTAGTAACATTTTAATAGTTTTGGAAAGTTCCATAATCTCTATTTTATAAAAAGATCATAAGGTTCATTTGAACCATGTAAAATTCAATTCTTTGGTCTTTTGTTGAGCAGGCACTTAAAGCTAAACTTTCTTTTATTAATGGGCGTTTACGACCATTAAAGTGAATAATAAGGGTTTAACGTTACAATAGACATTCAAACTTGTCCGAGAATTCACAGTAATGTGAAATTTCTTACGATTAATTTGTCATTGTGATATATAAACAGCATGCCATCTCACAACAGAGAGTATGAAGTGCGGGTCATGTGCGAAAGTGCGCAAAATTGGAAATGGCTAGAAAAAAACGATCAAATTTGGTACAACGAAGAGGATGTCGTTGAGAAAATTGAACCTCCAATGCTTATATGAAGCCGGGGAAATATATATTCAGTCCCTGAAATGGCAAAATATTTTCTTAACTAAGTTTTAATTGTTTTTTGCTTTTGACAATAAAATATTTTTTGTGGTCATTTACTGGTATTTTATTTGGTCAATTACTGAAAGAAACTGGTCATTTACTAGGATTTTAAGCACAATATCCTAAAAATTATTGAAATTTTAAACAAATAGACATGTTTACACTTTTATGTTAAAAAAGTGAAATTAGTACCCAAAATGCATCTAACCTATCATTACTTTTTCATTTAAAAACAAATCCAATATTTTAACAAATATGTATATATCACTGTTGCCTAAAGTGGTCATTAACTGGACAGTTCACCCTATAAGTTTTATGAGAGATTTGCTGGACCAAAACACAAGTTTTGTCACAATAAAAATATTAGGAATTCAGCCTAATTTGGTTTAAAACAAGAAAACTAAAATGAAGGTATTTTTAAAAATGATAGTATAACAATTTTTTAAAATTTTTTTACAGGTTGTTTCTAAATAACAATAATGAAGTTTGTTTTTTAAATAATTTTAATTCTACTTCTTTTAATTCAATTTACTTTCGAAGAAGCTTAGTTTTCAGAGAATGTGTTCTTCTTTTTGCCTACTGACATCAGCTACTAACTATTTTGTTAGCATATCTGCAATTGCTACCACGAAATCGAAAACGTACATCCAATCATCGCTCGTATTCAGAGGAAGAGTTGAAACATGCTACTCGTTTAGTAATAAATGGTACTCAATCGATTAGAGAGACTTCACGGTTGACCAAAATACCCCACACTACTTTAAAGAGATTTGTTTTAAAATTTAGAGCTGCAGCTGTAGATGATACGACAGCACAAGTGAATTTTAGGCCCATGAATGAACATCTAAAAATATTTTCCAATGACGACGAACTATTACTTGTTGACTATATTAAGAGATCATCTAACATTCACTATGGACTGTCAATAGCGTTAACTCATCGCCTTGCATACGAATTTGCAGCGGCAAATAATAAAAAAATTCTTCCAAATTGGGAAAGAGAGAAGATGACAGGGGAGGATTGGCTCATGCAGTTCAGAAAACGTCATCGATTATCACTTCGGACACCAGAGCAAACATCTTTAAGTAGAGCAACAAGCTTCAACAGAACGAACGTCAAAGCATTCTTTGATAATCTAGCAGCTGTAAAGACAAAATTTCGATTTGGACCGCAGGATATTTATAACCTTGATGAGACTGGCCTTACAACCGTTCACAAACCTCCAAAAGTTTTAGCTGTAAAAGGCAAGAAACAGATAGATCAGGTTACAAGTACCGAGCGTGGACAAACAATTACCCTCGTCTGTATTGTTGGGGCAACTGGGAAAGCGGTACCACCGTATTTTATTTTCCCAAGGAAGAATTTTCAAAATAATTTTTTAAAAGGTGCACCACCGGGCAGTGCTGGAGGAGTTAGCGACTCTGGTTGGACAAATGGTAAAATATTCCTCTCAATCTTAAAGCATTTCAAGCTCCATGAAAGACCAACCAAAGATAATCCAAAACTCATAATACTTGACGGCACGAAAGTCATAGCAGTGTAGATGCACTTAACTATGCGAAAGATAATGGCATTATTTTGGTTACATTTCCCCCGCACTGTAGTCATAAAATACAGCCATTAGATCTCACTGTATTGGGACCTTTGGAAATGCGATATAATAAAGCATGCTAATAGTATAAAAGTATTCCAAATTAGTCGTATTGTACCATTCAATCCGAATATATTTACGGATCAAGATTATTTACCATCTTTTGTTACTGATACGCCCATCTCTCGCTCAGAAGAGGAGCACACCCGCCATCCAGAAGAAGATTTACAACAGCATACTCGCACAAGAACGCATACGCCACCACGAACATCGGATAACCGTACAACTAATAGTCTTCCAAGGACACCTCCAGATACCCATACAACTACTTTAACCAGTGGTGCTACTATGTTCACATTTATTGGCGACCATGTCGCCATTTTGCAACCATGCGTACTATGTTTACAGAATTCCTGGCTTTTGAGCGATATCTTATATGGAATATCAGCGACTAGTTTTAAGGTATCGCCGAAGTATCGTCAAAATGACAATGAATGTAAACTATATGTGTTAGAGGAGGATGACGATACTTTGTTGTGCATCATTATGTTTATCATCACTCTTTAACCTTACTTTTAACTTTTACTCATAACCTCGGCTTTATTTTTTACCATAGAATAATTTTTACTTTACTGTTACATTTTGAATATTTTGATTTATCGAAGTACTTGTATTTCTTAGGCATTGATATTCAATATATCTTCAGACATTAAAAAAAATCTTTATCCTTTTAGATGTTATCTATTATTATTTTAAATAATATTATAGACGAGGAAGAGAAAAAGGAAGTAAGGAGAGTTCTTAATCGGGAAAAAAGAATGATTTACACAATAATTGATGAAGATAGATAACTTTTTATTAGCATAAGTGTTCCAATCCGCATCGCCGGTAATCTATCGCTTTTATTTTGAACGTAGCTCAGGCCCAGGCTTTTAACTCTACCTGGACCATCTAATATAAACATCACTGAGAGCGCGTCGATTTTAATAAAATATCCTGAAGATATATGGCCGCTTCCCAAAGCAGGGCCCCGAAAAACTACTAGAGGTCGGAAAAAGGGAAATTCTCTTGTGTTAACAGATACGCCGGTCAAAAATGAATTGGAAAAGGCACTTAGGATAAGGAACGAAAAAAAATGCACCAAAGCGTAAAATTGAGGCAAAAGTTTCAAAAGAAAAGATAAAACGTAAGGTTATGTCAGACAGCGATAGTGAGTCTTCAAGAAGTAATGTCGAATATAATGACTCCACAGACTTAAAATCTTTTGAAGAAGGGGAGCAGTTTGAAAATTTTGAAAACATTGAAAATGAGCGATTTGTTGAAAAGGTTTTTGGCAAAACTGTTCATTCTAGTAGAAATTATGTTGTCCAAATTGTTGGCCGTCAAGAAAACGGCTACTTTATACAGCTCTACAAAAGGGTTGTATCTACAACTAAATTCGAGATCTCAGATGAACCAGAAACATATGTAGGAGAAACTGAACTAATTGCTTTATTACCTATTTCTATACATGGTTCAAGAGCACGTTACGAGAATATGATATGGTTTTCTATTGACTTAACAGACTATGGAATCCATTAGTTGAAGCTTGTCCATTTTATTTGAAGACTGACTGAGTAATGTTTATGCTTATGTTAATGTTTATTTATTTAAAATAAATATTCAGTATTATTATTTCGGAAATATACGCTTGTTTTTTGGTTTATTTACTTTTTTAGGTTTATGATATTATATAGGACCATTTTACCCCTTCCTATGGACCACTTAACTCAGAACGTTGGGGTTAGCTGGTCCACAGCAACTTTTTTAAAAAAATAACAAATTTATTAAAATTTTATTTTTTTCCAAACAAAGGTGATGAAAGGGTAGCAAAAGTTATAAGCTACTATACGGTTTAATGGTATTTAAAGACATTATATATTTTCCTAAACATGAGCAAATTGAAAAAAGCGGACCAGTTAACCCCGGCTTCCCCTAACCACCTTTTGAAGTTTCTCAAGAAGTCAGAAAACGTCTCAAAATCGCAATGCATCGCTTCGTAATAGCTTCAAGTTTAGAAACTAGCGAAGCAATTGAATCTTTAACGCCTTTCAATACGCTGAAATTGGATCTTTAACGCCTTTCAATACGCTGAAAACGCATAAATGCATTTGGAAGCAGTTTTCGGCATTCTGTGAAGAGCCATTCATTACATAATCGTAACGAATACCAGTATAGCAATAGAAAATCATCGATTCTATTCGAAGTTTGTGTGATATTATAACTGAATACAATTCAAACAACAAAATGAACTAATATATAAAAAAAGATGAATTAACTTAAAACATCACTACTGACTGTTACAACATCTTTAAGATTATTTGCAATTTTCTTTAGGGCACATGCTGTTCTTTCTTTGGTAACTGAAGATCTCTCTTTAGAAATTGCCGACTTTTCTTTGGTAATTGCCATCCTTTCTAAAATAATCATTCTCTCATTATAATATTCTAATTTTATTTTGTTTTGTTTTTCTCAAGGCTAGTCTTATAACTCTCCACTGCCTCAGATGCATAAATCAACTTCTTTCTTGGAGCCCGGGGAACTTTTTATTTGAAAACCTCAGAAGTTCTACTTTATTTTTCATCAAGTATAGGCAAATCATTGATATTGAGATTGATCTCATTTTCTTCCATATTTTCACAAACCAAATCAACTATTCTTTTGGATAAAAAAAATTGAGGCAACCTTTGCACTACAATCTACAGACCGCGAGTATACAAAAAACAGTGAAGGTGTTCTTGCTATTTAACCGTGGATCTACAACAAACACTTCCACTTCCTAAACTCACTAACAAAACGTTTTATTTACAGCAAATGTGGATGTAGAGCTTGGGTATCCATTCTATTCCTAAAAATACAGAAAGAGCCAATTTCTTTACTTGGACTGAGGATATGACACTTTGCGGTAGCGTTGTAGTATGCAGCGCAATATTAACAACGTTAGAATATAATTTTCCAGACAATACCATATCCCACGTAATATTGTGGACTCGTGTGCAGGTCAAAATAAAAACTTTTTAATGATTTGTTTAAACCAGTACCTTATACTTAAAGGCACAGTGAAAATTAGTGGGCCACAGTAATTTAGATTCAGATCGTGATTTTGGGCGCATCAAAACAATCTTACATCGCTATAAAAACATATAGGTACTTACCAGATGATTATCGAACTATAATAAGCCAATCTAGCAAAAAAATCACGTTACAGATATACTTCATCATTTTAGGAAATTTGATGATTTAGTCACTAAGTTAAATTTAATTAATCATAAAACGAGCACACTACATGAAACATTCCATGTAAGGACGGAATAAAATGGATACATGTCTGTAAATACGGATCATACTTGTATAAAAAGAACTTTGATTCCAACGCTTCTTTAGAAGAAGTGAACCTCATTCAAATTCACGCATACCTCAACCAGATAATGTTGACATTGAAAGGATTGTAGCAAAACCTGGTCAGTTGTCAGTTGAAAAAATTGCGAATTTAAAAAGTTAAGTGCAATAGTATTTATTATAACACCATTATAGCGGAACAGGAATCTAAGACCTAATATTTTTCAGAAATAAGTAGTATAAGTTAGACATTTACCTGCCTATGCTATTCTTCTAATTTTATAATAAAGCCCATCCAAAAAACCTTTAGTATGAATATTCCCTTTTCCAATTAAAGCTGATCTGTTTCATGTAAAACAATTAAGGAGTAAAAATGGTAACTGCACTTTTTTGTAATAGTATATTATGCAACGATCATGTAATGAAGGTTATTAATACACGAGCATTAACCGGGATGGTTTATGCGAGTGTATTAATAACCATTACATGAGAGTTGCATACACTATTTTTTCTACGACCGATAAATAATAAAATGAAAACAAGAATTAATTTCAAACAAGCTCCCATAATTCCCATAATTAAGGCAACCTGTAAAAAATAGCATTATTTAATTGCAATGATTCCACTTTGATAAAGAGAAATATACAAACAATGTAATTCGTTTTTCTTTCAAGAAAATACATTATATTCTAAAAAAAAATTTCAACCCGCCCAAGATATGAGCCACGATCTGCAATGCACTCATGCGCCACGACCGCAAGCGTTACCAACTAAGCTACGAAGACTTGTATGAAAAAGTATGCACATTATGCATATACAAATTAAATCATTGTCATAGATTTTTTTATTTAGTTGGAACTAAATTTTCACAGACACTTTTAGCTTTATCAGAAATTTCTGGTGGTGTACAATATAATTCTTCACTACTCGACATGTTTATAGTTATCTACTTTTGACGCGTTGTGAAATGTCAAATAGGTAAGTAGGTATGTAGAAACATCATAGACCACTTGATTATCCCCAAGTACTTGTTTCTATTGGCCGAAAATTCGTTTCATAATGAAAAGTACGTATTTTCATTGGCCAAAATCTGTATCGAAATGAAAATCCGTGTTAAAATGAACAATATTAATAAATGGGTAGCAGGTATTTAATTCGCGTATTATAATACGGGATTAGAAAAAATAGTTTTTAGAATCTTTAACTGATTTTTCTGTTTTAATGTTTTGTTATTTACGTCCTTTATCCACTCGACTCTTCAATTTTTAAATTGGCTGCTTTTTTTCATGTCATATCTAAAACAAATGTGGAGTTAACATTTTTACATTGAATAGATTTCATATATTATAATGTACCTTTATCCAGGATCCCCATAATATATACCCACCATCTTTGGGCATGTTTCAAAGTAAAATCATTCGAAAATTTTCCTGATGTTAGTTTAGGTTATTATTTCATGAATTCCAATATAGTGGTAAATCTATGATTGATTATTGTGAAAACACCATAAGAAGAGAGCAAAGGCAGAATACAGTAATTCTATGAAAAAGTGAGTCTTTAAACTATCCACAATCTACTACTTTTGAATTATTACATACTCTCAATAATTATTATTTCAACCAAAGAATCAATACAGTTTTTTTGTGACTAATTGCTTTAAGATAAGAACTTAACTTGTTGTAAAGCGGACCACACACTAAATAATTATAAACATAACGTCTAATGAGTAAAATAACTGAAACCACTTTTCAAACAATTTTGGAGGAAATTAGAAGGTCCAAGATATAATTAAGGAATAGAGACAAGAGTTTTGCTTAAGGTGGAGGAACTTTACAATAAATTACAAAATCTTGAAGCGAAAAATAATAATTTAAAAGAAGGATTATAAATACTCGAGAGAAAACATAAATCCAACATTATTATAATATTTGGACTCAACAAAACTACGCTACCGGAACTATCCATTGGAACAATTTGTAGTAAAATTAATGAATTGATTATAATAGATTTAAAAGTTAATGAAAAAAATAATTTTTATAAGCAGGGAAACGAATAATCTTCTTTGAAAGTGGAATTGCTTACATAAGAAAAAAGAAATTCTAAAAAATTGTAAACACTTAAACAAGTAAGACAAACAGAAAAGGATACACGTTGTTACATATGAGGTAATAAATTAATAATTGACAATAAAACATAGTCTCCTAAGGATTTACCAGAATTAGAAGACCAAGAATCAGTCAAATATAGCAGTGCCCCGAATAAACCATCACACTCCTCAAGGGAATATCAAACAATGAACCCAGTTCCCTGTTCAGTCAGGTAACTCAATCATACAGATGGAGAATCCCCAAAAAGTAGTGGAAAAATTGAATTCGAATACATCCAGTCATGCAAGCTAAGGCCCTGGATACGATGACCCAGCGCCACGGAATCCGCTGACGCTGCACCGACAACAAAGTTATAAATACGAATGTTAATGTACTCTTTTACTCTTTATGTCATATTAGTTGTTGAATAAAGTAGTCACTGTAATAATTTTCGTTTTTTAAAAAAATTCTTTTCGGAAACCCAAACTTCAGTTGCATCTAAAATCTAAACCTTTCCAGCCTAGAACTGAGAAGCTCTTAAATAAAGTGCAGCTTCTTCGAGAATTAAGGTCCAACTCTACCTCCTCCCAGAAGAAATAGTTGCTAACTTCGTTTTCTTTTCTCTTTTTAATTCTTTTACTAAAGACTTCCTAATTGATATCCACTGACAACTTTTTGCTATGCTAATAATTAGTTAATTTTTTATCATATTTTAATATTTAATATAAAATTAATATTTGTCCACCTGCCTATGTGTGTGTTTTTTTATTGTGGCTTTTAGAATGGACCAATATGTAAGATATTTTAATATTCCTTCAACTGATACATATTGTATAAAAAGTTTAAAAGAATGTGATGAGATATTTAAAATTAATCAGCAAAATAGTAATTTCACCATATTTCACAATATCAGAAGCATACCCAAAAAATTAGATGAACTGAAACTTTTTGTCTAACATAACTACTTTCGATTGCGTCGTTTTGACAGATACCGGGAAAATGTCTGATATCAATTTACATAATATACTAGACTATAACATTACATACAACGAGGCTAATTTGAACCAGAATGACGGATTGGTAATTTAAATAAATTGTAAGTATACTTTCAAAAACAAAATTAAAAAATTAGGCCCCACAAACTTGTTAAAAATAATTGTGAACCTTAATAACAAAAGCAAAATTGTGATTATTGCATGTTATAGATCATCTTAAAAGAAAGTTATAATTAAACTATTTCAGAGTTTACCAGCAAACTACTAACCATAATCAAAAAGTTCCGAAGACTATATTGCATTTTTCTAGTTGATATAAATAACGACTTACTCAATTTTAATAATGATACGGTAGAATATATATGCATTCTTAGCGAATGCAACTTCATTTCTATGATTAACAAACCAACTAGACAAACAACATGCTTAGACTATTTATTTGTAAAAACATCACCAAATATGTTAGATAATTTAATAAGTCTAGTCATAGAGACTAACATAACAGATCACTCTGCAATAGCCTTCCAAATAATATTTGATAATCAACTCGCTAAAACAAAATCCGATAAATTTACGAAATCTATAAATTATCAAAAACTTAATACAAATACTTCCCAAGAAAAATAGGGCATTATTTTTAACTCTACCAATTTAGATACAGCAACACATACAAGTTTATATGTATTATACAGAACAACATTGACAAATGTACCTATCTTAAAAAAATCCTAGAAAAAATACAAAAATAACACCATGGGTGACTAATGGGCTGTTAAAATCAATTAATAAATAAACGATTTTAAAGATTAAAACTAATTTTTCCGCATCTGTAAGAAGCCCTGGACAATATTCTATCATAAAGTTGTCACTTTTATACACTTCGGGAGATGTATCGTGTTAGCAAACCGAAATTTCTCCAAAAATAACCAAAAATGTAATATACCTGGATTTATAGGAACCGCTGTACTCGCTCTAGTCAGCTGAAAATCAATAAGGTAGATCTGTGAGACACCTTGAAAAATAATAAATATCCAATTATATAATTGGTCACTTGTATCCGTTCCGGAGGCTGTATCGTGCTAACAAACCGAACTTTCTCCAAAAAGAACCAAAAATGTGGCACTTCAGGTACCATAGTACCCGTTGTACTAGTTCTGGTGAGCTTAAAATCAATAAGGTTCATCTGTCAGACGCTCTGAATGATATTCAATCGTAAAATTGGTCAATTTTATACACTGTGGAGGCTGCATCGTGCTAACAAACTGAAATTTCTCAAAAAATGACAAAAATGTCGTACTTCAAGTACCATAGCACCCGCTCTACTGGCTCTGGTGAGCTGAAAATTAATAGGGTTCATCTGTGAGATGTCCTGAACAATATTCAATCATAAAATTGGCGACTTGTAATCCGGAGGCTGCATCGTGCTAACAAACTGAAATTTCTCAAAAAATGACAAAAATGTCGTACTTCAAGTACCATAGCACCCGCTCTACTGGCTCTGGTGAGCTGAAAATTAATAGGGTTCATCTGTGAGATGTCCTGAACAATATTCAATCATAAAATTGGTGACTTGTTGCACTCCGGAGGCTGTATCGTGCTAACAAGACATGTAACGGAAAGTGGCCGACAACAACGACGGCATACACACAGGATTTTTTTTCTAAAAACCATTTTTTCGTGTTGTTCTTGATACAAAACGTAAAAATACCTCAAAAAAAATTTCAAAATTCCAACTTTTTTTGGGGTAAACCAATACTTTTCTCGCATATAGATAGGTTGGGCGGAAAAGTAAAAAAAATTATATCGGGAGACAAAACGGACCCTTACGACAACATTTTGATGGCGCGGTATCGAATTTATAGGAGCAAATTAAATTCATTAATAGAGAAGACAAATCGCAAATTATTATATTAGACAATTTTTGGAAAACACAAATAATAATACACAACTATGGATCATAGTACAAGATTTATGCGGCTCAAGGAAACAAAAACTTCAGATAGAATCTATCCAAAGCCAGCAAACAGGAGCTATACTAACAAATCCTTCTGATATTGTAAACGAGTTTAACTTGACATTTTCAGAAATAAGTAAAAGTTTAGCAGAAAAAATCAATGCAAATTCAGATCATTCTTCGCGGAACCTTCTATACAAAATTCAATATAAAATATGATAAAGGAACTTAAAAATAAAAAATAAAAAGGAATTGATAATATCGGTGCTGAATACTTAAAAGTAATTTCATCTTATATAACTGATCCATTAACATATATTATTAACCATTGTATAGGTCCAAGTTATTTACAAAAATTGTTGTTACTCCAATTTATAAATGCGGAGATAGGACTCTAAGTATAAAACATCGGCCTATATCCCCAATTCCACTTATGTTAAAGCAATTTGAGAAAATAATAAAAAACACTTGATTCTTATAAAATAAATATAATTTAATTTCATCTAACCAATTTGGCTTTAAACAAAAAAGTTCTTCCTGAAACTAACATAAAAAATAAAAAACGTATGATTCAGTAAATAGCAACAAGGTGTGTTTATGTGCCTTCCTGGAACTTTTAACGATGTCCAAAATGTCGCTCCTGCAAAACACGGACTGCGTACACAAAATCGTCAAATCCAACCCGAAAAATAAGAAAGAGATATTTTAATCTGTGCATGTGTGGAAAATAATCCTCTACAGTCGTCCGCTCATTTAGCCAAGGATTTTGATGTTGATCCGAAAACGATTCGGACTGTATTAAAAAAATGGTTATCGTAGTTTTAAACTAAAAAAGAGCAATGAAATATTTCCAGACGATCAATTTCGTAGAATGGAATTTTGTGAAATAGTTATGGAAAAATACAATTGGATACTAACTTTTCAAAAAATATTTTGTTCACAGATGAATCGACTTTTCACATATACGGTGCACATAATTCATCCGTTATGCGATATTGGTCCAGGACAAACCTACAAACACTACAATAGTAGAACTCAATATCCCCAAAAGTTAAATGTTTGGGCTGGAATATTAGGTGAACATTTACTTGGACCATTTTTTATTGACGACATACAAATAGGTATCAACTTCAATGATATTTGGTACCAACATGACGGTTGTGCAACACATAATTATCGATTAGCAATAAATTTTTTAAATACACAATTTCCCAATCGGATAATCTCCATGAATAGTAACATTAGATGGACTGCTAGATCTCCAGATTTGGAACCCAACGATTTCTTTTTCTGGGGTTATGTGAAATCGAGAATTTATGGATTCCAGAAGAACGGGGCGAGTACTCTGAATGAATTTAGGGAACAAATCCCACAAGCCTGTATGGAGATAACACCTCAAATACTCACCCATGTTCGTCAAGAACTTTATAACGGGCTCGGTTAATGTTTAGCTCAAAACGGGAGGTATGTTCTAATATTTGATTTAAATTCATTGTTTGTTGTTTTATTTTTTAATTTATTACCTATCGATTTCGAATTCGATTTTATGTTTATTAACGAGAAGGTTTTATAATTTGTACTGTGTGTATTTACATAAAAAGTTCGTTTCTCATTTGAAAACCAACGTAAAAACAGTAAAACCATTTTTATTGATTCAAGAAGAAATCCAAGTGTTCGGTCGACATATTTCCACGTTGCCAAATCTCAAAAAAGTAGAGGTTTTAACCAATTATCTTGATCTGATACAACCTCTCGAATTATCATTATTAAAAGCTTCTTATAACTTGTTCTCGTATTAGAATAATGCATTTTACAGATAATATAAATGTACAACGAAAGCCGGCAACATTAATTATATTTCAAATCGTTCAGTGAATAATTCTTTCACTGTTTCAGAAATCCTGTTAATACCTACAATGAATTTACACTTGTAACATATTGTCGGCGCTTACAGACATGTACTTTGGCACGTTTTCCACTTTATGATATCCTCTCAGAATATTCCTAGTACTGTATAAACGTTGCTAATACAGAACTAGGATACATAAACCGCATTAAACTGTTTATATTACACTACGCTGAAAATTCACATACGCAACACAGTCTTTGGACGAATAAAAAAGATGGACCTAGCATCGCAACACATAATACACGAGGAATAATTAAGCCAACTTAACGACGGTTTGTTATTGTTTTCCCGCAACCGAAAGGATATTGACATAAATGAGATATTCGAAAACAGTTTAGTTGAGTGATGGAGTATAACTTTATCGGTCTATAAAACAATATAAGTTATTTACTTTTCGGTCACATTTTACTCTCTTATACTCCGTTTTAACTGTGGATTATATCACAGACATCAATTTTCCAGAAAATTTATTATTATGTATAAAAGAGCGTAGACGAGTCCCTCCACTAAGCTCCAGGTAGTTATAATCCTACATACAATAAATAATAAAATAAATGTTAATAACAATTTTATACAAATACATATATATATATATATATATATATATATATATATATATATATATATATATATATATATATCCAAACCAACCCCATTTGCCGATTATTTCACCTAATTAGCAGGTAATTGAAGAAACTTGACAAACAGGTAGCTGAAAAATGGTTTTATTATTGTGAAATATAGTCTTTTCAGTTCTAAGAAAATGCCCCCATAATACAATGTACTTACTAGAACTTTTCAACTATAAAAGTAGCGGAAAGGTTGAATATTTTCAATTTACAGTTTATCTGTTCTGGAGAAATTGCTGTGTTGATTTATTTCCCCATTATTACTGTTATTTGTTATTATTCTTTACCGTTATTTTTAACTGGTGTTTATTTTTGTTCATTACAAGTTCTCTTCTCATCACACGAGACAAACACCTAACTACACCTTCCAACTATATAGTGCTCCAACCAAATTCGACCAGATATGGAGGATTTATCACCATCTAAGCGACCTAAAGTTGAAGAACGAAGAAATTAGAAGAAAAATCATGAATTTGACAGGAAGTGTTGATGAAACTGTGGAGATTACTGCAACAATGATGGGTGTTTCAAAAACAACAATTTATAATTTAATGAAGGAGAAAAAAAATGGAAACATCACAGCCCCAGCAAAGTCCCAGGCCGACCCAAACTTGAAATGGATGACGACTTGAAGAATGGAATAAGGCGTAAGGTGCATGCTTTTTTCTTTAGAAAAGAGATGACAACTCTCTCCAAAATTATGGCTTCGGTTCAAGAAGATTCAGATTTTCCGAAAATGTCTCGAAGTACATTACGGAAAATTTTGAAGGAACTTGGATTTGAATATAAAAAAAATTATCGGAACGCAATGTTGATTGATACAGACGACATTGTCATTTGGAGGAGGAGTTATTTGCGCAATATTCGGAAAGCAAGAATAGATCAAAAACGAATTTATTATTTGGATGAGACTTGGTTAAATGCAGGTCATACTGTTTCAATGTTTTGGCAAGACACGAATGTCAAAAGTCGGAGGCAGGCAGCTCTTGAAGGGTGGTCAACATGCCTCAATCCACCAGCAGGAAAAGGACGTCGACTCATCATTACTCATATCGGAAGTGCCGAAGGTTTTGTTAAAGGTGGATTGTTGTGCTTTGAGTCGAAGCAAACCGGAGATTATCATGAAGATATGGATGCAGACGTTTTCGAAGAATATTTCTCACAAACGTTAGATCTAATTCCAACGGGCTCAGTCATTGTTATGGATAACGCAAGTTATCACTCCAGGTTAGTGGAGAAATTACCTTCAACTGCATGGCGTAAACAAGATATCCACGATTGGCTAACCTCGAAAAATATTGAATGCCCAGATAACCCGCTGAAAAATGAGCTCTTGCAACTGGCCAATTCACGTAAACACAAATATAGTAGATACGTTTTAGATCAAATGGCATCAGCGCGTGGTATAACGGTGCTGAGGCTTCCTCCTTATCACTGTCAACTCAATCCCATAGAATTAATATGGGCCCAAGTGAAAGGGGAAGTTTCAAGAAAGAATACGACATTCAAAATGAGTGACGTAAAAGTTTTATTCGAAGACGCGTTAGGTAACGTAACCAAAGAAAACTGAAAGAAATGTGTTGAACACGTGATACAAGAAGAACTAAATATGTGGGAAATTGATCATATAAGTGAACACATGATTGAACCATTTATAATCAATGTTAATAATGGAAGCTCAATAGAATGGTCTGATTCTGATATATAGACTAGTTTTTGTGTTAGTTATTACTATTATTTGTTAGACTTTTTTTATATAAATATTACATTAATTCGTACTTTATTCCTGAATTTTCCTGTTTTCCTCTCCTATTGTAAACGGTATATTAGTAGTAAAGTTGATACCTACTGCAACAAAATTTGCTATTTTTTATATAATATTTTATGTTTATTGTTTATTCATAGGAACACAAAAAAATGTGTTTTTATTGAATCGATATTGTGAACTCTTTTGAATAGTTTTCGTAATTATAATTTCATATTCATATACCAAGTTTGTTTTGTCCTGATTGCACGCCTCTGAGGATTAAATTGTTTATTTTTTCATTCAAATACAATACAGCGACTTTTTCAATACAATAGGCGACCCAACCGAATACAGAGTTACGGGGTGTGTCTACCTGAAATTCGTAACAAATGAGAAATTTTAGTACAAAATTAGATAAACTTCGGAGATATTTTATTATACACCCTGTATCGGTTTTGCATACCTAATGAGCTTTTATTACTCCATGCCATTTAAAAACGGACTATAACATGAATAAATGAATTTTCAATTACTTGAGTGAGAATTTTTCCATTTCATTTAAAAAGTGGTATCAATAGTGCGACAATAGGGAATTTTATTCCAATGAACTGGGAATAAGAGTCCCTCACCTTCTAAGAATTATTAGAATTTAGTGTAGGGGTCCCTACCCCTCTACTAACACTAGCGACGTAACTGCTGTATACACTATTTGGGGGCTTGGGTCAATTAAGGTACCACTCGCTTAAAAACAAACAACATATATTTAATGGTTGCAGACAACAGCTACTAAACACTCAACCTGACAAAATTACACACATTAAAATATAATAAGCCCTTTACTTACAATAACGTCTTTCGCGGGCACGTCACTCTCGATCTAATAAGCTTACATTAAGAAAATACAACAGGCTCTTTACTTACATTAACATCCTTAGCGGGCATGTCTTTCCCACTAGGCATGGCACTTTGTCTCGACTGTGCTAAGCACCCCTCGGGTAGGATTTTCTAACTTGAACTCAACTGTTCGCTTTACCGGTCCGAAGACCAACTCCCGAAAAATTATCAACATCGATCCAAGAAAATGCTGAGTTTGATATTTTTTATTATCTAAACGTTTCACCTTGATTATGTTTTCTTTAGGTTATCCTTTGTAAATAATTAGTAAAACATTTTTAAAACCTTGACCTACTATTCCTTAGCCTACCAGATACTGAGTGTTATTTCCAAACGTGACAATAGCACTTAGAACTATTGAATACCTACAAATTTAAGTGAACATTCACCTATTCATGTTTACTGAGTAAACTTATTATTCGTAAAATCATTGAACTTACTTACCGATTAGTAACATTGGTTACTGTTTGTTATTATTAAAGCTTATTCAATATTTATTGACTGATGAAACATTTAAAGATAATGTAATTACGTATCTATAAACAAAAGTAAATAGTTCATACATTATAAAGATTGATGCACGTCATACATTTTTTTACCTTCAATTCTAAATCAAGAAAGGAGATTTATTATATTAAAAAGTCTAAGATTAAAATTAATACTTAATTATAATTATATTCAATAATTTCTATCTGTTAATATAATAAATCTCCTTTCTTGAATTACATTTAAAGATAAAAAAATTATGACGTGCATCAGTCTTTATAATGTATGAAGTTTAGTAGGTATTGTTTTGCTCTTTAATTTTAAATTTACTATTTGTGATTGTATACTTTTTTTCGTTTTTCTAAGTCTTTCCAATTTATACGGTTTTTGACCCCAGATCAAAATGTTTTTACGAAAAAATTTCCCTATTGATTACCTCTAACAAATTATTGAAAAAAGCTATATTACTTTTCTTAAGTATATGAGAATATAATTTAAAAGCTTTACAAAAAGTACTGATATCAGTCCAAAACCCTCTTGACGAGATACAAATAGGTGACGCAAGTACACCCTTTATAAAATGTGATATCAAATCATACGATGTATGGGGTGACACAAGTACTGTATCTACTTATAATATTTTTAAAATAAAGATAAGCTATGGTTACATATTCACACTTCATTCCTTATCAATTTGAAATTTTTAAATAATTGATGTACTTGCGTTCAGCCTTGATTAAATATTGTTAGTGTTTGTTTGAAGCTGACTTCTCTTTTTTTTAAATCTAACCAAAAATCATTAAAATTTCTGTATATATTTTAGATGGACGTGCAAATTAGGATCCATTCATACAACCAAAAATGTAATACAAAGAACGGCTCCATCCGATTTATAGGTACTATAACAAAGAAAGGGCCCCATCCGATTTATACTAATAAAACATATTAGAAAGAAAAGGCCCCATCCGAATTATAACTCGAAACGCATTCAAAGCTAAGGCCACATCTGTTTCGCTTGAGTTGTCAGAACTACAAAACAAACAAAATTTTTTTATATGTACCACAGTAAGACCGGTTGAAAAACAAAATGCATTAAAATGAACTGGGAAGAACACAAACACTAACATTATTTAAACAGGGCTGAACGCAACATCAATTATTTGAAAATTTCAAGTTAATAAGGAATAAAGTGTGAATATGTAGCCATAGCTTACCTATAAAAAGATTATAAGTAGATATAGTACGAATACTTGTGTCACCCTATTCATCATATGTTTTGATATAACATATTTTATAAAGGGTGTACTTGCGTCACCTATTTTTACCTGGTCACGAGGTTTTTGGACTGATGATATATTTCATTCAACACATTTCAATATATGTATGAATATAAATAAGGATTTTATTTATTCCGCTTGCTGATAAGAGTATGTTCTTATAGTCAATAAAATCTTGTAATTATTATATGGAATTTTTTATAGAATTTAGTAGGTACAAAGAAAATGCTAAAAAATTACTAAAAATTCTTATATTACTGAAAATTTTAATACCAAAAAGTCTTCGAAGAGAGTAAATTTGCGATAAAATCTCGAAATAACACTACCCACCACGATTCCAGTTGTTCGTTCGTCTAAATTGATTATTCTTGCCGTTAATTTTCATTTGTTCTAAGGGATTCTGAAGGATGCCTTCAAAAATAATATTTTTAGTACGTCGATGGTAAATCATGAACACGAACGGTCTATCGGCGGTGATGGTGGTCGGTTGCATTAAAGGAATAATCATCGCGCTCGTCGATGCCGCTGCAGTCGTTCCTTCTTCGTCAACTTCGATTTTCGTTTTGTGCAAAAGGCTGTTTACTTTAGCGTCTTTACCTTGTACAATTTTTGATAAATTTGCTCTTGTACCGAAAATATCTCGTATATTCAACTAAAACACAAAATATACAATACGATAATAAATTTTGTGTTCATTATAATAATAATAACAAAAAAAATGGTCATTACACCTTAGGTGCTAGGTACACTTACTGATTTTAAATTTTCCGTTAAATCGACAGAGTATTCGAACGAAAATCTTGGTAGTTCCAAAACAATTTCCGACGTATTCATATTATTCAAAATAGTCGACATGAAATGTGGTAAATCACGAATTACAGTTCGTACGTTGGCATCTGCAGTCGGTAATATCAACAACATGGAGAATTTGTCCTAAATAAAAATTAAAATGAGGAAAGACCAACAAAAAATCACTATTGATAATCCCATCACCTCGTATAATGAGACTTACCTCATATGGAATATCTACGACGTAAGCTCGCAACGTATTAATGTAATTATAGTTAAAGTTATCGGAGATGTGCATCATTTGTACGTCAACGCATCCCGTGTTGGTATGGAAACATTTGTTAGTAGTACTTTTTTTGTCGAAAGCGTTCTTCCATTTTCCTTTGAAGTATAAAGCGTTCGAAATGACTATGTACGATTCGGGACTGATCATTTCTAAAATATAAAATATAGCCTCTGAGGTTTAATGATGGCTTAAACTTTAAGTTAGTCTGAATCAATATTTAGATCCCCAACAATACATTTTACATGTAATTGTTATAATTTTAACTGATCCTGTTATTATAAATCATTAATCAAAGAAATATTTGTTTGATGCTTGGATCATAATGCTTGTTAATTACGAGAAAAAGGGGATTAAAGGACAGTCCACAACCTGTAAATTCATGATCAATGGGAAAACTATATGAAAAGTATGCAGACCATATTCATTGCTTCTAATCTGTACAGATCGTGATGAATGATTAGATTAGATTAGATTTTTTTACGGGGCTACAAAACACTGAAACCTAAGGTTTATTGAGCCTCCACTATCAAAGCTGTTCTCGCTACTACTACAGCTCGCCTTCCATTTCCAGGGTTCTAACGAACTCTAGTATTTGAGACGGCTTCAAGGAGGTTAGATCCTCACTCTTACAAATCTCTTATCCGAAGCATTTTTTGCGTTGGCTTACAATGGCGAGGCATTCTAGAACTAAGTGATCCAGAGTTTCTTCCTCCTCCTCTAGACTCATCAATTTATGCTAGACCTATTCTAATTAGGTGCTTCCTAAGGAGTCAGTACCCTGCAAGGAAGCCCGCGAGGAGATGTAACTTGTTTTTACTGAGATCCAAATAACTTATGAATTGAGCGGTGTCTAAGTTCCGCAGGAACTTTTTGGAGCGATCCAGCCCGGGAAAAACACCGCCAGAGTGCTTCTCTTTCGGTTTCCTCTTTCTTCCGAAACTCTTTATTATAGAAGCATTTTCCTACACCACCGAAAGGCTCCGGGCCAATAAAAGGCGTTCATGCTCCCCGAGTGGCCAGGAACCCAGACTAAAGAGACCCTGTTATTCTTACCTAGTTCATCAAGTTTTCTTCGGCACTTCCATACCAACTTTGAGTCAATGACATGGGAGCTCAATGCTTTGACAGCTGCTTGACTATCAGAATGAATCGATATGCCACATTTCGAATGGTTTCTTTCTAGGTTCATTTTCACGCATCATTCGATGGCAAGTATTTCTGCCTGAAAGACGCTCGGACAGGAGCCTAACGATAATGAGTATCTGGTGCCAGGCCCGAATACTCCAGCACCAGCTCCTGTGGTGGTTTTTGAACCATCTGTGCACCATGTGATGGTGTTTTATTTGATAGTTTGAGTGGTGTACTCCCTTTCCCAGGCTCTCCTCTTACTTAGCATCATAGTGAAGTTCTTTTCGATACTAGCGTTCATGCTCATTTCGTCACTGAGAAGATTCGCTGATGAGATGTACTTTGTTAGAGGACCAGGCTCCCTGATTTTTAGTACTGTCATTGCTTGATCCTTCCCTAGATATTCAAAGAATTGTCTCTTGGGCTGATCTTTCTATCACCAGATGTAGAGGTGTTAGATCTGTAATGATCTCAAGTGGCCTAGTTGGGCACGTTCTCATGGTTCCAGTGATGCACACACAGGCAAGCTATTGAACTTTATCGAGGCCCTTCCTCGTACTGTTCTGACTTGCTTTGGTATACCAAACTATTGCCCCATACGTAATTGCTGGTCTCACAATCATGGCGTACATCTATCGCAGTATTTTTGGGTTACAGCTCCAAGTCTTAACAGCTAGTATTTCTGCACGCTTTTATTGCTTTGCTAGCAGTTATTTATTATTACATTTTAAACAAGGGCAGAGGGACAAGTCCCTATTATGCCCAAAAAATGCAAAGGAAACACCAGTATATTATCCTACGTAAATTAAAAAGTGCACACACAGAAAATACATATGAAATACGAAAATGATAAAAGATACTCAGTTTAAGATCATCCAGTCAAATCTATTTTTGAAACTATTTGTCCAAGGTGTAGAAACTATATCAACATCCAAATCGTTCCAAGTGTCAAATATTCTATTTGATAAATAATTCTGTCTTTACCTTACAACAAAGTTTTCTTTTTTAAGTTTGAACTGATGACCTCTAAGGCAACTATCCCTATTTAGAATGAACATGTCTAAATTTCCGAAGTTGAACTTTAGTATCTTGAATGTGGTTATTAGGTCTCCACGATGTCGGCGAAGTTAGAAGAAAGTTAAGTTGGACATACATTCTTTCTGTATAGGAGAGTCTTCTCGGACCAAAAGGAATCCGTGTAGCTTCTCTTTGAATGTTTTCCAATAGGGTTTTTGTCTCTAGCAAGGTCTGGATGCCATGTTGGCCCAGCGTATTCTAGAATGGGTCTCACATAAGTAGTGTACAAACTGCAAAACGATTGAAACGAAACTTTTGAAAAGCACCTCCGAATAAGATACAGTCTAGTGTTTACATACAGATGTAATATGATCAGACCATGTTCTCCGATTGTTTACAATGACGCTTAGATCGTTGTGAGAAAATACCGAATTTAACGGTTGTCCGTTGATAAAGTACGGCACAAGAGGGTTGTTTTTATCGGTTCGAAGGACCACGCACTTATCAGTATTCAAGGGTATTAACCATTCAGAGCACCACACTGAGATACAGTCCAAATCTTCCTGGAGTATTCGCTGGTTGGTCATTGCATTAGCAACATTTTTGTCTCATCAGCATAGAAAAATATTTTGCTTGAGACGTAGTAAATAAGATCACTGGTGTAAACGGTAACAAGCAAAGAGCCCTGTGCTACTCCACTTTCCACTAGTCTATCTTGTGAGAGAATTTTGCCGACTCTAACTTAATAGTATCGACACCTACTGCTTTCATACAGTTCCAACAAATTGACGATGACGTAGCGGGCATATTCTAGTTTTTGTTGCAATTAGTATTTCGCTTTTAATGTATAAATTGTAATAGCTACTTACAATTGAAACGTTATTTTTAGATCACTGAAAAATGAGGTTTTCACCACAGCTAAATTGCAGTTTGCAGAATACAAAATTACTGTGGGAAATTTCTTTAGGAATTGTTCGTTTATTACCAGGTAAATTTGATTTTTATTAGAAGCACAAAATAACACGTGTACATATGCACTTGTGTATTTTGTGTATGAACATTCAACATGCTTATTCCACAGAAGTTTACTGTCTAGGGTTATCCATAGATATTTAACTTCAGATTTCCACTCAATGATTTCCCAGTTTAAAACTAGGGGTTTCATAGCTGGTAGTGTTCTTTTCTGGGTAAATAGAATTACTGCGGACTTGTTTGGGTTAATATTTAACCTTACTGACAAGCACCATTGCTCAATAATTCTGAGGCCCAGCTATCCTCGTCAACAACTCATACATCCATTTTACGATGCTTTTTTAGTGATTATTTGACAGATACATGAGTTGTGTTGTCAAAGGCTCCAGCTATATCCAGGAAAGCGCACATTGCGATTTCTTTGTTGTTCAGAGTTCTCTGGGTGACTTCGGTCAGCTGATACAGAGCATTTCCGAATATTTAATTTCAGACACATATTCTAATGCCGTGCTATCAATTTCGAATTTTATTTCATTGTAGTTAATTGAGTTCAATTTATATTTAGTTGTTATCATTATAACTTTTGTTTTATTAGCGTTCAGTTTCAATTTGTTTTTATGTAAGTATCCCTCAATATTCTACATAGAATTTTTAAGAGCATCTACAGCATTATTCAGTTCCACATTTGAAGTATAAAATAATGTATCATCTCCGTTGATCTACCCGCTCTTTTAGCATGTGACATTTATGAAATGGTGTATTCTCTAGATTCTCCGTTCTTATGTAGTTGTCCACTATTTTCTTAGGCATATGGTTTTAAAAGATCGGAGATCAGTCCCATCTTTTTTCCCTATTGTTGATAAATAGGTTACTCTTGCCCTTTTCCATTTTCTAGGTCTTAGAGATCCACTGCTAGACAACTTCTTGTAATCTTCAGCAGGTGAGGAAGAATCTCCTCTACCCCTTGCTACAGGAGTGCTGGAAATATTCCATACACCCTTGGTGATTTATATGGTTGAAACATACTTATTGCCCGTTCCAACTGTTGCCTGGTTAATATTTTCTTAGCATTGTCCCAATTTGTCTTGCGGGATTTATTGGTTTATTTCAGTGGGTGTTTTAGGTTCACTACCTGGAAAGTGGGTTCTAAGAAGAAGAATCGATCGTTCCTCTTCACCTTCAGTGTGTAATCGGTCTTGATTTTTCAGCAACATTGTGGGGTTAGTTCCCTCACTTGCCATAACATTTTGTAGTCTGGCCGCTGTATGAGTGGAAGTGATCTTTTCACAAAAGGATTGAAAATTAAACATTTTGGCCTTCCTAATCTCTTTAGTGTACTGAGCAAGCTTGCCCATTTCCGTCACGTTTGGCCAACGGACCTCTTTTCTGCGGTTTGACAGGTTCTCATTCCACTAAGAAGCATCCTTTTCTGAAAGAACTTTTGGTAGTGGGCAACTGGAATGAAAAGTTTCCATTATTGCCTCACTGGTCTGTTCGATTCTTTGTTCCAGGTCGTAGTGTGGGTGATTTACCCCATTTACTTCGACATGTTCCAAATTGTTCTTCACATTGGTGTTGCAAATACACTAATCCATATTTCTAGGATTTCGGATTGGAGGAATCGAGTTGGTATCTCCCTCTATCCTAAATTCGATTCTCCTATGGTCGGAAAGTGATGCCTCGCTTATCACCCTCCAATCTATTACATTGAATGATAATACCCTGATTAATAGTAAATATTTAGAAAGGTTAGTTACGTAAATTATAGTATTCAAAAACGAATACAAGATCATCAATATTCAACCATTAAACGTTAGTGACCCTAGATATTCCTTGATTATCTATGCATTCTCAGTTCAGAAGATATCAAATGAGTCAGCGTAACACAACAATAATTTATCGCATAAAAGCTGTATTATTGAACAAAGCATTAAAGTACTGAAAATATGATAAAAAGATACTCGTAATCAAAAAATGTGGTACCTCACACCAATTAAATTATGTACTTACCTTCAGAAATAATTTGATCAATTTCTCCATGCGTAGAATCAGATGCCCATGTATTAATTACTTTGGCAGCATGGGCAGCGTTTGTAAAATCTAACGCTTTCAAATAGGCATTGTAAAATTTCATTACGGCATTTTTGTAACCGTCCAATACACGTTCTTTATCCGAAGTAAATATGGCATTGTGACATTCCAAAAATGTATTTACAGTTGCTTTCTCCTATTAAAATGCAAAAAAATCCGAAGTTATCAATAAATAAAAATTAAAGCCTGGTTTCCACGAGATCGCGAAGATGAAGAGAGCACGATTACGGTTCAAATAAATCGAGGCGGTAGTGTACGACATTGTTAATGAGATTTATTTTCAAATATCGTATACTTCCTCTTGGTTACGACCGTAGTGGGAACAGAAGAAGCAGTAATACTCCCGCGAAAAAGGGTTACTGAAACAGAGTGGTAACCGCAGACATGAATGTTTCTGGCTCATTAGCCGCCCTCAGTACAGTATAACCAAATAAGGGTGTAAAACTTGGGAGCAAAGTTGTTGATCGAAACATGGGAAAACACAAAACAACGGATATCAACAGGAAAACCAAACGCACATTTGTATCTTCAATTGGAAGATCCCGAGTTTTCGGGACAACAACCATCATCGACACGGAGGCGCATATAGCCCCCCTGCCTGAACCTTCCGACCCAGAGTAAACAACAAAGAAGATGTACGCATATCGCATGATATGTAAACAACAACAACGAAGAGATTCTTAGGTAATTCACGTGTCGATGTTGGTTGTTGTCCCGAAAACTCGGGATCTTACAATTGAAGGCACAAATGGGCGTTGGGTTTTCCTGTTGAAATCCGTTGTTTTGTGTTTTCCCATGTTTCGATCAACAGCTTTGCTCCCAAATTTTACACCCTTATTTGGTTATACCGTACTGAGGACGCCTAATGAGCCAGAAACATGCAAGTCTGCGGTTACCACTCTGTTTCAGTAACCCTTTCTCTTTTTGCGTGAATTACCCAAGAATTTCTGTGTTGTTTACATATTATGCGGTATTCATACATCTTCTTTATATATACATGTATATATATCGGAAATAGAAGATTAACTGTAATAGCGCCCGCCAATTCGTGTATCGTTTTAAACTCCTCGTACTTGGCGATGCAGTCGCCTCTCCTCGTCGCTCCCGTCTGTAACTGTCAAACGGTTTATTTGTTGTCGTTTGTATTGTTACCATAGATAACCTTAATCTTTGATAACGTTACTCATTACTTTTTAGCGCTATGTTTATGTAATTTGAGATAGTATTATTTTGTGATTATTCTCTGTTTGTGGCTTGTGTTTCTGTAATATACTCAAGTAAGATTCAATTATGTATTTCTGTTGTGTACCTTCGTGCACGAGTAATACTAAAACAGACATCAGACATCACTTCTCATGCAGTTAGTATCAGTTAATATCTTAGGAATATGGAAATAATTACAGAACAGGGAACTATTGTTGCAGGCACAGAATGAAACTTATAAATGGAAAAGAATCCAGTTTGTATGTATTATAATTCCATAGTTTTAATGTTGTAAGAAACGCAATATAAAGATCTGAGGAAACATCCGTATTCATGGAATGTATCCATCAAGAATTAAACTTTACATTGAAAGTGATGGTATCTACTTATCAGATAACTATAATTTGAATAATATATTTCAACTTACTTGTTAGTATAATTTAAAAAAAATATAATGGTACAATTCACGAAAACATATGTGGAACACAAAGATGAAATACGTAACAAAATATTGATGAAGAAGAAACGACTCAAAATAGTATAGTAAATTAACAGCAGAGTATACAACTGACAGGATATTGCAGAAGAGGAGATAATTTGTTTTAGGTAGGTACTGTCAGCACTAAATCAGAAGATGATCTTTATATAGACGAGACATCTATAGGCAAATTAAATTATCAAAAAGAATTGAAGGAAGGTCCAGCATACAAGCTTCACTTAGCATAGAAGTAATAAGAAAGGTATTTGTAATTGAATTCAACATGATTCCATTTCAAAAATTAACGATTTCATCAACAATTTAAACTACGAACCATTGGCAAAATTCAATGAGGCATTTGAAGAAACAAAAATATGTCATGCAAATTCCAGAAGAAGTTTGTAAAGTAAGAAAAACAGACAGAGAAACAGACGTACAATGAAAAATAAAATGTGTATTAAAATCTTTGGGTAAGGGTACTTTGTTTACAATTAAACTTTTGTTTACTTTATGTTAAATTGAAATTTTTCTACCTGTATTTTTCATGAATTAAAATAGGCTATTTTATAAGTTCCTATTTTGTGTTTTTTTTCACCTTTTTTGATACTTAAATGATGTACCTACTTACGACTTGAAAAACGTGAAAACATGGATTAACTAAAAAGCGACTATGACAATTTGCTGGTTCATAATACCGCAAAAATTATCTTTAGTCGTTTTTTTAGTTGAATCTTTAGTTTTTGCACGAAAACTAAATAATTTATTGAAAATTTGCCACCATTGAAGGGGAGGCGCCAAGTACGAGGAGTTTAAAACAATATACAAATTGGGGGCGCCATTACAGTAAATCTTCTATTTCCGATATATATATATATATATATATATATATATATATATATATATATATATATATATATATATATATAATTTTTCTATGGCCCATACAACGACTCCGTGGCAACCCGGCTTAATATATATAAAAAAAACAAATCAGTCAAAAAGTATATAAAGCAGTATATTGTGCAACAAGTGGGGAAAGTTCCACTTTTCTCACGAGCCTGAAGGGCGAGTGCCGCACGCACACGAGTGAGAAAAATACTATACCCATATGTTGCACACTATACTTTTTCTACAACGGCACAAATTTAAAGAATACAAGTAAATAGTTGTGTAGAAAAAGACTAGGTTCCGAGGACCCCCCCACCGAAAAGTGTCTAGGTATCGAGGAATTCCAGCTGAAAACGTCTAGGCATCGAGGAGCCCCTTACTGGATTCTCCATATAGATGTATGAAGTGTGGGCAAAGTGCCGTGAGACATAATATTTCTCACAGTACGAGCAATATATGGTTATGAAATTAACTAAGCTATGAGAAATACGCTACTTTTCATAGCAGTTGTAGAAAAAAGTTTTACTACAACTATTATAGAATTTCTATATTCCGACGTAGTTTTTGATTGTGGAATAGCTTCATTCTAGCCCTAGAGTAAGAATATTCATTCTTGCCCTTGGTATGGAATGAATACTTGTGGCGCCCTCTAAATGTGACGGTTCATTTGACAGATAGAGAAAATAGGCGTGTTCCGTTTTCTACACCAGATGCACTACGCACAGTAGAAGTAGAGCAGAAAATCAAAATGCATAAAAAATCTTCTAAAGTGAACGTAAAATGATTAATATGGTCGTTGACAACAATTGTCAACTGTTAAAAATGTCGATTAGACAATTTTAGCTTGTCATACGTTTTTACACGTCTCCGTATCCGTAAGAAGTTGTCAAGAAAACCTTTTTAGCAGATAACGTATCGTTTCGTTCTGTTTTTAACTGTACAACTTCAAAACTTCTTTAGGTTGTCACTGGTTTGTTTTGGTAAAAGTAAAAAAATTACAAATAAAACTAAAAATGAACTTTGTGGTTATAATCAAACCAAACCAATATCAAAGAAGACCAATAAAATAACAATAATACCATCTTCTTCTTACAGTGCCATATCCGTGATCGGACGTAAGCGACCTCTCACTTCTACCTGTGTTGTGCTCTCCAGTTACCACAGATAAAAGGGACCTACAGTTTAACGACGGATCCGAACGTTCGAATAATACCATAGAATACTGATTTTGGTTGGGATACCGATACGTTTACGTAAACGGAGTAGGGGACGTAACAATCCGTTCAACGCAACGTATCGGCACCGTACATATAAATATGTACGGTGGTATCGGTTGAGCCGTAACGGGTCTACGCATGCGCAGTTTGTTACGGATACGGATACGTGAGAAATTTAAGACAAACTAAAAGTACCTATTGTCTGTTTTTTCAAATTTTAGCCTAAAATTGATTAATACTTCATAAAAAGTAAGTAAATTTATGTAATTTCATTTAAATAATAGCTATTATATGGCTTCATTCCTTTTTAGTGTTGGATACTGATATTAGTGATGATTTCACTACAACTCCAGAAATTAAGGAGCATTTCAATATATGTTGTTTTGTTTTTTATTTGAAAGTCGTAGAAAAATTATAGTCTAAAACACGGTTGGAATTCATAATTCTACACTCGTAGAACAAATCTTTCTACTCGTGTAGAATTTTGTTTATTCCACCCTTGATATTGAATATACTATTTTTCCATCGAGATTGACGATAAATGAATAACTTGACTTAAATTATTGATGGCAGATATTAATTGACACATACTTTATTTAATCCACCAATTAAAAAAAAATACAGTAAAAATATTTAAATTACGGTTTAAAAGTGAAGTACTTGCTCCAAGAAACAATAAGTAATCAAATGGAAAAATTAATCGAGTCAAATACTATAATATGATAAAATAAAACATTTTTACTTACATTTAAATTATTAACGAGGTCCTGTAAAATCATTCTCACCGCTTTTAAATTTATATCGGGTATTCTTAAAGCTTCGCTTATTTCCACGGCGCAACTTCCTACGGCGCCCTCCAAAATCATCGCCAACGTCGTCTTAATACTGGCCGGAGATATTAAAACGTTGACTGGAGAGTATTTGAATTCCTTTAAATTGTACATCACGAAATATAAAAAAACAAAAATTTCAAAATTATCTGGAAAACGAACTATTTTGGTATTTAATGTTTGCAATGATGCCAATTAATATGTTTACGATGTTACTAGTTAAACTCTTATTTAAGCATATATTTCAATAAACATACAAGGTGATTATTTAAAAAAATCCATATGAAATTTACCGAATAAAAAAATTGTTTTTAGAACTTACGCCCAGTAGTTCTACATCAAACAGGTTAAATCGAGATGCAATTTGACTAATATCAGCATCTGGAGGTTGGTATCTATCTGGGTCTAGATTTAGAGTTGGAGCGTAGTCTACATTGCTTGAAGCCGCATCAGGACCATATTTATCTGCTACTTGAACATACTGAGGATAAAGCTGCGATTGATTAGCTGGAAGAAAGGCCGATTGTAAAAATCTTAAAGTACTACTAGTATCTGATATATTTTTTAATTATTTCTTTTTGTGCTATTTTCAAAATAACATCATTTTATTTTAAAATATTTTATGTCTTTATGTTTTCAATATTTGATGTTGCTTTCAGACGGTACCTCAAATTTGAATAAACGCGAACTCAAAATGGCGAGCAAAAAATCGATGTTAAAAAATAAATTTAAAAAAGGTCTTGTTTATTTTTTAGCCTCTCAACGTTGTTCAAAACTAGCTCTATATAGTGCATCAATATTTAAACTTAAAGACCTATAGTATTTTTAAGTCGACATCGAATTAATGTTTAAGAAATTAACAAATTCTTGTTTATAATTAATTATACGATGCATCTTTCGATTCTATGAATTACGTACCTAACTCAAAATGATTTATTTTATTTTTTTAAATTATCAGTAAAGTTTCAAATATACGATAATAATAGTTTCAATTTAACATTAATCCAACTATTTTTCTATAGGATCATACATATAATCTTAATTCAAGGCATAGAATCATAGAAACAATAATAGTTATAAAAATATAGTGCAAGTGCTCTGACTAATCGAGCATTTAGAGTTACGCTATATTATTAGTATTTTATCTCTTTTGTTTATTGCCTGTTAATAAAATTAAACATGTTGACTCAATATTATGCACTAACTGACTTTGGCTCTTGCACATCGTTTTCAGAATCGTGGAATTCTGCTAGCTGTCTGGAAGCAACAATTTTACAAGGCGAGCCAAAACCTTTTTTGAAAGGTGTGGAAATCAATTAACAGGTTTGTGAGTCATTGTAATCGCCCACGTTTTACATTCGACTCAAATTATTTTCAAAATTTAATTAGTATATTTTTATTTAAATCAATTTTATCTGAAAAAAACCATTGTGTGATTTGGACAATGTGCGAGATGTATTTCAACATGTATAAAAATATTTTTTTTATTTAAAACCATTCAAATTTAGGCTATAACAGGTATTTTTTTCATTTATATGTATCGCTGTTAAAATATTGAGACGAAATAATTAATTCAAATATGATATTATGATTAAAAATATATATCTAACTGACTTTTCTGTAGACTGTTATTAAGAAAGTATTACAGTGTAAAAATAGCTCCTTTAATTCACTGGTGAACACAGTTTGGTTTTCTTATACACCAATACGTGTAATTGATGTTTATTGTGATGCTGATTCTGATTTCAAATTTGCTCCATCACGTCAGGATTTTGAGAAATTAAATAGGTTTTTCAAAAAACGCCTTAAATTTTACATAATTTCTAAGTTACTTTTATATAAGAAAGATTCTGCAACAAATGTTGTTCAGCCAAACATTGAGTGAACGTGTCTGAACATGTCCTTGCATGTTTCCCACGTCAGAGCATTTAAACCACGCCCATTTTTGCTCTGGAACCAATCAAATTAAGAATTGGTAGATTTCTGGCTACGTGTGTCTAAAGTAAACGACCCAGTACCCGTCACCCTAAGGCCCTTAATATGTGAGTTCTTATTTTTTAAATGTATTAAAGACATTTCTAATAGCTTAAGGTCGTTAAAATGAATTCTATTAGTTTCTTTGGTTTGTTGAGAATTATAAAAAAAATCCAAAATTCAACTTTTTTATCCATAAAATACCAAATAATTTTTGATTCTAAATTCATGCACATGTTGGAATATCCGTCATGGCTATGATCCAGAACTCGTCATTAAAATGGCCCAGTACCCGTCATTCTTTAAAATTATTATTAGAAACGAATATCATTATTATTTTAAACAAATTTATTTTCGAAAATTATAAAAAGAACACAAAACAAAAAAAAATTCTAAGGTATCATATTATCTAAGAAATTATGTTAAGTTTTATTTAACGTAAACCTAGAAACACGAACTTAACACTAAAAGGTACGTGTTTACTTATTTTTTTGGTTCATTAGGAACTTAACTAATAAACAATAAAAATATTTTGTAAAAGGTGTACGAAAAAATTATAAAAGTAATAAAATTTCCATGTCATTCTATTTCACGAAAATAATTAATCTTAAAATGACCTCTTGAATTTATTTGCACTGGTTCTGCAATTGCACATAAAACATCCTTTGTTTCTTCCTTTTCAGGCCATTTCCAATTTGCACCGATAGGAGTCATACACTTAACTCTGTAGTTGGTTTTCGTTTTTTTTAACGACTAGCCTGGACACAGTTTCCCGTCGTATTTAACAGCAACATAATTCTTGTCATCCTTTTGTACTATTGGTTTTTCTTTTGGTTTAATAATATGTTCTTCATTTTTTAATTTAGATTCCTTTTTCTTTACAACCTCATGCTCTTTTTGTTTGAGTTTTTCATTTCTCTTAGTTTTTCTGTCTTCTTTTTAAGTTTTTTATGTTCCGTTTTCTGATGATATTCCTGCCAATCTGATGCCGTTACAACTGCTGATACTTTTTCTTTAGGTTTTCTTTTTGTTGTTATGATCAGGTTCTTCCCAAAATATATACTTTTTCAATGGGGTGGGTATGTTTGAAGTACTTTCGTTAACCTTAGAAGGAGTTTTTTCTTCGTCAGCAACTTTGTCTTTGATCATCCCTTTCGGGGTCTCTAAGGTGTTTTCTTTATTTGCATTAAGTGTGTTCGGATTTTCAGTATCAAAATTAAACTTCTTGCTTTTTTTTTCAATTTCGTCCCTAGTTATTTCTCTTGAATCAAAATTATCTGAATTAAAATTTTGATCTCTTACTGGTTCGCATTGATTTTTCGGGTTAGCTAAAAAGTTTGCTTTATTTGGACTTTGCTGTAGTTCATATTTGCTTGTTATTTCTTTAGAACTATCCAAATTTGCATCTTTATCCTTTTGTCTAAATTCATTTACATTCTCTGAACTCATGTTAGTTATGTTTTGATCCTTTAATGTTTCTTGTACTGAAGCGGAGGTCTCATATTGACCAAAAGTTCCATTTAAAGAAGGCTCAAGTTAATTTCACTAGCAGATACATTAAGGTATGTGGCACTTAAATCGTTTAAATCAAAAGATTCAATAAAATTATCCTTGACCAGTATAACATCGTCCGTTAACTCGGCTACCAATGCGTTGGGATTAATTGGTAAAACTATCGGAGATGTCAAAGTAATTTGTTCGGACATTTTGCTAGTTGTTTCTGAAGCAGAAGCACCTTGATATACTTTATCATTGGTTACTGAAATATCGCCGATCTCTCTGTGATTATTATTTGCTAAATGTTCTTCATTAGTCTCGACCTCGGCCTCGACAGTTATTGTTGGTAAAGTGATAGGAAGATTTGGAATGTGAATAAAGTTTTCTTCTTTAAAGCGTTTCCATTCGGAGTTGGATAACTTAAAGCTATTAATTTTTTCTTTGTTTATTTCTTCAAAATATAGCAAGAAACGATTTTTCTCAGTCTTGCTTAAATTGGTTTTAGAATTAGGCTTTTTTTGCAAAGTAGCATCAGTTAAAAAAGCTTCTCATATTTAATATTATCCGGATTTAGAGGACATAAATCACAAGTTTTAAATCCGTTGACAATGCACAGTGGTAAATATTTTACCTGGTTCAGCGCAGTCTCCAAAAGCGGGGCAAACTCTTCCCTGGAAATGGCTTTGGTAGAATGTTCTGTTCTCCAATTTTTTGTTACTTATTTCCAAACTCACTTTAAGGGATAAAATACAGCCACATCTAACGGCTGCAATATGTGAGTAGAGTTCGGATACAAGCTAATCAAAATATTTCCATTTTGACTGCAAAACTGGCTTAGTTGTAGATTAAGATGTGACTTGTGCCCATCAATAAAAAGCACTATTGGAAGGGAATATCGTTCTCCTTTAACCAGGATAAGAATGGATTAGCGATGTATTCGAAAAAACTTTCTTGGGTCATCCACCCATCTTCTGACCTGCCAACGGCCCAGTTCTTAGGAAAAGTAGCTGCAATTAGTTTGGTGATTCTTTTATAAAAATAAACAACTAACGGAGGCGGCAGATCTCCAGCCGCATTGCACATTATTAATGTAGTTAGACATTCCTTTTCGTCGTTTGCAACAAATGTATATACGGTTTGGTCACCTTTTTTGCCAACACCTTGTACCCTTTTGGTGCTAAGAAAAATGCTAATTCATCACAATTATATATGCGTTTTGGATCGTTAAAAATTTCAAGGTAGCCATTATCACTCAGGTAAGATCTAATTTCCCCAAACCTTCTGTTACTTGTGCTCTTCGTTTGGACAAATTATGTGCGGTTATTTCACTTATTTAGGAAAGCTTCATACCAGTGTATCTGCGGTCTATTGTTGGGAAAAGGGTTTTCTCTTTTAAGTTCCGTTATTAAGTTTTGCACGCTATCACAGACTTGATCCTTCGTAACCGGAAACATTTGTTTTTGCATATTTAAGATCCAATTTTCCAAAATGTTTTCTTCTTCATAACTTAAATGTGAAGAAGGTCCTTTTGAACATTCCAAAGGCGCTTTCCCATGAAACTTATTCGAAAGTGTCATACATGGAATACCAAAAGTTTTACTGGCTTTTGAAATACTCATGCCATTTTGAAATGCAGATGTGGCTTTTTGAATTGTATACACAGAATAGCTCTTTGATTTATTTTGGTCCATCCTTACTGAAACAAAAAGAAAACTAATGTGGCTACTTACATGTTACCTTTAATAAGACTATATTATGAAGAAAAAAAATGTATGCACAGTTTGTTACTGATGTACTAAATTTTTTTACATAATAGATATACAGCGTTGCTGAAAAGTCTCGCACCAAGGGATTATCTTTGAAACGGATAAAGGGAAAGTTATGAGATTCTAGGGCGATGAATGAGACTCTATTCTGCATATTCTAGACGTCAAATGTTTTTGACGTCAGCGTTTAGCGTACGGCCGCCATCTTGAATTTTTTAAAATGACAACCTAGGTCGTGTGACCCATCACAAAAAAGCTTATTTTTTTCTCTTTCCAAAAATAATCCCAATGCACAAAATGTCCTATACAATATCGTTTTCATTTTTCTAAATTAAAGTGTACCGTACCTACTATGTACCGTATCTACTAATTATTTGGACTGGTAGGTTTTTAAAATAAAACAAAAAACAATAGTAGGCATTAAAAACATCAACCACATCATTAGTTCTTTATTTATGTACAAATTGTCAAAACTGATACTAATTTCAAATTAGTACGAAATTAAGAATAATGGAACATTTATCAGAAAAACAACGCATCCAAATCTTAATGTTAGTTGGATATGGTGATCGCAAACGTACCCATGACAAAGTAACTCATCTTTTTAACGATTTAAATCCTGAATGCCCTCCTATAAGTGGATCTTCTGTGACGAGATTAGTAAATAAATGTAATGAAACTGGTAGTGTAAAAGATATTCCTAGGTCTGGTAGACCGAAAAGTGCAACTAATGAAGGTAAAACTTTAGACGTTCTATTAGATGTTCAAGAAAACCCTAAAACATCTACAAGTATATTGGCATGGTATTTCTAGACAGTCTATACAAACTATTCTGCATAAAAATATCTTTCATCCTTATAAAGTTCAAAATATTCAACAATTGGACGAGGATGGTTTTGATAGGCGATTACAATTTTGTGAAATAGTTACAGAGAAAATAAGGATGCAAAACAATTTCTTAGATTTTTTGGTATTCCGTGATGAAGCCACATTTTGCTTGAACGGTTCTGTTAACAGACATAATTGTCGGTACTGGTCAGATTGTAATCCGCACTGGATGGAGGAGGTTCATGGTTCATACACAGCGTCCACAAAAAGTAAATGTGTGGGCGGGTTTGGTGAAAAACCAGTTGATCGGTTCTTTTTTTATTGAAGGTACGCTGACCGGTGCTAAATATCTTGACTTACTCCAAAATGAAATTATACCTGAAATAAATCGATTATTTTTTAATATGAACGTATACTTTCAACAAGATGGCGCACCTCCACATTATCAAAGAGACGTTAGGCAATATTTAAATACATTTTTCCCTCAGAGATGGATTGGTCGAAGAGGTGCAATTGAGTGGCCGGCAAGATCACCCGACTTGACACTTTTCTCTGGGGCTACCTGAAAGACCGCGTTTATGTAAACAGACCAACTAACTTAAATGATTTAAAGGAGCTCATTCGTCTCGAAATGCAGGGAATTACTCAACAAATGATCAACGATTCTATTCGTAGCTTCGAAGAGAGATTGTATCATTGTCAACAAACAAATGGCCAGCATTTTGAGCACTTATTGCAATGAAGTATTTGCAACTTAAATAATTGTTTAGTTTATAAATTTCTGTAACACGCAGTTTTGATTAAAATTATAGTTTTAATATTTTTGTTAAATTTCTATCATAATATCCGAGTCAAGTTATACATTGGGATTATTTTTGGAAAGAGAAAAAAATAAGCTTTTTTGTGATGGATCACACGACCTGACGCTGACGTCAAAAACATTTGACATTTGCTCTAAAATATGCAGAATAGAGCCTCATTCATCGTCCTAAAATTTCATAACTGTCCCTTTATCCGTTTCAAAGAGAATCCCTTGGTGCGAGACTTTTCAGCAACGCTGTATAACGAACAAGTGCGCAAAGTTAAGGCCGATTTATAAACTTGCAGTTGCCGTTTCCGCTCGTAGTTGCCGTTTCTGTTGAAATTTAAACAGCTACTTTCGCATTTGCGCATTTATATTCTCCGTTGCTGTTACCGTTCGCCGTTGAGCGTGACGTTCCCTGACGTTCAGACATAACGAAGTTTTAAGTTTTGCAGTTCGCTGTTCGTGCCGTTCGCATATTAACCAATCAAAAGCCTGGTCATTTGGCAAGAATCGAGTTTAGAGGGTTTAACATAATCTTAAATATGTTATTAAAACCTGGGTAGCTGATTTACGTTGATTAAGATTTATTTTTATTGATTTGATGATTTGTGCTTTGTGAAGAATGAATTTCGATATGGATGACAATAATGTTCTTCATGACATTGACTCAAGAAATCATTGTAGAAGTAGAAAGAGGTAATAAAGATAAAGATTATCTACCCTGAACACAACGGCGGCAAACATCAAACGTCAGGTTTATAAATTGACACTAACAACGGCAACTGCAACGTCAAACAGCAACGGGAGCGGGAACGGTAACGGCGACGGCAACTGCAAGTTTATAAATAGACCTTTATATTTTACCGCTCGCGGCGGCAGTGACGGTAAAGGCACTTTACGCATGTGTTAGGTACATTTTAGTTTTCTAAAATCAATGTAGTCATTTTACAGCATAGTGTATGGTAAAGTGCCATAAACGTTAACATTACCGTACAGTGTGCAGTAAAGTACAACTTTTCACACCAACCAAGTATAGTAAAGTGCACTTTACCGCACGCAACTAGATAAAAACTAGTAAAAATGGGTTGTCCCAGTATCCGTCACCCCTATGACCCAGAACTCGTCACCGTACTTTAATAATAATTTCTTAAAAATTGGACCAACAATGTTTGTAACGATTTCTAGACATAAAATACACCTTAGTTTGAAAATAACTTTATATTTTTGTAGTAATAATAAAAATAAAAATTTGCTGTTTTGACCCAAAACCCGTCACTATTGACGAGTACTAGGCCATATAGAATTTTAAGGACCCAGTTGTCATCATCCATACTTTTTTGGGAAAAACCGCTAAAAACATTTTTTTACACAAAATAAAATATTTCAAGCCCTTAGCTTCAACTTAAATAAGGTAATTATATATAATTATCAATAACTTTTACGCAATATTAAAAACATGAAATAGATGCAAATCACTTACCTTAGAACAAAACACATCCTACTCCAACTGATGATGGACCACAACTAAACTAAACATTATTTTTCTGCAGGTGTTATATTGACGTCAGACTCTCGGAATTTGGTTGCATGGTTGTCAAATGTTTAAGGAAATCACTAAACGTATTAGTTTTGTGTTTTTGGGTTAAAGTTTCTTAAAAACTCAAAAAAAAATGAAACTGATGGGTACTGGGTACCTGACGGATTCTGGGTCATTTACCTTATAAAGAACTACACACGGCTTTTTTTATTCAGTGTAAGTCAATTTGTGATACCTGAACGTCCTTTTATTTCATAATGTCCCGTACGTATGTAAATAATCCAAACAGCTTCTGTTATATATGTGGAGAATTCACTACCCATCTGCATAAGCGAAATATTACACCTTTAAAAGAAAACTTATTTTTTCACTATTTTGGCTTAACCATTAAACACCAAGACAAGACATGGGCTCCCAGCATCTGCTGTGCACGCTGTGCTGTTACTCTGAGGGGCTGGTCAAACGGTAAGAACATCGCTATGCCATTTGCAAGACCTATGATTTGGCGTGAACAAACTGACCATTCGACTGACTGCTACTTTTGCTGCGCGAAAGCTTTTGGGTTTTTCAACAAAAATAAGAAAAATATTAGTTATGCTAGTCTTCCCTCTGCTACTCGTCCAGTACCTCATTCGGAAGCCTTGCCAGTACCAAGACCCATAGGTGTTTCGAGTGAAGGATATGCTGGTACAGAATCAGAAGAACCAAGTGTCGCGTTATCGACCAGCGAAGATGAATATTTGCCATCTCAAGAGGACGGACAACACCTAATAAATAAGTTAGAATTAAATGATCTTATTCGAGATCTGAATTTGTCAAAAACTAAAGCAGAAATACTAGGATCTAGACTCCAAGGATGGAAACTATTAGCACCAGGCACACAAATTTCTGTATATCGTAATCGTAAGAAAGAACTATCACAAACGACGAGGGTCTTTCATATTGCAATAATGTCGACGATTTGATGCTGGCCTTAGGTCACCAACACCATCCAGAAGATTGGCGTCTTTTTATCGATGCTTCGAAATAGAGTTTGAAAGCTATGCTACTTCACATAGGAAACGTTTATCCATCCATCCCCGTTGGCCACGCAATCCACATGAAAGAAACGTATGAAAATATGACTCGTCTTCAGGACAGAATTAATTACAAATTGTACAAATGGTATATCAGCGCAGACCTCAAAGTTATAGCAATTCTATTCCGTTTACAACTAGGGTATACAAAGCACTACTGTTTCCTTTGTGAGTGGGACAGTCGAGCAAATTCACACTACATTGTTAAAAACTGGCCAGTCAGGGTTCAGTATATTCCTGGACAAAATAATGTACTTTATAAGTCACTTGTGGAACCTGATGAAATATTTTTTCCACTACTAGCTGTGAAGTTGACAGTTATTGCGTCTTCTAGCCAACTGAGAAGTAAAATTTCTCTATTAGTGGTTAATAATTTTTCTATTGTTAACCTAGGTCAATAATGGACAAATTCAAATGTTTTGAGAATTCAGGGATAATAGCTTGACAAAAACTAGTGCAACATAATTTTGTATACCCAGAAGATTGTCTTTAACATATTTACTGCTTGAAATTACCTAACAAGATAAAATTATTTCAATAAAACTGCCATTAGTTTAAAATTCGCGCTTAACCAAAAATTTCTGATGACATTAGGAGTGCGTTCATAATATATGGGTGAGGTGAGGAGCGAGAACAGTGTCAGTGTCAGTCAGACGACGGAGTAAACGCCTAAGGAGATCGACACTATCAAAATTTGATTTTGACATTGAAATGTGTTGTTGATTTTCCGTTAATTGCAGAAAAAAGGTGGATCGAGGAATGTTTTTACCTTCAACATTATCACCAGTATACTTTGAAAATCTTATGTTGATAGAAACTGGTAGCTAACCTTGACCCATAGAATATCGATTACCGGTGCCTTAAGCTCTATAAACAAGAACATGTGTACATTGTACATATTATACGAATTGTACATATTATACGAATTGCGCATAGCGATAGCATGTGGGGAACTAGGACTGCACTCTCGTCGAATTTCGTGGTTCGTTTGTGAATTCTGTGGTGTAGAGTGTGAATTACATAGACAAATAATATATTACTCATATACATATAAATAAAATATACTGGGCCTAGCGGTACGGCAAGCGTGGCGATCATCAGAGTGCCGACATATATATGTCTGCACCGTCGGTGGCCAAGATCAATACGCGCATGCGAGTAACAAGACGTTGCATTGTTTAATATCATTGGCTGTATCATACCCGCTTTGACGCTTTTTGACCTTCAGAGGGGTGGCAAAGGTTGTTAGCATAGACAAATAATATATTTTAATTTCTCTATGGTTGTTTGTTTGGACCCAGCATAGTAAAATTAGGATGTGGTTTGGATGTTTAGTGATTTTGTTATTTGTTTTATCATTGTGTTGTGATTTTTACATGTTTCTTTTATTTAGATTTTTATTAAAAACTATGCTTCCACAACGGTGCTTTTTATGTAATGAGATTAGTCCTAATTTAAATTTTCATAGGTCTACAGGTATATAAAAATAAATTCCGTTTGAAAACAAATCATCCGATGGGGTACTCCAAAGTCATTTAATTTGTCAATATGTATGGCTATATTAGTGTGTAGATATCGAAGAAATGATTTATAAAAATAATAACTCTAATTGGTTATGTGCTCACTATATATTTCATTTTTATCTACTTCATTTCTATTCCTTTTGAAGTAACCTAGACAACTATAATAGACGTTATTTCAGATTTATGTTAGAAGTGATTATAAGGCACATGCGTTTGATAAACGTCGCCCAACACGTAAAACCCTACATAATAAAAAAAAAGATTGAGCTTTAATAATGACTTATTATTTAAAATCGAGTGAGTTTTTAAGCAATTAATTTCTTCAAAGAAATATTTAAATTGTAAAATGTGACTAATTTTGGTTTCAGCTAATCTTAGCTCATTAACTGTTTAACTGTCAAAGATCCAACTTTCTCTATTTCTTTGCGAGAATTATTAATTAATCTTCTGAAGTATAGTGTAAGAAGAGTATTTGAGAAAAAAATCTATTTCTTTAACTTTACTACTAATATGTACAACATCTCTTTCTTCCGAGAGACCTCATATTTTAACTTTAGTATCAAAGTTATTCAAATTTGAATTAGGGTGCAGTAAAAATTGAGAACGAGCCACCAAAGATCTGAATCTTTAAGTTCGCAAGTAGAAATTCCTCGTGACAAATATGTCCGCGGGATTTCTTTTAGACCTGACATGACGCCAAGTATAATTTTTTGTGATATCTTGAATTTGACTAACTCTATTAGCAACAAAAATTTGCCATTTCGAGGGATGTAATTTTAACCAAGCTAGAACAATTTCTGAATCCGTCCACATATTTATCGAATCAAACTTAAGAAACTATTTGAAAAAGTTTCAGTGATTTTACTTTTCCGCCCAACCTATCTAATATGCGAGATTATTGGTTTGTCCCAAAAAAAATTGGAATTTGGAATTTTTTTTTTGAGTTATTATTATGTTTTTCATCAAGAACAATACGAAAAAACGGTTATTAGAAAAAAAATCCTATATGTATTTTGTCGTCGGCCATTTTTCGTTACATGTTTTGTTAGCATGATACAGCCCCCGGAGTGCAACAAGTCACCAATTTTATGATTGAATATTGTTCAGGGCATCTCACAGATGTACCCTATTGATTTTCAGCTCACCAGAGCCAGTACAACGGATGCTATGGTACTTGAAGTACGACATTTTTGTAATTGTTTTAAAAAAATCAGTTTGTTAGCACGATACAGCCTCCGGAGTGCAACAAGTCACCAATTTTATGATTGAATATTATACAAAAAATCTTACAGATAAACCCTATTGATTTTCAGCTCACCAGAGCCCGTATAACATGTGCTATAGTACTTTAAGTACGACATGTTTGTCATTTTTGGAGAAATTTCAGGTTGTTAGCACGATAAAGCCTACGGAGTATATACAAGTGACCAATTTTATGATTGGATATTATTCAGGGCTTGTCAAAGATGAACCCTATTGATATTCAGCTTACTAAAGTTTAAGTACCATAGCACTCGTTGTACTGGCAATAGTGAGCTGAATATCAACATGATTCATCTATAAGACGCCCTGAATAATATCAAATCATAAAATTGGTCACTTGTATAAACTCCGGAGGCTGTATCGTGCTAACAAATTAAAATTTCTCCAAATTTGTCTTACTTAAAGTAGTATAGCACCTGTTGTTCGGGCTCTGGTGAGTTGAAAATCGATAGGGTTCATCTATGAGATGTCCTGAATAATATTCAATCATAAAATTGATGACTTGTTGCACTCCGGAGGCTGTATCGTGCTAGCAAACTGAAATTTCTCAAAAAATAACGAAAATGTCGTAGTTCAAGTACTATAGCACCCGTTGTACTGGCTCTGGTGAGCTGGAGATCAATAAATATGTGACATATCCTGAACAATATTCAATCATAAAATTGGTGACTTTTTGCACTCCCGATGCTGTATCGTGCTAACAAGACATGTAACGAAAAGTGGCCAACGACAACGACGACGACATACACACAGGATTTTTTTGCTAAAAACGGTTTTTTCGAGTTGTTATTCATGAAAAACGTAAAAATAACTCAAATTTTTTTTCAAAATTCCAACTTTTTTGGGGTAAACCAATAGTTTTCACCCATATTAGATAGATTAGGCGGAAAAGTAATAATTGAACTGTATTACCTTTGAGTAAAATACCATTTAGAGAAATACCTGATGAATTTTTCATTGAAGCATTAAATACAACTCAGAGTTTCGTAGTTAAACTATTTTCTTTTAAAATGCAATGATGTAGAATAAAATATGTATGCTCTGTTCATAAGCATGAGTGGAACATATCGAGCATGATCAAGTGTGTCATATTCATTAATACATTCTTTGTATTGAGAGTAGAGATTTTCTATTAACTTTTTTGTCAAGATTAAGAAAACGTCTTTTAGCTCGGTTAAACGAATCACCAAGTTTTAAATATGCAATATGCTCAAATAAAGGTAAATCTATCTGATATCTACCATCACCGAGTCTTACATTGGTATTTTTAAAAATATTTTCAGCTAAATTATTCTGAAAAGTGCAGTTTTCTACCATCCAAAATATTTATAAAAGATCTTCCGAACTATCCAAA
Organism: Galeruca laticollis; assembly: GCA_963921935.1. Taxonomy (NCBI): domain Eukaryota; kingdom Metazoa; phylum Arthropoda; class Insecta; order Coleoptera; family Chrysomelidae; genus Galeruca; species Galeruca laticollis. The sequence goes on from OY998180.1 coordinate 181,645,369, forward strand.
TGAGTGTGTACGACTTTGATTTAACAACCAAATTCTTCCTGTAATCTATATTTCAACTTCCCCCTGTATAACACAATTCATATATTCTGCCCAATACATATAAAGAAATATATCATTCTTCTCAACATTTAATATTTCTTTAGATCAAAAAATTCCATTCTAACGTCACTCTCACATAAGAAATACAGATAAATATTGTCTTATGAATTTCCACTTAATATTTCAAAGTACCCGACACCTTATCGCTTCATAAAAACTATCTTCCAAACTTCGTTATCTGTATCAACCAAACCTTTTCATGCCACAAAAAATCACCCAAAACGTGTACTCTCCACTCGCTGTATCCGACCGTTACATTTCAAAATCTCTTATCCCATTGGTCAAATCCTAAGATGATTTTCCTGCCTCGCACCCACTTAAACGACCTATAAATATGCATAAAACCTCAATTTTAAACACTTCCCAGTCGTCACTCATACACTTCCCAGTCACTCTTCATCAGTCATACGTCGTACAAAATGGTACTAAGTTTATAAGAAAACATCGGCATGAGACCGGTAAATCATTTTTACAATTATTTCATTCATTACCTCCATCATATAATGTGATCAGTAACTAAAAGTGCGAAACACGTCTACTTCAGTGAAATTTTACCTAGCTTAATTAGGCATTCAGTAAGAATATCAAAATAAGGATCAGCTTCTAATAACATATCCACCTTAGAGGTATTGTAAAAGGTAGGATCGGCTAAATAAATATTATCGGGAATATTTAAAGATGTCAAATTAATGGAAAACTAAAGAAGTGGGCCTGTAATTTTCTTTAGCACAACATAAGATGCTTTAAACAACTTCTCTTAGTATCGGACAAAGAATGAAATTTTATGTCAACCATTTGATTAGACTTTAAAGAACTTTGAGAAAGAAAAAAATCCTTTAGGCATAGGAAGGTCTCTAGGTACCATCGACCTACAAAGATATAAATTCCCACTACAAGTTAAATAAAAACAAGGAAATTTCTCTAAAATTATGCACACTTGGTATGTAATTTTACGCCCCTGTTTGCTGAAGACTAACCGACAGTTAACCTTGGAAATCCCGTAAATAACCAATACACATTAATTCCGATTATTCCAAACTGGTAAATATATGCAGCAATGATATATTGAGAAAAAAATTGTATAAAATTACTATAATTTTGGAATATTTTTTAAAAACGTACTGCTAGCACTATTTTTTTCATACTTTTACTATGCACTCATATTTTCAAATTTTTTATTCAAAAACTTCCAAATTTATTAAATTTTTTTGATATTCTCCTATAAAATCTTTAATAATTCCAAAACTATCGAGAATGTAAATTTCTACATCACGTCATTCGATAGGGGAAAGATGGACCTAAATGTATGACCCTATTTTGATTTCATTCATTCTATATTTTTGAAAATTATACGGAGTGGAATTTGGGAAAAAATTATATGACATGTACTACTAAATAAAAATTGTACCATCAATATGTATGGAGCTGAAATATGTGAAAATCATAATACAAACCGAATTATAAAACATCAAAGTTTCGACATTTTGTAAAGAGTAACACAACTTCATTTTTGAAAAACGATACTGTAGTTAAATTATTCTTTCCAATATTAAATAATTAAAATTTGACTCACCATCTAATGTTTCCAACTCTTCTCTCTTTGATTTTGTCGAATTCTCCGAGCCTGTGGGATCTTCACATTTACCAATAAACAGTATAGTGTTATTAGGCCCCTCTATAAAGAACATGAAAGGGTGAGACGCGTTGAATGTTAATATATTTTCGGCGAATTTGTTACCCACGTTGAATACTACGAAAAAAGAAGGAAATTATTGGAAATTGCTGCAGAATTATAAGGTACGAAGTGTACCTGTAGCTGAAAATATTACACTTCCTTCTTCATCTACCTCTATTCCCGATTTCTGAACAATATCATTTACAAATAATCGTCTCGGCACTGTGCTATTGTTATCAATAATTCCCGATAGACTAGTCATATTTTCGAATATTTGATGAAACCCAAACTAAAAAAAAAAAAAATTACACAAAATCAAAAAGAAAAAATAGTTAATTCAATATGTCAGCAAATTTCCTCAAATCTAGGGAAAATCTATGTTTCACAGCACCGGAACATCTATACTGTTACGAAACAGCACACTGGTATAGACCCTAAATCCGACTCTGTCTAAGCCAGGTATGAAAATTAAAATTATAGCGGATACGCAGGTTTTTTTTATAACTGTTTACGACTATCTTATCTAAACATTGTTTTTGTGAACAGACTTATCTAGAAAATGCCAGAACCAATTGTTTTTGTGTGTGTAAGCCGCAGTCCGGAATTTTCTAGTAAAAAAGGCTTTAATATAAATAAAGAATCGATCAGCGGATAAGTTAGTGAAATAAATAAACCGAAATATCGATCAGTAAAGTGTTTATATAAATTAATAATTAAGTTTGTGTGCATATAAATTAAATTTAACTGATTAGTTAAGTATATATAAATTAAGTGTTAGTGAGTTAGTGTTTAAATAAATTAAGTAAGTAGCCAAACCGTGTGTTTAAATTTTATCCCACCCGTTTACTGTTTAAATAAATAAGAAAAACATTACATAGGTGTTAGGTGTGGGGTTATATAAATAAATTGCTACGTAAAAATGGCCAAGAGAATATGTGATCTGAAAGTGGCGGAATTAAGAGCAGAATTGGAGGATCGTGAGTTGGAAACGTCCGGTAACAAGAGCGAATTAATAGAAAGTCTCAAAATGGCACTGGAAAGTGAAGGCTTGGATCCAGAAACATTCTTATTCAAATACGAGGTTTCCACCTTAATCTCGTCAATTTCCGATTTGAAGAATGATATTTCTAATATGAAGAACGACATTTCTGCTAACATGGACGAGAAGATTTCTGCTAGAGAAGAATTATATTTCTGCAGATATTTTATCATTGAAAAATGACATTGCTGCTGAAGTTGAGAATAAAATTTCGTCTCTAAAATCGGATATTGAAAATAAGATGACAACGATGAACGAGAAAATAAAATCAGACATGGAGAATAAGATGACACCGATGGAAAATCAGATGGACGAGAAAATCAAGGGGTTAGAGACAAAGATTGCCAATTTAAGAACACAAGACACTTCAGCAGAAGAAAAGAAGATCGAGATCTGCAAGCCAGAAACACAAACCAAGACAGATGATATTTGCAGTTTTACCCGAGTCAAGGCCCCAACATTCGATGGAAAAATGTCGTGGACCAATTATGTGAAACAATTTGAAGCAGCCGCTAGAGTGAATAATTGGTCCGATAGAGACAAGGCAGTGAACTTAACTATCGCGCTTCGGGGAGATGTCTTAGATGTACTTCAGACGATACCTCTGGAAGAAACGGATGATTTCGAGCAGCCGAAGAAGAGATTGGACATGCGATATGGTCACGAACATTTGTACAGATTCCAGCTGAAGAACCGAAGTCGGAAACGTGACGAATCCCTTCAAGAGTATGAAATGGATATTGCCCGACTAGTCCGATTTGCTTATCCATCAGCACCAGATAACATGATGGAATGTTTAGGCGTCCAGGCCTTTATTGACGGCTTATGTGACCACGATATGGAGAAGACGCTTCGATTAGCTCATCCTAAAACATTGGTGGATGCATTGACTGCTGCTCTTGAATATGAAGCAGCCACGATGGCTTCGGGATACAACAAAGGTAGGACCATACAGGAAGAAGGTGACGATGACACACTTGACCAGATCGTCAACCTGTTGAAGGGTATGGTAGACAAGAAGCCGAAGAAAATCAGGTGCTGTAATTGTGGCGAGCTAGAGCATGCACGCAGTTCGTGTAAGCGTCCTACGATTCCTGCAAACCAAGAACCTCTTAAATGCAAAGCAGCCAAGAAAATATCGCGGTACAACAAAGGTAGGACCATGCAGGAAGAAGATGACGATGACAAACTTGACCAGATCGTCAACTTGTTGAAAGGTATGGCAGACAAGAAACCGAAGAAGATCAAATGTTGGAAGTGTGACAAGCTAGAGCACGTATGCTGTCCGTCTAAGCGCCCCACGACTCCTGTAACCCCAGAACTCCAGCCACAGGGGAAATCAGACAGGGGTGAACATCCAGCTGATGTGAATCACCGAAAAGCCAACTCCTTGCCTAGACGGCCATGCCCTGTAGACTATTCACAATGCAACAATTCGAAATCTAAGGAAGTTGCAGTTTCAAGAATTACAGTAGTCAATGAAGAATGGTTACCCACCAGGATCAGAGCAGATCAGGAGAATGATCCTCACCTGAAGATGATCCGGCAATGGAAGAGTAAATCGGCGACCTACCTGGCAAGAAATGTCAAGATTTTCACCGAAACTCAAGGCGTATTGGGCTCAGTGGGACTCCCTTGTCCTGTTGAAAAGAGTCCTTGAAAACTATGATGGTTCTGAGATGAGGAGACAGCTAGTTATCCCAAGAACAAGAGTAGCTGAGGTACTGAAGAAGTTACACGACAGTCCATCGGGAGGTCATCTGGGAGTGAAGAAAACCTTTCAGCGAGTCCGTGAAAGGTTTTATTGGATGAACAGCTCCGACGATGTGAAGGACTGGTGTAAGAAATGTACGACTTGTGCTACGAGTAATAGACCACATCGCAAGAGAAAGGCACCCATGAAACAGTACAATGTTGAAAGCCCTTTCGAAAGGATTGCTTTAGATATCGCTGGACCATTTCCGACGACAGAAAATGGTAAGAAATACATACTGGTTGTAATGGATTATTTCACAAAATGGGTGGAAATTTACGCTATCCCAAGCCAAATGGCCACAACTGTAGCAGATGTATTGGTGAAAGAATTTATCAGCCGATATGGAGTGCCCTTGGAAGTCCACAGCGACCAGGGAAGAAATTTCGAAAGTCATCTATTCCAGGAGATTTGCGAGAATCTGGGAATGAAGAAGACCAGGACAACAGCATTACATCCACAGTCAGATGGAATGGTCGAGAGAATGAACAGGACTATTGGAAAATACCTGTCCAAAGTAGTATCCAGCCATCAGAGAGATTGGGACCAGTATCTTTCCCTATTCGCATTGGCTTATCGATCTGCCGTCAATGAGTCCACGGGTGGAACACCGGCGAAAATCCTGTTTGGACGTGAAATGAGGCTTCCTTGTGACCTGGAATTTGGCTGTCGGCCTGGAGAAGATCTAGCAGCCGAAGACTACGTGATCCAATTGAGAAGAAGGCTGGACGATATTCATGAATTAGTTCGAACAAATCTTCAAGTTGCCAGCGACAGAATCAAAAGTCGGTACGACACGCAGGCCACAGAAGGCGGTTTTAAAGAAGGGGACAAAGTATGGTTACACAACCCGACGAGGAGAAAAGGATTTTCTCCAAAATTACAAAAATCCTGGGAAGGTCCATACATAATCAAGAAAAGGGTCAATGATGTTATATATCGCATAAGCAAGATCCCCAACGGAAAACCAAAAGTAGTTCACCAAAACTGACTAGCGCCATTCGAAGGAGACCATGACCTGGAGGAAGGAGTAAACCTTATTCGAGATGTGTCTGGCCCTACCTTCGATGAATTTATGGGCACGTATGGAGGTACCGGGAAAGCTAGATATGGAATCACTTCGGAACAACAACAAGATTTGTTCACTCTCCCGGAAGATTATTCACTGGCATACAACATCCCCGCCCGTATCAAGAACGCACGAGGGTTGGCAACCGTCTTTCGAAAGAAGTTCGGGCAATTATAAAAACTTGAAGACCAGATTCCAGCCCCTGGCAAGACACTGAAACTGAAACATAATTCGCGGTACGTCTTCTACGTGATAAATGAATTTCAAGATCGATCTACCTACCGCGATGTGTGGGAAGCACTTCGACACCTCCGAGACCGTGTGTTAGAATCCAGCGTGAAGAAACTGGCTATGCCTAAGATAGCGAGTAACCAGTTGGATTGGCGAGTTATCAGGAACATGGTAGAGGTTATCTTTAGAGATACCGGTGTCCAGATATTAATTTGCAGCTACAACCCCCGTTATCAGTATCCGATGAAGACGGTGCCCTGCTATTTCCATAAGATCGGAAAGTGTAGAAATGGGGCCAGTAGCCGATTCACACATCCAGTCTCGGCTACACAAAAGTTCAAAGAGGAACTTCCATTTAAGGAGGGGGTAATGTTACGAAGCAGCACACTGGTATAGACCCTAAATCCGACTCTGCTTAAGCCAGGTATGAAAATTAAAATTATGGCGGATACGCAGGTTTTTTTATAACTGTTTACGACTATCTTATCTAAACATTGTTTTTGTGACCAGACTTATCTAGAAAATGCCAGAACCAATTGTTTTTGTGTGTGTAAGCCGCAGTCCGGAATTTTTTAGTAAAAAAGGCTTTAATATAAATAAAGGACCGATCAGCGGATAAGTTAGTTGATAAAGTGATCTCGTGAAATAAATAAACCGAAATATCGATCAGTAAAGTGTTTATATAAATTAATAATTAAGTTTGTGTGCATATAAATTAAATTTAAGTGATTAGTTAAGTATATATAAATTAAGTGTTAGTGAGTTAGTGTTTAAATAAATTAAGTAAGTAGCCATACCGTGTGTTTAAAATTTATCCTACCCGTTTACTGTTTAAATAAATAAGAAAAACATTACAATACATTACCAACCTAATGAAAAAAAATTGGAAACATTGAATATAGAAAAAAATAGAAAATTACCTTTTGCAATATTGGCGCTAATTTCACATCAAAGTTAAATTTGAATTTTGGAATAGTAACTCGTACTATTTCCTGTGACATACGAAATCTTAAATTCCCTATTTTGGACAAATCTACATTTTTTATTAAATCGTCGAGGCCTCCTAATGTATTGGGCAGAAGTATGAACATCGCAAAAGAAGTGCCCTAAAATATAAATAAAATTTCCAAATAACAAAAATAAAATAAAATATAACTCACTTTGTACTCCAACCTAACCACCTTACAATTTAATGACGGATCTTCGTAATAAAGGAATTCATCACTAGTAGTCATATATTCAACAGGTATGCCATGTTTGACATTCGGAGCCGTAAAAAAAGTTCCGATACGCGTTTGATTTTTGGGAAATCGATGCGTCCATGTTCCCTTGAAATATATCGCGTTTGTAATAATCATCAATGTTTGTATAACGTCATCTAAAAAAAACACGTACGAATAGCGTTATTTAAATTATTTCACAAACCACTCTTACTAGCATCGATTATTTTGTTAATTTTTCCGTTGGTTAAATGTTTGATCCATTCATTAATAATTTTGCTAGCTTCATCCGGTTTATTAAAATTCGTAGGTTGTATGTTGGTTCTAAAATTACGTCTCGAAATTTGTTCAAAATTCGGTAGAATACGTAAATCTTTATCAAGAAAAATTGCTGTTCCAATATTGAGCAAATATTCAGTTCTCTCCGCATTCTAAAAATGTATTTTTTACACAATAATGTATAAGTAACATATACATTGGCTATATTTATAGTCGAACCATGAAGTTTGGAAAGTGCAATGACCTCCGTCTGTACCGATATAGGTCTTGCACAGTGGCGTGAACGTTTTTTTCCGGGGTCAAAAATAGCATTGTTACATTTTCTGAACTATTTTTTGGACGTGGAAAACATTTATAAAATAAAGAAAATTCTTCAAAGAAAACAAAGGAAATTTTTTTCAATAAAGGAAATCATAGGTACAAAAATAAGAATTACAACATAAAACTTACACCGACAAACAATGTTAGAACGTACCCTTTGTCATTTCCCGATTTTTCCTCATTAATATCACTAGTACCTACATTGATAATAATACGTCCCACATTTTCTCTCCTGCGTTTTGAAGCAATGCACTTACTTTTGTTCTCGGCTGTCACTCGTCCCAATGATTTCTTAAGAAGGCGTCCCACATCGGCTAACTCAATCGTTCGATTTTTCCGTGCCACATCCCCTTTAACTTGTGCACAAATTAATTCAATTGGATTGAACTCACAATGATACGGAGGTAATCTTAATCAAGTAGTTCCATGGCTCAATGCTAATTCATCTTAGGGAAATTGTTTATATTTATAGGCATGTATCTTCACAATTGGAAGCAATTCGTTCTTTACACTGCTATTATTGTTAGGAATGCTTTTATCCCGTAACCATTCTTGAATTTGAGCTTTTCTCCATGCCTATTGTGGCGTTTTTTCGCAGTGTCGACTGTGATAAGGAGCATTATCCATAACGACGACAGATCCTGGTTCCAAATTTTCAGTAATGCGTCCAAACCACTTCTCGTACACCTCTACGTTCATCTCTTCATGGTAGTTTCTCGTTTTCTTGGATTTAAATATTAATTCATCATTTAACAAAAATCAATCCACTATCACTTCCTATATGTGTAATTATCACTCGACGGTCTGCTCCAGATGGAATTTTTAAACCCGTTGATCAGCCGTTTTCCACATTTCCATCTTGCCATACTTTTTTCACCGTGTGTCCCTCGTTGACCCATGTTTCATCTGTATAATAAATCTTTCAACCTTGCTTCCGAAACTCGTTAATTTTCCTTTGATATACTCTCTTCTTTAAGTCATCTTACAAGAGTTTGTTAATAAGATCAGAAGTTAAAGTGGAGGCGTTGGTAATTGTACATATTTGGAACAAATTCCCATTTTAGATGTGTCCTGTGACCAGCAAAAACATTTCCCGTTTGTTTGATAAATAATAGTATTCCCTATTAATGACTTATTTGAAACATGTAGTGAACAAGTTATCACATATAGCTGGATTTGTTATTGTACAATTGAGAAACACCTTGAAATATGAAGCATATGTTGGGGTATTAACTGGACTTCAAGCAAATTTGCTTAATTCTTTGATTGCCCATAAAAATAAAACATATCATTAAAATGATGTTATTCGCATTTGTGAAATTTCTGGAAGTGTTTTAAGAATTCTTGAACAAAATCTGCATAGGGAAAAGTTCATTGAATTACTAACTAACACAGTTATGAACAAAGCTCTAACAATGGATGTGTCTGAAGGTTTGTAAGCACGTGCTGGAAAATGATGTTAATCAGATTTACTTTTTAATAGCCACATGCATAAAATACCTAAAAATCAGAACACAATTTTTTGTTAAGAAAAGTGAAATTAAGACGCCAATTATAAACCATTTAACTAAAATTATTTTGTTCTCCAGACAATAGGAGACGAGAATATCACGCATTCGAATGTTTCTACTGTTTGTTTAATTTTTATTTGTAATGTATATATTTTTATAATAAATGTTGCTTTGGTTTTAAATATGTGTGAATGTAGTTCTTGATAAAAGTTCAATGTTAACCTTTCAAGTCAGTATCTAATCCGAAATTTTTGATTACTTTAGATACTTAACAATACTTAATAGAGTTTAAATAATACAATCGAACTCCAACAAATAAAATATTTGAAAGTTCCTAATACTTTTATTTCCATCCTAATTTAGTTTCTGTTTACATTATTGTTCCGCCACTGGCGTGACTGTTCAATCGGTTCGGCCAGAACTTTGTTACTCGTCCATTCGTCTTTCCTTGTTTAGGGAATGAGCAAAAGCGAGACAGGCGTGTTTCGAGTCGCAATTCAGGCAGACGTTGCCAATATTTGAAGAAAGTTCTTAAATATTAGAAATAGAAGAACAAAATTTATTTCATAAAAATAACTTTTTTCTATGTGACTCATAAATCGTAGTATTACATACATTTTGAAAAATTCATGAATACATGTTAAAGTTATTGGTTCTAGAGTTTTTCCAAATTATTCACAAGTATAAAGAAATTTTAGAATTAAATTTGACAACAACGCTTTCATCTTTATGTATACGTTACCAGGTCATTGCACTGTTCAAGCTTTTTGGTATTAGTATATCAACATTATTTTTAATGTATTTAATCAAATTCGATTAATCAACATACCTGTAAATTATTTAAAATGTCAGTGTATTTTTCTTTGACTGCGTCTTTATTTCGATAATTTAAAATCCTTTGAAATTCTTTTTCAGTTTCCCATTCGGATCCTTGATACAACAATCCTAATATAAGTTTAACACTAATGGGAGATACTATCACATTTTTATATCGTGGTGCTAATTCCTATAAATCAATGAATCAATAATCAAATTTAAAGTATCGTAAGGTTAAAAATGTTACCTGTAATAATCTCCAATCGAACGAATCGGTTAAATCCGGATCATAGAAACACAATTGAGTATCAAGAAATCCTCTCGAGTAAACTTGGCTCGCTAAATTCAGTGCTAGAAATGTGTTTAATATATTAAAAAAATAGTCATAAAAAAACTTATACCCGGTTTTATAAAGTAGAGCTAAATATTTTTTTTAAATTTAATTAATCAAATATCTTCAATGGATTCTTATAGCAAGTGTTCGAAATGTGCTCCGTCTACTTCCTGACAGTAATACATCCTATTAGTAAACTTTTGTCGTACTCGTTCGAATGTGTCAGCTGAAATAGCATTGCATTCTTCAGTAATTCTTTCTTTCAAAACGCCAATGCTATCTGGTGCCGTAGTATAAACCTTGGATTTCAAGTACCCCCATAGAAAAAAATCTAATGGTGTCAGATCTGGTGACCGAGGTGGCCATTCTATAGGACCTCGCCGGCCGATGTATTACTGTCAGGAAGTAGACGGAGCACATTTCGAACACTTGCTATAAGAATCCATTGTTGATATTTGATTAATTAAATTTAAAAAAATAATTTCAATAATTTTGGTATTTATTTAATTTATCCGTCAAAATTAATTTAAACCCAAACAAAATTAATATGGCTATGTAGCGAATGTCAATGCCTTTCAAACGAGATATCACTAGCCATAAGGTCCTATTTAAAATTATTGGCCAGAGTGGCACTGTGACGTCATCTATTACTATTACGTCACCTGTTACCATTCGTAGGGAAGTTTACAATACTTTATTTTCACCCTCCAAATTTTATTAATGTAAGTGTAGCCGTGCAAAAGATACGAGGGGGGGAGGGGAATAGCACTGTATATATATATATATATATATATATATATATATATATATATATATATTTTTAAAATGTTCGTTTTGTTTTGTGGTGTGAGTTGTATTCTATTATGTGATGCATCCTAAAACATCTATAAAATATATTAAATAATCAAATGAACGTTCTGTCGAAGGTAAGATTTATTTGTTTTGTTTTTAAAAATTCTTTCTGTAACTTGTACCATTTCTTTTAGTTTTAACAAAAAATTTTATTTCTGATGAAGGTCATGGAAGACCGAAACGTAAAATAAAAATGTATTAACTACTAGTTAAATGTCTTTAAAAATGGTCCTCAATCCCAAGAATATAAAATAACAATATATAAGTAAATAAAAAAGACCAAGAACCAAAAAAAAAAAAGAAAAACTATATATATATATATATATATATATATATATATAATATTATTTGATAGTAAACTCAAAAAAAAATTATAATTAGATAGAATTTTTATTTAATATAGTTATAATAAAGATATTCGCATCTACAGGAAGCTAAAAGAATAAAATAGAGAATAATTTTCATTCATTGTGATATCGTGTCTGAAATAATGTGACAGATATAAAAGAAAAACAGAATGCATGAAAACAAGCCTTTAGAAATAAGTTAGGAAACGGGGTTTGTTGAAAAGAGAGTCTAGTGACTTGACTTTTTTTTGAAGGATAGGAATTAATTGATTTTCAAAAAAGAAAAAGGGATTTAAACCCATGTAAGATTGTTGAAATATTAATAGAATTGAATATATTCAGAGAATATAACGATAAAAAAATTATTATAAAACATACATATAAATGGAAATGAAATAATAATGGAATAACGGAAATTTCTTACATAATAACATGAATAAAAATTGAAAACTATTATACAAATACAAACCAATTAAGAAGATTTCAAACGAAGAAGAAAATAATTTAAAAAGGTCTAGTTAATTTAGAAATTTTGAATTTATCTATAACATTGAAAATTCTTCATATTTCAAGACATTGAATGTTATGTAAATTGTGTTATTAATATATTTTTTTATAAGGTGAATTTAGGATAAAAGTTATACTTCAAACAAAGATCTTTGATGAATATAAAGAAAAGCAGTCCCTGTGTAAGATAAAAAATAGAAAGGAAAAACGGTAAGAAATTTTGATTTATTTGTAAATTTATGAATGATTTGACAAGAAATATAAAAACTAAATTATTTTGATTACATGATAAAAATTTGGCATATAATTTAAAAATTCTTTTGTAAATACAAAAACTATTTGTTAAAAAAAACAATCTATTAATATTTCAATATATATAGTAAAATTGAGATACATCGACTTTAATTTTAGCTAGATGAAATAAAAATATAAATATAAATGAACTCAATACCCTGAGATAGAATTAAAATAAATAATATATATAAAGATATATTACATACATTTTTTTATATGGCTGGCGCTCAACAACATATGTAATTATGAATTAAATAGTTATGATTAAATAGTAAAATAACAACAATTTATATAAGTGAAAATAAAATCATAACTATATATATATATATATATATATATATATATATTTATATATATATATATATATACACAAATTGAAAAATATCTTTTTGGGGATTGCAGCAAAAGAGGAAAAATACACTCTATTCAATTCTCCAAGCTTTCGTAAATCTTTATTTACATCATCAGGGAACTACAATAAGGAAAGAAAAACATAAATTATAAAAAGTGTTCTTACAAACATTTCTACAACTTACATTGATCGAGATTGCATCATAGATCTTGAATACAGGAAAAGTGTAAAACAGCAAGTCATTAGAGAAATAGGTCCAGTCGGAAATACATTTGCCTACTACTGGTTCAAATTTAAAACATTATTAAAAAGTAAAAAGTTAAAACATTAAAAATCGAGAATCCACACACCCACGCGGACTTGTGAGAATAATGTCGGAAACTGAAAATGTCAGGTTAAGTACAACATTCATCATTACTAAATGAATGAAAAGAATCGATCTTTGCAATGACGTGAGACACTGAAACAATCGAATTGAAACTTTCAAGAGAATACCAGGGTGGTACCAAAATTATGGAACTGTTGTGAAATATCACTCCAATGAAATTCTCATTAACGAGAATTAATATGTGATTATTGATGTTATTTATTATTATTATGGATCTTTTAATAAAGGGGGAACACCTACCATGATGACACAAGTAGGAAACTAGTGAGAATTATTAATATTATCATTATTATTATTATTATTGTTATTAATATGAAGACAATTGTGCTTATCAAGCGTTAGGAGGAGGGAGTAGAGATTACTCAAATTCTGAATGTCAGTCTTCTTATTCATACAACCTTCTTCTTGGAAGATGAAAGCCATCTCCAAAAACAATCTTTTGTTATAACTTCTCTCACATCTTCTCATAACATCAATAATCACATATTAATTCTCGTTAATGAGAATTTCATTGGAGTGATATTTCACAACAGTTCCATAATTTTGGTACCACCCTGGTATTCTCTTGAAAGTTTCAATTCGATTGTTTCAGTGTCTCGCGTCATTGCAAAGATCGATTCTTTTCATTCATTTAGTAATGATGAATGTTGTACTTAACCTGACATTTTCAGTTTCCGCCATTATTCTCACAAGTCCGCGTGGGTGTGTGGATTCTCGATTTTTAATGTTTTAACTTTTTACTTTTTAATAATGTTTTAAATTTGAACCAGTAGTAGGCAAATGTATTGCCGACTGGACCTATTTGTCTAATGACTTGCTGTTTTACACTTTTCCTGTATTCAAGATCTATGATGCAATCTCGATCAATGTAAGTTGTAGAAATGTTTGTAAGAACACTTTTTATAATTTATGTTTTTCTTTCCTTATTGTAGTTCCCTGATGATGTAAATAAAGATTTACGAAAGCTTGGAGAATTGAATAGAGTGTATTTTTCCTCTTTTGCTGCAATCCCCAAAAATATATTTTTCAATTTGTGTTCTAATTGATCAGCAACGATCACGGCGTTTTTCGCTTTTCAGCTATATATATATATATATATATATATATATATATATATATATATATCACAAAGAAGATGTAGGAATATCGCGTGATATGTTAACAACAACAATAAAGAGATTCATAGGTAATTCACGCAAAAAAAGGGATTAACATTTTTGCTCCCAAATTTTACATCCTTATTTGGTTATACCGTACTGAAGAAGGCAAATGAGCCAGAAACATGCATGTTTGCGGTTACCTCTCTGTTTCAGTAACCCTTTTTTGCGTGAATTACCCATGAATCTCTTTATTGTTGTTGTTAACATATCACGCGATATTCCTACATCTTCTATGTTATTTACTATGGGTCGTAAGGTTCATGGCGGGGGGGCTATATGCGCCTCCGTGTCGATCTTGGTTATTGTCCTGAAAACTCGGGATCTTCCAATTGAACGCACAAATGAGCGTTTGGTTTCTCTGCTGAAATCCGTTGTTTTGTGTTTTCCCATGTTTCGATTAACATCTTTTCTCCCAAATTTTACATCCTTATTTGGTTATACCGTGCTGAAGAAGGCAAATGAGCCAGAAACATGCATGTCTGCAGTTACCTCTTTGTTTCAGTCAGTAACCCTTTTTTTTGCGTGAATTACCCATGAATCTCTTTATTTATATATATATATATATATATATATATATATATATATATATATATATATATATATATACTTACTGTTGAATATTTTTGTACATTGTGTATTAAATCTAACCTAAAAAACTTGAAAAATTAGCGGTTCTAAGTAAATACTTATTGAAGTTCAATTTGTGTTTACACTGACAAGATAATAGGTTCGTTCCAACCTCGCGTTGAACCATTTTAGAACGGGACTGCGCAAGTGCATATCGTTAATGCCCTTCCAAGTTAATCGTGACCGTAATATTACGGTTCTATTTGTGTTCCAACCAATTTGTTATCGTTCTAGAGCCGCCACGGAACGGTAATTTCGATACTTGGTTGAAAAAAAGAACTGTGAGCACTGACATGCGCTGTTAGTATTTTGTCAGTTATTTTTACTGAAATGAATGATGGTTATAGTTTAAGAACATAAATTCGTTTACGCCTATAATGTACAATCATTTGTTTTTAAAGAAATTAGATTTTAGTTTCATTTTTAGCTAACTAGATGTTTATATTTTAAGTTAACAGATTAAGCAAGAAATAATGCATAATATACCACAAAGTCCATTACAAAAATATGTTTTAAAAAGTGAGATAACAGTTTGACACACACAAAACGATCGCTGAACGATAATAAAGCAGACCTAAAACCGTTCCAACTCACATCAGTTCTGGAACGGTGCAAAGTTTGCGCCTGGGTCATTGAACTGTATAATAATGTAACAGATCACTGGCCTGAGTATAAAACGATTCCTAACAATTCCAAAACGGTTCCAGAACGGTTTTTTTATCGTAGGTTGGAACGAACCTAATATATAACACGATTAAAATTAAAAACTTGTGAAAGTGAAAGAGATGAATTTTTACTGTTAGCAAATACGTTTGATTAAAGATATTTTTTATGAGACGGCATGGAAAACAACTCATGAATTAATTATTAAATTTTTTCGTTTTCTTTATTGTTGATATAGAGATTACAATCATATCTGAAGTTTTGGCGTTTCCATCAACTTTAGAGGAGAAATCTTATAAATGTACTGACTCGTTAATGCTTTCTATACACATTACAGTTCTTAACGGGAGCATTGTATAACTCTATGTATAACTTTATTTTACTACAAATTAACTTTAACTTGAGTGGAACAATGATGTAAACAAATAAGCCATCAAATAACAGCTGATGCCAGTTTACGCTGCAGCCAACTTATTGGTATTGCGCATGAGTAACCGAACCGAACTTTTAGTCCTAACCTAAACCCGAGAATTGCTATAACCGATTCAGATTCAATAATGAACCGAAGCAATGTGCCCCGCGAATACGGAACTGTAACTAAAAATTCAGAACTGAGCGAACCGCTAACGACAATTTTCAATGTGCGTATGCGGCCAGTCCCTAAACTGGTTCGGCATCAGACATGCGAACAAAGCTAATGTTCCTACTTCGAGTGGCATTTTCTCTCGTGAAAGGGAGTTTACTCTGTTTTTGACATGCAGAAAGAAGAAGAAGAAGAAGTGGGTGCAGCACCAAGAGTACGCGCTTGCGCATATTAATGTTTTTAAACTCTAGGTTTCGAAGATAGAATTTAAAGAAATATTTTTATAGTTTTCAGTTTATTAAAAAAGTCTATTAAATTAATTAGCTAGTACGAGAACTAATTAAACAAAAGCATTGGAAACGGTAAATAAGAAAGTACGTGACTTCCCACTACTCACGAAAAATCTACAACTTTTAATATTATTAAGTAGGTACCACGCATCAGATAATCAGATTGCATCAACTCAAAAAAAAACACACAAAACATTTTTATATTACGCGAGTGTTTCCCAAGTCACATCAGAGTTGCCGATATTCACCTTCAATTATATATTGGCCCTACATCTGAAAATTAAAAGGAAGGGGAGTCTAAACCCAAGTTTTCGGGATCCCACCCCCTAAGCATCGGCCGCCATGATTCGCTATGGCGGCCAAAATATTAGTCTCACAAAAAATTTGTGGAGATATTTTTGTAGGAAATCAAATTCTCTACAATTTGTCGTAAAATCCAAAATTACAAGAGTTGTAAGCAAAAATCCCCATAACAAATTGTAAAATTTTATTTCGCGCTATATATTTTTGTTTATTTATTTTAGAGAAAAATATCATTATACCTTTTTTATAGAAGGTTTCATGACGATTATTTTTCAATAAAAACTTTTGGAATGTGATTTGAAATGAAAGTGAATTAATTAAAATCCTTATTCATTATTTCCCTTAACAATTATCAAAATTTCAAAAGTTTTTAGTGGAAAATATTCTTCATGAAACCTTCTATAAAAAAGGTCCGTTGATATTTTTCTTTAAAATAAATAAATAAAAAGATATATAGGGCGAAAATATGTTTACAATTTTTTATGGGTTTTTTTTGCTTAAAACTTTTGTAATTTTGGTTCTACGACAAAAAAGTTTTAGAACCAAAACTGTAGAGAATTTAATTTTCTTAAAAAAGTCAAATTCTTTGCGAGACTCATATTTTGACCGCGAATGGGAAAAACCATTTTCATCACTTTTTTCAACACGCCGGCCGTTGTTTAGGGTTGGGTGTTTTTTCACCAAAATCATGAATAATATCCTTGAGTATAATAATCAAGGATAATATATATCTTCAATCCAACATATTAAAACTTTTCTCAGAATTCAGATTGACAAATAAATTAATAGTTAATAATAACCTTTTAACAATGGCTTCTGTAAAGTGAATTATAGAATTTGTTGGCCAGGTTAATACATAATTTCATACAAATTCAAGGTTTAATAATATCTTCAAAAAATACAACAGAATTATTATTTAAGTCTTAGAAACACGATATTTTCATACAAATAAATGGAGACTAATAAAAATTGATGATGAACTTTAAAACTCTTCAACCAACGAAATAAACATGAAAATACAAGCTAAGCAATAAAAATTAATTTGCAACAAACGTATTAATAATATCAATGTACCTACCTATAATAAACAGTAACATCATATTAAAAAACAATGCACTACAGTGTTCATTAACTTGTGATATGATGACCCCGAACCGCACTTTAAACTATAACACTCAATAAATTCACAATTTTTGAAGGAAAAGTATTTTTGTTTTATGTTTTGATACTTCCCATAATCATTAAATTTATTACAACCTCTAAAAGAATGACGAAGAATAATATAAAATTATTGGAGGCTGTCTGGTAGTTTGAGTAGAATAAGTTAGTCGTTGGTTAAACAAAAGCAACGTTGTCAATAGTTTTCTATAAAATTCGCGAAATATTTTAAAATTACGATTTACATATTGTTATTAGGTCAAATATAATTATTTACCGTGCAGAAACATTATAAGCTAGCATTTTTTTATTATTATAAATCATCAAATATCCATGGATGTAACGTCTTTATCCAATACGCAATCTTCTTATAATTACTTTTTCTTTTCTGGAGACTGTGGAATCATGGTGATATTTTATGGTAGGTGTGTCCGAATCTGTTTGCCAGAAGTCGCTGAGATGTTTTTTGAACAGATATTTTAGGTCGTTATGAATTTTCTGGTTTGTTCTGATACTAATATCCTTCATGAGAGTATACCTGATAGGTATGCAATCCTTTAATCATACACCAACTATCTGGCACTCTCGCAATTCAAAGATACACTTGGCTACGCCTAAAGAATATTCTAAATCATGTTTCACGTCAACCATATTCCCCCTCGCATAAAATTGATATAAATACAGTGGTAACGGCATTTCTCGACCACTTCCGATGGTGAAACTAATATATTCTTACCCTACTGATCGTTCTACAAGTGTCAAAGTCGGTCATTGCTTATCCGAATCATTTACCCCCCTAATTGTCGTTCCACAAGGCTCCATACTCGCCCCTCTATTATATCGTATCTATACGTATGATAAACCGGTACCACATCACCCTCAGGACAGAATCCAATTATATGCGGACGACACCACACTGATCATTTCCGCCACTAACATTCGCTCTTTCAACATTCGATCCCAAAATCTCCTAACGCAATTTTCGAATTTATGCCGAAGATGGCGGCTGACTCACAATACTCAAAAAATCCAAGCTATTGTCTTTAAAAACCCTTCCACTCAGAGTAACTTCTACCAACCAATTTCGCCTCGTGCTCTAGGGAGAACAACTCGAGATCCGCAGGGAAGCAGTTTACTTGGAAGTGATATTTACGCACACTTTCAACTTGGCGGTAGACCTGGCTGATACTCTAAATAAAGTCCGGTGACAAATTGGTCTTATTAAGGCACTCCACTTTAACGAACTCACCCAACCACCCTACTTCATACGTATAAAACATACATCCGACCCATAACCGACGTCTATTGCACCCTGCTTCCCGAACATATTGTTAAAAAGATTCTGACTTGCAAGCAGTCAATTCTCAGATAGTGCCAATACACGTCTCCCTATTCCCCTAGTAATACTGCTTATGTCAACCAGTTCATTCCCGTCTGAACAATTTACAAGCCCGATACGTTAATCGTACTATCAAATTGGGCAACGTAATTTCTAAAAACGCCCTCCTCACACCCGGGATTTGAAACAGACGGCCACTCGGTAATAAACCCAACGACCTTCCCGAGAATTATCTCAACAACTTAGATAATTCTCCGATATCCATCAGATAATCTTAGATCCTTATATGTAAATCCACCATCCAACCACCCTCACCCCTCCTAGGTGTTGCAGGTTTTCTGCGGTTTCCCTGTAACCAGGTGAATTTATTCACAAACCAAATGGCAAATGGCCGATGACAGGAAATAATACAACTGCAGCCGGTACCCGCCTTCATTTGCTTGGTTGTTGTTACTCCTGTTTAAAACTACATTGCTGATCACAACTACATCAAACTCGCCTCCTCGAACACAATAAAAGTCCACCGACACCATCATCCTATACACCTTTCTTAAACGTCTCCTAGTCACTTCTCTAATAAAAATCCAAAAAATTCTAAATATCAAAATTCTCCTCAAATAATTCTTAAGACAACGGTGACACCCTAAATCCCGGTAAATATAACGTCTACCATTTAACTCACAATTATTTTCCAACACCTAGCTAACCCAGACATATATGTATTTGCAACACGGCGTGGTTCGTCTTCTATTAAGAGACCATCAACTCAACTAATTTTAGATAGTTTTTATCTCCCATTCTAGACACCTTTTAACCACGCTTCTCCTTAACACTGGGCAAGCCCTTCTCCCCGGTAATTTTCTAGCGAAAGCCCGCTCCACATCACTCTCAATTCTATACACCTTTTAACTACTTGACGGTTTTCTACCTACCTACTATAAACACATCCAGCCCTGCACAGGAAATTAATCCTATTTCAGAGTCATTCTAAATAAGATAATATTCTTCAACTTTCAAATAAAAATCACAAACCAACACAATTTCTTTCGAACTTCTCTCTCTCTCTCTCTCTCTTTCTCTTGCTCTCTCTCTTTTCTCGGTTCTTCTGCGGCGAAACGTAGACGAGCAACATGTTATTCTCACCTTAAATCTTCCTTATAAGCATTCATCTCTCTCGCAGTAAACTTCCTCTTACCTTAAAAATAATACTTCACTTTCTTTACCTTCCTTATAAAATAATAAAATCGCCCTATTTCCTCTCTCTTCTTACATCAATCGTGTCGTACTTACTGCTTTATCAAGCCAACGCCTAAAATCTTATAAAATAAAAGGCCATTGTGGTCACTTCATTTTACTGAAAAAGTACCTACTAATTAAAAGTTCTTAATTGGCATGTTAATAATAAAGAAAACATGTACAAGTAATATTAAAAAGTGAGTGTTTGTTTTCTTTACAAATCCACCTAACCGCTTGACATGGAGCAATACAATCTGCAAGTAATTGCATGCAATTTATTGCAAGGTTAAAATATTGCATGTGATGAATCTTGCACGTAGTCTGACATTATGCATGGCAAATAGAAAACTTGAAAAAAAATGGCATTAACAAAAATCACGAATCAACAAGAAGGTTAGTTCTACAAAAAAAAGTCAATCAAGTGCACAGAAAACGGACCCGTCCTCCGTATTTTGTGATCAATTAATTTGATTGAGATTTGATAGTAACTAGATTTCTCCCTAGAATTGCAAACTTGCATGCTTCATCTGCGCATGCTTGTGATCAAGAAATATTGCGTCTTGCATTGCATTGCAGGTAGTATTGCTTTATGTCAAGCGGCCTTAAAGAAGACGAATATGCATCAAATACCTATCATGAATCAGTTTTCTTCAGGTTTGTTATTTGGGTTGTCGGCTATTTCATTCAGAATGATTCCAATGTGTGTGACTTCTTGTATTAATGCCATTAATACAAGAAGTTAAGTTCCAGTAACGATGTGTCGATCTTTGGTATTAAACAAAAAATTTAGATTGAAGTTATAGTCTATTTTCATGTACGAGAGAGTAATAAAACCTAATTTTTAATTGCAAAACCTAGTACGGCCATTTTAAATATTACTCCCCAAAATAATCTAAATATTTCCTAAAATTTTCATAAATGTACCAGAGCTAATACAAGTTTTCTTCTTCTATTGGTCTTTTGTAACCATAAGCTGTACAGAACAATAGAAATAGGTTTGGACAGGCCAAAAACCCTGAGTATTAAAGATTACATAGCCTTATCATAAGATTATTCCAAGAATATCTTACAGTAATCGAAATATAAGTAGATAAATACCTTCCCAACAAATTTCACCGAAAATGCGATTGTAGGTTTTTCAACTTAGTAAGGAGGTCCAAGTTGTGTATTCCTAGCAGATTACTAAAAGTCGTTTAGTTGCAACTTGCAAGATTCAGTGTGCAGTCTATTGTGAATTCTAGTGTGATTATGGAAAATTTGGAAGGGTCGCGTAAACGCCTAAAAAACGGTCCTTTAAAAGTTAATGAAAAAACATTAATGTCTAATTGTTTTCAATCATTTACAGACAAACATTTATCTAAAAGTGGAATTAGTTAGTAGTACTCCAGGTGTTGGGAAATCTACGATTTGCAGAGTTATTGAAGAAGAGAAATGTGGCGAGTTTCAAACAGCACGTAAAGCTCCAGGAAAACCAAAATTTCAAATAGAAAATCATTTCAAAGAAAGACTTCGAAGGAAAGTGCATGCGTTCTTCTTTAAAGAATTTCCAACAGTAGACAAAGTTCTTGCCACGGTTCGAGATGATAAGGATTACCCTGAAATGAGTCGAAGCACACTATGGAAACTTTTAAAAGAAATAGGCATTCGCTGAAAAAAGCATTCCAGAAAGTCTATTTTAATAGAAAGAAGCGATATTGTAGTATGGAGATGAAATTACCTAACTATAAAAGAAATGTGAAGCCAAAGAAGAAATATTTTTTATTTAGATGAAACATGGATCAACGAGCGACATACAGCAAATAAATTTTGGCAAGATGAAACTGTTACAAGTCGAAGACAGGCTTAAATCCACCATCAGGGCGCAGACTGATAATAGTACACATTGGCAGTTCAAACGGTTTTGTTAAATGTGTTTTATTTATTTTTGAATCTACTTGTACCGGTGACTACCATGAGGACATGAATGCTGATGCCTTTAAAGAATGGTTCGAACAAATGATATATCTGCTTCCTCAGAACTGTATAATAGTAATGGATAATGCAAGTTATCACTCGAGACTTCTAAAAAATTGCCCACAACCAAGTGGTTAGAAAAGATTTACAGAATTGGCTAAATTCAAAGAATATTAAGTTCCATCCCGGTTCTGTGAGAAAAGAACTGTATTCTGTGTGTTCCATTGATAAAGAGAAATTAAAAAAATATGAAATTGCAAAAAATCGTGGGATGACAGTGGTTAGATCACCACCATATCATTGCGAACTAAACCCGATATAAATGGTATGGGCACAGATAAAGTGAGAAGTTTCAAGAAAAGATAATTCTTTCAAAATGAGCTATGTTAAACAGTTATTTTTGGAGGCTGTAAATAATGTGAAGACTGAAAACTGGGAAAATGCAGTAAATCATACGATTAAAGAAGAAGAGAAAATGTGGAAACTGGACAATCTTACTGATGAAATGATCGAGCCACTCATGTAAATATTGGTTGCAACAGTTCATATTCTGATTCCAATTCTGATTTGGATTTGTAAGAAGTAGCTCTACTTATACTGGTAAGTTTTTGTATTAAAATTATTATTTATGAACGTAACTTTTTGTAAAAGTTAAAGTTTAAACCCTTATACCTATATAACCAGTATGACACAATGTTCTTAATATACCTCGTGGAAAAATAAAACATTTTAGAAAAAATTGCACTTTTTTACCTTCAGCTGTTTAGAAGTTATAAGCAGGTTAATGTTATTTCATACGAAAATACTCGAAGTATAACTTCAAAAAATATTTTAACTATCTACTAAAAGATGTGATACGCCTATGGATTACGAATGCTTTATTATTTTAATACCCTTTCATACATAAAAATCGTAAATCAAAATATTCATCGAATAATGTTTCGGCTGAAATCAATTAATTAAATGTCATATTTATTAATTCCTTGTATATTTTAGAAATTCAATGGCTTATGAATACCTAGTTATTTTTTAAAAACCTAAAAATATATTTATTTTTATATATAAATTATTTAATAACATAGAAATAATAATCAGTTTGGCAACACGATATCAACTTTGTAGTAATCGATGATAACGTCACAGGAAAACCCATAATTACTGACTTCTCATCAGAGATGTTGTGTTAATAACAATTTTATAAAAGACAGCGTTAAACAATCGCCTAGAGTGTTGCTCTTAACGAACAGGTTTTACCAAATAAAACTAACAGCTATATTTAAAAAAATCCAATATTTTATTAATATACAACCTAGCCCGTTAACATTTAATGGAATGCTAAAGAGGAAACAGAACGTAACAAATGGACTTGATTGTGTGTTTGAACTTTCTTTAACAATATTTATTTATTTACTAGTTTAAAATATGGAAATGAAACAAAAAGATGTAATAAACTTTTTTTATACGAGCTAAAATTTTCCATGTCATGTTCATCAGAATTTTTTATTGACCTACATATATCTTATATTTATATTTTAAGTACCTAACACATATATAATTGATTCGGTTTAAAATACAATGAATATTATTAAGACTTAAAAGTTTTATAAAACTTCTTAAGAATGTAAGAACCTCACAGCAAACTTTTATGTTACAAGAAAGAAATATTCAAAGATGAAATAAAGCCATTTAATTTGTTTATAACTTCATTATATTTGAACTAATGTTCAATTTAAACTTGTGACGCGTTTCGCTAACACAGTAGCTTCCTCAAACGAATGTTTTCAAACAAATATTTATTTACATTTACAAATTCAATTGTTATTAAAATGAATAAACATTATACAATCTCTTTGACAAATAAATGAGTAATATTAAAGTAAATTTAACGAACAAAAATTGAATGGAATGCGTAAAGGTGGGATTTCGTTGCGACGTCCAGCGTTCGCGGCCCGACGTGGCTTCTGGCATTGACGACCAACCGTTGCGTTTGCATGATTTGCTTAAAACGTCTATCGTCGGCGTTCGTCAGTCATTTTCTAGTCAATATGGATCCAGAAACATTAGCGGCACTAATTTTGGCAGAAGATGAAGAATATGATGATATTATTGTTACGAAACAGCATACTGGTATAGTCCCTGATTCCGACTCTGTCTAAGCCATGTATGAAAGTTGAAATTATCTCGGATGCGCAGGGATTTTTTAGAACTGTTTACGATTGTGACTATTTTATCTAGACATTATTTTTGTGACCAGTCTTATCTAGAAAATGCCAGAGCCAATTGTTTTTATGTAAGCCGCAATCTAGAATTATCTAGTAAAAAAGGCACTAATATATAAGGGATCGACCAGCGAGTTAGTTTAGTTTTTAATTTGACATCGTGAGATAAACAGTAAATAAGTGAATATAAATTAGTGAAGTGTTTATATAAATTAGTTTAAGTGAATATACTGTGTATATAATTAGTGAAGAGTGTAGTGAATAAATAAATTAAGTAAGTGAACCTACCGAGTGTATGAATTTATCCCACCCGTAATAAAAACGTTTTAATAAATAAGAAAACATTACATTGGTGTCAGAAGTGGGATAATATAAATAAATTGCTACGTAAAAATGGCCAAGAGACTATGTGACTTGAAAGTGACTGAGTTAACAGCAGAATTGGAAGATCGTCAGTTGGAAACGTCTAGGAAAAGTGAATTAGTAGAAAGACTTAAACTGGCACTAGAAAATGACGGCTTTGATCCAGAAACAGTTTTATTTAATGACGAGGCTTCCACCTTAATCTCGTCAATTTCTGCTAACATGGATGAGAAGATTTCTGCCATGGAAGAGAAGATTTCTACTATGAAGAACGACATTTCTGCTAACATGGACGAGAAGATTTCTGCTATGAAAAACGATATTTCTGCCATGGAAGAGAAAATTTCAACGAATGCGAAAAACGATATTTCTGCTATGAAGAACGACATTTCTGCTAATATTGACAAGATTTCTGCTTTGAAGAACGATATATCTGCCGATATCTTACTAATGAACGTTGAAAATGAAATTTCGTCTCTAAAATCTGAAATCGAGAATAAAATGTCAACGATGGACGAGAAAATCGAGAATAAGATTACGCCGATAGACGAGAAGATTGAGAATAAGATGACAACGATGGACGAGAAAATCAAGGAGGAAAAAAAGATGACAGATGTAAGAACTCAATACACGCCAGCGGAAGAAAAGAAGACCAAGCAAACAAAACCTTGCAAGCCAGAAACACACCCTAAGTTAGAAGACATTGGTAGTTTTACCGTTTGATGGAAAAATGTCGTGGACCAATTATGTGAAACAATTTGAAGCAGCCGCTAGAGTCCGATAGAGAGAAGGCAGTGAACTTAACTATCGCGCTTCGGGGAGATGCTTTAGATGTACTACAGACGATACCACTTGAAGAAACGGATGACTTCGAGCAGCTGAAGAAGAGGTTGGACATGCGATATGGCCACGAACATCTAGAGAACTTGTACCAATCCCAGCTGAAGAACCGAAGGCAGAAACGTGATGAAGCCCTTCAAGAGTATGAAGTGGACATTGTCCGATTAGTTCGATTCGCTTATCCATCAGCACCAGAGTACATGATGGAATGTCTGGGCATCCAGGCCTTTATCGATGGCTTACGCGACCCCGATATGCAGAGGACGCTTCACTTAGCCGATCCCAACACATTAGTTGACGCATTGACAGCTGGTCTTGAATATGAAGCAGCAACGAAGGCTTAGGGATATAACAAAATTAGTACAATCCAAGAAGAAGGTAACGAAGATAGATTTAACTAGTTCGTCAGTTTAATAAAAAATATGATGGACAAGAAGCCGAGAAAGATCAGATGCTGGAATTGTGGCGAGCTAGGGCATGTACGTAAATCGTACAGGGCTCCTGCAAACCATGAACCCCAGTCACAGGAAAACTAGAACGGGTCGGCTACGAGGGAGCAGCACCTACCCATGATCGTTCCAAAGACCCTCTCATACTGATAGCTTTGCTCAGATGTCGCAACGACAGTGTATGGCGAAGTGGCTGGTAGACACTGGAGCAACTAACCATTATACGACCAGAAATAATAAACTCCAAGAAGAAGCTTTTACCAACGAGACTGCGACTGCATACCTCCACAGGTGAGAGTGCCGACGTTCCCGGTGAGACACAAATCCAATTGGGAATTGGCGCAGAGAAGTTCACGCATACGGTAATCGTAGCTGACAGAGAAGAAGACGTGATTCTGGGAATGGACGTAATGAATGTACATGGTTTCCAATTAGACTTTAGAAACAGAACCATTAAAGTGGGTTCCGAGGAGGTATTCCTTCATCCATATGAAGGCAGCGCGGTGTTGGCAGCTGTACAGGAAGATACCGTTCTACCTGCACGAAGCGAAACCATGATACTAGCACGGCTACGGGGAATCATGGAGGAAGGTACACCGGTTATGATGGAGCCAAGGAACCACGACGAAGAGGTTGGCAAAGGAGTACTAATTGGAAAAGGATTGGTTACGTCGGCGAAAGAGATCCCAGTACGTGTGATAAACGTAAATAATTACCCAGTTACCATCAAGAAGGAAACCAGGATTGGATCCTGCGTACCAGTGACGTCTATAGTTCGTCAAACAACGACTACTGACAATTCTAATGCCAGATTCGAACAGATGTTATCAGCAGTTGGTCAATCTTTGGATCGAGCTGAAGAAAAGAGAATGAGAGAATTTCTCTTGCAGTATCGAGACCTACTCGTACCAAAAGGAGGAAAGACTGGTAGAACATCAGGCATCAAACACAAAATCAATACTGGTAATGCTAAGCCAATTAGGCAATCAGCTCGAAGACTTCCGCGAGCGAAGAGAGAGGAAGCTGAAATAATAATTCGATAGATGGCAGAAGAAAAAGTAATAGCACCATCTACTAGTCCATGGCTGTCTCCAGTAATGCTCGTCAAGAAAAAGGATGGAACTACGAGATTCTGCGTGGATTATCGCCAGCTTAACAATGTGACGAAGACAGACAGCTATCCTCTTCCTCGAGTTGACGATACGCTAGATACTTTGGCCGGCAGCAAACTGTTTTCCACCTTGGACCTGAAGTCTGGTTATTGTCAAGTGGAAATGGCCCCAGAAGACAAAGAGAAGACTGCTTTTATCACCGGATCTGGATTATGACAATTCAATGTCATGCCATTCGGGCTCTGTAATGCGCCTGCGACATTTGAAAGGCTCATGAAAAATATCTTGAGAGGGTTGTCTTGGAAGACATGCCTGGTCTATTTGGACGACATCGTAGTACTGGGGAAGACATTTGACGAACACCTGAAGATTTTGGAAGACGTATTCAAACGACTCCAAGCTGCCCAGCTCATGTTAAACCCGAAGAAATGTCAGCTGTTCCAAAACCGAATCAACTATCTAGGTCAAATAGTGAGCAATGAAGGAGTGGCGGTGGATCCAGAGAAAATTGCTTCCATTCAGCAATGGCCGCAACCAACCGAAAGATTTATCAGGAAGTTTGGAGATATTTCCAAGCCTCTAACTCGACTTACAGAAGAAGCAAGAGCTTTCCAATGGGACGAAGACTGTCAAACGGCTTTTGAAACCTTGAAGAGGCATTTAACCTCGGCGCCTATATTAGGATAT
This sequence comes from Galeruca laticollis, assembly GCA_963921935.1. Lineage (NCBI taxonomy): Eukaryota > Metazoa > Arthropoda > Insecta > Coleoptera > Chrysomelidae > Galeruca > Galeruca laticollis. The sequence continues at coordinate 181,673,438 of OY998180.1, forward strand.
CCATTACCAGAGGGCGAATTTATTCTTGACACTGACGGAAGCAACGTAGGAATTGGAAGAGTGCTCTCACAGAGGGCAAGAAAGAGTGATGGGATATTTCAGTAAAGTCCCCATCCAAACCAGAACGAAACTACTGCGTCACAAGAACAGAACTTTTGGCGGTAGTGAAGTACGTGGAACACTTTTACCAGTATCTCTATGGTAGGAAGTTCTGATCATGCAGCACTCAAGTGGTTGATGCAGCTCAAGAATCCCGAGGGCCAGATCGCTAGATGGATTGAACGACTTCAAGAGTACGATTTCAACATAGAACATCGAAATGCCGACTCCCTGTCCAGACGGCCGTGCCCAACAGACTGCTCCCACTGCAACAAGGCGGAATCTAGGGAAGCTGCAGTTTCAAGAACTACTGTAGTCAACGAGTAATGGTCATCCACCAGGATCAGAGAATATCAGGAGAATGATCCTCTCCTGCAGATGATCCGGAAATGGAGGGAAGAAAATCGGCGACCTACATGACAAGAAGTGTCAAGATTTTCACCGACACTCAAGGCGTATTGGGCTCAGTGGGACTCCCTTGTCCTAGAAGAAGGGCTGTTGAAAAGACTCCTCGAAAACGATGATGGTTCCGAGATGAGGAGACAGCTGGTTATCCCGAGAACAAGAGTAGCTGAAGTACTAAAGAAGTTACACGAGAGTCCATCGAGAGATCATCTGGGAGTGAAGAAAACTCTCCAGCGAATCCGTGAGAGGTTTTAGTGGATGAACAGCTCCGACGATGTGAAGGACTGGTGTAAGAAATGTGCGACTTGTGCTACGAGTAATGGACCACATCGCAAGAGAAAGGCACCTATGAAACAGTATAATGTTGGAAGCCCTTTAGAAAATATTGCTTCAGACATCGCTGGACCGTATCCGACGACAGAAAATGGTGGTAAATACATCCTGGTACATCCAAAGTGGGTGGAAATTTACGCTATCCCAAACCAAGAGGCCATAACTGTCGCGGATGTATTGGTGAAAGAATTTATCAGCCGATATGGAGTGTTCTTGGAAGTCCACAGTGACCAGGGAAGAAATTTCGAAAGCCATCTATTCCAGGAGATTTATGACAAGCTGGGAATGAAGAAGACCAGGACAACAGCATTACACCCACAGTCAGATGGAATGGTCGAGAGAATGAACAGGACTATTGGAAAATACCTGTCCAAAGTAGTTTCCAGCCATCAGAGAGATTGGGACCAGTATCTTTCCCTATTGGCATTGGATTATCGATCTGCCGTCAATGAGTCCACGGGTGAAACACCTGCGGAAATCCTGTTTGGACGTTAAATGAGGCTTCCTTGTGACCTGGAATTTGGCTGTCGGCCTGGAGAAGCAGGCGAAGACTATGTGATCCAATTGAGAAGAAGGTTGGACGATATTCATGAATTAGTTCGAACAAATCTTCAAGTTGCCAGCGACAGAATGAAAAGTCGCTACGACACGCAGGCCACAGAAGGCGATTTTAAAGAAGGGGACAAAGTATGGTTACACAACCCGACGAGGAGAAAAGGATTTTCTCCAAAATTACAAAAATCCTGGGAAGGTCCATATATACTTAATCAAGAAAAGGAACAATTATGTTATATATCGCATAAGCAAGATCCCCAACGGAAAACCAAAAGTAGTTCACCAAAACCGACTAGCGCCATTCGAAGGAGACCATGACCTAGAGAAAGGAGTAAACCATATTCGAGATGTGTCTGACCCTACCTTCGATGAATTTATGGGCGCGTATGGACGTACCGGGAAAGCTAGATATGAAGTCACTGCAGAACAATGACAAGATTTGTTCACTCTCCCGGAAGATTATTCACTGGCATACAACATCCCCTCCCGTCTCAAGAACGCACGGGGGTTAACATCCGTCTTTCGAAAGAAGTTCGGGCAATTAGAAAAACTTGAAGACCAGATTCCAGCCCCTGGCAAGACACTGAAACTGAAACATAATTCGCGGTACGTATTCTACGTGGTAACTAAAAATGAATTTCAAGATCGATCTACCTACCGCGATGTGTGGGAAGCAATTCGAAACCTCCGACACCATGTGTTAGAATCCAGCGTGAAGAAATTGGCTATGCCTGATATAGCGAGTAACCAGTTGGATTGGCGAGATTATCTTTCGAGATACCGGTGTCCAGATATTAATTTGCAGCTACAGCCCCCGTTATCAGTATCCGATGAAGACGGTGCCCTGCTATTTCCATAAGATCGGAAAGTGTAGAAATGGGGCCAGTTGGAGATTCAAACATCCAGTTTCGGCTACACAAATGTTCCAGGAGGAGCTTCCATTTGAGGAGGGGATAATGTTCCGAAACAGCACACTGGTATAGTCCCTGAATCCGACTCTGTCTAAGGCATATATGAAAAAGTTAAAATAACGGATGCGCAGGGATTTCTTAGAACTGTTTACTATTGTGACTATCTTATCTAGATATTGTTTTTGTGACCAGTCTTATCTAGAAAATGCCAGAGCCACTTGTTATTGCGTAAGCCGCAATCTAGAATTATCTAGTAAAAAAGCACTAATATATTAGAGACCGACCAGCGAGTTAGTTTAGTTTTTAATTTGATATCGTGAGATGAACAGTAAATAAGTGAATATAAATTAATGAAGTGTTTATATAAATTAGTTTAAGTGAATATACTGTGTATATAATTAGTGAATAAATAAATTAAGTAAGTGAACCTACCGAGTGTATGAATTTATCCCACCCGTAATAAAAACGTTTAATTAAATAAGAAAAACATTACAGTAAGAAAGATTTTTCAGCAAAGATTTTTAATTATATTTATTTCTAAACATTATTTTACAAATTATTGTCGAAGAGACGTAGAGTATATGTCGGTGTGTTGGACATATAAGTACTAGGTGTAGTTACCATAATACATTGCAATCTGACTGCGGATGTTCTAGGTTATAGAACGGACGATTAGTACTTGACTGAGCCACAGATGATGATGGTATCATACTAGGTGGTTTTGGCATTGAATCAGCAGAAGAAGCTTGAAGATTAGTAACCAGAGTTGTATTTGTAATCTTGCGTCTGCTATTCTAGGAGGAGGACGTTTTTTTAATGTTAAGGCGATGCTTCTTATGATATCATCCTCCTCCTGCTTTTCAGTCGCCAATTGCGATACCATTTCCATGCGTCGATTAGATCGTTCATCCAAATTTTGCAGCAACCTAGTTTTAACTGAAGAATGACTGGGAGTGGTGCTCGAGCGTGAATTGTGTGATGAATTACTTTTATTTTCTGAATTTAACTTCTTCCTCTTCGGGTTTACCTCCGTAAATTCAGGTGTTCCGGGTTCATTCTTAATTTCGTTAAGGTTTTGAGTTCCCGAATCACTAACTGCACCATCATCGGCCTTAGTTTGCGAATCATTCGATTCCTTGTTTTGCTGACCATCTTCACAATTTTCAATGCGATTCCTTTGAGATTTTACAACCTCTAAAAATTGTAAATGTTGATACAGAGGCCATTTTGGTGGTCGTGCCGATGATGCAGAACCAGTTGGCAGCCTCAGTTTTCTTTTGAGTTTCAGATAATTATCACGAATATCCTTCCAACGGAGTTTGCAGTCGTCAGCTGTAGAATAAATAAAATTCATGATATACCTATTAAATTAAATTAACGTTTGGGTTAATAACCTAATAATTTTATTTGTTTTAAGTTTCTTGCAACAGGAGAGACATTTAGATCTCTTTCATTCGCTTTTCGTATATCAAGCAGCTACATTTCAATTATTGTTAAAGAGACACTAGATAAAGCAATGTATCTGCATTTGAAACCTATATTTTTACCAACACCAAATACCCTAAATATGAAGGAAAAAGCATTGGAATTTTGCAATAAGTGGAACTTTCCTAACTGTGTTGCAGCAGTTGATGGGAAATATATACGCATTTTCTGCGCTAAAAGAAGTGGATCACTATTTTTTAACTATAATCAATATTTCACCATAGTTTTTCTTGCAATGGTAGATGTAGACTGTAAATTTTGATTTGTGGATGCATTTTAGAAAAAAAATCAGCCATTTTACGAATATGATCCAACTATACAGATGCCGGACAATATGACACCACTAGCAAGAACAGGAGGCTTCGCAAATGCAGAAGGTTTAGAAGTCAGTGAAATGCTTACAAACTTTTTTAATGACGAAGGGGCCCTAAACTGGCAGAACGATCGTGTTTTCAGACCTAATTAATCTATTTTGTTGTGTATTATTAAATGTACTTTACATTAATATTGCTATAATAAAGTATTGTGAGTTTTGTTTTAAAAAATAATTATTGTATTCTCATTTTTTTTAATATTTATTTCTGACCCATATGTAGATCAAGAGCTTAAAAAATATTCTACTTGCCGCTTTTTGATAATACTTCTCCAATGTGACTCCAACAGTTTTCGCGAATCTGGAAATCCTTGAAGTCTTTATTTTCATGGTCGTATAAACAAGAATACTCACGCACTTGGTCTATCAATAATTCGTTATCAATATGCGACAATTTTCTAGACATTTTTTTAAATTTGTTTACATACTCAGTATACAAACGAAATCTGGACATCTGGACATGTTTTTGAGCAGTCGAGACGCAGCCGTCGACGGTCGGCCGTTGCGGTATCTAGACGCGCCGCTTCAACGAAATCATTACAAATTACAATTAAAAACACACTGTAGTAGGGCTCTATGGCCGAACGCGGCGGCGGGCCGCGAACTCTGGACGTCGCAACGAAATCCTACCTTAAAATTGCTACGATTTAACTACACGGTATGTTCGTCGTCACTGCTACCTGTCTCTCTCCGGGTGCGCTCCACATGGCGCTCGCAACGCTCAAAACATTCCTTTTGCTGTTCCACAACAGGACGATCAAGGTCGCTGCGATCGCGGCGACAGCGAAAACGTGACTAATGACGTCATAACTTTTGCTCACATTGAGCTCAGAGCCCATTTGAAAAGTTGAGTCAGGGCCACCTGTAAGTATAGGCTTGGCTCTGGTTAAGTCTTAGTGGAGTGTGGACGTATATACTCGATAGTCGAAATTGTGTAAAGTGAGTCAGAGCTATCTAATCAACACTTTGGTTAAAGCGCAGTTGCCATATGTATTCTAGAGAGAAATGCTGTATTTTATAAATACACTTCAAATCCATTGTGTCAATATTTCAGGTACAAAAGATGCAATGTAATTAAGTCAATACCAATTTAATATATTTATTTCAAATTTCAAGCAGACTAATAATAATTAGTTTACTTGAAATGTGAAATAAATGTATATTTCTTGAACGCAAAGTTTGTTGTGAAAAACTCGCCGATTTGACAATGTTGGAGAGTCGCTTCAATGTTCCGGCTTTGAGAACGAGATAGATAGATCGAGCTACGCGAATGAGACAGTGATAGTAAACAGTTATGTGAGGTGTTTATTCTCTTCATGAGCGTAACATCAGTATTTGTGTTGTGGTTTTGTGTGATAAATCGGTTATTATTGGTATTTATTGTAATATTTATATCGGTATATTTAGTGACAATAATGGCGGAGTGTAGCGGTGTTGGCGATAAAAAACGGCGTCGTAACAATTTAATTCGGGAAGAAAAAGTCCTCATATTAAATGTGTACGAAGGACTGCGTGCCATGGACAAACAGTTGGGTGTTAGTGACGCTGTGATTAAGTGCAGTTATTTAACTAAAGTTTCTGAGAGTACTATATACAATATTCTAAAGAAATCGCGGGACGGATCTTTGACAAGAGAACGAGGTGAAAACTGTAAACCGGAAAGTAGGGGAAGAAAGAAAATTGTTTTGGACGACCAAACACGGAATGCTATACGTAGGGAAATACATTCTTTTTATTTTAGGAATGAAATCCCCTCGGTAGCTAAATTGAGCAAGGTAATAGAAGCTGATGATACTTTACCAAACATCAGTGATAAAGTTTTGAGACGAACTTTAAAATTAATGAATTTTCGTTACCAAACAAGAAGTAGAAACAGTGCCTTAATTGAACGAAATGACATTGTGGAATGGAGGAGAAATTATTTAAAACAGATACGACAGTTTCGTAACGAAGGACGGCACATATATTATCTTGACGAAACATGGTTAAATGAAGGCCACACTGTGTCAAAAGTGTGGCAAGACATGAATATACGAAGCAATCGACAAGCCTTTATGGAGGGTTTCTCTTCCGGTTTAAAAGCTCCCTCTGGGAAAGGACGTCGACTGATTATCACTCACATTGGCAGCGAGGAAGGATTTGTAGAAGGTGGATTACTAAGTTTTCAGTCCAAAAAAACTGCCGATTACCATGAAGAGATGGATGGTAACCGGTTTGAAACATGGTTTAGATCAATTTTAACAAAGGTAACTCCTGGTTCAGTGATAGTTATGGATAATGCTTCATACCACTCTCGTCGACTGGAGCAAATACCTACTTCAGCTAGCCGCAAGAGGGTTATAATTGATTGGTTAGAGAGTAAAAGCATTCCGCACAACGAGGCAATGCTAAAAGTTGAATTATTATCTCTCGTACGGAAACATAAAAGCAGTTATATTAAGTACGTTGTCGATGAAATGGCGAAAGATTTCAAGGTCTCAGTTGTTAGACTTCCTCCCTACCACTGTGAGTTAAACCCCATCGAGCTGGTTTGGGCCCAAGTGAAAAATTATGTTGCGAGAAAAAACAGTACATTCAAAATGGTTGACGTTGAGAAACTGTTTGACGAGGCGCTGCATACCGTTACTGCTGAGAGTTGGCGTAAATGTATTCAACACGTATTAAAAGAAGAAATAAAGTTTTGGGATTTAGACATACGTGTAGAAGTAATGACGGAACCACTCATTATCGATATAGGAGGAGAAAGCGATGATTCTGAGGAGTCGTCAGGGAGTGATACCGCTTCCAGTTAGTCAGACATTTTACAAGTGACCTCGCAACATACCTATACTTATTGGTAATTTATTTTGGTCTTGACAAACAACTTTTTTTTAGTTTTAGTAGTAGTAAGTTGGAATTGACTTTTAAACATTTTTTTATTTTGTTTTAACTTACTTATGAACAACTTGTGATAAGTTATTATTTCAAATGTTAAAAATTGAAATTCCAGATATTTCAGTATTCGCACCCTTAAACTATGATACGCTCATGGAGTTCACTTTAAATCGGTAGATAACCGATGACGTCACTTTACAGAATTTCGACTATCGACTTTTTTATATACATCTTATTATAGCTCATCCTTAAAAATGTGTATTATTCTTGGTAACACCCTGTATATACATAATGATACCTACCATAATAATTTCGTATTTCTGTTCTCTCAAATTTAAACGCCAGAGCGTACAAGAACATTTTCTATTTATTTTTTATATAGGACTATTAAGAACCCTTCAAAAATGATGCGCTCATGAAGTTCGCTTCTGCAACTGATTTTATGGACAGTAAGAGCGATGAGTCACTTTACAGAATTTCGACTATCGAGTATAGAAAGTATAGAAATTGCAGTTCGTTTACATATTAACTCTCAGAATATTATGATTTTCGTAATAGACAACCGGAGTGTGACTTAGATCTTGGCAGATTAGGAGTTACTTTCCATACAACCTTTGACTGACAACGTTTATAGAGTTATAAGAATTTTTTGTAAAATTAGTGTTTAGAAGCTATTTTGTTATTTTTGTAACCGTAAGTACTTTTCCCATATTACTTATATTTGGAAGAAATCCACAAAACACGTTTTGTTGTCATATTCTAAAATTGTGATAAATATAACCTGACTTAAATATTATTATTCCCAAAAATAAACAAACACATACTGTATATGAAATAGGGTGTCAAGATTGTAATGGTGTATATATCGTGTAAACCAAACAATATCTACGCGTTGACAAAGCACCAACATGAACTAAATCATAAATTTTATTATGATGATATAAAAATCTTAGATAAAGAAACACAAAAAACGTACATATTTGGAATTGATCAGGATAAAACAAAATAAAAACGCGATTAATTTTAGAAGTGACATCAATAACCTAAGTCATGTATATATATATATATATATATATATATATATATATATATATATATATATAACGATTTAATTTAGAATTGAAAATAACAAATAGTATAATAAAAATAAACATCGAAATTACTGTTGCATCTTGACAAATGTGTCCAATCTGTATAATACCTGAAATGAATTAATATATCTTCATACTGTATAAACAATTAAAACTTGTTAAAATAAAAAAAACGGTAAGAAAACATAACGTCCATTAAGTTGATACTAGATCATTTATTTTAGATACAAGTTTTAAAATGTTTTGAGTTGTATAAAGTCACAGATTTTATGTAAGTATATCATCACCTGTTAAATAACGTCAAAACTGTAAATATTTGGGTAATTTTAGCAACATTGTTCAGAAGATGACACGTATGAAGTCGAAACGTGAATAAAATTCTAATTAAAGTAAAGGAGACAATTTATTCCAAGAATGGTTACTGGAATTTGTAAACGTAACCTCTTCAAGCCTCTGATTTATTTTCAAACTCTACATTTAAAACGCTTCAACACCCATTCAACTTGAGTTCACGATTGTACCACAAAATATATATGCATCTTGGACAGGCGGCAAAAGTCTCGCAGACTAGACGCCAGGTTCTGAGGATAAAATATTTAAACCAATCAAGAAGAAAGAGTGTGGAGCATTCTCCTGTCACTGTCTGAATCCAACCAATGGAATATCGACATTCAAGTTATTTGACAGTCTATGCGACATTACTCGGCACAATGAACGTCTGCGATTTTCATTATTTCATTTTATGTTAATCGCATCTTGTGTGAACAGATGTTTTGTAAATTGTTTTATAAGTATAGACTTAAATAAGGTCACAATTTATCAACATTTAACAAACGAAAAATAAGAAAATATGCTCATTTGTCGCTTTGTTACAATAAAGAAATTTTTTAAGTACGATTCTGTCGTTCTCATAAAGCTGGCTTCTCACCTGATATTTATCCAGAAAACATCCCAGACAGCACACAATAACCATTAGACATCCACAAGATATCCTTCATGGATATCCAGTATATCCACTGGATATAGATGGATAGCCTATAGACATACAATGCATATCCATATGTCCGCCTATATCTAGGATATATGTAATATCTTATGGATGTCTTTGGAGATATCTACTGGATATCTCGTTAATATCCCATGGATATCCTATGTTCACATTTGGTATATCCAATTAACGTCCCATGGATATTAGTAGGATATTTTATATTCACATTTGGTATATCCTTCCTCCTCAAACATGAAAATCTGAGAATCTATGACTAATATCTACTGATGAAAATACAAGGTGGTCCAACAAAAAAACGCAAATCAAAAGTTTTTTATGTCTACAGATATGGAATAAAATTAAGAGAAAATAGTTAATCCAGTCAACCAGTACAAAATATAATAGATACACAGGGTGGATAGTCTAGTATTTCAGTGGACAACTGTAGAATATTGTGGTCCAATGAAAAAGATTCAAATACCCATCGCGTATGTCTGTTATATTTTGTACTGATTGACCAGAACTATTATTTCCAGTTAATTTTATTCCAGATCTGTGGATATATACAACTTTTGGTAAGCATTGTTTTTGTTGGCCGTCTTGTATTTCCACCAGCAGGTTCTAGCCAGATATTCATCTGTGAGTAAGAAGGTACAAATGGAATTAAAATCTTCATAATAGTAGTATTATTTGACATATAATGAAATGATATACTATGGAATAGAATGATAGAAAATACTTTATTTTATATAATATACATATTTGCATATACATCAATAATTCTTCTTCTTCATCACCCAGCTCATCAACTCTGCACGGTGATTTCTGTAAGAACGAGAAAAGGAAGATTGACAATTTTCAAGGTCAACTATATACCGTATACGCCCGAATAAAAGATACACCTTTTTTTGTAAAATAACATTTTGAAAATTGGCCTGCGTCTTGTATTCGAGCACATAACTGTAATAAGAATATTTCCCACCACCTATAAACACCATCATTATTATTTAGCTCAAAAGAATTTTTACTCAAATCAGCCGAGCAACCAGCTCAGTTTATCATGAAACAAAGTAAAAGCCGAGGTAAAACTTATTTTACATTTCTACGCCATGCTACTTCACATTGTATAGATATACAAAACGCTTTTAATGTAGGTAATCAATCATAAATATCAATAAAATATAGGAGACGTAACAATATTCAGAATTAAGGTAAGAAACATATACATACCTAATTTTTTCCCAAATCCAAACTATCGATAAAAATAACCAACCACTTTTGCACGTTTATAGAACTATGATAACCTAACAACCAAAATGACGAGGGGACGATGCTACATCAAACGGTCAAACGCGGCATCGACCAATGAGAGAACAGTGTATAGTTGGTAGCATAGTTTTGCGGGTATTAATATGGAAATCCACTGATGATGCATTATTTTCTATTATAGCATTAAACGTTAAGTCATGGCATATTTTTGTTGTGTTAAGAGCATCACGTATTATGCCGCATTCGTATTGTTGATTAAACTCATTATAGTCTGATACAATTTAGGTGTACCTATCTTTTTTCAATACATTGAACTCAGACAAAAAATGCGACTGAAAATAATAATAGATATCCATGGATATACAATGGATATAATATCAGGAGATTAAGACATTTCTGTATTGAAGGTATTATGTATTAGAACTTCCTTCTCAATCATTTTTTATGTGATTATTGAATATATTATCAGTAAAATAGAAAATAATTTTTTTCCATATCTATGAAATACATTCAGTGGATATCCATTAGATATCTTACATGGACTGGATATTCAGTGGATATTGGGCTATCCACTGGATATCTAGTGGATATTGTGTGCTGTCTGGGATGGCCGACAATTACTTTTCAACTTCAAAGGTACCACCTTGAAGATGCACTACTGTTTGTTGGGTCAATGTTCGTTGGTTAGGTATACTGTAGGTTTGTTCCAACAAGAAATCCTGGATCAATCCGAGACTAATTTAGAATTTTGAAATGAGCATGTGCGGATTCCATAAATTCATGAACTATTCCGGATCAAAGTTTTCTGTTGGAACGGATTTCTGATTGAATGGAAGTATCGGACAAAAAATCGTCCCAACAGATGTTCCATTTCAATATTTATACTGAATACTGATGCAACAAATCATCAAAAATCATACATATATTTCAGTTAAAGCCATTTTACTACTTAAAACTACATAACAAGAACAAAAATATAAGGCATATCATATTATCAGCATGATAATACCAAAAATCACAAGGACTAGGTTAATATAAATGATCTCCATTAAAATTTGAAACAAAACCTATATAAAAATTCATTCAACGCAAGCGCGAATTCCAAATCCGAAAAAAAATCCATAAACTTTTCTGACGGTCCAGGAACAGTCCGAAATCAGTTCAAATGCTTGTTGGAACATTGGACTTTACAAACGGGGATTCAATCCACTGTTTGTTGGAACGCTCAAATTGGATATGCGCATGATTCTGACGATCTCGGACTAATTTTGACTGTTGTTGGAACAAACTTTGTGATTGTACGCTCGCAAGCAAGTCAAACAGGAAAAATCCATAGAAATTATATATAAACTAATTTCTATGGAAGGGCCAAGTGGAACGCAACTACACACTGTAACAGATAAGAAATTATTTAGTCATTGGATAAGAATAAAAAATGAATCAAGATCAATGATATAGTTGTATTTTCCGTGCTGGATATTTGCGAATGTGTTATAAAAGTCATTGAATCTTCAATTTAATAATTCTTGATGAAATAGCGGATTTATACTCGGGTTAAGATTGCAGCGCCATGACGTTGACAGGTAAGTACCATTGTTTAGGTTTGTTTTTATTATGAAATCGGTAATTTTTGGATATTTTTCAAGTAACATTTGGATAAAAATTAATTTAGTAAGGCTTCAGATGCTTCTTGGCCCTCATAATCTACGTTCAAAATGTCCTTTTGTTTATCCTTAATATTCACATCCATTTGTTCATAAGTGGGGCCAACTTTTGTTGAGCACTCTTCTCGTTTTTTTCGAAGAGCTCTGGATGATGGTCCTGTTGGCGATGTACCGTGGCAGATTCTGGGATGGCACAGCAAATTATTTTAATATTCCACGTTTTACTCTAATTAAATAGACAAGAATGGAATAAAAAGGATTTTAATCATAGTAGGTACACTTACCTTTCAGTAAAAAATCACTTTCGAGAAAATGTAATGAACACACTTTCATCGTATTTGACACACTTTTTCCGATTTTTAATGTTTTTATCCACAACAATCTTCTACCAATTAGTTCCTTGTATCCAAGCTTCGTTTCCACAAAAACCTTCGATTTTCCTGCTTTCGGGAAAATATGAAAACTTAGATTAAGATTTCGCTTGATCCAAGATGAAAATTGGGGAACTCGGCAATACTAGCTCATTTAAAACATATACAACAAACAGTATAAACAGAAACCCTCCATTCTACCAAAAAAAAGACACTAATGAAGCTCTATGTTTTGGCTTAAACAACAACAAAGAAAATGGCCGCAAAATAGCTTTTAGCTAGGTTCGAACCATGATACAACAAATAGAAGATATGATCTGTAGCCATTCGAAATATCGTTCGCCGCACGCATGACGTCACGCGGAGAGTAAAATTTAAAACCGTCAGCGCGGGCTAATGCATTTGATGTAATAGAAGTTGTTTATGATGAGTTGCTAATGCATTTTGAAGGAAAATGAGGGTGGTTCAGGTTGAATGAGATATTATTAGTATTATAAAGGCAAAGAGAATTCATGTAAAAGTGTTATATGGAATCGGAGAGCCTACCAGAGCAAAACAATAATTCTAAGATCTGATTGAAATATGTTTGCTCACTTCGTAAAGTAAATAATTACTCTACTGATACAAAAAAAACATATTATACTTTTTGGATTTTTTGACATGATTTTATAAACATTTGAATTTGTAAATATAAGGAATAAAACAATTATCAAATTTTAATACTTAATCGGTTGTTTATTCCAAAATAAGCATACTACAGAACAACAATAAAGTACAACTCAGGTACTGTGGAGCATTCTTCAAAATAATAATAATAATAATGAAATTGTTATTGGTATAAGTAACATAATATCAAATTCTGATTTAAAAATAGTATTTGTCAACTTGCATTTAAGAAAAGATTTATTTCTTCATTTATTACGGGCAAACCCCTCTAACTATTACAATACAACAATAAATAATACAATAAGGACAGGTATAAAGACTGATACAGCATAACCAATTAATTTGAAATACATAACACTTTCCATGTAGCTACAGGTAATAAACAATACTTATATAAATAAAAAAAAATTAAGAACACAACATACCTCAACAAATCACAGCCTTAAGCAATATTTGAACTGGCCCAAAGACTTATTGAAATTATCAAAATTAAAGCTATTCAAAAAGCACAGATATCTATTTATAGGACTCATAGCACCATATGTTGTTCTATGAAAGGGCACATGAAAGGTAACTTGATGGCGAAGACCCTGACAAGGAATGCTAATCCCCATATGGCTCAAAAGATCCGCACAATCAACCTGCTCATTTAGGAGTTTAAATATAAATATAGCCCCCAACATATCTCTACGATTACCGAGAGGAGCTAGTGACTTTTTTTCAATTTCAGCATAATTATATGGTCTAATATTCTATGGTATTAAATTTATTTTAGCGTTTAGACAAACAGATCCACTCCCGTATCATTTTTTTGTCATTTGGAAAGGTAAAAAAGCTGACATCGTGTGCAAAGCCTTTCACGTGATTGTTTGAATCACAACCATACACTACACCTCTCATTTTGACTAATTTTTGCTAATTTTCAACAACAAAAAATGGAGAATTAACCGACATAAACATATCCAATAATGTAAGTGCAAACTAATTCAAGGCGTTCACTCTCGGCGTGACGTCAGAGCACAGCTGCGCAAAAGCATACCTTCTATTTTATTGTATCATGGGTTCGAACACTATCTGCAAGGGGGCATATCACTTAGCACGAATCGTCTATTATTGTAGCTCACTTTACTGAACGTTCTTTCGAGACCTGTCCATGTCTAAGAGGTGAGTCAATAGTATTTGTTTTTCTTTTTACACGAGAAGTGTACACTGTTAACTTTTTGTACAATCCACTTTTTAATAGTTTGGAATTCATAATGTTGAGTGTAGTTTCCAGTTTATTCAACGAGAATGTTGAAGTGTAATATAAGCGCTTGTTGGTGTTGGAAGTTTTGGAGTGCAATATTTGAAGTGAAAAATGGATTGATTAACTGCAGAAATGATTAATAACATCATCTGATGCAGAGGATAGATTTTATATATTTTATTCTTGTTCTAGAAACTAATTCTCGCATTTCTCTATAGAGGGGTAAAGACTACTTCGTGTTTGTATCGTTCCATGAAAAAGTTTCCAAATTAGTCAGTCAGTTAAGTGGCACTTGAATTGTTTTCTTCTTCAGAAATATCAACTGTGATAGTTCCCCACTGCAATTGTGTAAAAATTTCTTCATCGTTCATATAATACCACAGCATAACCAAACAATTGAATTGGTGGACCACGAATATCTACATTTCTTCAGCAGATATTTTAAAAATTAACCCACATATAATAACAGTAATATTCAGTGGCGTAACTACGGGGTGGGTAGGGGGTATAGAACGCCCCTCCCCCAAACCATAAAAATGAAAAAAATATAATACATAATCACAGAAAACCTATACTTTATTGAAATGTACTAAAAGCTAAGAACTGTAGGCTACAATTTTATAAGAAAAACAATGCTAAGGTTGAAACTAGTGTAATGTTTACACCACCTCTCAAGTACGTGTAAAACTAGTGTAAATTATGTCAAAAGTCTATTCTACACTTTCAAAACGAACAGCATCTAAACACGCGACTCCGGCGAGAAAAACACGCGCAGTAGCGTTCGGTATTTGCATCGCAGACGCGACGGATTTTTGGTCACATGATCATAGATTAATCTGAGCAAATTTCATTAACGAACGGCTCGAGCAAATAAACGACAGTGTAAAGCTTACAGAAGCCATAGATATATACCTTAGACAATGAAACCACCACTTGCACCAAACCATGGAACACGAAAACAATTGTTTTTTATTCCGTGCTCAAAGTGAGTAGCGCGCTGGGCGTATCAATTAGGAACGAAAATATTACAAGTTAATTATGTTTTTAGTGTGAAACATTACAATTTTTTACAAAATATTTTCATTAACTGTTTTTACATATTATATGCAACTTAAGGCCATTATAGTTATGAAAAAGTTTTACATTGCTTGAGAAGCACTAAATTCAAATAAAGTTGGTCAATTTATTAGGACTACTAGGTGTAAGAAATATGAATGCATTAGATAGGACTTTTATTTAATTTCAAATTTGTAGAATATGAATATTATTACACGGGTGTTGAAATAATTACAATATTCTTCAAAAACCACTATTTAATAATTTTACAACTGTTCTCGCTGTAACTCAATAGAATGCCTGCTTAAAAATATCCAATACCTTATTTCTTTCTGTTATCGAATTGATATGCGCTTAGTCATACTTGTTTTTATAAAAATACAACACATCTTATACATTTTAATTATTTTCCACTAACTTATTTACTTAACAAAATATAATATGGATTCATATTATTTGATACTATTTAACTAAAGAGTATGATTAATAATTCAACTTATGGATTATGTGAATGAATATAAGTAATGTCTTATATACATCAGTGTCTAACAATAATATGGTTTGGTATATCTAATCTACTTAAAGAGTAACAAATACATGACAATATACAAAAATAAAACGATGTATTAATGGAAAAAATATATTGAAATCAGTACAATTTTACTGTGATGCCAGTATAAATACAATAGTTATTTCCTATCAAACGTTATTTGATAGTATGCTAAAAATTAACCCATACATATTAACTTATACTATATAACTATAAGATAATACAAAAAAGGACTCTCTAAACCTATTTTATTTAATTAACGAAATTCATTTATATCGAGAACAGTATGTTTTCACTGTCCTCGAAATAATTTCGTTAGTTGGCTTTGAACCCCATCTTCTTGTTGGGATTCAATTTTAGTTACCTATAAAATATATTCTGACATTTAAAAACTTTTCACATATTGTTTTCATCAAATAATATTTATGATTGATTGGGTTTTTTTATTAAAAATATATCATTTTCCACAGGTAATGTGGATAACTTCTTCCATTTAAATTGTGATATATAATTTCATCTGGTTTTTTTTAATTCTACTGGAAGCAAATAACACTGGAACCTGTTCCAAAGGAATGCAGTTTCCTACACCGCCGGCTATAACTTCACCCCTTACGAGGGGTCTTTTGTATGCCCCTATGAATTGGCGAGTAGTGGAGTTATTATATAAATTTAACGAAGATGTCTTTCTAACTTCTTAATTTACATTTTCTCTAAAGTGTCTTAATGGACATTGGCCCTTTTTCTACCAAGCCCCAGATATGTCGTGATATGTGTCATACATTTTGCAGAGATGGGCTTTCTCAGACAAATTCTAAGTAAATTGGATACACCTACGTGATAAACATTGCATAAACACAAATAATGTACCTCCAGCAATAATGTCATTATAATTTTCTTGTGATACAGGAAATTTATATACTTTGTCTTCCTCAATTTCGGTCTCTTTTGCCAAACACATGGAGAATGGACAAATAAAATCTAAAAATTAAATGTTTGTACACAAAACGTTTTCTAAGAGACACAACATAACCTCACAGCATGACAGGTAAACAAATTAATTTTTCTCGTCGGTTAAAATATTCCGAGCCAACAGATTTAAATCGGACTGGTCCGATCGGAATTACCGAACGGTTCAGATTTATCTCCCTACCTCTAGATGTAATAAACGAACGGTTCAGACTAGAAAGATTGATCAGACGCAAATAACGAGCAAAAAGATTTACATCGGACTGATCCGAGCGGAATTACCGAACGGTTCAGATTTATCTGCCTACCTCTAGATGTAATAAACGAACGATTCGGACAAAAAAGATTGATCAGACGCAAATAACGAACGCAGCTACGGAGAGTGTACAAATTGTAAGTAAGATATATCATCTGTCAATAAATTATTCACCGACATTTATTGTTTACTAATTGTTTATGTCATATTTTTAGAGAGAATATTGTAGAGATGCCGGTTACAAGGGAAAGACGTGCTATTCCTGGAAAAGATGATGTAAATAAAGCTGTGGATGATGCTGGTAGTCAGGCCAAATCATTTATCCAAACACTTTTTGGTGATATTACTAAAACATCAGCTAGTAAACAGATTATTTTAGGAGCATCTTCAGGATGGTACGTAATTATATGGTTCAGTCCTGTTCTTACAGATATATACATTATATTTTAGGATTACTGGATTTGTAACTATGAAAGTGGGAAAAACTGCAGCTCTAGCTTTGGGCGGTGGAATAATACTTCTTCAAATTGCTAATGAAAAGGGATATATTAAGGTAAATTGGGATAAAGTTAATAAGAATCTAGATAAAGTAGCTGATAAAGTGGAAGAACAAATTACTGGCGAAAGTCCATCCTGGACAGATAAGGTATGTTTCAAGTTATGTTATTCTTCTTTCCAGAAATAAAAATATCCCTGAGCCACTCATTGGTTTCTTAAATATTCACAAGTATTTAATAGTTAAGACAATGTTGGGTATAAATGCAGTTTACGGGCTTTTCTTGTATTACTAAATAATTTAGTTTATTAGGTAGATTATGTCTCTAGAAGCCTAAACATAAAAAAATCTTGGCAGTCTCTTGTTTTAATGAAAATATTCACATTTAAAAGGTTCACTTTTGGAAGTTATATAACAACGGCAATAACATAAAATTTGTTTCTGTCATAAAAGTGTAAACTATTGTTATTATTTGTTGCAGTCGGTGTTGGGTGTCTGTATTTAAGATTTTCTTGGTTACAGATAAAAATGAATTTTATTAATCTAGACGATATTTTTATCTGGTGAAATAATGAGATTATATCGCAAGCGCAGCATTTGGGTTTAATACCTACCACACTTTTTAAAATCTATATAGCAAGAGTGTTAAATCAATGGAAGAAAAAATGCAGTAGAATGGATATCGATCTTGGAGAAAAGTGTTTATACACTCTACAGTTTGCCGATGACCAGGTCATCATAGTGAATGACAAAGAAGATCTTGATTATATGACGAAAAAACTAAATGAAAAGTATAGGAAATGGGGTCTGGATATGAATACTCAGAAAACAGAATACCTTCTAATAGGAGCTGAACCAGGAAATATCAAACTAGAAACGGAGGAAATAGGACCATATAGGGTATAAACATACTTAGGAGTTGAATTTGATACAACAGGAAAAGACCTAGGAAATCATGGAAAGAAGGAGTAACTAAAGCTATGAGTGCTAGAGACCTAAGAGAGGGCCAATGGAACAATAGAAACGAGTAGAAGTTAGGTATCGGACAACGTCGCCGGACCTTTTAAAACTAATCTTACTATTATTATTACCTGCAAATAATTAAATTAAGTGTCCGGTGTATTTTTATGACGGACATTTCATAATGACACCATGGCCAGATTCTATAGATGGTTTCAAATAGAAATGTAATGGACATATCAAAAAAAGTAAAAAGAAACGTGTATTTTGTAATAAAAGGTAAGTATAAAATTCTAATTTATTATTCAAATGTCTTTTTGATGTTTCCGCTCTTTTGACGTTTCTGGTAATTATTGATGTTGCCAAATCGCAATTTTTTTTGGAAAATATACAAAAACCATATAAAGAAATGAAGTAGTGAAAGTGATTAGCGTGCCCGCAAATTAGTTACCATGGCAACCAAAATATACATTATATAGAAATAATCTATCACCTTAAATTTTTTAGGGCATCTTTACGTTATAGGAGTTTTTCTTATAAATCCCACTTGCCCATTTGGAAAATTTTGGAATTTATGCATATGTGGGTCAATAAAGACCAGCTAAGACTGCTTTGATGCATTTATAACCAAGGCAATGAAAATTGGAGGACCTAGACAAATGTGAAAAAGATGCATACTCCTGATTTTTGTTACGCTTATTCTTTTATTATATCTTTAGTGTGGATGGCACTATGATATATTCCGATTATTGGAAGGGTTACTCTAACCTAAAAGACAGTCAGAAATAGCAAAATTTGCAATTCAACTATTCCTTGAACTTCAAAAATCCAGAGACAGGTGTATGCATAAATGCGATTGAAAACTAATTGTATATTTTTTTAAAATTAAATAAAAAAATGAAAATTTTCAATACATTTATATTTTAGCTCCCGGTCCTTATGGAAATCGTAAAAAAGAGTTCCTTGGGGGTTACTTAGCCCGTTACTTGTTCCAAAAAAATGTGGGGATCTTAAGCAAGATCCCTTTGCGATTTTTTCTATCTTGGCTCGAGATTTATATGATCGGAAATATTAGAAAATGCCACAAACATTGAAAAGAGCGATGATGAAGCCAATAGTGAAGATGGGGGGATTTTGATTTTTTTTTAGTTATTTTTTCACTTTTTTATTTACAACGTCTATTTCGTAAAAAATAAAAAACGCCGATTAGTCGTAAAATCATTTTTTGTTGGGGGGGGGGAGTTTGTTCTTTTTTATGTTTATACGGGCTATTTAATTACGAATTAAAATATATATAAAAAAAGCCGATTTTCAGGGGATAAATTATTGGGGGGGGGGTAATTTTGATGAGACCGTCGAGTTTTTTTTCAATTTTCTATGTTCAGGAGACCTATTTTATTAGCTGACTTTACTATATTTTCAATGTGTCTGGTAAATGAGAATGTACAGAACATTTGCGTAGGTTGAAATTTAATTTATTTTTATAACTCCATTCAAACACTATTAATGTCCTTCTGTAACATAACGCAATCTCTCACCGTTTCTATCTTTTTGAATACTTTGAAGTCATCTGCGAATATAAGGCCATTTGAAGATACTAGTACTTTAGGCAAATCATTAATAAAAAGTACAAAAAGAAGCGGCCCAAGGTTGGATCCTTGAGGCACTCCAGAATTTGCCTCAAATTTCCCCGATGCATTTCCGTTGTATTTAGTAACTATATATCTGTTTTCTAGATAACTTTTAAATAGACGAAGTAGGTTATATGATAATACAAAACCACCCAATTTCTCTAGCAATATGGCGTGGTCAACTTTATCGAATGCCTTGCTGAAATCCGTATATATAACATCAATCTGAGATTTACATTCCATTGACTCAAATACATGATTACTAAAATGAAACAGGTTTGTATTAGATGATTTTTTTGACACAAATCCATGTTGATGAGGTACTATATACTTTTCAACATGTGTATACAATTTACAGTATAACATCTGTTCAAAATGCTTGGCAGGGGCACACATAATTGAAATAGGTCGATAGTTTTCGATGTTCATTTTATCAGCGGACTTAAATAGGCCCGTAATCTGCATTTATTCCCAATGTTGTATTATTTCTTCATAATAATAAATGTTTTTTTGGTTTTATGCATTTCAACAATATTTTAGGTAATGAATTTTGCCAGAAATAACACTCCTTTCACTTCTGGATTCGTTGGCGGTTTTTTAATTGGTTTAGCATCCCATTAGAAAAAAGTATTTACTTTACAAAATCTCACAGAAGACGGCTTCATGATTTTCTTTATTAAAATACAATATTATATTTGTATTACAGAATAAAAATTATAGTGTACATATATTTTGAGCTCCGCAGATATTGCAATAAATAGTATTTATTTAATTTAGTTTCAGTTGTTAATCTAAGATTTCAGATGTATGACTGGCACATTAACGATAAGAAAATTTGAAGAGAAGCAGTTAGTATTTAAATCTAAAGCATCGCTCAATAAATTGAAAGTCTAACTAAAGGCGAGATACACGTAACTGCTCTGTCTCACTGACGCGTGATGGTGGCGAGAAAATGGAAAGAAACCACGTAATCCACACCTTGCTACAGTGACTCCGTCACAATAAAATCACATTTGTATTTTTTATTATTTACCATGTACCTACGCCACTGGAATTCATCGTTATTCTCCGTATTTATATTAATTTTTATTATTTAGCCTTTATCCACGCTACTGGAATTCTTCGTTCTTCCGTATTCGTTTTCATTTTTATTACGTACCATTTCCCTACGCCACTGGAATTCTTCGTTTTTTTCGTATTCGTATTAAATTTTACTATTTACCCTTTACCTATGCCACTGGAATGCTTCGTTTTTCCGTATTCGTAATAATTTTTATTATTTATCCTCTACCAGCGCCACTGGAATTCTCCATTTTTCCACATTCGTATTAAATTTCATTATTTACCTTCTACATACGCCACTTCAATTCTTCGTTTTTTTTTCGTATTCCTACTATTAATATTATTCAACTTTTTCCTACGCGACTGGAATTAACATTTTTATTATTTTGCGTAAATTTATTTAAACAATGTTTTCTTAAAAGGGGTGGTCTTTAGGTTTTGTTTATAACGTTCAAGCATTCTAATAAAAATGTAACAATACTTAGAAATATTTAATCAAAATTAAAATATTGAAAATAGCGATATGTTCTTTCTGAAGATGGTAATTGTTACAGGCCGAAAGATTTATTGATAGGAAACTAGACCGAGCGGAAGATGTTATAAGACAAGGTAAAAAGAAAGCAAAAAAATGGTATTCCGGTAGTAATTATCAAGTGAAAGAGATGCACATATTCCTAATATCATTTATAGCTGGAGTTGCTATCGGAATAGGCACTTCTTGAACTCGCCTATGTTATAATGATCGTTCCCTGTATTATTGTAATCAGATAAATACAATATCTTTTGTATTAATTTAGCAATAATATTTAAATTAGTTTAGATCTGTGTTATAATATGTATATTAACTAAAAATTATTAAGTTTATTGACACTTGTATAATACTTAAATAAATATGTACTGATGAAACCAACTCTTCATTTTTCCTCTAAATTTAATTGTAACAGTAGATTAGTTATAAAGGGTTAACAAAATCGTCTCGAAAAGTATCTGTACACTATACTTGTCATTATCTATTATGTTAAAAAAAACATCTACTTTTACTTCAAAGGGAATCTTACTGCCAAAAATTTGTGGCTATTTTTTAAAAACTCAATGGAAGCATAGACAGAAGAAGATTTCTATTCCAGTTATATTAGTGGTTTCGCCTTGTAATGGGAGATAAAAAGCTATATTTTCGCGTTATAAAAGTTGTAATTGTATGAACGTACGCAAAGTAGTTACAAATATAACTAAGCGGCAACTATGTTTCACATTTTAACAACTAAGACACAAGGAAGTGCTGACATTAAGTTGAAGGTGAATGTTCGCCAATTATAACAAAAATTAAAATAAAACAGCCGTGAAGAATATTTCATTGCATTCATAATGAAATTTAAAGCTAATAAATTTGTAGTGGTTCGTTTCGTTCTGCGAATCAAGGATAGCTTGTAATATTATTCAGCGATGAAGAAAGGTTACCCATATTGCGTATAATTAACACATACAGTCATAGAGTAGGCATGCCCCAGAAGACGGACACATTGGTCTATATTTGCTAATAATTCGAACAACACGTAAATTCCCTTTATTTGAAACCTGTATATGTCTTTCTTTATCTTCCTAAAGTAGATTTAAGTAGTAGTTATTTTTTCTATTTCAACCATTTTTGACTAAAAGGCACTGGCAAAGTGATCATACCGTCAGTCAGCGACCATAATTGAATGTGTTATAGCAAGGGCCAACATCGCCAGAGCAAACTTAAAATGTAAGTAATTTTGCGTTTATAATACATAGATATGTTTTAATAGCCTTATTTGCTACAATAGCCTTTAAAATGACTGATATGGCTTTCAAAAAGTGCAAATATTTTCTTTAAACATTAAAAATTGAGTGGCCGGTATGTCATAAAAATCAACAATTGTCCTATTAGTCGGCCGATGAGGCCGACTACTGGAACACCAGTTCCATTTTAGTTTCGTCTTTCTCTTACGTATTTACTATATACTATATGTTTTCTTTTTTCATAACCTTGTAGTTAAGAAAAAGAAAAATGTTGTTTCTAGTGTTCGGCCGTATATACAAGGAATTATTTCAATGTTATAAGAAATCGTATTTAGTGGCCGACTTTTTCGAATTTGCCAGTAATCGGCCATACAATTTTAAACCATTTTTTGGGGAAAAATATGTTTTATTTACTGTCAAGTCATGGAAAACACTTGCAAAAGAAAGTTCCACCAGTATTCCGACGATAACTTCAAAAACCTCTCGAAATGGGGCAGGAATTAGGAAAACATGCCGTGATAACGGAATTCCACGTTCAACCCTCCAGGACCGGCTTAAAGGAAGAGTGCAAAATAATACAAGACATATGGGACCTGATCCATATTTAAATAAAGAAAATGAAAAAAAAATCGTCAACTGGATTATTAATCTATGCAAATGTGGTTTTCCAATTAAAAAAGATGAACTACTGACAACGGTTCAAAAAATTGTACTCAAGGAAAATATTAAAACCATTTAAAAATGGAATGCCCGGACGGAAATGGTATGACTCCTTTCTTCGTCGACATCCGGAAATTTCTTCTCGGACTCCTGAGTCAATTGATAACTCTCGAGCTAAAGTGACAGTAGAATTTATTAAATCCTGGTTTAGAAATCTCGAGAATTTTTTAGAAAGCGTAAACGCCACAGATATTTTGATTGACCTATCTCGCATTTTTAATGCGAATGAAAGTGGATTCTGCCTACAGCCAAAGACTGGAAAAGTATTACGACCTAAGGGTGTGACGCGTTTAAAATATACACAGAACGTGACGAAGAAAGACAGCTATCCTCTGCCTCGAATTGACGATACGCTAGACACTTTGGCCGGCAACAAACTGTTTTCCACCTTGGACCTGAAGTCTGGTTATTGGCAAGTGGAAATGGACCCAGAAGATAAAGAGAAGACTGCTTTTACCACCGGATCTGGATTATGGCAATTCAACGTCATGCCATTCGGGCTCTGTAATGCGCCTGCGACATTTGAAAGACTCATGGAAAATGTCTTGAGAGGGTTGTCTTGGAAGACATGCCTGGTCTATTTGGACGACATCGTAGTACTGGGGAAGACATTTGACGAACATCTGAAGAATTTGGAAGACGTATTCAAACGACTCCAAGCTGCCCAGCTAATGTTAAACCCGAAAAAATGTCAGCTGTTCCAAAACCGAGTCAACTATCTAGGTCATATAGTGAGCAATGAAGGAGTGGCGGTGGATCCAGAGAAAATTGCTTCCATTCAGCAATGGCCGCAACCAACCGACAAACATCAAATTAGGAGTTTCCTTGGACTTTGCACGTATTATAGAAGATTTATCAGGAAGTTTGGAGACATTGCCAAGCCTCTAACGCGACTTACAGAAGAAGCAAGAGCTTTCCAATGGGACGAAGATTGTCAAACGGCTTTTGATACCTTGAAGAGGCATTTAACCACGGCACCGATATTAGAATACCCTTTACCAGAGGGAGACTTTATTCTTGACACTGACGCAAGCAACGTAGGAATTGGTGGAGTGCTCTCACAGATCCACGGAGGGCAAGAAAGAGTGCTGGGATATTTTAGTAAAGTCCTCTCCAAACCAGAACGAAACTACTGCGTCACAAAAAGAGAACTTTTGGCGGTAGTGAAGTCCGTGGAACACTTTTACCAGTATCTCTATTGAACGACTTCAAGAGTATGATTTCAACATCGAGCTGGTGTGAGTCACCGAAATGCCGACTCCCTGTCCAGACTGCTCTCACTGCAACAAGGTGGAATCTAGGGAAGCTGCAGTTTCAAGAACTACTGTAGTCAACGAGGAATAGTCACCCACCAGGATCAGAGAAGATCAGGAGAATGATCCTCACCTGAAGATGATCCGGCAATGGAAGAAAGAAAATCAGCGACCCACCTGGCAAGAAATGTCAAGATTTTCACCGAAACTCGAGGCGTGTATTGGGCTCAGTGGGACTCCTTTGTCCTGGAAAAAGGGCTGTTGAAAAGAGTCCTTGAAAACGATGATGGTTCTGAGATGAGGAGACAGCTAGTTATCCCGAGAACAAGAGTAGCTGAGGTACTGAAGAAATTACACGACAGTCCATCGGGAGGTCATCTGGGAGTGAAGAAAACCCTTCAGCGAGTCCGTGAAAGGTTTTATTGGATGAACAGCTACGACGATGTGAAGGACTAGTGTAAGAAATGTACGACTTGTGCTCCGAGTAATGGACCACATCGCAAGAGAAAGGCACCCATGAAACAGTACAATGTTGGAAGCCCTTTCGAAAGGATTGCTTTAGATATCGCTGGGCCATTTCCAACGACAGAAAATGGTGGCAAATACATCTTGGTAGTAATGGATTATTTCACAAAGTGGGTGGAAACATTACAATATATTATATTCTCCGGAGGCGCGTTGCGGTGCGGTATAGGTAGCGGCCCCTTGCCCTACCTCTTAACGCCTCGGAACGTCACTTCTGACACCTTGGAATTCTTACACTTTCTCGGGCGCCAGATTTTTAACGTGGTTGTCTCCACGGCCCCTCGACTCCACTCGTCGAGAGTTCCAGGTAGTCTCAGATGGAGGTACGGTAAATTCCAGGGGTCTATTGTTGTCAAAAAACGGTGGTTATTGCTAAATAAAACAAACGTTCTCGCTATTCTTAAAATAAAAGTTATGTTCCTAGTCCACTCTACGGGAAGCTAAAATTCGTGCAGCCAAATAACTACTCTACAATGGGTAGGTACTAATCTATAGTCTGTCAATAAAACACCAAGGTTCGATTACGTTATATTTTAATTCTATATTATTTTTTTTATATAGTCAATAAAGGTAACTAAGTAAAAGAAATTAATACATGTAATGGGAGGTAATATCCTAGTCTCCACGAAACAGATATATCAACAGATTATATATACAATTTATAAGCGGTTAGTAGCGACGAAGCAGGCAGGACATAAACGAGAGTGTTTTGTAAATATAAAATAGTGTATGCAAGAAAGAAACGATAAAATCTTCCGAATTCGGTGGTCTTTTCGTGCAATGGGTTTCACCAACACTTTTTTTTTAAATTAAACGGGTTGCGTGTCATAAATAAACGGTTAATTATTCTTGGTATACTCGGTAGGTGTAGTAAGCCTTTTTGAATAACGGGAGGTGAGTTACAAAATGGTTAGGATTGTTGATTTAAAATATGAGGAAGCCATAGCGGATATGTATGCCTGGCGCTACCTGATATTTCAATCGAAACCTCTCCACGGAAAAATGAAAGAGAATAACTAGAAACGACCGGGGGTGTGAGTTATTAAATTATTGGGGTTGTTGATTTAAAATATTAGGAATCCCTAGCGGATATGTATGCCTGGCGCTACCTGATATTTCAATCGAAACCTCTCCACGGAAAAATGATAGAAAAGATCAAAAAAAGACCGGGTGTGCAAATTACTAAATTATTAGGGTTGTCGATTTAAAATATTAGAAGGCCCTAGCGGATATGTATACCTGGCGCTCCCTGATATTTCAATCTAAACCTTTTCACGGAAAAATTGAAAGAAAAGATCAAGAAAAAGACCGGGTGTGCAAATTACTAAATTATTAGGGTTGTCGATTTAAAATATTAGAAAGCCCTAGCGGATATATATGCCTGGTGCTCCCTGATATTTCAATCTAAACCTATTCACGGAAAAATTGATAGAAAAGATCAAGAAAAGACCGGGTGTGCAAATTACTAAATTATTAGGGTTGTCGATTTATTATAAATATATACTCGGTGACATAAACTACAAAATGATTCTTTATAGAGGCCAAAATACATAAGGGATGATATAATAAATATATACTCGGCGACATAAACTATAAAGTAACTTTTATACAGAGGCCAAAATACATAACGGGCGATATATAATATAAAATAAATATATACTCGGTGACATAAACTACAAAGTGATTCTTTTATAGAGGCCAAAATACATAACGGATGGTATAATAAAAATATACTCGGCGACATAAACTATAAAGTAACTTTTATACAGAGGCCAAAATACATAACGGGCGATATATAATATAAAATAAATATATACTCGGTGACATAAACTACAAAGTGATTCTTTTATAGAGGCCAAAATACATAACGGATGGTATAATAAAAATATACTCGGCGACATAAACTATAAAGTAACTTTTATACAGAGGCCAAAATACATAACGGGCGATATATAATATAAAATAAATATATACTCGGTGACATAAACTACAAAGTGATTCTTTTATAGAGGCCAAACTACATAACGGATGGTATAATAAAAATATACTCGGCGACATAAACTATAAAGTAACTTTTATACAGAGGCCAAAATACATAACGGGCGATATATAATATAAAATAACTATATACTCGGCGACATAAACTACAAAGTAATTTTTATACAGAGGCCAAAATACATAACGGGCGATATATAATATAAAATAAATATACTCGGTGACATAAACTACAAAGTGATTCTTTTATAGAGGCCAAAATACATAACGGATGGTATAATAAAAATATACTCGGCGACATAAACTATAAAGTAACTTTTATACAGAGGCCAAAATACATAACGGGCGATATATAATATAAAATAACTATATACTCGGCGACATAAACTACAAAGTAATTTTTATACAGAGGCCAAAATACATAACGGATGATATAATATAAAATAAATATACTCAGTGACAAAAATACAAAAATGAAAATACACTCGGTGACACAAGGTAACCTCGTTACAAGGGTTGCAAAAATTTGCTAGAAGTTAAAAAAGGGAGTGAGAAAGAAAATATAACAGTGCTTATAACTTTTTCTGCAGATGGAAAATTGTGCCCCCACTGTGTGGTATACCCTTATAACCTAACCACCTAGGGCTGTTGTTGAAAGTTTGCCGGCGGATTAGGTGTTAGGAAAATCTGACTCTGGTTGAATGTGCTGAGATATTTTCTTTGAGTACGTAGCGAACGCATTGTATCAAAATGGATTATTCGAGAAGATATTAAAAAACCGATAATCTTTTTTGTGGTCGGACACCGTTCGCATATGTCCTTGAACTTAAGTCAATTTTGCGAAGAGAATATAATATTATAAGCATTACCACCGAATTGTACTCATATAAGGCAACCGGCAGATGTGGCATTGTTTAAACCACTGAAGTATTATTGGAAAAATGCTGTAAGAGATTGGAAAAATGAGAATGATCGCCGAATTTTGAACAAAACTGAGTTTGCTCCAATATTTAAAAATCCCTACAAAATGAAAAAATCTAGGACCATATAATAAAAGGGTTAAAATGATGTGGGCTTTTTCCATTTAATCCGGATGCACCAGATTATACCAAATGTGTACTAAATGAACTAGAAAATGTTCAAAATTTGAATCAAGACCAAGGCGACGCAACATTAACTCAAGAAGATTTTCAGGCCACATACAAAGTACTAACAGCACTTAAATTAAGCCTTCTTGATGAAATCTATGAAGTAGATAGTTTATTAGAAAAGCTAAACAAATTCCAGGACTCATTGTTTCGAGGTAATAGTGGAAATGAACGCCTAGAGAATTTAAATTGGAATTATAACCAAGATTAAAATACTACTACTACTGTTACTGGAGAATACGAGGTACTCGATGAAGGCATGCTTTCTGTGATAGATGAACTCAAAATCAATATTTCAAGTAATTACCTCATAAAACCAGCAGATGATAGTTTGTTAAGTAATGCAGAGATAAGTAAGCCTGAAACAGCCCTTTTAAATGCATCTCAACAAAAACCTTCGGTAGAATATATTTAATCGATTTCAACAGAATTACAAAAAGCACCTCAGATGATTCTAGCGTATCTGATACTTTGGACAATGACATAGAACAAGACGAAAATCATATGAAAAAAAATCATGAAGAAATACTTGCAATATCTGCCGAAGCTTGGAGAAAATATTACATTAATAAAGAAAAGGAGAAAGATGAAAAAGAAAATCAGCGAAAAATAAAAACCGAAGAAACTGAAAGAAAAAAATTAGAAAAATTATCCAACAAAAAGAAAAAGTTGCAACCAAAAAGCAAAGATACCAGTGAAACAAAACGAAAAATAAAAGATAAGGAAGAGAAGCCTCGAGAAGAGAAGCCTCAGGAAAAGAAAGAAAAATGCAGCCTCTGTGAAGAGATTTTGTACAGTGATGCTGAAGAGGATTGAGAGAAGATCATAGGATGTGACTCGTGTATGAGATGGTACCACTTGAATTGTACTCCGTTTGCGGGCAGCTCATATGATGAGGTAAAAGACGAAGACTTCTGCTCTAATTATAAAAGAATTATATTTTATTTATTCAATACGTTTTAATATATTTTTGTACCTGTTTTGAAGAATAAATATTTAAATTTTTTATTTTCTTGTCATTTTTAATATTATTTTAAAAATTCTCTCAAGGGCTTATAAACTTAAACCGGACCTGGTCAAAAAAGCACGGCCGACAACTAGTGCACCTACGGTCGACCAATGGGTCATAAGTGGCCGACCACTGGCAAAATGGCCATTTCGTTAAAAAAATTAATTTATCACAGACGGACTTTAACTATACCCTTCTTTGTTTATCTTGGATCATTATCAAATATCTATGAAATAGGATGCAAAAGACGAGAGGCTAAATACCACCTTGCATTCCGTCGTTTGCGCATGCGCCACTTGTTTGGTGCCGTGCGCGTAGTGTTTTACTATTATTGTTACCATTTAGTTAAGAGAAATGGCAGTTATTTGCTTAAAGTGTGAAAAAGTTTTTTCAACCCCATTCAATTTAAACAAACATACCAAAAATGTTCATAATCTGAAACCAAAGCTTGTTTCTTATGATCAATCAAAGTGGAACTATAAATGTCTAGAAGAAAATTGTAATTTTTCATTTCAAAACATAATATAGGCTTAAGAGACCATTTATCTAATGATCATGCCTACGAAATAGAAACAGAAACTGTGGAGTTACTGAGCAAAGAGGGTAAATATTAAAATGCCTATCTATTATTGTTTTTGTTTCTTTTTATAGTTTCTTGCTTGGAAAAAACAAGTAAATCAAATTATACTGTTGCACGGACATACAAAAATAACAATAAAAAGTGACCTATTATGAATGCAATAGATCTGGTAAGAAATTCATTTTACAATTTTGATTTTACCTAATTCAATTTTTTAAAGGAAAAAACGCTGTAACATCAGTTCTGCTAAAAAAAGACTTCCTAAAAGTCAAGGTTCCTGTAAATTAAATTATTATTGTATTAGCATGATAAAACTCATAGAAGATAAAAATACTGTAGTGACTTGGGTAAAAACCCATTATGGCCACAATCCAGCTTTACAGCACTTGCGTCTATCAAAGATGGATAAATCTTCGGTAGCCTTCAGACTTATATTAGGAGTCCCACCCTCCAGGTAATACACAGTACTACTACAAGTCCCTTATTTTTAAAATGAAAATTGTTATATTTAAGAATTTTGGATTCATATCGTGACCAAATTAGTGAAGCCACTGAAGACATTAACCGTGAAGATCTAATAATAAGAAAGGACATAAGGAATATTAAACATTCATACCACATTAATATTTCAGAAGGAGTCAGACATGATAATGATGCCATTTCAGTTGATTTATGGGTGGAACAATTAAGGAATATTTAGTATATAGACCCGATTTTATCTGTTGTGTATAAGAAATAAATATAAAACGCACAAAAAACAGACCAAGTTTTTTATTTCCCATTTAGAATTTTTTAGTATTAACAATAATTTATTAGTATTATTTTCACGTACAAAAAAAAGACGATTGCACATCTTCAACACGAACACGACGCCTAGGTGTATGCATGCGCAAACGACGGAATGCAAGGTGGTATTTAGCCTCTCGTTGCAAAAGAGGTCCACCCATTAAAAGGGAACGAGAGCATCAAAATTAAATTCCCGCGAGGCGGGAACTGTTCATACCAACGTGTAGAGAAAAAAATGGAGAAAAAAATCTTCCCCCCACCGATTTTTCCTTCCCCTTCAAAAACCCAGCTCATGTTGCCCTTTAACAAGGTGTCAGGACCGGCTTTATAGGTCATCTTTTCAAAATGCTCCGATTGGTACGAAAATTGGCCTAGGAACACGGTCCCGACATTAAAATTTCTTCAAAACGAAAGCCAAACAGCACTTAGTAGATTCGTCAAAAGTGGTCGACCACTGGTGCATCTACCCTAGGATATGTGAATGAGGTTGAAACAAGTTTAATAAATATGAGCTTATAATTTCACATTTCCTTTTGTCCGAGTAAAGGTGCATCCTCAATCAATCTGCCAGCGAAGGGGCAATTCGGCATGCGTGCTGCAAAACGATACCCACACTCATCCACATTTTCTTTGTTATTGTTATTATTGAGGTAATTAAAAAATTGTGGAATTTAACCTGTGAATAAATATAATATAATAACGCAATAAGAAAATAATGTATGTTCGTTTACAAAAATAATAAAATAAATAGAGTTAGGATACCTAAATTATTTTTTCCGCGATAAAATGCGCATGTCAGAATTTGGCACGCAAAGGAGTGCGTCCAGATGCTTTGTCTGGTAGAGAAAAAATGCACGGTAGGATTCCTCTTGGTTGTACTTGTTGACACAAGATTCTTCTGAACGACTTGGTATAATATTTTTAGATGTCAAATTTCCAACTTGTGGTTTACTTAACCATACATACATAACAATTTTAACAGAAATAAACATTTGTAATAATGTGTTGATATTTGTGAGTGCAAAAATGAATATACAGGTAGTTTGAGAGTTATCAAATATTATATTTGAAGATAGTGATGATGATATTGAAATTATAGTACATTGGCATTAGTTGAAGAGGTTGGTAGAGAAAAATGAGAAAATATACCTAAACTTCTCAATCCTGTCATAAAGTGCAAAGCACATGGGTCTTTAGGAATAATTTCTCCATATTATATTTTTATTGTCATCTCAAAATATTTTCGGTACGCCACTGTATCATCATGATTAATCGAAAATTTGATCTAGCACCGTATACGCCCGAATATAAGACGCACCTTTTTATGTAAAAACACATCTTGAAAATTGACCTGCGTCTTGTATTCGCATCGCGGCTTGTATTCGAGCATATTTCTGGTTTTCATTATAAAAGGAACATATAGGAAATCTGGCAACTATGTACTATATTTCGTCATACTAATACTACTACAGTTAACCTAAAAATATCATGAAATGGGATTCTAGATTGTACTTTTGATAAAAATTCTGAGGTAAGATTGATATTTTATGTTAAATGAACCGGATGGTAACAAAGCAAACGAATTATCTCACCATTTCTTATGGGAATCGCAGACTCAGCAACCTCATTTCCAAGGATTTGCTAATCATATCATTTTTCATTTAAACTGTTTTAATCTCTGTATTGTTCACTTTTAAGTCAAGCTTTGTAGATATCAGATGTATTTTTATTGTAATAATTAATTCTGAATAATAATAGCTATTTGTATAAAACAGGGGAGGAAAGTGCTACTTTTCCTCCCGAGGATGAAGTTTACTGCCCGACGCATAGCGGAGGGCAATAATCATTTGAGGGAGGAAAAGGCACTTTACACCCATGTTATACATATGATTTTTCCGCCTCCCTCAAATAAGACATTTTCAATCATTTATTTATGAAACTAACAAACAAAATTAATAAATACCACTTATTTTACGAAACTTGGCTGGGCATCGAGGAGGGACTTTTATGAAACTTGACTGGGCATCGAGGATGGACTTCTAAAATGCTTGGCTATGCATCGGGGGTGTACGTTTTTATTTGTACTTCAAATCCCTTGGGATTTTAACTGTCCCTTTATATCCCTTGGGTCTAACATAGTTTCTAACATGTGAGACTAAAGTGACTTTAGTCTCTGAATTGCAAGTATTATTTCATTGATAACGTACTATGACGTTAGTTTTACTTTTCCTCCATAGGGAGGAAAAGTACGACTTTGCTCCCTACAATGAGGCCAGGAAATGTATACTTTGGATAGAGGTAGGCGGAAAAATAATTTTTAAAAAACTAACTTCGAGACTCCTAAACATTTCTAACGAAAGTTCATTATATTCCAATGTTGCCAGATTAACTCAAGGTGCGGCTTGTATTCCAGCATTTTGTAGTGTGGCTTGGTATCAGTCATGAAATGTTTACAAGATTCCCTTCTGAAAAATAGGGTGTCTTGCAATCTGGCGCGTCTTATATTCGGGCGTATACGTTACATTACAAAAGTAGTTTACCAACCATACTGGTCAATTTTTAGTCAAGATAAGAGGCGTTACAGTTACACATGCGACTGATGGTCAGTCCTGATGATCAGTTGAGTACGCGTAGCAAAACTATAAATATGCCTTTCACAAGCGACGTATGAAACAATTTAAAATGTATTTGAAGCGTGCGGAACAATGCGTGGTCGCCGCTTTGTGCGTTAAACGATTAATAGATCGAAGAACCAGGAAAAATATAACAATGTGGGTGCATCCAATTTGTGAAAAAATATTTCTCCAAGGTGCATTTACAACGCTCTATTCAAATTTAAGAAACGACGAACAGAAGTTTTTTAACTATTTCCGTATGTCAATCAGAACGTTTGATGAACTGCACAGTAAACTGGAAAATACTTTAACGTTTTCTGACCACATAAGGATCTCAATTTCGTCTGTAGAGCGGCTCTGTGTGGCTTTGAGGTAAGTAAAACAATTTATAATAAATTGCGGCGTTTGTTTTAAAAATAACATATGTTTAAAACTTTAATTTTTCAGGAAATGAAAAAAAAGCACTGTCATGTTTTATTAACATATGTTAGGGACCAGTTATGTCACCATCTAGTGACAAATTTATTCCATAATTTAGCCACCAATTGTGTTTTTAAAATAAACGCGTCAATTGCTGCAAACTCAAAAATTTTATTTATTCAACATATTAAAAATAAAACATTATATTTGCACAGAAAAGTAATTAGGTACTGTAAACTGTATACAGGGTGTTTCATTGGTAAATGTACATACGTTAGCTGGTGATTAGAGCTTCCCTAGACGAGATCAAAAAACCCATACATAGTGGTCCTAACCACTTTTATAACCGAGATACAGGGGGATTTTGTGAAATTGTTAATAAATTTTCACAAAAAATTAAATCATTTTTAAACTATGATAGTATTAAAATAACATGCGGGACAAAGAAAAGTATATGTCTTTATTCAAAATGTCCGCTCTTTCTAAATATGCCAAGTAAATTTAAAAAATTTGATATACAGGGTGTTGAATTGGAAGCTGAAAAATTTATTAAATTTCTGTCAATACGGACCTTGATTTTAACATTGAATAACATATTATTCTATTGACCTGTCTAAGTGAAATATTCTTAAATATAATTCCATTATACAGGGTATATCCAAAGTTATGAACACATAAAAATATTGGCAAAATCACCCTGTATCTCGGTTATAAAAGTGGTTAGGACCACTATGTATGGATTTTTTGAACTCGTCTAGGGAAGCTCTATCACCAGTTAACGTATGTACATTTACCAATGAAACACCCTGTATGCCTATATATAATACGTCAAGGTTTGTTTGTGCTAGTTGCAATAAAGTTGGCTGAACATACGCTTCATTGGATGATGCTAGTCATGGTGTTGGTAGAGGTGTTGTAGATGAAGCCCTCGAGTAATTTTCATGAAAATGTGTTTGTTAGTGCGGTGCAAATACATTATAAGGAAATCTGCCTTGCAGAGGGGTCATATTATACGGACTGCTGATCTGCATATGATGTATACTATGGCACATTTGTGTTTGCAACATGAAATTTAGGTACATTTTTTATCTCCATCATTATGCGTAGTACTTCTGATCGAAATTGTGGTTTTTCATTCATATCAAAAGTCTGTAACGTGGCCAGTAATGACTCAAAAAAGCAATGTCACCACCGTCGGAGTCTTTGCTGGGTTTCTTCATATCGTCAAGAAACGATATTAATTTATCATCAATATTTTTACGTTTCATTGCTTTTTGTTGACGAGATGACTTTGGAGGTACGCTAGTTATTGAACCTTCATGTGTAGGACGATCTGTGTCTATACTCTCTGATTCGTCAGTACTATCACGTGTCACTTCTTCATCTGTATTAACATGTTCTAAATTGGATTCAGTGGAATTTAACTCCATCACCTGATCCAAAAATTTTAAATTGTCATAAAAAACGTAGGTTTTAATTTTTTTGCCGCTTGTCCAGACTTTGTATTCGTCAGTTTATTGCGGTCTCTTCGATATGCGTCTCGAGCTCTTTTGCACGACTTGAACTGAAACAAAAATTAATATGGAAACTTGAATTTTTATAACTTTACTTATATGTCATCCATTACACCAGGTGTATTCTTATGTAATTTTCTGGTTATTGCATTATGTCGCACAGGTAAAGTTATAAAAATGCTAGTGTACTTGGTCATTATTCGCTCACAGTATTTCTACTACTCTAGTAAAACTAAAACTTTGTTACAGGTATCTCGCAAGTGGTAACACATTTACCGATCTGCTCTATACCTACAGACTAGGCATCTCCACAATTAGTAACATCGTGGTGCTGGTGTGTGACAAAATTTTGGAACTTATAGGACCTGAAAGCTTTCCCGAACGTACAACTGAAGACTGGCTGGATATTGCACATAATTTCAATTTATATGCCAATTTTCCCAATTTTATTGGAGCCGTCGATGGGAAACATATACGAGTAATTAAACCCATAAACAGCGCCTCAAATTTCTTTAATTACAAAAAGTATTTTTCAGTAGTGCTTTTAGCAATATGTGATGCAAATTATTGCTTCACGTACATTGATGTTGGAGCTTATGGTAAATTTGCTGATTCTAATATATTTGTTAACAGCACATTTTGGAAAAAGATTCAACGAAATTGAAAAAACCTTCCAGAAGATGCTCCGCTTCCAGGAAGTAATAAGCCACTACCTTTTGTACTTGTTGGGGATGATGCATTTCCATTGTCTCCTAATTTAATGCGCGCTTATACGAGGAAAAATCTCAATTACAAAAAAAAATTTAACTATAGGCTTACACGAGCAAGATAATTTATTGAATGCGCCTTTGGTATTTTAACTAACAAGTGGCGTATTTTCCACAGACCCCTTAATGTTTCTCTTCGCCTTTGCAATAAAATGATTAAAGCATGTTGTGTCTTGCACAATTTTGTATGTTCAAGAGATGGGTATAAATTTCAACACACCTTGTCAGTGAAACGTGTTCACAATGGTCATCAAAATGAAGCACCACTAATAAATAGGCTGGGTTTCTCCATATGAGATGAGTTTGCTAATTATTTCATTAGCCCACTTGGGAAAGTTTTTTGGCAAGACTCAAAGATATGAAAGTTTGATATACAGTTATTGTACGATATATAAAATGTAATTTACCGAAATAAACTTACTAATAATAAATAATACATTGTTATAGCTACTTACCCGATTCCCGTTGTTTGGCTTCTGTCATGTTATCGTAATTCGGTACCACCACAGCAGCCGCAAACGCCTTATTTTTGATGTACCTATCTTTGTATTTTTCATGGGATGTATCCCAAATACATCTATTTTCCTCAATAACACTTAATAAAATTTCTGTATCTATACGGTCATTTTTCGCCATCGTAGTAGATAATACAACACTGTGATGTTATACGCAACTGACCATCAGGATACGTGTGTTAAACCGCATATTATGTACAATAGACACACATGATGCGTAGGATACGGTGTGCGCACGGGCTCACCGTAAGCCCTTGCTGACGAATACAGAGATAAGTAACCCCTCTTATCTCTGGACGAATCTACGGACTGACGATGCGCTGTACATGTGAAATGTCGTATTATATACAATGGCCTCCGCAGATGATCCAGGACTGACCATCATTCGCATGTGTAACCGCTCTAAAAGTCAAAAAACTAATTGAAAAAGAAGAAGACGATAACAGTAGAGGTTATGTTTATGATAGATATGTAGAAAGTAGAAGTAAAATAATAACAAATGTTTCAGACAGAAACTAAATAGAATAATAATATATATATATAATGAACCGTAAATTATGACAATTACAAAAATAATAGAGTAAAAAATGATTACGATTCACTGGACCTTTACGAGAATTCCTCAATATGTATGGTGAGTGATTATATTTGTTCATATAGAACAACAACAACGTTTAATTGCCTATTATCAGTTTCAGTATTAAAAATTTCTTTCGAAAAAGTCGCCTAATTTATCGATCTCTCACTTATAATCACTTTTTGGACCAAAGTTATGCAGCTGATGTATGTATGGAACCTTTATTTTGGTTCGTAGATAATTTCACGTATACCATCGGGCCTGTAAGTAATCAAAATATGAATAATTTTGCTTCAATATAACTTTATTACAAGTTAACGTCTTTTTTATTAGATATTTGTGGTCGCTGTGGTAGGATTAACGATATCTGTAGTTATAATAGCTTATCTGATAGGAATACCGTATTGGTGGAACAGAAATCCTATTGTATGTATATTACTGTTGATCATCGGACATTGGTTACTGTTAAATATATCATTTCATTATTACATGGCTGTTGTAACATCGCCGGGATTTCCACCTCAGGTATTTTATTTTGATAATATCAATTTTAAGTGTTTAAGATTATGTTCTTTAAAAGGGAGAATTGATACAAGAAGCGGTTAGTATATGTAAAAAATGCATTTCTCCCAAACCGCCCAGGGCTCATCATTGTTCAGCTTGCAATCGATGTATTTTAAAAATGGATCATCACTGTCGTATCCTTTTTAAAATGTGCAAATTGAAATATGTTTTTACGATTTTTTTTCTTAATGATTGAATTTGATAGCTTGGATAAACAATTGCGTGGGTTATGGGAATCACAGATATTTTTTTCTGTACATGGTATACATGGTGTTGGGAGTACTATTTGTAATTTTGTGTGGATTTGATCTCGCTTATACAGATATATGGTTAACACCTTCTGATTTAGACGAACCAGAGCTGGAGGGACATTCTGTAAAGTTTAACCGAACAGGGGCTCTTATACCTGTGGTAAGTTGAAATAACAAAAAAACTAATTTACATGTGTGATAAGTTATACTTCTTTGGTGTATCATAAAATTTGTAAAGTTTTAGTATAAACAAATTAAAATAATACATAATGACAATTAACCCCAAACCTATAAATGCGCTTTAATAAAAAAGAAGAATTATCATTCACCACTATATATAATGTAAAATCAGCTACTTATATATAAAACGCTTGTTATAGATACGTGAATATTTGAATTATTACCTTGTTTTGAGTATAACGAATATAATATTTTTAACAGTATGATTTTCTGTGGCTTCTCTTCATTTGACCAGTATATTATATTTTTTTCTTGTTCTAAAAACCTTTTATTTATCATAATTACTCCTAAAAAACTCTTGTGGCATAAAAAAGCAACTTTACTAATTACTTTTAGTAAAAATACAAACGTCAATTATTAGTTCAAAAATATAACCTCTAATAGCATTTTAATTTCCACAAAAACTACAATTACCAACAACACTTCCTTTGTAACGTCAAGTCTCTGTATATATACTCAATTTGTGTTCTAGAACTTTTGAAAATTTCCTGTTTGTTCGTTCTCATTCTTGATCTCTATTTTCGAAAAAACGATATTAAAAGCAAATTTTGCGATTTATTTCTGAAAAAAATGATGAAAAACGATTCATACTATTAATTTTCGAAAAAAACGATTAAAAACTCTTTTGCAATTTATCTCTAAAAATATTATTCAAGAAACATGTTTTGCAATCAATTTACGAAAAATCGATGAAAAAGAATTTTGCAATTTATCTCTGAAAAAAAATTATTAAAAAAACATTTCTTGGAATTATTTTCGAAAAAACGATTACAAAAACTGTGATAAACTACATTAAATAATTTTTCGGGGAATTACAAATAAATCACTTGGTTATATTTTTAGACTGATGTACAACATTTAGATAGCTCTTTATTAGAAGACGAACCCGGTTACGAGTACGTAAATCCATGGAAAAGAAGAGCGCTTGTGTATATGGCTCTTATTAATTGTGGTATGTCCTTTTTGGTTATTTTTGTGCATTAAATTAAATTATATTGTCGTTGGTATTGTACAAAATAGTTTGTTTATAAATAAAGCTGAGTTCCCAAGGAGTCACATGGGCGAGAATATTAATATAAAAAGAAGTTGAAAGCTATGTCTGCAGCCTTATCAAGGAACATCTGCAAAATTGCAATCTTAAAACTTTTGTATCATACTATATAAGTTGTCTGTAAATTATTTTGATGACTCTTTGTGTAACACTGTTAGATTACTCTTTGTTAAACGTTGTTAAACTTGGTTCATTGTTGTAACGTAGTTCAAATAAATGTAAATTTTTGTCTTTTTTAAAAAAGCATTTTCAATAAAAGAAAAGTTGAACAACTAGAAGATGCCAGTTTTTACAATGTCGTTACTTTGACTCATTAGAACAGTAGTCGTGCTTTGACCTCCTGGGAACCCAGTTTAAATATTTGGTGTGAGATGTTCCTAATAGTTTTTTTGCTTGGTGTTGAAAGGAGTATTTCTGGCATTGGGTATGCTCTCACTTTGGCATAGTCAGTTAATAAGTAGAGGCGAGACTTGTATTGAAGCAAATATAAATAAAGCAGAAACTGTTCGATTAAAAGAATTAGGAAAAACGTATTCGAATCCTTACAATTTTGGAAGGAAAAAAAATTGGAAAATATTCTTAGGAATCTTACAAGGAAGGTAAAGTATCATTATTTAAAATTAATTTATCAATTTAGCATAAATAATAAATACAAAATTAGAAATACTAGTCTTCTAAATCTCTCTAAAAAAATTGCCAATAAAAATTCATTGGTCCTTCTAACTTTAATTTAAATGATTGTACTCCTGATTGGAAAAAAATGTCTAAAGGCCGAAACACACATGACCGCACCGCATCTGAACAGCAAATTGGTGACGACTATGCAAAACCACACTTCACTCCACTCCACTGTCCACTAGGGATTGCAATCCCGGGATCCTAAACAAAATTTCCTGCCCGAAAGTCTCGAGCTTCTACAGTTCTAATCCCCGAAAAAAGCGAATCATTAATAGTTTTAACCCCGGGAGTCCGGGGATCAATTCTGCTGATCTCAAAATAATTAATCAATTACCTACTCTTGTAGATTTGATAGTAGAAGGTATTAAATTTCGTGTTGGCCAATAGGTTTTTTCTCTATAATGTCTGTCGTTAATCCGGTGAATCCCAAGTGTATATTGTTTAATTACTATTATTGCCAGTCTGAGTAGTGTAGTGATAGAGTGTGTTTTGTTGTACCGATTCATGAAACAAAATAGCTTTTTATTTTGGCAAATGAAGGGTACACGAGTATCTTTGGCCAAAAGAGCGATATATTCAGGTTGGATAGTATTTTTCATATATTATCACCTCTTAGCTTCCAAACTAGATAAAACGGGCCGGTTAATGAGATATCTGCAGTTAAAAAAACCTATACACAGGAACAACAAGCTCATTGTAAACACGAACCGTGCAAAAACGGCTCATTGTACAATGCGCGCGTTTTTGCCTGTTTGATTTGGTGGCAATTGCCATTATTCGTAGTATTATTGCATCAGCCGTCAAGAACGCGTCTCTAGTAGTGTATTTTTGAGTTTTCATTATGGAAGGTATATTAGCAGTGATGGAGAGCTAAATATAAGTAGTGTGATGGAGCCTAGAAGTAAGAATAGAAAATCCTATGGCAGAATAAGGGACGTTAAAAAGAAAATGAGGGTCCAAAGTCATGAAATGGGTCCAGACTGTAATTGTTTGAAAAAATGTTTTGATGTTGTGCCCTATGACATAAGAAATAGTGTATTAAAGCAATTTAAAATGTTAGGTTCGACTGATGCTCAAAATTTATATCTCTGTGGATTAATCCGAAACTATCTTAATAAACTTTCAGTAGAAACACTAAGTCTGGTCAGGCAACATATTAATTCCTTTAAAGGCCGTGGAAGTAATTATAGCCTCAAGGACTCTACAAAAATATACCTTTCCGAGGAATTAAATGTCAAAAAAATGCATACAATGTTTAAGGAGCTGCACCCTAACAATAAAATATCCTATGAATCGTATTGACAGGTGTTTTGTCGTGACATTTCTTTTGGATATCCGCGAACAGACACTTGTAGCGCTTGTGATGAATTTACAGTAAAGATTAAAAACTTAGAATCTGAAAAACTTTCTATGGAAATAAAAAGATTAACTACAGAAAATACATTACATAAGAAAAATGCGGAAATGTTTTATAGTCGGAAAAAAATGGCTAAGATAAACAGTAGAAAAAATTCTAACCCAGAGGCAATTTGTATGGACTTCGCCAAGAATCTGCAGGTTCCAAATATACCAACAAATGATATTTACTACAAGAGACAGCTATCAGTATATGCATTTAACGTGCATGTTTTGTCTACTTCTGGGAGTTATTTTTATGTTTATTCAGAAACCGAAGGGAAAAAGGGTTCCGATGATGTGTGCTCACTGCTCCATAACTTCATATATAGCCATCTTGATCCAGACGTGAAGCATCTGAAAATATTTTGTGACTCTTGCAGTGGTCAACAAAAGAATTTCACTTTTTTTCGTTTTCTGCACAACCTAGTTAACAATGAGAAAAGGTTAGAATCCGTTGTTGTCACATTTCCTATTCGAGGACACTCCTATATGGAATGTGATAAGAATTTTGGCCTTGTTAACCAAAAATCGAGAGCAGAAGTTCCTGAAGACTGGTTGCAAATATTGGAAGATGCCCGCCATTCGCCAACTCCATTCAACGTTATCAATGTGAATCACAGATTATTCCTTAGTTGAACAAAATTTCTCGACAATAGTTACCCTAAAAAGTCGCCATTCCCATCTAGGCCAATCGGAGAAATCAACATACAGAGAGGAGCTCTTATACAATATCGCACCACATACATTGGGCCTTGGGAGTCAGCTTCATTGCAAGGAAAACGCCGCAAATCCTCAAGGCTACCTGTTTGTCACCTCAAGGTTGTCGAATTTAGGCTACCTGAGTATAGTTATGAAGGTATTTTAATTTATTCATTATTACCACACTGTATTTCTCTTATTATTTTTTATATTTATTTTAGGACAGCTTCCAATATCTGCTGAGAAGTTTCGCGATATTCAGCATTTGAAAAAGTTTTGCAGTAGAGCAGTGCAACAATTTTTTGCAAATTTGTCGCACCATTAAAGAAGATTTAGACGTTAAGATCATTTTTCTATATTCAAAAATTTCCTTTTTTTTAGAATGTTTTGTTGTCTTCCTAACTAACGACGATTGCTGTTAGTAGTACAGTGAAAGAACGAGCTCATTTC
This sequence comes from Galeruca laticollis, assembly GCA_963921935.1. Lineage (NCBI taxonomy): Eukaryota > Metazoa > Arthropoda > Insecta > Coleoptera > Chrysomelidae > Galeruca > Galeruca laticollis. The sequence continues at coordinate 181,716,261 of OY998180.1, forward strand.
AATGAAATGAACCTCTTTTTCTCTTGTAGTTTTTGTAGTTGTAATAGTTTTTTAAATTTTTCTTTGTTCAGAGAAATATAAACTGTCTCAAAAAATATTTAACGTAGTTTGTTTGTTATTTATTAACCTTAAGAAAAATTTCGAAAACTTGAAAAAAGCAACGTAGCGTTCGCAAACTAGAATTTCAACCTTAAACACGCTCTAATGGAAAAACATAAAAATGCTCATGAGCTCCTTTTACCCCTGTACCCTTCAAATATTTTGGTATTAACTCTGGGATGCCGGGATTCAATATCTCGATCCCGTAATCCCGGGATTGCAATACCTATTCTCCACTCTCCACACATGATTGTCTCATTATTTCGCGATTAAAATTCATTATTCATTTAGAAACTTTGTAAGCTCCTCAATCAATTTTTAACATCCATTTTAATATTATTGTTAACATACTATTTAAATTCCGTCAAGAAATAAATTAAACTATTCTGTCATTCAAATTTGACGTTTTATAGAGAAACTTGACGTAATTGAAATCGCGGCAATCTCGATCATATATTTTATGCAGAAAAAATTTAGGATTCCAGTGGCGTCGGTAAAGGGTAAATATTCAAAATTAACACGCATATTGTAACGTTTTTATTTGACTGTATACTAGTGACCGTTTTTATGGTAGGTTCAGGGCGTGTTATAGTTATGGAAAAGTTAGTATTAATTTTTTAAACTATTTTTTTCTAATTTGAGAGGCTAATCGTATGATGGAGGCACAAACATGGCAGGCCATTTTCAAGGTGTTCCAGCGAAAATTAAACAGTTTTGCTTTATACACACACTGTGCATCACACCAGCTGGATTTCGTTTTAAGCCATGCTTGCTTAGATTCAGCTCAAAGGGTTCACAAAATGGAAATAGTATATTGTGCAACAAGTGGGGAAAGTTGAACTTTTCCCACATGTTGCACACTATACTTTTTCTACAACTGCACAAATTTAAAGAATATAAGTAAATAGTTTTGTAGAAAAAGTCGTCTAAGCATCGAGGACCACCCATCGAAAATGGCTGGGCGTCGAGTGTAACCTGCTAAAATCGGCTTGGCATCGAGTATCCCCTACAGGATTCTCCATATAAATGTATGTAGTGTGGGCAAAGTGCCGTCAGAAATAATATTTCTCACAGTGTGAGCAATATATGGTTTTGAAATTAAGTAAGCTCTGAGAAATACGCTACTTTTCATAGCAGTTGGAGAAAAATATCTTAACTGAACAACACCCAGAAGAGAAGCAGCATAAATTGATGTTTGTATTGTATAGGCTAGGGAGGAGAGGAGGAAAGGAATTTGGCGTTTATCTTTCTTGTTTTATATCATCTAGTCCTTGATCGAATGATTAACCGACATATGCTGTTCACAGGTAATTGAAAAGTTTGCTCAAAAGCACACAAGACGGTTATAGTTGCCCTACAGCGACCAACGATGCAGACTCAGTGTTGACTCAATGTTGACCTACTATGTAACATTAGATGTACGATGTTCTTCAACATAAATTCTTTTCACATTTTTAATCTGCCATATATTAACTTTAACGTATTCTATTGAATAAATTAGTAAACAAAATATCCTGAAAACTTTGTGAAACATACGTTTTTACTCCATAAAACAACGTCAAACTACTGTTTTGATCGCTTCATTATATGAAATCCTTTCACAAAATTTTCCCCCGTTCAGACCCTTCCCCCAAATAAAATCCTGGATCCTCCACTGCTGCCTTATATTGTAGAAGCATCGTAATATTTTCAGTAGTTTTTTTGTTTAGTTTAGTTTAGGCTAAGACATAGTTTGCACAGTTATTGGAGTATTAAAAGCTGTTTAAACTGTTACAACTAGCAAGTAATTTTCATGCCTTTTGACGACTGGCTAAGAACTGCGGATTGTATTTTTTTTTTCGGGCAGTAGTCATTAAACTAAAAATAGACTGTGAAGGCATAATATCCATTATTTAATTTATATCGACTGTTGTTCATGGAATACAATTAAGTTAGTTGGGGAAAATAAGAGCTAGTAATCAGTTTTGATTTGATGTTAAGTACGTGAAGATTCATTTATTTCGTAATCCAGTCAACTTTTGTCTGACATATGTTTGATGATTTAGCAAAAATTCTGTAAGCGGTTAAGCAATTAATTTTGTATATTTTCCTATAATGATAGTTGAAAGCTAGAACGTATTTTCATAGGGAAATTTAACGTATGAAAACTTCATGGGTGTAGTCATTGTTTTTTTGGGACATCGAGCAATCTAACATTGTAATTTCAACTTCATTATGTAGGAATATGGGATATTATATTTTTTGGAAATATAAAAGAATTGATGGCCATTAGTACGGTTTATTTCTTCTCATAAAAGTTATCATTACTTTATTGCAAGTAAACAGAATTTATTCGCAAGATAAATAAAAGTATACAATATGTGTAGGGTTATTTATTTTCATCCTTTTTTTTATATTTAATTTTGTTTTACCTGGGGTTAAAGCAAAGTTTGTGCTTCATGACCTTTATAAAACAAATTTCATGTACGAGTTACATTCAATAAGAATTTTAATTTTGGTAATTTTATTACTACGGGGGGCTGTTGATAAATTTTGATATAGTATAAAATATTATACGAATTTGTTACCCCTAGGGTTTTTATCCATGGTTTTTGGATTACTACCAGATAATTTTACTTTGGAATATAGTGTAAAGGACAAGTTCACCACGAGGACTTTTGGGAAACGCACGAGGGATTCTATCGGATTTATGAGCCATTGAACACCAACTCGGTGTTCAGTTTCAAATGGACCGGATTTGGTGACATTTAATGTCGTTTTTACTTTATTTATACATTGCTAACAATTAATTTTGGGTGCGGATCTATTTTTTGTTATAGGTCATAGCATATTAATGTGTTTCTGACAATGGTATTATGACTTTAGATGTTAACTTGAAACTCTGTACGTAAGGTTGGGTACTTGCCGTATTTTTTTTATATTCATACATCGGTTTGCATATTGTCGTACTTTTTGTTGTAGGTAGAGTGAGCTTTTTCAAATCTGAATATATAGTATGCCTGAAAAAGTTGGCAACATATGGGAAACTTTGTTATTGTAAGTTTTACGAAAAAAGTTATTTCCTATGAAAATCTCTGCTTTCGAAAATAATAATATTCAGGTATTTACATATGACATTAGATGTACAGGGTGTTCACAAATTGCAAAAGATCAATAGGAATATTTTGACCACTTCAATTTCAACTTAAATTTTGCAAATTTTAGTTGTGAAACACGTTTATCTTATTTAACAAATCAACACACCTCAAATGTTTATTTGAAATATTTTAGCTATGAACTTAAATAATTTAAAATGTAGGTGGCTCTGACAATGACATTTCTTTTACCGAAAGTCAGTCTAGTAAAAGCTTTCGTGAAATAAATAATACATTCCATCTAGTTGTTTAATGAAATTGAAATGTAGTTGTAACTAATATAAATAAAATTGAAAACATCAGTGTGTATAAGTTGTACTTCAAAAAGTAGTAAACAAGCCGTTGAAATTGACTCTTGACGAATTTTTTTTAAATTGTACTAATTGTCAGAGATAACTTCAAAACCTATAGGGAAGCTGCAGTAATATTCAGTAGCAGACATCCCGATAAAAATGTACATTTTGCAATAATTAGTAAAATAATGAAAAAATTCAGGAGAGATGGAAATGTCGAAAATAAATTCAGAAAAAAGCATCAGTCATGGATCACGACTGAAGATATTCAAAACCAATTAATGCTCTCAGTAGTAGAAAACCATAAAGATTAGATAAGGAAAAAGTTGGCCACATTTGGTGTAAGTAAAGATGGAGTTGCGAAGATATTAAATTCTAACAAATTTAAACCCTACAAACACCAGTACATTCAAACCCTAAAATTTTAATAAAAGGTTTGGATTTTGTGCTTGGTTCCAAGGGGAGTTAGAAGATAATCATTATATAGAACGGTGTATACTTTTTTCGGACGAAGCAACGTTTACTTCTAATGGGACAGTTAGCTCACAATATTGCCGCTGGTGGAGCGCCACTAATCCGCATTTTACTGTCGAATGTCACGACCAATATTGTTTTAACCCATTAATGCCCAGAACTATTTTTTTGTAACTGGTTATAAATCTAGTAGAATTATAGGAGTTAACAACATAAATTAAACAAATTTATGGTTATTTTGAGTATTTTGTGTATCTTTTTTTCAATAACGACTATTGCAAAAACGCAACACCGGGCAAAAAGGTTACATTGAAAAAATTTAACAAAACAAAATAGTTTGGAGTAGTTTATTGAAAATACTTATAAAATATAATGTAATTTATTCTGAATGATATTTAAAGAAACATTTCTCATGGAGGGCCACATTACATTTGGTCCATTTTTTTATTGTTGTGGAATGGCACATAGCACATCGTGTCCTCTTATTTTGTGAATCAATAAAATGACAGATATTGTCATAACGAGCATCTAAAGTAGTACGTTTGCGAATTGACTGCACCGGTCCTGGTCTAGATGGTGGCGTGCCAAAACATGTAAACAGTCCCTTTGCAATATTTCTTCGAAATTCTAATAAATCCATATCCGGCTGATATGAGAACTCCCTTCTAATTTTACGATATATAAGCCAGGCATTCTGTACGGCAACGTCAATTCCCCAAATAAAAAGTGGCCAATACCACTTCTTTGATCGCAGGCTTGTTCTGTAATATGCAACGTTTTGATTCATTCGATCCGTTCCGATCATATTTTCGTTATAATTTTTAACCAGGTTTGGTTGCACGACTTTAATTTTTTTATTCTCAGCAAATGAATATCTAGTAGCTTGATAAGTTGGGTTTGCACCTTGGCAATTAGAAGCAAGAATTACTAAGCTATTGTCATTCCATTTACATACTAAGAGTTCATTTTCTTTGTCGTAATATATTTCATACTGACCCCTTACCGATTTTTTTGTAACCTCAGATAGAGGGCACTTTTCAACCCTATTGGATCGTAGTGTTCCCACATATCCTATCCCGTCGACAGTCAACTTATCTAATAGTTTTAAACCCGTAAAATAATTGTTTGCATATAAAACATGAGGTATACATTCATCGCCTATAAGTTTAGGAATATGATTAGCAAACTGCAAAATTATACTTCCACCTAGACCAAATTCTGCTTTATATTTATTTTCTTTACCCTTGGCACCTTGATAAATTTGGAAGTCAATTAGATATCCAGATTTTAGATTCCAGCACCAGCTCTTGTAGCCGAAACGTATTGGTTTCCTTTTTATGTGCTGCTTCATTCCATGCCGTCCATAGTATGGGATCATGGCCTCGTCTATACCAGATTCTGTTTCCAAAATTGTATATTCAAAAAAAGATTTTTTTAACATTTCTATGTAAGGTAGAATTTTGTATGTTTTGTCTGTTGGGTCTAACTTTTGGTTATCATTCAAATGAAGGATTCTGATAATGGTTTCAAATCTGTTACGTCGCATACTATTTGAAATCATAATATTTTTTACATCTTCTGATTCCTCCCAGTACATACGTCTCCTGGAATTTACGTTATATCCACTAACTAATAAAATACCTATAAAGACTTTCAATTCATCAACGCCCAATTCAAGTGTATGTCTTTTTTGGAAAGCATAACGAACTGTTTCTTTTACAATATGGGTAAAAAGTTCATCACTAAAAAAAATGGAATATTTGAAGCGGAGTAAGCGGGCGCGAATAAAATGATGGCAGAAAATTATTCCACTCCGATTTTTTTTTAGATAGACGGGAACATAGTAAATTATCGACAGGTAAATGGCCTTGAATCCAATTCCGTGAAATTTTAGCCGATTTTCTTCGTGTAGATAATCTCTGAGGAACTGTTTCTGTTTCGTCTTCGATAAATGACACATCGTCGTTTATATCAAGTTGTTCTTCAGTTCTTGTGGTTTGCAGTATTTCCCCAATATTTTCTTCGACAGAGTTTATGTTATCTTCGTCAATTCTTATAGCATCTTCTTCATGAAAAATGTTAACAACTGCTTCTGATTGTATTTGGGATCTACTCAAATTGTCAAATGTTCCACCAAAATCTTCATCACCGCTATCTTCATCGGTCAATTCGTGCGGATCGGGAGGGGCTAAATATACATTTGCACTGCTGGCTGACTGCATAATGGTTGATTCTTCAAGAATTGTCATTATTTTGTGCGTTCTGGCTTTATATATCATTTTTGGCTGAGACCCAACTTGATTAGTCCCTCTACTAAATTTTGAAGAAGATGGAATATTGTTGGACATTTTGAATACTAAAAGAAATAGAAACCTTTTGTCAAAACATATAATTTTTGTCTGTTTTTTTCTAGTTACACTAACTTATTATATTTAAAAATACTTTGTACTTTAGTTCCCGGCGTTGTGAAAACGCAACACCTACAATTATAGGTACTTAACACTGTAATAGCTTCGTGTTGCGAAAACGCAACACTAGTAAATAAACAAACACAAAAATCGTAAACAAAAAACATATAGTACTTACTTGATATATGGCTAACAAATAATTCCTTTGGATCATAATAGCACAAAAAACATCAATGTTTCTTCTAAAACTTTAAAACTGTTCACCTTTATGTTGAAAAAATCACAGTGCGACTTGTCACCAAATGAAACCCTCAACTTATTTCCTAAGTTCTGCATACAAATGTCATTTATTAGTTCATATACTGATAGGTTTAGTTAAAGTTAACTGTGAAGAAAATAACATCTGCAATTTAAATAGATTTCAGTTAGCTATTGGCTCAATAGATGGGATTACGTTCGCCACTACCACTTGTTGCGAAAACGCAACTTTGGACATGAATGGGTTAAAACAAATGTATGGTGCGGAATATTTAAGGATAGAATAGTGGGACCCTTTTCTTTCTGCAACACTATAAATTCTGAACGTTACTTAGAATTTTTGAATGATAAAATTTCCGATTTTCGAACCTACCAGTAATAGAAAGATATCGTATATGATACCAACTTGATGGAGCACCATGTCATAGTACCAGAAATGTTTGAGAATATCTACTGCAAACTTTTATTAGACGAATATTAGGATGGTTTGTGGAATTTGCTTGACCTGCAAGATCTCCAGACCTGAACACACTAGACTTCTTTTTGTGGGGATACCTAAAGCAAAAAGTGTACCCTAATAGACCATTCGACAATATTGATCATTTGGAAAGAACAATTGAGCAAGTAAGCGGTTACAATATAGAAAAACGAAGAATTCTAGTGGCATAGAGAAAGGGTAAATCATAAACATTATGAATACGGAAAAATGAAGAACTCAAGTGGTGTAGGTAGAGGGTAAATAATTAAAATTGATTATGAAAAAACGTGGCGTAGATAATAAATAAATAGTAAATAATAAAAATGAAAAAGAATACGAAAAATTCCAGTGGTGTAGATAGAGGGTAAATAACAAAAATGAATACCACGTTGAAAAAAAAACGTAGAATTCTAGTGGCTTAGGCAAAAGGTAAATATAAAAATTAAATTTTACTAATACGAAAAACGAAGAATTCTAATAAAAAGTGATACGAATTGGAAGAAGAAACAAAACAAATAATTCCAGTGGCGTAGGTAAATGCTTCATAATAAAATTTAATACGAATATGTGGTTTAATTGTACTGCTGCCGGATCGTTTCAGCAAGATGGGGACTACACGATACCTATTCATGTTGCAATTATTTCACACCTCTACGTCTAACACACAGCGGTGACACGGTGCGGTGGTGTTTGACTCGCCTTTAATCCTCGTTCATTTTACAAAGATTATTATTGCTTTTAATTATAGAAAGGGATTAATGTGATGTTACAGAAATGTTTTCAGGGGTACTAGTTGAAAACGAAACACAGCCATTAACAGGAACTGTTTCAAAATTTGAGAGAAATAATTATTTCTTTTGAAGGACAACTGGTTATCTAGTTTTGTTAATTTAATGTTTAATGGAATACGTTTTATTTTATGTTTTTGGATCAGTCTTGTCTCTTCTCATTCTTTATTTTTTTATTCTTTTGAAAATTTGGCAAGTCATGTAGGTACTTATATAACAAAAAGAATAAAATGACATTTCAAAAAAGCAACAATTTCAATTTAATAAAAAGTGTTTACTACAGTCCAACAAACAAATCGAAGTCAAAAACAATTAGTACAAAAGAACACTATTTTGATAAAAAAACTGGATTCATAATATGAAATACTGTAATTCGACATTAAAATAATGCCTAAAAATACATCGTTGTCGCAGTTTCTGGTATATAATAGCTTTGTTTCGTTTTTTTTTATTGCCCAACAACATCAGATAATGCGATTTTTATGGATGACATTTTTGTTACAATGAAATTTGATAATTTTAGGACTTTTGTACGACACGTATTGTTTCCCTCGGCTCATAAACCGCAAGGCGATGGACTGAAGTGGCACACGATTCACGATGAAGATATCGATGAGTGGCCGTGATTGATTTTTTCTAGTCAATTTTTTTTACAAATTATTCTAAGCATTGGATTACAATAAATTTTGAAATAAAGTCGATACATTTATACCAGTTTTTTCATTGATAATCAGTGCTATTCTGTTATAAAGTGGTATTCTGATCATCATGTTAAGCAACATATGACCTGTCAAGTCTAAAGATATCTTGTTATTTACCTTGTTATCTCAGCAACCTCATTTTTGTACTTGCTAAATGCATAACAAGCTTTTTAAAAATGGCAATGAATCCATTGTTTTTCCATTATTATTTTTTTCAGGAATTTGAGAATATTGAAAATAGGTGAATTGTGAAAGAATATTATTTTGATAAGTTTATTTATATATAAATCATTTGTAGAGAAACTATTAAATTGCAATTTCGCCAAATTAGGAATAACAGCAATCCCTTTGAATTACCAAATGAAAAATTTATAAAATTATTTCGGTTAAATAAGTTTGCAACCTTCAATTTAATAGAAGAATTGATGGAATTTGTTGATGAACCTACCAGAAGAGATAGTATCCCTTTTCCCTTACAGGTAAGTTTAAAAAATGTTGTTCTCAAAATCTCAATTAACTTTTCCAAGCTTCAACTGAATATTATTTATAAAGGTTTTTGCAAGTCTGCTTTTCTTTGGCCATGGTAGCTACCAAACCGTTGTTGGCGAAGATCTAAATATTGGAATGAGTCAGCCTGCTATAAGCAGAGCCATAAATAAAGTCAGCCTTCTTATTTCAACATATTTGTTATCACGATATGTTAAATTCCCTTCTACTGCTGATGAAGTGAGAGAGACTAAGCAAGGGTAAGTTATTAGTTCATATATGTAAACAAAAAATTATTAATTTCAATTGTAGGTTCATTAATGCAAATTTGCACTTTCCTGGTGCAATAGGAGCAATAGATTGTACCCACATTGCAATAGTCTCTCCAAAAACTAATGACCCTGTTCATCCGGCCATTGCATATATCAACAGTAAAGGGTTTCATAGTATAAATGTTCAAGCTGTAAGTACTTTTAAATGCCTGTGGTCCACCATCAAACATGTAACCTAACATATGTATTATTTTTCAGATAATTGATGGAAACTTAATAATAACTAATATTAATGTACAATATCCAGGAGCCACCCACGATGCAGCTATTTGGAGTGTGTCAACAATTCAGCGTCATATGAAAAGAAAATATATGGAGGGCAGAAGGAATTGTTATCTTCTAGGAGATTCTGGATATCCCATACAGCCTTGGTTGATGACACCATTTCTTAATCCTAAACCAAATAGCCCAGAAGAGATTTACAATCATATGCATCGCCAGGCTAGAAAACTGTTGAAAGGGGGTTTGGTGTTTTAAAAGCACGCTTCAGATGCCTCCGTAAAGATAGAGTCCTCCACTACAGCCATGTACAGGCAGCTCAAATAATATGTTCTGGTGCAGTTTTGCATAATATCTGTAGGAAACACAATTTGCCACTTAATGATGATGATGACCATAATGCCCCTGATCATGTTGATAATGAAGCAAATATAATCAATGACGGTATGCTTGCTGAATTGATTCCTCTTTAAAATTTTGTATCACAAAAATTCCAATATATTCTCTTGAATATTTATTATATATTTTTTCGATATTGATGAACTCACTGAAGGACGATTCATTAGAGGACAAGTAGTGGGCCAAATACAGGAAATGTTTGAATAAATATATTAGTTTCACTGTTAAATATATTGACAACAAAATAAAGTTATATTTTAAAGAAACAAAACAAATACATTTTAACAAAAAATAAGTCTTTCAATTATTCTTAGCTGTTATTACATTAGAAACATATATATATATATATATATATATATATATATATATATATATATATATATATATATATATACTAACAAGAAATCAGTCTATCATACAGTTTAATAAGATATTCTATAAAACAAATGAAAATTATATTTTAAAAAACAAAACAAATATACTCCTAACAAAAAAGCAGTCTATCAATTAGCTTTAGGTACGCTGTGAAGTGATAATGCATTGGCGATTTGTGAAAATGCTTCGGCCAAATGAGAAACGGCAAGTGCCATTTCTTTAATAGCCAGAGCCATTTGCTCTGTACTCTGGCTGTATTTTTCAGCTGCACTATCTAATTTGGTAGCATTACTAGAAATCAATCTTTTTTTCTTATTTGGTCTAAGAACCTTTCTATTTACACCTAAAAAAAAAACAGTAAATATCTTACAAAATTTATGATAAGAACTATACCTGTTTTTTTGTCTCATTCAACTATTCTACTTGACTGGCTGGATAATCTTCCACAATTATATCTATTATTTCAGTTTGCTCTTCATCTGCAAATGAAATGTCATCAGGAAGTGGTGATTCAGAAAGGTCTACTTGTTCTACGATGGGTTCAGCATCATCTGGATCAACCTCCTGTGGAGTGCCAGGACATCCTATAACATGCACCCACCCAAAAACTGACATGAGTCGATTTTCCAGCTCATTCAATTCCACACATGTGTATCCACCACCTCCTCTGTTTGCTGGATTGATTTAGTATTGTTACGAAATTTTGTTTTTGATTTCCATTCATATAAAAACTAGAATATGAAAGGAAAAGTTTGATAAGATGATTGATTTGAATTATACTCGAATATAAAATATTAGTTAGGAATTGATACTTACAGTTTTTCCACTGTTTTTTATTTTTTCTTGCACCGTTTTCCATCATATTCAACATATTGGCACAGATTAGAGAAAGAACAGATACGAATCCCGGTAAAACATCAAACGATTTTCAACTCCGTCTTCAATGACCTCGGACCTTTAACTCGGTATGGCCGCGATGTTGCCAGTTTAAAATATTTTCTGAATTTCTAACCAAATTGCAATGTTGACTCGGGGACAATAACAATTTCCAGTGCCGGATCTAGTTTTTTTTGGAAATTTCCACTAAATCTTTAAAATTGGGCCATGAATTAAAACAATAACCATAACCGAATATATATTCATGTATTTATTTAATACCTATGTGTACATTCTTATGATTTGTTATAAATAGTCATTACTCTTGGGAGATTAATTAATAAATACATTTTTAGATAACACAAATCACTACAAAAATTCATGAAATTCCAAATAATTCTCAATTTATCATTTATCAAAGGAAATACAAACGGGATGATCCAAATACGGTATTCAATAACATATCAATTATACAGTATAAATTGGTAATTGTGATTATTGAAACTAAATACTACGAAATTAAAACATAATTTTGTTATTAAGATACAGCTTTTTTAGCTTATTACGAAATGTAAAGAATTTGTCATGGAATATATCAATATCAACATGGTTATAGACTGAGTAGAAGGATTTACAACACCTACGCAAGGGAGAATTTTGATAATAATTTGTAGCACTAAAGTTAATATCAAAAATATTAAATTTAACGAGGCAGGCAATCTCGTTGGAATCAACAAGATTATTAACAATTTTACATAAAAATTGATTTATTGATTATAAATTGAGTAAAATAGACAGTTTTCTATTTTTCTTTGGCTGGAACTTAAAATCTCTATTGCTAAATTTCAGCAAATAAAAAATCCTTAATCGGATGAACATTTTTTTTAAATATTCGTGAGGGAAGCGTTCACAAGGATGTGTAAATTCTGTAACTGTTGATATCATATATAAATTATTTCCAACTGAAGGGTTCGGCAAATATTTCTCTATGTTTGTGAAAAAAAGGCATTCTAAATTATAAATATATTGACAAAACGAGTCCTCGGGAGTTTTGAGTTTTCCAAATACTAAGTTCTTGTCATATGCTTATAATGAATAAACATATTGGTGAAGTCCAAAACTTGCGTATTTGTAGAAAATTGTTGACAAACATCACATGAATGAATTTTTAGACACTTACCAATAAGATATCCAACCACATATTTAAATGCGTTTTGTTCTGGCAATGGATTTCGATGATAATCACAATTAGTGACTCTGAAATTTGCGGAAAATTGGTTAATGGCAATAGGAGTTTTAATAATCATAGATGTATTAGTGTTGGTCTGCGCCAAACAACATAATAAATTTTCAAACTGATCTTCACAATTCATGAAAGATGAATTGAAAAAGTTGATAAAAAATAATTTTTTAAATGCACGTGAAAACTGAATGGGGGTAGGGTTGGTAGCATTTCCACTTTGTTGTCTAATACTACCAAAAAAGCTTTCAAGACAGTCTTGATTTAGACGTCTTGTTAAAATAAATTTAAAATTTTTTGATTTTAAATATGCCCATATTTCTAACAAGGAATTAATTGTAATTTTCCACCCTTTAATAAATTTGCAATGGTTTGTAATATTTCTCCCTGCAATGCTCATAACACTCATGTTATTTAATATTTTAATTGAATCATTTAAAAAATCAATTTGGTGTATTTCCCCGGAAAATTTTCTGTTATATAGTTTGACATTGTTCAATGAAGAAGAATTGAAAATATCAAACAATTTGTCAGCATGTGAAATAAGTGTGACTGTATCTGAAGCTTCTTGAGGTAAGCATTTTAACGATACATACGTTTCTAAGCTGGCTGCAACGGTAGCACTCAATACTTGAGTTGCAAATTTTACTCGCATTTTTTCAAAATTTGTAGGTTTTATATGCGATTCTGTAAGCTTTGGAGCTAAACGATTTCGAAGCATTTTATCTTTTTCATAAAATTGAACTATATATTTCCAGGATGTTTTTTTATTGTCCCAGCATATTTCATTAGTCAGCATATTATTTCTTATTGCCTTAATATGATGTGGGGGATCGAAATAATAAAATAATTTTTTTCCACCCAAAGTAAAACTTGGTTTTTGTGGAGTCACACCCAAATGTTCTGAAAGTTCTACAAAGTTTGATCCCATATCAGAAATTAAAACAATAACATCAAGACCAATATTCCCTAATTCTATTAAAAAAATTTCTAGCATTGCTTTTATTTGCAACACAGATGCAGTTGTAGAAGTAAATGCATATCCTAATGGTTGTTTCCAATTATTTTTCAGTCCTCTAGCCATAATAACAAAGCATTATTTGCTATATTATTGGTTCTATTTGTACCATCATCCTCAAACCCAATAACACAATCACGACCAAAGTTATAAAATAAATTACTTTTCAACGATATTTCATCTATTGTTAAAGCACAAATACGATCTTCAGCCTCCATATGGTCAATTTTTAATTAAATAATTGTTTGTTGAAACCAGCAGTAAAATGTGCGTTCTCCGTTAATTTTTGTAAACTCCTTACAGATGGCAGTGATAAAGATTTTTGTAAATGTCTGTATGCCTTTGTGCCTGTGCCGTCACCGTTATTGTGCATGGTTGCCAAAGATATGATTTGTGAAAAAAAGTATATATTTATGATATGATTTTTATACATTATAATTTTTTAAATTGTATAATTCTTTTGATGTTAATAAGATTGATTTAAAACAAGTCATTGTCGAATATTTGTATCTGTATAACTATCACACTTAACAATAATGCTTATAAAATATTTGACCAATGATCGTAAATTGAAGGAAATATGCAAATTGACAACCCTGTTGAAAAATTTCGCGCAGCGGCACGAACGGACTCGACATACGACGGTGGACATTTAAATGGGTATGTCTACCCATCTCTCTCTCTTTTTACTGTCTGTCAAGCTTTCGTATCTGTTCTTTCTCTAATCTGTGATATTGGTTAGTTCTTCCCATTTATAATCGACTTCTCCTACATTTAAAGGGTGACATTTCCCAGTAATTAATATTTTATTTTTTTCTAAATAGTTAATTAATAACTCCATTTGTGCTTTATTTGTTTTACGACTACGCGTATTTCTGGAATTTATAGGTTAAAATCAAAATAAAAATCTATTTTCTTATGGAATGCCGTAATACAGTGTTGCCAGTAGTTAAATTCACGCTACCAGAGAGAGTCTCTGACGCTACTGGCAATAACATTGCTATTGACATAACCATTAACCATTCTTGCTATAAACGCAGAAACTGAATTTCTTGACCATATTGCTGTATGTTATAACCATAACAATATTGTTTATACAACAATGTTTTCAGCAATATGCAAGCAGAATAGCACTGAATGTCTTGTGCAAACGTTATTAAAAAATATAAATATATAAAATCTACATTTTAGCAACTTTGTTTTTTAAAATTCGAAAATTCAGTTTAATTCGCAATTTTTCCCTAAAACTCCCTCGTGTCCAAAATCCAGGGTTTCTTTGTTCTATAATGATCGACGATTATGAGTATATAGACGCGAATGAGGGATATTCCCAGTGTAACATTCTTCCTATAATGAACTATGGAGACAGATCAGGAATGGTGTGGGGAGATATTTCTTTAGGTGCATGTACGGAGTTGATACTTTTTCAAAATAGAGCTCTCCCTGCTCGAAGGTATATAGAGTCAATTATGCCATATGCGTCTTTTATTGGAGAACATTTTCTGTTTATGCAGGATAATAACGCGACATATTCTGTTCTTGTTTTGAACTCTAATTGAAGATACCTTTTTCATACGATTCCATGTCCAGTTTATAACATTGTATTTAATGGTCCTACTTGTACTTGTATTGATAAGTACTATACCTAATATGATTCCTGAGAGAAAAAAATTTCGAACACGTTTCAATGAATATCTTTGGCAATAATGGAGAAAAAAATATGAAAATTGGTATACATACTCAAAAAAGTGTTTAGAATGACACATTCAAAATCACACCAACCCTAATATTTCCCAAACTCACCCCCACCCTCTACCCTTATGGTATGAAATAAGCATGTAATTATTTTTTAATTTAAATTCTATTTTATTAAATATACATATGCCAAATAACAAATTTTTATTCCTATTCCTAAAGCCGCAATAGCGATTTTTATATTCATTAAATAATCAATCTTCTGATAACATTTTTTTGTATAACTTTATAAAAAAAAATTATCAAAATTAAATTTTAGCTGTATACGTAAAAAATTACGTAGAGTTTGCTTCCAAATTCAAAAATTTATTTTTACGACTATTTTACAAAGTCCACACCCCCGCCCTTAGGGGGTGGATGGGTGTTGACTGATTGAGGTTAAAATGGAAGATAATCATCCATCAATACATTCCCGTGAAACATTTCGTTCTATCAAATATGGAAGTATGCTAGACCCGAGAGTCCTACACCATTGAATAATCAATTTTTTGATAACATTTTTTTGCATAACTTTATAAAAAAACAAGTTATAAAAATGAAATTTCAGGGTATACGTAAAGGATTACGTAGAATTTTTATTCCAAATTCTGAAATTTATTGTTACGAATATTTTAGAAAGTCACCCCCCACCCCCGCCCTTAGGGGTGGGTGGAGGATGACTGATTTAGGTTAAAATGAAAGATAATCATCCATCAATACATTCCCGTGAATTTTTTTATCCAATATGGAAGTATGCTAGACCCGAGAGCTCTACACCATTGAATAATCAATTTTTTGATAACATTTTTTTTGCATAACTTTATAAAAAAAAGTTATCAACATGAAATTTTAGGTGTATACATAAAAAATTACGTAGAATTTGTTTTCTATCAAAAATGGAAGTATGCTAGACCCAAGAGCCCTACTCCAACCTTGCATGGGTCAGCGAAAATATTATTTTCAACAAATCATTTACCATTTTTTATCACTCGTTCATCTCATAACATTAAACGGTACAGTCAAAATATTTCCCACCTTTCTTTTTGTCATTTGAGAATCTAATCATTTTATATGTAGGATAAAAACTATTGTGTGTTCTACGTCGTGAAAGTGGTTTTCCAGGCCTTCAGAAGTGGCCAGGCTCGGCCACACCTCGCCTGGCCATTTCTTCTGTTGGCCCGGAAAACACTTTCGCACCTAGGTACACAAATAGCTATTTAGTCCGTTAAGATTTACAACCGTATTCCATATTATATTAAAAACATTCAAAATATTCGATTATTTAAAAAGGAACTAAGAAATTTCATATTAGAGCGGAAAATAGAATTCAGCGAAATAAAAATCCTAACGTAAGAAGTATCTACATCTACACATGGTTACATTGGCAGAAAATTGGAATTGTCGGTGTTCATTCTGTTCAAGATTGTAAAATCTTGAATTTTATTGTTTACGATTCTTCATTGTATATATTTAAGGCGTAAATTCATTTTAGTTAATAACGTTGTGAAAATATGTTTCAGAATTTATAAGATCTTTTATATTGTTGTAAATTCAAAGGATAGTTTCATTTTATTTCCAACTTTTGTTAAATACCTTTAAAATATCACGTTTTGCAACAATAATTGTAAATAGTTTTGTTTAGGCATTGAAATAGCACATTTTTGAAAGTCGACATCTTGTCGCATTGTCCTATAGTTAAGAAGTTAGGAAAAGGTCACATTTCACCCTATTATATATTGTATTGTAAAAACCCTAAATTTAGTGTCACTTCTGCATGACTTTTATGGTCGACGGTCGGAAGATATGAAAGACATTTTTGAATAACCTTTCTGAGTAAAAAGGTTACAATTGCTATTGGAGTATTCAATAGAAATTTAACTATATTGACGGCACCCATAATTGATTCTTGTCTAGGAACCCGACAAGTCAAATGATACTGGCCAATAGGAAATATTTATTTTCGTTTGGTCAACCCAATCCACGTGTAAACACGCCCCTCACAGATTTATATTTAACACGTCTCACAACGTGAAGAAATCAGTTTCTCACTCATCAGTTCTACTACTAATCGACGTGAGTTTTACACTCAGCGAATCGAGCTCAACGCTCAACAACAAAGTTCGTTTTTTACACTCATCGAAGCGAGTTCAATACTCTCGATAACAAGGTTTTACACTCATCGACGCGAGTTTTACACACTCATCGAATCAAGCTCAACGCTCAATAACAAAGTTAGTTTTAATATTCATCAAATCGAAACGTAAACTGTCTTCCGATCTGAAACCACCGAAGTTCAGCATTCACAACTTTGTACCATTTTGTAAATTTGTATATAATAAATTATTAATTTCGACATTAATTTTGTCAAATTAAGATTATTTACTTAGTCTACGCCAGTTGACGAAGTTCAGCTAGAAATATAATCAAAAACATTGGTCCTTCGATAGCCGGATATAACAAGTATTGTTATATATAACATTGTAAAGTGCCAGTACCAAGAGACCAGTTCAAATCGTAGTGCAAGTATAGCAGTTCAAATCGCAGCATAGCAGTTATAATCGCAGTTCAATTAGCAGTTCAATTGGCAGTCCAATTAGCAGTTCAATTAGCGGTCCAATTAGAAGTCCAATTAGCAGTTCAATTAGCAGTCCAATTCGCAGTTCAAATCGCAGTTCCAAGGATTCATCACAGCAGCAGCCAGGATAATGAAGGTAAGTTGGTCAGTTATCTATTTAAATGTGCCAATTATCCGTCCTGTTTCCATATTAGTATCGTATAAACTTTGTTGAAATTCCTTACCATACTCACGCATAAACTGAATTTAAAATGGCTGAACTTAACAAATTAAAACGACAACGCGTTTATATACAAACGACTAGACTAAGAAAACTCATCGACCAAGCAAACGATGAACCCGCGAGCATCAATGAACATTTTATTCAATCGACATTAGAAAGAACAACCAAAGCATTTGAAAAATTTGATTTAATTCAAGATATGATAGAGGAGTTAGATGAAGAGGAAATGGATCAGCGTAGCTCTTACGGAGATAGCTTTGATTGGGAAACAGCGCGTGCTAAAAAGCTTCTCGATAAAATAAAACTATCACCCAATGGCGTACATCCAGTAGATACCTTACACATTGGTAACATCAAATCAGCAGTCAATTTGCCTCCTATAACACTCAAACCTTTCGATGGAATCCCTGAAAAGTGGACCGAGTTCTTTAGCCTATTCTCAGCCGTGGTGGGCGATAAAGAGATTCCAGACGTTGAAAAACTAAATTATCTGAAATCATCATTAACCGGAAAGGCAGCCGGGGCAATTGAGTCACTTGAAATCACCAACTGTAATTATAGTGTTGCTATTTCAATTTCAATTTTAAAGGACACATTTGAAAATCCACGTCGTATGGCACGTCGTCATATGGAAATTTTGAGAGAGTTTCCTCGATTAAACAAAGACACTCCCGTTGCAATAAACGAGCTCGTTGACGTGTTCTATCAACACACGAGAGCGTTGGAAAACCTGAAGGCTCCAGTTGACTCATATAACATCCCGCTAGTCGATTTGATTTTATCCAAGGTCAGCTCGAATACGGCTTGGCATTGGGAATTAACTTTGCAAGATGATCAGTTCCCATCGTTTAAAACATTACTAAAATTTTTGGGAAGAAGAGCTAATTGTGCAGATCCGTCTCAACACGAAGTACCTCACAACAAAGCACCAAGATATGAAAAAAATCACCAACACAGAGAAACCCGTTCGCAAGCTCTTGTCACACACACAAATAACCATGGTAATACATCGCATCAGCAAAGATCGATTATCTGTCCTGCATGCAATAGTTCTCATACATTGTACGTTTGTGAAAAATTCCGTGGATTATCCGTTGAAAACCGACGAAAATTTATATCAAATGATCGTTTGTGTTTTAATTGCCTTGGGAAAGGGCATGGAGTTAAAGCATGTAAAGCACAGGCCTCGTGTAAAAAGTGCAACAAACGGCATCATACCTTGTTGCACATGCCAGTTGAACGGTGTACATCCGAGCCTTCTCAACACAACGAAGTATCAGAACAGAGACAGGTATCACTCGTGGTTAATGCGCTGTCTAACGACATAATGGTCACCTCAGTGCTTGAAATTCTAGACAAGGATGAAAGACCTATTCAATGCCGAGGCTTGCTTGATACCTGCCCCACCACCAATTTCATCACTCACTTCATCACAACATGTAATGTACCCGTAGGAGCTTTATATGCTATGACCACGTACTGCACCGAATTAACAATGGCTACCATCAAATCACGGATAAACGCGTATAAAAATACGTTAACATTTTTAATCGTACCAGCTATCTCTCACGTTATACTAGATCAACCGATCCAGCGTGAGTTGATAAAGATACCCGCTAATCTCAAATTAGCAGATCCACATTTCCATCGACCTGCACCAGTCGATATACTGTTAGGAGCTGGCACCACTCTTTCGTTATTGTCTGTAGGACAAATCAACAAGAATTATATCTTCAAAAAACAATGCTCGGTTGGATAATAGGCGGAGCCGCCCCTTCCAATGTGCCAGCAAAGTTAAATTGTTATGTTACTACTAATCCTATAGACTTCGATCTTCAGAAATTTTGGGAGATAGAAGAATGTCCTAGAATCAAAACATTCTCCGAAGAAGAAGAAAAATGTGAACAACATTTCCGGAAGCACGTAACTAGAGAATCGAGTGGGCGCTATGTAGTTGCCCTACCCCTTAACCCGCAGGCACATAACCTAGGTAAATCTTTCTATTTCGCAAAAAAAAGATTTGATAGTATTGAACGTAAGTTAAACCAAACGCCTGCCCTTAAATTGTTGTATGAAGAGGTTTTAGATGACTATTTACACCAACGTCACATGTCCCCCGTTGTGGACAGTCCGTCGACATCAGATGATTATTATTTACCTCATCACGCCGTTATTAAGGACACGAGTCTGACTACTAAAGTACGTGTGGTATATGATGGTTCACTAAAGACTTCCACGGGCGTATCATTAAATGACGTCCGTACACCGGTTCCAATATTCAACCGGATTTATTCACAACATTGATTCGGTTTCGTGAACACCCTATCGTGATTACAGGCGACTTAAAACAAATGTATCGACAATTCCTAGTGAGAAACGAAGATCGTAAATTTCAACGTGTCATTTGGAGAAATCAACAGAAAAGGCTGCACATTTTCGAATTAAATACCGTCACGTTCGGTATCACGTGCGCGTCGTACTTAGCCATCCGATATCTGCACCAATTAAGTGAAGATGGGAGTGAAAGGTATCCCGTAGCCGCCCCACTGTTATTAACCGAATTTTATGTGGATGATTTCCTCAGTGGCGCTAAAAGTCAAGAGCACGCAAAAATCATAATAAAAGAAATGAATGGAATCCTTTCCGCCGCCGGTCTAACAATGAGACAATGGGCGTCCAACGATCCTTCGGTGTTAGAAAATATACCTGTCGAAGATGTAAACCCGAGATTGCAACTGGGTGACACTACCTTGAAAACATTAGACATTCACTGGGATTCGCAAAACGACACGATTATGTATACCGTTAATCCTATTCAGACAATTAGGATTACTAAAAGGATTATATTATCCGAAGTTGCAAAAATATTCGACCCTTTAGGGTTATTAGCACCAGTTATTATACTCGCGAAAATCATTTTACAAAGCTTCTGGAATTATAAGCTTGATTGGGACGAATCATTGCCTATCGAATTACACAGTGAATGGCAAATATATTGCCAACAATTACCGTCAGTTAATTTGTTGTCATATCCACGTACCGTGATTACCGCCGATGTTAAAGAAGTTCAATTGCATGGATTTTCCGACGCTAGTGAAAGAGCATACGGTGCACGAGTTTATTTACGTACTATCGATCGCTTAGGAAACATTAAAATGCAGTTAATATGTGCTAAGTCCCGTGTTGCGCCTATTAAGACGATAACAATACCGAGATTAGAGCTGGCTTCAAACTTGTCCTAAACAGTTGAAAACCTTTGTATCACATCGTGTAGCTGACATACAAAGAATGGCACAAGTGAAGCAATGGCGACATGTATCCACACACGATAACCCGGCCGATCTCGTATCCAGAGGAGTATTACCTGCATATTTTCCCTCTGCGACGTTGTGGCGAGATGGTCCCTCATGGTTAGGCCAATCTATGTCGGCCTGGCCGAATCTCGATTTACCAAAAGAGGGAGAAATACCTGAACTACCTGAGCAACGCAAACGAGTATGCTTGATTACAGCTGCCCGACCCTTTGTGCCATTAAACAGATTTTCTACGCTAGAAAGAATGACCCGTTCGTTGGCCTACTGTTTTCGTTTCGTAAGACGAACACCATCCACCAAACCCTTAACAGTTGAGGAAGTGATCCAAGTAGAAACGAGAATAATCCGATGCGTGCAGAGGCAAGCCTTTCCTAATTACATAAAGATTTTACTCTCAGCCGACTATCATAAATCCATTGATTCTAGCTTGCTCAAGCTAAATCCTTTCCTGGGCAAAGAAGGGATAATGAGGTTATGCGGGTAGGCGGTCGTTTGATTTTGTCTAACTTACCATTCGACGCTAAATATCCGATTAAATTGCCTAAAAATAACCACGTGACCAATTTAGTTAAAGTACATTTGCATGCTGGAGTTCAGCAAACTTTATACTCAATTCGTCGTAAATTTTGGATCATTGACGGACGTAGTCAAGTGTATAAAAATATAAAACAATGTTGTGCCTGCTTCAAGGCTAATCCCCCACCTACCAATTACATTATGGGTAAATTGCCGAAAGCTCGTATCAATATCTCGAACCCATTTAATCAAGTTGGGATTGATTATTGTGGTCCATTTCTCTTAAAGGAGAAGAAATACCGTAACCAAGCATCTGTAAAGGCTAACGTTGCTGTATTTGTTTGTCTA
Organism: Galeruca laticollis; assembly: GCA_963921935.1. Classification (NCBI taxonomy): domain Eukaryota; kingdom Metazoa; phylum Arthropoda; class Insecta; order Coleoptera; family Chrysomelidae; genus Galeruca; species Galeruca laticollis. Next base: position 181,738,549 of record OY998180.1, read on the forward strand.
GCTTCAAAGGCTGTACACTTGGAAGTAGTTACAGACCCCACGTCTGTAGGATTCTTGGTAGCGTTGAGACGTTTCGGTTCCCGCGGCGGCTTATGTCACGACATTTACAGTAATAACGGCACGAATTTCGTTGGAGCTGACCGAATGCTAAGGGAATTAATTGAAGACGTCCATACACGCGAAGCACAAGATCGAATTCAAGGATACTTGAGCGACAAGGGTATTCAGTGGCATTTTAGTCCTCCTCAAGCACCACATGTTGGGGGCTTATGGGAAGCGGCAGTGAAAAGCTTTAAAAAACATTTATACCGAGTTGCCGGACGTGATATGCTATTTACGTATGAACAATTTAACACATTAATTATCGAAATCGAAGCTATAATAAATTCCAGACCATTAACTAGTGTATTTCCTCTGACCCTACCGATCCTATCGCCCTTACTCCTGGCCATTTTTAAATAGGGGACTCACTGACCAACTTGCGAAGTCGTGATTATTCCACGACTCCTAGTAACCGTCTGTCACACTGGCAGCACATACAGAAGGTAAAGCAGCATTTCTGGACGCGATGGAGTAAGGAGTACCTGAACGAGTTGACGGTTCGCACCAAATGGGAAAAGGCCGGTCCAGAAATGCACGAAGGGACTGTGGCCTTACTACGAGAAGACAACATTCCACCCTCACAATGGGCCCTGGGAAGAACCATGAAGTGTTATCCCGGTAGTGACGGTATGGTACGTACTGTTTTAGTGAAAACCGCGAAATCTTCAGTTGTCCGAAATGTGAAGAAGGTAGCGTTACTTCCGATTCTACCGACTAATGCTGAATATGAACATTCATAGACTTTATTATTGATCGTATTCTCTCAACGGGAGGAGTATGTTCAAGATTGTAAAATATTTGTATGCGTCCTTTCTTCATTGTATATATTTAAGGCGTAAATTCATTTTAGTTAATAGCGTTGTAAAAATATGTTTCAGAATTGATAAGATCTTTTATATTGTTGTAAATTCAAAGGATAGTTTCATTTTATTTTCAATTTTTCTTAAATACCTTTAAAATATCACGTTTTGCAACAATAATTGTAAATAGTTTTGTTTGGGCATTGAAATAGCACATTTTTGAAAGTCGACATCTTGTCGTATTGTCCTATAGTTAAGAAGTTAGGAAAAGGTCACGTTTCACCCTATTATATATTGTATTGTAAAAACCCTAAATTTAGTGTCACTTCTGCATGAATTTTATGGTCGACGGTCGGAAGATATGAAAAGCATTTTTGAATAACCTTTCTGAGTAAAAAGGTTACAATTGCTATTGGAGTATTCAATAGAAATTTAACTATCTATTGGCGGCACCCATAGTTGATTCTTGTCTAGGAACCCGACAAGTCAAATGATACTGGCCAATAGGAAATATTTATTTTCGTTTGGTCAACCCAATCCACGTGTAAACACGCCCCTCGCAGATTTCTATTTAACACGTCTCACAACGTGAAGAAATCAGTTTCTCACTCATCAGTTCTACTACTTATCGACGCGAGTTTTACACTCAGCGAATCGAGCTCAACGCTCAACAACAAAGTTAGTTTTTTACACTCATCGAAGCGAGTTCAATAATCTCGATAACAAGGTTTAACACTCATCGACGCGAGTTTTACACACTCATCGAATCAAGCTCAACGCTCAATAACAAATTTAGTTTTAATATTCATCAAATCGAAATGTAAAGTGTCTTCCGATCTGAAACCACCGAAGTTCTGCATTCACAACTTTGTACCATTTTGTAAATTTGTATATAATAAATTATTAATTTCGACAGTAATTTTGTCAAATTAAGATTATTTACCTAGTTGAATGTCAGCGCCAGTTGACGAAGTTCAGCTAGAAATATAATCAAAAACACATTTACTTAAATAGTTTAATAAACAACAGGATTTTTTCTGTAGTAGTACATGGGTTCATGCTTTTATTTTTAATTATTTCATTATTTGTTTCTTATATTTTTGTTCATTTTATATTTTATTGGGATTTTCTGATTATGTATTATTTGTGTTATTATTACTCTCATTATTGTTATTAGTATGATTAATTTTGTCATGAACTTTATTTAGATATCACTAACAAGCTGTTTCTTATAGCTTTTGTGGCGCATTTACAGCTTTACATTTCTTATGGTAAAAACATAGTGGAACAGCTCATCTCGCCGTGCACCTCGCCGCATGGCGATGGTGAATTAATATTGCAGAATTTTATGAGTGTAAACATACCGGGGTTGTTCACTAAGCCGCACACATCGCCGTTACTTGAAGAACAAAATAATTTGTTTTTTAGCAGGCAGCTGCCTGAAATTTGCTTCGTGATTGGCTCTCTCAAGATCGCACTCCATAGTAGCCCATGGTCGCTACACTTACCGCGTAAAATCAGCAGTTCTCATTTAATCTAGCGTATATAAATTACAAAATGAATAAAGATATTCTTATTAGTGAAGCATTCCGAAAGTCACAAATTTGGGATCAACGACACAACTCTCATCATAACAGATACGTGTTGGACAAGTGGTGGGCCGAAGTTGCGAGTAAATGTGGGGTTACAGGTAAGTCATTGGTTTATGAAATCACAGAATTTTACCAAATAACTAACTGAAATTTAATTCGTTGTTTTAGTTATTATAATTATGACATTATAAGGTACACATATATTCAGTTCTTATCTTTATTGAAAACATATTCCTTAAATACAGTTCTTACTGAAACAGCTTCTGCTCTGGCACGATTGTTTCTTCTACATGCTTGAACGTCTGGAAGCACAGTAGGCGTTTCTGTATCACCCTCGATGTCATTTATTATGTGTTTTCTATCAATTATGGTGTTATGAAGAATGTAGACAGCTTTAATAATAGCGTCAACTGTGTCGGTATGTGTTTCAATGGCCTTGCACTTCATTGTCAGAATTCCAAAACAGCATTCAACAGTTTTACGTGCTCGAGACAGTCGCGTATTAAATAGCTCATTGGTCTCATTTAGATTGTTTCTAGCGTATGGCTTCATCAAGTTTTTCTATAGAGGGTATGCTTCATCTCCAATGAAAACAAAAGAAGACTTAATATTGGAATTTGGAAGAAATTTCTCATCCAGGATATTCAGTTTCTTCATTTCCATTAATCTGCACAATTACGAATTTCGAAACGTGCCTCCATCTTTAATAAAGATAAATTTACAATTGGCATCGCTCATTGTTTGTAGCGGAATTCAAAAATAGTGCTTATAATTGAAGAACATTGTTCCCGATCTTGTTGAACATTTTATTCGAATGTGCTTTCCATCAACTGCACCGATGCAGTGCGGTGCTCCGTGGGTGGCTTCATATGCAAAGGTTGCAAACAGACCCATAATAAAGTGGCAATTTCCTTTACGGTGTTTGCTACAGTAGTAGCCCCTAACCGAAACGAAAATGCTAGGCTTCTAAATGAGTTCCCAGTAGCTAAAAACCTAAAAAAATAGTATAATATTAGGCGATTATGATGATACTACATATGTATTGTGTTTGTTTCTTTATTTTCTAGTGGAAACAGCTAAGAAAACTTGGAAGGTATTAAGACAGCAGTTCAAAGTACATTTTGATAAACTTTCTGTTTTTCCTTCTGGATCGGAAGCAAGCGATAGTATCGATGTGGAATGGCCATATTCCAAAAGCTTGATGTTCTTAAAAGACGTTTTTGAAAAAAGATCGGCTACTGGAAATTTACACGAACCGGAAAATACTGAAGTTGGGGTTTCTAATACTGCAGTTGAGATTTCCTACAGCCACGATGAAGAAGACACAGAAATTAATAGCGATGGCGTATCATCCCCTCATACGCTCTCTTATCCGGCGTCAAGTAGTATTGAACAATCAACAAGTCGCTCCTCTTCAGCATCTATCCGAATGTATTCTCAAAAGAATGACAACCTGGGATACAGAAAGCGACTCAATCAAGTATAATTAATAGGGAAGAGTTTGTTGGACTTGGAACGAGAAAAATTGCAAATGAGGAAGGCGAAAGGAGCAACGAATATCGATAAAAATGATGAAGATGTAGCATTTTGTACGTCTCTCCTGCCTCATGTAAGACAACTACAGCCTGAAGAAAAGCTGGAGTTTAGAATACAAGTTCAACAGTTGCGCATGGAAAAGGTTTATGGTAAAAAATCAGGAAGTAACGGAATGCCAAATTCAGTTCAAGCAACGCCACCCTCATTTGCACCTCAACAAGAAGTTACTTTTGACGGTGATAACTCTTATGCGGTTCTACGCTCTAATACGTTTGATTTTAACTATTAGATCAACATTTGTAAAAATGTTTTAATGTCAAAATAAATGGTTTATTATTTCTTACCTTAGTGTTACTACTAAGCGTATTTCTTAAGTTGCTTGTACAAATGGTAGAACTCACCCAGCCTAGTCCGCTCTTGATTTACTGGATCCACATTCCATCTCCGGTTTGCCTTTTTAGGAATTAATAACCACCAGTTCAAAGCGATTGAATTGTCACTGTCACGATCTGAATCTGTGAACATTTGTACTACCACTCTCACACAATGAAATCAAACGACTGAAAACTAATCCACGGCTACGTCACAGAAAACGGACCCGTCCGTATTTTGTGGGCTACGTGCACTATAGACAAATAATAATATGTTTATTTCTCTATGACGTGCACTCTTTGTTTACGGCAAGTGTGGATGCATGGCGAGGTGCACTGCTTTACTATGTTTTTACCCTTATACTTTGTAATTTCTGGTAAATAAATATATATTTATTATTGCTTACTCATTATTCAAGATATTATTCGTGCACGTGGTGGAAATACGAGGTACTGAAAACAAAAATTAGTGCAGTTGATTTTATTATTCGTAAATAGAATACTTCGAATCGAATGTTTTTTTATTTATTTGCCTGGGAAATGAAGTTTTATGTTATTTTGATTTATAAAAAATGAATATACATCATTATACGTATTTATTTTAAAGAAATACAAAAATAAAAAATATTTGTATTTTGGTTAGGTTCTGGTAGATTAATGAAGCTTGGTATCATATTATAAATTTTGTAATTTTAACAATAATAAAATAAAAGATCTGTAAAGTTTATTATCGCATATAAAAATTCCCAGATATTACGAATCATTTCTTAATGGCTTGTTTTCAGTAATTATGAATTTTTTGGAAATGATAAGTCTAATTTATTGTTTTACCATTTTACAATTCCCAGTATTTACTGATATCCAAATAAAATAGTATAAACCAATTTTTTTAGTTTGCTCAATGATAGTCTTAATATTTTAAGAATAATGACACAAATGTAAAATTGCAAACTTCTAAGAGCTAAGTAGAATCTAAATGTTCCTACTACCAAAAACCAAAAGTTTTATGTAAAAATAAACTCAATATAGCAGTTAAGAAAAATGTTTAAGGCCTCAATATTTGTATTCAAAGTCTTTCTTTGTGAAAATATTTTAAAAAGCCAATTTTCCAACATCATTGTGACTTGCGCCGTTCTTGTTCAGGAAAAGCGATATTTTCTATTTTCTATTCCATAGGCGTAGATCCTACATTTTTTTTAATTAAGAATATTACTTCGACACTTTCACCCTATATAATTCCCGTAAATATGAAATTTAAAAATCTGTGGTCAGTAACTTAGATACATACCAAAATTCGTGAAAATCGGATCATTTTGAAAATCGACCACCTTTTGCTCCTTTCGAGCCGGTTCCGGTACAAAGTAGACGGATAACGTGAACTGTGTTTGTAAACCGTCCCACTGTCAAATAGTTTGTCAAACTTCACTAATCAAACTGCATTGGTGACGTCATACAGGAATTTGATCAAATTTTCTTTATTTAGCCCTTAATTAGCGAATAAATTGAATCCAGAGAAAGTACCTTTAAGGTGGGCGCACATTCAGAACTGAGCGGACCGCGCACGTCGATTTTGAATGTGCGCATGCGGCCAGTTCCTAAACTGGTTCGGAATCAGACCCGCGAACAAAACTAATATCTACATATTATTATTATTGTTTTTTTCGGGATTGTGGAAAGTTTTTATTGATTATCAAGAGTTCAGCTAAGTAGATGCATATTAATTACTGTTTCATTGTGATGGGATCGATATTAATTACTATATTATTTGATGGAATAAGTCACATTTTCCTGGTAGGCAGGTAATTTGTTCTGAAAATACATTGACGAAAAGTGAAAAAATTTCAAATGATGATGAAATGTATCACTCAAAAACATTAGAAAGTAATTCTGTCACATATTTTGCAGGTTATTTAGAGAAAAAATAATAAGGAAATATAATTGCGATAATTATGAAAAAACTCTACTCCATAACAAAGAAAAAGTTGTTGGTGATAGAGGAATATATCTTTTACAAAGAGATTTTGGAATTTCACATAGTATCTCATATTTGAAAATACCAAGTGTTAATTTCACCAATATAATAAGAATATCTCTAATGAGAATAGAAACCTTTTTGAAAGATCGATCGCATACTACAACTATAAAATACAAAATCCTTGAAGAAATCCGCAAAAAAAATTATCAGCAGTTGGTTGGAAATTGGGAATTCAATTTGTGGTGAACATCGACACGAAATATTAAACCAGTTAGTCAGGGTAAAGCTTCTCAAACTAGCAAATCGTAAAGAATTAAAACAAACAAGAACAACATTAACAAATGAAAATTCATCTCGTCGCAGAAAAATGAAGGTCTTTAAACATTTGTAATTTAAAAAAAATGAAAATATTTCAGTGTCTACACAACATTTTATTGAACACCAGAACACCCTATCAAAAAATTGTCACAGTTTAACTTTAAGCCTTGATTATATACTATTAGTCTCTACACTCATGGCTTTAAGGTGGGTAGTTCACTCTACTCTTTCTACTGTGTGCTAAAAAGCACACTCAACATAAATAATGGAATCAATATAGAGAATTATTTACGTGGCTGAGGGATACGTTGATGATTCCGAAAAGAATAAGGCAGATACTGCAAATAAAATATACAGTTCTATATCACCTCAACCAGCTGGTACATCAACAACATATATGCAACAAACACAAAAAGAAACAATAAACTTGCATAATTACGTCCCAAATATTCAGTTTACTAGTGGTTCAAACTGTACAGTTAATTTTATTAATAAACAAAATGAGTCATTACAACAAAAAGTTTCATAGTATAGGTAACTATTAAGATTTGTGAATGAAGTTCTTTCTATGTACTTGTAGCTTGGTATTTATTATTTTAGCCGTAGATAAAATATAGTATTCAACTTGCGGAAATGGTCATAACTCCCTTGATGAATTACAGCCTACTTCATCTGCGTGAGTTATGACCTACATTACCGCTCGTTATAACATAGTATTATTGTTAAATATTTTTTGTCGCAGAAAAAATATACTACATAACACGGGGAACGCTCATTTTCCACAAGTCTATAAACTATTTGACACTATTTAGCACTGTGATGGAATTAAAAAATATTTTAACGACTAAATGATTAATTAAACACTATTTTGAAATTTGTATCTTTTTGACATTGAAAATGTAATCTTACGACTATCATAACTACGTGTATCTTTGATAAACTATTGTATTATTTCATGGTTATATATTTAAATTTCTAAAGTTTACAGAATTTATTTTTACTCGACGTAAATATATTTCAATCCGTGCCTGTTCGGAATATACATTTTACATGAGTATTCACAGATTAGAGATTCCTGTAAGCAAAATAGTTTTTCATATTTCTTTAGCGGTGTACTTAACCTAGTCACCAATAGATAACCGCCACTTGTTAGGCATAATTTCTACAGTGGCTTTATACAAGACAGTGGCGACAATACGTGGTCAGTGTTTTGATTGGTCAGGGTGAAATCAGCCATTAATCATCAAATTTTATTTGTTTAGATTTGTGTTTTAGTTGTATTCACGTCGTATTTTATATCAGATCTTTGTGTACAGCTAAAGTAAAGTTTTTTTTTAATTTGTTGACTTAATTTCATTAGTTCGTTTGCGAATTTTTCTCCCTGATCAGGATTTTGAACCATACCTATTATAGTTTGCAACTGTTGAAAAGAGTAAAGGCGGGTTTATACAACATTTACATAGTCATAATCATAATCACAGTCATAATCATAACTCTGAAAGGCGTTTATACAATTTTAATAGTCACAGTCATAAGCATAAAATTCATATAAATGAAATTTGCCAAAAAGTCAAATCAATGAAGTTAATATAAACAATGATTGACGGAGCACAGAAATACCTCCAAAAAACGGCCAATAAAATTAATTCTTCAACCAAGACGCCTTTTTGTCATCATTGCTCAGCGCGTGTTGGTTACGACACATGCGCATTTCAATTCTCGTCTTAATCATAATCATAAAGTTAAAAGTTAGGAACTTCAAGGTCAGTAAAATTATGATTATGATTGTGACAATTGTATAAACGGTGCTATAAGAAATCATTAGTTTAACTCTTATGATTGTGATTATGACTATGTAAATGTTGTATAAACCCGCCTTAATACCTATCTGCGTTGTGGTTTTGGGGACGGTTTTGGTGTGTCTGCACAAATTATACAGCTGCAATTTGTGTGTATATGTTAACAAATCATCATATTTGTCGATAGCAAGGTATGTACAAAAAGCTACAATTTCAAGTGAATTTATAATATAACTACTGTTACTTGTTTTAGAAGCAGTGACTGTTTGGAAGTATGACGGTTTATTCAGCATTGAGCTGCAAGTATTGTTCTACAAAGGGATTTGTAATAAAGTATTTTCCCAAAGATCCTACTCCTAGAAAGGAATTGGCTATTAAAAGGAGAAGGGACAATTGGAAATCAATAATGTATGCTTCAGCGCTGTGTGAGGTAAAAAGTGTACTGATTTATTTTTATTAAGGAGAAACATCTATTATAAAGTTATTGTAATTATTATTATTAACATGTAACTTCCATATACATACTATTTATGATAAAAATTTAAATCAATTACCTGATGAACTACTCAATAGTTATTGAAATGTTTGGCATTTTCTTAGATGTTCTCTAAAATAATGATTGTCAGTTATTATTACATTCTGTAATGAATTACATCTCTATTTATGTTTAAGGTACACTTTGCTCCAGAAATGGGGGAAAAAGTAGGCATGATCTAGTAGGAAATTAAAATTAACAGCAGTCCCTACAATGTTTACTTTTATCAAGGAAAAACAGAAAGAAAACTTCCTACCAAACGACAAATAGAATCCCAGCTGCCTAGAGAAACAATTCCAGAAATTATCTCACTTCTAATATCAGTTTATTGACTTTTAAATTTCACGATAATTATGATCACTATTTTTTAACATATTCAATATTCACCGCATTAAATTCTGTCTTCTCTAAAGTTGTAATTATAAGAAGTATTCTTGTATATATCTAAACGTATGCTTTATCTTATGTTTTTTTATTATTTTCCCTTTCTTCCCAGTAATAAAACATAATAATATGTTACTGTTTTAAATGAAACTAACTGATGTTTCTAGATAATTCCACAATATATTGATAAAACGATAAAACTAAGAAATTTGACAATTGTTTTGATGATATTTTCAGTATCGAAACAGTTGTCATATTTCTTAGAATTTTTAACATTTTATCAATATATTGTGGAACTATCATTTAAAACAGTAATATGAGTAGATTCCATAAAGTAAGGGTCGAGACAGTAAATTTCATCATAGTATGTAATAGTATTTTATATTAAAAACCAACCAATAGCAAACATCATAATATATGTGTTACCTATTTCCTCCTCAAAAATTAAAATTTCAATTACAGATTTAAAGAATACAAAATTTGTTTTTTTTGTTAAATCAAATTATTTACTCCAGCTATTTTTATCATGGGTCATTTGGAAATATACATAGGTATTGAAATCTTCTATCTACTAAAGCCGGATTTTCATGCATACGATATCCGACGATCCGATATCCGAAATGACGTTAAATTTCGTATGAAATATTTTGCAATTTTCATGAATGATTCAAATCGTCCCAAATTTGACAGTTGACATTCAATTTGAGGAATATTTTATATTGTTTACGTTTTAACTTCAGTGAGTGGTACATTATACAAATATAATAGATGTTAAACATGGACGATAGTACCGAGGAAACTGAGTTAGAAGTAAGTACGCTTATATTCATAAATTTTTAACAGAACGTAAGAAAAAGATACCCAAAATATATGGTTCCTGAAAACCCAAAAGCCTTGAAATCTTATACTTATTTTCTTTCCAGCAGCAAGAAATCACTGAGGAAGTGACAGTGGAGGAGCTATTGATATCTTGTGTACAAGCCAGGCCACCCTTATGGGATTCAAGACTTCCTATAAAGGACAGGTCTAAAACAATTAGGGACAATTTGTGGACAGAAATCTTTCAAGAATTTGGAGAAAATCCTAATTTTCCATTAGATTTCTTAATAAAAAAGTGGAGGAACCTTAGGGACACATATGTTCGCTTAAAATGTGAATATACCCCCAGTGGTTCAGCTGCCATTAAGAAGAAAAAATGGGAATATATTGATGTCATGTCATTCTTAAATGACACTATAAGCTACAAAACAACAGTGTCCAACTTGGACATTCGTTCACCAACGGATTCGAGAAGTAGTAGCATCACTCCACCATTACCGTCCCCAACTACTTCCAAGCCCCCCACAAAATTTGAAAATGCCAAGTCCGCACAAAAAATTGAAGGGGCTCTTCTGGATGCATTGACTAAAATAAATACTGTCCCAGTACCCGATAGCACACTGAGTATGAGTAGTATCCCCATGAACCCAATTTGTATCAGAATTTCTGAATTGTTGGAGAAAATGCCGCAACAGCCAAGAACGGAACTGGAACTCAAGTTACTGCAATTAGCATATGATCAAGCAAAATGTTATTTAACATAAGGAAAAAACTGAACTTCCCATTTCATTTGAGTTTTGTGCCTTTTATTTTTGTCTACTGTTTTTCTTGGAAGTTGAAAATATTAATAAAGATATTAACTTAATAAATATATATATTCGTTATATCATTAACTAGGTTGAACATGAAAATTTCATCTATTCCACTGGAATGTCACAGCACCATCTGTCATGAAGTATCTTGTTAACGTTTCTCTCATATTTTGTGCATTCTTGCAATACATATTTGTGCTGGTTTTTTTCACTGGTATTAGGTTCAAATTAGACTCTTTTCGCCATTCTCCTTCAATTACTTGACCACTTTCATCTTCTCTGTCAATGCTAGAGGTATTTAAATATCGCTTGTCAGTTCCGTTTTCTATTTCAGTATTCATTAAATAATTGTGTAAACATACTGTTGCTTTGACTACTGCTACTACAGTAGATTGACAAGCTATAATAGGTTTTCTATAAATTCGCCACCTTGATGCCAAAATGCCAAAAACATTTTCTATCACTCGTCTTGCCCTGCAGAGCCTGAAAATTATTTTCTGTATTGGAAAACGTTTAACAAATTTACATAAATGGCTATATTTTATATAAAAAATGTCCTTTACCTGTAGTTGAAAATACGCTTGTCTTGAGTTAAAAACCGGCCTGGATAGGGTCGCATTATAGAGGTTGTTAATGGAAATGCTTCATCGGCTGCAATATAATAATGTACTAAATTTGGTTCCTGACCTAATGGAGATGGTGCAGGAAAATCCATATTATTTGCATTGATGACTTGCCCCATCTTGGAGTTTTTGAATATGCCACCGTCACTGTGCCGGCCTTCAGCACCAATGTCAACAAGTGTAAATTTATAATTGGCATCACACATTGCCAATAGTACAATACTAAAACTTCCTTTATAATTGTAAAATGTTGACCCTGACTTTGGTGGAGCCTAAAATAATGAATGAACATAGTTACAAATTAATATTGAACATTAGATTTGATTTGAATCATAATTAGGTACTATGTTGATGACCTGAATTATTATGTGTTTGCCATCAATGGCACCAACACAGTGAGGTAATTGCCATTTATTTTCAAAGTCTGCAGATATCTTCATCCAGGATTCCTCACTTGATTTAGGCAAGACACTTTGATTTAAACAATCCCAAATAATATTACATGTTTCATTTATAATATTTGAAACTGCTGTAGGAGAAACCCGAAAAGCGTAAGAGATCGATACCATACTATCACCACTAGCTAGGTACCTATAATACGAATTTAGGTCTTATTATCAATCTCAAACACCTGATGTAACTTTACCTAAGTGTAAGAGCAAGCCGTTCACCCTCAGATATTGGTTCACGTACATTATAATTTCTTGTCAACCTCGGACCCACAATAGTCAATAATTCTTGAAATATTTCGCTGGACATCCTTAAGTAATTGAAGTACTTTTCGGAATCAGCCAATTTCATCTCTTGGAGCAGGTTGTGATAGGCACCTTGTCCTTTCCTATTCTGAAAAATATCTCTTACCCAAAATCTTTTTTTTTGCTTCTTTTGTTTATTTCTCATTTTTAGTAAAAAAAGATATGACAACATTAAAACATTATTTGTTTTCCAAATATAAAAATTATTTATTTGTATTGCATTCATTTTTGAAACATTGAGGTTAAAAACCATACGATTTTCGGAAAAGTTAAAAATATTTCAACTCGTACGACAGTCGGATGAAAGTTGAAATGTTTCGGATGAAAATTGGCGCGAAAACAATTCAACCAATCAGAACATTTTCGTACCATCGGATCATCGGATATCGTATGCATGAAAATCCGGCTTTATACCTGTAACACGAATTTACAAATAATTTCAAAATGAGTGATTTAAATTACCAAAGAAAATTTTTTTTTCATAGTTCAATTAATAGTCATGCCATAGTATGCATTATAATTACATTTTATAACTGATTTACAGCCATAAAATAAAATTCTATATCGATATCAATGTAAAATCCCTATTCCGGCGTTTAAATTTTGATGATTAATGGCGGATGGGCGGAGCTTAGGCTCTATTGTCGCCACTGTCTTGTATAAAGGCACTGTAATAATGTCCAGCTTCATTGCTTCCATATGGGTGAAATCTCTTATTAGGGCACCGTCCATGGAATTTATGGACGGTGATTAGGGTGTAGCCTCACATGCAGCACAGTCGCTCGTCGCTAGTTTCCAGCGATAAATCTGGTCACGTGACCGTATTTTAAATTTCCCGCGATTTAAAAAAGTAGTGATAAAGCTGAAATTGTTGAGCTTTTGTCACTAGAACCGTTGATTGAGAAGTACTTCTCAATCAACGCTAGAACTGAGCGACATGCAAATTCATAGACAAATCAAATAATAATATTTTTCTTTCTCTATGTGCAACTTCTTTGTTATTGTTATATTATTGTAAACAATGGATTCAGGCGAGGTAAATATTTTAAAAAATTATTAATTGGTAAAGTATGAAAATAGACGTTTAAACCAATAATTTTGTTTCTTTGTTATACAGTTTTATCGAGAAATGATGTAACTTTTAACCACATTTTTGTCAGATATTAAATGTTTTGTTGTGATAATTATGTGCTTGTTTTGTTTATTTATATAAATTCATGTTCTTTTATTATTAACAAAAAAGGGCAATTTTTTAAGGATTGTGATAATTGAAAGAACTGAAAAGAAACAAACTATTCATGTTGACTAGTTTAATAATATAATATTGTTAAATCAATAAATGAAACATTTTTATACTGATGAGAATAATCTCTGTATATCCTAGTTTAAATTAAATATATTGTAATCAATTATTTTGTTTCAATTTTCTTTCCTTAAGTGAGTGTGTTTGTGCACATGCGAACAATGGTGTTTTCTAGAATCTATTAGGTTCATTTGAGTTTGTGGACTTCTTGGGATCTGGGTTTCTTTCAAATACAGAAATTAATTAGCCATATAAACAAAAATTACAAAATTTTATTTTTTTAGTATCAGTTCCGAACAACTCAATATAATAATGTATTCCTACAATAGAATACAATAACAATATACATGCAGCATTCATACAATATTAAGAATTTAAATTCAAATGTGTTCCTATAAATACAAAGCCTGTCCATGGAGTAGTGTATGGTTTAATAATAATATTCCAAAATAATTTTAAATAAAAAAAATAGAAAATTTATATATATTTATTACATAATATTATCAGGAGATGAGCAAACGTTTAAAATTTAACATAAATTAAAAGTAAAACTTCCTTTTTGAGACAACTCCAAAGTGCTCTGCACGTTTCTGCAACTATGTTCCCTGTTGTCTCCTACCAGATACTGGTACGATATGGATGTGAAACAGTCACTTATAGCTAAATATCTGTTGAAAAATTGTATTTAGTTTAATGTCTGTAATCAATGTGGTTAAGCAAGACAAATCTACAATATTAGCGTAGAATTATTAGAAGTTGTGCAGCAGCAGAAATGGGCTCCCTCACTGCGTTCTGTTTAGTTATGAGAGGCCCAACTAAAAATAGCTGCACTTCGAATAGACTCGGTGACATCCGCAAATAAATTTCAAAATTACCTGCGTACCAGAAGAGTGTAAAAAAAACTGCTTAAAAAAAGTAATGTTCCATTCCTAATGTATACAATGGGTGAACCCAAAAACGTTTTTGACTACATTCCTTCTTGTATTTGTGTAACAAAATTTCATTTACTACGAGAGCTGCCAATATTCTTTTTTGGCGAATTTTCTGAATCCGAGCTCTGATACAAATTTGTTGACACTGATCAACCCACTTTTGATATTTGTAAGCAAACGACATCTCGTCAATTTCCTACTACCATAGCAGAGTGTCGCTGATTATAGATTAAAACGCTATTTTATTTTTATTCAGTCCTATTTCATTCACTTGTATCACTACCACTAGAAATAAACATTAGAAAATCAGTTTTAAGGTTATCTGTCAGCTTTCGAGATCGCTGCAAGCAGCCATATTGTCCCTGCTTTCCATCGCGGCGATTTGTGACATGTTGCTACTTTTCAGCGCGGCGATTTGCGAGTTGTAGTGACTTTTTTGAGTCGCGGGAAATTCAAAATTCTATCACGTGACAAGATTTGTCGCTGAAAACGAGCGATAGCATGAGGTTACACCTTTAGACTTTATACTCAAGGATTTAGCGGCGCCTGTAAAACGATCAGTCAGTTTGATGAAATCTAATTTACTATTGGTCAAGTTTGACACCAGAGAAATGACAGTTTTAACGTCAATAATTTGGTTCTTAATTCTCGTGTTTTGTAATTTGTGAGTTTTCGCTTTTGCTTTTCAGTTTTCACTTTCACGTCTTTGTTTTTATTTTGGTATTTTTTACCTACGTACTACGTGTATGTGCTATAAACTATAAAGCTATCCTAGTTTTATTACATATTATAATTTTTGTAGCTCTACGGCTCTTCATCTCTGAGTTCATTTTCAACAATTGCTAGGACATTATGATTGCCCTCTTATCGACGAAGAAACCAATATTTGCTCAAAATTCTCCGTTTTTTCTTCTGTATGCTTCCAGATTTGTATTCTAAAACTACATTCGAATAGAAATTTTTTAAATTATAATCGTCAAGAAGTTTGAAGCAAAAAGATTGATCGTGTGACTCTCAAGTTTGAGGCTGCTTCAAATTGTTATAATTCTACGTCATCAGTTCAGTTTAGTCAAGTTTGACAAATTATTTGATCGTGGGACGCCTACTTAAAGGGAAAGGAGACAAAAATCAAAAACCTTCGTGTATTTTATTTATGTTGTGATTTAATTTTATACAAGTTTTAATAAAACTGCAACAAAAGCACTAAAACTAGTATTTTATTTTAAAAAATCATTAAAACGTCTACCATACGATACTTTCTATCCAGGGTATGTATTCTGATACTCTAGTGTAAATAGCAGGCGTATTACTATATCCACATAGTTTTCCAAACGATGTTATACCTAGCAAATAAAAGTAACACATGTTTCCTGTTTTGGTTACTACAAGTGGACCACCGGAATCTCCCTAAAACAATACACATTATTTCGATAAAAGTTACCTTTAACGAGATATTCGCGAAAAACCGTTTAACGTGATTTTTGACCTTTAGACCTTCAAGATATATTACTTATAACCACAAAAAAGGGAAAGTTCGACTTTTTTGTATTTATTCCCTGAACTATAATATTCATAAATAATCCAATCAATTTTCAAAAAAAAAATTGTAATTTAGTAGATAGTGGTATTCGAAGTGGTTGTATTCTGAACATAACGCCGGCTTTGCGGGGTCCGCAGAGTATTAGTGGAGCCACTATCGCGGGAAACGGGTTTGATCCGATATCTTGGACAGAAAACTATAAAAACCTTATTTCTTCTAAATTAAATGTCCTAACTTTTTTCTTGCAT
This sequence comes from Galeruca laticollis, assembly GCA_963921935.1. Classification (NCBI taxonomy): domain Eukaryota; kingdom Metazoa; phylum Arthropoda; class Insecta; order Coleoptera; family Chrysomelidae; genus Galeruca; species Galeruca laticollis. The sequence goes on from OY998180.1 coordinate 181,754,993, forward strand.
CAATATTTTCCGAGGTATTTCGTCCGAAACGTACAAACTTTCCTATTTTTATCCTTATTATGCCTTTATCTCCGTAACCTTCACTTTTATGGAATTTCACCCAATATGAATCCACATTCATTCATTCGTTTGGACTGTGTTCAACAGCCCGGGCACTTGACCTAAGTCATTGTACCATTCCCAATTTTATCTTCTTCCACTCCAGAAGCTTCGTGTCGTCAATATATGCCACTAGTTTCTTTGGGGGGGAATTTGAGTCGTTCTGATGGTTGTAATATTTTCTTCCCAAAATGCTTTTGCCTGAGTCCTTGTAAATTCTTACATAAGCAGAGTATGTGAGTAGATGTTTATTCCCTTAGTTCACATTTCCTACAGATAGGTTCACTGACTTTTTCCATTTTGTATAGATGTGTCCTGAGGGTACAGTGTCCAGTAACCAAATCGGTAACTGTCTTCAAATTTCTCTTGCTCAGTTTCAATAACCTGATTGAGAGTTCTTGGTTTACCCTTTTCAGTAAGCTAGTTAGTTCCGGATTTCCCCTCTTAGGCAATCCTTTGTGATTCCACAGAACGGTTCCGGACCTACGAAATCTCCTTTAGAGCCTTGTTTAGCTAGCTGGCCCGCCAATTCATTACCTGCAATCCCTTCATGTCTCAGCACCCATATTAGAGACTCTGTGTTGTCTCTTACCAGCTTATTAAGGGACTCTACAGTTTTTGACCAGTCTAGATTTAGTGGTTGGATTGCTGATAGCTTTAAGCAGAGCCTGGCTGTCAGTATATATTTTAATTTTTTGTCCGGTATAACTTCTCCAGATATTTTCATCAATACAGGCTATAGCAGCAATCGTTAATGTCTAAAATACAGACGTATATCGACCAAGGCTGAAGAACATTCTCCTAGATCCATTTATACCAGCCCCAGTGTCGTGGTTCGTTTTAGAGCCATCGGTGAACCAGATGATGTCTCCAGGATTTCCCGAGTGCATCACCTATTGCCTAGATGGAATAATGATATTCACTCGCTCAGTGAATATATTTTCTGGTATCATACATACTGGTACTATACTTGTTCGGGGTTCACATGTCTCCCGATTTCAGTCTGAGGATCGCCATTATTGCCTCTGCCCTAACATAAAGTTCCAGAGGAGGAAAGTCAATAAGGGCTTCCATTGATGCCGTCCCCGTGATGTTCATTGCCCCGGTAATCCCGACGAGAGCTTGTCTTTGAATTGTAGTTAATTTATTCTCTACTGAGGACACTTCTGACTTTCTCCACCAGACTATCGTTCTATAGGTGATCGTTGGCCTAATAACTGTTGTGTAAAGCCAGTGTACCATCCCAGGTCGTATTCCCCAGGTTTTGCCCATAACTCTTCTGCATTTTTTTAAAGTACTTTATTTAGATATAATGCGTTTTTGATAATAATTCATATACAACTTAGAACTTAAAGTAGTTTGCATTATAGTGAATACTGATCTATCTAAATCAGCACTTGTGTTGGTCTCGGAAGCAGTATCTTAAAAATCAGCGAAGCTAAGTTGAAACTGGCAATGAAATCCGTTTTTTCCAATCGCTTGAGCCAATATAGAGCAGCGCAAGAATATCAAGTAAAGGGACAGACCATTCAGTATCGAATTAAGAAGCTTATGCAAAAAAATAAAGGAACAAATATTACAGGAATTAGAGCATTCTGGTCAAAAAAGCGATGAAGAATTTGCGTTTTCAAGTAAATAGACGTCCCAACAAGTATTTAGCTCAAGTCAAGAAGTAGAGCTTGTCACCTACATAAAGCGCTGTTGTGATTTGAACTATGGTTTGAATTACAAACAAACTAGAGCACTGGCGTATGACTACAGTCGGAGCTTAGTCAACTGTAAAACACCAAACAACTAGTAATTACATAAAATTGCAGGTTTGAATAATAAATTTCAATTATATTTTCTCGACTCAAGCAAGTATGTTGTAGGATGCGATTGGCTCCGTGGATGTATGGCAAGACATGGTAATGAGCGTAAGCCAGAGAACACTAGCATTAGTACATCCATGGCTTTTAACATGCCAGTGGTTGCTCAATTTTTTGATAAATACGCATCTGTTTTGGAAAACTATAAATTTTCTCCAGGACGAATTTACAACCTTGACGAAACTGGCTTGACAAATGTGACGCCGCCAGTGAAAGTAGTAGCCACCAAAGGAAAGAAACAAGTGGCACACATTTCTTCCCAAGAGAGGAGAGAACTTGTAACTTGCAATTTTTGTCGGAATCATATGTGCAGATGGGTCTGCAGTTCCACCAGTCTTTATTTATTTCAGGGTTAGGGATAGTGAACAATATATGGGTAGTGAGTACCCGAATTCAGCCGTCGCTCTGGGAAATAAAAAAGGATGGATGACTTCGATTTTGTTTCCCAAAGTGATTTTACACTTTGTAAATTGTATAAAGTGTTCTCCAGAAAACAAAGTGCTTCTTATAGTAGATAATCATGAGTCACATATTTCGGTTGAATATATTAAGCTTTGCCGAGAAAAAGGAGTTGTTTTAATGTCATTTCTGCCCCATACCACCCACAAAGCGCAGCCGCTTGATGTCGGGGTGTATGGTATGTTCAAATCGTACTTTGCCACTGCCCAACATGATTGGCTTCTTTCGAATCCGGCCCAAGTGATATCTATTAGGCATTTAGCATTTCTTGCCAAAAAAGATTTCGAAAGTGCTTTCATAATCAAAAATATTGTAAGTGCCTTTAAAAACACAGGCCTCTATCCATTAGATCGTCTAATATTTAATGATGCTGATTTTGTGGCTAGTGAGGTAACCGAAAAACCATTAAGCGAGAATGATCCACCACTAAATAATACTCAGGATAATATCAACTTACAGCAGGAAACAGGGTCAGCATCACCAAGACCTTCCACATCCAATGATGATCATAATAAGTCAATCAATAATAATTCACTAATTAGCGATACCAGCGTTACTATAACTTTAGACGGCAACAAGACGCCACCATTACTAAGTCAAACGCCTTCCTTATGAGAAATCAGACCTTACCCAAAAGCACCAGTTATGCAGAAAACCATTATATTCATTACATGACGGACGATGGCTGACAGCTGACTGACACATCAAATGACGCAGAATAACAAAATTATCACGGAATATGAAATTTAACATACAAAAGATACACTTGATTTGACGTTTAAAAAACAAAAGATAAACGAGATGTGACTTTTCGCATTTTAGACACTAGTGTTTAAAGAGTCGTTTTGTGCATGTCAAACCCGTGTTCAAAGTGCGGTTTTAGTAGCGGAAGTAGAAAAAGAGTATTTTAACAGAACGCAACGATATTGTAAGATGGAGAAGAAAGTACCTACGATCCATCAAACAGTATAGGCGAGAACAGAGGCCCATTTATTACCTTGATGAAACCTGACTCATAGAAATTCCAAAATATGGATAGATACATCTATTCGAGATAAAAGAGATGCTTTTCTTAAATGATTATCTACAGGTTTGTAATATCCATCTGGAAAAGACAAACGTTTAATAATCCTTCATGCGGGATCTGAGCATGGATTTGTTAAAGATGCATTGCTAATATTTGAAAGTGAAAAAAACTGGTGATTATCATGAGGATATGAATGGATTGGTATTTGAAACCTGGTTTTCTGAATTTCTAAAAAAAATTGCCAGACGGTGATGTAATTGTAATGGACAATGCATCTTACCACAGCGGTAGGGTCGAAGCCAAAGACAAAATAGTTTCATGATAAGGTGTGTTCGAAAAAAAAAAGAATTTACAATTGAACAAAAGATTACATTGCGAGAAAATTTGTTGAAAGCACAAAAATTTGTAATGAGAATAATCACCCACGAAAATATATTAAATTTATTGTTAGATTGTGATGGTCAGGAATGATATAAATACTTCGGTCGACAAGGCTTTAAGGAAGTATTAACTAATTCACTTCTTAATTAATTAATACTATTATTTATGATCATCTTTAATACGTAAGTCAGATCTTAGTAATGTAATTAGTGTAAATAGTAAGTGTGTAACATGCCGATCGGCTGTTATAATTTTCATTGGTCTATTGTATTTTAATTGTATCGGACTAATAGTTCGAGATTAAAAAGCTAGTTCAACTTTCAAATTTTGTGTATTCAAACTATATCGTACATAGGAAAATTATCTCCCATCTAGTTAATAGGTTTATTGTGGCGGTTCCACATATTCGCTGCTCTGTAGTCCCTAAGTAGAACCTAGACGACATCACGTTAAGATATTTTCAGTATTTTGTTTTATTCAGTTATTAAAGTAAATATGTTACAGGGTTTTGCAGTTTATTTGCCTTTTTTGTTTTGTTTTAAATACATTTATTATCGCTTAAAAAAACTGGTGGCGTCAAATTTAATATCGATTATTCACCCCTACCCCCCCCCCCCCCGCCCCATCCCAGTGTAAGCTACAAGAATACTTTAACCGAGGCCAAATACCACTACCTGAGGGAGAGTCTCCAGCACAAAATACGGACATGTTTTCTGTGGTCTCCAGTCGGGGTAGGTAAGGATACTGACACCCTTACAAGTCTAAATAAATCTCAGTGAAGAAAATGGGTTGTAATGATTATGCCACCAACCATTCACCACACACTATATACGTGTTTCTCGTAAACAGTAAGTTTTTAAATTTGATACATATTGTTCAAAGAAAAATAATGTTAACACCCTCTTGAAGTGATTCAAGTATTTAGAAATTTTAAAATCAAAAAGAATATATTTTCATGAAAGAGAATTATTAATATTTATTACCTTACATACGCTCATGTTCTTTGTCTTCTCTTATTACACTGCATTTTATAAGTGCTTCAATTCTATTTTCTGCACAGTAATCATTTCTCCTGCACTCGACGTTTTTCCACATACGTGGCCACCATATATTTAATATGCGATCTTTAAATACAGATAATATATCATTTTAAACCAAACCGAATGGTAGTAGAAAATATACTATAACAACGCGTCCGTGAACTAGCATAACGACAATAGCTAATAGTTCGATTGATAAACTGAGCAATAACTTAAAGACTATATTGTTGGTAGAAGAAAAAGTTTCAGACAGATTTAGATAATTGAAAGATCTATAAGGTTTATAATGGGGAAAATTACGTAAAAGTGAATGGTTACGAAGATAAAGGCAAAATACGGATTCTGGCATTACCCTCAGAATACCACTATATCAACTAAATTACCATCTTTTTTGCAATTTGAGCCGTTTTTTGCGACGACTGGATTAAAACATTCACAAGAGTACTTTTACAATTAACGAAAACAATATTTTTGAAATAAACATACAATTAAGATGTTGACTGTATCCAAATAAAAAACATTATTATAATGTAAAGTGGAAGTTTCTATCATAGAAATACTAAAAAACAAAATAGTGCTCCTTAGCCAGTTAAATTAATATTTAAACAAAAAAGGTTAAATTAATCAGTCTCAAGTTACGTGACATTAGACACCAATCAGAGTTTATTACGTCATCTGTTCCCAAACTACATCATCTGCCGCTGTTAAAAGTCTTCGTTGTTTGGTTGATGTCATTATTGGTTTCTAAGTAATTTAATCGAAATTGACTTATTTCATCTTTGAAAACTAATATAAACATAACGGAGAGTGAATTTATTGAGACAAACAGTGAACAAATGACTTGACAAATATTGGCGATTTCGCGCGAAATTTGAAACGTTATTTAAAATACATGATTTTTAAGGCTCTAGTCATATTTGAAAAAATAATATCCAATCTACATGTGTCCACCGAACGTGAAAGTAGTATTTTCATTTGAGTGCTAATTAACGTTATCTTCAACACAAGTGATTAGTTTTTTTGTGTCTAATATTTGCTAGCCTATATTGGTATGTGTCTATATACACTGTTTGATAATTAAAATTAATTCTTCTATAGGCCAGTTGCCTTATCATCGTCCGAAGCGGAGTATGTGGCGGCGGCTTCTTGTTCGCAAGACCTTGTAAACTTGAAAGGAATTTTAAATTCAAAACAGTTTGTTTACCTTAGAAACAAAATTAGCATTTTGTAAATGTCATGTTTATTTAAGTTATGTGGTATGTCAGTATATACGATTTCATACTTTTCTTTACTCTAAAACATTTGAAATCGAGGGGGTGTGTTGGAATATTTAGTAATGCGCAATTTATGTAGTTAGCAACATTGTTGCAGTTTGTATATATGTTATATCAATGTCAGAAATACAGTTCGTTACTTTTTCAGCACATGTTTTATATAGATGATGCAATAATAAAATGGTTCGTTTTATCTACTACTATAAGTTTATTTAGATAATAACAAATAATCAATTCCTTCAAAAGTCCTTATTAAACTGTAACATGGCATCCAAAATATTTTAACATGTCAACTCAACCCACTGCACGAAGTTTTGCTGCTGTCCCTAAATCAAATTCAAGAAAATCAACTTTGACATCTATAACATATCCTAGTAGAAATCAAGTTATCGTAATAAATGCACTTCCGGATACAGTTCTCTTTGATTACATCAAGGCAATCGGTGAAATTGTGACACCAAAAGGAATCACCAACGTATATGCATCTTTCTCACTTCTACTTTAGTCGTTGATAACCTCCGTAAAAACCATTCTTCAGCTGCCATTAAAGAAGAAATCATTCCCATACGCAGACTTATCAGCCCTTCTAAAAGATTACTAATATCTAACGTATGTACCTCAATAATCAACTCATCGAACAGGCTCTAAAAAACGATCTCGGATTTCAACTTGCATCCCCCATATCCTAAGCTTTCGCCGGTCCGTCTATGTCATACCAGACAAAGATAACTTCGAAATAGAAACCTCTCTTTTAATACATTTCGAAAATACTGCTTTCCGGATCTTCGTTACCTCAGATAAATTGGAGTGTTACCTCTGCAAACAAGCTGGACATACTGCAGACACTTGCCAAAATCCTCTTGGCACTTCCTTCCTCTCCACAACTACCCCTATCCAGAACTATTCTACCGATAATATTTCTAATGATTCCACTTCCGCTGATCCTACTTTCTCTCCTACCACTGCCCCTATATCCTCCACCGACAATTATTCTACTACTACTACTAGTATTTCTGGTCTCAAACGACCTCATTCTACTGACTCTAGTCTCGAACCACCCCTGTAATTATCTCGTCTGTTCCTTTCACACTCAGCCAAGACAAAACAGATTCACTATCTGACAACGCCTTTCATGACCCAAGACTCTGACAACAACTATTAGCCCCTCTGCATACTCAATCATTGAACATTTAACAAAAGCAGACCCAACATCCTTCTCAATTACTTCAGAACCATTCATAGCATTTCTGGAAAACTCTTTCGGAAGCAACGATCCATTAGCAGAAGCTTACCAATTTACTTCAAACATTAAATCCCTCATTGCAGACCTTCGTCAAATATAGATCTCTCAAAAATCGTGACCCGTCAGAATAGCACAGGCAAAATAGCCCCGACAAAACAGCTCCGGACAAAATAGCCTCGGAGAAAACAGCCCCGGACAAAACAGCCCCGACCAAAACAGCCCCGGACAAAACAGCCCCGAACAAAATAGCCCCGACAAAATAGCAATCAGGTAAATACCTGATTTACCTGAGTATTTATTTGAGGAATGTCTATGACAGTCGCTCGTCTATTTATATATTATACTTATTTTTTATTCACAAACTATTTCTTATATTCCTCAGAAAGTTTTTCAAAGCAAAAAATAGTAAATATTGTAGGTATTAAAAACAAAATTAATAGAAATAACAACTTAAAATAATTAGTTTAATTCTTAGCTGTAAAAATAATTCGTGTAAAAGTAAATAGTCCGGTCCATGCCGTCTGTTATCGTTGACAAGTTACCGATTTACAAAGCACCCAAAGGGATAATAGGCATTTAGGTAAAGGGATTTATGGAGTAATTTTCTTTTAAGTTGAAATGCACGATACTTAAATACTTGCCGATAGTTAAGCAGATAATTATAATAATAAGGGATTAGGGGGTATACCGGATTAGGGTGATCAGCTTTTACAAGAAGCGACCGTTCGTCACCTCTTTAACCGTAACCACTTTCATGACTTTCTTGGAAGATACTAGTCATAAATAGGTAGTTAAAAATTCTATAGAAATTGGATTGGCTCGTGATTGGTTAATAATCAGGGATTTAGAGGACCAACGATCACTGAATTCCACCCATCGATGTATAAAGACAGTGAAAAAGCCAGTGAGTTAATCCAGTGCTGAAAAGTAGAGATGGAGAAGATTCTGACGCAAAAAGGCAAAGATATGCTTTTGATAGATGGACATCGGTATCGAAAAGCCAGAGACAATCGCGACGGAAGCACATCTTGGAGGTGTGCATTGCCTGGGTGTAGGGGACGTCTGAAAATATTCAATATGGACTGCCAAGTCGTAACAGACCACAACCATGCTCCAAATCCAGCGAAAAGTTTGGCTTTGAAGTGCACGTCCCAGATGAAACACCGAGCCCAAAGTACTATGGAGAAGCCCAGACAAATTTATCAAGTCTGCTCTAGTGGAGTATCCCTGGAAGCAGCAGTGCAACTTCCAACCTATACTGCTATCCAGAGAACAGTCGAACGCATCCGAAGAAGAACAAGTCATCCAAATCCAAGAACTGTTGCAGAGATTATAATTCCAATCCATCTCCAGACAACGACGAGAAACGCAAACTTCGTTCTATGGGACTCAGGATAAAATGATACGGATCGAATATTTATGTTTGGCACCGAGGAAAATCTGACCATCTTGGAGAATAATCAATACTGGTTCGTTGATGGTACATTTAAAGTATCACCGGAACTATTTTTTCAGTTATTCACCGTGCATGCACTTATAGACAAGTCGTGTGTGCCTTTAATCTATGTGCTGCTGAAAAACAAATCTGAAGCGACATATATTCGTGTATTCCAAAAGCTGTTAGAACTAAAACCAACTTTAAATCCGAGAAGCATTTTGAGTGACTACGAGAAGGCCATTCAGAATGCTGTGGCACAAGTTTTTACAACACAGAAATTTTTGGCTGCTTGTTTCACTTAGGACAATCTTTATGGCGAAAAGTGCAGGAGTTAAACTTGAGCTAACGTTATGTGCATGATGACAATGTACGTGTGCACATCAAAATGCTGCTTGCACTGAGTTTTGCACCTGTTGGTGATGTTGTCAAACTTTTCGAAGAGATTGTCGAGGACTACCCCGACGAAATAAACCCGATCATCGATTACTGTGAAGATACTTACATAGGACGAATTAGGCGTAATAGACGGCTGCAACCACGTTTTCCCATCAATATCTGGAATGTTCATCAACGTGTGCTCGATGGGCTCCCAAGAAACAAATAATTCAGTGGAAGGATGGCATAGAACATTTCAGCAAACTGTTGATTGCCATCATCCATCTGTATTTAAGCTCATCGAGCATTTTCACAAGGAGCAAGATATGATCGAGATCCGACTAGCTCGCATTGCTGCTAGAATTGTCCAACCGGAAGCAAGTAAGTCTAAATATGTGCAACTAAATCACCGATTACAAGTGTTAGTTGGAAATTATGCAAATATGGAGAGTCTAGACTTTCTTCGGAGCGTTTCCCATAATCTAGAAATTAATTTTTTGGTAACAATAATCTAGAGATGCGTTTTATTTTATTTTTGACTTGTTGGACATTTTCAAGTCAAATACCTTCTGAAGTGATCTTTTTTCCTTTGGCTTGCAATTATCAAAACATGTTACAATACACACATTGATTTGTCTGAGGCTAATTTGTCGGGCCGATTTTGTCAGGGGCTATTTTGTCTGGGGCTGTTTTGTCCGGGGCTGTTTTCTCTGAGGCTCTTTTGTCGGGGCTATTTTGACGTGGGCTATTTCGACGGGGTACCCTCAAAAATCGCATTACCCGTCTAACAATGTACCTTGAATCCCAACGATGCAGCCGATTCTGCTAGTCTTAAATCTTTTAGTTCTAATGATAGTGACTAATTGTGACAATACCGGCCTCTATTGATATTAACTAATAAATTCACGATAATTCAGTGGAATTGCGACGGTTACTATCCGCCCCTAGAACGTCTAGTATTTCCTAAACAAACTAGGGAAATAGAAAATTACACATCACATATGCTGGTAATATTTCAAAGATAGTATCTTTAGCAACAAATACAACAATTTCTTTTAAAACAGAAAGTAATGTGAGTACAAAATTGTTAAATGTGAAAACAAAAATATCACCATTAAAGAAGTCTGGTATATATAAACTTAACTTAAAGAGTTAGCAATGAGAAAACACTTAAGAGACCCACAATGTGAAGTCGTCAATGAACAGATAAATCTAAACTGCCTTCTTAAATGATAATTGTAATGATCAGCAGATAGTTTTTTTGGATTCCTATATCATTGCACAGTTATACTGATCTAAAATGGGAAAATATATCCAGGATATCCCCATAGGGCTAATAATATTTAAGTTTTAATATTTGTAATATCATATCTTCTTCTTTTTTCTATTCAAATATATTACGTCGATCACAAGGTAGGTCACTTCTTGGTGTAGCCAAAAATAATTATTAAACATCAGGTAGGCATCATATGAAATGTAACTTCTGTCATTCTGACGATGATAGTAAAATCGCAACAATTGTCAATTTTTTAGAATTTTGACCACTTTTTCAATATATTGTGGAATTATTACTTTTCCGCCCAACCTATCTAATATGCGAGAAAAGTATTGGTTTACCCCAAAAAAAGTTGGAATTTTGAAAAAAATTTTTGAGTTATTTTTACGTTTTCCATTAACAACAATACGAAAAAATGGTTTCTAGAAAAAAAATCCTGTGTGTATGTCGTCGTCGTCGTTGTCGTCGGCCACTTTTTCTTACATGTCTTGTTAGCACGATACAGCCTCCGGAGTGCAATAAGTCATCAATTTTATGATCGAATATTGTTAAGGACATGTCACAGATGAACCCTATTGATTTTCAGTTCACCAGAGCCAGTACAACGGGTGCTATGGTACTTGAAGTACGACATTTTGTCATTTTTTAAGAAATTTCAGTTTGTTAGCACGATACAACCTCCGGAGTTCAACAAGTCACCAATTTTATGATTGAATATTATTCGGGACATCTCACAGATGAGTCCTATTGATTTTCAGCTCACCACCGCGAATACAACAGGTACTACAGTATTTTAAGTACGATATTTTTGTCATTTTGGAGAAGTTTCATTTTGTTAGCACGATACAGCCTCCGCAGTATATACAAGTGACCAATTTCATGATTGGATATTGTTCAGAGGGTCTCAAAGATTAAGCCTATTGATATTCAGCTCACTAAAGCCAGTACAACGGGTGCTATGGTACTTGAAGTACCAAATTTTTGTCATTTTAGAAGAATTTTCAGTTTGTTAGCACGATACAGCCTCCAGAGAGTCTACGATTAATCAATTTTATGATTGAATATTGTTCAAGGTGTCTCACAGATGTACCCTATTGATTTTCAGTTGACTAGAGCGAGTACGGCGGGTCCTATAAATCCAGATATACTACATTTTTGGTTATTTTTGGATAAATTTCGGTTTGTTAGCACGATACATTCCCCGAACTGTATACAAGTAACAATTTTATGATAGAATATTGTTCAGGGCCACAGACGCGGAAAAGTTAATTTTAATCTTTAAAACCGTTTATTTATAACAGTTTCATTTAAAACAGTAAATAATTTTATATAAAATTAAAATAAAACTTACATAACATGTATCCCTTCCACCCTTAAGGTCACCAGCACATAACATCGTAGATGTTACCCCCCTCGGTAAAGATACATCAGTCGGAAAAGTAGTTGTACATCTTTGGTTGGTATAAACATTCAACGTCACTTTCATAAGTTTATCGCTATTGTCAGCTGCAAAGTCCGTTCTTCCCCAACCGGTAGCTACAGCTTGACCGTTTTGTATGTCGCTGTTCAGATTGAGACACGCCGGTCGTATAAATTGCGTGAATTGTATTTCGTCTCGAGTTTCGAGTAAAGCAATGTCGTTATATTTTGAAGGGGGTGAATAACTAGGATGGACTATTACTCTCGATAACGGATAATCTTTATATTGTGAACCGTCATTTTCCGATGACAAATCCAGTTCACCAAGACGAACTACCGTTGGTTGACCGCTAAAAAAGACGCTGTTAAAGTAGGATTATATATATATATATATATATATATATATATATATATATATATATATATATATATATATATATATATATTGAAATGTATATTTTAATGTGAATCACTTAATAAATCTTATTCTTCTGAAGTTTAATTTATCTTTGCCACGGCCTGAGATCTTATCACAGGTGAGTTCTTTCGGGTGCCAATTTTATTATTATGTTTAAATTTGGTGAATGAAATTCTTCTTCAAATCAGAATAAAATAACAAAACCTTTAATATTTAAATAACAATTTCCAAAATTATAACGTTCTTCCCAATTTGTTAAATTTATGCTGCAAATGACATCTAAAAAAATTTGAAAATATATAATGTCAATTGCAAATAATTGCTGGTTCAATCTCCAGGATTATTATTTCAATACAACTTACAACTAACTATACACCTTATAACTAATTCTTAACTACAGTCTCAGAATAGAATGGAAGATATAGAAAAAGAAACACAAATGTTGCAAAGATTTTAGACTTTACACGCACTCGTTAAAATTAGCATGCTTTTTGTGTCATATTCAATTGACTTTGTTTTCTTTTAAACTTTTGTATATCGATATAATAGTCAAAATTTTGTTACCAATCTTCTCCTCGGTATACTTCGCTGACTCTAAAGAAATCTTATCTCGTTTCAAACTGGACACGAATCGGCTGTCACCAGAACACAGGATTTCTCACACCAGAAACGCTTTATACAATTTCCTGATACCAGTAAGTTCTTTCACTTTTTACACAATTATACAAATTATATCTTTTTCTAATTGTAAGCAGTAATATTTCGTGAAACAAATTTTTTTATGTACCGATCTCAAATTATTTTCCCATCCAAAATTTTTATTTATTTGACACTGACATTTCTCAAAAAAAATCCTTTCTTCTCGTTACGATTATATCAGATGAACCATTGTAATACGCTCTGGAGGTACAGAAGCTTTAATATAATTGTCACCTTTAAAATAGTCCAGTTGTCAAAAATGTATTTAATTTAGTATCGTCTTGTCAGTTATCCAACCATTTTATCTTTCGTAACATATTATTTTATTCAATTATTCATTGTTATTTAATAGTTGTTCTATTTATGGCAAAATATGATTTGTTAAACATTTTATTATTTCATTTCAATGCGACATAAATTTCAGATTCAGTCTATTGACTGGATAAATGACAATTTTGGAATTCACCTCTGATTCTGATAGGATACGTTCACAATTACGTGGAATTGTAATAACCAAATACTAACATTTGTAATATCTACCACTCCAATATTTCTTTAATAAATGATCCCATGAATATAGTTACCCAGATTAAACCTTTCTAGTATACCGAATGTCCCCTAAATTGTAAAAAAAAATCTTTAACATGAATTTTTTCGTTTTTAATACTAATTTTGCTAGATTTTTTCAACATAGGGTAAAGCGAGGAGAGATGGCACAGCAGGAGAGATGAACTACTCGCGAAATTTTTTGGATCGTGGCAACAATGTCCGATCTGGTCACGTGGGCATAGCCGTAGTTCACAGTCGCGCTTTTTAAATCAACTTGTTGCGTTGTTTATCATTGTTTTTGTTAGTTACATAGGGCCATTGTTTTTGGCGACACGAAAAATTTTGCTGAGAATATTTTGTTCCTTAATTAACTCACTCTAAGGTAAGTTTTGGCCTAATTTAGTGATTAGTAGTAGTAAGAGGCGCTTTCTGGTGCATACATAACCTCAAAACAAGAGTCTATAAAGTTTCGTTTTGTAAATATTGCCCGGTCCATCTATCCTACGCTTTTAGGAGAGATGGACCAGCATTTGCGAGGAGAGATGGGATAAGGTTTTATGGTTTCAGAAAAATGCCGAACAAGTACACAAGAAAACGAAACACACCTTTAAGGGCTACATGGTCTACGGATAATTTACAACAAGCAATAACTGCTGTTATATGCGGTGAAATGAGTTTAAATGAAGCTGCTCATTCGTTTCATATTCCAAAAACGACTTTAAAACGTAGAATTTCAACGAATAACTTAGAAAAAACAGATCGGCTGGGCCCAGATAGTTGTTTGGGGAAATCTACTGAAGAAAAGCTGTCCAGACATATTAAGAAACTGCAGAAACATGGCTTTGTCCTCACAAGACAAGAAGTCCGAAGACTGGCGTTTAATCTGGCAGAGAAGCTCGGAATTAAACATAAATTTAAGGACGGTGAGAAGTTTCTAATATGTTTTGATATTAGGGTAATGTTTCTAAATTTCTATTATTTTCAGGCAAAGCTGGCAGAGTGTGGTTACAGTCATTCTTGCGAAGAAATCCAGACATCACCGTTCGTAAAGCAGAAAACACTTCTGTAGCCAGAGCCACAGGGATGTCGAGGGAAACTGTGCTCAAATACTTTGAATTACTTGAGAATGTTCTTACCGTAAATGAATTATTCGACAAACCTGGGCACCTTTTTAACACCGACGAAACTGGACTCCAACTTAATACTAGAGCTGAACATGTGCTTGCAGCAACGGGTTCTAAAAGCGTACCAGCCGTAAGCCCTGGTGAAAAAGGGGAAACAATAAGTGTAATCGCTTGTTGCAATGCAGATGGGATGCTTTTGCCCCCTTATTGTATTTTGAAAGGGAAGAACAAAAAAAGTGAATGGGCTGAAGGGATGCCTCCAGGATCTCAAATATGCATGTCCGAAAAGTCCGCGTATGTCAACTCTAAAATATTTTATGAATGGTTGACACAACACTTTTTCCCGCGCAAACCACCAGGAAAAGTTTTGCTGATCTTAGATGGTCACACTTCTCATACCACCAATATCGACGCCTTGGAATTTGCAGACAGAAATGACATAATAATATTTTGTTTGCCTCCCCATTGCACTCATTATCTTCAACCCCTAGATCGAGCATTCTTTAAGAGCCTCAAGGGATACTTATATGAGGCCTACCGGCGAATGGTGTTAGCCGATCCTAATAAAAAACTCAATAGGCTGCAATTTGGTAAACTCCTGGGGGATGCTTGGGAAAAATCCGCAACTGTGAACAATGCATTATCGGCTTTTAAAGCAACAGGGATATCACCATTTAACCCAGATATCATACCGGACTATGCATTTTTACTTCAGCAAACAAGAGATCCCATTCATCAGACTGCTGATAACGAAATAGTGGAACAAAATATTCATGTCCCTGATCCTCAACCAGGATGTTCAGGAGTACAGCACTAGGAAAAAATCATCCAAAAAACAGACTCAAACAAATAACCAAAAAAAAACGCAAAAGGGACTAGCCGGATATCACACCGGGAAAAACCCTTGACCAGATTTCGCCTGTCCCTAATGTTACTCCAGGTATGAGAAAAGTTCGAGCCAATCTAGGTGGAGTTCTATCTTCGTCCACGTATATCCAAAAAAGAAAAGATATTGAAACGAAAAAGAAAAGAAGGGTTGAGTCAATTACAAATCCAAAGAAAAGGAAGAATGAAAAACCATTATACAGCGGAAATCAAGTAAAAAAAAATCAAAAACGACTCTTCTTCTTCCGAGTCCGAAGACGTGATTTTGAATGATTCGTCGAGTGATAAGGAACATCTTAGCGATTTAGAAAATGAATGCGTTGGTAGTAACGAAGATTACCGAAAAACAAAGAAAAAGGATGATTGGATTAAGTGCATATTTTGTTCAAGATGGCTACACGAGGGCTGCACATCTTATAACAATATTTGTCAAACATGCGGGGTTTCCGCAACAAAAAAGAAACGTTAAAAGTAGAAGGTCCATCTATCCTACCCCTAATGAGCTATCTCTCCTACCCTACGTAGGACAGTCGGACCAATTTAGCATTTCAGTTTTTTATTTTTTATGCCATTAGGATAAGTGGTTTTTTTTTAATTCTACCAAGAAAATGCCAAAGTTGTTATTAGTTTACTGTATTTTTTTAAGTTTTTTATTTTTTTAAATATAAAAAATATTAAATATTTTGTAAAACGTGTTCCATCTCTCCTCGCTTTACCCTATATATATATATATATATACATATATATATATATACATATATATATATATATATATATATATATATATATATATATATATATATATATATATATATATATAAAACCACGAATATTGGGGTAACAGCAAGTTAATTAAAGAAAACTCTTGTTACTGTTTTTCTTCCAAGCTTTCGGAAACGTTTATTTCCATTATCAAGGATAAGTAAATTGAGATTGTTATAAATTGGTAAATATAATTAAATTTGAATTTTAAAAAAAAATTTTTTTCAATCATAAATCATTTTGACATTTTGACAGATTCATGAATGTAAACATTTTCTTTATATGCTAAAATGTTTTTGAAAACAAAAGAAGAAAATAGGTTATATTTTTTGTAATATAGGTTAATAGTTATTAGAATATTCTTCTTTTATTATATAAAATTCAACCTCAAATTATTATATATGTCATCATGTCATCTTAATAATTTCTTCATAATTACATTTTATTTAAAAGTATTGAAAACATTAAAATCATTTACCTAAAATAAAATTATTTCTAAAAATCATCAAATTTTATTTATATAGCTTTAATTATGTTTTCTTTAATTAACTTGCCGTTACCCCAATATATATATATATATATAATATATATATATATATATATATATATATATATAAATATATATATATATATATATATATATATATATATATATATATATATATATATATATATATATTTTCTACTGCACCTACTTTTAGTCGAAATTTCAATAATTTCCGCATATTAGCCTGACCGTTCTTCGAAGTGAAAAACAACTACATTCCTGGCTAATATAACGACGCAGAATATTGAATTACAGCCCCTTTGAAGAACGTGACGTCGATCGACGCTTTTGTCGATACAGACATTTGTGGTGATTCGCAACCGGAAAGATAAGGGCGTAGTACACTGACCGGTTTCGACCTTATTGGGTCTCTTCAAGAGTGCCGTAATACCTTCTAGTTCAGAATCTCCAATCCGAACTTAATATTCCGCCTTCCGACAACCTCTATTTGGCTTGTGCGATTACACACTTGCGAGAAGTAGTCAGCTGGCGCCATCTTCACTTTCAATTGCGAACCACCACCTCAGATAATTATTAGACCGTATAAGTCGACTTATACGGTCGAGTAATTATCTGCGTGGTATTAGCCAAGAAAGTGTTTTTCTCCTCGAAGAACGGTCAGACTAATATGTCGAAATTATTAAAATTTTGACTGAAACGTAGGTGTACAGTAGAAAACCGAAATTTATGTTTCATATAGACACACCTCGTATTTTATGAAATTTTAATTCATTATATATAGAAAAAATTGACTACTCACTCAGTAGTAAAAGTGCAGTGGGCGGCAGTTACAACAAATCTATTACTGATGAGAGTTCCACCGCATCTCCACGGTTCAGACGTTGAGTTAAATCCTACAACAGCCTAAAATGAAAAGGATGTCTAGAATAATTCGTGGAATCAATTAGACATTCTAAAATTACCATGAAAGGGAATTCTCCCGGTTCCGCAGGTTCACCACCTACTATTAAAGGTCTAACGTTATAGTCGCATTTGGGATTTTTAACAGTTATAGGAACGGCACCTGAAATTAGCGGTAGAACGCCGACGACAGCTGTGACCGGTTTATTATACTCTTCACATTCTGAAAAACTTTTGTTTTAAAATATACGAAAACAAAATGGTAATATTTTTTACTTACTTTCTTGGCTTATTCTCTTACCGACTTTACTGGGAATTCTGTTTACGATATTCTTTTCTAAAATTAAAAAAATACCAAGTACATAAAATACTACGATTGATCGTTACTTAGTTACTAACATGATATAAAAGATATTTGGAAATTTTCTTTTCTTTTGTACATTTCTAGAATACGCGTTTGAGGGTCTTCTAACTTTAATTTAGATTCTTTTCTCTCTGCGTTCCGTGTCAACAGTTGCGGTGACATTTTTTTGACTTACATTTTTTTTTGCTTACCATTACCTGCTGTACTTTCTTATTCTTCTTACAGTGCCATATCCGTGATCGGACGTAGGCGACCTCTCACTTCTACCTGTGTTGTACTCTCCCGTTACCACAGATAGAAGGGACCTACAGTTTAACGACGGATCCGAACGTCTGCTGTACTTTACATTTTTTATATATAATATAGTTAAGTTTATTGTGTTGACACTATGTTTTTTCTTCACACACCCTACTCCCCTCTAGCCTAAGGTGCGCAATGGTTGAATATGGAAATCCCGCTAGTACATCGGGTAGTATAAGGTAGATAAGTACCTTGGACATTTGACCGAACCACCTGACCAGAAATCCAGCCCTGGCGTACCCTACCTTTGTGGGAGCGTTTGCTCACAAGGATCCCTCCCTCTCGGGACCGAAGGCCCCACTCTTTTATTAAGGGTGAGTGTCTTCTTTTACCCTTGAGCCATTAGACACTGGCGACAGCAGCTGCAGTTCGATTCCATCCTTTCAGAGGTTGAATCATTTGGGTTTAGTAACTGTATTTTGATTTAACAGTCACAAGCTAATTGAATAGTAATTTCCTTGATTATATGACTAGAGATCCTGATAAAATAAGTTAAAATTTTGTTTAGAAAATTAGTATTTCATTGGAAACGTAAAAAATTATTTAAATGCCATAATACCTTCGCAACATACAATAGCTGTAATTAAATCGTCTGCATATCCGCATAATGTTTGTTCAATTCCTAATTTCGCTTCTTCCACTGCAGCCGGACAATCTGTAATTATCTTACAAATACCTGATTTGCGTGATTCTTTCAATGTACATCTGTCGCCATCTAAAAATTACAAAATTCATAAGGTGTACCGTCAAGTTTCATGTTTATTAAAACTTTGTTTTCAACTGTACTAAAAACTCTTGAAATAGGCTAACTCTCGATGAGTTTCGACTTATGAGTTTGCACTTTACTCCAATAACAACTAAGAAACGATATGTTTGACCTAGTAACGATTGACTGATAACTTAATGATGACTTGAAAACTAATTAAGAAACGATGTGTTTGACTTAATAGCGGGGAAACGATGAGTTTCGACTTAATGAGTACACACTAGACTCCAATAACAACTAAGAAACAATATATGTTTGACTTAGAAACGATTGACTGATATCTTAGTGAAGACTTGAAAACTAATTAAGAAACGATGTGTTTGACTTAATAGCGGGGAAACGATGAGTTTAGACTTATGAGTTTGCACTTGATCGAATAACAACTAAGAAACGATATGTTTGAGTTAATAACGATTGACTGATAACTTAGAGATGACTTGAAAACTAATTAAGAAACGATGTGTTTGATTTAATGGAGGGGAAACGATGAGTTTCGACTTATGAGTACGCACTTGCTCGAATAACGACTAAGCAACGATATGTTTGACTTAGTATCTTGAACTACACTTAGAACTTGAGTTTCGACTTTGTTGCACAATTTAAGAAACCGGTTCACTATTCAACCAACTAACTCGTTAATAATGTAAATGATAACTTACTAATGGATTGCGTAACTGTGTGATAACTGCGTAACTAAGTGTGACTGTTTCGTGATTGAGTGATGACTGATTTCTTCACGTTGTAAGACGTGTTAAATAGAAATTTTCAAGGGGGAGTGTTTACACGAAGGTTGGTGGGACTAAAGGAAATAAACCTTTCCGATTGGTCAGTATTATTGACTCGGCCGGAACCATCGGCACAGAATCAACAATGGACACATCCAATAGATATTTCGATTACTATTGAAAGACGTTAAAAGGTGAGACCGTTCTTTTGAAACCTTTTATTCTTAAATGTTCGACATGTTTTATTACAGGCCTTCTGACAACGATCCATTATTCAAAGATCCCGTCTTTTTCAACCATAGAAATGCAAATATAATACGACAATGAGTCTTACAAGCTTTACAATGATATATTTAGTTTGGTCTAAACAATCCTACTTTATGGCGCCACAACAAAAATGATAGTGTAAAACGTGATATTTTTCTAAATACTCACAATGCTACAGACATCAAATAAACTTACGCTTTGAATGTACAAACAATAGCGAACGGATACAAAGAGAGTTTCATACCTGCAAATACTTTACACATTTCTAAAAACACCATATTACAAATCAAGAATTCCCAATCTTGAACAAGTTTTTTGTGTGTTGGAGCGTGAGCTCCCAATCTGTTCTATCTACTCATTTCTTTCGATCATTTTTCTCTATTTCTTCCTTGTTTTTTTATTTTCCCACAGCTCGGCAGCCTCTAGGATAATTCCAAGATCGATCCCTCCAGCCTTTAGGATAGTTACCCTCCAAAACTCTAGGATCACTCCACGAGGATCTGCCAGATAACATCACCGAGAAAACCACCATCCAACTCTTGGACCACTATCGAGGAACTAGCTGAGAGCTGCTGAACACCAGAACCTCTCCTAGTTAAGTCCTACGTCTTATTTTTCAATTAACAAAATCTAGAGTTGAGGATTTTTATTGTAAATCTGAGTTTATTTCGTATTTTAGTTATTCTTTTTTAGTTAAAGTATAGTATATTAAGTACAAAGTGTCAAAAAGGATACCTTAGTCACGAGTGGAGCGAAGCGGAACGAATTCCTTGTGAAACGAGTGACTAAAGACTTTTTTAACACGAGGTGCTTACCATACTTTTTCTTCGCCCGCGGGAAGGAAAAATTATATTTGAATTATATTCATTACATGACGAACTATGGCTGACAGCTGACTGACAAATTAAATTACGCAGAATAACAAAATGATCACGGAACATGAAATTTAACATGCAGAAGATACACTTGATTTCGCATTTAAAAAACAAAAGATAAACGAGATGTGACTTTTCGCATTTTAAACACTAGTGTTTAAAGAGTCGTTTTGTGCATGTCAAAGCCGTGTTCAAAGTGCGGTTTTAGTAACGGAAGTAGAAAAAATATCTTATAAGATTTTCCAGTTTTTTACCTTTTTGATTTTAATTTAATAAAATTTACTATCGCTTAAAAACTGGTGACATATTAATATTGATTGTTCATCCAATCCCAGTGTAAAGCTAATGAGTACTTTAACTGAGGTCGATCATCAGTATCATCACTACCTAAGAAAGAGTCTCCAATTGGGGTAAGTAAGGTTACAGAGTGATCGACATAAACGAAAACTGATTTTGGGGGTCGATAAGGTCTAAAAATTGACCCCAATGAATTAACACAAGTCCTTTTTTGAAACTCTCAAGATTCTGTGTATCAACTTGTTCTAAGAATGATTAATAGTCATAATGTAAGAAGAATTGATTACCATTAGCATAGACGAGTGTAACGGTAAAAACCGGTCAACGTGAGAAACGGCCTGGCTAATAGGTATTTCATGTGTGATCGGTGGAACAACTGATTTGCGAGAGAGATATCTACGACGCGCGGCGATCCATCAAGATAAATTGCACGATAGACTAGATGACGGGATTTTCAAAATTTTATTTTACGTCGCCTCTTCGGGAACTTCGCTCCGGACTCACAAAAATCTGGGTAAATAGATATTAATTACATTTCAAATACGTCGTTTTTCAACTCACGTAATCATTTAAGATTTTATAATTTTCTGATACAGAAAATCAAACAGTGATAGTAAGGAAAAAAGTTAATTTGTTTCGGCTTTCATACAGCCGACGTTGTGAATAATTTAATTATAATGGAAGAGTTACGGGAGAACGCCGAAAAGTCAGTTTAGCTCTTATATTGTAGGCTAATTTGTTCCTTTTCTTATAGGTTTTTTTTCTGTGCATCTTTTTACCTACGATTGCTGGCCTTGTAGTTTATTTAGCATAACTGGAATTTTACTGGAAGTTTTTACCTTTCTACGAAACTGGACCATTACTAGGAAGGCTGAAGTTTTGAAAGCGTCGGCATCGAGGGATTCGACTACTGTGTATTGTAACTACCTGTAAAATTCATTTTATTTCTATCATTTTTAATTATACTTTACTCACAATTGCCCTCAGTATTGTAAACTGTTTGCTATTTCCTATTTATTTATTATAATAAATCTTCTGGTTTAGATATATAATGCTGCAAATTTTTATATGTGACCCCACGTTGGGCGCCAAAAATCTATAACTCGACAACCCCAACCAACATACAAAGCTCTATAGTATCCGTTAAGATGTTAGATTTCACAGGAGGACAATTTGTGCTCACTGTCGACTAGCTTCGAGTCGAGGAAGGGGTGGTTTCGTTAAATTATAAATAAGTGTTCACAATATAGGGCACCAGAGAAGTTTTGGAAAGCACCCAAAACTTTTTTAAGTTAACCCTCAACTCCTCCGAGAGTTAACGACAGTCTCCAGACTTGAAAACGTTAACAGGCGAAACCAGCAAGTATCCCCTGATTGAAATTTATTAGTTTGGACCTTGAGGCGTACAGTTGGTATACCAATATAACCATAAATATAATATGTTATAAACCAGAAGTTTTATTATAACTCAGCAGATAAACCACTACAAGTTTAAAAAAAATTAAACGAAAAGAAAAAAAAGAAATTAATTTAACGTTAACAAGATATCAAAGTGTAAAATTATCAAAATAGTTATATTAAAAAAAGGGAATCAAAAAGGTTAGCAAAAAGTTTGTCAGTAATGCGATGAATGTATAATTGAAAATGATTGAAAGGAAATGAATTTTACAGGTAATTACGATACACAGTAGTCAAATCCCTCGATGTTGACATTTTCAAAATTTCAACCATCCTGGTATTGGTCCGGTTGGGTAGAAAGGTAAAAGCTTCTGGTAAAATGCCAGATATGCAAGAAAACTCCAAGTCCAGTAATCAGTGGGTAAAAAGAAGCAAAGAAAACAACTGCATAAGAAAAGGAACAAATTAGCCCACAATATAAGAGCTAAACTGACTTTTCGGTGTTCCCCCGTGACTCTACATTATAATAATTTCATTATAATAAAATAAAATTCGTAAGTATTCACAACGTCGACTGTATGAAAGCCGAAACAAATTAACTTTTTTCCTCACTATCACTGTTTGGAACAAAATCGATGAAAAATAAACGGTTTTAAAGGTTAAAATTTACTTTTCCGCATATGTAACACGCTCAGAACAATATCCTACCATAAAATTGGTCACTTGTATACACTTTGGAGGCTGTAGCGTGCTAACGAACCGAAATTTCTCCAAAAATGACCAAAAATGTGGTATATCTGGATTTATAGGACCCGTTGATCTCGCTCTGGTGAGCTTGAAAATCTACAGGATTCATCTGTGAGACAGCTTGAACAATATCCAATTATAAAACTGGTCACTTGTATACACTCCGGAGGCTGTATCGTGCTAATAACCCGAAATTTATCCAAAAATGAACAAAAATGTAGCACTTCAAGTACCATAGCACTCGTTGTACTGGCTCTAGTAAATTGAAAATCAATAAGGTTCATCTATGACGCCCTGAACAATATCCAATTATAAAATTGGTCACTTGTATACACTCCGGAGGCTGTATCGTGCTAACAAACTGAAAATTCTGCAAAAATGTGGTACTACAAGTATCATAGCACCCGTTGTACTGGCTGTAGTGAGCTGAAAATCAATAGGATTCAATTATTAGACGCCCTGAACAATATTCAATCATAAAATTGGTCACTTATATACACTCCGGAGGCTGTCTCGTGCTAACAAACCGAAATTTTTCCAAAAATGACAAAAATGTGGTAATTTAAGTACCATAGGACCCGTTGTACTGGCTCTGGTGAGCTGAAAATCAATAGGGTTCATCTGTGAGATGTCCTGAACAATATTCAATCATAAAATTTGTGACTTTTTGCAGTCCGGAGGCTGTATCGTGCTAACAAGACATGTTACGAAAAATGGGCTACGACAACGACGACATACACACAGGATTTTTGTCTAAAATCCGTTTTTTCCTGTTCTTGCTATAAAATCTCAAATGATTCCTTGATTCTAGAAACGGTGTATTTAAAATGTAATGAATCTATTTACCCAGATTTTTGTCAGAGTCCGAAGCGAAGTTCCCGACGAGGCAACGTAAAATTAAACTGTTAAAATCCCGTCAACCAGTCTATCGTGCAATTTATCTTGGTGGAACGAAAATCCACACCTCGTGATCAGCGAGAGCTGGCTACCAAGGGCATTCCACCAAGTAAATTTTATTTTGACGTCTCGCCGACTTCATCAGAACTGACTCTAGCATTACCTGCCGCGCATTGTAGATGTCTAAATCGCAAATCAGTTGTACCACCGATCACACACGAAATACCTTTTCGCCAAGCCATTTTTCGCGTTGACCGATTTTTAGCGTTACACGAGGAGCTTAAGTAGAAGTTCAACCAATGCTATCCGAAGTTCTGGTTGCAATACAACATTGAAACACAGTATACTGCGTTGTAGAACAATGCTGTCGAAAAAGGCTTTAGTGTGGTTACAAACATTTTAATAAAACAAAAAAAATGTTTCAAAATCAATGAACACGGAGATTTTAGGCTCCAACTAATCAATATTGAACAGGATTTAGCTACATTGGTAGAAAGTTAGCAGGTTCATCCATCACACACCGAATGTTTTATTTGTTTACGTTTACTTTGCGATTTTAATGTTTTTTTTTTCAAAAAATAATTACTTAGTTAATTATTTTTACGTAATTTTTAGTAATAATAATTAATTACGCTTGATATTTACTGAATCTTATGTCCATTTATTTTCATAAATTTTGAAGAGAAAATTATGTTAAGTTTACGATACGATACGATTTTTAAAGTAATTTGGAGTTTAAGGTGTCAGTTCATTTCGGAAAATGGGTCTATTGCCCAAAATAGTTTGGGAATCTCTGATCTAGAGGATAAAATTATAGCACGACAATAATTTCTGACATTTCCTCTGAATACCTATAATGAGTTTTGAAAAATATTCTTACATTTATTGAATTTTTTTAACTCTGTGTTTTCTATCTTGATAATTGATGTAAAATCCAAATAATTATAAATCATTTTGGAATTTCCACACCCGATAATGAGCGTCTATATATTAAAATATATTTAATTAATAATTATATCAGAGGAGATAGATAGAATATTTGAAGGCCAATTCAATTGCAAAATGGAATTGTATAATATTTTTAATTGTGTCCTCAAGTTATTAATTTTTGTCTCATTTTATAGATCAGTAACATTTAGTATCGGTGACGCTAACTATAAACAAAATGGAAAACAACGATATAATTTTTCTTTTTAATCGATTATTTATCAACAATTTTATAGGTATGAATATCAAACACGCCAATAACAGATTCATATATTTTATTTTCTTTTCATACAAGTTTCGCATTGTTGATTTGTTGTACATTCTTCAATTTGTTGCAAAAATTAATGTACATAATTAAAAATATTTTCTTATTTTACCTCAAGTTACCGTTTTTAATTTTAAATGCTCATTTTACTTTCTTTATAAAACATTGAAGGACTAATAACTGTAAAAAACTACAATGTATTTATAATACAAATTACCTTGGGCATACACTTGAATACACAACGTCAATAAAACAAGACAGGTCAATTGTTTCTTCATTCTGTTATTATTTACATCAACCAATTTTACGCACTTGTCTTGTCACAGAGAATCACTAGACTTTCAACTAAATTCACAACTTTTTGTTGTATATAAGAACTTGATACTGTTTGACCACAACCCATAGGCGTCACATCTTGCTTTTTTTGTAGAAATAAGTGCATAAATTAAATGGTCAGGTCAACACCCATAGAAGTTTCCAGAAAAACATGTTTAACAGGCTTATAAAAGAATATTAGTTAATATTGATGTTTTACTACTCTCGGGCGCCTCATTATATTCGATATAGACTTGGCAATTATTTTTCAATTAAATTGTATTTAATATTATTGCTACTAAAGATGATAACAATACTAGCTGCCAAGGTGGACTACTCTGGTACTGAACTCATTAATCAAGCTCGATATAAACAATGTAAGTTCAAGGACGATGTAAACGGTTTATTAAGAATTTATACAAAAACAAATCTTAATTGTTTGTTTAATTTTTATTTAAGAGGTTATTGCTTATTTTCATACTTTTATCATGTATACCAGGGTGTTTCAAAATTGATGCCCGTCCTATCCGAATATGAATCGGAAGACTGAATCAAATTAAATCGTTAAAATAAAAATGTTGCATTTTGTCTCCGATTACCGAAATATTGATAACATTTTTTTTTATTCTTCCTTCTTGATATTTCTCGAATATACCTGCTTTTTCTTCATAATCTGGAATTTCTTATTTTTCAATACATTCCTCGTTGACAGCAACATGTGACCGAAAAAGTGAGCAATAAGTTGTGACCTAACTTTCAACGGCACATTATAATTGTCATTGTCTTCACCATAACATATATTTTCTTTGGACTAGGCCGTAAACATATCTATACGATAAAATTGAATTTAGATACCATCAGGTGCATACGCTACATTTTGCCTTTGCGACTTAATGGGCCGTATTCATAAAAAAAATTATGCTTATACTTGCAGAATATAAAGGAAATCCGAGTGGAGTATGAGCATATCCTTCACAAAAAGTCTTTGGTTATTCATATACTTTACCTTCTACTCTAAATAAAAAGGATATCCTTCAGTAATTTCGAGTGTGGTCAGTAGCAGACTCAGTCGTGTAGTGATCAGTTGAAGCGATGGCAGATGTTGTGGAGCTGATAGAGATTAAAAGGCCAGCCGCATATTGAACCCAGCACACGCGCAGCCCACGCACAATCCACGTCTACGTTTCTCTTATCTACCGCATATTGAACCCACGCCATAACCAAACCCAGACCCAATTCCACAATTACTGCGAACGATCAACCTACACTTATTGAGATGGATTCTGAATCCGAAGAAACAAGTTTGACTTTAAACCTTGTACTTAAGGTTAAAAGTATTGGTGGCATCGAATATTTGGCTTTACTATCTATAACTGTTTTCCGAAAATGTAATGTTCTTATTTTATTTCGCAGGTCGGATTAAAATGGGACGCCCTATATAATACTTTACCTTTAAACAAGGAAGTTTTATACTGTAATGTTTTTCTTATTTAATTAAAAGTTTTTATTACAACGTAGGGATAAATGTATACACACAGTATGTCTACTTACTTAATTTATTTATTCACTAAACTATTTACTAATTTATATAAGGTACACAGTATATTCACTTACACTAATTTATATAAACACTTCACTACTGTTAATTTACTTAGACTATTCACTTATTCACTGTTTATCTCACGAGATCAAATTATAAACTAACTCCTCCCGCTGGTCGGTAGTTTTTATACATAAGTGCCTTTTTCCGGAACCTTCTAGATTTGCGGCTCACAAAAACAATCGCTTCCCTGGAATCATCTAGATAAGACTGGTCACAAAAAATAATAAACAGTTCGAAGAAATCCCTGCGCCTTCGCCAAAATTTTAACTTTCATAGACTTAGTCGGATTCCTCCTGGAACTTCTGTGTAGCCGGAACTGTATGTTTAAATGGGTAACTGGACCCATGTCTGCACTTTCCGGTCGTATGGAAGTGCCAGGGCACCGTATTCAACGGGTGCCGATAACGAGGGGTATAGCTGCAAATTAATATGTCTCTCTCTCTCTCTCTCTTCTAGCCGTTTTCTATCCTTTGGATATAGGCCTCTCTCATATTTTTCAAGTTTTCCCTGTTCTGTGCCACTTGGTTCCAGTTAAGTCCGGCTGTTCTTTTGATGTCATCATACCATCTTTGCTGTGGTCTGCCGGTGCTTCTTTTATTAATTAATAATTAATATGTAGACACCGGTATCTTCGAAGATCACCTCTATCATGTTCCTGATGATTCGCCATTCCAACTGGTTGCTCTCTATCCTGGGTATTGCTAGTTTCTCCACGTGGGATTCCAGCACATGATCTCGAAGGCTTCGTAGCGCTTCCCACATATCCCGGTAGGTGGGTCGATCTGGAAATATTCGTTTTCAGTTACCAGGTAGAAGACGTACCGCGAATTTGAAATTTCTTCCTTGATCGCTGTGGACTTCCAAGAGCACTCCATATCGGCTGATAAATTCTTTCACCAGTACATCCGCGACAGTTGTGGCCTCTTGATTCGGGATCGCATAAATTTCCATCCACTTTGTGAAATAATCCATTAATACCAAGATGTAAAGCAATCCTTTCGAAAGGGCTTCCAACATTATATTGTTTCATGGGTGCCTTCCTTCTGTGATGTGGTTCATTACTCGTAGCACAAGTCATACATCTCTTACACCAGTCCTTCAAATCGTCGGAGCTGTTCATACAATAAAACCTTTCACGGACTCGCTGAAGAATTGTCTTCACTCCCGATGAACTGTCGTGTAACTTTCTCAGTGCATCTGCTACTCTCGTTCTCGGGATAACTATCTGTCTTCTCTTCTCGGAACGATCATCGTTTTCAAGGACTCTTACCAACAGCCCTTTTTCCAAGACAAGGGAGTCCCACTGAGCCCAATATGCCTTGAGTGTCGGTGAAAATATTGACACTTCTTGCCAGGTGGGTCGCCGATTTTCTTCCTTCCATTGCCGAATCTTCTTTAGGTGAGGATAATTCTCCTGATCTTCTCTGATCCTGGTGGGTGACCATTCTTCATTGACTACTGTAGTTCTTGAAACTGCAGCTTCCCTAGATTCCGCCTTGTTACAGTGGGAACAGTCTGTTGGGCACGGCCGTCTGGACAGGGAGTCGGCATTTCGGTGACTCACACCAGCTCGATGTTCGAAGTTGAAAGCGTACTCTTGAAGTTGTTCAAACCATCTAGCGATCTGGCTCTCGGGATTCTTGAACTGCGTCAACCACTTGAGTGCTGCATGATCAGTCCGGATTAAGAATTTCCTTCCATAGAGATACTGGTAAAAGTGTTCCACGGACTTCACTATCGCCAAAAGTTCGCTTCTTGTAACGCAGTAGTTTCGTTCTGGTTTGGAGAGGACTTTACTGAAATATCACAGCACTCTTTCTTGCCCTGTCAGTGTCAAAAATAAAGTCTCCCTCCGGTAATGGATATCCTAATATCGACGCCGTGGTTAAATGCGTCTTCAACGTTTCAAAAGCCGTTTGACAGTCTTCGTCCCATTGGAAAGCTCTTGTTTGTTCTGTAAGTCGAGTTAGAGGCTTGGCAATATCTCCAAATTTCCTGATAAATCTTCAATAATATGTGCAAAGTCCAAGGAAACTCCTAAATTGATGTTTGTTGGTTGGTTGCAGCCATTGCTGAATGGAAGCAATTTTCTCTGGATCCACCGCCACTCCTTCATTGCTCACTATATGACCTAGATAGTTGACTCGGTTTTGGAATAGCTGATATTTCTTCGGGTTTAACATGATATGGGCAGCTTGGAGTCGTTTGAATACGTCTTCCAAATTCTTCGTCAAATGTCGTCCAAATAAACCAGGCATGTTTTCCAAGACAACCCTCTCAAGACATTTTCCATGAGTGTTTCAAATGTCGCAGGCGCATTACAGAGCCCGAATGGCATGACGTTGAATTGCCATAATCCAGATACGGTGGTAAAAGCAATCTTCTCTTTGTCTTCTGGGTCCATTTCACCTTGCCAATAACCAGACTTCAGGTCCAAAGTGGAAAACAGTTTGCTGCGGGCAAAAGTGTCTAGCCTATCGTCGATTCGAGGCAGCTGTCTTTCTTCGTCACGTTGTTTATCTGGCAATAGTCCACGCAAAATCTCGTAGTTCCATCTTTTTTCTTGATGAGCACTACTGGAGACATCCATGGACTAGTAGATGGTTCTATTACTTTCTCTTCTTCCATTTCTCGAATTATTCTTTCAGCTTCCTCTCTCTTCGCTCGTGGTAGTCTTCGAGCTGATTGCCTAATTGGCTTGGCGTTACTAGTATCGATTTTGTGTTTGACGACTGATGTTCTACCAGTCTTTCCTCCTTTTGGTACGAATAGGTCTCGATACTGCAAGAGAAATTATCTCATTCTCTTTTTTTCAGCTCGATTCAAGGATTGACCAGCTACTGATAACATTTGTTCGAATCTGGCATTAGAATTATCAGTGGTCGTTGTTTGGCGTCACTGGTACGCAGGATCCTGTCTTAGTTTCTTTCTTGATGGTAATTGGGTAATCGTTCACGTTTATCACACGTACTGGAATCTCCTTCGCCGAGGTAAGCCGTGCTACTATCATGGTTTCGCGTCGTGTAGGTAGAACGGTATCTTCCTGTACAACTGCCAACACCGTGCTGCCTTCATGTGGATGAAGGAATACCTCTTCGGAACCCACTTTAATGTTTCTGTTTCCAAAGTCCAACTGGAAACCATGTAGATTCATCACGTCCATTCCCAGAATCACGTCTTCTTCAATGTCAGCTACGATTACCGTATGCGTCAACTTTTCTGCGCCAATTCCCAATTAGATTTGCGTCTCCCCGTGAACGTTAGCACTCCCACCTGTGGCGGTCCGCAGTCGCAGTCTCGTTGGTAAAAGCTTCTTCTTGGAGTTTCTTATCTCTCGTCATATAATGGTTCTAGTTGCTCCAGTGTCTACCAGCAGAGTATATCTCTTGCCATTCACTTCGCCATACACATACACACTGTCGTTGCGACATCTGAGAGAAGCAATGAGTATGAGAGTGTCTTTGACACGATCATGGGTCGGTGCTGCCCCCTCGAAGCCGACCCGTTCTAGTTGTCCTGTGACTGGGGTTCTTGGTTTGCAGGGGTTCTGGGGCGCTTACACGAACTGCGTACATGCTCTAGCTCGCCACACACAATTCCAGCATCTGATCTTTCTCGACTTTTCGTCCACCATACTTTTTATCAAACTGACGATCTGGTCAAATCTGTCCTTGTCACCTTCTTCTCGGATGCTCCTAACTTTGTTATAATCCGAAGTCTTCGTTGCTGCTTCATATTCAAGAGCAGCTGTCAATGCGTCGACTAATGTTTTGGTTTGGGCTAAACGAAGCGTCCTCTGCATATGGGGGTCATGTAAGCCATCAATAAAGGCCTGGATGCCCAGACATTCCATCATGTTCTCTGGTGCTGATGGATTAGTACAAGTGTTCTAGATGTTCGTGACCATATCGCATCTCCAAGGTTTTTTTTCTTGGCTTTAAGGCATAGCCCATGCAGCCAGACACTAAGTAGGTAAAATATTTGATTGATCATGTAAAATTGAACTAAATATGTAAACCTGCAGACAAATTTTATAATTAAACGTGACAATGAGCCTATTATACCTATCTAACAAAATCAATCAATCAAAAGTCATCAGTTTCTTCCAGAGATATCGTCTGGAGTATATTTAAGGGATCTCCGCGAAGCGCGATGGTTAACTTCACTGCTTTCTCCTTATCGGACTAATTATTCACATTAGCATCAAACTGTTTTACATAATTGGTCCACGACGTTTTTCCGTCGAACGTTGGGGCCTTGACTCGGGTGAAACTGCCAATCTCTTCTATCTCAATTGAACATTGTTTTGG
Source organism: Galeruca laticollis (assembly GCA_963921935.1). Classification (NCBI taxonomy): domain Eukaryota; kingdom Metazoa; phylum Arthropoda; class Insecta; order Coleoptera; family Chrysomelidae; genus Galeruca; species Galeruca laticollis. The sequence goes on from OY998180.1 coordinate 181,786,853, forward strand.
TCAACTAAAACGTCTATTTCCAATTTTGCAACATGTTTGCCGAGTGAAATTGAAGAATGTGCCAAAAATAATTATTGTCTGTATTATCCTTCATAACATGGCAAAAAATAAAAGGCATCGATTTGAAGCACCTGAAGAAGAAGTGTCAGATGAAGATGATCTACTTCTTCGCCAGCAAGGACAAGAAGTGAGAATAAAATTTGGGCATTGTAATAAACAACTTTGATAATTAAATGTAGGTATAAAACTGTATAAAATAAAAGTATATATTTAATTTAGCTATTATTATTTACGCCATCAGATCATTTTGGTTTTTAAAAAACAACATTCGAATAATTATTAAGTTTATTCACTAACGCAAACTGTTCTATTTTTATTTTATTACAAACTTTTTAATAATATTAATAATAAATCAAACAAATATCTACTCCATTTTTTAAACAAACTAGATTTATACCTACTCAAAATCCCCTAGTCTTACAAAAAAATAATAAGTACCTAACATAATATAATATTGTCAATATAATACGTTGTACGAAAAAATTTGGAGAATTGTTTACATATTGTAGTATGCTAACTCCCCCTCGTTAACAATATTTGCTGCTGATTCCTCCCGGTTCATCCTCTCCAACCTGTTTTTATAGTATTCTCTTTAAATTCTACTGGTTCGATACTGCTCTAACAGGACTAGCCATTGAAGCTCATTGGTTTTGTGTCCTTTTGTTTCATTTCAAACTTAACAAAAAAATGGATTCCTCGTATTAAAATATACGTTACTGCATAATTTTTTCCATACATTCACTGTAAAGCAAAATTTACAATTTTTTGGTCAGGACCGCAAAGTTTTTTTAACATGCTGCCATAAAAAAATTTATAATTACGAAACTATGTTATATATCGATTCCTTTCTCACGCCATTCGATAAAGGAAAGATGTGTCCTTATGTATAGTATATGTAATATATGTATACATATAAGGGAAGTATTGTAATGGAGCTATTTTGACGATTCGAGATGGATCTACATGTTTTACATATTTATGAGTCCAGGAAACCTATTTTAAAAAAATGTCTGTCAACACGATAACAAACGCGACCGAATTTTTTAATGAAATTTTATATGTAGGTTTCGAATGTAAAAACTGAGATTGAGTTCGTAAATGAGCAAAATCTGATGTACAGTTTTCCGGAAAATTCCTCCCGAAATAATTTTGTCTACAAACAATTGACAAATGTATTGGAATCCTCGTACCAAATACCCCCCTATGCAGAATTTCATCGAAATCGGAATACATTTTTTTTTGAGATTTTCAATCCCTTCGGAATCGGAATTTTTTTTAAAAATTAAGATTGATGTTTTATGTTTGAATTATCGATGGGAAGTTGCTGTATTTTTTTAATAATAGTATGAACACTACTTTTTCGATTTTCACCAATTTCAGTCTTTCCATTGCATAGACGTAGATATTACACATTTTTTTAAGGTAATTTTTTACAGAAAGTCTACTTCAGCTTGAATCCCATATATTGTCTACAAATATAAAATGGAAGAATTCAAATATGGTAATTAATTGAGATGCATCTTTCCTCTATCAAATGGCGTAACAAAGGAATCGATATATAACATAATTTCGTAATTATAGAATTTTTTATGGAAGCGTGTTAAAAAAAAATTGAGATTTTGTCAGAAAAATTTTAGTTTGCAGTCAATGGATGGGAAAAATTACATCAACTCGTTTATTAGATCAATAATAAGGTTTTGAGTTTCTTGGGAATATTTGCAGTTAAAGAAAATATGATTCAGATCACTTTTAATATGACAGTGTTGACACAGGTGTGTGTCAAGAATTTTTATTTTATATAAATGTACTGGATAACATGTGTATCCAAAGCGTAGTCTAACAATAGTTGTAATGTATTTACGTGGGCAGGAATAAAAATTGGACCAACCGCTATTCGGAATTTCTTGTTTAATTGATGAATATTGGGTATTAGATACTTTACAATAATCGTTCCAAGGCTTTTTCCATAGACAACTTTGTTTTTGCATAGAATTAGCAAATGCGTCTGGTTGTCTGGTACGGTAAGTGGATATATAGATAAGGCGCCATTTTCTACTGCATTTTTCGCTAAACGATCTACATGTTCATTATGTTTAAGTCCTATATGTGAGTTGATCCATATTAGCTGTACATGTTTTTTATCATTTTTTAATTGAAATAACATTATTTTTATATAAAATATATAGAGATTATCTCTGATAAAACAGGTATAGTAGGATTTTGTATAGCTCTGTTAACACAGACAGATAATCAGCTAATATAACATCAGAACTTTTTTCGGACGAGGAAAATCATTTTGAGATTCTGTGATGAAATCCTATGTTTTGTTATTTAATCACTTGTAATATATAATATTTCTTCTAGCTTATATTTAAAATGCCACCCTGTATAAATATTTCTTTCTTCTTTCTTTCCTTTGTAAGCTTCTAAAAACCATGAGGGTCGATACAGGTACGTGCGGTGAATTTTTGCGGATCCTGTAGTTAGTAGTAGTATAGTTAAATCAAATTCGTTTAGTTTACATATGTTGTGGTATAAAAATTCGTTAGAAGACATAATTTTTATGAGGAATTTATGGCTAAGATGATTTCTACTATATTTTAGGGGAGGTTCTAAAGCTTCTACGTGAAGTGGCTCAATATGGGAGTATACCTCATAGCACCCATACAAATACGTAAAGCTTTGTTTTGAAAGACGTAAATTTTTTGTAAATTATATTTACTTGCGGATCCATAAAGTGTACATACATAATCTATTATGAATCTAATGTAAGATCTATAAATAAGTAGCGAAGTCTCCACGTCAGTTCCCCACCAAGTTTTAGAAATGGATTTAAAAAAAATTCATATTTCTGTTGCATCTATTCAATATATGTTCGATATGGGGTTTTCAGGTTAATTTCCAACTATCATTGCCAAGTATTTTATTGATTTACAAAAGGGAAACACTTGTGTATTCAAGTGAATCGTATCGATATTAGGGATGTTATGCCTCGAAAAAATGCAAACTGATGATTTCGTGGGAGTTACTTTAAAACCATTTCTAATGAACCGTTTATAAGCCGATCCGTATATTTTGTCTAACGTTTTTACACCATCATCATAGTTTTGGGCCTCTGAATATAAGCAAAAATCATCCGCATACTGCATTCTTTTTGGGGTAATATTTTCAATGTAAATACTATGAAAGTCAGCTGTATACAAATTAAAAAGTAGAGGACTCAATACTGAACCCTGAGGTAGACCTGAATTATTATAACGAGGTCATATGAGGTGATTATTATGAGTTATATTTTTCTGATGTGGAGTTTAAAGAGAAATCTTCTTGAAGAATATTTTCAGTTGTACCAGGATACAATGGCCAGTTAGCTTTTTTATGTTCCATTTATTTTTAAGTATTTCATTAATAACACGGTCAATTGGAAGCTCCATAAGAATAACAAAATGATTTGATACTAATGTATCATCTAATACTGACCAATTAATTCTATTATTAAGTTCAGGCGAACAAAAGGTGATATTTATCGCAGAATCATTTTGATTAGGATGAGTTAAAACTGTGGGTTGTCCATTGTTCATTACCGTTAGATTAAGATCATATGAAACTTGGATTAGCTGTATACCAACTGTATCATTATGATGTGCACCCCACAATGAGTAATGTGCATTGAAATCACCACTCACGATTAAAGTATTTGTTGCTTTTGAAAAAAAGTGTAAGCCCATCATTCACAGAACATTTAATTTTATGTGGGTTATAAACAGATAAAAGGCTTAATTTCTTATATTTTCGTGGGTTTCGGTCAGAAATAAAATCAAATCACTTGCTTATAGTGGTAACGTTTCAGTTTATTTTATTTAAACCATTTTCAAACTTTTCTAAAAAATTTGAAAACACAATACATTTATTTAAATACATATAGTTAAAATATATTTCTTTAAAACTTACTTTTTGATTATGCCTCCGTAGAGGCTTGTCTACTACTGCACAGTAGTATTTCTTAAATTAAAAAAAGACAATTAATATACATAAAAACAAACAATATAAACAATGAACTATGTTAAAGATGGTTGAAATGTACATTACAGAGTGTCCTAATTTAATTAACATTAGAGCTAGAGACCTATTTTTTAATTTTTAATAACTAGTTAAGGTATATAAATGTGTGTATAATAGTAAGTTGTTATATATACAACTTAAGTTGTCTATGTCAGTTCTGAAATTGATTGAGTCAGGATTCTTCTTAATATTTATCATTTCTTTTATTAATCTTTTACTATTATTTTTTTCTGTAGTTATTATTTCTACATTGTTGAAATTAAAAGAGTGATTTTTATCAAGTGAATGTTTTGATAATGCAGTACATTCATTGTTATTTCGAACTGATTGCCGGTGTTGTTGAATTCTCTTATGTAAATATTGGCTAGATTGACCAATGTAAGTACCATTGCAATCAGAACAATTTATTTTATATTTTGAGTTTATTCTGTTCGTATTATCTGGTTTGAGTTAAGAAAAGAGTTTATTTCCTGTAATGTTATTTGGTTTATCAGCAATTTTATTATTAAATGGTGTTAGGCATTTTTGTAATGGTTTATTTATATCGGGAATGTACGGAAGTGAAATATATTTTGATGGATTATTTTGGCTATTAAATTTTAATTTGTTGTAATAGTTGTTAATTCTCTGTTTCATAATGGGCTCATAAAAATGTTTAGGATAACTATTTAAATCCAAGGTATTTTTGTAATATTATTAGGCCTGTGTTTTGGATGTGATAATTGTACCGCTCTATCAGTGAGGCCAGTGACAACACTCTTCTTGTATTTTATGGGAACGTATGAATTATAGTTTAAATATCGTTGAGACCATACCTTTTTTGTGAACCAATTTGTAAATATTCGACCATATTTGTCGAATATTTACAAATTGGTTCACAAAAAAGGTATGGTCTCAACGATATTTAAACTATAATTCATACGTTCCCATAAAATACAAGAAGAGTGTTGTCACTGGCTTCTCTGATAGAGCGGTACAATTATCACATCCAAAACACAGGCCTAATAATATTAAAAAAATCAAAAATACCTTGGATTTATATAATTACCCTAAACATTTCTATGAGCCCATTATTAAACAGGGAATTAACAACTATTACAACAAATTAAAATTTAATAGCCAAAGTAATCCATCAAAATATATTTCACTTCCGTACATTCCCGATATAAATAAACCATTACAAAAATGACTAACACCATTTAATATTAAAATTGCTGATAAACCAAATAACATTACAGGAAATAAACTCTTTTCTAAGCCCAAACCAGATAATAAGAACACAATAAAGTCAGTATATAAAATAAAGTGTTCTGATTGCAATGGTACTTACATTGGTCAATCTAGCCAATATTTACATAAGAGAATTCAACAACACCGGCAATCAGTTCGAAATAACAATGAATGTACTGCATTATCAAAACATTCACTTGATAAAAATCACTCTTTTCATTTCAACAACGTAGAAATAATAACTACAGAAAAAAATAAGAGTAAAAGATTAATAAAAGAAATGATAAATATTAGGAAGAATCCTGACTCAATCAATTTCAGAACTGACATAGACAATTTAAGTTGTATATATAACAACTTACTATTATAAACAAATATCTACACCTTACCTAGTTATTAAAAATTAAAAAGTAGGTCTCTAGTTCTAATTTTAATTAAATTAGGACACTCTGTAATGTACATTTCAACCATCTTTAACATAGTTCATTGTTTGTTTTTATGTATATAATTGTCTTGTTTTAATTTAAGAAATACTACTGTACAGTAGTAGACAAGCCTCTACGGAGGCATAATCAAAAAGTAAGTTTTAATGAAATATATTTTAGCTATATGTATTTAAATGTATTGTTTTCAAAATTTTTAAAAAGGTTTGAAAATGGTTGAAATAAAATAAACTGAAATGTTACCACTATAAGCAAGTGATTTGATTTTATTTCTAACCAAAACCCATGTAAATATAAGAAATTGAGTATTTACGGTCATTAAAATTATATATGGATAAAAGGCTTAGTTCCGATTTATCAATTTAATTTTTATGCCACAAATTTCCACGCAATTACAAACATTTATATTAATTTTGAATTCACTAAAATCTATTGACTGATTAACTAAAATGGCAACACCACGCCATCATATCGGGATCATATTAAAGCAGTGATAACAATATTGTACATTTGTTTTAAACCAAGTTTCACTAATAAGTGCAACATCTACTAGAATTTTAAAATTGTTGTAAACTGGTTTTATTGGCCACAACTGATCGAGCATTCCACTGCATAATGTTAAGTGAAACTTCCTGAACCATCAATATTTATTAACTGAGAGAGGTCGTCCAGTACTTGTTTTATGCTACTGATTATTGAACTTCTATTAATTGATTGAAAGTCTTCTACTGAGCTAATATTATCCAATAGATTGAATACAAAATTGGATATATCAGCAATATTCTGTTTTTACTTTCAATTGTATCAAAATGGGATTTATAGGGATTAGGGGGTAATGGTTGATTAGGACCAAAAGTAAAAAGAAACATGGGCGAGCAAGAATGAGACTAAATGGACGGAGAGTCTGATTTTCTTTTCTTTTTCATTGGAACTGAATAGTTTTTTTGCCAATTGTACGAGTAGCGACGAAATTAACCTATTGCATTCCCTACTATTTTTTATCATAGTTTGTGTTGAATTATTACTAACTTGATTAGTAAGCCTGGGAAAATCTATTATAATTAAATAATCCTGAAAAAGAATAATGACTTACAAAAGAAGAAACAGAGTTTTCACAGACTTTTTGGCTTCCAGAAATGACGTTTTTCGTTAACCGTAATAGTTTTAATTTTTTTCTGTTTCTCATATTGAGGGCATTTTTATATATTGATAAGTGATCGTTACATTTATAACGAATACAATAAATTTTGTCCTGTTTTTGTCGCCAAATTGTATACACTGTTTACACACATGTCCATACTTCAAACGACGATAACATTGAACAACTTTACTTATAAATTGTTCTACCTGACAATATACTTTATCACAGGCAACATATTTTGGTATAATATTACCTTCAAAAGTAATAATGTTTTTTTTTGGTACATAATCAATTGTGCTAACCTCTTTGGATTTGATTTGCCTCAAAAAGCGAAATTAATAAAACTTTAATATGGTTTTTACCTATACTTTTAAATTCTAATATATTAGTGAGCTTTAATTGTTTAAAAAGTATGTGACCAACAGTTATCGGATGTAGCCTTCCTAAATTACTTATTTTAATATTTTTAATGTATACCCAAATAATAGATAAATTGTACTTATCTGACAATAAGTTGAAAGTGGTTTTACTGCAGAAACCTCTTTGCGTTTTTGAGGGTTAATCGGTAACATTTGATTATCATCACATAACATAATTGACTCCACTTGCGTCGAGAATGACGTCCCTTTTTTCCCCCATATTGGGGGAAAATTATTTAGTTAAAAATTCTAATTGGAATATTTAAACACGTGAAAGAATACAACAAATTTGGCACTGATCAAAACTATCGACGTGTTAATTGCTTCGCACAACCTATCTGTACAAAAGTAAAATCAACACTGCATTAAGATGTTAATTACGAATTGGTGATATTTGTCTACCTCTTAAATGAAAGTATTATTTTGGAAGTTATTCAAAGAGATACAGAGAATTTAGTTTGTTAGTATAAATAAAACAATGAGTTGCAACTCATTTTTATTATATTTTAATTTATAATTACTTACAAAAAGAAAAAATTACGAAACTATAATAATAAATAAACCAATGTGTTGAATTTCACGTCTTAATTTCCCTAATAATTGATCGTAATTAATAAATAAACAGCTAGTAAGCGAAACGATAGAGATACTTAACATTAGTACAGCCGAAAATTGAATTTATTACTCCTATGATCATTCCAATAAATACAGTAACACAGACAAAAATATTATAACTATAGCAATGTAATATAATTGATATGATCAAAATTAGGATGTAAGTACAAGCTACATAATATTTGATACCAAAATACGCTTTCAAGCTCATCATCAAAGATTTCCGGTGAATGTGACATTACACAAAGACATTTTCAATATCGATATTAAAACTCCGTCGTCGATCACAATTATGCAAGAAAAGCACAGCCAAAGTTGCCAAATGTTTGAAAACTTTCCCCCTAAAGAGAATTCAAAATCTACTAAATTCAAATCAAAATTCCCCATTCATCATTTCCAATATAATAAAACAAATTAAATATATTTTTTTAAACTTTGAATATAAGTATGGGGAGTAATGCAATTTAAACCAAAAAACGCAATTAAAATTTCATCCTTAAAAATAACCCCAAAATTTGTCATCTAAAAAACTCCCTAATCAGTTTTTTCCTAAATTTAGGGAGAAAACCCTGAATTTTGCATCACCGAGCACTGCTGAAGTTTTTCGGATGGCTCCCCTGCAGAATGATCGCTTAAATCTCCCTAGTATTATCCAGGTTCTCGGGGAGGTTTTGCCGCTACGTCAATCTATAACACGATGCCAAAAAAGTACATGTCACCCTTTATTGGTTATATTTTGTCAGTTTATAAGGCTACTTTGCGATCGAACTTGTTATGGTGAAACTAAGTTACTTTGTTTTTGTCCTTCCTTCTAGATTTTTGGATAATGTGGCCAAGAAAAAGTTCAATTTGAGTAACGACAAGGATCTATAGCAGGTGAGAAGCCTTTTGGTAGCTGATGTAGAGGTAACCATTGCAAACAGAAGATTTTTATGAAGAAAAAAAATGATACAGCAGAAATATACTGACGACTCTGGTGATTATGGACTTTTCACTTGTTGATGAACTCAAAAATTACAAGGTCACCTACGTGGCCACAATGAGTTGAAACCAAAAGCAGTTGTCTCCATTCTATTTGAATCTGAGAGAAATGGAATAGTACGTTCGGGTTCAACCATGGCAAGGCGTTTCTTCTCTTCATAATGACGATACCATTGACCTTTTATCCGGACAAAAAAATAAGCCATAATCAATATAAAGAGTGGGCCAAGGAAAACAGTTCAATATTTGACAGTATTAATAAGATTTTGAAGAAACACGTCGATTTTTGCTCTAAAGGGGTCACATTTTTACGATACAGGCATATGTAATTTGTCAACCCCTTCCCCCAACCCCTCACTTTTAAATAGAGAATATATCATGTGTAGCACACCATTAGGAAGACATTTAGTGTGCTACACATGGCACATCGTTAAAAAGGCATTTAGATAGAGTATTCAGATATAATGATCGTTTACGATTTTTTTTCGATATTTACACTGTCTTTGCAAAGAAAGTCTTAATTAAATTTAAAGTGCAATACCTCTTAAAAATGAAATGCAACGCCTATGGTTTGCTGATGTGTTATTTTTTCTGTCACAACAAAAGTAAATGAAAACAAATTTGGCAACAAATGGGTAATTTGATACTAAAGGTACCCTTCACATACAGTTCGCCTGCAGTCCCAGGACTGTACGAGCTGAACTGAAGATTAAAACAGTTTCGGCCACACACCATTCAGTTGACTGTAACGATGGTGCCTTCAGTTTTCAGACTAGTTTTTGAACTGTAGGTGAACTGAGGTTTCACCATACTCACAAACGTTTTTCGTCAGTGCTGATGGAATGATCCCGGTAGCGAACCATGTTTTTAATAAATATTGTCAGAAAAAAAGCTAAAAGCACGAATTGTGCTGTTGCAGAAAAACGGGGTTTTGTTCAAAAATTGGTTGTTGCAACATGATATGATCTCATATGACATTGGTGCAAAATTTGAGAACTAGTGCTACAGACGATCTGAAGAACTATCTCAGAATGGATGACACTTGCTTCAGAGAATTACAAGCAATGGCAAAGCCCTTAATATAAAAGAAAAATACAAAAATGCGAAAAGCAATTAGAGTTGAAGAAAGGTTGATAGTAACCCTTCGATATATGGCCACAGGTCGTAGTTTGGAAAACTTAAAATCTTTTGCAATGATTTCACCTCAAGCCTTTCGGAAAATAATTTCAGAAACTTGTAAATGCATTTATAAAACCTTAAAGAAAAAATATTTAAAAGTAAGTAAACATTTAACAACCAAACTAACAAATAAAAGTGGTATCTTTATTGTTTTCAAAAATAGTTCAAAGAAACAATTTATATTTTAAGATGATACAGTTTTCATGTGTAAACACCCACATACCTATTGGTATACTTTTGAAGGCCTCTTAAAGAGAACACATTCTGATACAAGAAAGATTCTTGGTAAAGTAGGCATGGTGAAGAATATCCTGCTGAATTTTATTGATGTTGATAGTTATAAGGCGCTTGTCTTGAAGTTGAACCTGTATTTTGTGTATGGGTGGTACATATATTTGTTTGATTATGGAATGATGGAAGTATATTTTCTGTATTTAATGCAATATTTTAACATAAATACCTTGTCGATATAAATAAATTAATTCACTTATAAACGCAGTGCTATTGATCGAATCACTCATTTTGCTACAAATATTTGGACACATTGTCTAACATGTTTGAAGATCAGAACGTAAGGTTCAAACTGATGATTTTTCTCCATACACAGCAGTCGAGCACGAGATTTTAGGTAACTGCAGGCTCAGATCTGTCGACGGCATGTAAGTGTATTGACTGGACTGCAGACGAACTGTATGTGAATAGGTCCCTTAGGGCATTTATTTAATATTGTTAATAGTTAATAAATTTAGGTATTTTTTGGATACTTCCAAAATGGTAATTCTAAATATCGTTGACAATCATTATGTCTGAATACTTCATCTAAATGCCTTTCTAATGATGTGCTACACATGATATATTCCCTATTTAAAAATGAGGGGTTGGGGACGTGGAAGGGAGGGGGTTGACAAATGACAGTCGATTTGCAGTAAATACGCAAACAAGATCTGCAATTAGTTCGCAGTGTTCCTATTCTTCTAACTTTGTCTTAAGAGCCTAAATTTAAGCGGATCTGATGAGGACTGAATTCATTAGACCCAGACTGAAATATCAACGGGGTTTTAATGTTTATGTCGACATTCACTTCAAATTTTAAGTGAAGGGTGAAAAAATGCCTATTTTGAAAATCGTATAAACAAATCCTATTTTTCAAATTGCTGTAGTTGCTAAAGAAGATAATTATGAAAAAAACGTCCCCCAAGATCCTAGGGAGATGCGAGTTGTAGCAAATTGTGACTGACGATAAAGGGTTAAAATCAATCTGACGTTTTGAATAATTTACACTAAATTAGCCACAAATACAAACGAATAGCGTTTTAAAATAAATTATTATCAGGTAACAATACTGAATACTGTTTCAAGCTGAAATTTATCGACGTAACGGAATTTATTGATAATAAATAACTACTCTGATATATGTCAAATTGTCCAACGAAATTTCTAAACATATTGACATTTTGTCATTAAAAAACAATCTGAATATGCTGTACTTTTACCATATTATATATCGCCACGTTCGAATGTCGTCAAATCCATCGCCAGTAAGTGAACAAAATTAAAGGTGCTAATCCACAATTAGAATATCTCATAAGTTTTAATATTCATGAAATAAAAATCTCGAGAAAACATTAATTTCATTGTTCATATATTTTTTAATGAGTCAATTAAGTGAAAAACGGGGGAGTAATGAGCGTTCTTTTAACCCGACAAGAAGTATGATACTGCAGTTAATCGAATTGTATGAATCCTATCCTAATTTCATCTCTCATATCGTCGTTGATACTGCAATAGGGCTTATGCAAAAATGCTATTTGGTGTTAAGTTACCAAAGTATCCAATATAAGACAGACTATTACCCCGCAAAACATCGTATCTAAATACCCAGTTTTTTCGTCGTACCAAGGTGGCCTATGTAATACGGGTTTTACATTGGCTACACCAAACAAACGTATGTGAACATATTGTTAGGTTGGTAGCACGTAAGTCGTATACTGGTTATTTCAATTAGCGTATGTGAAGTGCGATGTGTTTTTATGCTGAAATTGGTTGGAAAAGGTGCTGATTTGTTTGCTACTATCACATAGAATTGTTTTTATGCTGAAATTTATTGGAAAAGGTGCTGATTTGTTTGCTACTATCACATAGAATTGGTTAAAAATTATTTAGTTATCAACGTAAAAAATTGTCAATACCACAACATTTATATGATGACAAAATGTGTTTGAAAATTTTCTAACCTATAAATAGTTTTATATTTTTGAAGGACTTATTCTTACTAGCATTACGATAGAATTATAGTAGGTAAGGATAGAATTAGCACGCTAATTCTTCACTTTGATGGTTTTTTTCTCAAAAAACTTGAACTGTCATCTCCTGTTTGTCGAAATAACAATCACATATGACATATTGCGGTTCTTATTTAATAAAATAATAACTACATACGACATATTGCAGTGTAAAGTTTAATTTCATTTTTCTTCTTTTAGCAGAAAAAATGAGTAGCAGAGGTAGACAGATGGTAGAACTGATACTTGACCAGGCTTCATCAACATCAAATCATGTGAACGCCAGAGATAGATATTTGGAGAACGTCGAACGTGAATCAGTAGAAATGACTGAAAATGTATATTATGATGACGAACCATTTCATGATTTTGTTTCCGATTACATTTCATCTGTAGAAGAGATTAATATTCGAAATAATATGTTTATAGTTGAAACTTCTGATGAAGAAAGTCATAATCAGCACCTAGTAGATGAAGAGCACGGACATGTTGACGGATGATAATGATCTTCAAAGGGCATGGAGATCCTGCTAATTGGAATCAAGCCAAAAATTCTAGTGCCCGACTAAAGGGGGATGCTTACATTGGATTCAAGAGAGATGCATCTGGAAAATACAAACAAATAGTAGAAAAAGAAAAACGCAAACTCGGACAAAGATGTGATGGTCACCCAAGAACTGCTTCAAAAGGACCAACACAAAATTTTGAATGCACAGCCCTATCTGAGGAAGAACGGAAATCAATTTTTAATCAATTTTGGTCCTTGAATTCATGGGAAGCTAAAAAAGTTCTTGTATCAATTCTTCTATCATACACCAAATCAAAATGTAGATGTAAATCAACTTTACCTGAAGAATCATGTAAGCAGATAGGTTTCCAATATCTTTATGGTGGGCGAAACGGAAAAGCTTAAGCGACTGGTTGAGTCCCATTATTGCCGAGCCTCTTCCAATAAACTTTATTTGGAACCAATATGGAACAGCTACAGGCATCTATATCGGGAGTTTCTTCATAACTGTGAAGTCAACCAAAAACGATCGTGATCTTGGAGAATATTTTTAAAAACATTTAGGTCTATGAGCTTGGAAATACATACACCTAAAAAGGATCAGTGTAATTCTTGTTTAACATACAAAAATGGACATCTGCCAACGTCAGTATACGAAAACCACATCAAGAGACAAGATGAAGCTCGTAAAGAAAAAACTAAAGCCAAAGAAAGTGCAGCTGAAAAAAACACATGTTTTACACTGTTGATCTTCAAGCTGTTTTAGTATGTCCACACTTATTGGCATCGGCTATTTATTACGAGACGAAATTGAAAGTGCACATTATAACTTTCTATAATATGAAGAATAAAGACGTTACATGCTATCTATGGTACGAATCTCGTTGTGGCTTAGAGAGCGATGTTTTTACATATATTATGGTGAAGTTTCTCAAAAATGAAATACAAACGCACCAGCCTTCCCGTGTTGTTTTATGGAGTGATGGTTGCTGCTATCAAAATAGAAATACTAAGTTATCTAATGGTTTTCTGGAATTAGCTACTGCAGAAAATGTTACCATAGAGCAAAAATATTTAGAAGTCGGCCACACGTAGATGGAGGTTGACTCCATTCACAGTGCACTACGTAAAGGGCGAAAAATTTGTGTCCCAGCTGACTATGTTCCCATTATAAAGTCGGGCGGACAGAATCCCTCTCCTTTTAAAGTGATTCAGCTAACATACTGTGATTTATATAACCGTCCTGAAGGACGTTTCACAAGTTGACGCCCAGGATATAATAAAGGTGATCCATGTGTTACAGACATTTGTGCTTTATAACATAGACCTGAGGGTATTATAAATTTAATTTCGATGAAACCTGGCAAGAAATTCCTAAGTGGCCAAAAATAAACTCATCAAAGTCTGTACCACCTTATTATCCTTTGTATAATGCACCGTGTTCTATTGAGATTACTAAATTTATTCACCTCAAAGAGTTAAATCTCTAATTTCAGCTGACAACAAGCTTAGTCATAACTGTGGATCTGATGAGTGCACTCATATTCGTGCTATAGCTAAGCCTAACAAGATCCCTCTGTCATAGGAAATCAATCTGAAGATGGTGAAAAATAAAAAAATAAACTCATTTTATATCACATAAAAACGTTTTGTTTTGGTTTCTTCAGCTGTTCTCTATCATTATTTTGTCTTTTATAATTTCAAAGTCTCCCCAAAGTTCCGTTAACTTATAATGAGTAATTTTATATCAACGCTCTAGTTTAAACAAAGTTTTTCTAAGTGATGTTAAGCATTTAGGTCAAGTGTAAGTTCTTTTAAGTAGCACTTATCTATTTTACAATGTCTAAGCAATGTCATTTGTGTCACAAGTAACCAATTTTGAATTGTAAAATGTCTTGTGATTTTTTTTCCAAAAAGGTAATATATAGATTGAATCACAGTATCTCATTTTAAACTAAGCCTAATCCATTAATTATTATCAAAATTTGGAATCATTAACATCAATATTGCTCCCACACAGTGGTTTTTCCCTTTCCTGAAAATTCAACATTTTTGACATAGGTCCTATTGCAGTATCAACGACGATATAGTGTGTGTGTTTTGTTTCTCCATTGAAAACTTTTTTTTTGTCCAGCTAATAACGAAAATCAGTAAGAAAATTCTTGTAACATTCCTTATATCCCGTTGTAGTTCTTTTAATAATGGTCTATTCTTGTTCTCTCTCCTTTTAATCCAAATTATCACCCAAGCCCTTTTCGTTTCCGTACTACAGGACTTAATGGCAAGGTAATAATAACAATCTGCAGCATTTTTTCTTAACATGCTTTTATAAAATCACTCTGTAACACAAATTTTCGTTTCTTTCTAATTGACATGTACAATGATTGGGGAAACAGCGCATTCATGTTCTGTGAAAAATATATCCGAGATCAATTTCTCGTGAAACAAACATCTCTTGCGATTTTAAGCTCATTGTGGATTCACACCTTTGCGACGATCTAGATGAGTTGGTCGTTGCACGTAAAAGCTGAGGGCAACAACTTTTTTGGCCATATCCGTCAAAAAATGTAGATTAAACTCCTGAATAACCGATTGAAGGCATTTCTATAATTTTTTATTTTTAACTAAAACTGAAAATAAAAAAATGCAGATTATTTTGCTGAATCTAATAATTAGGCGTTTTGGGTATAGTGTCTAAAAAGTAGGTATGGGAATCATTTTTATTATTGTTAGGAAGAAAAGTTAAGTTCTGAATGGTCCAAAACGTTAAACGCAAATATCAGATGCCATTTTTTTCCATTCATACATGAATTTTGTCGAAAAGTTTGATTTGGTGCAAGAGTAGTCTTTATTGGTGACAATATTGGAGACTTTAATTGTGAAAAGTTGTTTGTAACGGAAAACTATGTTTTAATATGGAATTACAACTTATCATTATTAAAGTTTTCGATATTATCACAAGTAAAGATACTTTACTCTTGTACCAAATTCATACTTTTCGACAAACCTAGCATAGGAAAGAAAAAAATTGACATCTGATATTTGCGTTTTACGTTATGGCCCATTCAGAGCTTTTATAAAGAATAACATTTTCCCATAATATTAATAATAAAAAAAATTCCCATATCGCTTCTTCTCATGAAAAGTCTATAATCTCAAATTTTTTGAAAAAACGAGTTAAGTATATACAAATGTTAACTGTCACATATTATTCTCTCATGAATAATGACAAATAACCTAATTCCAAAAAATTCCGCTAGGGGAGTTAATGGTTAGTTTTACGTTGGAGGGATTTTACACCACTTTCGCACGAAAATGGTACCATCTTTAGTTTTATTCAAGTTGCCGCTGGGTCCACTGTGTCTGTGGAAAAGTGTACGAAAACGAAATTAGATCTCAAAGGTATATTTCATTAATAATGTATAATATAAAATTTATCGTGTTTTGCTTATAAGGATTGCAAAGTATTTGAATTTAATTCTTATAAATACTGTTCAATTTCAAAATTATTATTATTTGATAAAAGATGAAATCAAAAAATGTAAATTTTATCAGGAATACTATATATTTCCTGAATTCTATGCATTTTTCGAAATGGTTTGCTAAAATAAAGATTCTATTATTTAGATTTAAAAGTTGACAATCATGTCAAAATCAGTAATGAATTTGTGCCTCTTGATGTCAGTAGCTGTCAGAGTTCTGTTTAAATGGACTTAAAAATAGTGAAGGTTTATCGTTTTTGCTCATCCAAGTGAGTATTTCTTGATTGTATTCATTCAATGCTGTAACTTACTAACGATAAATGTTATACATTTTTCAATATATGCAATATATTTCTTCATGAATTAGTTGTGTAGAGTAGGGTTATCTTTACAATTCAGCTGTCACCAATTGCCACATGACATTTTTCTCACTAAAAGTTGCTGTCGGGTAGAATGGGGCAGATTGAGACAGTCCCAACGTGGCCCGTTTAAGTTTCATACATAAATTTATCAGTCTTACACTTGACTATTTTTTGTATGATGGTTGGTAACTACAAATCAAAAACGGAGCGATCATCTATATCAGAAGAGAACATGGCTGCTGTTGTAAATAGCATCATCAATAATAAAGTTCCCGTAAGAGCAGCCACATCACATTACAACATAAACCAGTCGACCCTCTTTAACCATATAAAAAAATATCGCCAAAGTCATGAAGCATAACACGATTCAGGAAATAGCAATGAAGATGATAGATCAAAAGCCAGCACATCCAAATATGGATCAACACAAATATTTACCGTCAGCAAGGAAAACAGTTTGAGGATTATTTAACCCAGTCCTCGAACATACACTATGATTTGACATATACTAATGCTAGAATATTAGTATATCAGAACGCACTTGCATCATCTAAAACAGTACCAGGGTCCTGAAATTCAAATAAAATGAGCGGAAAAGACTGGATGTATAGCTTTATGGAGAGAGATAAGAAGCTGTCTTACAGAAAACACCAGTTTAGCCAGAGCTACAGTTTTTACGAGACGTGGGTTTGTTTTTTGAGAACTATTTGACCCTGCAAGATCTTTACATCTTCCCGCCTGATAGAATTTTAAATACAGATGAAACAGGAATTCCACAGTGTCGCAAGCCCTGAAAGTTATTTCTCCATTTGGAAGGAAACAAGTTGGACAAATGGTCTCCGGAGAACGGGGAACTAACGTTACTATGTGTGGCATAGTATCATCTATTGAAACAGCTTTTCCACCTGCTTACATATACCTCATGATACGAATTAAGGATGAGTACCTGTTTGGTTGTGCACCGGGTTCTAAAGCATTTGGAACAAAGTCTGAATGGATTGATTCAGAAACATTTTTAAAACTACGGAAACACATTAAGTAATATTCACTTCCTTTAAAAGAGAACCATTTGCTGCTTCTACTCGACAGACATGAAACCCACATTTCAGTAGATTAAATTCGTTACTGCCGTGAAAATGGAATTCATTTATTGACATTTCCACCCCATTACAGTCATAAAATGCAATCGTTTGATATGGGGATCTATGGACATTTCAAATTTAAATGTAAAATTGCTTTTGATGACTACCTACGCAGCAATCCTGGTGAAGTTATTCGCATTACAGACATAGCCAAGTTAACCGCAACACCCTTCTTACAGGAATTTACACTAACTAATATTATAAGTTCATTTGAGAGCGCAGTGATCAGGGCAATCAACAGACTGAAATATAAAGATTTTGATTGCACGTCTGTTGTACAGGAAAACTTGGAACAATCATCATTAAACAACAAATCCGGGACCGAGCCATCAACAAGTGAAAAATCAATATCTGTTCCATTAGTTTCTTCTGAAAACCTTGGTCAGCAATCAACGAGTAGTAAATCTGTTTTTCATTCTAAATTCTTAGTCGAACATTAACAAATAACAGATCAGTTTCTTACGATGATATCTGTCATTCATAAGCAACGTTCATGTTTGCTTCTCTCGCAAGAGATGAAACCAAAGATGAGGGGAAACATCAAATTGTTTCTGAAATATTTAACGACATTTTGGATAGAGTGTTTACGAATCTCAACAGTAAGAAACTGTCACTATTGCAAATATGCCCTTTACCAAAAGCCAATCCAAAGAACAAATCCAGTTCGAGAAAACGGGGAAACACTGCTATTTATACCAGCTAAACAATGTCTTGAAAAAATAAGAGGCAAGTGAAGAAACTGGTGTTTGAAGATGCTTCAGACACTAAGAAAAACAACAAAAATGCGTAAGACACAAAGGACCGAGTCTAGTTCAATGGATGAAAATATGGAGGTCGATGAAATTTTTGAGGCAATGTTAAAGGATGAAGCATCAGATTCATATATTAAAAATAATTTTGATTTAGAGGATGTGAAGTATCCTCTACTATTAATAGATACCAATTCGATATCTATAAATGACTTTGTCTTAGTTAAATTTTGTACTAAAGAAACTGTTAAGTATTGTCGGCAAAATAATATGTGTTCGTAGATGAAGAATAAAGAGGTTCAGTTACTCAGGAAAAAAGGAAACGTTGATTTTGTATACCCTTCTGTAGACGATAAGGCAACAGTCTTGAGATCTGAAATTAGTTCTCTTCTTCCAACACCAACCCACAAGGCTGGTACTTCAAGAAAAGCAGATTTTATTCAGTTTGATTTAGATTTTTCTTCTTAGAATATACAATAAGAAGATTTTTTCTGTGTGTATTTTGAAAAATGTCTTGTTTTTTTTTATTAACAAGTAGTACTTTTCTCAAATATTATTTTCAAAATAAAATGTATATATAAACCAATCCCTGTGCTTGCTATTCCGAAGTCCCAAACTACCCTACAGTTGTCCCAAACTACCTCACAGTTGTACCAAAGTACCCCACTGGGGCACATTCGGACGTTGAGCACTTATTAATAAACGGTTTATTAAGTAGTACAAAACATATATTTCAAATTATAAACCAGTATCCCTTATATAACAAACATTGATCTGTTAATTGTTATTAAAAGTTGTGAAATTTAATAAAAATTACTACACAATATACCTCAAACCTCCTTAACAGTCCCAATGTGCCCCACTCTCATATGAATTTTGCTGATTTTAATGTAAACATTTTGATTACTGTGTCGATATTGTCTTTATTTTGCTTCCATACCTACTTGAATTGCTTATTCCTGGACGATTGATACTGCATTATTCATATTAAAAAAAGTTTGTTTTTAAATAGGTAAACAAATTCTGTGAAATTGCTTGAAAACCAGACTTTGTGTTTCGACTGTCATTTCAAATTTCATAAGAAAAATTAAAATCTATTTAAGTATTTAGACAAATACCTGTATGTTCTATGTGTTTTTTAAAATTTCAATTAAAATGTATTTAGAAAAAGCAGAGCGTTTTCTTGGGTTTAAACCTTTCGTTAGGGACCACAGATTGTAATTCCCCATATGAAATTCGTTTAATAGAAACCGTTTTTGATCAACACGGTCCATAGTGTAGTCATTACTGTCAGCCAATGCGGACTGACATGGTTCAATAACTTTATTTTCTTGTCGGTCAGTTTTGGCTGACACGATTGCTAATGCAAAAATTTTATTTCTGAGCGTGGCCTCTAAAATGTTGAAAGAAAAATACCTGATTGTCAGGAAGAGAAAAAGAGAACGACAAAAACTAGGCACAAAGTAAATCATAGCACAGTGTTGCTGTTTACGATCTTCAAGCGTCGTTACACTGCCCAAAAGACGAAATCTCAACCTTTTATTATGTCTCAAAACTAAATGCTTACAATTTTACCATTTTCAACACGGTAACAAAAGACGTAGACTGCTTTTTCTGGCATGAAGAGAAAGTCAACAAGGGAGCCAACGAAATAGCAACATGTGTTTATAATTATATTGAGACTATGTGCAAGTGCAAATGAAATTCTGAACATAATTTTTTATAGTGACAATTGGACTGGTCAGTAAAAAATGTATAATTAGTATTTACATTCATGCTGTGGCAACTATCCAGAACCTTAATTCAATAACATACAAATATCTCATTAAAAGCCACATCTAAAACGAAAACAACTCTGCGCATTCTGTAATTGGAAGGAATATTGTGAAAGCTTTGAGATTTGGACCAATATGCACACCCGAGCAATATGTTTCATTAATCAGAGCAGTTAAGAAAAATGGAAGACCATATAATGTCAATGAACAAAATTATATGCAATTTAAAGATTTTACAAATGTTGTGAATTATTTACGGCGTAATTATTCAAAAAATACCGAAAATGAAACTGTCATAATGAATGATATAACAATTCTAAAAGGTAACAAATATAATATTGGCTGTTTTTATTATAAGACGTCATATAGTCAAGAATATTTTAAAATGATTAAAAGTTGGACCTGCCAATTTGAAAGCACTAAAAACCAATTACACATTTAATAGAACATACCACGGATCAATTAAAATTTAGACAGAAAAACAAGGTTTAATGGGTTTAATTGACAAAAAAACAATTCAAGTTATTATCATACATTTTATGAAAATCTTCGAAGACCACTTGTAACATTCTTAGTAACCATTTTCGAGTATGTTTTTATTTTATCTTTTTTAAACGTTAGTATTATGTGATGCTCAGGTAGACTGAAAGTTACTGTTAAAATACTTGTAAGTAGACTTGTGTACCATGATTTATTAGTCTTTAATATACTGTTGTACAACAATTGATTTTTTTTAGCATTATTACATTATCTTTTGTATCTAATCATGCTGTGATCAGACTGGAGAAAAATTCAAAATTAATTTGTTTTGTTTGTCTCGACACTTACATAATTTTCTAAATGTTTAGATTATAATCAATTAGGAGTTTAGTTATTTAAAAAAAAACCTAGTGAGCATATTTTAAATATAACTTTAAGTTGCCTTTAAAGATTTTTTAATTTACCCAACAAGATCGTTAAAAAATAAATTCTTAATGTTTTTGATTCTGCTACAGTATCTAATAAACGCATTTTAATTTAAATTTAATTATGTAGTTGTATCATTGAATGGACCCCATTTATTTATTTACATTTTTCAAGTTTAACTAAAACGAAACTTGGAGCAATTTTTTTCTAAAAAATTAGCAAAACTCGATACGGGTTGTTTTAAAAAAAGACAGTTTTATGTATAACTAAGCTTTCAAAATACTAATTCTTCAAGTATTAATTTTGAAGATTAAAAATTCAACTATTAAAAAATCAAAATTGCATGTATTTATTATACTGCATTGATAACATTTTTATTAACAGTTGAATATTAAAAACGTTCTCCTGTAAAATTAGTAATTTTTGAGATTATACACTTTTCTTCCGAAGAGTCGATATGTCAACATATTGTATGAAATAAATGTAAAAAGTAATTAAAAAGAGATTTTTAATTGAGAGAATTGAATGAAAGCTTTCTGCAAAACTAATTTACAACGTGGATCAATTCCAGTAAAAAATTGTCTTGTTCAACGACGAAATAGTAAAAATAGTAATTTCGTTGGTTTTAAAATTGTTTTTTGGCGAATTAAATAAAAATGTACCCAAAAAGACACGTTCTAGTTCTCACAGTGGTGATTAATTTAATAAAATGTCAAGTTTTATCGATATCACATGTAATTGACAAGGGATGCAACAAAATGTGTCTTACCTTACATAATATATGTGTCAAAATATGTACAAATTTAAGATCGATGTAACAAAACTATAAACAAAATTATTTGCCAACACTTGATACTGAAAAAAAAATTGATTCAAAAACTGAAAATTTTATTTATAAAAGAAAATACTCCTTATCAGGTGTAAAGGTTCACATGTCAATATTGCAACATATCATATTATAAACTGCTTAAAGAAAGCACAGATTTAAAGTTGCGGAAGAAAATTGAAAACTATGAAATGTACTGATAATATGCCCATCAGACGATTTTGGATGATGGGACAAGGTTTTGGTCACAAAGTGTTAAATAAGGGAAAAGTAATACTGTAAGTGTCTAGCGATGTTATGAAATCCGGCCCTGATGCATATTTGCCCAATTGAAGAGAAGAGCTCCGAATTGTACCAACTACTCTCTCTTTTCTATGCCGTTCTAAATTATCTCGAAAATTCGAGAGTAAATGAAGAAGAAATGGATACAATACATGTTTAGTTAATTGGCATTTTTTAAATCTGATCCAAAACAAACGTTTCAGGCAGAAAACAATATTATTATTCTCAGAATAGAAATAGTGGAGTGATAGGGATAAAAAATATCGGTTTTCGATGTACAAGTGCGAATTACGGTAAAACGAGACTTTTGATCGAAAAATATTTGCTGTAAAAGTTGGGAGAATAAAAAAATATTCAATTCACAATTGATTCTTTGTTTTACCTAATCTCAAATTTTTTTGGTTTTTTATTTGTTTCTCGCACACTAATATATAAATTTTTCTCAAATTTAAAGGAAGGACTGTTTTTTTCGATCTGAATAAAGCACTTTATTATATTTTAGAAAATATTAATCCGTTTCAGAAATATTACGATTTTGAGAAAAAGGATGCCACATTTAAAATAGAATTTCATTAAGAATGTAAAACCTAAGAACCCCTGCTAAATTTTTTGTTTTTACGTCTTTTCTTATTATAGTAATTATATGCATTATACATGCATACTTATAACCGAAAAAATAAAAAAGACTGAAAATTTCCATTTTGTTTTTGAAAAGTTACAAAGTATTATTAAAATTTCAAAAAATAAAAAATACCAGCTGGTTCTACGGAGAAACATAGAGTAAAAAAATTTTTAAACCGCTTTTCAACTTTTATCGTAACTTGGCATTCAAAAACATTAGTTGAACTGTTATGTAATATACTAATTATTGCTCAGTAATGATTAAAATAATTTTTAAATAATTGGTACGTTTTTATTACAATTCTTGTGAGAAAAAAATTATTTTAAAATAAAAGGATTTATTTGTTTTTATTTATTTATTTATTTATATAAACTGTGAAAGTAATATTTCACTCAAATATTTACACATTATTGAAAAAAAACATTGAATTAATTGACTGCTGCTGATTAATGCTGTTTAAAAATGATTTGAAAGCATTTTTCAGTTTTTTTTCGTAAAACAAATTGTTACTTTTCACTTTTCGAAATTTTTAATATTAACGATAAATTTTTCAAAAATACAACGCGAGTTTTCAGTTTTTCTCATTTTTCCTTTTTCATTTTATAACTATGCATATTTTTTTCTAATTACTTTAAAATGGACGTAAAAACAAAAATACTAGCCCTATCACTGGTTTCTAGGTCGATTCATCGCAGTGAAATTTCATTTCAAGTACAGCATCTTTTTTTAGAAAAATCGCAATATATTTTAATTGGGTTTTATTCAGGACCAAAAAACCACTTCTTCACCAATTTTTAGAAAAATCGATACATTTTTGTGCGAGAAAGAAGTAAAACACCAAAAAAAATAGGTTTTTTGTTTTCCCCCGTAAATTTTGAAGTTGTGTGAAAAGAAGCAAACTATATAAATTGCAGATTTTTCAATTATCTACAGAAAGTCTCGTTTAATAAACGCTTAACCCGGGAGTACACGCGTGTAGGTCGAAAGGACCGATCGTAGACAAATTTAGTAGTAAAGTCGCTGGTCTTCTAGAAATAGGGGTTGAAATTGAGAGCGATGATGAGGACCTTCTGAGGACAAGGACGGCGTTTTAGAGATTGAAAACCAAGACCCTAATCCAGAGCAAACAGATCTCAGTGAAACTCAGCAAGACCTAAATACCCGTCTGTGTTTTTTGGGAATGGATAAAAAGACGTGTAGATGTGTCAAAATCGAATATTTGAAACAAACATAGTAACTCATTCTTCAGGAGTAACTGGAGGAACCAAAGAAGCAAAAACAGCTTGGCAACTACATTTTCCCGATTTTGTAATAAGACAAATATAATTACATACAAACAAATATATTCGAAAGCTTAGGAAAAATTACAGTAGAGAAAGGGATGCCAGTGATACAAATACGGAAGAAATAAAAGCGCACTCTTACATTTAAGAGATTTGTGGGCGCAGAGATCTTTCGCCTGACAATGGGAATTAATCGTTTTCAATTTTTGTTGAATAAACTTCGCTTTGATGACCTTGATTATAGATAAAAACTGAAATAGATAGTATGATAAATTAGCTCCTATTACGCAGTTTTTTGTTGAATTTGATTAGCAATCCAAAGCCAATTATTCTATAAGTAAATATGTCATCATTGATAAAATTGTAGACATTTCACGGGCAGATGCGGATTTCGGCAGTATATCACGAATAAACCTGCAAAATACAGGAACATGTTTAGCCCTTGTCAATTCCAAAAATCATATTACACCTATCTTGAGGTGTATATTGAAACTCAACCAAACGGGTCCTACAAAATTGATAATAGTGCCTCTGCATTCGCTCAAAGGTTAGTTCAACCAAATTCTGGCAGTGGGAGAAATGTAACTTTTGATAATTGGTTTACACCGATCTCTTTTAGTACTAGATTTAATAAAAAAAATACGTAACTATGACCGGCACGATTCGAAAAAATAAAAAGGTAATTCCTGACATTTTCAGCGCGAAAATAAAGGAGTGTAAAGTTAATTCGAGCATCTTTGATTTCACACAGAACATGACGTTGGTATCCTACACAACAACAAAGTCACACTATTGTCAACAATATATGATGACACACTGACGAATTACATTTTATAATGAAACAAAAGGTGTTGACATAGTTGATGTCATGAAAAAGTTGTTGATGGCATGTAAATTATTTTTCACCGCACTCAACGTATCCGAAATAAATACCTTTATCATTGGGCATGTGGTCGATTCGATCGTACGCCTATAAGGATATAAGTTTTTTGACGCGTGTACTGCCGGGTTAAACACCAAAAGCAGAAATTGCCACCCCCCCCCCTCATCCCTCCTATTCCACTATTTCTCCCGTCGGTGTTGCAGATTTTTCTCTGTAACCTGGTGAATTAATTGGCTGACGATAGCCATAACTGTACCCGTTTTCTTTATATCTAATCTAATTGTTTATCCCCCCCCACTGAAATCAATTTCATCAAAATCTCGCACTCTAACACCAACTATTCTCACACCCACCCTCACACATGCAGCAAATGAAGAGTTCCCATCCAAGAAAATAGCAACACCAACCTTGCTCATGAAACTAATCCTACATCAGGGTCTATCATTATTAAAAACGATTCATATTGTTGGAAATGTAATTTAGTTTCAACAAAAATTCCTCTTTTATCATAGAAAATATCAATATAATAAATTTGGTTTACACATGGCTGTCCTTTCAGACAGGGTTAGGTTTTATGATGTCCATTTAGGAATACCCGAAGACCCAGAAATAAAACTCCATGCGGGCATATGGCTTAAAAATATACAAATAAACCAAATGTTAAACATCAAATTAATTTTGACCGTTCACAGATTCAAATTCTCTTCCATATCTAGAACATATAAATCAAAAATCCCTATCAAAACGAAAATTCTTGTCGCACTATTTCCAATGTAAGAATATACAACTACTTCTCCCTTATTAAGTATTATTAGTACTACTATTTCCCTTGTTAAGGGCAGATTTTATTCAAAACCTTGTTAAATATTTTTGACATCCAAAATCGTCTAACAATTTATATTTTTTAATTATTTTTATAAGTGATAGAGATACTGTAAATGGCAATAATGATTAAAACAGAAACTTGGCACTCTACCAAATTATAAATTCGCTAGGATGACATTAAAAAATTAAATTGAAAATTTCAAAGTTTTCATTTGTACTAATTTCACAAGATATTTATTAAATCAACTTCTAATTGATAACTAATCATATGATGGTAAAACAATTTTTAAATCAGTGGAATGAATCGTTAATTTAATGTTTAAAATATCTAGGGAGTAATACTATTTTAAATACGGGAATAAATGTGTAATAATGTACTTTCGAAGTTATTACTATAATGCTGGAATTTTAGCAGCTTTGCTTTGTATAAAATCCTGATAATTGATTTTTCTTGTGGATTATGCCCTAAGTATAATACCAAGTTTCTGTCGCCCAAAACCACTAGCGTTGGCCGTCATCTAGAAACAACACATTTCTGCAAAAATAATATTATTAATAATAGTAAGAACCTTTTTCATAGAGAATAGAATTTCCCATTATTTGAAACTTTTTTCTTTGTTGTTAATATTTTCCAAGACATAATCAAATTTTTGTTTTTGAAGAAGGGTTGGAATTAAACTCACTTTAAAAAGACTAAAGTCGCTATAAAAAGAAGAAGAAAATAATATATGCCATATTTGATGAACAAAATGCAGTTTGAGAAAATAACATTAACTTCATATCAAATCTGCTACAACATGAAAATAATACCTATAACTTATTCCGTGTTTGGCAGAAATAAGCGCTCGACAGCGCTGAGAAACGAACTAACAGTTGTTGGCCAGGACACATTTGCTATCTTCAATAGCAATGACATAATCCGCCATTTTGCTTATTTATTTTGTGTATTTTGAAATTAGTTTATAAGCGTTATTAGCACCAAAAATATCATCCATCTTTTATTCATCATTCACTACATTATTTAATATACTACTCATAATTAATAATTTTTTAATATGAATACTTTACAAACGTGTGTTCTGCATCACGTGCACATCTTAACCTTTGATAACGGTGTGTTAAATGTAAGTGAAATAATGAGTATGTGTAAAGAATTTATCGTTGATACGCAATCGGATGAATCCGAATCTGACAACAATGCAATGCCTACAAAGCGTAAGCCCGTGAAGAAGAAAGTTTGGAGGCAACAAAAGTCAAAGTGAGAATCTGCCATTCTATAGTTGGTTTGTCCAAAGTAGAGTTAGGAAAAAAAGGAAAGGAAAGGGAAAATAGGAAAAAAATTACTTTATATAAATCAAAGATGGATTAAAGCTCACATTCAGATCTACAGGTAGATAAAGAAAAATTGAATGCCCCGCGGGAAAATATTGATTTTATCCTCTTGAGACCCGCTGTCGCTTATGAAGGACATATTTGAAGTAGCCATTAAAACCTGACACCTCAAACAAAAAAATCGTCACTTCGACCCCATGTCGGAAGAGGACATAATATATTTTAAATATTATGTTCAGCTAGTTGCTCCGTTTTGATTTCACATAACAACTGAATAAGCATGATTTTTTTTTAATATCTTGGCAATCACGCCTGTCTGAAGTGAGTTTGTTCTGTCAGTCAACAAATCAATCTTCTGGTGAAACAATGGTGGTACGTAGTAGACATGGTAAGTAAATGTTATTGTATTTTAGTAATATGAACGTTAATTGTTGCTTTTTTATTTAATTTTACGTTTAAAAATGTGCTGTTTTTATTATAAACTTATTATTTTGACTATTGACTAAAATTAAGTTACAAATGGACAGTTGGCGTTAGTTCCAAAAATCTGTAATATTTTATTTGTCCTTTTTAAAAAACATAGGTCTGAAGATAGTAACCTTAATTTGTAGGTCTTGCTGAGGAAGAACTGGAGGAGCTTTTAAATCAGTCTGATATTGAAGACAATGATATTTTGAATGATGATACTGACTTTACACCTAGTCACTCAACCACTGAATCATCAGAAGATGATGCCTCAGATGAACACAATATTATACCAGTCCCAATAGTATGTGGTGCAGGGCGAGGTCGTGGTTGAGTTGGAACAAGAGGTGGAGTTCACAGAGGTACATCTCATTTAAGAAATATTGGTCCCAGTTGGTCAGACAAAAAATTGTCAAAGCCAGAACCCCATTTGTCTCAACCAACGTATTTACAAAGTAATTTTGAAGCAACGACGATATGTACTATTTTAGTCAGTATATTGATAACAAATTCATCGACCTGATAGTAGAAAAAACTAATCAAAGTACACTGGAAAGGATGGGAAAAACAATAAATATTACAAACAGAGAATGCCAAGTATACAATGGAATTTCTATGATTATGTCTTGCAGAAACTATCCTACATTAAAAATGTACTGTTAGAAAAAATGGGTGGTAGGTACCCATAGTTGCGGAGTCAATGTCTCGAGATCGCAACTTTCTAATGAGAAATTCATTAAAGTTAGTTTTCGATAATGACATATCTCAAGAACAAAGAGCGCAAGTTAGGTTATAGTTATGCGTCCAATTATCGATAGGATATTGGAGGAATGCTTAAACACAATAAGCACATACCAATTGACGAAATGTAGTTTGTGGCATAAAATAGTTTTCGACAAAAAAAATCTGAAAGATTAAAAGTATTCGTTTTGGCTAATTCAAATGGCTTACTTAGTATGCGATACGGTGGTTTATCAAGGAAAAACTACATTTCCGGAAGAAACAAATGCTGGTTTTTATCTCACAGAAAACACAATAATAAACCTATGTAAAACTTTAGTCCTTGGCCATTTAGTTTATTGTGATCGCTAGTTGGAACAATCATGAAAAATAGGATTCCAAAATCTGTAAGGAGTGAGTTATAAAGTGATAAAGCTTTAAAAGAAGAGGCCGTGGTAGTTTTCAAATGCCCGTAAGAGACGACCATGAAATAGCAATTACAAAGTGGTTTGACAACACACCCGTGTTCATGTTATCGACGGTATATGGAGTATAACCAACTGATACGTGTAAAAGATGGATCAAAACCAGTCATTAATATGGACATATAAATAGACCAAATTAATGTAATTCGATGTTAAAATAAAAATATGGAAGGCGTCGACATGGCAGGTAAACTGTTATTTGTTTGTCCATTAAAAACACTAACTAGAAAATGGATAGTTCGGTTTATTGCGCATATGATTGATTTAGCAGTTACAAATAGTTTGATTACATATAAAAAAAAACGTCGCCAGAAAATACATCTTACAAATGCGCCACTATAAACTGAGAGATTAATTGAAATAGGAATTTTTGTTCAACAATCAATTTAACTTTTGCTTGTTTCATAATGATTAACCTAGAGAAATTTACTGTCTCGACCCCTACCTTTCTGGAATTTTCTCATATTACTGTTTAAATGAAACTAAATGTTTGTAGATAAATCCAGATTATATTGATAAAATGTTGAAAATTCTAAGAAATTTGGCAATTATTTCGATACTAAATATCATCATCAGTATCAAAACAATTGTCAAATTTCCTAGGATTTTTAACATTTTATCAATATATTGTGGAATTATCTAGAAACATTTCGTTTCATTTAAACAGTAATGAGTAAATTCCACAAAGTAGGGGCCGAGACAGTAAATTTCTCTAGGTTTGTTTATCATTATGAAACACGCAAAAGTGTCCAACGAAGCGAAAAGTGTACCTCTCGGTCGAAAAAAAGAAGAGGGGACGGCCAACCATAGCAAAGAAGCCTCTAATAATCCAATAATATTTTTTCTACTTTACTACTTTTATTGTTCATACATAATATATAATTATGTAACAATGACAATACTAGTTTATTTTCTTAAAAAAAAATGTTTATTTTGTTAATAAAAATAATATAGGCAATATATAAATGTGTCTCTTAAAATTTATTAAGTGCTCCAAATTCAAACCCCATTCTAAGTGCGATTCTGTTATTTTATAGTGGGTAGGTTAAAGTGAATATTTAATTAATGCAGACTGCAAATCTGCAATTTTGTTAGTAGGCGCAAAATCAGAAGAATTTGTGAAAAGTACAATTTTGGAAAATATGTCGATAATTTTTGGAAATACGAAATTAACTATTGATTTTACAAAAATAAGTTTTTTTATACAAAAATGGTAGAAAATATCATGGTTATTAAAATTTTTTTCGTATATCTAAATATTATTGACCTATCTTCCAAAAACAAAAATTTGATTGTATCTCGAAAAATAATAACAATAGGGGAAAAAGTATCAAATGGAAAATATAGTTAATTCTATTTTCTTTAAAAAAGGCCGTTACTATTTTTAATGTAAAACTTACCGTTTCCGAGACTTGTTAGCATAAGCGCTTTTCAAGATGACACCTAATGCTTGCAGGTTCAGGCGATATAAACTTGGTCTTATATTTAGGGGTGCAGCCTCTGACATAATCAAATGGGAATATCAATTATAAGAACTTTATGCAGAGCGAAAGCCGCCTAATATTACTGGACTACAATTTTTCTATAAAGCGTAAAAGATGTGATCTCAATTAGTACCAAGATTTGTCAGACTGTATTTTTTTAAAAATCATAAATTTAATTTCAACAATTACGTAAATATTTCAGCAATATTAACATCGAACCCGAACATTTGCATAGCGTCGGAAGTTGGTACAGTTTGTTGTCGTTAATACCCACTTTTCATAATAATCACAAACAATTTACATGTAGAGTAATTTACATTTTCGTTTCAATATATTTTTCCCAAATATTAATGATATCCTTTACGTAGTTTCAACAATCAACAAAAGTCTTTCGGATTTAAATATTAAATGGAATACAATAGGCGGTTAAATTAGTATCTGGGGTTATTTTGATTTTGGTTTAATTGAGAATTAACAGCAGCAGCAGCGACATTGCTGGCAGCGTTACGGACGTGTTGACTGCGGAAAAACTCCGTAGTGAATTCTTGCTGAGCCTTTGCCATACTAGCTCCTGTACTTCTATACATACGGTGGATCTAAAATTTAATTAGAAATATATATATATATATTTTATTAACTGATCGATATTTAATACAGAGTGGATAAAGTAGGTTTGAAATCCGAATAAAAAATTAGGAAGAAAAACCTATTTTGTGATAATACTATTACTACAAAACTTGCTGGTTTAGTTTCGTATAAAACAGATCACATTCTGAACAGTTGTTTCTCGACTTTTTATCAACTCTATATATTCTGAAAACATTTAACCAAAAGTACAGTTTAGAACTATTAAAAAAATAAAATTCGAAAATATCTAGGCGAATTAATTTTAAATATAGTACATACAAATTTACCAAAACTATCTTATACAGTATGTCCATAATGTAATGCATATCATGGAATAGTTGGTGTAACAGATATAGTGCGAACTTGAAGCTGTCGGCTTTTCGTTTGACTGGAATTCAAGGATACTATCATAGTCCAGTCAATATTATAATTCATTCAACGGAGTCAGCCAACGAGTGAACATCGTTAACTTTTTACGTTATTTACATGTTTTCTTTACTATTATCAATAGTTCTTAGTGATAATACTGTGCAAATAATAATCAACATGCGATAATTAACAATCAATTAGTGTTTTTGTTTTACAAACTACGAATCCTTACTATTAGTCAGTTGGACAATTAAATTCTCCAGTGACGTAGCATTAGAATCATCAGGTAACTGATATATTCCTTTTATATTACCCAGAGAGTCCTTCTGGGACGTCTGTCGCATTAATAAAATTTATTGTGAAGTGGTTTTGGTAACCAGGACCGCTCACAAAAATGAGCTCCATTAACAACTAAAATCAAATGTCGTCATCACAACCTATCACAACTAACCGCACCAAATCTTATGTTGCTGCAACCCTAACTAAACCTCCTCCTCCCACTTTTCCAAATAGGGATCAAGCCATTATCTTGCATGCAATTTCCAACACCGTGCTCTTTGAATATGTAAAAGCTGTAGGGGACATTGTTACCCCTAAAAATATTACCTTTGCGTCACAAATCTCAAATAAACGCATTTGTATTTATCTATCCTTGAGTAATATCGTCAATGACCTTCTCAGTGCCCATCAGAGCATTTCCATTAACTCCACAACTATCCCTATACGAAGACTTATTATGCCAGCAAAACGTATTCTCATATCCAATGTATCTCCCACCATTCCTCACGCCATAATTGAAAAAGCTCTAAAAGATATTGGACTACAGTTAGCCTCCCCTGTTTCGTTTGTAAAATGTGGCATACTAGATGATGAATATGCTCACATAATGAGTTTCCGTAGAGTTTCTTACGTTATCCCTGAAAATGATAACTTCTCCATACAAACATCTCTCCTAATTACTCATGATAATTCACAATATAGAATATTTGTATCATCTGATAAGCTTGAATGTTTCCTATGCAAACAAGCAGGACATACTGCTGACTCCTGCACAAATACTACTACTTCCCAAACACATGTCGACATCCCACCCCCCGCCAAGTCTATATCACAATCTATTTCTCTCGATAGTGCTCCCAGACAACTCACATCACCAAATACCCCGAATGAAACTGAGATAACTCAATTACTAACTCCCCTAACTCATGGACAAAAAAGGGCCATATCAACTGATAGCAATGTTGTTACCCCTCTCCAACTTACACTGGAAATCACACCTGAACCAACAACAAATCAAATGCTTCCCCCTTCATTTACTAATCCTAATACCTCCTCTAAACATCTAAAGAAAAAATCCAAAACAATAATCTCCGATCATCATAATTCAACACCCTCCACGCAAAAGGCAATACACGCTATTTATGAAAAAAATCCATCGGATCTCACTCTTGCAGAAACCCAATTCACAGCTTTCTTAGAAAATACACATGGAAATATAGACTGAAACGAAGGAAAGGTCCCTCAAAAACCGCCTTACAAGAATTAGGAAAACAATTAAACAACAAATAAATCCTGAAGACTCTGATAATATAAGCGTTTCCTCCGAATATCAAACTGATGAAGAATACCTGCAAAAATCCTCACAGCCACCCTTATCCACCCTTATCACCTCCAAGTCAAGAGCCACCTTCAAATTAATTCAATGGAACTGCGATGGATTCTTTCCTCGATTAGAAGGAATCCAGCAACTAGTTGTCAATGAACAGCCTGAAATAATATGCCTTCAAGAAACCAACACCAAATTACCCAAACTAAAAAACTTTGAAGGATATCACTTTATCCGCACCGACTGTATTCGTGCCAGTGGCCGCACATCAATCTTTATTTCAAGAGAACTGTTTTCATCTCACCTCCCACTCACAACAGATCTTGATGCTATTGCCATAACCACTTGGGAGTCTTAATAAGTTTACTATTTGCAACATATATATTCCACCTAACCACCCACTTAAAGATACAGAGCTATTAAACCTTATCTACCAACTTCCTACACCATATATTCTTGTAGGCGATTTTAATGCCCACAACACCACGTGGGAATCCAACTATACAATCGGTAAAGGTAAAACTATTGAAAGAGTAATCAATTGCACAGGTTCCTGCCTATTGAATATATGCTCCAGTACACATTTCAACTTTTCATCTGGAACTCTCTCCTCTATAGATCTGAGCTTCAGTGACCCTAAATCAGGTACTCTACTAACTTGGCAAATTGCCGATGACCTTTATGACAGCAATCACTATCCCATCTTCATATCATCCAATAAACCAAATATTCAACAAAGTTTAACCAGGAGCTACTGGAGCCTAGACAATGCTGACTGGCCCAGTTACACGACCCATACAGATACCACTTTATCCACCCTCTCGTTCTCCGACAATACAGACAATAACATGACGTTAATTACAAACGCCTTACTTTCAGCTGCCAATGCACACATTGGCAAAAATGTTATTTCAAACAAACGAAAAACAGTTCCCTGGTGGAATACCTCTTGTCAAATTGCTGTAGATGAACAAAAATTTGAACTTAAAAATTACCGAATAAACAAGATCCAAGATAATCTCATAAAACGGAAAAAAGCCAGAGCAAAGACTCGATATACCATAAAACAAAGTAAAAAATCTTCTTGGAGAAACTATGTGTCCTCAATCAACGAAAATACTAATCCCACTGTTCTATGGAAAAAAATTAGACAAATTCAAGGAATCAATACCAGTCTTAAAATAGCCAATCTTATCTCTAACAACACTGTAATTAGTGAGAATCAAGAAATTGGTGAAACTCTAGCCAAACATTTTTTTGAGAAAATCAGAAGCAAAATCAACCCCACCCCACATGAACCATTGACTGCCACACCTCCTATATCTTCTACCATAAGAACTCAAGACATCACTTATCTAAATTCTTCTTTCTCTCACACAGCACTAACTTCGGCCATTCAATCCTCCAAGAACACTGCTTCTGGTCCTGACGATATCCCCTATATTTTTATAAAAAAACTATCCTTTGAAGGCCAACGAAAACTTCTTGAAATGTACAACTTAATTTGGATTTCCAACAGAATCCCCAAGCAGTGGCGAACCTCAGTCATAATTCCCATTAAAAAACGAAATCAAGCAGTTACCTCACCCAGTGCTTACAGACCAATATCATTAACATGTACCATGTGCAAGATCTTTGAAAAAATGATTAACACAAGGCTTTTATGGTACTTTGACAAACCTAATATAATTGCTAAATAGCAGTCATGCTTCAGACAAAATCGCTCAGTCCATGACAACCTTCTGAGGCATTAAATAAGAAACAAAAATGTATGCACAGACTCACTAGCCTCTATCCAGACTATCCAAAATATATTTACCAAACATCCAATTGCCCAAAATATCCAAGAAGCTTACCACCAGCTTATCACTTCCCAAAATATATCAGTTACTATAATTTGGCTACCATCACACATTGGTATAGCAGGCAATGAACTCTCTGATCTTTACGCGAAAATTGCCTGAACATTCACTGACATTATCGACAATATCCAAATATGTAACGACTTGAAGGCACACATCAAAAAACGAATGGAAATTATATGGCAACAGCACTGGGATACAAACTACTATTTTTTACACGAAATACAGTCGTCAATCAATAGCCCTCTCCTTGCTCCTACTAAACTTACAAGGCGAGATCTAGCCATAATAAGGAGACTACGCATCGGACATTCTAAGTTAACACATGGATATCTAATGACATCCAGCAACCGAACCCATTGTCAAATCTGTCAATCGCATTTGACAATAAAACACATTTTAACTGAATGTCA
The DNA here is from genome assembly GCA_963921935.1 of Galeruca laticollis. Taxonomy (NCBI): domain Eukaryota; kingdom Metazoa; phylum Arthropoda; class Insecta; order Coleoptera; family Chrysomelidae; genus Galeruca; species Galeruca laticollis. Next base: position 181,822,270 of record OY998180.1, read on the forward strand.
CCAGTTCTCAACCAAGAGACAACATTACCACCTCTCATCAAGCCTACGATTTATGCTAAATAATCCAGAGCAAATTAACAGCCTACTGCAATTCCTCAAAGATGTGCAGCTTTACAGCAAAATTTAACCAAAGCTACATATATATGATCTTATTGTATTTTATATAGCAATGTAATCGTTTTGTGCAAGTGGCCATAGTAGCCGAGCACGTTTATTTTAATAAAAAAAATATAATTCAAAATGCTTGGTTGACGATACGTTCATTCAATATTATAATTTCAACTAATAATCGTTAAAATGCATTTAATAATCATTAAATACATTTATCGACTGTCTAACGATTATTTTTAACCCGCAATTATGGAGCGCCAGCCTACTTTTTAAAATACTTAGCGTTAATGTATAGAACAAACTACATTCCTTTAAACAATATTAACCTATTTATATTTAAAAAATATCTTAGACATAACACCAGACAATTGGACACGATTGGAAACAATTCTAGTGCATCAGAGGATAATTTAAACAATTTAGCAAAACATCAACCAAATTCAACGACGACTCAAGCCCTTGTACATAAGCAAGCAAGCCAATCATGGGCACAAGAAGTCGAAACTGAACTAACTGACAAATCAGCCCATGATAACTTTGTATCGCAATACGAAAATATCACTAAAAAAACTATAGTAACGAGAACCCTGAATATGACTTGCAAAAAGAAACAGATGGAAGAAATAAACGCTATAACCACAATCCCCGATGAACAAATGGATGTTTCAACTCAACAAACTGAATTTACTATGCCAAAAAAGTTACGACGTTTAATATCCTACTAAAACAAACAAAAAAACATACAGTAACTACAACAAATAACAGATTTGAAACATTATCAGAAGATTCCGAGAAAGAGGCGCCTACGAACCAACAAAAAAATAACGAAATTTCGTAAATACAACGCATCTGAAGACAGCTCTGATGAAATTAATACAAATTACAGCACTAAACGGCCAAAACAAAAAGAACTAACTACAAAAAAAGACAAAAAAACCATATCATCCTGTCCCACCCCCCATCGTGATTGACAGGAATGTATCAGCGCATAAAGATATGGTGCTTAAACTCAAAGAATGTGTATCTAAAGCATTTGAAATCAAATACACAACTAATTCGACTATTATATTTACAAAAGAGACCGCTGACTTCGATAGTTTAAAACAAATTTTAAGTCCCATTTCATACCTATACTAGAAAGGATGAGAAAACGCATGCTTTCGTATTGAGAGGACTAGTGGAAGGCCTACAAATTGATGAAATCAAAGAAGAACTTTCAAACACATACAAAATCATCATAAAGGACATATACAGGATGACCACCAAAGCGAGGCCATTATACTTAGTCATCACTGAACCAAAAATAACATTGGACTACCTCAACAAAAATGTGAGAGTGTTGGAACATACCAGAATAAAATGGGAATATTGGCGTCAATCAAAGACCATAATACAGTGTCACATATGCTAGCTCTGGGGGTCACGCCACTTCAAACTGCGGCAGGGCTCCAAGTTGCCTGAAATGTGCCGCCCCCCCACTTAACCCCCGAATGTCCGAAGGAGAGGTCCAAACCGGCTAAATGTGCCAATTGTAAAGGCGATCGCACGGCCATCGCGATGATATGTCCGCAATTCATAAAAAGTAGAGACTGGCTCGAAGCTAAAAGAACAAAAATTACAATCAATACAGCACCTAAATATATCCCCCCTCCCCCCCCCCCCCCTCCAACGATAAACCCATGGAACAATAAAAATACCCCCTCCCTCCAAGACTTCCCCAGCTTACCTACAAAACAACCTACCCCTACCCCGCAACAGAGCATCCCTAGAACCCGAATTACTCCTCAAGCAAATACTACTCCTGCTGTAGACATCAATAAATTTACTCAACTGAACTCTATGTTTCAAGAACTTCAAGCCACAGTCAATCTAGACGAACTAACTAGGGCCGTTGCAGATTTATTACATGAGATGAAAGCAGCCACAAACAAATTAGAAAAATTCAGCATATACTCGTATAACAAATTTGTCGCTGGGATTGATACATATGACATCTAGACAGGTAGGTGGTAAAACAGGAATTCAAAAACGAAATCATCTTAAAGTAATCTTTTGTAATGTAAATGGAGTAAATAATACAATCCACCTTATCAGACACTTTCTCGACATTCATAAACCTGATATATTCTATTCTTCTTAATCGAGACGCCCCTCAAACCTAACAAATCCGTGAATTTTAAAAACCACGATTATAGTCTATATAGACTAGACCGCCCCGTAGGTGTTGGTCTCGCAGTATTAATCAAAAAGACATCAACTCCTGCAACCAAACAACTCCTCATCAATTGAACATATCATAGACAATAAAATCAAAATGGTTGGGGCATACAACTCACCAAACAAAAAACTTTACAAATAAGATTTTTTCAACATCATAAGAATGCACAATAGGGTTCTCATAGTGGGCGACTTAAATTGTAAGCACCCGCTTTGGGACTCCTATGCCACTCACGCAAACCCCAACGGAAGTACTGTCCCAAGGTTCTGTGATAATTCGGACTGTAATATCTTCAGCACGGACGACCCCACCCACTTTCCCTATTCCGGTAACACCCCAAGCTCAATAGACCTTGCAGTAGGTAGAAACATCAACGCTATAACCAAAATGAAAACCATCCCAGACCTAAATTCATGACCCAAGAGTTAAAAATAACACACACCATACACTCACCTACACTTATATTACATGATTACACAACCACAAACTGGACATTATACAGAAAACACATAAATGATAAATTAATAATCACTGATAAAATTGAAAACCAAAGTCAATTAACTTGTACTATACAGAATTTACAAAATATAATAATAACAGCTAGAAACAACACAACAACTATTAAACCCAAATCTAAATCCCATAACACCCTTCTGGACCATATTGTTAATATTATAAAATAAAAAAATAAAATATGAAGATGGCAACAAAGTCGAAACGACAATTATAGACAACCTTTTAAAGATTATCAAAACATCATAAATACTTTAATATTTGAACATAGAAACAACGAATGAAAATTGTTTTTAGAAAAGCTTTCACCAAAAGACAACTCTTCGAGGAAAATTACCAAAAAACTAAAAAACAAGAAAGAAGATATTTACAAAAATTGTGTCAAAGGGTAAAACATTTACGCAAAAATCGAATATCGCAGAAGCCTTTGGAGAGTATTTTCAGGACAATTTTACAAATAGTACAGCTAATACTCAACTACACAATTAAATAATACAAACAGTATCTGACTATTTACATAAGGTAAACGCAATAAATAAAACCTAAAAAAGCAATACTACAAATTACACACATTGTTAATTATAAAATCAAAACCAGTATCTATCCAGATACACTCAAGATTGCCAATGTTATCCCTATTATTAAAGCCAATAAACAATCATGGTATGTGGATACTTCTAGACCTATCTCCCTATTAAATAACATAGAAAAGGTGATTGATAAAATCATTCTTAGAAGAATGCAACAATTTGTTGACAAACAAAATATTATTCCCAAAGAGCTGTATGGGTTTAGGAGTGGACATAGTACTGTTTAATTATTAGAGTTTTCAATCATATAAGGGAAGAATTTTACAAGAAAAATAAAGTGGTAATGGTTGCAATTGATATTCAAAAAGCCTTCGACACGGTGTGGCATGAAGGACTAGTTTTCAAATTAATTAATCTTTAATTTCCGGAAAATATAATAAAAATTGTTAATTCATATATACATAATAGAAAATTTTACTCTTGTGTGAATGAAGGCATAGCGGGACCATTCCCCATTCAAGCTGGAGTTCCGCAAGGATCAGTTCTTTCACCTTTGCTATATTCCCTATTCACCCACGATTTACCCTCCGCCCCACAAATCCTAACAGCCATGTATGCAGATGACACTTGTTTTGTATCATCTGCATCAATACCAGACATTGCACTACAAAATATTCAATCACACATCAATACACAAATACCCACATACATGAGGGACAATAAATTGACTATCAACCCCTCCAAGACAGAGTACATGTTACTCAGGAGGAAAACAAGTTACAATGGCTCATTGCAATCACAGCTGTGTGTAGATGGGCAAACTATCACCCCTAATAACACATTAAAATATCTTGGCTACACAGTGCAGGGCAATACCAACGCCAACGCACACATAACAAAGCAAGTACAAAAAGCGAAGATGGCAATGAGCAAATTGTACCCTTTGATATGCAAGAAAAGTTGTCTCTCAATATACAACAAATTGATGATTTATCAACAAAGCATCAGGCCCACTTTAACATACGCCACACCAGCTTACTACACCATCAAACACAATTTTCATACACTACAACTGGTGCAAAACAAGTGCCTACACATGGCAATACCCTACAAAACTGAATATCCAAAACTTCCTAAAAACTCGTGGTTACATGAACAAGCAGACTTGCCCACTATCAATGGCTTCATAACTAAAATATCAACAAACTTTTATAATTATTGCTTACCCAAAAATCAACGCGAAAGACTCCAACAACCTAACACATCAAATTAGAGGGTAACTTAGTTACCCCTAATCAACCAAACATTCCCATACCCAAAATATATACCGATCTAAAAGGAACATCAGCCATGTTGCCTTCTCTCACAAACTAAACACTCCGTTCGTTTTGAAACCCTGTTTTTCAGCTGCTTTTCAAGGATTAATAAGTCGAAATAGCTAGTGGAGTCATATTTATGAATACGGGACATGGCGAGTTATATAGCGAAAAGAAATGCATAACGCTCAAGGTGCCATATATTCCTCCAGATATAATCAAATGTGCCAGGACTGTCAGGACATCGGCCACGTATATATTTATTTTATTGAATGTATATACAGTATCCGCCAAAATAAACAGTACCGAAAATAAAAATAAAAATTAATTTTTAATTTCTGTAATGTAAGTGTTCAAAATGTTCACCATTTCGACGCAAACAAGCTTCATATCGATTTTGTAAGTCAATAAACATATTTATAAAAAGTGGTTGATGTAACTGCCGAAAAATATTTTGTATTTTTTCCCGTAGTTCGGCAATATTCGCCGGCGGATTTTCCGAGTGAAATATTTTGTCCTTCATTATGCTCCAAATGTATGCGTCAGGTGGCGTCAGATCAGGTGAATGAGAAGGATATTCGAAGTCTGTTCCCCGAGAAATTATTCTATTATCGAAATGCTGACGGAGTAAGTCTAAGGTGCGCACAGCTGTATGGCTCGTTGCACCATCTTGTTGGAACCATTGTGTGCGAAACTGTAGATTTCGTGCACGGCAAAAGTTATTTAGATCTCTCACAAAAGGTATAATAATTTTCTCTCTATAACGCTCTTGGTTGACAGTAAGTGGATTCTGAGCATCATCTTCAACGAAATAAGGACCAATCATTCCATGACCAGATACCGCGCACCAAACGGTAACTCGAAGACTGTGGAGTGGTTTCTCTACAATGACATCAGGACGTTCAAATCCATGGAATCTGGTTGTTTGTCGATTAATATAGCCGCTAAGATGAACGTGACTCTCGTCTGAAAACCATATGTTTTTCAAAAATTCGTGATCTTCGTGAATTAAAACCAACATGCGACCACAGTAAATTTCTCTTGCACGTTTGTCCGCAGCATTTAGTCGTTGTCCAACTTGAATACGGTATGGATAACCACCAATTGATTTGAACATGCGACGTAAAGACGTTTCACTAATGTTGAGTTTACATGCAGTTCTTACAAGACTTCTTTGAGGTGATTGCACAACTTGGTTCAAAACACGTCCTTCATTTTCGTTAGTGCATACTGTTTTTCGACGACCTGAAGAACCTTTATGTTGACACAATACACTACCAGTGCGACAAAATTTTTCAACAACAGCTAACATCACACTTTTACTAGGAGCTGCTTTATTAAATTTTTGTTGATATTTTATTGACACCTGTTCTAAGCTTGGACCATCATTACGACCTTTTCCGTATGAACGAAAATAATACTCTACCAAAAAAACTTTCTCTTCCGTTGTTAGAACCATTTTTAAATCAAATTTAACTGCAGCGTACTATTAATATATCAGCTAATGACAATTAAGTCAAATATGACAAATCCATATTACATAAACAACTCTACAGCACTCTCTGTTTCGGTACTGTTTATTTTGGCGGATACCGTAGTTCTGAACACAACTTGTAAATAGCTATACAGAAAATATTGTAAATAAAGACATTTTAAAACAAACAAAACCAGACAATTAACACTACCTTATATCTCGTTTTATTAAGAGGAATTAGAAATATAAATTTCAAATAACTTATTATTTTTGACATCTTTTACTGAACTATAACTATATTATTGAGAGGGAGATTTTTTCGAACACAACAGATGTCAGTTTTTAGTTGGTAGGCTGACATCAAGAAAGAGTGTTGTGGTTTTCTGAGAAATTTGGGTAAGTATACATATTAATTATATAGCAATTATATTTTTAGTTAAAAATTAAATACTTACAATGTGGCGTCCTTGGGAAATATCGAGTTCGGTCCAAAATATTGTGTGTAACAACGACGAAAATTTAAATAATGGTGATGAAAGTGAAAACAGGATTCGACGACATTTACATTTGGAAGCACCGAAAATATGTTTCAATGTGAATATGAATCTACGGGAAAAGTTTGGTTTCGATGAAGAAACAGAAATAATGCAAGCAGTATCTGATTTAACAGAAGTTCCCTGTCAACTATATGTAAGGAAAGTATCCTTAGAATATTCAAAGCGATAAGACGTGCGAGACTCGGCTGCGTTATCTAAACCAGTTTTTGTGCTATAATTACTTTGTTCTAACTTATGATAAAAATAACAACGACAACGTTTATACAGACAACGTTTACACAGAATCATTAAGCCATCAACAAAAATAAAACGTTCCCGACGGGGAATGGACCAGGGATGGACAGTAACTCACACAGCCATTTTACATCCTTACCTCAAAATATGATGCAAAATAACGCAGGAATACAAGTGCCTCAAACACCTATGAATCAGCCGCTCCAGTTTTCATATATATCCCCACAAACATCAACCTATCCAAATCAAACGATGAATCAAACTCCATTATATGGTTTTAGCACCCAAGAACAACAAATGCACCCTCCTCAAATGTGTCAAAACTCAAACTACGTCGTGACAGCTCTGACGAACTCAAACTCGAATCAAACAAATTCAAGGATTACCACAAACCCAAATTTGCTGAGCTCGTGCAACGAGGATAAAGAAGTGACACCCATACCTGGCAAGTTGTGACAAATAAAAGAAAACGAACAAATCGTTAAAACTCAAATGACAGAGCACCCCAAATTCAAACCTCAAACAGATTTCATCTTCTCCATAATGAAGAGACCAACGAAAATGGGAAAACATCAGATGAAAATGTTAGAGATAACGATAACACTCCTGACGATCCAAAACCTCCACCAAACCAATATATATAATACTCTAATACTCTAGACTTCAAAGCAATGGTAAAAGCTATATCAGCTGTAACTGGTCAAAATACTTTTACAACAAAGGCAGTAGCAAACAACACGATTAAGATAAACACAACAACGCCCGACACCTATGGAAAGTTGATCCACTTTGTACGTGAAGAAAAGATAATCCATCACACATACCAGATAAAGCTGAAAGAACCTATAGAATAGTAATAAGAGGACTACGTCATTCTGTACCTTTAGAAGGCATTAAAAAAGAATTAGAAGATAAAATCCACTGTGTAAGAAACCTAATTAACATTAAACATAGTTAGCAAATAACCTCTTCCAATGTTTTTCGTCAATATGGAACCAAATAAAAACCACAAAGAAATTTTCAAAGTAGGACTACCTTCTGTCCAGTAAAATCAAAATAAAGCCTCCACGAAAGAAGAACACGCTTGTTCATTGTACAAGATGCCAAGACTATAACCACTCAAAAACATACTGCAGGCATCCCTTCAAATGTGTCAAATGTGGTGGACCTCATGATACCAAAACATGTACAAAGCCTAACAATACTCCAGCCAAATGTGCTCTTTGTCAAGGAAATCATCCGGCAAATTATAAAGGCTGCACAGTATATCAAGACCTAATTGTAACAAGAAACAAAACACATGTATCAAACCCTCCTACACAAAATCAAGTACAACAAAACCACTCTAGAAACACTCATACCCAACAAACCACACAAAACAGGCAATCATATCCACAAGCAACCAATAATAATTCACCTGCACAAATAACCAATAACAACTTTAATTTATCTGAATTGTTATCTACCTTCCTAACAAAATTCAAAGGTATGTTCTCCCAACTAATTAATCAAGATGGCATGATACTTAACATGCTAACAACAGTTATAAATAAAATAACCAAGTAATGGCTAAATCAATTAGAATTGCATCATGGAACGCAAACGGTATTCGTAACAATATACAAGAGATCATCATATTCCTAAACATGAACAAAATTGATGTAATGCTAATATCAGAAAGCCACACTACAAATAAAACTGTCATTAATATACCATACCACAACGTTTACTTTACTAACCACCCTGATGGAACTGCACACGCAGGCACCGCAATCATAATCAGATCAACACTAAAACATCATGTTGTTCAGTCATATGCAACGAATAAAATTCAATGTACAGCTATTAAAATTGAAAGCTTATCTAGACCAACGACACTTGCAGCTATATACAGCCCACCACAACATAACATAACACAGGATGAATACAACGACCTATTTATAACACTTGATACGAATTACTTAATAGCAGGCAACTGGAATGCTAAATATGCAATCTGGCGATCCAGGCTAATTACACCAAAAAGCAGAAACTTACTGAAAATAGTGCAACAACATCAAATGAACATCCTGTCGATTGGTTAACCAACCTATTGGCCAGCTGACACCAACAAGATTCCGGATTTGCTAGACTTCGCTCTAACAAAAAGCATATCTAACATTTACTGCGATATTGAACCTAATTTCGATCTAAACTCGGACCACAGCCCAATCATCATTACTTTGAGTTCCAAGCCGATTTGGAGAAAACCCCAACCCAAACTCTGCAATAAGAAAACTGATTGCAACCAATTCCAGAAACATATTAATAAAAACATTAAATTAAACTGGTAATTAAGAAATCAATTGGAATTGAAGAGGCAGTACAACATATAACAACGTTGATTCAAGAAGCATCCTGGCTCGCTACACCAACAAGTGACAAAGTGGTAGATCACACATACAATATTCCTCTGGATATAAAAGAACTTGTCTAAGAGAAATGTAGAGCGCGCAGAAGATGGCAAAACAGCAGACACATAGTCGACAAAATGCTACTTAATAATCTAACCCGTAGACTACGTAGAGATATCCAAGAAACCAGAAATGACTCATTCCAAAGGTACTTATCGGAACTATCACCGGAGAACCACTCATTGTGGAAAACAACAAAAAAAATTGAAAGACCTATCGTGAGTGTCTCTCCAATAAGGGGATCTGATGGTACCTGGGCCCGATCGAATGCAGAAAAAGTAAACACCTTCGCTGAATACCTTGATAAAATATTTACTACTCCACATGAAGCCAATAATGAAGATGATAACATAAACCAGTTCCTAGAAGCACCTAGGCATCTATCGCCCCCATTAAAATAATTTTCTCCCACTGAAGTGCGCAAGGAAATAAGCTGCCTTAACTTACACAAGGCACCGGGCTTCGATCTTATAGTTGCTGAAGTACTGAAAAACCTTCCTAGAAAAGGGATTGTATTGCTAACTACAATCTGCAACAGTATGCTGAGATTAAGCCATTATCCTATCCAGTGGAAACTTGCACATACAATAATGATCAATAAACTTGGTAAGCCACCAACAGAAGCAAGTTCTTACCGACCAATAAGCCTTCTTCCCATAATGAACGCTCATCCTACATAGAATCCAAACTACAATCAATTCATATTGATGATCTCATCCCAGACTACCAATTTGGATTTAAGAAAGAACATTCAACGACCCAACAATGTCATAGAATAGTGAATAAAATAAAACAAAGCCTGGAAGACAAGAAATTATGTGTGTCTGTGTTTCTCGATATACGACAAGCATTTGATAGAGTATGGCACAGTGGCCTCCTCTACAAAATTAAAAAACATCTACCCGACCAACTATATCTTCTCTTAAAATCATATCTAAATGATCGACACTTTCAAATAGAATTTGACGATGAACTCTCAACGTTCCATCAAATTAAAACTGGAGTACCTCGAGGCGGTGTCCTAGGTCCTTTCATATACTTGTTATATACGGCAGATGTACCAACTAACAATGAAACGCTTATAGCAACATTTGCTGATGATACAGCAATTACGTCATCTAATACTGATCCTAACACAGCTTCCAACCAACTTCAAAATCATCTAACTCTCCTGCGATCACGGTTAAAAAAATGGAAAATTGAAGTCAACACTAATAAATCTAACCAAATCACTTTCACCACAAAACAGTGTGCCTGTCCGCAAGTTACTGTTAATGATGATCCAATACCGATATGCAACGAGGTCAAATATCTTGGTCTTCATTTAGACCAAAAACTGACATGGAAAATCACATAAAAGCTAAAAGAAAACAACTCTATATAAAAATTAAAAATATGTATTGAAATTAAAAATATGTATTGGCTAATAAACAAAATAACTGTCTACAGAAAGCAAAATCTTAATCTACAAAACCATAACGTAACCTAACCTAACACATATATAGACATACAGTATTGAATTGTGGGGTTGCACCAAACCATCTAACACCAAGATCCTGCAGTCCTTCCAATCCAAAACCTTCCATCTATTAATAAATGCCCCATGGTATGTTTTAAATGACACTATACACAGAGATCTAAGAATACCATATATCAAAGACATCATCACACCTCGCTCAAATAAGTACAGAAAGCGATACACAGATCATAGCAATCAACTTATCAGTAACCTATTCAACCTACCATCAGAAGAAAGAAGACAAAGAATTTGGCCCGAAGATCTGTAAAAATCTAGAGAACTTTTTTTTGTAATACCCTTACTTTGTAAGAATACTTTAATTTTGTGTATGCGCAGACATACTACAATATTATACTAAGATATTAATTCATTAATATCTCTGTTTTCATCAATAACTTAATTGAGAATCATTTTAATTGATTATCAACAAAATAACAAAAATGGAGATTGTACGATTTGATACTAGACCCCTCAAATACCCTTTTTATAAATTATTCACCCTGTATCACAGATTATTTAAAAAAATAGTGTGAATTAAAATTACAAAATCGATTTTATTTGATCATATTACTGTTTATTTGGCTAATATTGAATTTAGGCATGAATTTATAATAAGATATTTATAAAATTTTATTATAAGTTTGGTGTGTGAATAAGAATATTTAATGAATAAAAAATGTATGAATTTACCTTAGAAATCAAAAATAAATCAGCGGCTGCAGCAAATCCGAACCCGATGGCGATGACCAACGCAATTATTCCGCAAAAAATACTCCAAGCTGATTTACCAAACGTTCCAAGAGCGGTAATTATTCCTCTGAAAATATGAAACAATTATATCAGTAAGCAAAATTTAAAAGAAAATTGGTTTACTTACATAGTGCCCGAACTAGGGATGCCGATAAACTGTATCGTGGTAATAACAAATTGAAAGAAAAATATGAAGAAAAACACCATAAAGTTGAAAGATGAATCGGATCGAAACGCTTTATACGCCGGTCTAAACCAACATAAATATCCGAATGGGGTAAACATTAACAGGTACAATATCCCCAATCCAACAACGGATATATTTTCTAGAATTATTCCACCGATTACATTTACAATCATCAAGGCTCCGTGATCTAAAACATAGTGTACATTTATTGAAATTAATTTTACTTTGACAGTTGTTGAAACATCAATCAAAGAAAACAAAATATGACATATCATACATGATTATCACATTAAGGCGGCATTGCCAGGTCCTCTGATTTTTCAGTAAATCTAATGATTTGATATATTATCTGGTTATATACTACTTATACACTATCGTGAATTCTACTAATAAACAGTTAATAGATGATATTGAAGTAAGTTATGGTTACAAAATTTGTTACATTATTTGAGAATAATATATAAAACAATACTTACATATCCAGAGGTAGTAAAGATTTCTAACAATTTTTTGAAATTCTAAAGGAATGTCAACTTGGATATCCTGATAAAAACAAGGTTGAAAGCAGCATTGTTCGGGCAACGGCGGCCAATTATTACGCCTTACATTATATGTGGAATTTCTCATTTCCTCCTCTCTGCGAGCCAATTCTTGTTCTTTTCTTTCTAATTCTTCTTGTCGTCTCTAAAAAAATAGATTTTATATATATCCTAGCAATCACGACAAAAATATCTCGAATATTTATGTTTTCAATTTACCTGAAGTTCAGCTGTGTCTAAAGTCGGTTTTGGTATATTTTGGGCCTGCTGTTGACCACTTCTAGTATATGCTGGTGGTTCTTGAATCGGTTGCATAATTGCTGGACCAGTATTGGTTTGGCCATAGCTAATCTGCTTAAATAATATTCATAAAAATTTTTCAATAGTCTACAATAATTATAATTCTAAAAGTAATCAATTTTTAAAATAACCAGAGACCTTTTAAGAGATTCGGGATTAATATTTTAATGCAAAAAGACGTAATTTGTGTATAGCATATTATAATGGCGAACATTTTAAATATTTAAAAAATTGGATATTATGTGATATTTTTATTATTAGTAATAACAAAAAAGGAAAAACTATAGTAAATGAAGAAAAACAAATGGAAAGATGAAAGGAATTCTTCGAAGAACTACTAAATAGACAAGTAGAAATGGAAGGAGAGGTAGAAGATACTAATCAAAATTAGAAACAGAGAGAAGAAAAGATCGTAGAATAAACACAGCCGTACCTAAGAAGAAATTAAGAACGGGAAATCCTCAGGAGTAAACCGAATATCTCCGAAAATGCTGCAGAAGTTTTGTGTGAATTACTGAAAGAAATATGGGAAAATGAATTAATAGCTGATGATCAAAAGAAAGGGTTACTGATCAAAATACCAAAGAAAGGAGATATGACATTATGCACAAACTGCAGAGGTATTAGACTGCTCTCGGTGACTATAAGATTCTCACCAGAATAATTTTGAACAGAATGAAAGGCATAATAGACTTGAAACTTCGAAGAGAACAAGCAAGCTTCAGAAAGGACAACTCATGCATAGATATGATGAACTTCTGACCAGCTTCAATGTTACCTATCACATAAAAAAATATTTTAATTTTCCGCCCAACCCTATCTAATATGCGAGAAAAACATTGGTTAACCCCAAAAAAGGTGGAATTTTCGATTTTTTTGAGAAATGTTTTCGTTTTTCAGCAAGAACAACACAAAAAAACGGTCATGTGTAAAATGTCGTCGGCCACTTTTCGTAACATGTCTTGTTAGCACGACACAGCCTTCGGAGTGCTCACCAATTTTATGATTGAATATTGTTCAGGACATCTCGCAGATGAACCCTAATGATTTTTAGCTCACCAGTACAGCGGGTGCTAAGGTACTTGAAGTACGATATTTTTGTTATTTTTGGAGAAATTTCAGTTTGATTAGATTAACCCAATTTTATGATTGGATATTGTCCGGGGCGTCATATAGATGAACCTTATTGGTTGTCAGTTCATTAGATCCAATAAAACGGGTGCTATGGTACTAGAAATACCACGTTTTTTGTCATTTTTGTAGAAATTTCGGGTTGTTAGCATGATACAGCCTCCGGAGTGTATACAAGTAGCCAATTTTATGATTGGATATTGTTTAAGGCGTCTCACAGATGAACCCTATTGATTTTCAGCGCACTAGAACCAGTACAACGAGTGCTATGGTACTTGAAGTACCACATTTTTGTCATTTTTGGAGAAATTTCGGGTTGTTAGCACGATACAACCTCCGGAGTGTACACAAGTGACCAATTTTATGATTGGATATTGTCCGGGGCGTCATATAGATGCACCTTATTGATTGTCAGTTCATTAGATCCAATAAAACGGGTGCTATGGTACTTGAAATACCACGTTTTTTGTCATTTTTGTAGAAATTTCGGGTTGTTAGCATGATACAGCATTCGGAGTGTATACAAAAGGCGAATTTTATGATTGGATATTGTTTAGGGCGTCTCACAAATGAACCTTATTGATTTTCAGCGTACTACAACCAGTACAACGGGTGCTATGGAATTTGGAGTACCACGTTTTTGGAGAAATTTCAGTTTGTTAGCACGATATAGCCTCCGGAGTGTATAAAAGTGACCGATTTTATGATTGGATATTGTTCAGGGCACCTCACAGAACCCTATTGATTTTCAGCGCACTAGAACCAGTACAACGGGTGCTATAGCAATTGAAATGCTATATTTTTGGAGAAATTTCGGGTTGTTAGCACGATACAGCCTCCGGAGTGTACACAAGTGACCAATTTTATGATTGGATATTGTTCGGTGCGTCTTATAGATGAACCTTATTGATTGTGTTCACTAGATCCAATACAACGGGTGCTATGGTACTTGAAATACCACATTTTTTGTCATTTTTGTAGAAATTTCGGGTTGTTAGCACGATCCAGCCTCCGGAGTGTATACAAGTAACTAATTTTATGATTGGATATGGTTCAGGGTACGTCACAGATGAAGTCTATTGATTTTTAGCTGACCAGAGCCAGTACAACGTGTTCTATAAATCTACATATACATTTTTGGACTTTTTTGGAGACATTTCGATACAGCCTCCGAAGTGTACGCAAGTGACAATTTTATGATAGGATATTGTTCAGGGCGTCGCACAGACGCGGAAAAGTTAGTTTTAATCTTTAAAACCGTTCATCTTTTCAATGTAAGTAAATCAAAAGGGATGAGAGAATACATTCCTCTTTGATCAGGCATTTTCTAGCTCTTAGTCTAAGAGCCAGTGAATGGCAGACCACAAATAATTTAGAAAAGCCTAAAATTTCCTCAGTGAATCTGTTATACCTACCAACCATGAGGTGGGGGCTAGCTAATCGCGGTTGCGGAGCCCCCAGCTACACTCAGGTGTGATAATTTAATGATCTAAAAAAGTATTTTAGGAAAGCTGCCGTTTATATATGTCAAAATATATTATTATAGCTATTTAAAAAAACGGCAGACGATTATCACGGTTCTAAAGTGGTGGCAGACATTTTGAACATTTCAAAAAAAATGTTTTCAAAAGTATTTTAGGAAACTTGAAATTTGTATATATTATTCTTTAAAGTTTCAAAAGCTTATACTTCTGAAGGCAGACCTTTACGTCGGTTCCTTTGACCTGACAGACCGTAAAATCTTTCTCCTCCGCGAATATAAAAATATATAGAACTACTTATTACGGAATCAAATCAGCTAACTATGTCATGAACTACTATCAATTTTAGAAATAATATGAGTTATATAAATGAATGAACGTACTTACTGTCTTTGAATGGATTATGGGGAAAATGGGTCATTACGAACCAATATTAAATTTTAGAGGATAATAATGATATTATGAAAATATTAGTGACATAATTATTTTTATTTTTTAACTCTTGAACACAAATATGAAATTAAAAAATAGTAATTAAACAATTAATTGAAAACATTATCAAAACATGGAAAAAATATATTTTTATCTCTATTTTCTCTTCATACTTCAGTATCATCTTCTGAATCATCGTCTTCATCATGAGAATAAATTTCATCATCTGCTTTTTCAGTTTCTGTAAAGTAAATGTCAATTTTATAACTATATAATTACCTTGAGAATCATCAATCAAGGCGCTGACTAGTCATGGCAGTTGATCTCCCTCAAACCATTTAAACATGTAGGAGTTTTCTTCCTCCACCCAACCATACTCAAGTGGAGTCAACGTTATTGGTTGTTTTTGAGAAGCATTTTTCCAAATTCTTGAAATATAATGAGCTCTCAGAAACTGTTGAAATAACTCGCTTTTACAAGGAGGTATAGAACTTGCATCGAAACTTTTTATTAACATCAGTAGCTTTATATCTACTGAGGAAAAGCTGGAATATCCCATTATCCACGTCCACTGATTTTTTTGCACCATACAATTGGCAAGTAAACTTTTGGATGATGTCGAACAAACTTTGTGCATGCTCCTCTGTCAAATTCGGATCACCAAGATCTGCAAAAGCTTGTTGAAATTCCACACATTTTTTCAATAAGCCGAAAGGTATCTTCTTTCCTTTGTTAAAAAAAGCTGGATTAAAGTCCGATCCGGTAAATGCATGGAATCCACTAAAGCTTTTTACTAATAATTCACCCAGTTCTTCATATATTTTGTTGATGTAAATGAATCTTTCATGATTACCGATAAGCATCGAAATATGGGAAGAAGCATTTTTTAAATTCTTCAAATTAGCGAGCATAATTATTATTACATCAGTATCACTGGCTATAATGACAACATGAGATTGGTCAACGATTTTACATGCATAATTTTAGTATCAGCTTCTTCATGCAAGTCGCAACTAAGATCTTCAATAATAGTTGATTCAACTTTTCCATTATTTGTTTTTTAAGATCGACAAGTTCGGAAATTAAAGTGAATCAATTTATTGCCAATGAAAGGAGCAATCTCATCATTTGTCCAATGAGTTGAAAGAAAATCAATTAACGCTTCTTTGAAGTTTGTGTTCTTCCGTTCTTTTGAAAAATCTGTTGGCCTCACTTGATCAGGCCCGGTAATTAAATAATTAATTAGTGGTGCCTCTTTTCGCAATTGTCGCTCGTGATATTTTATCGAGGGATACCAATACTGATAGAAGATTAGATCGATTCTATTTGCAGGAGATTTAGTTATCCTTTGCAAGAATCTCTTGGAAATGCTTCCAAACGTTTTTGGAATTTCTTTCATGGCATGAAGTATAAGTAACCTGGTGGGTTATGATCAATTTTAGCTTCTAGACATTTGGCAAGAGCTGATTTGTCGGTCTTACAGATCGTTCCGTCTAAATGGCATAACGCAAGAGGAACAGGAATGATAGGGTATGATAATATTCGTAGGACATCGATTTTATGATCCATTGAAATCCCCAACATGCGACCAAATAAGTCCCATTGGATTTTAATTTCTTTGTCTTTTCCGCCAATTCTAACATGTCAATAGATGTTTTTTTTATTGTTCGGTCGAATCGAGAAACGTCCAATGAGCACTCAGTTATAAATGTTTCTCGTTGACCTTTACCAATTTCCTCAATATTAAGGAGAACCTTTTCAACCTTAATCGAAGCAGCTTTTCCAGATGCAATGTTAAATAATTGATTCATAGGTAAGTCATGACTGAATCGGTTGATATACTGATCAAAAGACTTGATGACATTTTCCAGTTGTTCTGTGCTTTTTTTAATATTTGATGGCTGTAACTCGGCAGAAATATCCTAATTTTTCCCAATTCCTTCTTCCTCCAAAACGTTAGTTATTACAGTAGAGCGAATATCATGGCTCCTTGTCCAACGTTGACGAGCTGAAATTGAATCGGTTAAGTGTACAATTCCGGTAAGTCTTCTGGCGGAATCAGCGTTAATCGTTTGTTGCAAAGTCAAATCTCCAGGTTGTCTTGAAAATGGTTTTGCAGTCCGCTTTATTCCAAAGAATCCATTTTTAAACTCTTCTTCCAATCCTGGGCTAGTTTCAGCCACTTTCATCAGACTATAAGGATATTTGACAGTACATCTGGAATAACTTTGATGGTTACAAGCAAAACATAAGTTGGTAATTTTCGGTAAAACATTCTTAACCAGCTCAAAATCTCCAATCCTAATACACCTACTCAGAGTCAGAAAATGTTGTACTAGCTTCATGTATACCATATAAAATTGAGCCGTTTTACCGATTCACCGTTGACTGTTTTTTCTTCATATGTAGCATACTTTGTACAAAAATCTTTGAGCTGCTGATCATGTATAAAAAATATTGGTGTTTGTTTGGCAAGAACGTAGCCTTTCAAGTTATTGAACTATATCATCGGTGATTTGTACATTCTCACGCTCTAGGAACGACCGAAATTGAAGTATTTGTAACCCCACAGCTATTAGAGGGTGAAATCTCTTACAGCGGTTGAAATGCTTGCCATCTATAAAACTTGATACAGAGCCACTTGCAAGCAATCCACTTTCCACAATAATTGTCGATAACCCACAATCGTCAATAACTTTTCCAACAGCTTTGAAGTATGAAAGCATTACATGGAAAGCGCCTAAGTGTATAAACAATTTTGAAAATTTGTCTGGTTCATTGGCATGGAATTGAAGTGCGATTTTTGCTATCTTTAAACCATATGTCACTTGTTGATTTAATTCTTGAAGAATTTTCAAACACTGCATCATTGTTTCTAAGACAACTGGAGTAGCTGTTGGAGACGCATTGATTGGAGTTAAGTATGAAATCAATTGCTGTGGACTATCATCTTTCATAACCCGATTATTAAATCCAACCCACATCGGGATATTTGGCAAACTAAGATCATGAGAAAGCATCCAAACACTATCTACTCGATTATGCATATCTTCATGTATAATAATATTGTCATCTGGAATGATTTCCGGCAGAAAATTACTACTCAATTTACGTTTTTTGGAAACAAAAGGCAATTCAGGATCTATAGCTTGAAATGACCGTCTTCTGCGTCGATTAGTGAAAGTTTCTGGAAGCCCATCAACTGCTGCTTCTTGTGTAGGATCTATGTTCTGATAAATGATTCCTACTGTGTCATGTAGTGTATCTTTCCCTGTATTTGTGTCGACACGAATCTATCAAAGTTGTCGTAAGCTAATCCAACCGATAAATTTTGTGTTTTATTCAGGTATAATTTCAGGACATAATCCGGCTCTCGACGTTGAAGTGTATGTTGCTTCGGTTTCCAATTCTTCGATTGCATTGTAAATAATACAATGTCCGTACCGGTTCAAAATATCCACTACTTTACGGATACTAGTGAGACTTTTGATAGTTATACCCTCAGATTAACAAATAAAATAGATATGTTTGTTTTGACTTTTTCCTGTCCCAAACATTGAGTCACATTCTAAGCTCACTTGCGGACACTTCCACTGGTTTGCCATATTTACAAATCCTCTTTAGTTGCGGGAAAAAGAAATTAGAAGTTTAATTGAAAATTTGTTAAAAAGTTTGAGTCGCTGCTTTTAAAATTAATTAATAATACTTCAATTTTATTTAATAAAGGCTTCTTATATAAATTTTAAACAAGTATTTGTGGTATCCTTAGATACCTTTATGGTTATAACTAAAAGTGGCAACATTGCTCAAAATTTCAGTACCTGTTTAATGTGTCAATAGTAATCTATTTAGTAGTTTTGTCCTTGTTTAATTACCATATAAAGAGATATGCAAATATCGTCAGAGTGTGATCGACGATCATTTTAAATACGACGTAGTCTTGTAGTAAATAATGTCTAGCGTGGTTTGTTTATACGAGCGCCATTACGACTAGAGAGTAAACATTTAGTTCTTTCGTTTTGATGTGGTTTTCAAGACTTTAAGTGACAAAATAAACTTTTAAGTTAATTAATTTAATGTTTTTGGATTATCATGGTTCGTCGGTGCCAAGTTTGTCAGAAAACCAGCCGAAATTACCAAGGCCATGTATGTACAATCCCCACTTTTTGTAATTCATTCATTATTTCACTAATGGCGTTTAGAATTGTTGGCCGCAAAAATAAACTTGTTTATGAATGAATGACCCTCTCTATGTTTATTATTACTCTAAGATTATACCCAACTTAATGTGTTTGGAAGTTTTCAAGTTACCGTTATGCTTTACGTATATCAAATCTTGAGGCAAAGAATTGGTATAACGTTTGAAATTGTCACAATTACGTCGTTTACGAGAAGAGCCTCCAACTACTGAAGCAACAAAATCAGATGAAAGTGGTTGTACAGAACATTCCCCTTCTATTAATCTTTGACTACTTTAATTGTCGGGTAGTTTTGTCTTCTCAATACTCATTATTTCCTTGCGTAAAATGGATGCTGCTGCATCTTGATCCTTTACGTGGGCAAATAATGATTCGTCAATAGAGGTAATACCTATAGGAGCAATGACTTTTTTGTGACTTGATTGCAATATTTGAATGTTATCCGCAAATTTAGCATGAAGCTCCGCTTCTAAATATGATGATGACACTGATAAAAATGACTTTTCTTTCGGATTGTTATTTATCTCTCCAATTATACTGATTATGCAAATGTGACAGGAAATAACATCGTCCTCCATTAATAACATTTTCTTCTATGACAGAACTTATTTCTTCAAAAATTAATCGACGAATTTCTCGATAAGTATGCCACGATGTACATACAGAACTTTTATTAGAAGATCTCTTTTCGTTATCAACTTTTATTTGACAACTTTTGTGATATTAGATCTTGCCATCAGCTATATTTTTCAATTTATTAACTATTTCTTTGTATTGATCGGTTTCAATCTTTATATTTTGCAAAATACTTTTCTGAAAATCTTTTTTCCCAGTACTATGTAAAGTGACGTTATTTCCCCGAAGTTTTTTATTTTTTTTTAAGACAAAAGAAGCCTACCTTAGCCAAGTTTACCGGAATTTCATTTTCTGAGTTTGGAACGTTTGATACCGAACTAATCGATTGAGAATTTTCAGTATTCTTCTAACGGTACATCTAGTAGGATATCGTTACCTTCCTCTTCAATATCAATACTCAATGAAGATGAAACTAAATTTCTTGAACAAGAATCTTGTACGATTGCATCCGCAATAACAGAGCTGTGGGCCCATGTCGATGGTTGCGACGTAGTTGGCGGTTCCGTAGGTGAAATACTGAGTTCATATATTGCTGGAGAAGTATTTTTTACTTCTATGGATTTCGTCTCATAAAATACTTTTTTTAACGCGGTAAATGTCTTGTAACATTGGCGGTGATAGCCTGAATCATAAAGTTCACTGGGTAAAATGATGTCGTTGTATTTCAGTTTGTGATACTTCCGTAAACGCAGAATATTCTGACATTTTTTTATTGTCTCATCAGTGAATAAAATAACTTTGCCCGGTTTTTGAGTGCCACAAAACACACACTTTATTTCACTTGACATAATGCTCTAACTATGAACAACATTAAAGTTAAATAAATAAAATTAAGTAATACTTGCGAATGTTTTTTATGTTCATGTGCTCACTACATGGTATCGATGCCAACGGTTTAGAATAAACTAGGGACAATAACAACAGGCCGTTATGCTGATGCGCTATTGTTAAGAGCAACAGCTGTTCTCAGAAATATATATATATATATATATATATATATATATATATATATATTTTACGGTCTGCCAGGTCAAAGGAACCGACGTAAAGGTCTGCTTTCAGAAGTATAAGCTTTTTTTGAAACTTTAAAGAATAATATATATATATATATATATATATATATATATATATAAATTTCAAGTTTCCTAAAATTTTTTTTGAATTTTCAAAAAGTCTACCACCACTTTAGAACCGTGATAATCGTCTGCCGTTTTTTTAAATTGGCTTTCCTAAAATACTTTTTTAGATCATTAAATTATCACACCTGAGTGTAGCTGGGGCCCCCACCTCAAGGTTGGTAGGTATAACAGACTCACTGAGGACATTTTAGGTTTTCCTAAATTATGTGTGGTCTGCCGTTCACTGGCTCTTAGACTATCTCTTCTCCTTGGATTCTTATATTCATTGTTTAACCTCAATAGAGATTGACTTTATTTTTAAATCGACACAATTCAAACATACAACCTGTATTTATGAGCAATTATTAATTTAATATTTTCCGTTTAAGTTTTATTCGGGCAATTGTCTATTCGGGGAATTGTCCGTTGGGCATACTTAGCGAGGAGTGTAGATATTCTGAACACTCTACTAAATTATGTTTAATAAATAGTCCAAGGAATGATGCGAAAAATGCATGACCTCCGATTTCGTTCACGGCGACTGGAATTTTATGAAAATTTTACCCTCACGATCAAAATCCATATACGGCCGAGGTGAAAATTAGACTTAATCTTTTCCTTTTTTTTATAAGCTTTATTTTCTTTGTAAGTTTTTTCACACAGCGTTAAGCGAGTTAATTGAGAAAAACCGTTTTTACTGAAAAAATTGACATTTTCAACCATCAATAACTCAAAAAGTAATGATTTTTTTTATATAGGTCTATACAAAACTTTTTGTTTAGAATTTATCCCCCTATCGATTTCTGCAGTTATTTTCAACAACATATTTTTCACCCTCTTGTAAGGGTAGCTTCCACCTCCTGAACAAAAGCACACCTTGGCAATATATGGATTTGATTTCTACCTTCTGTCCAATTTTCATGAAAATCCATTCATCGTGAACGAAATCGGAGATAAAATACTTCACTCCCTGGACTAAAACGTTTCTGGCTACAAACATAGGCGTACGACAGGAGCAAGTGACTTGTTGATCCTTCCCAAATTCTATGCCACTCTCACTTGTTTCTGTCATACGCCTCTGGTTGCAGCCAGAAACGTTTATTCAGCATAATTTAGTAGAGTGTAAAGTACCTGTACAACGATACGTCAAATCATTTTAAAAGGCTGGGCACAAATATTTTTTTTCATTTTTAAATAAAACACCCTTTAAGTCAGTAAGTAGCCACATTTTGTCTATGTGATTTAGGTTAAATCTTAATATTTCAAGCTCAAGATTCAACGATTAAAATATTTCCAAACTGATATTCTTTCGGTTTAAATGAAGTTATTTTTTACAGTTGAAAATATAAAGGAACAGTCTGTGCAGGGGTGTTTGGAGAGAGTTCGTCAAATGAAAATAGCACATCTAAGCTATTTCCGACAGTATGGGTAAACTTCATACTCGTGCATTATAACCAACATTATGTACTCGATCCATAATGTACTATTATCTTATGGAGTTATTAACAAAAATATAAAATACGTACAGTTACGGCCACAAAAAATGGAACAGTTGTTGTTGCCTAGTGTGACTGTGACTTTTTCGTTTCCGGGAAAAATGGGATAGTTTTGTCGTATATTTAAATGACAATAACACATAAGTGTAAATAATATTGTTTTTCATTATTAAATATCAAAGGCTACTAAATAATTTTTAATTTTCAATAAAAAACACACAATTAATATTTAGTAATCCCGCCATTATACTCGATGACTTCTCTTAATCTACTGGTCATCGATTTATATAATGTGGAATAATATTCCTCAGTTATTTCCTACCAAGCATTATTTATAACTTCCAACAAACATTCAAGCTCTAAAGCAAACCCCATTCTTGTTTCTTCGTGACTATTGTTTAATAATAGTTTCCTTGCAGCTACGTAGCATTTCAATTCAGACTGTGCTACTCTGCGGCGGTCCGTACGACAGGTGCTGGAACAGTTTGAACTACTGCTTCCAATGGATTTGCACTTAAATCTCTCGTAATTCAATAACGAAAAATTTTCGGTTCTAAATTAAATTTTAATAACAGTTTTCAACAAATCGATTAAGTCTTATAATACTGTATATAATCCATATCAAAATTGTTCTGCCTGGACATATTTCTACAAAGAAAACAGTATTTGAATAATTGAGGTTAGAATGTCGATCTCCTGCTCGAGTTGCAAGCAGGAAATTTCGGATGATGACAAGGAAATAAAATGTGATAGCTGCAGAGTTTGGTTCCACCTTGTGGAAAAATGTAGTGGATTATGTGCAAGCGAAATCCGAGCTATAGTTGTTCAAAAAAGAATTATAATGTTTTTCTGTGAGGTCTGTCGCTCGGCTATTAAAAGAGTGCCATACCTACTAAATAAAATAACTTCATTAGAATCTGAGATCAGTTCCCTAAAAAGAGATGGAAACCATGAAACAAATGAATCCCTCCAACAATATGGATCTCATTCTATCGGAAGTCTATGAACGTTCCCAACGAGCGAATAACATGATGATCTATAATATGGAAGAATCAGGTGCACAGGAATTGAACCAACGTATTGAGTATGATAGAAGAAATGTAGTTAATATCCTGGAGTCCGTGGGTGTTCATGAAAAGGAGCTTGTTCGAGTGATAAGAGTTGGTAAGAAATCCAATAAGACGAGACCCGTCAAAGAAGTCTTATCTAACCCTGATTTTGTTAGTAAAGCCTTGAAATCAGGAAGAGTTTTGTCCTCCTCTAGATATAATATTGGTCCTGACAGAACAAAATCACAACAAGAAGCGTTTAGGACGGTTCACAATGACTTAAAATTACGCAGAGAAAATGGTGAACAAAATTTGATTATTCGATACAGAGCAGGTCATCCGGTTATTGAAACTAAACTCCTAAGAAAAAACTAAGCGAAACCCCTCTACAAAAATTCAAGATTTATTTTCAGAATGTTGGAGGATTGAGAACAAAATTAATTGAATTGTAGAATGCTGTAGCATGCTGCGATTACGATATCATAATCTTAGTTGAGTCATTGACTCATTTGCTACTTCAGAGCTTGGTTTAAAAAACTATCAAGTATTTCGATGTGATAGAAATGAATCAACAAGTAACCTGAAAAGAGGTGGAGGAGTTTTGATGGCATTTAAGACTGATTTACAAGTTTATCAAATTACTGAAGTGAATATTGATGTTGAACATCTATTCGTACATCTTACACACAACAAAAGCAGTTTCATTTTTGGTTCAACATACATTCGTCCGGGCTCTGGCAACGTCATCTATGAAAGTCACTGTCAGTCAGTCGAAAATATACTATTCAATTATATGAACTCATCAGTATTTTTATTTGGTGATTATAATTTGCCATTGGCCACTTGGTACCCCCAAGATCGGGATGGATTATTACAGCATTGTCCAATTGGATATCCAGCATCGATCTGAATGAACATTTTTCTTTTAGTGGACTAAAACAAATTAATACGATACCTAATAACAATAATGTATTTTTAGACTTAGTTTTCTCCAATTCGCAAAACATTATGTCAGTGAATGTTGCAATTGATCTATTATTGCCCAACAATCCACATCATGTAGCATTATCCTGTGACTTAGTACTACCAGATAATCTTGAGAGTATGAAGTTTGATACTTATTACTATGATTTTAAAAATTCAGATTTTATTGGTTTAATAATTATTTTGCTGCTATTGACTGGGATGTGTTCTTGAGTGGTAATGTTGAATTAGCGGTTAAGAATTTTTATCAAATTTTCAATAATGCTTTGGCAAATTTTGTACCTTTTCGTAGATTCAAATCCTCAAATTATCCGGTGTGGTTTAATTCTGAATTGAAGCAACTAATTAGAGAAAATAAAATAGCTCACAAAAGATTCAAAGAGACGTCTGATACTAATGATTATACTACTTTTTGTAATTTGAGAACTAGGTGCAAAAATTTGTCCAAGTTATGTTATAGTGACTACATAGGTATGGTTGATAACAACATCTCAACTAATTCCAAATAATTTTGGAACTATATCAATTCTTTGAAAAAAGATCATGGAATTCCTAATATTATGACATACAATGATGATGTAGCCAGCTGTGGCACAGATATTGTGAATTTGTTTGCTGAACATTTTGGAAGTGTATATAGCAATATTGAGGTTGCTGATTATGTAAATTTCAATCCAGTTAATACTGTATCGATTCCCCCTTTGAAGATTACCCTTCTGGAGGTTTTTAATGGAATAATGAAACTGAAAGACAATCTGAGTTCTGGACCAGACGGAATTCCTTCGTATATTCTGAAAAGGTGTGTTTAAGTAAACCATTAGAAATTTTATTCAATTTGTCACTCAAAAATCAAATATTTCCTACTACCTGGCGAAATAGTTATGTAACGCCTATTTTCAAAACGGTTCTAAGGGAGAAATCAGAAACTATAGACCAATAAGCAAACTTTCTGCCATACCAAAATTATTGGAACAACTCTTGGTCAGTCATATTTCTTTTTATTGTAAAAATTTAATAATTGAACAACAACACGGTTTTGTAGGTGGTCGATCAACGGTAACTAACTTATTATTATATCAAACCGATATTGTCAGTGCACTATATAGAACAACATAATCAAATTGACTCGGTCTATACTGACTTCAGTAAAGCTTTTGATAAAGTGAACCACAACTTATTAATCAACAAGTTGCCTGCCGCTGGCTTTCCGTCATGGTTGACAAACTGGTTACATAGCTATCTTTATAATAGACATCAGTTAGTTAAAATTAAGAATTTTGTTTCCAATTCTTTCCTAGTCACATCAGGAGTACCACAGGGATCGCACTTGGGTCCCCTGTTGTTTAACATTTTTATCAATGACAGGAACTATTTTTAAAAATAGTAAATTTCTTCTTTTTGCTGATGCCTTAAAATTATATACAAACATCTCTAATCCAACTGATTGTAACAAACTACAAGAAGATCTTAATTCCTTGATAAACTGGTCAGAATGAAATGGAATGTTGTTGAATCCTGATAAGTGCCAATGTATTACTTTTAGTAGAGCAAATCCTATAATTCAAAATGACTATCATATTGATAATAAGATCATAAAAAGAGTATCGGTTGTTAAGGACCTTGGAGTATTATTTGATGAAAAACTTACATTTGTTCAGCATATAAATTCAACTGTAAGCAGCAGCTCTCGAAAACTAGGTTTTGTTCTTAGAAATACACGGGAATTTTCAATTCTTTCAACAAAAACATTATACATGTCACTCATATATTCTTGTCTCCAATATGCCTCTCCTGTCTGGAGCCCTCATTATCAAGTTCATATCCATCATCTTGAGCGTATACAAAACAAGTTTTTGAGAGGTGTTGCCTATAAAATGGGCATATACCGGGGTACATACAATTATTCCCAAATCTTAGAGCATATATCAATTCATACCTCAGAAACTAGCAGAAATCGATCTGATTTGATTTTATTATACAAATTAATTCATGGCGTAATATCATGCCCAGAATTGTTGGCACAAATCAATTTTAGATTCAATAGAATACCAACACGTAATTCTGAACTTTTCAGCATTCCTTTTCACCATACTAATTATGGCTACAACAGCAGTATATCTCGTATTATGAGACTGGGTAATCTACTTAACACAAACGATGTATGTGTAACTGGTGTGAGCTTGTGTACCTTTAAAAATTCACTTAATGAAGT
Source organism: Galeruca laticollis (assembly GCA_963921935.1). Taxonomy (NCBI): domain Eukaryota; kingdom Metazoa; phylum Arthropoda; class Insecta; order Coleoptera; family Chrysomelidae; genus Galeruca; species Galeruca laticollis. Next base: position 181,849,709 of record OY998180.1, read on the forward strand.
GGCTACTCTGTGATATATATTATTATCTTCTTATATTAATTCTTATATTGTTTAATGTCTATATATATATATATATATATTGTAAAGAGGGGTTTGCCCGTTTATAAATAAATAAATAAATGGTTAATCAAAGCAGCACCCTGTTCAGCAGTAGACTTTCTCGGACGTCCTGAGCCTGAAGCTCTATCAATTCTTCCCTCATATAGCCATCTTCTTACAATACTTGCACCTGAGTTCTTGCTTACATAGTTTAATGCCGCAGTTTGCTTCACTGACCACCCATCGTCTATTTTTGCGATTATTCCACCTTTCGTCACTGAATTTATATGCGCCATCATTACTTTCGAATTTGGAATTGTCTGACAGATGTCGAATCTTGAATGTTGACATATGACATATTTATAAGGCAAATTCAAGCAGCTAGAATTGGACAAAAATCTCCTATTAGTTGTCCCATTTTTATTGGCCGCAACTGTACACAAACATGAACTAACCAATACAAATCTAACATAAACATGAAAATATTAAAGGGATACACTGAAACAAGTTCATAAATAAATATATAAATAAGAAACACAGCGCTTTATTAAACTTTTAGTAGTGTTTGTTTTTCCTTACAATAACCTATAAGCTTTAAATACACTATCACTAATCTTCAAAGAAATTATTTATATATATATATATATATATATATATATATATATATATATATATCTCAGAAACCCAATTACCATAGTATATGGTGTAGGGTATACTTTTACAATTATACTTATTTCTACTACATCGCATTATGCTTAAGACACATATCCATTTTTTCATCGATGCTTTGGTCCAGATAGAATTTTATTAATGTTTTTCCTTTTTCTTGCATTATGCCTACCATAACACCATCCCATGTTTGTTTTGGTCTTCCCTTTTTCGTTCTTTTTTTATTTTTGATTGCCATACTTTTTTAACTGGTCTTTTGTATCGTTCATTCTTTGTAAATGTCCCCACCAGCTTAATTGTCTCTTTTCAAGTTTTCTTGGAAATTTCTTTTTTATTTATGAATGTCGAGTTCATCGCGTGATGAAGTTTCATCGTTTTTTGTACTCTATTGGTAATTTCGACTTCCTGTGTTCCATTTTCTTCTATTTCTACTCCCAAGTATTTATATCTTCTAACTTGCTCAATTTTTATTCCATCTAATTGTATATTTAGATGTTTTTGTTTCGGTCCTATAACCATAACTTTGGTTTTACTTTGATTCACTGTCATTCCAAATTCTTCCGATACCGTTCTCCATATTTCCATATTCTTTTCTAGATCCTTCTCTTTCCCTGCCATAATTATTAAATCATCTGCAAAAGCTGCTTCTGATATATCCACTCTTCCTAAATATCTGTATCCAACGTGTAGTTTTGCCATTTTGGTTGACGATTTTTTAATTATTTCATCAATAAAAATTGTAAATAATAATGGACTTAGTCCCCTTCCTTGCCTTAATCATTCTTGCGTTGAAAATGCTTCTAATGTTTTATTCCTGTATATTGCACAATTTCTATGATTTTTGTAAATGTTTTTGATTATGTCTATTATTTTGTAGTTTACTCCCCTTCCTTTTAGTACTTTCCATAACTTCTCCTTTGGTACTTTGTCAAAAGGTTTTTCCATGTCTATAAATCCCATATATACCTCTTTTTCTTGTTGTGAGAACTTATAAATTATCTGTTTCACCGTGAATATGTGGTATTGGATGCTTCGCCCTCTTCTAAATCCACTTTGCGATTCCTCGAGAGTATTTTCTATCCTTGGTCTTATATTACTGTCTATAATCTTCTCGTAGACTTTCATAGCTGTACTAAGTAGATTTATTCCTCTATAATTATTGCAGTCTTGTCTATCCCCCTTTTTATATATTGGAACTATCAAGGCTGTCTTCCAATCTTCTGGAATCTGTTCTCCACTCCACGCCGTGTTGTATATTTTCAATAATATGTTTGTTCCTGTTTCCCCTAGATTCTTGAACATTTCTGCTGTTAATTTATCAATTCCTGGTGATTTTCCATTTTTCAATTCATCTATTATTTCCTGTAATTCTTTTAGAGTTACAATGTCTTTATTTTCTATTATTGTATCCTTTTTTGTTAATGTCCAGAATTCTGTTGTCTGCTCCTAGTAATTCCTCAAAATACTCTTTCCATCCATCAATTACTTCGTTTTCATTTCTTATTATATCTCCCTTTTTATTTTTTATTCATGTTATTTCTTGTGTTTTTCCTTTCTTAATGACTTCAATGTTTTGTAAAACAGTTTTTGATTTGATTTACTATTGCTTTCCATTTTTTCGCCAAATTCTTTCCACTGATTTCTTTTAGCTATTGCTACCATCTCTTTTACCTTTTTCCCCTTCTCTTTTTTCTACTTTTTGTCTATTATGATTTGTAATTTCTACTTGTTCTCTTATTTTTGTTACAAGTAAATAGTGGTCACTTCCTATTTCTCGTCCTCTTCTAACTTTGGTATCCAATACTTCCTTTCTATTTCTCTTTTCCACTAATATGTAATCTATGATTGACATTTCATTTCTGCTTTCCATCACACGTGTATATTTATGTGTCTTTATGTTGGAAAAATGTATTAGTTACAATAAAATTCTGTAATATGCAAAAATCCAACAGCCGTTCTCCATTATTATTCCTAAATGCTTCACCATGTTTTCCTATTACTGTTCAGTAAATGTCATCTTTTGTTCCCACTCTGCTATTCAAATCTCCAAGATAATTATTTTTCCTTTTGCATTTTCTATAGCCATAGTTAGATCTTCCCAAAACCTATCTTTTTATTTCCTACAGTATCGTCTTCATTTGGTCCATATACAATTATTATAGTTTTTGTGTTCATATTTTTATTTTTCATTTCCATCACCAGTAATATTTCCGACTATCCCGTCCATCCAGTAATTTGATCTTCTAAGTTTCTGTGTATTATGCATGCAACTCCTGCTGCCGCTCTTTTCTCATTTTCAATACCACTATATATGAGTATATGACCATTATCCATTTTCACTATCCCTTGTCCTTTTTTCTTTGTCTCTGTTATAGCTAGTATTCTCAAGTTTGTATTTTCAAACTCTTCTTCTAATTATTTTTCTTTTCCTAAAATACTTCTAACATTCCATGTTCCAATTCTCCACATTTCCGTTGCTAATTTTACTTTATTCTTATCAAATTCCGTTGCCGTGTCTTTCTGTTACCATGAATATCTGTTTCTTTATTTAGTTTTTTGAATGTATTTTTTCCAGTATTTTCATTCTATTTGTTTCTTTATCTCATCTCCATTCTTGCCCATTTACTGTTACCTTATTGTATCCCATTTTTACGTCTTTTCCCTTTTGGTTTTCTAATTTTACAAACATCTTTTTGTTTTTCTCTTTCCTTCTTGGTGATATTATTTATAAAAACTCTTTCTTCTTTCCTCTCCTTTAATTTAGCTTTATTTGCCTTAATTTTGTCTTTATCAGCTTCCTTTTGACATTCCACTATACAGATTTTCTCCCCTATCTTGTTAACTGCTTTAGGCTCGATATTTATTTTTAGTTGTTGACTCAAAAAGTTTCTGACATTTTCTAGCAATTTACGACGGCTCATTAGTATAAAGTTTAAATCCATTTATCATCACATTATTCTTTCTTCTCTCTTTATCTATAATTTCCATTGTTTTTTTAATCTCTTCCATTTCTGTTTTCGTTTCTGCATTTTCTTTTTTAATTGCTTGGTTTTCTTTTCTCAATACTTCGTTTTCAACTTTAATATTTCCTCGTTAAAAACCAGTTGATCTTTAGTTTCTTCGATCTCGTTTTTAATTAGTTGTTGTTCCCATTTCATAACCTTTTGATCTGCAGACGTTTCCTTCATTAACGCTATGATTTGATCTAACTTTTCATCTTTTTTTACTTTTAGGTAGAGTTCTGCTAGTCCTCTTGCTAACTTCAAATAATCCATCCATTTTTCTTTTCTTTGAATCTTCTGTAGAATAATCATCACTATCCATTTTGTTTATATTTTGTATTCAACTACTATTTGATTATATTATTTTCGTGGTAGCGTAAGACCAAGATACCCAGATCGACTCTTCGGAGATAGTCGATCTATCCAACCACTTATTATATATATCTAATTTCTTTATTTTGTCCTTTATTTTTTAAATTTGACAACGTCGCTAATTATATCGTTTTGGACTCGCCTTAAATCAATTGCTTTTTATTTTAGTAACCTAACACTAACCTATTTATTTAATTGTTTTTACATAATCTAACGTTTTTCTTTGTTTTTTTGTAGCACTACGTACTTTACCTTTTGTTTACACCATTCAAATTCTAGTTAATTAATTTTCGCTGCACTTTCCGATATATCGAAATAAATGCAGGCGAATTTTATAAACACTTTATTATTTCCACGCACCGTTGCCGTTCCCAGATATTATTTATAACGATGAAATAAAACAATTTAATTTGATTCAAACTTCATCGTTCAATATGGATCCTCATCAAATAAAAGCCTCATCTATTCCATATTATTTATACTACATAATATGTACCTACATATCATGATAAATAAATAAATTATTTATATTCTAATTTTGTGGTAACCATCGTTACGCTACTGATTTGAAGTCAAACATAAATTTTACAAGAAATAATATATTTTGTTAACAAGCTGTTCTTCCTCGAGAAACCGAATCACCTTATTTACTTGATTTGTGCAATTTAGGATATCTTCATATTGGGTTTTAATGGCGTTTCATGGGAATATGTTTTATCGTGAGCTCTGTGTGACATTTTAGCTGAGATGATGACATTATAGTTTATTTCATAGAAACACAAACTTCGATAAAAAATGTTGCGATCTTTTAACGAAGAAAATCTAGTTGAAATAAACTATAAGGAGTAAATAAATGTCTCACTAGATCTATGAGTTACTAAAGTAAAATAAACCACGAACTACCTTTACATGTGGATCATGTATATTATAAGTATACAGCAATAGTATGAAAGGATAAGGGACTACTATTTTGCTGGTCGACCGATATAGTGATATAGTCTTACTCGAAAACTGATAAACTATAAATGATGTATTTTCATGAGCGGGGTGAATAAAAATTTAATTGCATCTTTTATGTAAATATTATACAAATTTTGATATTTAAAAATAACAACGAAAATAGATTAATACAGAAATTTAATAATTGTATTTTCATAGATATTATCCATTTGCCACATTTTCTCTTCCACTTTACTTACATGTTCTATGCATTTTTTCCATTTTTCGGCACTTACTGCGTCAATGGCTCTCTGAAGAAGTACCTTAACATCGGCTAATTTCAAAGGAGTGTTCTGTCGAGCAACATAACCTTTCACATCAGCCCAAATGAGCTCAATAGGATTCAGCTCACAATGATATGATGGTAGTCGCAAAACTTCTACATCTCGAGCCATTTCATCTACACAATATTTATTAAATTGAAGAAAATGTTGCTTGGCAAGTTTTAGTAAGGAAATATCAAAATCTATATTTTTCTCGTGCAGCCAATTTTGAACATTATCTTTTCTCCAGGTATTTGTAGGCAACTGTTCGAGTTTGCGTCTGTGGTAAGGAGCATTATCCATAACTATTACTGAGGAAGGCGGCATTTTGTCCAGAATTCTCCCTAACCAGTCCTCAAAAACTGCCGCATTAATTTCTTCATCATAATCGCCTGTATTTTTAGACTAAAAAAGAAGAAGTCCATTATCTACAAATCCATTTTCGCTACTGATATGCAATATTATTAGTCGACGTCCTTTTCCAGCTGGCAATTTGAGACCTGAAGCTTCCATAAAGGCTTGTCGTGAACTTTGAATATTTTTATCTTACCAAACTTTTGAAATAGTGTGACCTTTAGTAACCCATGTTTCGTCTAAATATAAAATGTGTTTTCCTTGTTGGCGTGTTCTGTTCATTAATCGTAAGTAGTCTCTGCGCCAACAAATAATGTCCTCTGTTTCAATGAGCATACCTTTTCTGTTTACTTTTTCATAAGTAAAATTAATTTATTTGTATATAATAATGTCCTCTCTTTCAATGAGCATACCATTTCTGCTTACTTTTTCATAAGTAAAATTAATTTCTTTTAGGATTCTCCATAATATTGTTAGTAAATTTTTCGGCGAAGTACATTTCTACAAAATGCATCAATTGTTATTGTAGACTTTCTGCCAGGGGTCTTTTTTGTTCTTGAATTTCCCCATGTTCATTCGTTTCCTTTAAAATTTTGAAAATAGTGGTTTTGCCAACCCTTGTATATTTACATCACATATCGACAAGTTCTACAATATTTTTCATAGGATGATCTTCAATCAATGCAGAAAGCACATTCACAACATTTTTTTTTCCTGAACACTTAATTTTTTTCGAGATTCCGTAAGCTTAGAACAACTGCTAACAGACAATGTACTTTGCAAAAGGTAAACAAACACAATAAGCACCAAAAGAACAAGTCGACTTCAAATCTACTATCCTATTAGTAAATTATTATCTACTGTATTATCTAAGTAAGCAAAACCGAAATTTTAGAAAAAAACATCAGTGGCATTCCCTGTATGGGAAATGGTTAAAACATATTCATATATTACCTACAGAAATGTTTATTTTTATCCCATTATGTAGATTAAAGCCGCACACCACTACATCTTGTTCTGTTTAGGTTCGTGTTTCTATGAAATAAACTATATATAACCATGTTTGAGTCGATTGTGGCCAATACGTAATCTACGATCCGCCATATTTCGCATGGATAGACTAAAAGAGGTAGATTGATTCACTGTTGGCTGAATGCCATCTAGCCGGGTCCAGACAGGCTATATAACTCTGCTATGGTCTTTGGTTTAAAACATAATCGCGTCCAATAAAGTTCAATAAAGATGGATGCAAAAAACCAACTCCTTGCAGCAGCGGCGTGCGTAATTTTGCTTACCAAATACGAAAAAACCGAGGAAAAAGCGGTTTGGGATTCGACCCACACTGAGGTCAAGAAGTTAATGAAGTGGGACTCATTTATTGGAAGATCTGAAATGAGACGATTTCGGTTCTATTGATTATGGAATGACATACAGGGGAAGCCTTTTCTGCAGATTATCCAGTTCGGATTTCGACCATTTGCTAAATTTAATTGGCCCTAAAATTCGCAAGAATGACACGAGATTGAGAGATTCATTTATATTTTGGATATCGTTTGTTATGTTAAGCTCACTTTCAAATAATTCATTATGTCTTAAAAAAACAATCCATTAAAAGCACATTTCACTTTTACCAGTTTTAACATTAAATATGCAAGAACCAATATTTCCATCTCTGTAAAGAGGTAGATTATAGCTTTCTTTTCAAATCAAATAATGTCTTTTCACATTTACTTAAAATTTCAAAAGGTGCAAAAATCTGTCGCAAATTACATTGTGTAGCAATAAATTAATAAAAATATATTACGTTTTCAACGCCTGCTTCTGTATTTTTTGGTTTGTTTCTGTCCTGTAAAACTTCAAGCATTTTAAAGGCAAACCATTTAAACTGGTACACTTCAACTACACATGTTCCTACTCCTGATTTAGATTTTTTGCTCCCTTTGAAATTGTCCGATAAAGCATAATTCGACTTCGTATTTTCCCAAATTAAGAGCTTCCCCGATTAGGTTCCAAACGCCATGTTTTTTTTGTACAACGAGCTATGCGCGTATAACGCGGCAACTCCAACCAACATACAAACTTCTATAGTGTCCGTTAAGATTTTAGATTGCCCCAGAGGACAATCTGTGTTCGCCGACTACTAGCTTCGAGTGGCACCAGAGAAATTTTGGCAAGCACCCAAGATTTCTTCAAGTTAACCCACAAATCCTTATGGCTATGATACACGACGACACTGAGACTCGACACAAATGTTGACACTAGTGTCGATTGCGTCCACACGGCAAGCAGTTTTTTGTTTCGACATTGGTGTAAACATTTAGTGTCCCGGTTCATGTGTATTGGTTGTCCACACGAATAACAAGTTGCAACACTGACTGCAATTCATTATTGAACATTCCATCGCCATGAATCGACGTGCTGCTGCCGCGATTGTTGCCATATGTGTTTCAATTAAAAGGCATCGTCGTAAAAAGAGATCAATATGGGTTAAATATTGGATTAAAAGTAGAGCACAGTTGTTATCTGAACTGAAAAGCTACAAAAACTTTCTTCGGATGAAACACGAAGACTTTCAATATTTATCTAATAAGATTTCACCTGCAGTAAAGAAACAAGATACAAATATGAGATTAGCTATTAGTGTGGAAGAATGTTTGGCGATAACACTAAGATTTTTGGCGTCAGGTAGGTAAATTAACCTTACATCATTATATATCTAAAATTACCATTATGTTTTACACACATCACTCCTTTAATGAAAAAGAAGTACCTAAAAAGAAATAACTAAATACAAGTAGATTCGAAATTGATTCTAGGACCAGAGTAAAAGTTAAACAGTTGATATACCCAGCACATGACTTCATCTTATGTAATGAGGCTATTGGTCTTCACCCAAAAAATTTTTTTCTTTTACTTTATTTGAAAAAAAACTGATATTTTTCAATTTTTTATAAACAAAATTTTTATAATACTGAATAAAAATGGATTCCTCGTATTAAAATACATGGTACTGTAAAATTTTGTCCATACATTCATTGTAAACCAAAATTGAAAATTGATTGATACGAGGATTCTAAAAAATTTGTCAGTTGTTTTTAAAAAAAATTATTTCCGGTGGAAAATTGATAAAATTTTATGAAAATGGGATTATCCGAAAAACTGTACATCAGATTTTGCTCATTTAGTAAAGTAAACATTTTGATAACTCCTTTTTTGAAGTCGTTTAAAATAAGTACTATATTCGTTTAAGGAGATTCGTATCAATCGCTCTCGTACCTGTTTCGTGTACCCCGACAAACGATTTCAAAAATAATACCTGAATGTTGTGAAGCTGTCTACAGATTTCTAAAACCAGATTACATAGAGGTAAGTAGAATAAAAAATAAACGGTTTTAAAGATTAAAACTAACTTTTCCGCATCTGTGGCCCTGAACAATATTCTATCATAAAATTGTTACTTGTATACACTTCGGGGGATGTATCGTGCTAACAAACCGAAATTTCTCGAAAAATAACCAAAAATTTAGTATATCTAGTTTTATAGGACCCGCTGTACTCGCTCTAGTCAACTGAAAATCAATAGGGTACATCTGTGAGACACCTTGAACAATATTCAATCATAAAATTGATTAATCGTAGACTCTCTGGAGGCTGTATCGTGCTAACAAACTGAAAATTCTCCAAAAATGACAAAAATTTGGTACTTCAAGTACCATAGCACCCGTTGTACTGGCTTTAGTGAGCTCAATATCAATAGGGTTCATCTTTAAGACGCTCTGAATGATATCCAATCATAAAATTCATCACTTGTATATACTCCGGAGGCTGTATCGTGCTAACAAACTGAAACTTCTCCAAAAATGACAAAAATATCGTACTTAAAGTACTGTAGCACCAGTTGTACTGGCTCTGGTGAGCTGAAAATCAATAGGGTTCATCTGTGAAATGTCCTTAACAATATTCCATCATAAAATTGGTGACTTATTGCACTCCGGAGGCTGTATCGTGCTAACAAGACTTGCAAGGAAACGTGGCCGACGACAACGACGATGACATACACACAGGATTATTTTCTAAAAACCGTTTTTTCGTGTTGTTGTTGATGGATAACGTAAAAATAACTCAAAAAAAAATTTCAAATTTCCAACTTTTTTGTGGGTAAACCAATACTTTTCTCGCATATTAGATAGGTTGGCGGAAAAGTAATAAATAATATTTAAGATATTCATTTTATTTATTAAGTAATATTAAAAGTCCAAAAATTATCAATCAACAATTACAAATTTTCGTAAGTCACATTTAGATCTTGTGTAGACTCCCATGTCGCATTTGGCATTAGAGGCAAAGAAGCAGAAGTGTGAGAAGAAACAGAAGGAAGTGAATACTGATCACATCATGTATAACTGAAGATTTTAAAATGTCTGAATTATGTATTAACGGGTATGAAATCTTAAGATGTGACTCAAGCAGTCGGCATACAGGGGGAGTGCTAATCTTTGTAAGAACGGGTTATCAAATCTCTAATATTAAAACAGTTGTTGAGGATATGAATTTTTGGCTTCTATCTCTAGATATAAAAATAAATAATATTTCTTATGGTATAACAGGTGTTTATAGATCACCAAATGGTAATCTCAATATTTTCTTTGAAAATTACTTTAAATGGTTTGATGATTATTACGATAAGCATAGTAGTTGCTCGGTAATAATTACAGGTGATTTTAATATTCATTATGAAAATAATAATTATAATAAACGTAAACTTCAAGAATATATTGAAAACAATGGGATGAGGCAGTTGATTACCGAATATACTAGGGTCTTCAGGAATTCTAAATCTATAATAGACTTGGTTATAAGCAATGACTACTCAATATCGACCTATGTGGAAAAAGACTATGTAATATCTGACCATTCTATAATACAAATTGAAACGCATTGTCCAACTGCATCTAATTTAAATGACACTAAACGAATTCGTTCGGATATCAAGTATGATGAAATGGTAAACATGTTAATTGAAAAGGATTGGGGTTATTCATTGGTTGATGTTGTGGCTGATATTTTCTCAAATAATATATTATCGGCAATGGACTCGGTAGCTCCTAGTAGAACCGTTAATATTGAAAATAAGGGTAATGCATGGTTTAATACTGATTGTTATAATGAAGATAAAAACATAGCGTATAAAATATTTTCATTAACTAATGCGGTAGACGATTGGAATTGTTATAAAGAAAAGAGAAATTCATGTGTCAAGGTATTGAAAAGTTCGAAAATACGGTATTACGAGAGAAATGTAGATATGAATAAAGGCAATTCAAAACTAATGTGGAAGCACCTAAAAACAATTGTCGGAACGAAAGCTAGTAGGACTAAGATTGAGAGTATAGACTGTAATGGAATCGTTCACACTGACAACTTGACCAATGTTTTAAATCAATATTATATAAATAGTATTTGCGATATTGTGGGTAACATAATAGTTCCTGATTCCGGTACCGATGTTGTTTTGCAAACGGTCCCTTTAAATGGTTCAAAAATGGAATATTTCGAATTAATTAACATTGGACAGCTACTTGAAATAATAAAATCCCAAAAAAAGAAAAACAGTACTGATGAATTAGGTCTTGATGTTATTAAGAATTTGTTTCACGTGATAGGCTATCCTTTTCTTAATATGATAAATTTGAGTTTGGAAAAGGGCATAGTTCCTCAAAGATTTAAAACTTCAACTATAGTTCATATTCCCAAAGTATTAAATACAAACAAAGCTGATTAGTTAAGGCCAATCAATATGCTGCCTTTTTGTGAGAAATTACTAGAACTAGTAGTGTATGATCAAGTAAGTAAATTCATTTCTGTAAATAATATATTACACTGTTATCAATCTGGTTTTCGTAATTCGCATTCTTGTGAGACGGTACTCCAACTGGTTATATCTGACATGAAAAATATTCTAGATAGGCCGGGAGTAGGAATTTGTTCAGTTTTTATTGATCTCAGAAGAGCTTTTGAAACAATAGATCGTGATATATTATTGTTGAAATTGAGGAAATATGGCTTCAGTGGGGTAGTTTATTCCTGGATTCAGCATTATTTGAGGAGCATATATCAAATAACCACATTTAACAATTCAGCATCGGATCCGGAATTAAACAATATTGGTGTTCCACAAGGTAGTGTTCTTGGGCCCCTACTTTTCATATTATATATAAATGACTTGGGAAATGTACTAGAGAAATGTAAAATCCATCTTTTTGCGGATGACACCCTCATTTACTATTACGGGGATAATTTTGTTGAAGTAGTACAAACAGTCAATTCAGAATTGAAAAAAATATTTGACATATTTAAGATCAATAAACTAAAAGTAAATGAATCCAAATCTAAATTTATGTTCATTGGTGGTCCTGTTTTGCGAGCTAAATTTTTAAACCTTGATTTGAGTGTTAACATAAATGATCAGGACCTAGAGAGTGTACATGAAATAAAATATTTAGGTTTTATGATGGATCATGAACTAAAATTTAATAGTCACATAGATTACATATGTAGAATGATTGGGAAAAAAATGGTTTTTTGAGAAGAATTTCACCATTTCTGTCAATGCATACTAAGCTTATGGTTTACAATACATTAATTCTACCACATTTTTATTACTGTTGTTCACTAATTTATATAGGTTGTTCTAGAGCTAGTTATGAACGATTACAAATTATTCAAAACAAGGCGATGAGAGTAATTCTGGGATGCAATAGGTATACTAGTGTGGAATTGATGACTAACTGTTTAAATTGGTTAAAAGTTGAGAAGTTTATGTATGTACAAACAATGATTTTCATCTTCAAAAATATCAATAATCTCTTACCGCAATATTTACATGGTAAGCTAGTTCCAATCTCGCAAATACATGATAAAAACACAAGATCAGCGAATTCAATTAATTTTTATGTGAAAACAACCATTAAAGGAAGTTCGATGAAGAATTTATTCCACAAAAGTGTTGTACAATTTAATGATCTACCGCAGTACATAAAAGTTAGTGAAAGCGTAAAAATGTTTAAAAAATTATTGATCATATACATTAAAAGTAATCCCACTGAAATCTAGTGGTTCATATTCATGTTTATATTCACATTTATTTATTGGCATGTACATAATATACATTTTTTGTAATATTTTATATTTTTAATCTTAATTTTATATTTTATTTTGTGCATGTTTTATTTTATATTTTATTCGTATTATATAATACTTTATTTCATGGTTGCTTTATACATGTTTCTGTTTAATTTTGGTACAGTTTGTTTGTTTATTTGATTATACTATTTTATTGATATAACTAATTGTACATTTCTATTTATGTTTTGTGCTTACATCCTGGATATTATTATGCTTGTATTTTGTAGCTTTCAGATTTGTTTTTCTTTTTTTCTTTTTGTCTAGTTGTTTTTTGATCATCTGGATTATTAAGTTGGTACTTCGTTATTTTTATTGTTTATTAAGTATGTACTTCGTTGTTTTTATTGTTTATTGTTAACATTATCTATGATAAATAAAGCATAATAATAATAATAACATTCATCCAGTTCTTCCATGTCTAGAATAATACGCTGGATTTTACGTTTTAATTCTCTTTTTCGAGCATCGCTCCTCATATTCCGGATCGCACTGGCCACGAATTCACCAAAAGTGGCAGCATCATCAGATTTGTTCAATATGCTTAATGCTCGGTCTAAAGCTTCGTCTTCTTTTTTTCGTTTTCTAGAGCTTCGTTGAGAAGATTGCGTGTTGACATTTGTCGATTCTGGTGATTCCAAAATATCGTTGTTGGTAGAAGCATACTGAAAATTGTTTATTTTTTACTATTTATTTTTATTTTTACAGGAAAAAAATATCTGAAGATTTCAACGAGAAATGGAATTTTCCAAACGCTTTGGGAGCTTTAGATGGAAAGCATGTGGTGATAGTGGCACCTGAACATAGTTGGAGCGTATACTATAATTATAAAGGGACATTTAGTATTGTGGTAATGGCATTACAAATTTATTGATACTGACATTGGGTGCAATGGTAGAATCTCCGATGGAGGCGTATTTGCTAATTGTTCTCTTTCAAATGCTTTAAGCGAGGGTATGCTCAATTTACCACCACCACAGCCTCTACCTGGTAGGACCAAAGATGTGCCTTACGTAATAATTGCAGATGACGCTTTTCCACTAAAACCTTATCTTATGAAATCTTATCCTTTTCGTAATCAACCAGGTCCTAATCGTGTTTATAACTACAGATTGTCGAGGGCTCGACGTGTAGTGGAAAATGCGTTTGGTATACTTGCAAACAGATTTAGAATATTAAGGAAGCCTATACAACTATGTCCTGAAAAAGTTAAAAAAATTGTATGTGCAATATACGTGTTGCATAATTTCCTCTTACAGCGGAATTCGAGACATGTATATGCACCACAAGGCACCTTTGATGAGGAAATTAATGGTGTAACGATTCCTGGTAATTGGAGATCCGATGCCTCTCCGGATAGTGTATTGTTCTCAGATAGACCACAGGGGTCCAACATGTCCAATGAAAGTAAAGAAATTTGTGAAGAATATAAAGAATATTTTGTATCTTCGGAAGGCAGTATAGATATAAGTTGAAATTAATAAAGAACTCACCAAATTTCCTTGTGTTTACTTGCTTTGCTGGTACTAAAAAAGTTAAACTTTCGAAATATTCCCAGGTGCTTACATAATTCTCATCTGTGCCTTGTCCGCTCTTCTTTTTTTAGTGTTCTTAACTCATTATTAAATTCCGTTCGTAAATTGTGCACTTTTATATTTATATCTAATGCAGTAGCAGTTCTGCCAAACTTTCTACCGCTGCTGACTTCTTTACTCGATTTTTATAATCGGGGTTCAATATTTGCCATAGTTCTGGTAACGCTTCATAATATGAAATCAAAGATTTTATTTCCTCTGCAGTCCACGCGCGTGACGTCATTTTGGTCTAGCTATAAATTTCGCACAGGTTCGAAACTCGCGACACTTGTATCGGCCAATGCGCACGTCCTGTCTCCACGGCAGCGACACAAACACTGAGCGACAGTGTTGCCAGTGTCATTTATTAAAATGTACCAAATATTATTCGAAAATGTACCAGAATTCAGTATTTTGTACTGAAAAATAAAAACAAACATAAACATTCGTTCGCACGGAAGCATTACACGTGACTGCTGAACGTTGTCTAAAAGTTCAGGGGCCCTATTCACAAACTTGTGTGAGTCGTCGTGTAGGAGCTCTCTCTCACAATTTAGCTTTACTGCGCATGTCACTCTCCTAAAATTATAAAATTCTTATTCTGAAAGGTAAGAGAATGGGAGTACTATACTGGGTAAAACCACGGAATTAGACATATAAATGCCAATGAAATGAAAACGGACATAGGTCATGTCTCTTTAGTCTATGATTAAATATTAAATAAAATTCATTTAGGTTTTGTCGCTTTTGGAGTTTAATTGTTTATTTATTGTTTTTAAAGTGATTGATGACGATTTAGTGATGCAAATGCTAATAGACAATGTTAAAGATCCCGAAAAACGAGCTGCAAATAATAATATACCTCGCCTGTATTACCAACGTCAAGATCCTTTCTTGGTCTTGGTCCAATTTTAATGTTATCAAGCATTTTCGACTAAATAAAGCCTCACACAACATTTACTTTTCAATAAATTATTATAAAAAAAGTAACACTTTCTCACATCAGAACCGTTTTACACTTACGAGAATTATTGCGAAATTTACTTTGAAAATTTTCCTAAGAATAATTTTTGCTGTTTTACACGTCATAGAATTATTGCCAAAATTTTCAGAGTAAAAATATAGAACGAGTTCTATATTTTAATGGCAATAATTTAGAAAGTGCGCGAGAATCGACGCAGAAGCCAATAAGCCATAAAAAATAAAATCAAAATCATAAGGGTGTCATGTGTCGTTATAAGAGAATCTTCAACCATTAATTTTTTATTTAGGAGAGCTAAGGTCTACCTTCTTTTCGTTGAAGCCAATTTTTTGACCATCGAGATTTTTGTTTTTTTGTGTTATATTAATAAAAATAGCAAATAATAGCTAACTGCTATAGCACCTGACAGTAACTCTTTTTGTCTTGCAGGCATGGCTGTAAATACCAATTAAATTACGGAATAATATAATATGAAAACTTGATTTTTTTTAGAAAATAACCAAATATCTAAAATAAATGGTTCAAAAACCTGATTACTTAAAGAATGCGAATCGTGACAATTTCTTCCGAAAACAATCTCTCTGCGCAGGCGTATGACATATATTATTATGAAAGTTTTTGTTGTAAAAATATTATGTGTCAAACAGACAAGCGATGAAATATTTTTAAAATTCTTATCAAAATTATAAATATTATTTTCAGAGTAAATTTCGCAATAATTCTCGTACGTGTAAAACGGTTCTCACAATACATCCAGTCGAAAAACATTTCTTCTCAAAATCAAAATGTGTGGTTATCATAGACAAATCAAGTTTATTTCTCTATGATGGTTATGTTTATATATACATTAGAACTAATAATAGGTCAAAGGTAGTCGTTCCACTTGGCAACTCTGGACAAAATGTAGTAGACGAGTCGAATCATCGTGAATATGGTTTTTAAGGTCTATGTGAGCGATGGGTGAGACAGTACTCCTATCGATGAGTATTCGTGCACGAGCACTCTCTTATGTTGCAGAATAGAGAACCTGGGAACTTTTTCGAAGACCGGTGATTCCCAGCCAACACAGCGTGGACCCACGCGAATCAAATGATAAAGCATAGGCAACCAAATAACCGCTGGAGCTTTGATAATGATTTACTGTTTTTCATTTATTTAAGTATATCATTCCTGTTATTCAATAGTATATTGTAAAACAAGTGTCACAACGACTCATTTTGTAGTACGAGTGCAGAGACTACAAAACATCATTGTGATAAAAGTTTTACATACTATTTTTTATAATGAAAATGCAAAAATGTTTTTCATGAAAATATACAAGTGACAGAAGTTATAAATTTTAAATTTGAATGTTCATTAAGTTACTAATATATAGTTCGCAATTTTTGAATATGGAACCAAACAGTGAATTATCATGGACTCCACCAGAACTTCGCAATATTACTGATAATGCAGTTAATGATTTTCCACCTGACAAATCTAAACAAATATATGGTATTTATGTTTTTAATTTGCTTCCGTTTACGTTCATAATTTGTTCTGCACGTGACAAAATTTCAATGCTGAAAAATTAGAAATTCTAATTCATACGATTGGCATTACAAATCATGACTTACCATATATTGTTTATATTTAATATTATTGTTTTTATTTAAATTCTTCAAAATGTATAGAAAATTTATCAAATCAAGTGTCCATCGACCAATGTCAACAATAAAAGTTTGTTAGCCATAAGCTAAACAGTGCCTCCAACTGTATAAAAAGTTACCAGCAACGATGCTGTAATGGTTATTTTTTATAATTCGCGTATAAAAGAGACTTCATTATAACATTGTTTACAGTGTCACAATGAAGCTCTTTGAACACTGTTATAGTAAGTTTTAGTGTACAGTTGGTTATTGAATTTAGTTATATTTTTATTTGACATTTGACTTTAGCCTTGACACAAATTATCTAGCGTTGTTCTAGCAAGCAAATTATTATATTAAAGGTAAATTAGAATGATTTATATATGTATTACAGAAATAATTCTGTTCATAGGCATATACGAAGAAGCTCTTTTTTAAACAAATAATCATTCTTTTTGCTTAAATGAAAGTTTGTTTACAATTTACACAATTATTCGGTTATAATATGTCAAAAGTCAGAAGTGTTGAATGAAACCATCTGTGATCTGACCAATTAGGAATCTACAGAATTGCCAACTTAAATTCAAACCACTCCTCTTAGTTTAAAAACAGGGATTATATGAAATTCTATTTTATTTAAATAATTAAATAACGGCGAATTATAAAAAATATTGTGTAAGACTTGTGCCACAATGACTTTCTGTAGTACTCGTGGTTTGCACAACTTCACTCGTACTACAAAACAAGTCATTGTGACACTTGTTTTACAAATAACTATTGTGACCCTGTTTTCGATGTCACAAAGTGAATTTTGTATACGTGAATTATATAAAAAATATTTCGGGTAAGTATTTTATCATCTGAAATATCTGAAAATATGTACCAAAAATAGTGAAATTGTATTTTTGTACAAAAAGTGTGAAAATGTATCAAATTGTTACAATTGCATCAGCTCTGGCAACGCTGCTGAGCGACACCATGACACCGTACATATAAAAGCTTTTATATTTATGGTGACCATGATACAATAAAATAGAAGATATGATTTCGCGCAGCTGTGCTCTGACGTCACTCCGAGAGTGAACGACTTGAATTAGTTTGCAGTTTACATTATTGGATGTGTGTATGACGGTTAATTCTACATTTTTATTGTTGAAAATTAGCAAAAATTAGTCAAAATGAGATGTGCAGTCATAGACAAATAATAATAATAATAATAAAAATAATGTTTATTTCTCTATGTGTGCAGTGTATGGTTGCGATTCAGACAATCAGGTAAAAGGCTTTGCACACGATGTCATCTTTTTACATTTCCAAAAGACAAAAAAATGATACGGGAGTGGATCCGTTTGTCTATACGCGAAGATAAATTTAGTACCATAGAATATTAGACCATATAATTATGCTGAAATTGAAAAATAAATGTCACTAGCTCCTTTTGGTAATCGTAGAGATATGTTGGCGGCTATATTTATATTTAAACTCCTAAATGGGCAGGTTGATTGTGCGGATCTTTTGAGTCAGGTGGGGATTAGCATTCCTTATCGGTGTCTTCGCCATAAAGTTACCTTTCATGTGCCTTTTCATAGAACAACATATGGTGCTATGAGATATCTGTGCTTTTTGAATAGGTTTAATTTTGATATTTTCGTCTTTGGGTCAGTTCAAACATTGCTTAGGGCTGTGATTTGTTGAGGTATGTTGTGTTCTTAATTTTTTTTATTTATATAAGTATTGTTTATTACCTGTAGCTACATGGAAAGTGTTATGTATTTCAAATTAATTGGTTATGCTGTATCAGTCTTTATACCTGTCCTCATTGTATTATTTATTGTTGTATTGTAACAATTAGTGGGATTTTCCCGTAATAAATAAATAAATTTTTTCTTAAATCCAAGTTGACAAATGATATTTTTAAATTTTAATTTGATATTTTGTTATTATCAATAACAATTTCATTATTATTATTTTGAAGAATGCTCCACAGTACCAGAGTTGCACCTTATTGTTGTTCTGTAGTATACTTATTTTGGAATAAACAACCGATTCAGTATTAAAATTTGCTAATTGTTTTATTCCTTATATTTATTTACAAACTTACAGGTTCATAAAATCTTGTCAAAAAATTCAAAAAGTATAATAATATGTTTTTTTGCTTGTCATTTACTTTACGAAGTGAGCAAACAGATTTCAATCAGATCTTAGAATTATTGTTTTGCTCTGGTAGGCTTTCCGATTCCATATAACACTTTTACATGAATTCTCTTTGCATTTATAATACTAATAATATCTCATTCAACCTGAACCATCCTCATTTTCTTTCAAAATGCATTAGCAACGCATCATACGCAAGTTCTATTACATCAAATGCATTAGCCCGCGCTCACGGTTTCAAATTTTACTCTCTGCGTGACGTCATGCACGCGGCGAACGATATTTGAACGGCTAGAGATCATTTCTTCTATTGTATTATATCATGGAGCGACACGACACGTCAGAGCCAGCATGCGCGAAATCATATCTTCTATTTTATTGTATCATGGAGCGACACCGCAACTACATCTGCAACTAAGTTTCGCGGCAATGGACACACGTAGACAGTCGATGTATACACTGAGTGTCTTGTGTCTGATGTCGTTGTGTATACTTAGCATTAGAGAGTTAACGATACTGTCTCGACACTTGAAATGTTAACAGGTGAAAAATAAAACCAGCAAGTATCCCCTTATTGAAATTTAATTGTATTGTTCGTACCGCCAAGGTACGTATCGTTGGACCAGAAGTTGCAAATTTACTAAATATATTATATCTCACTGGATAAACTCCTAAGAGTTTGAAAAAACAGAAAAAAATAAGAAAGAAATTAATTTACCGTTGTCAAGTTATCAAAATATGTACTAGTTATAGCAAAAAAAAAATAATTAATTAAAAATTAGCAAAAATGTTGCAATGCTCAGAAAGATTGTCAAGAAAAATAGAAATAAGTAATAATAATAGTAATACTGTTAAAAAACTATTGTTCAATTAAACATATGTAAATTTAGTAAACCATCTTATTCTTCAGATATTTACTAATATTCCAAAGTAAATCAGAAATCGGTTAAGCTAATGGACATGGTCCCTAGTCAAAAAAACCCAAACAAAAAAATAAATGTATAATGAAAAACACGATAGAAAGAATGTGAATTTTACAGGTAGTTACGGTACACAGTAGTCAAATCCCTCGATGTCGACGATTCCAAAATTTCAGCCCTCCTGGTTTTGAGTGAAAAGGTAAAAACTTCTGATGATATTCCAACTATGTAAAAACTGCAAGGCCAGCAATCAATAGATAAAACTTAAAAAAAAACACCGTTTCTCAAGTTCCTGCAGCGACATTCCCGACGAGTTTCGACGATAAATTCCATATCCGTCAAATACGGTATAAATTACTAGTCCTCACCAAATAATATCAAAGACAAAGCTCCATAGACCAGCGTATTATAATTGAAACTTGAGGTCGCTGATATCCACAGCTCGTGATCGGCAAAAACGTTTTATACCAACATGGCTACCTTCACGTATGTTGAATTTATATACTCCGTACATGTCAACTTGTCGTAAAAGACCGTGGAACTGGCTTTACATCCAGCTAAAGCGAGATTGTCTCGTATCCATATCAGATGTACCACACAAAATAACTTTTGGTTCGACTATTTCTCGCGTTGACAGATTTTTACCGTTACACGTGTCCTATAACTTGGCCTTTTGTCTTTATAATTCTATTAGTTTGCAAGTTTGTTCCATGTTGCATTCCATTTTTACAGATAAAACTCTTTCGAATTTTACTCACTGATTTGCTGTTGACATACAATATAACAAGTCTGGACGCGTTTGAAATGGCAGTGCGATATAACTTCTTTTGATCTATTCGAGCTTTACTGACTCTAGACGGATAACATCTAGCAAGTTATTTATCAAGAAAATCTGCTACAATTAGCCTAAATTTTAGAAACGTTGCCATATAGCAAGTCTGGACCCGGCTTCACGCAGCGTCCAAGTTACATGATTCCAATAATTTTGCTGTTTTATTGTATAACATTAAATAGAGAATGTTCCAAAAATATTTTTTTGATAGCATTTGAAAACCTATGCTACCTACCAATTGGTATTTTTTTCAAACAAGATATAATTACAATACATAAAATTACTTTTTAATGTATGTATTTGAAAATAGTTTCATCCTTAATTATTCTTCATATTTTTTAAAATTAAAACAAACATTTACAAACTCGAAAAGGGAAAACAAAAATTCTTGAAATTAGACGTTTTTTTTATTTTAGTTCAACACCAAATTTTGAATATTAAAAACCATAATAACTCCAAATTTACAACTGCTTTATTTACCTACCATTTTCATTTGGCTAAACCTCAACCAAACACCCCGTATATCATTATACTAATTCGTTTTAATGTAGAGTAATTATTTAATAATTTCCAACCGAATGAAAAATTACATCGTAAATATATTTATATTATGTTGGTTAAATATGGAAATATTTCATAAACGATTTTAAATATCTTCAATACATACTAATTTTTATGAATAATACAATGCACGCCTCTGACCTCGAGAGTTCTAAGTTCAAATTGATTGTCCTGCGCAGTTATTTTACATTAAACAAATCAACAGTCAGTTATCATTTTAAAGATAAAAAAATTGAAGTAAAACACAATTTAAGTTTAGTGTGATTAAAACTTGTAGTATATACCTGCATTTGTGATAGTAGTAACACTCAGTAAAGAGATAATGGCTATGAATTTGCGTAATTTAGTTAGTGGAATAAGTAAAGTAAAATATTTTCAAACAAGACACTTATCTCAATATTATCCAATCGATGAACATATTTTTGGATTATCCGATGAACAGATCCAGTTAAGAGATACTATTTTTAATTTTTCGCAAAAGGAATTGGCTCCTATCGCTAACGAAATCGACAAGAAAAATAATTTCGAGAACATTCGAGATTTTTATAAGAAATTAGGCAGCTTGGGCGCTTTAGGTATTACAGTGGATCCAGAATATGGAGGTACTGGAGGAACTTATACGGATCATGTTATTATTATGGAAGAATTAAGCAGAGCATCTGGATCCATAGGTTTGTCTTATGGTGCACATTCCAACTTGTGCGTCAATCAAATTCACAGAAACGGCAGTGAGTATTTAAAGAAAAAATATCTTCCCAAACTATGTAGTGGGGAACATATTGGTGCATTGGCAATGTCAGAGGCGGGATCTGGATCTGATGTAGTATCTATGAAGTTAAAAGCAGAAAAAAAAGGCGATCATTATGTTTTAAATGGAAACAAGTTTTGGATAACCAATGGCCCCGATGCAGACGTTCTCGTAGTTTATGCCAAAACGGAATCGCATTCAAAAAAACCCCAACATGGAATATCAGCTTTTATAATTGAAAAAGGATTTCAGGGATTTAAAGCGGGTCAAAAATTAGACAAACTAGGCATGAGAGGTTCAAACACTTCAGAGTTGATCTTTGAAGATTGCAAGGTACCTAAAGAAAATTTATTAGGGACAGAAAATAAAGGAGTGTACGTGCTTATGAGTGGTTTGGATTTAGAAAGACTAATATTGGCAGCTGGACCAGTAGGAATCATGCAAGCTTCTTGTGATATAGCTTTTTCGTATGCTCACGTTAGAAAACAATTTAATACACGAATTGGCGAATTCCCATTACTACAAGGAAAATTAGCAGATATGTATACCACTTTAAGTGCATGTAGATGTTATTTATACAGTGTGGCTAGATCTTGCGACAAGCAAAAAGTTAATAGAAAAGATTGTGCAGGTGTTATATTGTATTGTGCTGAAAAATCAGTTAAAATGGCTTTAGACGCTATACAAATTCTGGGAGGGAACGGTTATATTAATGATTATCCTACTGGTCGGTATCTAAGAGATGCTAAATTATACGAGATAGGGGCTGGAACCTCGGAAATTAGAAGACTTGTGATAGGCAGGGCTATTAACTCTGAATATTCATGATAGTTTTATTCATATTGGTGGAAATGTGATCTTTAAATATTGTAAATTGTTTATGTTTTCGAGATATATTTATGAGTGGAAAATATAAAGTAACCAGATCTATTACCTCAAGAATTTTACAAATACATATTATGTCATAATGAAATATTTTTTTGTTCATTCTTTGGAAATTATAATCATATTTTTTTAATTTTGTAGCAATTGATTATATTTTTTAATGCTGAATAGAAAAATTGTAATTGTATGTTTTGGTTCATAATTTATAATAATACAAATACTAGCAAGTAAATATAAACAAATACAACTTAGAGCTCAAGAGAAAAAGAGCTACGATACTATAACTTGTAAAGACCAAAGTATCAAAATGCTGAAAAAGTTTATTTGCTCACATTAGATGATATATATTGAAAATACGGCATACAATAAACTTTAAAAGGGGAACAATAAAACTTTTAATTCAATAGAATTTTAATTTAATTCATTTAGGCATATTTAAAGCACTATTTTCAGTTTGTTGCACAGTGGTATATGAAATAGAAGAAGGGTGTGCGACGGTTTGTTATCAAAGAGGCTTAAGCTTAAGCAGAATGTAATAATATAAAAAAATGTAATATTTCCAAGGAATTTAGATTAACATCCTCATCTTACCAACCTGAGAGGTTGTCTCGAGAAAACGTGCTGTCCGTAGTGCAAAGAAACAACCAGTTCATATCAATTAGGCAAAACCAAAACTTGTTTTCAAAACGATGACAAAAAAATAAGTTTAATGTTGTGTCTTACCACATATTTCTTTAGATGTTTTTTAATACTAGTGCTTCTGTTTAGTTTTTTATTATTACTTTTGCAATAAAGTGATTTTTAAGTTCTTGTAATGTTAATGCAGCAAGGTGGATCAAATGTTAGAACACCCCATTCTGTCATTTTCACAAGGCTCTTTTTGAAAAATTGTTATGTGGGATATGACATTGAATAGTATCAACTAGAATTAAATAAAAACCGATGCAAAAATCTGTGCAAATAGGGTCTAAAACAAGTCTTAAATTATGTGCCTCAAAGAATTAAGGACATTCCCAAGAAAGTAAGTTTACTTAGAATCATTAAGAAAATTTAAATACACATAAAATTAACTAATGGGAACTTCAAAGTCCATTTTTAAAAACAAAGATTTATTACTTTCACATAAAATTACAAAAAATACATTTACTATAAAAATGATTAAAAAGATGATTTAAAAAATGAATAAAGAATGAAAAAAATGAATAAAGAATTAAAAAAAATGAATTAATGTCAACTAGAATTTTCTATTTATGTGATAAAACTGCAAGGTCTGCAACTTTAATGGATTTATTGCTGACATAATCATATTAAAAAGTGTAAATGTAGAAATTTTGTTTTCATACCTTGGACACTAGATTTTGAAAAATTAACTGTTAAATATTGTATATTAACATGTGTACTCTATGCTGACAGACACTGAATCGTAGGATCGTTTTATTTGATAACAACAGCAATTTTCTTACAATTGTAGTTAATTGAAAGTAAAAAAATTACATATTAATAAAAAAAACTATAACAAGCAGTTTTCATTCAATTAAAAAAAAGTGATAAAAGTTAGCTACTTTTGATTGTTTTCAATATTTTTTAACTATTTGTTATTATCAACTTTTTCAGTAAACAGTTTCACCTCCTTTATTAATATTTTTTAAATAATCACATGAAACATCATTTATAGCAAATTATTGCGCAAACAGTAGGCTGTTTTTATAAAAATGAAGTGTTAACTTCAAAGGTAAATGTAGAAGTAAACGGTAGAGCTCACAAGGAGAAGATAAAAGGAAAAACTTTCCCTTTACTTCGTATTTATAAGCTTTTCTTTGCAAACAAATCCTCGCAATAAAAACGAAAAGGTAAACACAAGCAAGAGAGGTAAGTAAGATGCTGCCGAATAAGTTGAAACTTGTAGTTGTTGTTAATGTTATTATAGTAGCATGTGAGACTAAATAGTAGATATAAATATAGAAAGTTTTATTCGCAATATTCATTTTACATTTGATTGAGCTCTGCTCATATTTGTAATTATTGAAGAAGATGGCAAGTGACGAGGAAGTGTCAGACGACTAATTAGAGTCACAAGACAGACGTGATGAGCAATCTGATTGTAAGTTCATTGCCAAAATGGTAAGAAATACCCAGAAATATTGGAACAATCTCTGCTCAACGCGAAAAAGCGAAGAAGAAAACGACTATGGAGAAAGGTGTCACAGAGACAGCTGTATGGAAGAGATATGACCTTGAAAACATTAAAGAAAAAGGTGGGTAATAAGAAGACAAGACTGAAAAAGAAAACCGACCAAAACAAAGCAAGTAACAAGTGCATTCCACCATTCGATTAAATTAGATTATATATGGAATTTTGCCACCTCAACCTTCTCCAGATTTATTGTGGGAATCATTTTTACTCTATAGAATCCCGTCCAGTTTGGTCATTTCTAATAAACACATTATACTGTCCTAAACTAGCTGGCGAAATAGTTATGTAACGCCTATTTTCAAAAACGGTTCTAAGGGAGAAATCAGAAACTATAGACCAATAAGCAAACTTTCTGCCATACCAAAATTATTGGAACAACTCTTGGTCAGTCATATTTCTTTTTATTGTAAAAATTTAATAATTGAACAACAACACGGTTTTGTAGGTGGTCGATCAACGGTAACTAACTTATTATTATATCAAACCGATATTGTCAGTGCACTAGAACAACATAATCAAATTGACTCGGTCTATACTGACTTCAGTAAAGCTTTTAATAAAGTGAACCACAACTTATTAATCAACAAGTTGTCTGCCGCTGGCTTTCCGTCATGGTTGACAAACTGGTTACATAGCTATCTTTATAATAGACATCAGTTAGTTAAAATTGAGAATTTTGTTTCTAATTCTTTCCTTGTCACATCAGGAGTGCCACAGGGATCGCACTTGGGTCCCCTGTTGTTTAACATTTTTATCAATGACATAGGAACTATTTTTAAAAATAGTAAATTTCTTCTTTTTGCTGATGCCTTAAAATTATATACAAACATCTCAAATCCAACTGATTGTAACAAACTACAAGAAGATCTTAATTCCTTGATAAACTGGTCAGAATGAAATGGAATGTTGTTGAATCCTGATAAGTGCCAATGTATTACTTTTAGTAGAGCAAATCCTATAATTCAAAATGACTATCATATTGATAATAAGATCATAAAAAGAATATCGG
This sequence comes from Galeruca laticollis, assembly GCA_963921935.1. Taxonomy (NCBI): domain Eukaryota; kingdom Metazoa; phylum Arthropoda; class Insecta; order Coleoptera; family Chrysomelidae; genus Galeruca; species Galeruca laticollis. The sequence continues at coordinate 181,876,076 of OY998180.1, forward strand.
TTGTTAAGGACCTTGGAGTATTATTTGATGAAAAACTTACATTTGTTCAGCATATAAATTCAACTGTAAGCAGCAGCTCTCGAAAACTAGGTTTTGTTCTTAGAAATACACGGGAATTTTCAATTCTTTTAACAAAAACATTATACATGTCACTCATATATTCTTGTCTCCAATATGCCTCTCCTGTCTGGAGCCCTCATTATCAAGTTCATATCCATCATCTTGAGCGTATACAAAACAAGTTTTTGAGAGGTGTTGCCTATAAAATGGACTTATACCAGGGTACATACAATTATTCCCAAATCTTAGAGCATATATCAATTCATACCTTAGAAACTAGCAGAAATCGATCTGATTTGATTTTATTATACAAATTAATTCATGGCGTAATATCATGCCCAGAATTGTTGGCACAAATCAATTTTAGATTCAATAGAATACCAACACGTAATTTGGAACTTTTCAGCATTCCTTTTCACCATACTAATTATGGCTACAATAGCAGTATATCTCGTATTATGAGACTGGGTAATCTACTTAACACAAACGATGTATGTGTAACTGGTGTGAGCTTGTGTACCTTTAAAAATTCACTTAATGAAGTGGCTACTCTGTGATATCTTGTGATGTATATTATTATCTTCTTATATTATTTATTGTCTATATATATTGTAAAGAGGGGTTTGCCCGTTTATAAATAAATAAATAAACACATTATACTGTCCTGTGATTCCCTTGAGTAGTTTCAAGCCATGGGTTTTTCTTCGCCTATTGTCAATCTTGAGAGACTTTGATATTCACATAAAATGTGTTTTGAGGTTTCCTCTGCTTCCTGACAGAATCTGCATGTGCTCTGTTAAGATACCTACAAGTTTCCCCGTGGTGTTTCTTTCTTGCTTCAACAGATACTCTGTTAGTTTAGGCGTTGGACCTGGTGTTTGCGCACAAACTATTTTTGCAGTTATTTTTTCAAAACACACACCAAGGCTTGTAAAAAAGGCTATTAACTATGCGCACAGGCGCGATAGAGGAAGTTGAGACAGCTAAGTACTGGCTGACGAACTGACCTTTTTGGTGTGACTAACTTTAAATAAGATTGTAATTTACCACGTAAAAATATTATGTGTCCAGAAACATTAAACCACAGCCGACATTGCACCGGATTTCAAGTACCTAAAAAGTGGAGCTCAAGGATTAAATTTAGTGAGTACCCTTTTATTTATCAAGTGATGGTGTACAAACTCTTTAAATCTTATCAAAGGCCAACCTAACAATAACAACAAAGATTTTCGTGGTACACAATTAGGTACAATCCAGTTTTTCAATTATCTTTTTATCATCAAACACCCGGTAAGAACTCCTTTGCCTGCCTCAATCCTGTTGATCTTGTCCACCATTCTTAAGACTTTATTAGTGCCCATTTAGTCATGCGCACCCTTATCATTGTTTTTGTTACACCACAGAAGAGTTTTGGTCCATTGAGAGCCTTTGAGGTGCCTTCTCTGGAGAGTAGATATGCCTCTTCGTTCCGTTTGTACCCACTGTGGCTAGATGCCCATGCAATTGTGAGCTTTTTTTTGCTGCCCACTTTTAATAGGTTTTTTTTATACAATTCCAGACCAGCCTCGAATTGACTTCTATTACGTTTCTTACTTGGCTGTCGAAGAATATGGCGCATTCCACCATTACTACAATGGGTAACGATAATTATGGAAGCAATGGATAATGATGTAAACCCCACTGTTATGGAAATCCCATGTAAGACAATATGAGTACCCCAGAAGTCTGTATATATTCTGTGGAATTAAATCATAATTTGTTTGCAGGTGGCTTAGAAGTGGAAGTGGAAGAGTTTGATCTGACAACCCAACTTTAACCACAACTAGGAATAAAAACTGGCAAACGAAATTCAGCAACAACTGAAGACGGAGACATGGCACATGAAACCGAGAAAACTACCAGTCAATTTCAACAGTTAGTGCTGTTCGAATAACTCAAGCTTGCTCGTCTACAGCAACAGTACTTTAATGTCAAACTGAAGGTTTCCAGATTGTCACCAATAAAATACTCGGCTAACCAAGGTTTGAAAATCACACCCTCGTGCAGTATGCCTTTCTTTGTAAAGTTTTCGAGCCCGTACGTGCACCACATCTGCCATGCAAAATTCAAATTTATTAAATAAAGTCACTTCACAACTAAACATCTTTGCCCTACAAGTACTTGTAAACGACTGAAATAAACAATAATTTACTACAGAAGCTTCTCTGGATTAGATGCATATATTTTAAGCAATTTCTTCAACATTAAAGTAAATGCTATTGTTTATAGTTTCCAAAAAAGTAAAACCGTTTCCTTCTTATTTTTAAGAATAGAATGTTATAGAGAGATTCTACTCTTCTCAACACCTACTTCGTGCTTGTTCAAATATCAGATTGCCCTGTAGGACAATCTGTACTTGCCAGTCGACTAGCTTTGAGTCGAAGAAGGACTGGATTCTTCAATATTTGTTTAGAATTAAAAAAAGGGCGCCAGAGAAGTTTAGGCAAGCACCTAAAACTCCTTCAAACTAACCCCCAACTCCTCAGAGGGTTAATACACTTTTCCACATCTAAAAGGATTTGTTAGGCAAGTGTTTAAAATTAAAACAGCAAATATTCCCTGTCTGTGGTTTATAGTTGGACCTTGAGTCTCTTTTCAAAAAGATCAAGTTACAAAATTTACAAGAGTTACAATACAAAAAAAACATCAACCAAGTTGACACCTGGACCTAGGTTAGGTGAATGCTAAAGTACCAGTAATATATATATATATATATATATATATATATATATATATATATATATATATATATATATATAACAAAACATTGATTCTTGGGGATTCTGTCTAAAGGTGATTATTAAAACTCTTTTTTACTACCCAACGATTCGAAAATGTCTTCTTTATCAAGGGCTAAAATTTAATTTTGTATAATACACTGTTATAGTTAACAAAATTCGGTACTTATTGCAAGGTGAGTTATGACTTTAAAACTTTATAAACCATGAGTTAACATTAGGTATGTTATAATACATTATATTTTAATTTTGAAAATAAAACAGAAATTTCAACGTACAAGAAAAACCTACTACTGTTTTTATCTAGACAAAATCGAATAAAATTAAGTGACCATCCAACAACTCTTAGCACAAGTGTTGAGGTGTGTCAATAAACGTTTAAAATGTTGTCATTTGAACTATTAAGATGTAGGTGTGTTATTATTGATTTTTTTATATTGAAAATTGATAACATGATGACATATACAGAGAAGAAATTTGAGAAAATTGCTGCCGACTGGACCCGTCAAGGGAAGCAGCGCAAACAAAGGGAACGGAAAAATAATGAATATTTTTAATTGACAGGTTTTATTATATTTAATAAAAATTTTGCAATAATGTTTATATTTGATTTGTCCAGGAAACCTATCAAATAATAGTAGTTTCCTCAACTTTGCATTGTTGTAAATTATATTTTACTTTATAATGCAACTGTCAATTATACATTTACAACGTCAATTAAAAATATTATTTAAAATAATTTAAAAAGTTTCAGAATCAGTTTTATTGTCAATATTTTTCTCAGTGTAGCTTTTCTGTAAAACGTTTACCTCCTCTAGAGATGTAGTTGACACAAAACTGGAACATCTCTGAGACATAGCTGTGACAGATAAGAGACATCATTTGGCGCGCTTAAGAAAAGAGTTTCGCTCCCTTTGTAGGGAGGACATAGGAGCATCACAGAGATATCTCTGTTATGTTAACACGCTTTTCTCATGTTATCTCTGTGATAGAACAAGTAACAGGTGTGATATATCTGGAATGTAGCTGCTCTGTAAAATGGTCACTTGGGTTGTATTGATTTCGGTCCTAACTTTCTGTTTTAGTTAATCAATATTTGGTCTATTAACGTAAATTTCTCACTGCTGAAACAACAATTTGTGGATGTCAGAAAACCCCCATGCCGTAATGGAAAAACGTTTCCAGCATGAAAGTATTTGATGCGGTGTCATTTCAAATTATTTTGTTGGACCTAGCACATTTTCACCAGCCCACTTAACTTAAGTGTAAATATTTATTTAGATAACGTTTTCCTCCATCGTTGGATTGGTCGTGGCAGTGGATTTGCTTGGCCACCTAGAAGCCTCGACTTAAATCCAATGGATATTTCCTTTTGCGCAAATATGAAAGATATAGTGAATAAGAAACTGTTGATTCGCCCGATAAGTTGTGGCGTAGAATACAAGCGACTGCCGATAAAATAAAGTAAAATAAAATCTAAGTTACTGAGCAGTAAAACTAGTTGACCAAAAAAACTAATAAAAAGAAGTATGAAGGTTAAAACATTATATGTATTGAAAAACGTTAAGGAAATTAAAAAAAATCTACATATATTTCACTGACGGAAGTTATGGAAAATACTCGAAAAAAATAAAGTTAAGATAGTTACAGCAGTTCTTCTAATAGTAGCCTAGATCCACTCCAAGCAATTCACTTGTAGTAGATATGGGAACCAGAAAGGGCTCAATGCGCAACCACAAACCAAAGCAAACACCCCCCTTGTTTTTGTGAATTCTGAAAGCCAACCTTCCGACAGGCAAGGAAATATCTTCGAGAAATACCCTATCAGGACGCTCCAACTACCTCAATAAATTGTTAAAGGGATATAGTATCTGCGATATCTCTATGAAATTTTAAGAATTACAGCAGCCCACTATTTCCAACTCGGCTAAAGGATTCTTGCCAGGTATTTTTACACTTGCCTATAGGGAATCTTCAATAGAACTAACTGTCCCCCTTCGGCCGTTATTTTCTCCAACCCCGAAAAATCGTTCACGCAGGTGAAACAATTATTAACAAATTGCCATGCTACAGGGGTTGAGCACATCGAGTGTTATATTCATTCAACAAATTTTAACCTTTACAATGTGAAGCAAATGCTTCAATTTCTGGAAGAAAAGCAAATGCTTCAATTTCTGGAAGAAAAGCAAATCCTTGTTTTTATGAATACGGCCTAGTGTCCTCTATTTCAGCCAACCTTTGTAAATTTCAATCTCAACCTTTTTCAATTATAGTTATCTTATTTTGCATTTAATAAGTTGAACAGGTATCACTCTTGGGAATGTCCATAAAAATTATCTAATTCATGAACCTACAGATACACAAAAAAGAAGGTATACATAGATCAACAAAAACAGTTAAGAAATATGAAAAATTCATGATTAAATGTGAATAGGTTGAAAGTTATATCTAGATCCACCCTGTACGCAAGGTCCATCAGTGGAATCTTAAAGAATCATTACTTGGGAGATGAGGATAAGCTGATAGGATAGTTTAAATGTAAACAAACATAATATATGGGGTCAGTTTTCAACTAGATATTTTACAGAAGAGGCCAATAATAAGAGATTGTTCTGTTTTACAATAAATATAATTTTCGAATATAATAGAATATTATTATTTCTTACAAGGTACATTTAGGATCAAGAAGGAATAAAAATAAGCAATTTTGAGTCGTTATTTGTTAATAAAATGTTCCTAATTACATTCCAAATGATTAAGATATCACATCATTAAGTCATAAACATTGCTTAGTATGTACTTGATAATATATAGACATTAATTCTGAACTTTTATCATTAAGATAATAAAACCACTATTCATATCAACATATTTATGTGAATCATATTATTATTATGGTTCAAATATGATCATGAACTAAATTGTATTGTCGGAAAACGTTTTTAACTACTGTAGCTAAATTTGTAATATTTTTAAATGTATCTAATTTTTATCACTAATATCTTTTACCTATATTTGTACAGATGGTTGTCTGAAATACATATTCTCAAATACATTCTTTGAACTTAGTATGGGGCATAAAGTTAAGGACAATTTAGGAATCTTATTATCACATATTTTGATAGAAATATCAAATTTTATTAAATGTTTATTGTAGTTATTAATGTTAATGGCAATTAAGGTGCAAAATTAGGTAAATGGAATCATTTTAACTTACCGGTGTTTGATTTTGTGCTTGGTTATCAAATGGATTGTAATCGTCCAGTTGTGCATTTGCACTTCTTGCAACTTGTTGAACAGAAGGATCCTAAAAGAAAGCAAAAATATTATTAACAATTTCTACGTCACAGTACCTTTAGTTTTGTTGTTATAGGTTTTTATAGTATTAATATTTTAAAAATGAATTTTAATACTTACTGCAAACGGATTGTCGATAGTGGGTTCCCCAAAAGGATTTTCGTCAAATCCAGACATATTGGTAATATTTTGGTTATTTAGTTTATTTTGCGTGCACAAATAAAGGATTTTATCTTATCTAAAGTTTCATTATCTTCCTCTACAGGACACCATATTTATTTGTGAGATATGTAAATGTCAAAAACATCGACAATCGACAATGACATGTTCTTACGCAAAATCATTGCATGACATATCAGTGGCGTTAACTTTGAAACAAAAAAATACCCAATTGTTCAATTATTAATTATGATTAATAAATAATAGAGAAAAAATAAATATTGTTTGTTAATTATTATTGATAGATGTTTTTCTACAATTCAACTAAAAACTGCAATGATAATATATTTGTATTGTTGGTTGCCTTCCATTTTGCACGTGATACCAGATATCTTCGTCTTAGGTCGGGCTCACACCGCCGGATTGTCTTTCTGAATCCAGAAACGGAATTCCGGATCCTAAAATTCATAACGTACTTCTTTTCATATAATTCAAATATGCTCATAAACCAGACTTCAGATTTTAATTGATTTATTATTTCAGTTGTGTGTGTTGTGCTTTTTAATTTTATCTTTCACTAATCCTCGTAGATCATCAAATGCAGAAATCAAAAAATGTATCAGGATGCTGACATAATTTTCTTGCCGTCATGTGGTACTGTCTCTCCCTTATTCTGTTTAAGTTAATAGGATGAATTCATTGTTTATCTTTGTGTTTTATTTATAAATAATTAATAGTATTGCAATCAGTAGGGGAGAGTTGGCCATAACGAGATACTTAACAAAACATTTATTATATCTTTTTTAATAATTGAGTAGTATTAACGAATATTTGTACAGGACAATATCACACCATTAATTTAATGTAGTTTAATTTTCGTAAATAATTAAAATGTAACTGCTTGTTTTATACGAGGTCAAGTATCCTATTTTGTCGACCTAGTTGGACAAAACAGGATAGTAATTTTGAAAGACTGAAAATTAACAAAAAATTAAAAAAAAAATTTACTCAAAACCAGATGCTCCTTACTGGGATTTGAAAACTCAATAAACTTTTCAAGCCAGAACGTAAATATATCAGATTGTATTCACCCGGATTGGTGGTAAGCTGAGCTCCCAGGTGGAGCCTCATCTAAGAGTTCTGGCTTTGCTCTTGCCCTAGAAAAAACAAACGTTGGCAGCATGAATACTCCTGTACTACTCATGCATATTTCTACAGTAACTAAAATGCCGCGTTCTGCAGACGACAAGCGGCGTACTAGTCGTTTTCCACGCAGCGATAGAACCTTGGAGCGTTTCTTAGGCAAAGTCATAATGCTGGTTTCACCAACATTGTAAATAGATATAACAGAGAGAAACTTTTATTAACAGAAGGTCTGTTGAAGCCCATAGCTCTAGCAAGTGACATATGTTCTGGAGTCCTAAGTTTCATATTTTGATGCCGTTTTCAGAAACCATAAAGCCAAGCCTTAGCGGCGTTCTTTTTCTGATTATTAAACTGATTAGAAAATCCATTGCGATGAGCAAGCTCAAATGCCAAACTTTCGAAGGTCATCTAGAGTAAAGCCAAAAAGTCGCGCTTCCATGATCAAAATATGTTGCACTAATACATCTTCCTGTGCTGAAGTAAAAATTGTTTTATATCTCGCTGGTCCTTTTTAACCCGAATTTTCTAAAGAAAGTTTACCACTTTTTACTTTTTTCCCTCTGACTTCTAAAGTTGTGCAAGGGACTTCATATCCTTTGGAGGCTTTTAAGTATCCTATACTTCTTTTTAGGAATTTGTTTACTGCCTCTTTCATACTCTTTTCCGACCAAGACTGTCTGTGACTTTTTCTTTTATATTTGCCCATATTGAAAAATTTGTAAAAATATTAATTTTACTTTACAATCAAGTAGACAAATCTAGTTGACCACTGAAAACTCTACCGTTTAGCCCAGCTAGTGTTTTTAATGTAAACAATAAAATGTTAACAACTTAGTCAAACAAATATGTAGAAAAATATACATCAACTACAACAGTACAAAAGTGTAAAAACAACTCACCGTTTATATAATTGAATTATTCGATCTTTACCCGTGCGTCATTAATATATAACATAACCGACATAATTATCAAGTGGCATTTCTTTCTAATAATAGTGAAGAACGGAACAAAATACTTTGACATTTGTCGGTTATGTTATCAGATATTAATGACGCACGGGTAAAGATCCAATAATTCAACTGTACATACCTTCGCAAATTATTGATAAAAATCACTTGAAAATGGCGCAATTAAATTAGTACAACCGCACTTTTAGAAAATATGTTGCAACGGCACTGTCGTCTAAAATATAAATTAACGCCCTCCATACATAATTAAAAACAAAACATCAGGGACTTGGATACAGAACACTAGGTACCAAACCAAATTATCACAGAAGACCGGGAGACGGAGATACCGATACAGGCTGGCAGACGGTAAAAACATTAATATCCCATACTAAGTCGACCGGTCCCAATGTCCTCCCATACATTCGAGCACATCCGTCTATCCAATTGGTTTCTCGTCTCACTGGCGCGAGACCAATCTGGGGGGGGGGGGGTGTGACGACACTGTCGTCTAAAATATTCAAACCAAATTATCACAGTAGACGAAGTTGGGCACCCAGTACGTAGATGGCAACACTTTCGCCATTTCACTAACAGCTCGACCGATATTATTAACACCGAAACATCTCAATACACGTTTAAGCTCAATCCTTGCGCTTAAATTTTATAGCAAAGATTCATCGGTGAATAACCGAGTTAAATGAATGTCTCGTGGAGCGTGTTGAGCCTAGGATCGTAATTAACCCCCGGCTTGTCGTCGACTCCTTGGAGTGTGTAGAACCCAAGGCTAGATAGACACTAGCAACCCCCGTCTTTCGGCCGGAACCCTTGAGCGTGCCGAGCCTAGAACGGAAGCCAACAGTCGTAGTCAAGTCATGGAGCATGTTGGGCGCAGGACAGTAGCCTTTCCGTCTAGCTGAAATCCCGGAGTGTGTTGAACCCGAGACGGAAGCGTATTCCGACCTCACCGAGATCACGCTGTGTGTTGAACGCGGGAACTGGTACTGAATATTACTACCTTTATTTTAGGCAACATGATCGAGGGGGTAAAACGAGTAACCCAGGTTGACAAAATTGAGTAAGTTTATATAATAGTACTGATTCATCAATAAATCTTTGCCGTAAAGTCAAAGGGACGAGGTACGATCCGATCCAGACCATTTACTACGAGAAGCCGTATAATAAGAGGAGATCTGTAGACAACCCGACCCCACTGCCAATATTGACTTTGAACCAAGGTACTGAAACAAGTTATAAGAACTGAAGTAATTGTCAAAAAATAAGGCGTGATTAGGTTGGATAATTCGATCAGAAAGCTGCATAACTGTAGCAGCTGATGCGCCAACGTGCATGTAAAGTGGATTCATTTCTGTGGTAGATCCTTGGCGAATCAAGAAATCATACCACTCTCTCCAGCCACAGGTAAAGTTTCACGCCCTACTTTTTAGGTTTGTTTTTGATATATTGTTTGATATTCAACCATCCTTTGAAAGGAATAATTTGTTCATCGACGCAAAGATTGCGTTCTAATGGCAGCTCCTGGTATATTTTCCGTAGGGCATTATATATACATCGCACTTTCCATAGCCTATCTGTGTTAGTAGCTTCTCTACTAGTTACATCAATCAAATGCAGTCTACGTCTAAGCTTATAAAACCGTTTCAAACCCATTTTTGATAATTGGAATTCCATATGCATTGCTCCTCTACATTTCAACTCTGGGAAACTGTAAATTTCCCATAATTATATGCATCCCAATACATTTCCTGACCTCCTCAATATTTGTTGGGGGGAATCTTGCTATATTTTGCTGAATAGCATACCGATTCGTTATATCCACAATTTTTTCAAATACACTATTCGGGATGTACCCAATGAAAAAATCCACTGGGCTAGGCAAGTCAAATACAAGTTCAGTTGAGTTATTTCCATTATGCCATTTGAACAATCTGGTTTGATATTGTGCATGAGCCATCCACACAATATTGTCTGTTTTGGTGAGATTGTGCTGGTTATAAAAAATTTCAACACAATCAGTTTCATTTATATTGGGTCTCACCTTGGGCGGCACAGATTCTGTCGTTGAAGGCCTAGGTCCTGGTCTTTGCTCCACTGTAGACTTTGCTGGTCCCTCCACCCAGGTAGCACATGACGTCTAAATAACGTCCAAAATACGTCAAACATTCGTCCAACAGACGTCAATTGTACGTTTATCATGATGTCCAATTGACGCTGTTATGTCAAATCCATGAGACGTCACTTCTATGACGTCACTTATATGACGTCTTTTGGACGTCATTTGAAGGTAACTTCTATGACGTCTTTCGAACGTCACTTTTTATGCGTCTTTTGGACGTACATCTATAAGTCGTTTGGACGTCACTTCTATGATGTCTTTTGGACTCCTTACTTTTCAACAGTAAGATGTTAGTTGCACCAAAATAGGGGCAGCAACATGACGTTGAATACAGACGTGATAAAGACGCTTCTGTTTTCCCTGATACCATCTACATATATACAAGTTGCATGTTCATTCGTCTTTAGATCGACCTATATAATTTAGGTTTATATGTTCATAGGTTAAACTATACGGCAGAAATCAAAGTTTGTAATAAAAACAAATTATTAGAAAAATATTTATTATAACAAAAAACGATGTCTGTCCAAGGCACAATAAAATTGTCATGTTTATCTAAATATATAAACACAAAAATAATTTAAAAATATTGATGTTTCCAGTATATATTATAATGAATTTAATATAAATGTATTATACAGAATCGACTGAATAATGTTAGCAGATATGGGGTGCTAATAGTTATTTGTAAAACAAGTGTCACAATGACTCGTTTTGTAGTACGAGTACTACGGGAAGTCATTGTGGCACAAGTTTTACACAATATTTTTTATAATTCGCATTTATTTAATTATAATATAATTTCATATAATCCCTGTTTTTAATCTAGGAGGAGTAGTTTGAATTTAAGTTGGCAATTCTGTAGATTCCTAATTGGTCAGATCACACTTCTGACTTTTGACATATCATAACCGAATAATTGTGTAAATTGTAAACAAACTTTCATTTAAGCAAAAAGAGGATGATTGTTTGTTTAAAAAGGAGCTTCTTCGTATATGCTCTTGCGATCTATATTATATCATGAACAGAATTATTTCTGTAATACATCTTCACATAGATATCTGGTAATTTATCCCAAAAATCGAAAGTTTTGTATACCTATTTATTGATCCTATACACTATAAAAATAAACAATGGACAAATCATTGATAAATAAATGTTAGCGTACTTTATTCATTAATATTTTTAATATATAAATCATTCTAATTTACCTTTAATATAATAATTTGTTAGCTAGAACAACGCTAGACCATTTTATTTATAATTTGTGTCAAGGTTAAAGTCAAAAGTGTCAAATAAAAATATAACTAAATAGAATAACCAACTGTACACTAAAAATTACTATAACAGTGTTCAAAGAGCTTCATTGTAACACTGTAAACAATGTTATAATGAAGTCTCTTTATACGCGAATTATAAAAAATGTATTAACAAAACTTAAAACATAATATATATGGGATTTCTGTGTTAATTTGATATTGACAAATACAATGTTTTTAGCATTTCCTACCACCTTTGCAATTGCGATGATGATGGTACCGTAGGTAGGGAAACTTCTTCTATAGGCGGCGTTGCATTAGAAGCTGATGTTGAGGGAATTTCTGATGGGGCTGAGATACCAGAAAGTACCCTTGGCGATATTTGTTTCTTTTCTATAGCACCTTATATTTTGTCATTTAAGTTACATAGTGCTAAGTAACAAAAAAAATAGATATAAAACAGCATTTAGTTATAATTGCTACCTCGCTTTAGCTTGTGAAAATTGGTATTAAATACATATTTTCGTTCACATTACAGTTTATATTGCTATTATATTTACCCGACAACTTTTTAATTTTGATGTGTGGTGGTCTAGAATATTTACTTTCCTCTTCTCTATCACTATCTTCAATAATTCTCCTAATTCTTTTTCTGGATCCACTTAGTGTATATAGTTTCATTATCATCAGTATCATTAATATCACTGTTGAGCTTCTTTTTCTTTTCGAATTGCTTTTTCTAAATCCTCTACATAATACATTGTGTTACAAAAGAGTTGAAATATTTTATCGAGCAATTAATTGTAAGTAAATACAAGAAAATATCTTAGTAGCCAAAAGGGTCTAGACAAGTTCCACTTGGCATTTAAAGAAAAACATGAAATTATGCCATCATGTATCATGTGGTTATTTCTGGTATTTACTAAACTAAAACTGCATATATGTAGTTGTAGTATAAAACTTACCGGTCTGAAAAAATATTTTTTTAACTCCATATAATTTTCATTTCTCGCAGTCAACAGCGTGATCGTTTTCTAAAGAGCGCCGAAAGATTCTTCTATCTTTTAATGGCGGCCAGTATACCTCCTTTTTCAAAGGATGTAAGCCAATTCTGACTGACCACTGCGACACTTTCATCGCCCGTTTCATCAAACAGAATAACACAATACATTTTCTTTTTCAAAAAAAGGTCTATCAAATACAAATTAAAATTTCTCCGCCTGTACTTCCCCTTTCGCTCACTTATTAACGTAATAACACAGGTGCGTTCTTTTTGACTGAGATCTCAGTTAATCTCAGCTCACATCAGTAATGTCAGAGACAACACAATCTGGTAATGTGAGCGTTCTTATATAATCTTTGGCGTTCTTTTTGTTTTACTCACTTTAAGTGAGCTGAGATTTTTCTTCCCCCTTCACCGATGCTGAATGTGTTGTAAGGGGGAATCAGTTGGTCTTGAGTCGGAGGGGATGAAGAAATATTTGATTTGCTTGGTTTATTTGTAGTTTTAATCAAGGTTATCTATGGTTTTAACCATTGACATATAAACAATAAACACACATAATCTATTTTACTTTTGTTACAAATTTTGGATACATTAATTAACATTATAAAATGCTGATACGAATCTGTCGTATAGTTTAAACCTATCGACAGATCGCGCGCTTCAATTCAGATGTGTTCTTTTTGGTGCTTACTCACATCACCTTAACTGAAGTGATCTGAGATCTCAGTCAAAAAGAATGCACCTAACGTAACCACAAATACATAATCCACTGAGTTTTGTTAGAACTCGGCAGGTTGTTACACTACAGGGACAACGAGCGTCTCGCGACAGTAAGAATTTGGCTTTCACACACTTGCGCACTTTGAGATCTTTAAATTCACATGTTCCTATCGTGCGACGTTGCCGGTTCCATTGTAGACAGGAAACCTTGGGGAGGGTATCCTTTCAAGATTTTTGTTATTGTTTGGTAACTAAAATATCGTCTATGACGATCTCGTGCATAAATACTCACCTTCAGATAATTAAATGATACGAGGAATTTGAAAAGTATAATTTTTTCTGAGCTTCAAAGTTGATTGAGAATATCCTTAACATTTCTCGACTTAATTAAGGCATATTTAAAATGTACGTATTCTTAAGGCCTTAGAAATAATGTATTTTTAGTTTCCACAATATCAGGTCAGTTTAAATGTTCCTAACATAAGTTAAGAGTTTTACCATTTAAAATCCTAGAGTCTTCGTTACAAAAAACACACTGTATAATACTTGTCTACTTATTCAAAACTGGGGTCAGTTTGCAATAACAAATTTTTATTCAAGTAAGATTTTCAATTATGTTTGTTGAAATAACACAAATTGTATAATGCAATATTTTATTAATAATATTATGTTACATTCAGATTCATCTTCATACCTATAGTTTTATTCGATCCAGTTGATTTTAGAGAACGCATGTTTTTCCTTTGGGTTTATATGTATATGAACGGTGACAATTATAATATTGTTTTATAATGTCTAATGCCAATACTTTTGCTCCAATATCAAGGCTATAACAGGAATAGCTGTCTTCTTGCATAAGATTTTTCCATTTTTGGAATTCTGAAAATAATAGAAATAATAATATAGAGAATATTATTTTAAATAAAAACCTAGTTAAAAGCATTGTTGTGACATGACAATCAAACTGTAGTACCTATGTCTAATAGTTTTTATAAAATTCACCTTGTAAGATATTTACTAATTGAATGTTTACTTTTTATCCTTACATTTGCAAAGTTTACTCACATATCACTAGAATAAAAAAACACATATAGGTACCTATGGAATGTAATGTAATATCCTGCTCTTCAATTGTAATGGAATGATCAGTTTGCATATGCAGTGTTCGGTAACTAGGAGTAAGATCAAAGCAGTTTTCAAATGGACATCGTAATCTTGATATTCTAGATGTAGATGAATAATTATGTAATTTTACATCGACCTTCTCCTTTTTTGCACTGGACTCCGGTTTCCCTTGATTCTCTACATCATGAATTCTTCTAATATGCGCATAAAGGTTCTTTTTACAGGAAAAAAATGCAGCGGGGCACTCGTAGAATCCATCATAACAACAAAACTCAAACAGAAAACCACAACTCAAACTAATAAACGAAATGCAAAACCACACAAGTGACAACGTCGCACGATAGGATCATGTGAATTATGGAGGGTAGAACTAGTTCTAGTTCTACCCTCCATAATGTGAATGTAAAAATCTCAAAGTGCGCAAGTGCGTGAAAGCCAAATTGTTAGTGTCGTGAGACGTTCGTCAGGGACATGGATTATCTGTGACAGGGACCGTCAAAACTAAGTGGACCAGTAGAATTAACGACGGTTTACTGCATCTAAAGTTCTAAACTCAATTGGGCTACTGATTTGAGACGGTCAATGGAACTGTTTTCGGTTTTCAAAATGGCTTCTAATTGTATTTGTATGCGCGGTTTCGAAAACCGCCGTTGCAAGCCCCCATTGCCCACACGACATGAATATGGGACGTATGTGACCAAAAATGACCAATAATTGACGTCTTCATGACGTCAGTTACGTCATCGTGGCTACCTGGGCATTGATGGCCTCGCTACTCCATCCAAGCCACCATCACTTTTTCCATCGGCTTCACTCCCTTTCTCTGGACCGTCATCCATAAAGTCAGCATGCTGACTTTCCAACTCATTCCATCTCAAATCATCGTCAGAGAAATCGGCGATATCTGATAAATCGTCATTTACCAAAAAATGCAGTAATTCCTAGCTCTTCTGTAAGAGACTTTTGCTTTCGAAATGACATTTTCTGAAACAAAGAAAGTATTTACCCATCCTGAATATTATTTAGACGAATTTATACCAAAACCTATTCTTGTCCAGCATTTGTCGTTGTGGAGGTACATGCTTTTTGAAACATGTTCTTAGGGTGTATGAGAAACTTTCAGTAACTGGCAGAATTCTATTACAAAATTTAGTACTTGTACTTTCCAAGAAAAGAAAAGCAAAGCAAATAATCACAATTCCACTAGATGAGAATAAATAATCACGTCAGACAGTTACACACAATCCCTACAACGCCATAACACGACTAAACGCGATTGAATGCATATAGCATAACTTCTAAAACAACGAACCTAGAGCGCGCGCTACTTGTATAAGTTGAACAATGTGGGTGTACCCTACACGGTACAGTAGCAGCAACGTCGGTCGTCTTTAAAATTTTATTATTTGTTGCTGTAGAAACTAATGTACCTGGGTAGACACAATTCAAGTGAAAGGGTTAACACTCATAACTTTTATGCTAAAACCAGGATGGTCAAAGCACTATTATTTGGTAAAAGTAACAAAAAAAATGAAAACTAAAACAGAATTTTGTGGCTATACTCAAACCAAACCAATATCAAAGAAGACCTGAAAAATAGCACTAATAGCACAGAATACTGATTTTGGTCGGGATACGGATACGTTTACGGAGTAGGGGACGTAACAATCCGTTCAACGCATCGTATCGGCTGAGCCATAACGCGTCTACACATGGGCAGTTCGTTATGGATACGGATACTTGAGAAATTTAAGACTAGCTAAAAGAAAAAGTACTTATTTTCTTTGGAACAACAAGATATTTTAGTCGCAGTCTTGACAGGCCAATAATGATACTTTTTGCCTATTTGTAAGCAAGGTTGAGTTTTGTAATTGTATGTGTTTGAAATTTCCCAAAAAAAATCATAAATTGGGCCAGGTGTTTCAGAATGCCTTCTAGTTTCAACTTAAATATTAAATGTGTTGGTAAACTGATCTCAAGATTATCAAAATTAGTGTTTCTCCAACACTTTGCAAAACACGCCTTTTCTACACAAATTTTTATACGCAAAGCAGGCCTTTTCTTAGAAATCCGTTAGTAAAGTAATGACTTATAGTGAGAAAAGTACACGTTATGGCACTTTTCCGCACAGAAATGTCACTTTCCCGCACGCTAATGTCAATGTCAAATCATTTTTGACAATATAGCATTATCTTTATAGTGACAGACACTAATATTACAAGTAATGAAAACTTATTATCAAAAAAAGATACACCAGGCATAACAATTCAAAATTGGTCACGTTTACCTGATTTTTCTATATTCAATATTAATTTTTTAAATTCTTTCTGTACAAAGTTTAAATAAAACATAATTTACTTTTTTCTATCATTAATATTGTGTACAATTCGTACAGGTACTCGTTAGAAAAATTAATTGAACAATGATATTATAGAACTAGAAAAGTTTAGACCCATTTCGTGAATAAGTTGTTGACTAAAGTATTTGAAAAGTAGTTGAAAATAGATTAAATCAGTTTTTGGATAAATTTAATTTATTATCTTCTGCTCAATATGGGCAATTAACATACAAGGTCCATTTTTATAAATGATTATTTGAATAAACTGCAGGTTTGATATGACGGGCACTAGTTACATCAGATCAGTTGATTAGATAGTTACTTAGGGAGGTGAATATTTTAGTGTAAAAATGGTAAGTAGTGTAACTAAAACTAACTACAGTATATTTTTACTATTCTACGCTTATATTATTTGTAATTAAAATTTCTTAAACATGTTCTATCTCAAAACGTTTTCGAAATATTTGACATAAAAATTTTTTTCCATAAAAAGCAATTAACAATATGGCTAATAATTTCACCTTACAATTACTATTTGTAAAGTATTTTTAGGTAATATTTTTCAAGGTCCTGTAATACATACTAATATATACTTATTTTCAACAAATGTTGTACAGGTCGTTCAAAAAATGTAATCCAATTTGTAAAGACAGTTGTAAAACAATTTTTTTTTCAAATAGATCACCATCTAACATATCAAAACTCATATGTTTTTGAGATATTTAACGTTTAAATTTTTTTCCCAAAAACGTAAATAAGATTGCTAACAATATGACATTTACCATTTTAAGGAAAAGGGTATAAAAGAAAACTATTGTTAGGTCATCAGTTCCGACAACAAAGACGGCAGAGAATGGAAGAAAAAGAAAAATTAGCTGATTCTTTGAAGAAATATTTGAAAACGTAAGAAGCAAATGTTCTTCTTGAACTTGCAAATACCCACTATGCTCGCCCTGGTTGTTTCTCAGCCCCATGTTTCTCATTTGTTTCTGATTGTAATAATATGAATAGTACTCAGGAACATCATACTGAAAACGTTCCAGAGGCGGCAACATTACTATTTTCTTACTCCACCGTAATATCTGATGACCCCGAAATAATTACATCCGCAAATGCAAGATCTTTAACGGAAAAAGGACCCCATCAAATTACGAATTGGATCTATCCAGTAAACTCACAAGGCCGAAAGTTTTGTACCACATATTTTTATCGCAACCTCGCCAATGGAGAGAAAGTTAAAATGGAATGACTGATTCACTCAACAATAAGAGATGCGGTTTACTGTTTCTGTTGCAAACTTTTTGGTAAGTCTTTGACCAACTTGTCCAATAAGGGTGGGTGTTCTGATTGGAAACATTTGTCTCTAGTGCTAAACAGACAAAAAACGAGTGACTTTCATAAAAAAATATCGGATCTTGGTTAAACTAATCAAATATGTTATCTAAGAGAGTTACTATGTATGAAAGGTAATTACGTTCGTTGCACGTAGAAAAAAAATAATGGTATCGGGTCATTGAAAGAATAATTTCAGCAATGCAGTTTTAATGTCGTCAATGTTTAGCTTTACAAATTATTTGAAAATAATAACGGAAACTTCTTAAAATTAATAGAAACATTCACTAAATTTGTTTCTGTAATGGAGCAACATGTTCGACGAACACATAAAAATCAAAGCAGCAGCAGCGCCAGCGGTATGATAAACTATTTAGGCGATAAAATTCAAAATAAATTGATAATTTAATCGGCTCGAAAGTAAGAACTAATATTCTAGATATAGTAAGGAAAGATAAATATTACTTTATAATCCTCGACTGTACACCAGATATGAGTCATACGGAACATTTAATTATAGTTTTGAGGTTTGTTTTATTAAACAAGTTGCCGAAAAAATTGAAATACGTGATCAGTTCATTTTATTTTACCCTATAGTTGCCTCTACTGGTGCTGGCTTGTATAACTATGTGACAAATTTATTAGTAGGACTAAATTTAAGAATATATGATAATGGAGCAAACATGCGTGAAATACACAGTGGATTACAAACACGAATCTTAAATATAGACTCGCGAGCATTTTTTGTTCCTTGTTCGGCGCACTGGTTAAATTTAGTTATTGACGATGCTTCTAAAATTTCTTTTGAGATGTCCAGATTCTGTGACATTGTTCAAGAGATATATGTGTTTTTTCCGTGTCAACCAAAAGATGGTCAATTTTGAAAACGTGCCTTACAGATTTAACTTTAAAACTACTATCTGATACACTCTGGTCCAGTGGAATAGACGCTACCAAACCTTTGAAATATAAAATGGGTGAGGTTTATGATGGTCTTTTAAAAGTAATGGATGCATTCACATTTTCAAAAAATTTTTTACTATATCACACCTAGCTCGATTGCTCGCGACGAAAATCCAAAACTACAATATCATAACATAATTTATACAAAATCAATTCTCTAAGTAAATTAATGCAGAAATCTAAAATCTTGTTTAGACTGTCTAAACAAAACAAAAACATTTTTTTAAATTTAAGAGATGTTAAGGGATTTATCGAACTTCTTGTAAGTAGACGCCAGGGAGCTGGCCGAAGAATTAAAAATTGAACCTAATTTTTTATCTTCACAAACAGTTCGTCAAAGGAAAAAGAAAATACAGTTTGATTATGATGAACCAATAATAGACGCGCAAATGAATTATAAAGTAAAAGTATAATTCTTCTCTATATTAGATAAGAACTTGTCACCTCTTAATAAAAAATTCAAGGGGTTGGGTTGGAGCAATTTAATAACATTTTTGGATTCATTTATTAAATGTTCAATTTGAATGAAGAATAATCATTAAGAAACTCGTGTGAAAATTTAACATTTCATTTGGAAAATGAAAAGCACGTAAAGAATCAGATATTGATGCAAATGACTTATTTGATGAAATAATTTGTTTAAAATGCGACTTACCAGAGCAAAATGTTTTTCTACAACTGCAATCAAAAATAAGCTTATTTCTCATATCTTACTTAATTTCAAAACCATATATGGCTTCATAATGTGACAAATATTTTTTCTCAGTTCTTGATACCTAGACTTTTTCTACACAACTATTTACTTGTATTCTTTAAATTTGTGCCGTTGTAGAAAACGTATAGTGTGCAACATGTAGGAAAACTACTTTTCTCACTTGTGAGAACAGTTGAACTTTCCACACTTGTTGCATAATATACTATTTAGATCATCAGTTAATTCTTCAATACATTTTAGAAAACAATTTAATATCAACATTTCCAAATACTGCAGAGGCAATACGAATTT
Source organism: Galeruca laticollis (assembly GCA_963921935.1). Taxonomy (NCBI): domain Eukaryota; kingdom Metazoa; phylum Arthropoda; class Insecta; order Coleoptera; family Chrysomelidae; genus Galeruca; species Galeruca laticollis. Next base: position 181,896,348 of record OY998180.1, read on the forward strand.
TTTAACCACTACTACCAGTATCTGTAGGTCTTTTTCAAAATTAAAATTAATTAAAACTTTTTTTCGATCAACTATGACACAAGAGAGACTCAGTAATTTGGCAATTACGTTCAAAGAAAGTGACCTTATGGATTGTATTCCTTTAGACGAGTTGATTAAAGATTTTACCGAAAAAAGACAAGAAAAGAGTGCTTTTCCAATAAGTCATTTTGTTCTTTTTTTTCTGTTATGTAACATTTTTATTGTTTTGTTATTGCTTCCCTTTTTTACATTCTTCGTTAATCCTTATGACAAGATTATCTAAACGTTATGGGGATGACTATAGTTAGATATTGTGCTGATTAAAATCGGTACACTTTTTTATTTGAGCTTTCGGAAATACTCATTTCCTTTATTGGCAAACATCAAATGATGATGATGATTTAAAATTATAGATGATTCATTATACGGTATATAAATTAACACGTAACTTATATTTCATTTCAAAATTGGATAGGTAATAGCGATTATTTCATTTTTGTGTGTATCCCCTTTTCTCATGTATCAGTATCAAAATTAAATATAGGATTAACACGTATTTTAATTTTATTTATGTGCACCCACCTATGTATAATTTTTTACCAGAAAAGGGGTAAGGGGTGTAAAATTATATTTTTTGCACACAGACGGCCGCATGGATTGGCGCGCTCCTGGCACCCTCAATGAATCACCTTGTATCCCTTTATTTTACTTCGCACGTAAATACGGGAATGATAACGTTTGTTTGGATTGGCGAGATAGTTTTATTATTAAATATCGATTATATTGTGTACCCACAAGGTGATTGTTTACATTTCTGAAGCTTTTAATCATTATGTGTGGATCGGTATAAACCGACCAACGGTTTGATGTACAAATGCGATAAAGGGGGCTAACCCGGTTCTGTCTAGACGCCAAAACATCGAGCTTACTCATGCTTCCGTCAGTCGATATCCAAGTGCTGTATTCAGTTCTATAAACTCCACAATAACATAACAAATATTCCAATGGTCGAGTTCCAGTCATAAGTCTCGACGCAATTTGTGAACGGGGGTTGTTTTTATTCCGTCTTAAGTAGTTAAACACGTGTCCTTAGTTTTTTTGGTTTGTTTTTGAATTGTTATTAACCTATTAGCCGCTAGATGGAAATGAAAGTCTAGCCGAAGAGTTTGAATAATATTTTCGCCGTACTTCACATTGCTTAAACAAAAAACTATTAACGGCTGCTTAGTGTAGATGTCGCGTATAAACAAATTCGCTGTTTTTGATAGTCGTTAGTACATTAAATGCATTTGTGCGGGTTCTACAAAAGTCTTACAGTTACAGATCCAATTAATTAATATTAAATTTTTTGTAGAATAATCATTATAAGTGCACGACAGATACTTAGTGGATATTCATAAACTAATAATAATTTAATTAAACATAATGTCGGATCAGCGTAGGTTTAAAATTTCGCGTTTTGATAATTTTGAAGAGGACAGTTATAAGTTTAGTGATTTTGATGAAGATCAAGTTAGAGACAAATTATTGCCTTCAAATGATGTTGTTAGAATAGTTCCAACTCAAGAAACAGGTGAGAAATAACCTAATCATAAATTTGAAAATTATTTAATATATTTCTTTTTAATCCATTGTGTATATATGAATCGTTTTATTTTTAACTAGGGTTGAAGGTAAAATATTGGAATTTACGGTTCGAGCCGCATTAGAAACACGCACACCGGGTCATGAAGTTAATTTCAGTTATATGAGTGAAAGCTTAATAAACGTTCAAAATACCTATGTATCTACTAGATCCTGAATCTGAAAATATATGAAATTTATACACGTGGTTGTGTAAACAAGATAAATTTATAGTAAAAACGGATGTACCTACCACAATCAATCATCGATAATACTATAATAAAGAAAATATCAATTCAGATATTTGTAGAAAGTTGATAATACCATGTCCCGAATAAGTTTTTTTATTAGTTATTTGTAATCTTTGTAAACCCATTGGCAGTACTTATATTAGAATCGCCCATTGAGGGTCAAGAAAAGGGTCGGTCATTGTTATATTTCCATAATACCCATCGGCACAGGTAACATTCCTAAATTCACAACATTCTTAACAGGGGACTTATTACAACCATATATTTTCTTTGGTCAACCTGTGCTATGTATCTTCCATCAAATTTTGATTTATTATCTCGTCTTGATCGCGATTCTAGTTCTTCCATTTACAATTGAAGAACAAATTTCGCGGCATCGATTGAGCAGCATATAGATGGATATTATTAATTTTATTTAAGTATTTAAACGTTTTTAAAAACGGAAAAAATATGCCATAAGTGAGGAAATATGTATTTATTATTAGACCATGACAAATAGCCGACTATTATTTTCATCATAATTCTATCGAGAGTACCTTGTATTTCGAAACAATTTGATGAGAACATATGAACATTAATAATCTGAATAACTCCCGAGAGTTTTTAGCTCTAGAGAGTTATTAATTAACACTGTTTGTAACTGTATTTAATTTCAGTATATTATCAAAATGAATTGCTATCCACCTTGTTCACATTGCTGCTATGTTTTTATACCTGTTGTTACCCTTGCTGTTATACATGCTGTTTTCCATGCTGTACTCCTTGCGGGTAAAGCTGCTAGAAGATCCGACCCATTACAGGTTCAAGAGTTTCAGCAGAGGAGCCAAATGATATATGAATAAATATGCCATGTTGATACTTAGAAAGGATGAACAATATAGCTATTTACAAAATATATATTTGCAGTATCTTCTTCTCACTTCTATATTAACAGAAACGTAAAGTCTGTGTTGGTGTTCAAAATGATATTTTTGGAACCATTTCCTACAAATATTAGGATCCGAGATTAAGATCGCAGCGCTACCTAACTGTCAAGTCGAAACTACTGTAGACGTGATAAAATTGTTTGTTTATGTGTTGTTAATACTGTGGTTTAGCGTTTAATACCCTTTTTCAGTTATATTTACTTCTATAAATAATTAAGAGATTTTTCTTAGACAATATCAAAGACAATATTCTTAGTAAATTCAACTTTTTTGTTTTAAGTGTAGTTAAACAGACAGCTTAAGTCATGAAATTGCTGTTGTCTTTTATTTCTGCCGTTGGTCCTGAACATTAGCGCCTATAATGAAAAAACAGTTGATTACAAATAAAAATATGGAGTTTTATGTTAACATACTTTGTAGCATCTCCATCGACATGTTACGAATTTTACATCATGAGTTACTTTGTAGCATTATATATTCTTCAGTCCCCTATTGTGCGCCCTATTGATTTTAAAAAGGCTTTTCTACAAATACCCCTGTCTGAATCTTCGCGTCCGAAAACAGTTTTCGCTGTGTACAGTGTAGAACTTTTTGAATTTGTTACAACTTTTTATGGTTTAGTTAATGTTTATAACACTATGGCTCGTCTAATGGACATAGTTATAGATCCTTCTTTTAGGCCGTATTGTTTTTGTTATTTAGATGACATTATTATTGCCACCCCTACTTTTGAGCTTCCTATGGAAACTCTTAATAAATTGTATCTTAGGCTAAATGCAACCAATCTTACTGTCAATGTGAATTTTTTTCGGTAATATCTTAAATTTTTAAGTTTTGTTGCTGATAAAAATGGTTTTCGCACAGATGACGATAAAGTCTCTGCTATTTTAAATTATCCCGCTCCAACGAATACTACTGAGATAAAACGTCTCATAGGTCTTATTGGTTGGAATCGTCGATTTATTAAAGATTTTTCTACTGTTTGTTCGCCAATCACTGATCTTCTTTATGGCAGAAAGAAAGGCCAATCAATTTCTTGGACTCCTGTAGTTGAATATGTTTTTACTGAAGTTAAGAAACGTTTTATTTCTAGCCCTAATCCTGCAAGCCCTGGTTTTTCTAAACCTTTTATCACTCAAACTGATGCTAGTGAAAATGGTCTTGGTGCAATCCTATATCAGGAATGCGACGGTCTCGAACACCTCAGTGCTTATGCAAGTCGCAATTTGAATAAACTGAGATAAAGTACAGTACAACAGGAAAATAAGTTTTAGGAGTTATTTTTGGCGTTGAAAAATTCCGAGGCTATGTTGAAGGCACTAATTTTACTCTTGAGACAGACGATTCATCTTTGCAGTATCTTTCTAAACTTTCGAATCCCTCAGGTCCTTCAGCACGTCTTTCTCTTAGGCTTTCCCAGTTTCATTTTGAAGCAAAACACAGAAAAGGAACCACTATGGTGGTCAGTGATATTTTATCTCGTTCTTTCTCCGAAATTTCTGTTATTGACGTATGTACCTTGGTATACTTCTATGATTGAGAATGTGTCGAATAATCCCGATTTATATCCCACATTTTAGGTTGACAATAATGTTTTGTACAAACATATTTTTTCGTCTAATCCAATTTCTAGTAACTTATCTAATTAGAAAATTGTTGTTTCTACCGCCAACAGAATTGACATATTAAGGTTATTTCATAATAATGAATTACGTGCTCATTTAGGCAAAACTATTTCTCGTATCTCTGAAATTTATTATTGGCCAAAACTTAGAAGTTCTGTATCTCGTTACGTTAATAAATGTGGGTGTTATGAGTCAATACAATGGCAATGGATTTCTGCGGATTTAATAGGCCCATATCCAAAGTCAAAATCTGGTAACAGATTTGTTTCAGTAATTATCGATTGGTTTACAAAAGTTTGTCTTGTTCATCCAATGTCACACGCAACTGCTTAGGGCATTGTGAAGTTTTGGTGCTCCACAAGTTTTTTCTGACAATGGTATTGTTTTCACTTTTTCTCTTAAGAACATAATGTCGCAGTACAAAGTGCAATTTTTTTAAACGCTCGTTATCATCCTCAAGGAAATCACACAGAACGAACAAATAAGTCAATTGTTACAGCTCTAAGGTGTTATATTCATGAAAATTCGTCTTATAATAATTGGGAAACTTCGTTACATAACGTTGCACGAGCAATTAGAAGTGCGAAACATGACGTTACGGGTTATTTCCCAGCTTTTCTAAATTTTGCTCGAAACGTTCCCTTAAGTGGAGATTTTTACGGTGCAATTTCTGAAAACGTGAATAACATTATTAACACTGGTGAAAAATTACAATGAATTAATGATGTTCAAACACTCCCCAAACTTTTTGTTAAACTTCGTAAAAAGTTAAGAATCGCATATGAGAAAATGCAAAACATTGCTATTTACGAAAAAGAGATTTGCAATTTCATGTTGGTGACAGGTTATGGAAGAAGAATTATGTTCTTTCATCAAAATCTAACAATTTTGCAGCTAAATTTGCTCCTAAGTACATACCTTGTATTGTCAAGAAAGTGATCTCTAAATTAGTGTATAATTTAAAAGACATTTCCGGTAATGATTTAGGTAACTGGCATGCTACAGTTTTAAAAAATTTATTTATTGATGTAGATGAAAAGCTTCCTGATGCTGAATTTTCAGATCAACATTCTGTTGATACGAATTTATCTGGCCATGATTATGATTTGCGAATCAGATCTAATAGTGATTCTGATTAGTTTGTAATTTATCGCATATTTTTATATAAAGATTTTTTTGATCAATTTTTCTTGACGAGACTATTTATTTATTTTAGTTTTATTATTTTTTAACTTTCCTCTTATGTTGTGTATAACACAATTAGTGTATTATATTTGTGTTTTTTATCGTATCTATTTTGTTTTTAGGTTTTTGAGACGCCAAAAATTTCCGTGAATGTTTCAAATTTTCTGAGATTTTTTTGCTTTATGCGCATTTAGAAATCTGTTTAGTTTGGAACGAACTTTATCCTCAAATATTTTCTGGAATTTCTTGCTTTAGGCAAATTTTGAATTCAGTTAATTTTGTAGTACTCCCTTATCTCTTTTGTTGTGTCTGTACTGAGACATTATATTTCGGCTTGGTGTAGCGTTTTCGTTTTTAATATACGCTTTATTTTTATCGTCCCCGTATGTTGATACGACTAAAACACGTTCTTTTTGTTACACGACAATTTATGGATTAATTTGTTGTACTGATACATATTGATAGTATTTTACTACCTACGGTATATTTTTTTTTCCGTTGTTGACAAAACAATTTTTTTAGATAACTTTCTATGTGGTTTAAAATACCATAGTTTATAATTTCGTTACTTTCATAGTGAAAGTGTTTCCGTTTCATAACATTAAGTTCTATATATCTTACTATTTTGAGTATCCTGTGTGTGTTATCGCTAAATTCGTAACACTTGGTTTTGTCTTGGTAGGTTTCTTCTTTCCAAAATTTGAGGGTATGAAAGTGGGGAAAGGCCATACCTTGTTGTTTTTTTCTTTTTTCCCGTTATGTTATAGTTACGTAATCGATTTTACAAACACACACATTTTTTTTAGTCACGTTTCTTTCTTATTAGCTTTCTGTCCTTTACCGTGTTTTTATTCCTATATCTCGCGAAACTTTTTCTACACGGTTGATGCTTTCATCATTTATGATTCGGAGTGAATCTTGCTCTTCTAATACTTTTTCCTTCTTCCTTGTTTTAGTTTATTTCTTTTGAGTTTAGTGTACCTGAGATCTTAACCACCCCATATCACACTTAGTGATTTTTTTGTAGATGAGGAATGTAGTTGTTCTCTTGTCCTATCGTTGACATGTTAGCATTTCATATTTTAGCATTTCTAATTTTTTTGATATTTTGCTAGGCTCTCATATTTTGGTAGCGACTATCCTTTAATTAAACTTCTGTATATTTTAGGATCTCTGTACGGTACCAATAACTGATTTTGTTTATTTATTTAACAATTTTTTTTTGCTATAGGAATGAGCTCCTATTATAATTGTTTACTGCATTTTGTTTTCAATTTTTTGAGCATAATTGCATTTCATTCGTAATTGTTTATTATTGCTAATAAGCATAAGCACCTATTATACATATTACCCTTTTTTAGTTTTCAATATGAAATTAAATTAAAGTTTTGACTTAGAAAGCAACAATTCTTGGACATCCATAGGGTTTGTTCTTTTCTTTTTCTTCTTCTTATTTCTCTTCTCTTTGTTCTTATCTTCATTTTATTTCTCGTTTGTTTTCTGAATCTGTAAGCACTATTACATCTTCTTCTTTTTGATCACCACATTCCTGTTGTTTTGAATACTTTTCTTTGTAGACTGTTTAGGATTATAAAAAAGTAATTCTTCGAATTTCTTTTTTTTCTTTGAGGAGAGTGGGTGTAATATGTCCATCGACATGTTAAAAAATTTTTCATTATGAGTTATGCCGTAGCGTTATTTATTCTTCAGTTACTTCCACCTTTAATTCAAAATTATTAAGTTCGATATTTTAAAAACAACTGGAATGTTTGTTTTTTCCTTTTATTTAATCGGTGAATTCTGATTCGACGGTCTCTCCTTCCTGTACCGGATAGTTGTTCGATTATGTTGCAATATTATTCCTCCAGTCTTCAAAACCTCTTTTGTGTGTGGTGACATTTTGTTTTGCTGCTCTGCAGCTCGTACGTCGACAGTGGAACCTTGGACCTCTACATCTGCACCTTGGCCGCCAATAAATCGCTACTTACCCTCCACAGTTTCAGAACACCACCATCTCGAGCACCACCTCTGCAAGATATCTCTGAGAGCTGTACATCCTAAGTCACTCCAAGATAAGTCCTCAAACTTATTTTCGATATACATTAAATGTTGAGTTGTACATTTTTATTGTTGGACTGATTTTTATTCCTATTGTATTGGAAATACATGTGTAATCGTTTTGCTCTAGCGTCAATTTGTAATTCTTCTGCTCAGGAGTCGATTTGTTATTGCCGTGGGTAGTCAGGGGGTAGAACATAAAAAGGGCTTGATGGCTAGATGTGTTTATTGAATAGTAACACGTATGTTACCTGTTAAACTAAAAATTGCATAAAATCTTTACAACTTAAAACTAATTCTACATACAGTTATTATATGTACCTATAATTCTTGGTCTATGATTCTGTGGGGCTTCCCTGGGCCTGGGGGTGGTCGCCTGGTCGGGGTTGTCTGCAGATCTCCTCTTATTATACGGCTTCTCGTAGGTAATTGTCTGGATCGGTCTATCTCATCCCTTTGACTTTACGGCAAAGATTTATTGATGAATCAGTACCATTATATAAACTTACTCAATTTTGTCGACCTGGGATACTCGTTTTACCCCCTCGTTCAGGTTGCCTAAAATAAAAGAGGTATATTCGGTACCAGATCCCGCGTTCAACACACAGCGTGATCTCAATGAGGGGGGGGGAATTCGCTTCCGTTCTAGGCTCAGCACGCTTTAGAGTTTCGGCTGAAAGACGGGGTTTGCTAGTGTCGAACATTGGGTCCAACCATTGAATAAAAAGTAAAGGAAGGAGCAATAAACACAAGTTTGGTTGATCAGGATGGTTGTTGCATATGGCGGACAGCAATATCCGTTTTACCATAGGCGCGCTATATTTATTAACAAAATTCGTCCACAATTTGCTTTTCTGACAATCTTTAGGAAAACTAAAAACATATTTTTATGCATCAAACTTTTATAATCAATATTTACACATTATAAATAAATCCAATTTGAAAAAATGCAAATAAATATTTCTTAAATGTATAGTGTTACAACAGTTAACTTACTATTTTTATTTTTATGTTACGCCTATGTCTTAACCTTGTCATTCATCAAAATATGAAATGTTTATTTTGCATCTTTTATATTATTTAAAATTAATATAAATTGAAGTATAAAAGAAAACAACTTACCTATGAAAAGTGATGCCTAAAGATTTATTTTTAGGGGTATTGGAGCAACCGCAGGCTGCACAACTAACCATTTTGTTTGTAGTCTAATTACTAATGTTTCAACACTTAAAACACTATTCTAATTAATCCTAATAAACACTTATTTAAATACAAAACAAAAATACAAGAAAAACTAATGAAAAACACTATAAAATTATTATAAAACTTCCAAAAGCAAAAACGTACTCTCCAACCAATGCAACAACAAAATAAAATGAGTCATACTTGGTTGTTCAAGATGGCTACTTCCGTATTGCTTTCTCTCTATGAGTGTAGATAGTAGCTATCCTTCCTTTACTTTTTATTCAATGGGTCCAACATACTCCAAGGGGTCGACGCAGTGATGCCAGATTATTTATATTAATTTTCTGCAATTTCACCTCAAAAATTCTTCATATATCTGCAGTGGTGTGTAACGTGTAACGTCATTTTGGAGTACCCACTCACCGTTAGTAAGAATATTTTACATTCTGAGTTCTGAAGGAGGTAGGTTACCATCTTGAGGCCGAATTGTCAATAACTTCGAGTCGTAGGGTCGTAGCTAAACCATTTTACCGAAAGATGTCGAAAGCATAGAAAATAATGGCTAAAACATATGAATTTAAAAAAATTCTTCATATTTTAGTGGTTTTCGTAAAATATTATTCTTTTCTTCAGTAGCTCAATTTGGAGGCTAAAATTCTGCATATTGAAGAAAATTCTGCATTTCTGGCAACATTGGGTCGACGACAAGCCGGGTGTTAATTACGATCCCAGGCTCAACATGCTCCACAATATAGAAAATTAACTCGGCTATTCGTCAATGAAGCTATCCTATCACTTCTAGCCGTAAGGACTGAGCTTGTAGGTGTCTTGAAATGTTTCGGTGTTAATAATATCGGTTGAGCTGTTAGTGAAATGGCGAAAGTGTTGCCCTCTAGGTACTGGGTGCCCAACTTCGTTTACTGTGATAATTTGGTTTGGTAGTGTTCTGTATCCCGGTCCCCGATGTTTTGTTTTTAATTATGTATGGAGGGTGTTAACTTATATTTTAGACGACAGTATCGTTACACATGGTTTATGTGAATTTATTTTTGTGATTAATAAATCCATTTTTCCCGAATTTTTTTTTATTGATTCACCTTATCCCAGTTGAGGTAATAGAAAATACTGTAACTGAGGCCGAATACCACTACCTGAGTAGTGTCCCTGGCCGGGAGAAAAACTCAATTACTTCTTGGAATGTAATCTTCTTCTTTAAAATGAAGTGAACACACCAAAATATATTTCGATTTAGGTTTTCCAAGTCTTAATTTATTTTGTCAAGCTTTTCTTACGTCTACCATTTCGAAATCTCCATTTTTATTTTTAGTTTGTACTTTAAACTTTCCACTTTCAGGAAATCAATGGAAACTCAATAATACGTTTTTATTTCTTATCGATTTTTAATTCGGTAGGTACTGAGCAATAGCTGATGACTTTTGTCGCACATTTTAATTAACAAAAAATATGAAAATCGTTTCTTAAATCACAGGAAACGGTAATTGCCGAGTGGCGCAAGAACACTCTCTCAAAAATATACCGAAAAAGCCCAATACATACAAACTGTCTACGGTATGTAAATGTCACACCATGAAAAGTTACTCCATATATACAGTAATTTTTTTAGCATAAAAAATGTACATTTTTAAATATCCGAAAAAATAGAGACGTCTTCATCGATGCCTATGGAATTCTGTCAGTTAACTCGAGGCGCTGAGGTGATGTTACAGTAAAATGTTTAGCCTTCTAGCTGTAGTCAAAGCTGAGATACGTATACCGTCATTTTAGTAATTTGTCAGTATATAATATGTTTTTCTGGCAACTTTGTAATGGCTCTAACGATTTAGATAAAACTTTGCACGATGATAGAGCTAGAATAGTTATGACGATCGCATCATACCACGATCCCTGAAAAAATCCTTAAGGTGTCATATTGGCCATTTAAAATTTCGAAGATATTGGTATTTTGAGTCTTTACAATTTATACGAGAAAAAGCGTAAATGCTTTTTGTAGCTCTATTCAAGATCTTTCCAACGGAATATAATATTTGAGATATTTGTTGTGCCCTTGGTGGAGTTATAGCCAAAATAAGTGGTCCACCCTTTGATTTTTTTCGTTTTTTCAAGTTTTTTCCAATTTATACGGTTTTTGACACCAGAACAAAATTATTTAAGAAAACAGTTTTCCATAAATACTACATACCTCTTAACAAATTATTGAAAAAATCTATATTACTTTTCTTAAGTATTTGAGAGTAGAATTGAAAAGATGTACAAAAAGTACTGATATCAGTCCAAAAACCTCTTGATGAAGTACACCCCCTACAAAAGATGTGATATCAAATCATACGATATATTGGGTGACACAATTACTATATCTTCTTATAACCTTTTTGAAATAAAGGTAAGCTATGGCTACATATTCACAATTTATTCCTTATTAATTTGAAAGTTTCAAATAATTGATGTACTTGCATTTTGCCATGTTTAAATATTTTTAGTGTGTGTTTGAAGCTGACTTTTTTCTTTCTTCAAATTTTACCAAAAATGTATGTATATATTTTAGACGGACGAGCAAAGCCGGATCCATTCAGTTCATACTACCAAAAATATATATGATTACATTAGTGTTTTTAAATGAAACTCAAGGTCTCTAGTTAATTCCACAATATAATACAAGTTATTGAAAATTCTAAAAAATTGACAATTGTTTCGATAAATCAATATCATCGTCAGAATGACAGAAGTTACATTTCATTTTTTGCCTACCTGATGTTTAGTAGTTAATTTTGGCTAGACCAAGAAGTAACCTAACTTGTGATTGGCTTAATATATGTTTATAGAAAAAAGAAGAAAATGTGATATTACAAATATTGAAGCTTAGATATTATTAGCCCTATGGTGATATCCTGGATATCATTTTTCCAATTAAGATCAGTATAACTGTGCAATGATATAGAAAACCAGGAAAACTATATCTGCTGATCTTTACAATTATCACTTAAGAAGACAGTTTATTAGTGGAGAATTCCCTAGATTTAACTGTTCATTGACAACTTCATATTGTGGGTTTCTTAAATGTCTTCTAATTTCCAGTTCTTCAAGGAAATCCAGTTCTTGTTTCTTTTCACAAATATGCAGCACTTCTAGTTCTGTGTTAGGTGTCAATGAATGATTGGTGTCAAGTAGATGTTTTGCGTAGTGGGATTTATCTGGTTGTTTTAATCTGTAAGCTCGTAAGTGCTCACTGTATCGTATTTCAAAATTCCTAAGGGTCTGACCCAAATAGACAGCATTACATTCTGGACATTTGAGTTTATATATACCTGACTTCTTTAATAGTGGTATTTTTGTTTTTACATTTAACAATTTTGTACTAACGTTACTTTCTGTTTTAAAAGAAATTGTTGTATTCGTTGCTGAAGATATTATCTTTGAAATATTATTAGAAATATTTCCTGCATATGTGATGGTTTTATAAGTTTTAATTTCATCAGCTTGTCACAAAATCTGATAAGGGGAATGCTACTGTCATTTTGACGACTGAAAATTACAATTCCAAAGTATATAACTTTATAAAATCCAGCGATGTAAAAGTTCTTAAAGCAGACCCAACAAAGAAGTTTTCTAATAATGTAAGGGATATTGTTAATAATTCAAATTATCTTTTAAATGATTACGAAAAGAGGTCTATCATACATAAGAATCCTCATTGTCCACAATTATATGGAACAGTTAAATTACATAAAATAACGGAACCAATTAGACCTGTAGTATCTTATGTTAATGCTCCTAATAATATATTGGCAAAGAAGCTCAACAATATACTCAATACTTACGAATATGAATCTCAGTACTCAATTAGAAATTCAATAGAACTAATCAAAAAGTTGAAATCAATCCACTTGCAAGATAACTATAAACTCATATCGTTCGATGTAACTAATATGTTTACTAAAATTCCTCCTAAAGAATGTCTAATACTTGTAAGAAAATTACTAGAAGATAAAAACATTAATCCAGGAATAATATCAGATATACTTAATTTATTTGATGTATGCATTAATCAGAATTATTTCACTTTTGACAATAAGATATATATTCAAAATGAAGGTTTACCAATGGGAAGCCCTATATCACCTATTTTAGCAAACATTTTTATGGACAATTTAGAAAGAAAGATCTTTGAAAGTAATATTTCGAAAAATATTTTATTTTGGTATAGATATGTAGATGACATATTAGCTTGTTTTATGGGTAGTGAACGACAATTAGATGTATTTTTCAACCACATCAATAATTTACACCCGAAAATTAAATTTACATTAGAAATTGAAGAAAATAGCTCAATCAATTTTCTAGATTTAAAAATTCAAAGAGTTAATAATGTACTTGATTATTCAATTTACCGAAAACCAACACAGACTGATGTGAAAATTCCATTCAATTCTAATCACCCTGTCTCACACAGACTAGCGGCATATAATTCAATGATACATAGAGCTTTTTCAGTTCCTGTGAACAAATGTAATTTTGATAGAGAGATTAATACAATTAGACAAATAGCAACATCTAACGGTTATCCATTAGATATGATAAATAGGCTAATTAGTAAAAAAGAGAAAAAAGTGGCATTACAACTAATATATCCTAAACAAGCTGATGAAATTAAAACTTATAAAACCATCACATATGCAGGAAATATTTCTAATAATATTTCAAAGATAATATCTTCAGCAACGAATACAACAATTTCTTTTAAAACAGAAAGTAACGTTAGTACAAAATTGTTAAATGTAAAGACAAAAATACCACTATTAAAGAAGTCAGGTATATATAAACTCAAATGTCCAGAATGTAATGCTGTCTATTTGGGTCAGACCCTTAGGAATTTTGAAGTACGATACAGTGAGCACTTACGAGCATACAGATTAAAACAACCAGATAAATCCCACTACGCAAAACATCTACTTGACACCAATCATTCATTGACACCTAACACAGAACTAGAAGTACTGCATATTTGTGAAAAGAAACAAGAACTGGATTTCCTTGAAGAACTGGAAATTAGAAGACATTTGAGAAACCCACAATATGAAGTTGTCAATGAACAGTTAAATCTAGGGAATTCTCCACTAATAAACTGTCTTCTTAAGTGATAATTGTAAAGATCAGCAGATATAGTTTTCCTGGTTTTCTATATCATTGCACAGTTATACTGATCTTAATTGGAAAAATGATATCCAGGATATCACCATAGGGCTAATAATATCTAAGCTTCAATATTTGTAATATCACATTTTCTTCTTTTTTCTATAAACATATATTAAGCCAATCACAAGTTAGGTTACTTCTTGGTCTAGCCAAAATTAACTACTAAACATCAGGTAGGCAAAAAATGAAATGTAACTTCTGTCATTCTGACGATGATATTGATTTATCGAAACAATTGTCAATTTTTTAGAATTTTCAATAACTTGTATTATATTGTGGAATTAACTAGAGACCTTGAGTTTCATTTAAAAACACTAATATGAGCATATTCCACAAAGTAAGGGTCGAGACAGTCAATTTCATTAAAAAATCTTCGAGAGAAGATTTGACCCGACTGTACCAGAAGTTACTACAAAAACGTTACAAAGCATCACAAAACATTTGGTTTAACCAAGAATGCCTTAGAAAAAAGGTAATACCAAATTATGTGAATATAAAATGTCACACTAAAACACCACAAGCACAAAAAGCTATAAAATGTGCTCAACGAGTTTGGATAAAATCTGAATGTAAAAAATGGTTCAAAGTTAGAGACTCCTTAGACAACTACATAAAAGTTGTACATTCAGAACTCACATTCCAATTACATCCAGTAGAATTTGACTGTTTGGATGACAAAATTAGAGAAAATGTCAGCACGATGAAGCATATGAAATTTAAGAAACAAGAAAAGAAGCTACAGAACCTTGAACACACACAACATAAAATTCAATACTCAAAACATCATGAAACTGTAAGTACCTACATACCAACACACTTTGCACCACGATTTGAAAACCTTTCAGACACTAATTTTACAAATAGTGAAATAGAATTTTTAAATAAAGGTTTAAAGTACAGCATACCACCTAAATTTACGAATAATATTAAACAAATTATAGCTACAGAGTCAGAAATAGCTTTAAAATCTAATTCAAATAATTTTCTTTATGAGAAATTAAAAATTGCCAATTTAATCAAAAATATTGAACCTTCAAAAGTTAAACGTCAAACAAAAAATGACATTTCAGTTTTAAACGCAATAAAAAAGAAGGTAGAGAATAATAACCTAACAGTCACAAAATCTGATAAGGGGAATGCTACTGTCATTTTGACGACTGAAAATTACAATTCCAAAGTATATAACTTTATAAAATCCAGCGATGTAAAAGTTCTTAAAGCAGACCCAACAAAGAAGTTTTCTAATAATGTAAGGGATATTGTTAATAATTCAAATTATCTTTTAAATGATTACGAAAAGAGGTCTATCATACATAAGAATCCTCATTGTCCACAATTATATGGAACAGTTAAATTACATAAAATAACGAAACCAATTAGACCTGTAGTATCTTATGTTAATGCTCCTAATAATATATTGGCAAAGAAGCTCAACAATATACTCAATACTTACGGATATGAATCTCAGTACTCAATTAGAAATTCAATAGAACTAATCAAAAAGTTGAAATCAATCCACTTGCAAGATAACTATAAACTCATATCGTTCGATGTAACTAATATGTTTACTAAAATTCCCCCTAAAGAATGTCTAATACTTGTAAGAAAATTACTAGAAGATAAAAACATTAATCCAGGAATAATATCAGATATACTTAATTTATTTGATGTATGCATTAATCAGAATTATTTCACTTTTCACAATAAGATATATATTCAAAATGAAGGTTTACCAATGGGAAGCCCTATATCACCTATTTTAGCAAACATTTTTATGGACAATTTAGAAAGAAAGATCTTTGAAAGTAATATTTCGAAAAATATTTTATTTTTTGGTATAGATATGTAGATGACATATTAGCTTGTTTTATGGGTAGAGAACGACAATTAGATGTATTTTTCAACCACATCAATAATTTACACCCGAAAATTAAATTTACATTAGAAATTGAAGAAAATAGCTCAATCAATTTTCTAGATTTAAAAATTCAAAGAGTTAATAATGTACTTGATTATTCAATTTACCGAAAACCAACACAGACTGATGTGACAATTCCATTCAATTCTAATCACCCTGTCTCACACAGACTAGCGGCATATAATTCAATGATACATAGAGCTTTTTCAGTTCCTATGAACAAATGTAATTTTGATAGAGAGATTAATACAATTAGACAAATAGCAACATCTAACGGTTATCCATTAGATATGATAAATAGGCTAATTAGTAAAAAAGAGAAAAAAGTGGCATTACAACTAATATATCCTAAACAAGCTGATGAAATTAAAACTTATAAAACCATCACATATGCAGGAAATATTTCTAATAATATTTCAAAGATAATATCTTCAGCAACGAATACAACAATTTCTTTTAAAACAGAAAGTAACGTTAGTACAAAATTGTTAAATGTAAAGACAAAAATACCACTATTAAAGAAGTCAGGTATATATAAACTCAAATGTCCAGAATGTAATGCTGTCTATTTGGGTCAGACCCTTAGGAATTTTGAAGTACGATACGGTGAGCACTTACGAGCATACAGATTAAAACAACCAGATAAATCCCACTACGCAAAACATCTACTTGACACCAATCATTCATTGACACCTAACACAGAACTAGAAGTATTGCATATTTGTGAAAAGAAACAAGAACTGGATTTCCTTGAAGAACTGGAAATTAGAAGACATTTGAGAAACCCACAATATGAAGTTGTCAATGAACAGTTAAATCTAGGGAATTCTCCACTAATAAACTGTCTTCTTAAGTGATAATTGTAAAGATCAGCAGATATAGTTTTCCTGGTTTTCTATATCATTGCACAGTTATACTGATCTTAATTGGAAAAATGATATCCAGGATATCACCATAGGGCTAATAATATCTAAGCTTCAATATTTGTAATATCACATTTTCTTCTTTTTTCTATAAACATATATTAAGCCAATCACAAGTTAGGTTACTTCTTGGTCTAGCCAAAATTAACTACTAAACATCAGGTAGGCAAAAAATGAAATGTAACTTCTGTCATTCTGACGTTGATATTGATTTATCGAAACAATTGTCAATTTTTTAGAATTTTCAATAACTTGTATTATATTGTGGAATTAACTAGAGACCTTGAGTTTCATTTAAAAACACTAATATGAGCATATTCCACGAAGTAAGGGTCGAGACAGTCAATTTCATATGATTACAATGTATAGAAAATGCTTTATTCAAACAACACTCTTAAAATACAATACAGAAAGACTTCATCCGATGTATAGGTACTATCAAATCACAACAAAGAAATGACCCCATCCGATTTATACTATTAAAACAAATACGAAAGAAAGCATTAAAATGAAACTGGGAATAACACAAACAAACACCAATATTATTTAAATGGGGCTGAACGCAAGTACATCAATTATTTGAAACTTTCAAATGAGTAAGGAATAAAGTGTGAATATCTACGTATTTTTCCCTCGTCAAGAGGTTTTTGGATTCATTGATCTTAACACTTAAAAATCCAATATAGAATACGGAAAACAATGTCCAAAACACACGAAACAAGTGGTAAACAAGCATCTAATCCAATCTAATCACGCATCTAATGATGGAACTGTACCTCCTAGAGAAGTTTACTTTAACCGCTGTGGTGGCGTATCGCTTAACAACAGATCCCAATAGCAGAATGCAGAATACTTATGCACATAAAATATGTGTATGTAATATAAAATTTGGATTTACATGTAATTATTATACGTGGTCACATTCGCAAAATGATTATAAAATTATAGTTATTATTTGATTATTAATATTCATATAGTCGAATTTAATTGTCTCGAAATACAAGTTGCTCCAGATAAATAAAAGAAAATAATAGTCTCTATTTGTTATAGTCGAGCGATATTCAAGAAGATCATTTCACTAACACCGCAAAATAACTCGCTAAGTTTCCGGTTATATTTGTCACTTTCGCTAAAGAGAAAACAATCCAATTATTCATAAATCCTCATCAACATGTAATTCCACTTACTTTTTACAACTACGAATAATTACTCATAAACAACTAGAACTCAAATAGGTATGTAATAATAGATTATTTGAAATTGTAAACGCAATCATTGTAAGTGATATTTGCACCAGCACCATAGTCTTTTTATTCTTTTCTTGTACGGCTTTTGCTGCACAAATTAAAGCCTGTGTTTCTTCTAACTGTCGCATCCTAATCATAATTTTGTTGCGGTGCTCCCCATCAAGCTGGACCCGTTATTTTCATTAATTCCTGTTCCTATATGCCAGCTTTTGCTAATTGTGAAAGGTTTGTAGAGCGACTTGAATGAGTCGTGATTTTTTTTCTTTACGTCCAAACCAATACGTTCTGCATCTGTTTTCATCCATTTCGAATATTCATTTTTTCCGATAGTTGAGTGCATCAGCTACGTTGAGGAAAGAACTTTCAGTGGAGAATCCCAAGTTATACCACAACAATATGCGATTGTCTGTGTGTAAGATTGATGAGATGTTATAACTTTTAATACCTCCAATTAAAAAACAAGACACAAAACTAAAGAGGGCAATTTCATGTCGCACAAAATTAGAGATAACCTTAAGGTATATTGCTACTCTAGACAGTTTAAAATCACTTCAATACTTATTCAGAGTGCCACACAACACAATTTCTACGTTTCTACCTGAGGTGCTTAAAGCTATTTATGAAGTTCTCGAACCATTTATACAGGTATGCTTATTTTATTTTACCTTGGGATAAATATAACGTAGCAATATGTATATTGCAATCTGTATACAATAGACAGAAGAGAGCGCTTAAGTCTTCATGTTTGATTTTTACTTTTATAAGAAAACAATGTTGATTTTAATTTGTTAATTTCTATTCAAATTTGAGATTTTCTTGCAATGTATAAAACAAAATTTCAAAGACTCCGTAAAGAAAACCACAAATCACCTCCCATATTTTCTGTAGATGTTGAAAATGTAATTACGTCTCCTCCGGACCACTCAGAATCACTCATTTTATCACGTACAACAATAAAAATCACTTACAATAGAAAATGTAAACACAAGCACGTGATGGAACGAGCTGCTAGTAAGCTAATTCAACACTGTCAGATTACTATTTGCTGGCTGCTAGTTTATCACGTGACTAACTAGCGCTTCGTAATAGCTTGAAAAGTTGGACATTTTCAATTCTTTAAGCTAGTGAATTTTAACTAGTGCGCTACTCTCTGTAGGTGTTACACAGCTTTTAAGGAGGTGCCGCTAGTGATACGATGCGTTGTCTATAACGATTTCTGGCTGTGGTGGAATATTAGGTACAAGCTGTTCTCTAAACCAATTTTCAAATAAGTCTGCTGTATTGTCTTCATGATAATCAGAAGCTCAATAATTTTTTTAGCAGATAATAATAACGCATTAGGTACAAAACCGTACGTGGTTTCGTCGTGTAGTATTATAATGCGTTTCCCTTTAGAGTATGGCTCACTTAAACAGCAATTTTTACTATTGTCTACCTAACCGTAAGTCACTACATTACTGTCGTGTTTCGTCAAGAAAAATAATTGGGTCTATTAGAACGTCTGAAGTCTTTTATTTTACGCAAGTAATCTTGCTTCTACGGAACACACGCCACTGTCTGTGGCTCTAGACATTTTCAACAATAAAAAGATCTTCACTCGGCCAATACACTGCGTTTAACCGTTTTCATTGGTTGAACACCAAAGATTTTTCATTTTGACGCAAGTCCTCATCGACAGTTGCTTCCTTTGATTGTATACGGGTAGTAAATTTTATTTTTCGTTCCGTTACTTTGCATATGATATTTTTGAACTCTCATACGCACATGGATTTGATAAAATCAGTTCACCGTAAATCACAAAATTCCATTTGCAAAGAAAACATTTTAGTTAGATTCGTTGTTCGATTTATTATAAACACACTTGAAAATAACTGACAGAATGGAGCACTGTAAACAAACTAAATGAGCAAAGAGGACAGTTTTTATCGATACTTTCAAATGATCAATTCTAGGTACCAAAAATATTCAATTAAAGAATAGACGAACGAAGTCATTCAGAGGAGTTTGGTTTTGCAGCAGAAATTTTTTTGTCAGTCTCAAAAAATGGTATAACCATAGTGGGTTGGAGTCAACCTTTACCTGTGGTTTTGACTGTTTTGACGATAATGTAGAACTTGACATCTTTCGTATATAAGACAAAATTCTAGCCGGATCCCATGTGTGACTATATTTGGCCGTAAGTTGTGATATTAACTTTGTTGGAGACAGTATCTGAGCTAAGGTTTCTCTGTAGGAACTTACACAAAACGTACAACAAAAAGCCTCTTTTTTAAAATGTAGTGTAAAAAACTCCAGGTCTTCTGGAACTGAATGTATTCTTCCTAAGAAGCCACCATTGCTTAAGGCCCATATCCTACTGCTTGATTTTGAAGGTTTGGAGACAAGTGATTTTTAATTGTTTTGGGAACGCTGCACTAGACTCCACCTCAATATTTCCTCGCTCACTCGGCTTTGAATAGTTAGTTGCTAGGCATTGAATTGGCAACACAGTCGGCAAATAATGAAAGAGAGCAGTGTATGGTTTGTTTACCAGATTATTGTAGGGTTGTTACGTTGACGATAATTTTTTCGGGATAAATCTATAAATTACATTCACCTTTTACTAGCATATAACAATATATGTATTCAATAGAAGGCGGTTTCAGAATTAACATGTCTTCTTGCGTTGTGAACCATGCACTAGTTCATTCATTCATTCGTTTGGCTCTACAGTCCTCAGTCATTGTACCGTTCCCAATATTATCCACTTGCACTCCAGAAGCTTCGTGTCCTCGATATAGGCCACTGGCTTGTTTGGGGGGATGAGTAATTCTGCTGGTTGTATTATTTCCTTTCCAAAATGCTTCTGCCTGATTCCTTGTAAGTTCTTACATACGCAGAGTAAGTATGCTTTATCCCTTAGTTCACATTTCTTACAGATAAGTTCACTATCTTTTCCCAGTTTGTATAGATGTTTTCTTAGGGTACAGTGTCCAGTAACCAAATCAGTAACTGTCTTCAAATGTCCTTTACTCAGTTTCAATAACCTGATTGAGACTTCTTTTTTTACCTTTTTCAGTAAGCTTTTTGTGTGAAGGTGACCTTCTGTCAGCCTCCATTTGATTTGGTGTTCCTTGTCTAGCCAGTTTCGGATTTTTTCTCTTATGCAATCCTTTGTGATTCCACAGAATGGCTCGGGACCTATGAAGTCTCCATTAGAGCCTTGTTTAGCTATCTGGTCCGCGAGTTCATTGCCTACAATCCCTTCATGACCCGGCACCCATACTAGAGACACTGTGTTGTCTCTTGCCAGCCTATTAAGGGGCTCTCTACAGTTTTTCATCAGTCAAGATTTAGTGGTTGGATTGCTGATAGCTTTAAGCAGAGCCTGGCTGTCAGTATATATTTTAATTTTTTGTCCGGTATAATATCTCCTGATATTTTCATGAATACAGGCTATAGCAGTAATCGTTTCTGCCTGAAATACAAACGTATATCGATCAAGGCTGAAGAATATTCTCTTCCTAGGTCCATTTATACCAGACCCAGAACCGTAGTTTATTTTAGAGCCATCGGTGAATCAGATGATGTTTCCAGATTTACCCGAGTGCATCACCTGTTCCTTAGATGGAATAATGATATTCATTCGCTTAGGGAATATATTCTCTGGTATCATACTATCTAGATCCAATTGAAAGTTGGGTTAATCTAGTATTGTCCCAGTTGTATCAGTGTGCCCTCCACGAACATTGTTCGGGATCCACGTTCCTCCCGATTTCGTCTGAGGATCGCTATCATTGTTTCTATCCTAACAAAAAGCTCCAGATCAGGATGGCCAATGAAGGCTTCCATTGATGCCATCCCCGTGCTGTTAAATGCCCCGGTAATCCCGTGGAGAGCTTGTCTTTGGATTGTAGTTAATTTATTCCCTTCTGAGAACATTTCTGTCCTTCTCCACCAGACTATCGTTCCATAGGTGATCGTTGGCCTACTCACTGTTTTATAAAGCCAGTGTACCATCTCAGGTTGTATTCTCCAGGTTTTGCCCATAACTTTTCTGCATTGCCAGAATAGCCTGGTTGCCCTGGTAGTAGTAGTTTCCGGGTATTTCCCCCAATTCAGTTTAGAATCAAGTGTCACGCCTAGATATTTTACCTCTTTAGATATTTCTAGTTTTTCTACGACCAGTTGTACTATGCCCTGCGGAAGAGATCTTCTATTCGTAAAAGCAACTACTTTTATTTTCTTTGGGCTAACTGAAAGGTCCTCTTTAAGGCACCAGCCTTCCACAATTCGTAGTGCTTCTTGTAAGATTTTCGCGACTGTCTCCAGGAAGCCTTGCGTGATAATTCAGCCTGCAGATCAAGTCATCCACAATTAAATTCCACAGTAGTGGTGAGAGTATTCCACTTTGAGGACACCCTTTAGTTGTCGTAGCGGTGTATGTTATATCATGCATGTGTGCCGATATTCTCCTATGCTCTAGCATGGATCTTATCCATCTGCATGTGATATTGTTTATCCAAATTATGTAGGGCAACTTATCCTGATTTCTCTGCGTGATATTCTCGTTGTAGTCTGTGTAGAGGGATGCTCTTAAGCACTTCCTCTTGCAAATGCATTTGTTTTACTTTTTCATGGTTTTCACCATTAATGATATGAGACTGATTGGTTTGTAGGGTTTAGCCTAGATGTACGTTTCTTTCCCTGGTTTGGGAATAAACACCACCTTTGACACTCTCCATTCAATTGGTATATACTCTAAAGCATGGCTGCTGCGTAATATCAGAACTAAAGGACCTAAATTCCCTCCTGCTGGAACTTGGGAAATATGCCATCTGGTTATGTTAAGGGTCAAGTGAATCTTATAAGATGGGGGTCTGAAGATCTCATTTATTAGTTTCCAGTGCTCTTTGGTATCCCTTGTTCTGGTTACCGGTCCGTTATCGTAATTTGAATCTATCTTTGTCTGGTTTGGTAAGTGCACACTAAAGAGGTGCTCTAAAGCCTCTTCCTCATTATTTGTGAACTCTCCACTCACTATTTCTAACAAACCTCTCTGATTTTGTTCTTAACTCAAATAAGTAACTAGTTTTACGAATAAAAAAATAAAACTAGATATACTAATTGCCATATGTACAGTATTAATACAAATTATCAGTAACTTTTAACAAGTATAACATATATCTTAAAGTTTCAAATTTAAGTCTATCTAGAGACTTTGTTAGAATGTCAGCAAGTTAATCATTAGTATTTACCTTAACAACTTCAATTAATTTTTGATTTTGACAATCATTTACAAAATTATAACTCACATCTATGAGTTTTTCGGAAATTTCCCATGTTTAGAAAGGGCAACGGCACCTGTATTGTCTTCAAATATTTTAATAGGTTTTTCAATATTAACATTAAAATCAAACAGGATATCTTTAATTATTGGTAAAATTTCTTCCACACAGTCTGCCAAAGCGTAATCGCCCAATCTGCATCAACGAATACATCAATTTTGTCATATTCTGAATTAACATTAAAAAACAGTTTATGAAAGCGTGTAGAATACAGATATATCAAAACTCGTTCTGCATATTTAAAATGAGTGCCGTTATAACAACTTTGAAGACGACTGAGATAATTTACCGCAAAAGATACATCAGGTCTAGTGCCACTACTAATCTACAAAAGTGGCTCCAATCAGGTTTCTAAATTTATAATGCATTTCTGGGTTTTCAGCAGGTTCGAGCTTTAAATTTATTTCCATAGGCGTGGATTAATTCCTCGATTCAATAACGTTGTATTGTTGTGCCAAGCTTTCAATATACTTTTGTTTAATTAATGTCATTTTTCTTTTTGTTAGGTTGTAATAAATTTCAATTCCTAAGTATTCTTTAAATGTTCCCAAACCTGTCATTTTGAACTTATTATTTAGTACATGCTTTGTTTCATATATTAATTTGTAATCGGAACTTCAACTTAACAAGTCATCTACATAGAGAATTATAAATACCTGACCTGTATCGTCAATTTTAGTACATAGGCAGTAATCAAATTTCGAGCGTTTAAAATTTTGACTTATGATAAACGTATGAAAGCACTCATACCAGTAACGAGGACTTTCTCGTAGGCCATATAAAGATTTATTTAGGCGACATACCTTATTTTGTTGTACTTTATAGCTATCTGGAGGATATAGATATACACCTCTGATTTAATATTGCCATTTAAAAAGGCTGTTTGTACATCGATTTGCTCAATGTACGATCCACGATTGCACGCCACTGATAATAAAATCTTGAAGGTACACATCCGTGCAACAGGTGAGTATACTTCTTGATTTTCATATATTTGATGAAAGCTCCTCGCTATCATACGAGCTTTATACTGTCCATTATTTTGTATCTTATATATCCATTTATAATTTATTCTCTGGAATGTCAACAATATCCCATGTATCATTCTCTTCTAAACTTCTCAGTTCATCCTTCATGGCCTCCTTCCATTTCTTTGAATCTTTACTACTTATTGCTTCTTCATAATTTTCTGGAGTCAGAACAGTACTATAATTTGCATCAATAATGTAGTCATCAAATCTTCTTGGTAAAATCTGCATTCGCTGGGAGCGGTTTTGCTCTTGCACCTCTTGAATCTTTTCCTTATTTGATTCATTATTCTTTTGACTGTTTTTATCCTTTTCTAATGTTTCTTCCTTTTCCTGTATCTCTTCATTCTCTTCATCAAACAATTTAATACTTTTTGTATCATTTTCAATAAACTCTACATTTCTACTAATAATAACTTTATTATTAATTAGTATTTTGTAGCCTACATCCGTGTACCCTACCAAAATACCCTTATTACCTTTATAGTCTAGTTTAGACGGACTGCATTCCTCCGGGATTCTAACAAAAGCTGTACTTCCATATAACTTTAAATTTGATATATCTGGTTTTCGATTAAAAAATATTTCATATGGTGTTTTGGGTATTATTGTATTAGCTGGTAAACGATTGCCTATATATATATATATATATATATATATATATATATATATATATATATATATATATATTGCTGTATTTATTCATTCTGGACAAAACCTTTTGTCAAGATGACCTTCTGCCAATAAACACCTAGCTCGATCCATTATTGTTCTATTAAATCTTTCAACAACCCCATTTAACTCGTGTGTATTAGGTGGTCCCGGTCTTATGTACCGTCATCTTGTGCAAAATTATATATACCTTTGTTAATATACTCCCCTCCATTGTCACAGTGAATTTCTTCAATTCTCTTTCCTGAGATATTTTGCATTAATTTAACATATTTTTTAAAATATTCCAGCACCACATTTTTTTCATTTTATACACTAAACAACTGCTATTTTACTAAAGTCATCAATGAAACCAACAAAATAACGTTCCCCATTATAATCTTCCTGTTTAATAGGGCCATGTACATCAGTATGCACTATCTGCAAAATATCCTCTGCCTTATTTCTATAATTTTAAAATTTTAAATTAGTTATTTTGTTATGCAGGCAAATTTCGCATTTTAAAAATTCATTCTCAATTTTAGTAGGAAGACCATCAACTAATTTTAAATTACATAATTTTTGTAGATTTTCAATATTTGTATGACCTAACATTCGATGCAATTTTTCTTTCTTTGTCATTTCCCTGCTACAAGAGAAAAAATTGGTGTTTACTTTTCTGCATTACTTTTTAACTCATATAATTCATTTTTCTTGTAGGCTATGGCGATAAGTTTACTCTTTTGGTCCATAATTTCCGCATTTTTCTTACTATATAATACTGACAAATTTTGATCTGTAATACATGATACACTTAACAAATTATATCTCATATCTGGTACAACTAACACATTTTTAATTTCTGATCTGATTAAGTAATCACCTACCTTAAACATGACATTTATGTTACCTTTATTTTGCGTAGTCAACTCAAAACCATCACATATTTTTACCTTTATAGGATTCTGAAACTCTTCAGTATCAGTATTTACGATGTGGTCTGAACATCCGCTGTCAAGCAATCATTTTAAGCTCCCTTCTTTTTCAATTTGATGTTTTTTTTCTGAAATTAAAACTTCTACCTGAAAAGAAAATTGTTCATCTTGAACTGTAGAATTTCCTGCAGTATGTTCACCATTAGCTCTGGAACCCTGTTCATTATTGCTTCTATAGCTTGAATTTCTCGGTGGATAATAATTACTTCTCTGAACATAATATCCTCTTGGTCTATAAGTAGCCAATACGGTTACATTTAACACACCTCTTTTCTGAGCCAGTTAATTTTGTAGATGTACCTGGTTGTGGATTGTATTGTTTTGGTACTCATTTGTAGGTTAGGTTTGTGATCCATTTAGACTGAATACTTGTGTAGCTTTTATATTGCTACTGCTACTTTCCTTTCTTTGAAAATCCAAAAATAACTTTGAGTTAACATATTCTGTTGTTTTATCTTTTTCTGGCAGTGCATTCACTATATCTACTATGTGTGAGAAATTTTCTGGGAGTGTGAGCAGTAAGTAGTTTAGTTTATCTTCCTCTTTAACGTTTTCTCCAGCATTTTTCAACTCGTTAATTAATTTTTCGAAATCATTAAAAAACTCATTTGGGTTATCTGTTTGGCTCATTTTCATTTCCAGCAATTTTCTTTTGCACATCAACTTCAGGGCACTGTTTTTGACAAGGTAAGTTTGGTCTAGCTTTTTAATCATTTCTCTTGCCGTTTCTTGGGAAATTATCAACTCCAACTGGGTATTTGTTATACTGTTAACTATTTAGTTTTTTGCTTTAATCTCTTATCTTTTCCATTCTTCTTCACTTATTGTGCTGTGTCTTGTTTCTGAATCCAGTACTTCTTTACACGATTTCATCTCTAAAAACATGATTAATCGGAATTTCCATTTATCATATCCATTTCCATCGAATATTTGAAGAAATAAGTCGTCCTTTTTATCCTTATTGATATTTCCTTTCTTTTATAACCTGAACTATTTCGATAATTTCTTTAAATAAATCTTCAAAACCACGCTCTGCTACCATGTTAAGAAAAATATATGTGTTGTTTTTTTCTTGATTCTTGATCAATAAAGAAACTTCTATAACTTTTATTTCTGGAACACTTGTTCTACATTACATATCTCTTATAACCTCTCTGATCTCACACTTGTCAGTTCCTCTTCTCTTTTTATTGTTGACACTAGGCATAGAGCAAAATCACTATTTCTAATAATAATAATATGCATTCAATAGAAGGCGGCTTCAGAATCAACATGTCTTTTTGCGTTGTGAACTATGCACTAGTCAGGAATTTAGCAATTGTTTTGTGCGTGTAAATAAACACAAATGGATTATTTTATACTTCAAGATAAAAATTATTGCATATGTATTTATATTTAAATAATTCACCTTATCAACAAATGTTACAGACAAACTATTGTTCTCTAGGACATTAGGAGCAATGTGGCAATTTTGATTAATTGTTTACATTGTGTTTGTTCGCAACTGTTTGGATCTTAGGCAGTCTATTCTTTAGTTGAATGTTTTTGCGAGGTACCTACTTTGTTCACTGTATGTATACCGTGTAACAGTTATCAATTGTTTCAACAGAATTCTATTAGCGGAATATTTAATCAAATCGTTTTATCTAGTTGCTACAAATACCTGCTTTGCTGTATTTCCTAATAGGTATTAGTTACTTAGTAGGTACCTTTAGTGTTATTAACCTAATTCGTATGGATCTCGGATATACGTTATAACAATAAAATAAATATAGATATAACCATTGCAATTTTATTTATTTTAAGTACGTATTGTGCAATTTTTTATGACTTGTGAGTACGGCACAGGTACGGACTGATCGAACCAGAAGGTAAATGACAATCATATATTTTTAAATCAGATTTTAAGAAAATGTATGTCAATTAATGCACTCTTCTGAAGTACTGTATTTCACCTAGTTTAAAAGCATATACATTCAAATGTAAATTATTTTGTCTATCACTATGTTTTCCTGTCATTTATGAATGTAAAACGTGGTGTTAATTGTTTGCTCCAGAATTCTTTCTATTTCTTTCGGTCTTTGTATTGCGATATTATATCGTATAATTTGTTTCCTCTTTTCTGTATCGCATTGTTAATTTCATCCATACTAGTTTCTCTTGGCATTCTGGTTTCCAATATTCTAGTTGTTAAACGATCATTTTCACTTTTAGTATAATTTCTTCTGTCTTCAGGTTTTGTGTTTACCGTTTTTCTGTATGTTTCGAATATTGTCTAATAGGCTTTTGGTTTAAATTGTTCGAAATAAAATAATTGGCCTCTATCTTCCTTACTGTAAATAGTCTAATTAAATAAATATCAATTACATACATAAAGGTTATACATTCTCCACTAGGGCTCTCTGATCCGTGTAATGCGGTGAATCACTCCGCTTTGTTTTCATCCTCTGTATATTTTCTGTTTGTTTTTGCTTTTTCTGCTATTATCTTCCAATTTTCCTGTCCTTAATGATTTTAGACTAGTCCTGTACTTCCATCCTTCGTAAATCGGTTATAATTTGGTCTTACCACCTTATTTTTGGTCTGCCACTCAGTCTGCTTTCTACTGGGGTCCATTTGTTAACCTTTTTAATTGCAGTATCCTGATCTCTTCTGCATACATGTCCATACCATCGTATTCTTTGGGACTTTATGTGATTTACTATATCTTCCTTGATAGTATCTTATATTTCCAAATTCATTAGTAGTCTGTACTCGTTGACGTAAATCTTTCTTAGAATCTCTCTTTAAAAAACCCGTAGTCTTTCTTCGTGTTTCTTTGTCAAGTACATTGTTTCACTTCCGTATGTAAGTAAGTATCAGTCTAATGGTAGCTTTTTATATTTTCATTTTGGTATTTTACTTAAGCTTTTGCAAGTTAACAATTTCCTATAATGGAAAAAGGTTCTATTGCCTGCCTGTAAGCGTTCTGATATTTTTTCCCTTCGCGCATCTGATTACCAGATCAAAATGATCTTTTATCAAATAAAATATGTTTGTGAACTTATACCAATAGAGCTGCCATAAAAATATGGGCATGGCTGTAATAAAAAAAAATATAAAAAATAGTATATTTTTGAAATTACACTGACTTGCTTGCCAATTGAACGAAATTCCAATGTAGTCATAGGGCGTAGCAAAATGAAACTGCATTTTATACAGATAGCAAGCCTCTTTACACAGTGATACTAGGATCCAATACGAATGATTTCATGTCAGGAATTGAACATTTCATCCACTGGAATTCAAGATGGCGTACCTTTTCCAAAAAGGCGGCTGGGTAATTTAAAAAATGTATAGACTCAAAACGGCTGCACCGATTTTAATGATTAGGGTGTCAATCAATTCGTATTGAAAACTCTACTCAAAAGAAAGGAATACCCTTTAATAAATTGAAGATGGCGTCCGAGTAGTAAGAAAATTGTGTAATTTTTCAATAATTTTTTTCATTAAAGTGAAAATAATAACTAAATATCCTATGATATCGTCACATATTTTTTATTTAAATAAAACCTTATAATATTATCTACAAAATAAAAAAATGCTTAACAATCCGTCAAGAAGTTTGTGACTATACGCATTACAAAAGAAGCGGAACTTTGATGGCCCCCATTTCTTTATTTGTAAACGTGAAAAAACATAAAATAACATCATAACATATATATATATATATATATATATATATATATATATACATGTATATATATATATATATATATACATGTATATATATATATATATATATATATATATATATATATATAGTAGGAAAGGAATATCGACCGTACTAAATATGAAAGTAGAGTTAATCTAATGGGAAACGGTCTTCCCATTAGATTAACTCTACTTTTATATATATACAGGGTGTTTTCAAATGACACTTACAACGTTTGCATGTAGATACCTCTCGTAAAATTGGACAAGATCGTATGGGGATTGAGGGGTCCAATCCATTTACTTTTCGAAATACAGGGTGTTAAAGTTATGAAAAATATAATGTTTTAATTTGATAACTTCAAAATGGATGAATATATTGATCTGACATTTGGCAGGTTGTTTTTAAATGTAAAAAGGCATATTTTGATGAAAAAACATGTTTCAATTCTTCATCCAGTGGTGTACATTTGGAAGAATATGTCACTTTTCCCCTCCCATTTTTTACGCCACTGGCATTTGAAGCTATTTTTATTTGATTTTGTATTCCTTAATAGTTTTCACGTGAAAAACGCATAACTTTTACATATTAAAAAATTTGTAGTTTTCAAGATATTTAATGTTTTTATGAAGTCTGTAAGATCACTTTTTAATAAAAAAATATTTTTCTTGAATGTTTTTTAATAAGTACCAAACTACTAATTTTTAGAATATGTAACAGGAACTAATTTGTGAAACAGCAATGCATATAACACATTGAGAGAGGATTGTTAAAAATACTTTTCCAAACTTGTGATTTTATTAACAAAAGAATTAATGACAATAATAAATAAGATAATTACAAAGTTAAATAATATCGCATTCAAACATAATTTTTAACGAAGCAGCCAACACATTACAAAAGATGTTCAAAATTTTGTCCATTTACATTTACACATAATCTGCAACATTTTCTCATTGGAAATCGCATACCTTGGAATGACTGGCAACTGCCAGAAATAATTTCTGTAACTGCATGGATTATTGCTATCAGTGCCTCCTCCATATAGTAGGCTATGGATATCAATAATGAAATGGTAAATGAATTATTTGTAATTAAATTGGTTTGTGCAACTTTCACACTTTTTGTTATGATGGATTATACTTTTGAAGAAATGGTTGATATGCAACTAATATACGGGGAAGCCAGAAAGAATGGTAGACGTTCCGAGCGCTTGTATAGAGAAAGATATCGAAATCGACCTAGATTACCATGTCACACAACATTTTCTCAAATTGACAGGAGTTTGCGAGAATTTGGACAATTCAATTCAAAATTACAAGTAGAGGAGGCTGTTCTAGACCGTATTGAAAATAGACCCGATTTAAGCACTCGCACCATTGGCAAATCTTTAAATGTAAGTAACTCAACTGTGTGGAATATTTTAAATGAACAGCAGTTGTATCTTTATAAGTATACCCAAGTTCAGGACCTAGAACCAACGGATTGTCCTCAAAGAGTGGAGTTGGCCAATTGGTACACCCAAAACTGTTTAGAAAATAGGAATTTTACCGAATTTGTTCTATTTACTGATGAAGCCAAATTCACACGTGAAGGAATTTTTAATTCAAGGAATAGCCACGTGTGGAATGACGAAAATCCATATGTTATTCGACAACGTGGATTTCAGGAAATATTCTCGCTTAACGTATTGGCAGGCATTCTTGGAGATTGTATAGTGGGTCCATAATTATTACCTAATAAACTCAATGATAATATTTATTGTAATTTTTTGAGAGAAACCCTGCCTGATTTATTAAACGACGTTGTACCATTAAATATTAGGGTGAATATGAATAATATATTGTTTCGGCACGATTGGGCATCTGTACATGTACATTATTCTCTAGCGGCCAGACAACTTATAACCCAACAATACGGAAACAACTGGATATGCCTAGGTGGACCCAATATGTGGCATGCGAGGTCACCGGATTTAAATCCAATCGATTTCTTTCTGTGGGGTTACATGAAATCCCTAGTCTACGATACAATAGTAGAAACGGAGGAGGAACTGATAACAAGAATCCATGCGGCTACAGAAATTATTTCCGGCAATCGCCAGTATTTCCGAAGTATGCGATTTTCAATGAGAAAACATTGCAGATTATGTGTAAATGTAAATGGAAAAAATTTGGAACATCTTTTGTAATAAGTTGGCTGCTTCGTAAAAAATTATGTTTGAATGGGATATTATTTAACTTTGTAATTAACTTATTTATTATTGTCATTAATTCTTTTGTTAATAAAATCACAATTTTGGAAAAGTATTTTCAACAATCCTCTCTCAATGTTTTATTTGCATTGCTGTTTCACAAATTAGTTCCTGTTACATATTCTAACCATTAGTAGTTTGATAGTTATTAAAAAACATTCAAGAAAAATATTTTTTTTATTAAAAAGTGATCTTGCAGACTTCATAAAAACATTAAATATCTTGAAAACTACAAATTTTTTGATATGTAAAGGTTATGCGTTTTTCACGTGAAAACTGTTGAGGGATACAAAATCAAATAAAAATAGCTTCAAATGCCAGTGGCGTAAAAAATGGG
Source organism: Galeruca laticollis (assembly GCA_963921935.1). Lineage (NCBI taxonomy): Eukaryota > Metazoa > Arthropoda > Insecta > Coleoptera > Chrysomelidae > Galeruca > Galeruca laticollis. Next base: position 181,928,807 of record OY998180.1, read on the forward strand.
AGGGTAAAGGTGACATATTCTTCCAAATGTACACCACTGGATGAAGAATTGAAACATGTTTTTCCATCAAAATATGTCTTTTTATATTTAAAAATAACCTGCCAAATGTCAGATCAATATATTCATCCATTTTAAAGTTATCAAATTAAAACATTATATTTTTCATAACTAATTTATGTTTCCCTATAACAAAGAGAGATTTGAATTCTTTTATTACCATAGTAATTCTGATAGCAGAGACATCTGTATTTTAAAATTTCAAATATATTCTCCAAATTGTAATATAATCTGTCTATCATTAAATATATTCTACATAAACGTCATCCGAAAATTAAAATGTCAAATTTGATTTGTATACCGAATCTTCCAAAATTATTGATTATACATATAATACAGTGTGTATCGAAAGTATTGCATACAAATATGAATAGTTTTCCTCCTTTTACATTTTAAATAGAGGAACTGTATTAATATATATATATATATATATATATATATATATATATATATATATATATATATATAGGTGGGGATAACGGGGATTTCAGTCCAAGGAATCAAGGCGAAGATCTTTTATTTACAAAATGCCGCCAAGCTTTCGTGTCCTTTTGACACTTCTTCAGGGCAATGTAAAATATTTTAAGTAAATTCAATATAAATAATCATTAAAAAATTTTTAAATGTAAAAATAAATATAATTATAATATACTTGATGTCATATTTCACATAAGACAAATCGATACATAATATAAAAAAAAAAAAAAATTTTTATATATATATATGTATATATATAAAGATGTACGAATAGTGCGTGACATATGAACAATAAGCAACGAATAGATTAGTGGGTATTGCAATAGCCACTAATTTATTCGTTGCTTATTATATATATATATATATATATATATATATATATATATATAAATATATATAATCTTGTTTTTCCGCATATTCGTACTCCTCTTTATCTTCTTCGTCCGATGTGATTAAACTGAAAGAAGAGAAAATTTATATAAAATCAGAACAAAATATACCTAATATAATTTATAAACAGTAAGTAAAAAATTAGATACCTTACGTTTTTGCAGCTGTCTTTGGATATGCTGCATTTCCCTGTGTAGGAAGACCCACCTGCCGACACGTGCAGCGCATTATGTCGCAGCCTTTTTTACAGCCGCAATGGTCCAAGTATGACAACTCACGGCATATCTCCCTATCTTCAGACCAATGCGGTACCCAGCTATCATTAAACGTCTTCCAACCCCAAAAAAATGACAATGGTACGGTGGCATCATCAAGAATAAGGGCATTGCCCCATAAGTGGACCTCTTGATATATGACACGAAGCGCATGTTTTTGTAATGCTGCCGATGTTGGTGGGATGCTGGTTACCAATTTATTTTTGGTAGCAAATAGTTCTTTGCGTAACAAGTTGACTGACGAATGTGCTTTTTGTGGATCATAAGGGTAGCAGATGAACTTTTCCAGCATAGCCATTATTCCTTCAGGAAGACTTTGTAATGGCTGCGATATTTCTTTCAAAGCTGGTGTAACGTCTTTGTAATTTGTATGAAATATTCTCACTTTCCCTTTGTTTTCCGGCGTTGCAAGTTGAAATAAAGAATAAAGTCGTGTCGTGAAATGAACCGGTACAAGTAGTACTGCTTGGGCTGCGATCAACTTTATCAATTGCAGATACTATAAATAATCCTTTTATCAAATTGGAAGGACATAAAGCATTTTCTTCCTTTGACCTTTCGACTACTAAATGACCAAATGCGTGGAGAAGAAATAGAAATCCCAATTTAATGCAATTTGTTTATAAAAATTTTTGACCTAAATTCACCATATAATTTTAGTCCCATGTACAGGTTCGTCCATTAAGCGAGGTAAATATTGATAGTAAAAGTAGCCCAGATAAATTTCTGGAAATTATTTTTAACCTCAAAATTTCAATACATTGTAGTCTTTTTATTTTGCATATTTTTGTGGCCACCCTTCCTATCTCCTTATATATATTTATTGCTTGTTTTTATCCATTTATTCCTCATATCCATTTTTTGTTTTATGTATTCTTGGCTTTGTTCATGGAACCATTCAGTTCTTTTTTGTTTATTTGTTTTTGTTTTTCCTAATGTTTTATCCGCGGTTGTTATCATAGTTTTTATGAACTCCCACTCGTGTTCAATATTTTCACTGGCCTTGTCTCTTATGTGTTGCTCTATTTCTAACCTATATTTTATCAATTATATCAATTATCTTATAAAATTGTTCGTATTTTCACACAATTTTCGTATGAAATATTTTTTCTATAGTTAATAATAACAACGATAAAAGGTGGATGATATAGAATGAATCATTTTCTACTTGTTCAACATGTGATTTATGAATTAGTTTTAGGAACTTTTCATGGTTGTTAAATGATTGATAATTACACGTACATTTACTATAGGCTTTTATATTTTTTAAGTTGGCGATCTTAATATAATTATCACAATATATAAAATGAAATTTGATATTGGCATATACTTTTCTTATTTGGTTACAATATTACGCAATTAACATTACATAAGGATTATGTTTTGTATAATGAATGTTGTTCATATACGACGCTTACACAATTTTAAATGTTATTTAACAAGGGATATCACGATTTTGTTGTTATTCACAGGTATCAATCATTAACATTGGGAACGTTTTAAATAACATAATATATGTTGAAACTATTTAAGGTGCTATTAAAGAATAATACAAATGTTCTGCATTAATAACATTTACGGAGTGGACCACAGAAAGCAGTTCACCTCAATATTTGCCAATTTTCACTGTATACCGGTTTCGACTGTACTACTCGGCTTCAGTTCTAATGCTCTCATGGTGAGCAAACGCTCAGCTCCGGAGCGAACTCGGACGGGACAATCGAAAAACAGAGCTGATTCGATTGTCGCTTATTTATCGACTGTTTGGCTGCGTTTATTTTTAGGTTATGTTGCTATTATTTATTTATAATAAATCTTAATAATGTCGTGTAGTTGGGATAATGCATTGAAATAAGATTAATAAAATGTGGCCATAAGTAGCTTCGGCTTACTCCCTATGTAGTACTTACCTCATTATTAGAATACATTTTTACAACATCCATATAATTGGAAATTTTTTGAATCTTCGTCCTATCATTATTAATATGGATATAAATGAGTTCGTCATCTGGTGAGACTTCTTCGTCTTCACTACTACTAGATGATGAAGAGTTTAATATTTCAAATTTTCCATTTTAATTTTATAAAAGAACACAATAAAATATCCGGTTCAAAATAATGCACCATCCAGAACCGACCATGTATGACGGTTCCAAAATAATTGCTAGTTTACGAAATAGTTATGACTTAAGGTGGATCCAGACCAAGCGCGCTGCTCCGTGCTGGAAAACACCGCGCAGCACTATTGAATTCGATGCAGAGCGGCGCAGAACACCGCAAAGAAAATTTTTTATTCCTCATTGTTCCAACTGGCTCGCTCGCGTTTTGTATTAATATGGAGTATTCCAAAAAAGTAAAAATTGCTGCTGCTGTAATTATTGTTAATCAACATTTAAATAGAAAACGTCGACATTGGGTAACACCGATGCTTAGAAATAGATTAGTCTATAGTGGAAAAAATCTATTAAGTGACATGTTAATTGGTAATATCGGACAATTTGAATTTTTTTACCGTATGTTGTCAGCGGATTTCGAAATCTTATTACATTTAATTGAGCCAGTAATACGAAAAAAGGATACAAACTATAGGGAATCTATTTCTTCCAAAGAAAGATTAGCTGTAACTCTACGCTTCCTGGCCACGGGAGATTCATTCAGCAGTTCAATGTACCTTTTCAAAATATCTTAACAAAGTATTTCAACTATAGTTTTTGAAGTTTGCCGGCCTCTTAATGAAGCATTAAAACACCAAGTTCAGGTAAGTCCCCTTTACTTAAAATTCTTTGGATACACTAAAATTTGAAAGAAAACTTTGTGCTGTATCATATTGAGAGGTTGAAGGTTCATCCATATTATATATAGACACAGATTAAGTTGTAGATGATTGTGGAGGAATAGGACTTGTTAGAGGCGTACCAACAATTGAGGGATAGTTGCTTGAGGAGTATACATTTTGATATGTATGCCTGTGCAATTCATTGAACACTTCCATCTCAGCTTCGTAGATCGAGCTATTGATTTTATGGATAAGGATGGATCTACTTCTTTCATTTAATTTTCGTAGCTTATTAGCGACATGCTCTCCATATACCGAGCATTCATCGCAACTGGACGCTGATTTGCTTGAAATGCTATCGATGATGTCATATGCTTTACTCCATCTACGATCGTCTGTTACCATTTTACGTTTTGGATTTTTTTTTGGGGAGACAAATATCTTTCGCTTGGCTATTGTATTTTTCCCATTGCGTTGAGAGGCGGATTCAATGACATTTTCAATAGATTGCTCAGTAGTTTGTTTTTCACTTTGTAGTTCACTTTGATCATTGGCATCATAAACAGGAGGTTGCAAATTATCTTGCGAATTTTCTTCGGCGTATTATCTGCAAATAAAGAAAATTTCATTTAAAAATTATCAATAATTTTTTTTCAGATGCCAAATACTACAGAAGGATGGCTGCAATGTGCTAAAGAATTTGAGGAACATTGGAATGATCCGCATTGCGTAGCTGCTATGGATGGAAAGCATGTGATGTTACAAGCACCCATGAACAGTGGCAGCGAATACTACAATTATAAGTCATATTTTAGCATTGTGTTATTTGCAATAGTGGATGCGAATTATAATTTTATTTTCGCTGATGTGGGTACTCAGGGTCGTATATCTGATGGAGGAATATTTAAACATTGTCTAATATGGAAGAAAAAACAAGCGAAATGTTTGTGTTTGCCAGAACCAAAAGAACTTCCTGGGCGGGAAAAATGTATTCGTTACGTCATACTGGGTGACGAAGCATTTTGTCTCCATGAAAATGGAATTAAACTCCATTCTGGTCTTTATGAAAAAGGATCGAAAGAAAGGATCTTCAATTATCGATTGTCAAGAGCACGACGAGTTTCAGAAAATGCGTTTGGAATACTTAGTGCAGTATTTAGAGTTTTGAGAAAACCCATGCTCCTTGAACCTAACAAAGCTAGAGATGTAGTATTGACGACTATTTACCTACACAATTACTTAAGAAGAAGTAAAAATTCCAGAAATACATATACTCCTGCAGGATCTTTTGATAGTGAGCTAAATGATGGCACAGTTGTTGCTGGAACCTGGCGGAGGGATGATGTAAATCAAACCTCAATGTGCAAGTTGAAAAAAATACCAAGGAAAAGTCCATCAAATGCGCAAGAATTTTCAGAATATTTTTTTACAAACGGGCGTATACCTTGGCAAATTGACCGTGCTTAAATAAATATTCTAGAATGATAAAAATATATTATGCTCTTTGTTTTTGTTAAATTCACGCGTTATCCATTTTTGATCTTGTCTCTTCGCCTTGGGTTGGTTTTTTCCAGACAGGAGGGCTTCATGCGCCCCCGTGTTGATATTGGTTGTTGTTCCAAAATCGGAATCTTCCAATTGATGGCACAAATGTGCGTTTGGTTGTCCTGTTATTTTCCGTTGTTTGTGTTCTTCCATGTTTCATTCAACATCGTTGCTCCCAAGTTTCACATCCATACTTGGTTATACCGTACTGATGAAGGCTAATGAGCTAGAAACATGCATGTTTACGGTTACCACTCCTCTTCAGTAACCTCTTTATTTTTGCGTGCTTTCCCATGAAAACACTTGTTGTTTGCTCTTTGTTTATATATATATATATATATATAATATTGGAAATGTTTATATTCTTGGGTTCATAGGTTGTTTTAAAATAATTAAAATACGATTGTATTTCACATTTTTCTATTGAAAATGGATAAAAATTTTAACGTTTCGCCTCCTCCTTGGAAGCATTTTCAAACAATATCATTATAAGAATAAGGTACGATTAAAATATTTGTAAATAGATAAAAACATAACATTAGTAGGTTTTTTTAAAAAACATTAATAAAAACACAGAATTAAAATTGACGTACTTACCTTAGAATTTCAATGTAACGATACTATACGAGGGAAGTTGAAATGAGTTAATTAATCAGCTTATAGTAAATTTGACTCAAGTTTTTTATATCTTGTCTATCATTCACAGAAAACTCATCTTGTTTTATGTGTATCATTTCTTTAATTGATAATTTCTGATAATTTGTGTCTTGAGCTAAGATTTTTGTTTTTTTATAATCAAATTCATGATTCTCAGTGCTTTCATATATATATATATATATATATATATATATATATATATATATATATATATATATATATATATATATATATATTAATATGGAAAAGAACTTGCAACACTTTATATATATTAATATGGGAAAGAACATGCTGCACACTGTATATAAATATTCAATTTTAATTTTGGTTGCCACTCAAATCATAAGAAATAGCTGATTTATGAAAAGAAAACCATTCAAGAAATAAAACAAATAGTAAATCAAACCAAAGAAACATAAAAAAACTTTATAATGTACCTTGTACATGCACACATGGTGGAGATAACTTGAATTCCAGCTATTAAGAGAAAACCTTTAGAACGTCACCTTTTATAAATTGTAAGAATCTATTTTTCAGATAGCAATAGTCAAAAGATTATGGTTTGTTTTAAAATATCCTATTAGATATCATAAGAAACTCTTTGGAAACACTAGGAAATTCCTTTATAATATGTCAAAGGGATAAAAGTCAAAATAATAAAAACATTAGGGTTATAATGTCTGACATTTGTTAAATTATTTGTCATGTTTAATAGATCAAGTGATAATAAATATAACTGTCAGTTTAAAATATTTTGGAAATTATATAAAGGGAAGTAGAATATGTAATTTGATTATTTAGAAATATAAAAGGGAATATTCTAAAATAAATAAATAAATATATTTTTATAACTTATTTGATTGGAGAATAATACTTGTAATGTTTTAATCCGCGGCAAGCGGATTTTGAAATTAAGAAAAAATGAAGGAGAAGGTTGTTGATAATGGGCACTAATAACTAGGTAGAATTTTTTTAACAATCAATGGGGGTGAAGATTGAATTTGATGGAACAGAAATTGAGTATTAATAAGAAAAGCTGTGAACTTTGAATGGTAAATATGAAAAAGAAATACATTATTCATTAAAATAATTCAGTAAAATTTGTGAAAGAAATTAATGAGTAACAGATAACAAGATAATTATTAATAGAGAAATACTAACCTCGAATATTTATCCGTATAAGTAAAGTATGTTGTATCGTGGAAATAATATCTCCACGATACATCTCAGAAAGAATTTGACCATGGAAACCCATCAAAAATGTATTGATGTAAATGGAATATAATATCATCTTTGGTTTATTCCTAAACAAGAGGGCAGATTATCCAAGGAAGAAACCTAGAAAAGGAATTAAAACAAGGTGAATTGGACATAAGTGAAAAGGTATTTAAAACTAATTCCTTTAAAAGTTAAATAAACTCACTTTAATTGTATATATATCGTTAAACTCTGAAATTTCACAGACTTCAACTATAACCACATCCGCCATTTTGCGTTTTAAAGCTTATTGACATTATATGGTTTATTTTGGTGTATAATATGTTGCATAGTTGTACCTATATTTAATATTAATCCATTTGTGTGAATGTGTATTGAATGAACGATCACTGTAGATAAGCTATTCCTTTTAAAAAAATTTTGTATTCGAATAATGTATTTGTTTTTTTCATGATTTCACATTAAACAACATCTTCTATTTGAAAAGATTTAACTGAATTGATGAGGAGATGAGGAGTATCGCAACTGGAGAGGGTTTCGAAGCAGAATGTACAGGACCGTTCTGTAAAAATTTGTAGAGAAAAGAAAAACAAGAATTTCATTTTTATTTAATTTTTTTTTTAGTTGATTACAAAAACTTTCGGCGCTTATAAATATAAACAAGTATAAAATTATTTAATTCCATGAACCCAAGATCCTGAGGTTATTGAGTTCTTATATATATAGTTAAAGCTAGGATTTTAAAAATATAAAAAGGTGAGTGTAATCATTTCTTGAGATATTTTAAATTTTTTTTAATATGCCCGACAAATCAAAAACTTTATTCATAGGAAAGTAAACCACAATTATATATATATATATATATATATATATATTGTGGAATTATTTAAAAACAGTTAGTTTCATTTAATAAGTGATATGAGTGGATTCCACAGGTTAAGGGTAGAAACAATAAATTTCATGAATAAAAATCAGTGTACAACCCTTGTTCTGCAAACAATGTTACAAACTACCAACAATTTAACCAGTATCAGTCTGCTTGTATTATCATGTATCTGCTCAATAAACAGTCGAGCTGGCCACTTTGTCTTACCGAATACATTTTTCCGTTTATAAAAATAAGTATACTTTGCTAACCGGTTAAATATCACCCTTTGTTCTAACTCAAAACGGGACATGTGTTTATATTTATAGGCTATAGTTAACTTTTTAATATTCTTTACTTAGAAAGTGTGACGTAATATAATTAGTGTTTACTATAATAATTATGTTCATACTAATTACAATAAGGAATGTGCACGTATTTTTTATATTCTTAATCGATTGCGGACATGCAAAACAATGATTAAAGTTAAATCAAGAGACAAAACATTTGCTGCGATCTTAAATATTTGATATATTTTAAGTTTCGGAAAACGGGACTATTTTGCGCCCTAGAGGTCTCTTTGGAGACCAAAAGATAGGTGTCTGCGAAAAGGGAGAGTCCCCTTCAAAACTGGACGTATGGTTAGTTTACAATGTACCATGTGTGACACATAATTGGAAAGGCATTTAGATGAAGTATTCAGGCAAATATTGTAACTGAAAAAAAATCACAAAATTGAAAACTAATAGTGTGTTCTGGCACCTCTTGTTCGAGTCACCTCGGCACATCGTCGAACTATGCTCTGTTTTAATTCTACGACTCTTCAGTCTAAAGATTTTCCAGAGCAGTACGGTTTTCAATGGGTTGATACTGTTGTAATATTCCCAAAGGTACTCTATGGGATTTAAATCGGGACTATTGGCTGGCCATTCCATTACCTCAACATGGTGCTGATTGATGTACTCCGTAACTAACCTGGCGGCATAGGGCCTCGTATTGCCGTGTTGAAAAATTAAATCGTCGTCCATGTTATTGGCAAATGGTACTACAGTAGGTCCTAGGATCTCGTCCTTATACCTCGCCGCTGTTAGTGATTCACTCTAATTAGTATCCTAGTGCGCCTAGTCAAAGTTATGCCTGTCCATATCATAATAGACCTACCTCCAAAAGGAACAAGTTTTTGTACAGTAGACTTTAAATAACGTTCTACGAGCCGTCTCCATACTCCTACGCGTCCATCATTTTGAAAAAGACTAAATTTGGACTTCTCGGAAAACGTGACTCCACTGCTCTCTTGTCCAATTTTGATGAAGCTATCCGAACAAACACTGAGCTCTTCAATGCGCAGCGGTTAATCTAGGGCATCTAGCAGGTCTTCTCGAACGCAAACCAGCTTCGTGGAGTCTATTTCGTAGGGACTGGTCCGATATTCGTGTTCCAGTCGTTAGAACTAGACGATTTTGGAACGCTCTCGATGTAAGTGTGCGGTCTCGCACTGCCCATGATCTCAAAATTCGGTGTTCTCGGGCATTCATCCTTCTCTGTTGAACTGGATACGGAGCACTGCAAACAATATCCTGGAGTAGGTACCTATTCCATGCTCTAGAAATTCATTCTTCGAGCAACCTCTCGCCCCGAATGCCCTTCCTTAATCAAAGTGACAGCCCTTTTGATTTGAAAGGTACTTAAGTACACCCTATAAATCGTTCTTCTAGCCATATCATGGTAATTCATAGTTGAGAAGTTTGCGTTCAATAGCGGATATATCCATTTAGAAAAAATGTTCAGGAATCGACGAAAACCTCTCATCGGTTCGCCTTAATACATAGAGATAGCAAAAAAAGTTTATTTGTAATGTTTTTGGGAAGTAGTTTGATGCAATTTGAAATTTTTTCTCAAATGTCATTAGTTATTATATCAGTATTTATCCTAAGCAACTTCTCCACTCCACCCAAAACAACGATTAGCAGCCATGAAGCTATATCCGCGGACTAGGAATGTGATTGAGATTTCGGACAGACCTTCTGGAGACTTATTTTTAAGCCAAAATATAAGCGCGTGAACTATGTAGGAATGTTTGTTTTGGCCTGTACGGCCATCACAGAAAAGTATTCTTTTCTTAATTCCATCATAGTCAAGAGAACCTAGATGGTGAAGAAGTGCTGAGGTAATTTCTGTTGAGCCACGCCCATCATAATCTTCAGTTCTCACAAATAAAGTTGGATTACGCGAAGATAGCTCGACACAACAAAAAGCATAAAAACTTTTCTGATGTGAGTAAAATGCATCGCCAGTAGCGGTCCGAGGTAGGTGATCGTCAAGTGTATCATTACAGATATTACAGTCTTGCCAGATGCACCACTTTGTTGCCGTATTTCTGAATATAACGAATTAATTGGATATAACCACATTTAATCGCAAAGGGGAGGATATAGCCAGTTTTGATGCAAAAGGCCAACTTAATAATATGCGATTTTAAAATACAAATATCGCCTTTTGAATGCAAATGATCGTGCCAGTTGATAGATATTGTGAAACGGCAAAAAAAGGGATACAGCCGATTTTGAACGCAAGCTCCTCAATTGTGTTGTAGCATTAGACAATTATAAACCGGTTGATACTGAGGGGTTAAATAATATGTGTCATGGTTTTGTTTATGTTTTTATTACTTTTACTTGATAATATTAGTTTTAATCCAAACCAATTATGGACACTTTTATAAGAGAATATCAAAATGATCCTGTCAAAGCACAAAATATCAAAGAAGTCACAGACTTAATACATATTTGAAGAAAGGACTCAGTGAACTGAATTTTTCATACCAATATAAGAAGTATTTCCAAAAACATAGATGAATTGTTCATTTACCTAAACCAACTAGAAAGCAACTTCGATATAATCGTATTGACAGAAAATTTTTAAGTCACTGATGCCAGTATATATGGATTAAAAGGTTTTAACACGGTGTACAATGAATCCTCATTAAACAAAAATGATGGAGTCATAATATTCATTAAAAACGAACTCAATTATGATCAGACAAATATTAGCATAGGAAACATTAAACTTCTCGAACTCAATATACAATTAAATGGAAAAAAAATTAAAATAACTTCGATATATCGATCTCCTAGTTCATGTCCATATCGTCCCCTTAAAGCCAAAAGGTCGTATGTGACATTTCAATAAAATAGAGTAATCGCTAAATTCAATTTTTTGTAGTTTGTTTTGGCATGTATTATATTAAAATCTTCACAAAATTTCGATATGGGGGCTCAAAAATATGTGTTTATAGTTTATTAAATGTATTAAAAACACAACTTCTATCGTTTTATCAAAATGAAATTATTTAAGATTAAAAGCTACATACGACCTTTTGCCTTTCATTATTTCGCAAATGATTGTACATAGATGAGATAGAAAATTTTATTAATTATAATTTGAAACATAAAAGAAAAAATGGTAAAAAAGTATTCTACAGAAGTTCAGTTTCTTCTTGATCGGGTTCTGGACTCCGATCTACTACGTTGGAACTACATGGAAGAGATGTATAAAAATTATGGTACATGGCTGGCATAGCATCTACTCTGCAAAGGTTTTTCAGATATTGGCAAAGGTTTATTATATTTCTTTTTCAATTCTGGTTCCAAGGCAGTTCTTCTATTAATTTTTGGCGCTACTATGGGCATTTCAGGAAAATTGTCTTGGGAATGATCTTCTTTTACAAAAATAATCATTGGGCTAGTTTTTCTGAATTGGAGCATCTTAATGTTCATCCAGTTGATGATATTCCCGTCTTTATCTTCAGACATTTTTTGACTAGTTAAAGAAAGTTTCAGTGCTTTTAGATCTAAAATATCATTGTAAGAAAGCTCCTGAACAAGATACGGTCTCTTTCGGCGAGCAGTTCTGATTACAACAGGCCATTCATGTGGAGTATAAATTCTCAAATGTTTTTTGCTAGTCTCTATGGCATTATGCATCGAGTCTACTTTCATATCAGTATGACCCGTTTCTAGAAAATTTTGGTCGATAATTTCAATTGGCAGTATTTTTACAGCATACAATAGCAGGGAGGCAATAAACCGGTTACGATTTTGACCACCACATGAGTCTGAATATAAAGAAACATGTTTGACTGTATTAGGTAGCGATTTGAGATAAGTGAAGAGGGCCGTTCCAATCTCATCTGATCCTCTTTTACCATCCGTCTCAGTCCAAAAATAGGAAAATCCATCCTTGGTGCCTTGATCATACACACATAATTGTATGAACAGAATTTCAATGCATAGTAAAAATGCGATCCTTCCGAGCAAGGAATATACAAAACCGACTGCAAATCAAATGTTACCGATTTAAAGCTGTTGTCTATTTCCGCTCTTTTCTTGTCGTCTTCTGTCTTCTTCCGGGACAATTATTTATTTCTTAAGTGCCTGTCGTAGCTTTCCTTCATATCCTGCTTCTAATCATCATCGCTTTCTTTATATTTTTCACATGTGGAGCAGCTATTTTTTTTGGACCATGGAATCCCAGGTTATATTCTGTACAAAATATCTTCCTATATACTGCAGAAGAAACTGGATCTGGTATATTTTCCTCAGTGCATTTTTCTACATATAATTCATACAGTTTAGTAATGTTCAGCTCAGATGATAAGTACTGTCTCTTTGTTTTGGATCGGCAATAGTGACTTTCCATCACTGGAAAGGATTTAATGTGCTTCTTGGCAAAAATTCGTCTAGGTTCAGATGTCTTATTTTTTGGTGAATGTTTTCCTCTTCCGTCTTTCGAAACAACTGATGATCCACGGATTTCTTTCATTTTCACCAATCGTACTGTTTTATCAGATATGTCTAAACAATGCAAAAATGTGTTTTTGCAAACCTGAATATCTCCAGGAAAATAGTACATGTATGTATTGTTTGTTCTAGGATTTGCGGAACTTGCATCTTTCCTTCTTCTACTTACCATTTTCTTTTTCACATATTTACATAAGAAATCTATCTGTCTTTCATATGAACCTGTTTTCCAATAACATTCGTGAATTCTCTCTATATCTTCTTTAGTAACTTTATTATTACATTTTAGTTTACACTTAGAACAATCTACCAATTTTGCTTTTTTCTTAGGAAATATTTTTCCTGTCCGATTTTTATATCCGTTCCCAAAATTCTTTTCCTTTTTTGCTACTGATTTCTTCCATTGAAGAGAATCGCTCTTCCGTTTTCTCCTATTTCATTTATTTTCCTCAACTCTCTCTCGTTCTTCCTCTAATTGTTCTTAATTATTGCAGTTAATTTCCTCAAAAAACGCTTCCTCAGTCTCATTAATTTCATCAGCTGATGGTTCGTATGTGACATCATTTATAAAATCATCTTCTTCGTCGAGTTCTACATTTATTTTTTGGTCTTTTTCTTTGTTTATGCATATCGGAATATTTGGATCATTATTTTCACCGTTACATACCGTATTGCCAATTTCATCTGGAGTCAATTAATTATTTACACAGTAGCCTATTTTATTATAATCTAGCTGATTTATATATTTTACAGTTTAATCTGGGCACTGAAAAGTGACTGATTCATTTATTTGCATTTGGATATCCTCATTTAACAGAATACCGTGTTCAGTGTCTACCACATAATTTTTAATATCAATTACATTACCAGCAGGGATATCTATTACATTTTCTTCAGTCGTTAGAGGTTCAGTTTCACATCTTGAAATTTCATATCCCAAGATTTTAACACCATGAGTTACATCATTTTCATCAGAAGTTTTCAAAGCCATATTAAATATATTTCTCGATCTGGATGACATTGCTAAAAAAAACAATTGTACAATCTAAGACCGTTATTCCCATGTAACTATTTTATTTAATTTCATTTAATTATAATCGTTTATCAAGAACTAATTGTGTGTAGTAATGAACATAAAGAATATATGCTGTGTTATAAACTATTATAGTAATATAATTTTAAACAGTGAGTTGTATCACATTACATACAAACACAGACACATAGAAATATGTTTAGTAAAATTTTTTTATTTAACCACAGGTCAAAATTAATTAATTAATTCGTTAAGAAATGCAACAGTTAAATTTTTACAAATGAACTTTTCTCATTAGTTGGGATACCAAAATCTAATATTTAAAGCCTAAAAATAATCTAAATAAATGGTCCTGCAAAAATCTGTAAGTAATAATCATGTTCATTACAGTTTCTGCTACAATAGTTTAAGCGGGCAAAATATTTAGGTTATGTGAAGTAATGTTAATGAATTTAATGTTATTAAAACAACTGATATGCCTAATAATCACTACAACATAACGACTTACTTATCGTTTGTATTTCTATTATATTATTATTATATTTCTACCACTGACAGTAGCAAATAGTAAGCCAACGAAACATAAAGGTACTTTGCACTAATGTGATTATTTGGAAACAGCAAATAGTCGCACGTGCTTATTCGCGCACATACGACCTTACGTTAAAAAGTAAGTGAAGCTGATTTATCGACAAATAGACGCATGTGAAAAAAATGCACATAAAACCTTTTGCCATTTTAAAATCAGCACTTTTTTGTCTAAGTGATATATAGCAGAATGACCTATGGATTTAAACCGCACATGTGACCTTTTTCTTACTATTGGTTTGTTTTCCACGACACATACGCATTTTTATAATCCTTATTAACTTATTAATACAATATTGTTTACATACAACCTTTTTCCATTTAATAGTACTTGATAAAATTGTCACATACGTGCAAAAATATAATTTTCTTAAAATTTGTCACATACGACCTTCTGGCTTTAAGGGGACGATATGATTTCATTTCACTTTTTTAACTATTTACAAAACATTAAATCAAGTGATATTCACGTAATAACTGGCGATATGAACATAGATTTACTATCAGAAAATGAATATATTGATGAATATAAAAATAATTTGGAATACTTCGAAATCATCTCTTATATCAACGATATCACTCGGTCAGATAGCTCCACGTGCCTCGACCATTTCTTTGTAAAAGCAAATATAGAAATGCATGATCGAATAAAGTCATTCATATTTCAGGATAAAATTAGTGATCACTTATATATTTATATTATTTCAATCAATTTTATCACAGCAAACAAAAATAATAAATAAATAATTAAGTGTCTCCTCATTTATTGTGATTAGTTTAGGCTACGTTTCATGGGCGTCGCCAGGATGAAAGTCAGAGGGGGTCCAGTTTCCCCAGTAGAACTTAAAATAAGTTACAAAACCATGATTATCCAAAAATTAACAGAATATTTTTTGGTGTGAAACAGAATATTTACTTAAATTACTTACGTTTAAAGGTAACATTATTTGAATAAAAATTTCAATTACCAACCAAAGAAGTTAATACTTTCGGCAATTATATTTTGTTTATATTTGGCGATCCTCTTTCTATGACTTAGCATGCGTATTCCTGAGAGTCTCTGTTGTATCACAACAGTTTTCAGCCATGTTTTTACTCTTTTTAAAGTACTGAATGACCTATCCATAGAACATGTTGTTGGATGCATAGTTAAAAATATTTTAATGACCTTCAGTACCAAGGGAAAAAAGCCAATTTAGAAAAATCGAAGTTCTCATACATCTATCTCATCCACAATTCTATCTTTCCAAATAGTGACCCAAATGTCATATTTTGTTTCGAAATTGTTATCAGAGTTTGTATAGCGTCCTTATTAATAACTATTTTTTATGAATGTTAATTGGATCTAATAACGACAATGAAAAGACTAATTATGAATCTTTCGAAAAGCGAGCCAACAATGATGTTAGCAATGAATTTAAATAAAATATGAAAATAGAGAGCCTAAAATATTCTTCAGTTATTGAAGGAAGTTCTTGTATATTAGATCGATTCCTCTGTTTATTCCCTTTTTTAGGAGATCTAATTTCATCATCAAATATTTCCGCTATATGTTCTGCTTCTTTGAATAATGCTGAGAATCACGCAATTGAATTTGCCTGGTCTTTTTCAATAACATGAGATAGTTCATCGATATGTTTTTCCACACAAAGCGAATCAATAATACTTACAGCTTGGAGTTTGTTAGCGATAGGATCTAATTGTAAAGAAAATTTTTTTATAATCACTTACGAAATTATAAAGGAGACATTGTAGACAAAAGTTGAGAAGCAGTAGTTCTCATTAATTTTAGAGTCAAAAAGTACATCATTTAATTTATGGTTTGCATTGCTGAGTGTATGTCGAGGATGTTATCACAAAACATTCTAATCGATTTGTATGTTGCAGTCCATTGTGTTTCACATATGGAAAATGCGATACTAGTTGTGTTCGTTTAACACTTTCCCTAAAAAATCGAATTATGGACTTAACCGAACCTATAGTGTTTTTTACTGAAACTTGTCAATACTTATTTGAAGCAATGTGTGGGGAAGAGGTTTCGGGAGCGGTCAAGAGTTAATCCAGCTATTTAATCTTTGTCAAAGTATATTTTCATATAAATTCATACGTCAAAAGCCTGAGGGGGCAACGGTCCCCCTTTGCATTGCAGTGGCGACGCCCATGCGACGTTTAGGAACCGAAGAATTGAACTTGTGAATAAATGAAATGACTGTTTGTTTTGATTAAAGCTTTTTCAATATTTGTTGTTTTTTGAAATTATAATGATTTTTTTAAATGCGAGTATTAAATGGTAGGCCCTCTTTACAGAATTGTAAGACATTGATTTACCGTGTTATTATATTTCCGTACACAGAAAAATGCGTTCTTTTTGATGGTACTATCAAAATATTAATAAGAGAAATAATAAGGCCGTTATTACTCGAACAGTGATGACGTCATCAAAATATGAGTACACCAAAAAATGCGCAACTGAAAAATAAAATCGACGTGTCTGAGCTTTTTCTCCAAAGACTAAATCAAACTATTAACGAATTTGTTCCAACCATTACCCGCTCATGTATATTAAACATAAGTTGAATTAATAATTAGTCAAAATGGGTGAAACGAAATTTATTTATCCATGCTATAGGTATATTTTGAGTCCAATCGAGATTTCACACTTTTCTTTATCATGTTTCTGTTCTAATAAAACTTATACAATCGTATAAAAATTCGAGAGATTTTGTTTTCTTCTGAAAGTTACTGTTTTGTGCACGATATGAATTTATAAATAATAAATTCCCCTGAAAAATCGATTCATTCACAAGGACGTTACTGAATAAACACTAAAAATGCTCAAGGCCTAAGTCTATACAACGAATATCGACCATAAACCTATTTTTCATAGATACTTAAAGGTATAGCTACAAATTTCACACCATGAAGAAAATATAAATAAAACGGTAAATCAATATCTTAGAATACTGCAAAGAGAGCCTACTATTTATTTCTCGCATTTAAAAAAATAATTATAATGTCAAAAAACAGCAAATATTGAAAAATATTTAATTAAAATAAACAGTAAGTTTCATTTATTATGATAAGAACGTCATCACTCGAATACTATTGACGTCATCAAAAATATGAGTACACCAAAAAATATAAATAAAATCGACATGTCTGAGCTTTTTTCCCCAATGACCATATCAATGTTTTAACCAATTTGTTCCAACCTTTGCGTGCTCACTGTGTAAGGGAAGTATTGTAATAGAGTGATTTTGACGCTTCGAGATTCGAGTGGATCAACACGTTTCATACACGAGAGCTTATTTTCCCGATTCGGCACACCCCACTATTTTTGAATGTTTGACTCCTGCTCTGCTCTAATCTAACGTATTTACATACAGAGGAAAATGACTTCGTCATTAGAGAAAATATAAATAAAAGATATTTCTGCTTCTTTAAGTGTCGTCTTCGTTGCGAAGGTTGGCAATCATCAAGGCTATACGTATTCGTGGTACAGCTGATCGGAAAAGCTGATTTGTGGTGCAGTTGAACCAATCCCGCTAATTTCTCAACCAAGAATGGCGTTTTCTTCCCACACTTCTCCGTCCCTGTATTTTTCCTTGCATTATGAGTTGCAGTAAGTAATATTTTTCTCCCCTCATTATGTGTCCCATGTATTGCTGCTTCCGTTTTTTTACTGTAATAATAATCTCTTTATCCTTTCTCATTCTTCTCATGACTTCCACGTTCGTTACTCTATCGGTCCATTTTATCTTCAGTATTCTGCGATATATCCATAGCTCGAATGCATCCAGCCTTTTCATTTCCAACCTCCAAGGGTCCATGCCTCCGCTACATAGAACAGTACCGATAACACATAGCATCTCACCAACCTGATCTTTAGGACTAGGCTGAGATCGCCGCTATAAAACGCCCTTTTCATTTTCATAATTCCTGCTCTCGCCTGTCCTATTCTAGTTTTGATTTCTTCAGTGCACTCGTTGTCCTTATTTACTATGGTACCTAGGTATTTATACCTCTCAACTTTTTCTATAACCTGGTTATTTACTATGATTTGGGCGTTGTTTTGGATAATATCATGAACTTAGTCTTTTTTACATTTAGCGACTGTCCGAATTCCTCACTGGTGGTATTTACTTCGTCTAGTAGTATCTGCAAATCCTTCAGGCTAGTAGCTATCAGAATAGTATCATCCGCATACCTTAGATTGTTAATGTGCACCCCATTTACTATGACACCCTTCGATTCGTCTTCCAGTGCTCGTTTCATTTTTTCTTCTGAGTATATGTTAAACAACATCGGCGATAACACGCATCCTTACCTGACACCTCTACGTATTTTTATTTCATCCGTGTTTTTCCCTTCTATCTTCACAATCGCTTTTTGATTGAAGTAAAGGTTCCTAATGATTTTGATGTCACGAGTGTCTAGATTCTTTCTTTTAAGCAGCTGGATAAGAAGTTCGTGGCGTACCTTATCTAATGCTTTATTGTAATCAATAAAGCATATTTAGAGGTCTTGGTTCCTGTACATACATCGTTGCGCAAGAACGCTCAATGCAAAGAGTGCTTATCTTCTACCCAAGCTATCTCGAAAATCGATCTGAGTCTCGCTGATATCTTGTTCTAAGATTTTGTACATTCTATTATGTATCAGCTTCAGGAATATTTTTAGCGTGTGATTCATGAGACTAATAGTTCGGTAGTGTGTACAGTGTTTTGCGTTATGCTTTTTTGGGATGGTGACAAACGTTGATAAAAACCATTTTTTGGGTATGATAACTGTTCTGTATATAGTGATAACCAGATTTGTAACATGATGAATGTTCTCTTCGTCCACCAATTTTAGAATTTCAGAAGGCAACTCGTCTAGACCTGCTGCTGTTCCATCTATTATGGTCCATATAGCATGGATTACCTCTTGTTCAGTGATATCCGGTCCGCTATCTTCGTGGTCTGTTTATATTTCTATCACCTTCGAATAGTTCCTCTATGTAATTCTTCTAAGTTTTCAATTTCTCTTCAACGTCTGTGATGATTTTGCCGTTTTGGTCGGTTAGTATTGTAGGCTGTCTATTTTTCCGCAATCCTGCTAGTGCTTTTACTTTTTTGTGTACATTAAAGTTGTTCTGTTTTGCTTGCAAGGTCTCTATTTCTTCGCATTTGCTTCTGTAAAACTCTTCCTTTGCTTGTCTTATTTTTGACCGATTTTTTTTCTAAATTCTTTTGTATGTATCGCTACTCTCATTTATTCGTCGGCGTTCTTCCATTAGATTTAAAATATCTGAGGACACCATCTCTTGTATTTTCTCTTCTTTAGCTTTAGTTAGGATTTTCCTGCTGGGTTCAATTAATGCATGTTTAACTTATTCCCATTTTTTGTCTGTGTCTTCGGGCACTTTTCCTTGGTTATTTTTAGGTTTTCATTGATCTGATCCTTTAATGTTTGTCTAGTTTATTGGTTCTTTAGACCAGAGACCTCTATATGGTTTGTTATTGATGTGATTCTTTCTTTTTTCAGTATTATTTGAAAGCGAGCTATTAAAGGGTTGTGGTCTGATGAGAAGTCAGCTTCTGGGTAGGTCTTTACTGATTTAATTGTATTAGGCTTATTTCAGAATGAAATAGGACTATTGCAGAGAGTAAATTATATATATATATATATATATATATATATATATATATATATTTGTATGTGTTATAACGGAATTTGTAAGCACGATAGAGGGCGCATTTTTTGACGGATGGAAACCAAACTCGCTGAAAAAATTGGTTCGGCCAAATTCTTGGACGAGTTCGTTAACGGGCCAAATCGGCCGAGTAGAAACAAAATGGCGGTCTGTCAAAATTGAAAAAAAATCGTATTTCTTTTGTTTTTGATCTGACGCAAAAAAGTTACTGAGCTTTTTTTAGAACTTAACACTTTCTACAACTTTTGTTTGAAACACTTTTTTCTAAAACGTACATGAAAACATTTATTTAAGAAAATTTAAATTTTGTTTTTTTTTGTTTTGAATCTGATGCAAAAACTTTACTGAAATAATTTTTTTATATCTATTGTTTATCAAGATTTAATCGATTTGGTTTCTAACCCTATTTTGTGGTTTATCCTGTGTGTCATTTCTTTCGCCAAGACCATATTCGCCTAATATTTATAAAGTTTATTCTTGCCAATCTTAGCATTATAGTCACCTGATACTATCGTTATATTTCGTGATTACAAGATTGTATGATATTATTCAATTCGTTGTAGAATTCCTCAATCTGTTCATCGGATTTATTTGCTGTGAGAACATATATTTGAATTAGGTTTAACTTACAGTGGTTCGTTTGGAGTTGAAGAAGAATCGCTCGATCTGATATAGGGGTAAAATTAATTACTGCTTTGTTTACTTCTTTAGTCACCATGATTGCGACTCCGCATCTATGGTGGTTATCTTCTCTTCCCGGAAAATATATGGTGCCATTAGTCGTTGGTTGATGTCCAGAATCTGGCCATTTTGTGTCGCTGATCCTAAGATGTCTAGATCTAATCTTTCCATTTCCTGGATAGCGTTGTGTATTTTTCTAGGTTCATATAAACTTCTCACATTTCATGTACCAATTCTCATCGCCGACCCGGGGATTCTTCGCACCCTCTGGTCATCTAAGACCTGTCGGGGACTGAGGGCCATTTGTGTTTCGTTTTCAGCCATGACAATTGTACAAGGGATATCCTTGTCGGATCTTTAATGTAGTGGTTGCTCGTTGCCTCCTACATCTTACTGCCGTTGACCACTTAATTGTGATTCATCCGCCTTTGAGGCCGATTTTCAACCTCAGGACATAAGGTGCCCTTCCACTTACTTTTCCCACCCGAAGCTGTTGACCAGTAAGTGACCGCTTATACCGGCAGTCACTCGGTCGACATTTCCTCGTCTGTCAAAAATGGGGTGCACCGTACAACTCTTGTTGTAACTCGTGAAGGTAAAGTTGGCAGTTGTGAAGAGAAGCTATATGTTCGCATCATCCACCTTACATCCCTTACACAAAACAACGGATTTGTGTTTTCCTATGTTTCGATCAACAGCTTTGCTCCCAGTTTTACATCCTTACTTAGTTATACCGTAATTTTTTGGATTCCCCGTATCCAAACCCCTATGTACAAGATTTCATCGAAATCGGAATAAACATTGAAAATGTTTTTTCAATTCAATCATTTGAAATCGGAATTTTAAAAACAACTGTTGATACTCTAAGAAGATTGCTTAAGAACTGCTGTCGGTTTGATCAATTTGAGACAAAAATTATTAAAAGTAAACCATTAGTGGACAGTGAAATAAATGAAATTGTTTGTTTTGGGCTATTTTACGGCTTCTCATAATAACTCTATAAGAGATTGTGAAATTTTGCGTTTTTGTCCACCCTGTACCATTTTGAATAAACTTTTGGAATCAGATCATCAAGGGAAATCCTCAAATTGAAAAAGGGAGGTGTTTTATTCAAAAAACTGTTGCTGACGTCATCACTCAAAGGTTATCAATGATTATTCTTTTAAAAAATAATAAATTAAAATCAAACTCAGAATTTTTTCATCTTACCTAATAAGAATTTATACATTACTTTATGGAGGCACTGAATATTCTCTTTATAAATCTAATGACTATGTGTTATAGCAAATATTAAAAGAATTCGCTAGTATAATCCTCGGATAAAAACCCATACTGGTTCATTGTAATCTTAGTATTATTAATGGCTGAAGTCATCTCTAGGAATGCTACTACTAATGAGGTGTTACACTTAAAGGGAACTCAATGTTAACGGGAGACGTTTAACGTCACTGGCCTTGTTTATTAGACCGATTATTTAATGGTCTTGTTGTACTTCTTCATCACCTATTCTCTTTCGGATCCATCGCACCAAAATACATTCATGCAGATATCAGTTTTCCAGGTTTGTATTTACCCTTATATCCAATGAAGAAATCCTATAAATTCTTTCTTGTTTTATTGAGGACTGAAGACATTTTGTATAAATTTTGTTTTTTTTACAGAAATCTGTTCTATTAAAAATTCTGCATCTTTTCATTTAAAAATTTCTTTAGTTTGTCCATAGATGGAACTAAAATCAATAGGGAAATATAGTTTCAAGTGCATGTCATGTTTTAGTGTTTGAACTATAAGGTTTCAAGTGCAGTCTGACATAAAATCATCTAGTTTTATTTTGAAGGCTCTATGTGTGATATATGACTCTAATAGTTGAGAATATTGTCTACGCAAATTTTTTATTCAATTTATACGTAAGTCCATCATGCCAGACCCTGTCAGATGCCTGCGCCGCATCTAGAAAGACAGCGGAACAGATTTTTTGTCTTCAAGTGTTTTTTCCATTAAGTTCGTTATTCTCTGGTGTATTTTTGAATACTCCTGGTGAATTGGAATAATGTTCTTCTTTTATATAATAGGTTTTATTCATTCCAGTAATATTTTTTCATATAATTTTGATATTACTGGATGTAAAAAGATCGGTCTCTATATGATATGACTTCATTTGGAGGTTTTCCTAGTTTAGGGATCAGTATTACTTCCGCTACTTTCCATATCCTAGGTACTCACATCAACCTCAATGAAGCGTTGATGAGATATGTCAGTTTTAATAATGCTTTTTTCGGAAGATGTTTCAGGATCTCTCCTGTTATCAGATCATATCCTAGTGCTTTCTTCGGATTTATATTCTATTTGATTTCAGTAGCGGAGTGGAGTGGTGGTTCTGATATCAATGTTAATATCACTAAATTTAAAAATAAGTAAATTTATTTATCTTGTTTTCTCTACATTTTTTGAATCTAAAACTTGATTTACCTTCGCTAATCTTATTTCTTGTTTTATTAAAGTCTGTGAAATATAACAAATATTCCCTAGAAAATAATGCTGTTCTATTTTCATGAATTGAAAAAAATAAAAAATTGTACTGATTTTATGGCTTACAGTGCCACAAGGTTCCAAGTACAAATGGGGTATTTAAAAAAATCTATAAAAGTGGCATTTTGTATTTTACTTAGTACATAGTTTGAGACATTATTTTGTTAGTAGATGCTCAGGCTAAAACTTAAACCACATTTAGAAATCATTAATTTAAATTAACTGTTTTATCCAATAACAAAATTTAAACTTAGTCCTCTGAAAATATTTATCAATGTCTATTAAGCCTCGTACGGATTGTGCGTTCCAGTGTACGCGTACCCGCTTACGCGCACAGATGGATACGCGTACAACACTTGAACGAGCGATCCACCAGCCCCAACCGTGGAGCCAGTATTCACGCGCTTTTCAATGTCTTCTGCGGGACGTCTAGATATGGCTACTACCGCAGCGGAATTTCTCATTGTGCGCCATATTATTATAAGTAAAAAAATTATGTGAACGATTGAAATATGGTACAAGGCTAATGCACGATATACATTATGAACAAGTTGAGACCACGGTAAATTTCGTAAGAATGTCTATGCAAGATTTTGAAAGTATACTTAAGGAAATTGAACCAATAATACAAAAAATGAGTACAAATTTCCGAGAAACTATCGCAGCAAGGGAAAGATTGTGTTTGACCTTGAGATTCTTGGCCACCGGTGATTCCTATACAAGTTTACAGTATCTCTTTCGTATTTCAAAACAGTCTCTTTCCAGTATTATTATTGAAGTATGCGATGCAATTACGAAGGTGCTAAAGGATTATGTACAGGTAGGTACTCGTTAATAAAACAACGAGTCATACGATATTTTTAATACAAATGGTTTTGAACAGAAATATAATTTTTATGAATTAAAATAAAAATTATAATGAAAAGTTAATTTTAAAAACCTCAAAAACTGAGACGTATCGTTACGGGTTTTGCCCTTTGTCTCATAATTACAGTCTACCGGTAGTTCTTCGGATAACGCTTCTGGTAGCGCTTCCGATATTGCTTCCAAGGGTGTTTCTGGTAGTGTTTCTAATGGTGCTTCTGGTAGTGTTATCGATTGCGTATCTATCCGTATAGGACTTGGTGTGGAATAGCTACTATAATATCGGTATTGTCCTGCTAATTGACCCATACCGGCTTGGAACATTACATTATTAATAGCTTGTTTCGCAAGTGTCAAACTTCAAGAATCATATTTGAGCAATTTCTGTACAACGTTAGCCCCAAAAGATGTGTAACTGTCAGTTCGCAATTGGAATTGCGACAGTACACTTTGTCTAAGCAAACCCATTGCTTCTGCTAATGTGTCATCTTCCACGTCTGATGTTAAGCGCCTTTTTCTGTATGATGTGCGTTTTATGTTGTTGTTGTTGTGCAGATGAGGCTGAATTATCAAGGGCTTGCTATTGTGTAGACGAGGACGAATTTCCGGGCGTTTGCTGTTGTGTGCTTGAGGAGGAATTACCAGGTGTTTACTGTTGTGTGGATAAGGATAAATTACTAGGTCCTTGATTTTGTTGTATAGATGGGGCTGAATCATTGGATGTTTGTACATTGCTTGAAATTGAAGGTATATTTTCTATTCAGTCTAAACCTACATTTTGGACAATGTGATCGATTGAGCCTGTCTTAAATAAAAACAAAATGCAAACAAGTATTAGGTTTGTATTGGTTTTTTTCAGAATTAGTTTGGAACCGTTACAGCGTTAAAATGATTGACTGTTAAAAACCGCAGAACTAGTATCAACTAATTATATTCCGCGAGAACTGTTGTGAAACCGTTCGAAGTGGAAACCAGAATAAGATTATATATACCTCTTGGAATTCCAACCTTCCAAGAGGTATATTCCAAAAGGTTGGAGAGAAGTCAAAGTCGTGTTCATACCAAAACCAGGAAGAATGGACTATTCCATCCCAAAAGCATATCGACCCATTAGCCTTACATCGTTTTCAATGAAGACTTTAGAGAGGCTGTGCGAAAGATACATAAGAGATGTGGTGATAACACGAAATCCACTGCATCCAAATCAACATGCATACACTCCAGGGTGGTCCACCGATTCGGCTCTTCATCTCGTGGCGGGCCGCATCGAGAAATCGTTGGAAAATAAGGAGTCCACCCTGGGTGTATTCATAGACATAGAAGGCGCATTTGATAGAACCACTTTTCCTAAAATAACAAATGCACTTTCCAACAAGAGTATCCCCCAAACCATAAATGGCTGGATATATAACATGCTCTCAAAAAGAGCAATCAAAATCAGTGTAGATGATGTAACCATCAGAGGCTTGGTTGTAAAAGGTTGTCCACAGGGAGGGGTGCACTCACCACTACTATGGAACATGGTCTTAGACTCCTTGGTCAGCCACCTCAATGATAACAACTTCTACACAATAGCATACGCAGATGACCTAGTGATTCTGCTAACAGGAAGATTCGAGGAGACACTCTGCGCTTTAATGCAGGAGGCCCTCAATATCATAGAACAATGGTGCAGAGACCATTCGCTGTCAATAAATCCAAAAAAGACTGAGATGGTCCTCTTCACGAATAAAAGGAAGCTTGCAAAACATCAAGCCCCAAAGCTCCTAGATACCAAACTTAATTTCTCTTCAGAGGTGAAATATTTAGGGGCCACCTTTGACAGTAAGTTACTGTGGAACTCCCACTTAGAAAACAGAGTTAAAAAATCATATATTTCTTATGAGCAGTGTCGTAGAACCATCGGCCGCACCTGGGGAATGTCACATAAGGTTGCTGCCTGGATCTACACTGCCATCTTCAGACCTATGCTAACGTACGGTGCGATTGCCTGGGGAGCTAAGGCAAACTAGCTGACAGTCGTCCGTAAACTGGACCAAATCCAAAGAGCAGCATGCCTCAACACAACAGGAGGTATGAGAACCACACCAACAAGAGCTATGGAGGTAATCCTCGGTCTCACTTCCCTTGACATATACATCAAGGAGGTTGTTTTGATGACCATGGCACGTCTGCGCTATACTGGTATACAACCTGATGTAGGATCCGGTAAACTGAGACGTAACTTGTGGCATGAGGCCCTCAGGGAGATCCCACTGCTGCAGGCCAATACGGACTCGATTCCACCGCGATATGCCTTCAACAGGCCCTACAAGGTAATCTTTAAAAACAACTCACAAGACCTATTGGAAGAAGGCGCAATCCGCATCTTCACAGACGGGTCTAAATCCAATGTGGGCTCAGGATGTGGTAATTTTTCCAGATCCCTTAATCTAAACATAAAATGGGCAATGGGCTGCAATGCAGGTGTTGCTCAAACAGAGCTCACTGCTATCTGCATCGCTGCTAAATAGATTACCTAAAGGAAAACCACAGGTAATGATATATACATCCTTACGGACAGTAGACAAACACTACTAGCCCTGAACAGACCATGTATTACATCAGGCCTAGTACTAGAATGTCACATGGCCTTAATCGAAGCCTGTAACAACAACACGGTCACTTTAGGCTGGATCAAGGGCCATGAGAAATCGAAAGGAAATCGTATTGCAGACTCGCTAGCCAGGAAGGCAGCCTCCCAAAAACTTTTGGGACCTGGCACTTTCATTGGTCTATCGACGTCAGCAACGGCCGACCTATTAAAGGAACACTCCCTTAATAAGTTTAAGAGTAGATGGGACGACGCAGAAGGCTGCAGGCTTGCCAAGGAACTGCTACAGTATCCGGATAGCAAAGTAGCCAAAAAATACGTGACTATGAACAGGCGGAACCTACCAACAACCACGGGAATTCTGACTGGTCACTGCCACCTACGAAAACACCTTCACAGACTGGGTCTATCTAACAACCCACTTTGTAGAGGATGTGAACAAGAAGATGACACTGTCGAACACATTCTTTGCGAATGTCAGGCACTCTCTAATTTCAGGTTTCATGTATTCGGCGAGCACAGGCTAACATACGCCAATATGAGGGAACTTAATTCAGGCGACGTTATCGCCTACTTCAAGGAAGTAGGCTGGATGACGAGCTAGAAGGAAGTTTTGAACCTCAGAAGGATGCACAATGGGCCAGTTGTGGCCTAAGTGCTGTGGGGCCACCCACCCTTCAAACCTTTACAGATACAGAATATTATTATTAATAAACTCTTTCTTTACAACTACCCAAAACAGAAGAACAATTGTTAGCCGTCGCAAAAGACTTTGAAAAAAAGTGGAACTTCCTCACGTAATAGGTGTGTTGGACGGCAAACCTGTATGCCTTCAAGCACCATTTAATAGTGGCACGGAATTTTTCAATAATAATTTTTTTTATAGTATTGTTCTATTGGCCTTAGTTGACGCCGAATATAATTTTATGTACGTCAATGTTGGATGTCAAGGACGTATATTGGATGGAGGTGTTTTCAAAAATACTGCTTTGTATAGAAACTTCGAAATCAAGACCCTGAAATATTACACATACCATAGGACGTGATGGTGCCGTATATGATATTGTGCGATAAAGCGTTTGCACTTAGTGAATATGTCATGAATGAATATGTCCGGGTAATCCAGAAAAGGGATCTGTGAAAAGAATATTTATTTATCGTATATCAAGAGCAAGGAGGGTTGTTGAAAATGCTTTTATAGTAGCAAGTTCTGTGTTTTGAGTATTAAGGAAACCGACTGCTGCCTTTGGATTGTTTTCCTAGTTGATCTCCTAATATCACTACCAAAATACGTTTACACCTAGCGAGACTTTCTGTTAATAATGGGAGCATTCCATGGCAAAATAATTATTAACTTTATATTATTTCCAACTGATACATTAGGTAGATACATAAACAAATATAATTGTTATATATTACTTACTGCAGTGTCCTGTATTATACTATCCCTTGTTGGTATGGGTACCTTTTTCTCATTTAACAATAAAAAATAATCATATGCAAACCATTTGGATTTGAACACATCATCAGTTCCTGTAATATGAAAACAATAAAGAAAGAAACAAATAGACAAATATTAAATAAATATTGTTTTATTGCTTGTCAAAGTTCAAAGATACTTACCGCACCCTGTAATCAAACTTTTTTCAGCTTTACTTCTTTCTTTTCAGTTTGTTGCTAATAAAATGTTTTTCATTAAAGGGGGTACTGGACATGGCTGACCAAGCATCTTCCCGAAGGTTGGTATTTCTATAATTAATAATTTTTCTATCCCATAGTACCCTGTGAGTTTCATGCAGCTGCATTAATTTTATGCAATGTTCATTCTTGTGTTCCAGTGTGACTGCGTGATCCATTTTTCTGGTCCAAACAGAGCGTACACTTTCTCTTTAACGCGCGTCAACATACCGACTGCCCGTGGCTCGTGCGAATCAGGCTCGCATGATACGCGTGCTATGAATGTGTACTCGTACACGCGTGGCTTCTAGGTACGGACCGCACGTTCCAGTGTACGCGTAGTCGAGTACGCGTACTCTGGAACATGCAGTCCGTACGAGATTTTAGAACCCTATGGTTTTTAGCCTTTGATATATCCACTAGAACCTTGTTTTATGCCCCTCAATTTTGGACAGATATCTTTACGTGTCAGCTATCTCTTGCAACTTGACATTCGCGCATTTAGTGGTTGTTTGACTCATTTTAAAATACGCATACAATCGGAAAACGTTTGTTTTTGATAATGCTGAGTTTGACAAGTTGTTCAATGATTTAATTCCCAATATTTTTATGGTAAAGTCTCAGTAAATAGGCTATGGGGGCTCTGGCTCTTTCCTTATGTAAAATAACATGGGAAATCGCTAAGGTTCATTCTGGAGTTTTTTTACCAAAATCGATCTGCGCTTGCGTCGAATTTTATGTACAGTCCTCACCCTCTTACTTTCATAATCCTTTTGTCCTACTTTAATTAAACCGCCCAGTAATAACAGAGATACCAGCTAATGCCCTTTTGACATCAGGACGGATGATTTAGATGGCTGGCATGTGCCAAATATTTGTACATTAAATGCGATGCATGCGCAGATCGGTTTTGGTAAAAAAATTCCAGAATGGACCTTTCCCATTTCCCATGTAGGAATAAGCCAGAACCGCTATATCCTATTTACTAGACTCATTATAATTTCAAACAAGTAATCACTATTAAAATTACAAATGGAAGCTGAAATAGATTATTATTGTTATTGAAAACCTGACACAATTTACTGATTTTATTGATTCTTGACGGCGAACTATACTACGGTTGTTTGAAATTTAAATCTAGTACATATTTACACAAATACAAAAATAGCCCATCGGAACTTTTTGCGAGTATCTAGTTAACGAATTCGGAAACTATTCTTATAATTAAAAATGCGATGGAATATGAAATAGTGACGTTATCGATCCTGCTGTATCGTATATAAGTAGTTCTAATTTTATAACTGCTTGACAAGAAGTTCTTGATAGGCGGGTAGTTACAAATAGGAAGTGAGAGACGACGAGAGGTGAATAGGTTCAGTCGAATTTCAAATGAAAATTGAAATAGTGGAGAATTTAAACTCGCTATAGGAGTTTTACGTTCAAACTCATAATAAATTGATGGTGCCGTATGCTAGAAACTCGGAAAAACAGAAGGTGGGGAAGAAACTTTCAATTCTGACATCATTGGTAGTCGAGTTTTAATCATTATTTGATGCAGTTGCAAAAGAAACGAACATTTGTCTTACAGCTACGGAATACTAACTAATATTTTTATAACATGAACAGTGTCAGAGTTAAATTAGTGCGATATAGTACAGGTACACTTATTCCTTAATATCCCCGTTATATTATTTTTCTACACCCACATGTATATTATTGATTTTCTGTAATATTTACAAAATGGATATGTTGGCCATATCGGTCAACTGAACGGATATTATGTCATATCCATTCTAGAATGTGTTAGCATTCTCATTTAGTACCCCCTACAACTATTTTCTTTACAATTTTAAAGTAACGTCAATATAACAATAATTGTCAAAATATTTATATAGTTTTCAACTATATTAGTAAAATGAGTGATTCGCTTAGCAAAGGAGACGTATAACAAATTATTTCCCCAAAAATAAATGAGTAAATATGAATTTTGTTATAAAAATTTTATGGATTTGTCTCCGGTGAACGACGTTAAAAATATATCAGAAAATGTTATCACTGCCTATATGAAAAAAGTGTCGAATAAAAACTAACTCTCAACTCTTTGGACAACATATTCAATGTTAAGAACAAAGATAAGTATTAAAAATAACATTGACATTTTAAGCTACCCTAAATTGCGTTACTTTCTTAAATTAGAATCTACCGGATATGAAATTAAACCAGTTGATGTACCCAGCACATGACTTCACCTTATGTAACGAGGCTATTACTTTTCACCCAACATTTTAGACTTCTATTACTTAAAATAATTTCAAAAAATATTTTTAATTTCAATTAATAACAAAAAATTTATAAAACTGAACAAAAAAATGGATTCTTCGTATTAAAATACATGGTAGTGCATAACTTTTTCCATACATTCACTGTAAACCCAAATTTTCAATTTTCTGGTCCAAAACCACAAAATTTTTGGAAAATGTTTGACATGCCTCCATAAAAATGTTTATAATTCTGAAACTATGAGAGATGTGAACTTTTTTACACCATTCGATAGAGAATGGTGCGTCTTGATAACTTCGATTTCATATTTGTAAAAAATATACAGGATTAAAGTTGAAGTAGAAATGTTTGTAAAAAATTACCTTACAAAAATTTGTAGTAACTACGTCTATGAAATGGAAAGACTGAAATTGGTGAAACTCGAAATAAGAATGTTCAAACTATTATAAAAAAAACACAGCAGCACTTCACCGATTATACAAACCGAGATATAAAACATCAAAGTTTCTTAAAATTTTAATAATATTTCGTTAATATAAACAAATATTATTATTTAGTAAACATAAACAATATTCAATATTACCTACAACGTCTATACAAGTTTGTTTACGATTTTCAAATGAAGTTGCTACATTTCTCCACATTTGTATGCCAATACTATTAAAAGCTTTTCTTTCATTTCATTTACTGTTGTTACAGCTTCTTGGTACACACGATTTTTTATATAGCCTCACATGAAAATATCAATTTGTGATAATCCCGGTGATCAAGCTGGTCATGCAGTTGGTCCTCCTCTGTCTATCCACCATCCATGAAAATTATTATTTAAATGGTTGTGAATAAGGGCCGTGTGATGAACTGGAGTACCATCGTGAAAAACCACATTCTTTGCCGAATACTAACCCTTCAGTAGGCGCGCTCACTTATATAAGTGAGCCCCCAGAGTTAAGTAAGTTACTTAGTGGGCTTATTTTTTTTTGGATTATATTATATATATTTTAAGAATTAAAAATTATTGAAAAAACATTAATAAATTAATTTTATTCAACTAGTTAAAAAACAATTTGAAAACTAACCAGTTGATGTAGGTACCCAGCACATGATTTTATCTTATGTAACGAGGCTATCAGTTTTCATCCAACATTTTTTTTTCTAATACTTTACTTGAAAAAACTCTTTATTTACAGTATCCGCCAAAATAAACAGTACCGAAAATAAAAATAAAAATTAATTTTTAATTTCTGTAATGTAAGTGTTCACCATTTCGACGCAAACAAGCTTCATATCGATTTTGTAAGTCAATAAACATATTTATAAAAAGTGGTTGATGTAACTGCCGAAAAATATTTTGTATTCTTTCCCGTAGTTTAGCAATATTCGCCGGCGGATTTTCCGAGTGAAATATTTTGTCCTTCATTATGCCGCAAATGTATGCGTCAGGTGGCGTCAGATCAGGTGAATGAGAAGGATATTCGAAGTCTGTTCCCCGAGAAATTATTCTATTATCGAAATGCTGACGGAGTAAGTCTAAGGTGCGCACAGCTGTATGGCTCGTTGCACCATCTTGTTGGAACCATTGTATGTGAAACTGTAGATTTCGTGCACGGCAAAAGTTATTTAGATCTCTCACAAAAGGTATAATAATTTTCTCTCTATAACGCTCTTGGTTGACAGTAAGTGGATTCTGATTATCATCTTCAACGAAATAAGGACCAATCATTCCATGACCAGATACCGCGCACCAAACGGTAACTCGAAGACTGTGGAGTGGTTTCTTTACAATGACATCAGGACGTTCAAATCCAAGGAATCTGGTTGTTTGTCGATTAATATAGCCGCTAAGATGAACGTGACTCTCGTCTGAAAACCATATGTTTTTTAAAAATTCGGGATCTTCGTAAATTAAACTCAACATGCGACCACAGTAAATTTCTCTTGCACGTTTGTCCGCAGCATTTAGTCGTTGTCCAACTTGAATACGGTATGGATAACCACCAATTGATTTGAACATGCGACGTAAAGACGTTTCACTAATGTTGAGTTTACATGCAGTTCTTACAAGACTTCTTTGAGGTGATTGCACAACTTGGTTAAAAACACGTCCTTCATTTTCGTTAGTGCATACTGTTTTTCGACGACCTGAAGAACCTTTACGTTGACACAATACACTACCAGTGCGACGAACTTTTTCAACAACAGCTAACATCACACTTTTACTAGGAGCTGCTTTATTAAATTTTTGTTGATATTTTATTGACACCTGTTCTAAGCTTGGACCATCCTTACGACCTTTTCCGTATGAACGAAAATAATGCTGTACCAAAAAAACTTTTTCTTCGGTTGTTAGAACCATTTTTAAATCAAATTTAACTGCAGCGTACTATTAATATATCAACTAATGACAATTAAGTCAAATATGACAAATCCATATTACATAAACAACTCCACAGCACTCTCTGTTTCGGTACTGTTTATTTTGGCGGATACCGTAATAATAAAAAACTGATCAAAAAATACATGATAATGCATAATTTTTTCCAAACATTCACTGTAGACCAAATTTTTTCGGTCACAACCGCAAATTTGTTTTAACACGTTTCCATAAAAAATCTATAATTACGAAACTATGTTATATATCAATTCCTTTCTTACACCATTCGATAGAGGAAAGATGCATCTCAATTACTTACCATATTTGAATTCTTCCTTTTTATTTTTGTAGACAATATAGGGGGTTAAATCTGGAGTAGAAATTTTTGTAAAAAATTATCTTAAAAAAAATGTGTAGTAAC
Source organism: Galeruca laticollis (assembly GCA_963921935.1). Taxonomy (NCBI): domain Eukaryota; kingdom Metazoa; phylum Arthropoda; class Insecta; order Coleoptera; family Chrysomelidae; genus Galeruca; species Galeruca laticollis. The sequence continues at coordinate 181,962,598 of OY998180.1, forward strand.
TACGTCTATGCAATGGAAAGACTGAAATTGGTGAAAATCGAAATAGGAGTGTTTATACTATCATAAAAAATACAACAAATTCCCATCGATAATGCAAACCCAGGTATAAAACATCAAAGTTAAAGTTTTTTTAAAAAAACTCCGATTCCGTCCCCCCCTATGGATTAAAAATCTAAAAAAAAATTTTGATTCCGATTTCGATATCATAGGGGGGAAAGTTGAGATAAATTTATAAAAATCGGATTTTCCGGAAAACTGTAGGTACATGAGATTTTGCTCATTTTCGAACTTTACCTCTGTTTTTACTTTCTGAACCTACATATAAAATTTCATTAAAAAATTCGATCGCGTTTTTGAGTTATCATGTTGACAGAACGACAGACCGACCGAAATTTTAAAAAAATAGGTTTCTTGGACTCTGAAACTTATGAAACGTGTAGATCCACTGGAATCTCGAAACATAATATCACTCCATTACAATAATTCCCTTATATGTATACATATATTACACTTACTAACTTTTCTGCACTACGTAGGCTGTGGTATATCTGGATTTATAGAACCCATTGTACTGGCTCTGGTGGGCTGAAAATGAATAGGATTGATCTGTGAGACGCCCTAAATAATATTCAATCATAAAATTGGTCATTTATATTCACTGCGGAGGCTGTATGGTGCAAACAAACCTAAATTTCTCCAAAAATGACCAAAAAGGTGGTACTTCAGGTACCATAGCACCCATTGTACTGGCTCAGGTGAACTGAAAATTAATAGAATTCATCTCTGAGACGCCCGGAATAATACTGGATGTGGCGCGAAAAGTTTTGATTAAAAGTAATGGCGGATACAGTTATGTTAAAAATCTGAAATTACCATGCTGCAGGTTTTGGATGACTCTGTGTTCAAACATAATGTTGTCGTGAATGTGGCACTTCCGTATTTACCGGAAGTAGACGTCAACTTTGTTATTTTAAATACAACCTAATATTTTCTATTTTATTTTCGAATTCTACATGAAATTTTAGATAAAATAAGTGAACAATGTCCTATACCAATAATGAAGTATTTTCGAGATATTTCGATTTTTACCAAAATTTTAAAAACAATCTAGTCCACGTTGAATAACGAAGCTAGTGACGTGAAATTTTGAATAATAAACTACCAGCCTTTACCGGTTAACTACATGTGTCCAACTCATTGATATTTCATACAGAGTGCTTTAAACTTATCCGCCAACATGTACAATTTAAATCATTTATAAGTTGGTTATTTTAAATAGAACACCTTATATTTTATTACATTTTTAGCTATACTTTTTTAAGCCAATTCGTTTGGTATCGGTATTCCCTATACCTAAATCCAACCACTTTTGAGATATTTCATTATATATATTAAAACATAACAAACAATTATTTCAACATTAGCAATGGGTATGCCACGATTTCCATTATTTCATGTGATATTTTATTAAAACTGAAAAGTTACCAATAGCATGAAATTATTATTAATTTTGGATATCATTAAAAACGTTGACTAGGTATTTTGTATTAATTTAATTAGATAACTTACAAACAAAAAGAACCAAATGTGATATTACACAAATAAAATTTATAATAAGTATTCTAAATTAGCACAATCAATTTCTAAACATTTATGAATCCTTTGCATTAAGTTATGTCTTGTAATTCTGGAAATATGGTCGCGTGTTAGAGAATTGAAAGCAAGTAACACTCTCTGCATCATATCTTCTTTTGTCGTAACAGGTTTGGAAAATACCTGATTTTTAATGTAACCCTAAATACCAAAATCTAAAGGAACCAAGCCAGGAGAGCGAACTGGCCAACGAAACGGACCCTGATTGGCAATCCATCTATCATCAAACATGTCGTAAAGATATTGAGCAACACGCCCAAAGTTATGAGGAGGTGCTCCATCTTGCTGATACTAAGCTGAAGCCGCCTCTCCATTTCTTAAAGTATGTAACGTCGGTGGTATGGCTTTTTCTAAAATGTGGCAATATCTTTATCATTTAAATTTTCATCATAAAATTTTAATGCTAAAATTTTATTGTCTTTTATTGCACAAAAAACATTAAAACTTCAACTATCTTGGAAATAACGTTCTCTACTAACAAAAATGGGAATTATATCGATTAAATAATCCATTTTTGCTAAACTTTGCTTCATCACACCATGTAACATTTTTAATGAAGTTTTCATCCTCTTGGGCCTTTATTAAAAACCATTCACAGAATTCTACCCTTCGAGGAAGATCACCTAATTGTAAGTGTTGCACCAAATGATATGAAAATGGATTCCATTTGTGTTTTTTTAAAGTATGATGAATAATTCTCGTCGACAAAGTAAGATCTCTCTCAGTGAGAGAGATCTTAGAGATTGTGACCCAAAACATTAATTTCGTTTATGCCACTGTCCACTAGTAGTTTATTTTTATTAATTTTTGTCTTAAATTGTCCAAACTGATGGCTGTTTTTAAGTAATTTTCTTACAGTATCACCAGCTGCATTTGGTCGATTAGGAATCTTTCTGCAAATACACGGCAAGTCCGTTCAACAATTCTATTACACTAGCCGTAAATAATAATAAGATTTAAAAAATCATCATTAGTAAATCTTACATTCACCATTATTTAGTATAAAATACAAACTGGTAAAGAAAACTGTCACAACAATATAAACGTTCTAACTATCAAATCTTTGACAGCCATGACTTACCCTTTACTAATGTTGAATGAAATAATTAAGTGTTGTTACGTTTTAACATAGATAATGAAATATCAAAAAAGTGGTTGGATTTAGGTATAGGGAATACCGATACCAAACGAATTGGCTTAAAAAATACAGCGGAAAATGTAATGAAATACAGGGTGCTCTATTTAAAGTAAGCAACTTCCCTGATATAAATATCAATGAGTTGGACATATGGAGTTAACGGGCAAGCGTTTGTTTTGTATTGGTTACAATTTCACATCACTAGCTTCGTTATTAATGGAGATATCGTTATTCAATGTGGACCAGGATTTTTTCAAAATGTTGAAATACCTATATCTCGAAAATACTTCATTTTTGGTATAGGACATTGTGCACAAAGTTGACGTTTACTTCCGGTATAACCGGAAGTTCTACCTTCGTAATTCCAGATTGTTAACATAACTGTATCCGCTATTACTTTTAATCAGAACTTTTCGCGTCACACCCTGATAGGATTCATCCGTGAAATGCCCTAAAAATATCCAATCATAATGTAGATACCACGGAGGCTGTATCGTGCTAACAAACTGAAATTTTTCCAAAAATTTGGTACCTCAGGTACCGCAGCTTCGGTGAGCTAAAAATCAATATGGTTCGTCTGTGAGATGCCCTGAACAATACCCAATCATAATATTGGTGACTTTATGCACTTCAGAGACTGTATCGTGCTAACAAGACATGTTACGAAAATTGGCCGACAACAACGACGACGACATACACGCAGGATTTTTTTTAAAAACCTATCTTTCGTGTTGTTCTCACTGAAAAACGTAAACTAACTAAAAAAAATTCTAAAATTCCAGTTGTTTTTAGGGTACACCAATAGTTTTTCGCATCGCAGATAAGGTTGGCGGAAAAGTAATAACACTAAACAAATACCTACAAAATTATATTGGTTTTACTCGAAATTTTCATTTTCCTCTTCTAGCCGTGGAGCTAAACATTTTTCGCATATGGTCTTCATGTGAGTTTTGCACATATGCTTTTGACATTTAAAGTAGAAAATGGATAATCATCGTCAGTTAATTATTGGTATGATTGAATATGGTACGGATGCATTTTATATTTACGGCCGATTTTTGAGTAATATCGTGATATCAACTTGTATGAATTGTCCATATCCACACTAGTTGCACTAACTAGTATTGTAATAACACGCAACACTTATTATAGTTATTTCAAAGTTTAAAACAAACTTTTTCTTTGCCTATTTACATAATTTCTTTTTCTTCATTTTAATTTTAATTTAAATTTTCGAAATTAGTATTCCATATATGCTTTATTTCCCAACGTCACATAGAACGATGCTGTGATTACCTATATCTTATTATTAATTAGGTCCTTTAATTTTCGTATAATTTTTGCTAGTGGTGATCTTAATGTTTTCATCTCAGCTGTTCCATTTCTCTATAGAGGTCACCGACAATATGTCACTTAAAAGCGTCTGTGGGTCATACAAACCGCTTGTTGCTATTAGTGTGTACACATTCATCATACGTTTTTAGTGTTTTTATTGTGATTTTGGAAATTGTGAGACAAAGACCACAATGGGTGACTATTATAACAATAAAAGCCAGCTTCCAGACGTCGCTGCCAGATTTGTACTAAAAATACACAAACACCCATACTGTTTATCCATCAGCAAGTTAAGTTTTAACCCGAAAGACTTTCCCAGCATTAGTAATATGGATATTGTTAGTTATCTGGTATTAACAACGAGTTTTTACATCAAGGAGCAAATGAAGGCATTTAAAAGTTATATGCATACATGTTTTTTTAGGCAGGATTTGTGACTCAATATGGAGTGAAGAGAGTAGACGATATTTATATTATTATTGGATCGGTAAGGATGCAATTATGTACCTGACTTGCTATTTTCCTTTTACAATCAGCTAAATTATTGTTTGTTACTTTTTCCAGGTAAAACACTCATAAAGGATGAACGACACGATTTAAAAGTGTGGGTGCTTGTGAACACCGATGGATGTGTTGAAACTGCTCATTTCACCTGGATTATATTATAAAAATTATTGAAATATGTCTTAAAATGCTTTAAACAAGCGTTGTATAATGCACTCTACAGCTGTGTATGTCCCACAGACGCCATGCTGACATTTAAGTGACAGTTTGCTTGAGTGCCCTATTGTCGACTCTGGTCTCCTTCGCATATGTAAGTATTGGTATTGCTTTCGTTTCAATTCCAATTTATCCATACTGTTTCCTGATCCACCTGCAATGTTTATCGCTTACTTATTTGTTTGTTGTTTCTTGATAAATATCACGGTGGCTTATTAGATCTACTGATGAAAGATGATTGATGCTATTAGAGATTCCTTTTGGGTTAAGGGCTGTATTTGTGTCATTTGCCTAATCTATACCCTTCTCCGTTTCTTATCAACCTCTCTATCCATATATTTTTCATTTTTTAGTTACTGTCCAAGCCACTATTGTTGTCATTGTTTTATTTTGTTAACAGCAACCTTTTTTCTGTATGCTTGTTTTTTTAAAATAAGATCGCATTCTATATATCTCCTTTCCTCTTAAGAAATAGAAGAGGATTTTTTTCAAATTATTTATAAAAGTTAAACCTCGCATCAGAGTTTGATAACAACAAAAAATTTGACATTATAATTATAGTCCAATAATTTTTGGAAAGCGATGTAACATTTGGAACGGGTAATTTTGTTACTTACTCCTGCCGTTTTCTAAAGTTAGATGCATTTTTTTATATCAAAAATATTTGCCCAATTTGCTAAAATTATGCAGTACGATAAAAATATTATGATCAATAATAATGTTTTCCAGTTTTCAACTTGAACACACACTATTTCAGAAACCAGTAATATTTTGACATTGAAAATCTGCGTTTGTTCTGTGTAAATTAATGCTTGGCCAAGATAATTGAAAGTAAATAAAATTATTCGAATACGTTAACAGGAATATGTCTGCCAAGCAATACTTGAAATTCATTTGAGAATTGATTGATATGTCCTATTTATAATTGCATCATTGACTCACAGAACCCGTTGAATGTTTAATAGTAATAAAATGTGATTGTATGCTGCGGTATTTGTTTGTTGGGGTTTTCGTGAAATGTTTGAAAATTTACCAATAAGTAAAAACTTATCATTCCAGCAATAAATTAAAACAATCAATCCAAGTGTGCGTATTTTCTATGTGGTAAGGATGATAATACTGAGTGGATCCCTGAAAACAATCCAGCACAGTTCTCAAGTTGCAGAAAATTCCTTTCGACGAGTAAAACACAATACTTTTTCTATGACCATGGCTTATTACATAGGATATACAAGGAGTTTGAAACAGTTGAAATATCTTTAAAGTAATATCGACGAAATCTGCGATTTACCATACTCGTTTTGGCATCTACCTTTATATTATAATTGAACGTTTCTAAACTTTTGCAATATACATACTGTATAAAATCTTGAAAATGAAATCTAAGAACGCAACAATAATTTCATTTTATTAATAATTTAAAAACTTTGAATCAAGAATGATTGCTCGTCACTCGCGCAATGTCACGTCTCGACTCCGCCCTCTTCTATATATTTTTGCTCTAGACGGCAGACACTCTTATACCAAACATTCCGTGTTTTTCCTCTCCCCGCAATCCTATATTTTTTAATTAATTGAAAAGTATATTATCTACGGGCAAATTATGCATACATTTGCCGTATAATTCATATAAGAACTGCAGCCTCAATGATAATTTTCCAAGTATTTATTAAAAAGATATTCAGTTCTAAAAAATAATAGTTGTAACTTTTGTAAAAATATTTCTAAAGTTGTACGTTTGGCAGGTGTGGTTTCGATATTTCGGTAAGAAAATCACTGTCGCCACCTGTGATTCATTTCTTGCAGGTGTGGTGGTCTATGATTGAGTTTCATCCGCCCTGAATCTCGAACCGGCGCGCTATTCTTGATATCGTTCCCAACGTCATGTATACGCAAGCCTGTGTATGCTCTATTTGCGAATAGTTCCTAAAAATGATATTCTCGAGCACCGTTCCTAAAATCATCGAATTATATCGTTCTCACAACAGCGTCAGTTGACGTTACAATACAAATGTCATTTGTCAATTTGTTATGTCAAATGTAAAGAAGCTTTTCAAATATGTTTATCAATTTCGTCTATGAAAATGGATTCTACAATCAGTATTAAACCCAAATTGAAGAGGCACACAAATAATAGTAATAATTTATTCATTTGGAACATTTTTATGAAGGGTGTATTTAGCCCAACAGCAAAAGTAGTTTAAAATTAGGTTCATTACCGATACATAATTTAGCAGGTAAGGTTAGAGTAGTTACATTTGTTTTAGAATGAAAGATAACAATTACTAGTATTAAAATCTAATAAATTATATTAACCACTTTAATCTTTTCACCTAAAATTGTTATTATACATGTTATTGTTTACTTATTGAAACTAAGCATCTCTTCGCTGAATATATTTGTTTTTTTTAATACATTGTTATCAATGGTCTATGTTACAATTTTATGTAAAATCTGCAGCTAACAAAAATGACTATTTATATTTCAACATAACTTTGATGAAAATGATGCTATTATAATACCTCTCTGCAAAAGTTTTACATATGGTACTATGCTAAATAATAAATTTGGACCAAGTTCCACTTTAGAGAAAAGCTGCCTACTTGAGACAGAACACAGTGAAATATTTTTTACTGAGATAATGTTAAACTGCTCATATATATTTGTATTAGAAAAATAAAAACACTATCATTATCTCTCTACCTATTTTATTAATGAAAAATAATTGTTTCAGGTAATTCAACATAAGGTGATAACCTCTAGCAAAATTTTGTACACCATTGCCTAGTAATGCCCACTACTGAACCAAGAATGCCAATTAGTGCCCCAACAATACCCACTATTGCCCTAGTAATCAGTGGCGTAGCTATATAGTCAGAGGCCCTGTTGCGAAAAATAGGTGGTATACAAATATAAAGCAGGTAAGGTTAGAGTAGCTACTCCATCATCATTTCTTTATCATGCACCGCAGCGCAGGGCACAGCAATGCTACTTACTGTAAGTATGTGCACGAGTGTCTTACCTGAGCATATTTCTACAGTTGAGCAGTTCAGGAATAGACTTGAATAAATAATGTTATTAGGCAATGAAACAAAATGAATCGATATGTTTATTTATGTATTTATATAAAATATTCAATTGTGGATAAAAATAAAACATTGAAAACCGAGTATATTACTCATGTACAAAGGTTAACTTGTGTATTAAAAAAAATAACCAGTTTTGTTTACAACATATTTCTAGCCTTATTTTCTGCGCAAGAATCAATGACTTCAGCCAAATCTAGTTTTTGATGCAGCTTTGTTTTCGAATGATATTAGAGATAAATGTCGCAGACTTTTTACTACGAAATCCTAATTTATACCGCATTTTATTGCAGTTTCACTAGCTTCACTAATCATTTCTATAAATTTTCATCTTTGCATTCATCTCTACGAATGCTCTACATTCGTCATCCAAATTGATATCGCATTTTTGTGAAGCTTTAGATGAATAATAGATGTCATTCAGTATGCGGTGCATGAAATCGTGCGAATTCAAAATGAAACATTTATGTTTTAATAATTTCTGTTTGACTTCACTCCTTTTCACTGGAATTCTTGAAAACTATTTCTAAAAATGCTTTAATGATATCGAAAAAAGGAAGTTTTATTGCAGGAATTGTATTGACTCTACTGAACAATCCCAACGTTTCATGCTAATTACAAAAAATTATACAAATCTTGTAAAGTTGCGAAAAAAGTTGTATTTCGATACAACTGCTAACAGCATTATTAACTACCAAATTTAAATTATGAGTAGTGCAATTTATGTACATTAGACTGAATATCCTAACTCTGTTTCTGTACACCATTATACATACCGCTCATCACACTGGCTCCATCATAACCTTGACCCTTACATTTTTTTAACTAAATATTTTGGTCAATGAGAAATGTGAAGTCACCTGTTTTACTAAATCTGCCGTTTGGATGCTGCATAAAAGCCAATAAACCCTTCTCACACTTCTATATCAACTGGCTGTCCATTTTCCCATCTAGTTATTACAGCATAGCAACAATGCTGAGCTTTTCTACTTTAGATATGTCCTGTGTCGTATCTAATATAATGGCGAAGACGGTTATGCTCTAATTTGTTTTAGCAAATGATTTTCAAGTGTACTTCCCAAGCATTCAATAATTTTATTTTGAATTGTTGGTCTCAGATATCTTGTGGATACTAGAAACAAAAAAGCATGATTTTGAATGAAAATTATTCTTAAATATATAATTTTCAACAATTAATCGAATAAAATAAAAGAATAAATGAAATGGAAACAAAATTTTACAAATAAACAAAAATACCTTTGGACATATCCAAAACTTGCTGCAGTATTTGATCATACCGGGCAAGAAGTTGTACAACAGACAGGAACTCCCAAGGTGCTCTTCCTCATTCAAGTTCTCTCGATGTGTTCTAAAAGCCAAATAATTATTTGCTATGGTAAGTATGACATTGAATAATCTTCGATTAACTATTTTCCAAAATGACTGTTCTTTATGAACTTCATCTTCAGGTTCCTTGTCAATAGTATCATTTTTTTACCAATGTTCATACACAACACATGCATTCACGTGACCATTCACAAAACTGTGTTATTTAATTCTTTCGGATAAATGTCCCCTATCACGAATGCCTGTACACCATATATTTTTTCTTTGAAAAGAAAATAACCAGCAGTGTTGACAGTAGACAGCATCTAGTATTTTAGAATAACAGAGCCAAATCGATAAACTGGTATATATTTAGAAGTTGAAAAGTAGTATGATTTGGTGGGTGACCTTCAGAAAAGAGCCTGAAGGCTGTAGAGGCTCTATATTACGAATTTGGCGTTTTTCATTCGCACTTAACATTTTCAACAGATGTGCGTTTTTATTTAAACGGCACCCTATATAGGAGCATGTAATGTTTGCTGTTTCAGCATAATTCGATGCTAAACAAACAAGTATGGAATGTATACTTTCTCTGAAAGGTTTAATTAAGTTGTATTGTTACGTTTAAATGAATAAGAAAGCAAAATATTAACCCTTCCTCCTTATAAAGAAATTTGCATCTGATTATTCTACATTTAATGAACAAGTATTTTGTTTTGTATCCGCCTAAATTATATTAACAATAAAATTTTCATGTGGGATTTTAAATTTTGGCGGTTTTGTTAGTTTTTACTACAACCACGCAGATGTACTAAAATTTTAATATTGAGATGACTATCTATCCGTATATAAAGGTTATCTATGTTCAGTTTATTTTTATGGGTAATCGTATAGACTAAGTTTCTAAGTTCAGTGTATGTCTACATTATCTTTAGTTAGTTTAATAAATTTCTCCTTTTCTGTACAATTAATTATATTTACTGTTAATGTATAATTTGGTTCAAAAGCTTAATTATAAATAGATTTTTTTTAAGTTCTGTGTTGTTATTGACAGCATAGAAAAAGTATATATATATATATATATATATATATATATATACAGTGTGATCCATTTTTAATGGAAACACCCCCCTAAAATTTGACGTTATAAACCGATTTTGATAATTTTTTTTTGAAATGTCAAGTACTAAATGGTTTACCTTGGGACAAAATTTGAAATGTTTATTCCAATTTTCAGGGCATACTACGATAATTTTTCTTAGTCGAAAATCGGGATTTTTTATTAGCGATTTTTTTATTGAAAAAATCACTACGCCACTGGATTCAGAGTGCCTCTAAATAGGTCTGACCAAAATTTCATTAAAAAATATTCATTAATAACAAAGTTATGGCAACTCAAAAATTCGAAAACTCTCACAGCTAACAGTCACAAAAACACCCTATATCAACAGATATAGCCATGAGAATATTTTTTTATGATTACAACAATAAAGTGCCACCAGATGAAAAAAAATTAATGGCGTCAATTTTTTTAGTGAAAATAACAGGATTACATTTACACAATTCAACTAATAATGAAGCAAAAATTTTTAATAAACGTAACTATGATAACTAATCATTGAAATGTTTCGAGTCAGTGCAACAATTAATTCTAACTCATATTCTAATAGCCTCTATTAATCCACCATGTATTTCGATACATTTGTCGTAGCGCTTACGAATGTTTCTGATTACGTTCCTTAGTTCTTGAGGGGTAATATCTGCACATACCTGTCGAATTCTTGCACAAAGTTCATTTCTATCTCTTGAGCGGTTTTTGTAAAACTTTTGTGTGATAAGTCCCCAGTGAAAAAAGTCCAAAACTGTGAGGTCTGGAGATCTGGGTGGCCAATCTAGAAACGGACTACCACGGCCTATCATCCATCGGCTTGGAAAATGTTCTAACCAGACGTTGATTTTTTGGGAATACTGGCTTTTACAATTTATTACCCAGTTAGGATTATCCGCTACCCAATAGCGACAATTCTGTGATGACACTACTCCATTTGTAGTAAAAGTGGCTTCGTCGGTATATAAAATATTTTGTAGGAAATTTCTATTGTTTAAATATTCCCCTTGGGCCCATAAACAATATTCCATACGTCTTGCTTCGTCGCCTTCTTGCAGTGTGTGTAAAACTTTTGGCTTGAAAGGTTTAATATTCTTCGCCTTGAGACATCTCCGAATAGTTTCTCGTGGAATATCCAAATCTAAAGTGACATTCCTTATACTGGCATTAGGATTATTTCCGAAATAATCTAAAATGATTTGATCATTCCTGTCATTCCTGTTTCGTCTTTGTACAGGATTACTTCTTAACATCATTTTGATACTGCACCAGTTTCATTGAATATTTTATTTATTTTATTTACCGTACCGCAGCTAATACGAGGACGATCTGGATGTCTCTCATTAAATACTCTACAAACCTCTCTAGCACTTCTAACGTCATCTCCCGAAAGGCGTACAATTTCAATTTTCTCTCTTACGCTCAATCTTGCAGCCATGGCACAAAATAATACGAAGAACTGTAAGGTGAATATTGTTGACAATAGTACACTTAAATCTTTCACAAGTGTCAAACTGTAATATCATTTCCATGGCAACTAAGATTTAAATTCAAAAATCTATTAGGTCTTAGTTTTAGTTAATTTGCGTGAAAACTTGAATGTAATTCCGTTATTTTCATTAAAAATATTTACGCTGTTTGTTTTTTTTCATCTGGTGGTACTTTATTGTTGAAATCATAAAAAAATATTCTCATGGTTATATCTGTTGATATAGGGTGTTTTTGTGACTGTTAGCTGTGTGAATTTTCGAATTTTTGAGTTGCCGTAACTTTGTTATTAATGAATATTATTCATGAAATTTTGGTCACACCTGTTTAGAGGCACTTTGAATCCAGTGGCGTAGTGATTTTTTCAATAAGAAAATCGCTAATAAAAAATCCCGATTTTCGACTAAGAAAAAATATCGTAGTATGCCCTGAAAATTGGAATAAACATTTCAAATTTTGTCCCAAGGTAGACCTTTTAGTACTTGACATTTCAAAAAAAAATTATTAAAATCGGTTTACAATTTCAAATTCTAGGAGGGTGTTTCCATTAAAAATGTGTCACACTGTATATATATATATATATATATATATATATATATATATATATATATATATATAACAAGCAACAAAAAGATTAGTGGGTATTGCACGCAAATAGAAAAAGGGGCTACTAAAACGAGTGGTAACCGCAGACATGCATGTTTCTGGCTCATTAGCCGTCCTCAGTATGGTACAACCAAGAAAGGGTGTGAAACCTGGGAGCAAAGGTGTTGAATGGCCACACTTTATCTAGTTGGCTTAAATATTCGACAAATTGATGAAAATAATTTGTAGATAGTCTAGTCTTAGAAAAAAATCTTTTCGATGTAGGAGTATATTCTTGTCACATGTAGAAAAAACGGATCGCTAAATGAACAGTAGAACGAATTAAAAGATTAAACTACAAAAATAATTGAAATACTACCAAAACTGCTATCTACGAATGACAGTAAAACTTTTCCCCATGTACACGTCTCAAGTTACTCTAGAAAGAATAAAATTTCCATTTAATAAATAATTAAAGTACCTAATCAAATTTAAATCACAAAATTTTTTGAAATCACGTAAAATACCATGTCGTATATTAAATTTATCCACCTTTTTCTATTTTCAATTGATACTTACAAAGAAACATTCTTCCAAATAATTCTCTATTTTATTCAGATAAATTTTTTATATATACATAGTAATTTTCCAACTAATTTTATGCTGAACTAAAAAATCATCTGGCAAGAAAAAAAATTTGTAAGACCAAATTTTTGCAGCCTTATACCAAAAGTTGGGCCAAGTCTCATACATTTTTTCTTTGTCAAGTGATTGTTTAGATCAGCTTAAAATTAGTTAACTGTGTATATATAAAAATTTTAATTGAATAAATTTCAGTCAATAAATTGAGAATTATTTGGAAGAATGTTTCTTTGTAAGTATGAATTGAAAATAGAAAAAGGTGGATAAATATAATATACGACATGGTATTTTACGTGATTTCAAAAAATTTTGTGATATAAATTTGATTAGGTACTTTAATTGTTTCGTCACTAGAGACGAACGTTATGGGATATTCTATCACTGGTGTCGGAATCTGGCGTTTACGGTTGAAGTAAAACGTGACGAAAGTTGGTGATTTTTAAATGGTTATAGAAAAAATACTTTACCTGCCGCAAAGGCGGCGGATAAAGTACTTTATTTTACGATAAAATAAAGTGTTTGCTTACTTCCGGAAATCATTTTCATAATGTACGGCTTTACTGACAGTTGGCGATAAAAGATAACATATTTAACATCATCGGACATATTAAAAACTGTTGAAAATTAGGGAAAGAAAATTGTTCTTCACAAATAAAATAATAATTGCGATCCAAATTTATTATTCGTCCAGCTTCAGTTGTCCATTCTCTAAAGACTTAAAAAAAAGTTGTATTCGTGTTCAGAGACACTTTACGGTATACTAATTAGAATGACTTTGAATTACAAAAAATATATTAATTAATGTGCTATTTACTATAGCTGTTCCGTAAGCAAAAGCTCAAATTAAAAAAGATAGATGAGTTCATTATTCTTATTTAACTTATTTTATATTGATTTAATTAAGCAAATATATACTTGCCTATGTTATTTACGTAATAATATTTTCTTATTTATACCCAGTATCAAGAACTTTTTGTCCAGTTGCTATCTCAGTTGTAACTGGAAAAAGGTTTAAGGCGCAGTGGAATAACTATACCACCAAAATGAGATTGGCATTGAAATCTAAGCATTCTTTAATATTAAACGAGTGAAGTTGGAATTAGGTCAAATAATAATGTAAATTCTTTCTGCATTTAAAACTAAACTAGCTTATGTTATTTTCATGAAAGTAATACTCAAGAAAAAATATTGACAGTGACATTTGCTGAATACGGTTTGTGAAAAGACAAAAATTAAACAGTGCTCTAACTGACATTTAAGTAATATTTTACGAATGAATACTTATAATTTTAGTGCTTTAAATGGAACTCAACATTGAGTTTCATTTAAAACACTAATATGAGTAGATTCCTCGAAGTAAGGGTCGAGACAGTGAATTTTTTCTGAAAATCTGAAATAAAAAGTTAATCCCATGGTAAAAATCTTATAAGTGGATTTTGAAGCGCCTTTGTTAGAACAAAAAATTGACCTGCTCAAGTTTTTTTGAAAAACAAGAAAAAATAATCATTAATTTCTCTACTATTTAATAATTTCATATATGTAGAAAAACTTTACAAATAAGTTGGAATTATAATTTTTATTGTTGGTTTTATAACAAATAGCACTAAATCTCGTCAATTAATTTCTCGAAATCATTATGTGAAGGCAATAAGCTCATATCCACACTTAATCTCTTTAAGCTGCAAGTTGATTTATTTTTGAATGACATCTCTAACATTTTCCTATTGAATGATTTGAAGTTTTGAATTGCTTTGATATTAATATAAAAAAAATTCATTAGCTTAAAATTACCAGAGCAATGAATTAAATCAAATTAATAAAATAATTAAAATTATTATTGGCGTGTCATTTGTTCTGATTATAACAAAGTATTTGTGCTTTAAATTTAATGTATGTAAAATTAAAAATAATAAGGACAATTTTAAAATATCTAAAATTAAAAAAGTTGAATTTTTAAGAAATGTTTTAGGTATTACTAAACCCTTTATTTATTTTATTTATTTATCATTCATAGTTTGATAACAACGAAAGAATGTGTTGAAAAGATTTCAGTCTTTTTAATTTCTCTGTTATATCTATGGAAAGATTTTGAAAAATCTGTAAAAAATTCTTTAAACTTGATAAAATTAAAGTATAGTTTATTGTTGATTAACCAGGTATGGTTTAAAATACGCGCCAAACGTAAACGCAAGCGCACTGGCTTCGAAACGAAACGCGAATCTATTATTCTGTTTCCCTCGAAAATAAAGCAACTGTAAGGCAGAAATAAAAAAAAGTTGACAAACATTTCTCAGTATTCTGCATGCTTCAATCCCTCGCTATGTTGTCAGATTTCCCTGATGCCAGTTAGAGCGCGGCCATTAACGGAAAATATACACGAAATCGACGACTGAGGCGCCTGGCGGTCAGACCTCTCAACTAAAATGAATATCTTTATACAAAAAGAGGGCCAAATGGCATCCGGCTAAAAATGGTTTTTCGGACTCTAGAGACCCTAAGGACCATCCTGACAAAAGATTGTGTGTGCGAGTGTGTTAAAACCGAATTTGTAAGCACGAAAGAGGGCGCATTTGTTGTCGGATCGAATCCAAACTCGCAACAAAAACCGGTTGGGCCAAAATCGGCCCAGTAGAAACAAAATGGAGGCCTGTCAAAGTTGAAAAAAATCGTATTACCTTTGTTTTTCATCTGACTCAAAAAAGTTACTGAGATTTTTTATAGACCCTAACACTTTTTTCTAAAACGTACATGAAAATATTTATTTAGGAAAGTTCACAAGTTTACAAAAAAAAATTATTTTTAGGCAAAAATGTTACTTGAAATAAGCCTGTCCAATTGGTCCGGTTGCATTAAATACATTGTTTATTCTGAGTGCTGAGCTACTGTTCATAGAGAGACAATCTTGATGTCTATTGTTAAATATTCGATATCATTGTCTCCACAAAGACGTATAATTTCAATATATTCTTGTACCGACAATTTTTTAACCATTTTGCTTTAAAGAAATTTTTATTATTTTAATAGCAAGTTCAATGAAGGTAAATCAAATTATTATAAGATTTGCATAAGAACTAAAATCAAAACCTGTTTTTTAATTTCGCTTACATTACCTAATTAATGATAAGAGCGTAAAGGTAAAGGCATGGAGTTTTGTTTATTAGGCATAATGACAATACCAATCATTGGAAAATATTTATTTAGCTACGACGCTCGCTTCAGTATAAACCGCTGTACCACAGATTTAAAAGGCCATACCAAAATTTATTGGTCAAATAAATAACCATTTATTCTAATGTGAAATAATAGACGGTAATGTTTGGAAATGAAAATAATCATAATGCTTTGGGAGATGTACACCTCAGACGGGTAAATGACAAGACTGGGTTTCTAAGGGTGTTCTTTACAATGGAGTTAAAATGTAAGAAAAAACTCCAATTACTTTCTTTTAAAACACGTTCGCTACTGACACAAACCCAATATTCATAAGGGCAACCAATCAACTAATTACATTTTATTGACCAACAAAACTTGGATTTCATAAAACGTCAATTAGTTACATTACTCAAAATTTACCTTCAGGTATTTCAAGTGATTCTGTTGTAACCAAAAGTCCAATAAAAAAATCGCTAATAATTTTTTTTAAATCGTCGTTTCGAATCCTTCTAAAATGTACGCAATTGACATACTCGTATATAAGTAAAAATAGTCCCTTTGCCGATCTTTTTAAACCACCAACATGTGAAGTTCATCCAATGTCAATTAATAGCTTTAACTGGCTGTTGGGATCTTAAGTGGGTCACACTGTATATAATAATGAATCCTTATTTCCCTTGGTCACGGCATCATGCGTGAACGGTTGAATCAATTTCGCTAATTAATATTTTTCCACCCAACCTATCTAATATGCGAGAGAAGTATTGGTTTACCCCAAAAAAACGGTTTTTAGAAAAAATGAACGGTTTTGAAGATTAAAACTAACTTTTCCGCATCTGTGGCCCTGAACAATATTCTATCATAAAATTGTTACTTGTATACACTTCGGGGGATGTATCGTGCTAACAAACCGAAATTTCTCAAAAATAACCAAAAATTTAGTATATCTAGTTTTATAGGACCCGCTGTACTCGCTCTAGTCAATTGAAAATCAATAGGGTACATCTGTGAGGCACCTTGAACAATACTTATTCATAAAGTTGATCAATCGTATACTCTCTGGAGGCTGTATCGTGCTAAGAAACTGAAAATTCTCCAAAAATGACAAAAATTTGGTACTTCAAGTACCACAGCACCCGTTGTACTGGCTTTAGTGAGCTCAATATCAATAGGGTTCATCTTTAAGACGCTCTGAATCATATCCAATCATAAAATTCATCACTTGTAGATACTCCGGAGGCTGTATCGTGCTAACAAACTGAAACTTCTCCAAAAATGACAAAAATATCGTACTTAAAGTACTGTAGCACCGTTTGTATTGGCTCTGGTGAGCTGAAAATCAATAGGGTTCATCAGTGAGATGCCCTGAATAATATTCAATCATAAAATTGGTGACTTGTTGAACTCTGGAGGCTGTATCGTGCTAAAAAACTGAAATTTCTCGAAAAACGACAAAATGTCGTACTTCAAGTACCATAGCAACCGTTGTACTGGCTCTGGTGAGCTGAAAATCAATAGGGTTCATCTGTGAAATGCCCTTAACAATATTCCATCATAAAATTGGTGACTTATTGCACTCCGGAGGCTGTATCGTGCTAACAAGACTTGCAACTAAAAGTGGCCGACGACAACGACGACGACATACACACAGGATTTTTTTTCTAAAAACCCTTTTTCGTGTTGTTGTTGCTGGATAACGTAAAAATAACTCAAAAAAATTTTCAAATTTCCAACTTTTTTGTGGGTAAACCAATACTTTTCTCGCATATTAGATAGGTTGGCGGAAAAGTAAAATCCTGTGTGTATGTCGTCGTCCTTGTCGTCGGCCACTTTTCGTTACATGTCTTGTTAGTACGATACAGCCTCCGGAGTGCAACAAGTCACCAACTTTATGATTGAATATTGTTAAGGACATGTCACAGATGAACCCTATTGATTTTCAGCTCACCAGAGCCACCACAACGGGTGCTATGGTACTAGAAGTACGACATTTTAGTCATTTTTTGAGAAATTTCAGTTTGTTAGCACGATACAGCCTCCGGAGTTCATCAAGCTACCAATCCTATGATTGAATATTATTCAGGACACTTCACAGATGAACCCTATTGATTTACAGCTCACCAGAGTCAGTACAATAGGTGCTATAGTACTTTAAGTACGGTATTTTCGTCATTTTTGGAGAAATTTAAGTTTGTTAGCACGATACAGCCTCCGGAGTATATACAAGTTACCAATTTTATGATTGGATATTACTCTGAGCGTCTCAAAGATGAATCCTATTGATATTCAGCTCACTAAAGCCACACCGGGTTCTATGGTACTCATAGTACCAAATTTTTGTCATTTTTGGAGAATTTTCAGTTTGTTAGCAAGATACAGCATCCAGAGTGTATACAAGTGACCAATTTTATGATTGAATATTGTTCAAGGTGTCTCACAGATGTACCCTATTGATTTTCAGCTGACTAGAGCAAGTACAGCGGGTCCTATAAATCCAGATATATTACATTTTTGGTTATTTTTGGACAAATTTCGGTTTGTTAGCACGATACATTCCCCGAAGTGTATACAAGTGACAATTTTATGATAGAATATTATGCAGATGGGGAAAAGTTAGTTTTAATCCTTAAAACCGTTTATTTTTTTGTTGTGTTTGTTATTGTCAGAAGGTTCTTATGAAAGAAAAATATTAAGAAAGTTGCGCGGAATATTAGAAAATCTAAGAAAGCTTAACGACCATATTAACTTTGCTAATGTAACCTCCTTAGTGCTTTTGACAATATAAACTTTTGTAAACTAATGTAACCTTATGGTGTTTGACATAACTATCAGTTGTTTGACAGTTAGCGCGATTGATTGTTCGATGAAATAATTATTTTGGGTGGAAAATTGAGGACAATTAATTAAAGTGGGATTTTCCGGAAAACTATACATCAAAAACAGGCATGTTTCTGAATTCTACTACACAAAAGACATAATCCTACATGATTTTTTTATACAACAAAATTTATGAAATTTTTTTGACATGCCTCCATAATAGTATATTATACACCAAGGTGGTGAAGACTATTATTATCGACCGAGCACCAAAATTATTTCGCGAGGGGCTTTGCCCCGAGCGGAATAAGGTGCGAGGTTTATAAATGTCTTCACCACCGTGGTGTATATACATTTTTTTCCACTACTAGCCAAATTTAAGACAAAAATCAAAAATAAAAAAAACGTCATAAAAATAATGTAGGTATAATTTAATCACACAGCAATAGAATACCATTATTCCTATAGTTCATAATCACCAATATTAAGTGCAACGAATTAACGAAACCAATTATACGATCACATCCAAAAATTTCACAAAACGTGGTTTATGTTTTACTTTGAACTTTGAACAATTACAGCGGTAGTGCGTTCACAACACTTGGGGTACAAAGTGAGCGTTCATAAAACTTTTAACATATGCTTCACCATAGAGAAAGTAATATATTATTTGTCTATGTAGTTCAAGGTTAGCGTTCATAAAACATTTAACATATGCTTCACTATAGAGAAAGTAATATATTATTTGTCTATGTAGTTCAAGGTTAGCTACCAGTTTCTATCAACAGAAGATTTTCAAATTCCACTGGTGATTATGTTGAAAGTAAAAACATTCCTCGATCCTCGTTTTTCTAAAATTAACGGAAAATAAACAACACGTTCCAATGTCAAATTTTGATAGTGTCGATCTACAAATCGTTCAAACTGATTTCTCCCTAGGCGTTTACTTCGTTGTCTGACTGACACTGACACTGATTTCGCTCCTCACCTCACCCATATATTATGAACAAACTCCTTATGTCATCAGAAATTTTAGGTTGAGCGCGAATTTTGAACTAATGACAGTTTTATTGAAATAATTTTATCTTGTTAGGTAATTTCAAGCAGTAAATATGTTAAACACAATCTCCTGGGTATACAAAATTATGTTGCACTAGTTTTTGTTAAGCTATTATCCCTGAATTCTCAAAACATTTGAATTTGTCCATTATTGACCTAGGTTAACAATGGAAAAAATTATTAACCACTAATAGAGAAATTCAACTTCTCAGTTGGCTAGATGACACAATAATTGTCAACTTCACAGCTAGTAGTGGAAAAACAATTTTATAATTCCGAAACTTTGAGAGATGCGAACTTCATTTTTACACCATTCGATTGAGAAAAGACGCGTCTTGATAACTGATAATATTTGGTAGAAAATATAAGGGGTTAAAGTTGGGGTGAAATTTTTTGAGAACTACGTCTATGGAATGGAAAGACTGAAATTGGTGGAAATGAGTATTCATAATATTATGAAAAAATACAGCAACCTTCCAACGATAATACAAACCGAGTTATAAAGATGAGCTATTTCTAAAATATTCCGATTCCAAAGGGTTCTGGATTGAAAAAAAATCCAAAAAATATTTATTATTCCGATTTCGATGAAATTTTCCATTAGGGTTTTTTTGATACAGCGATTCCAAAACATTTGTCAGTTATTCGAGAAAAAAATTATTTCGGGTGGATTTTATAAATTTGAATTTATAAAAATGGGATTTCCCGAAAAACCATGCATCAAAATTCAAAATAGACTTTTTTTTGCATTCTACGAAACAAAATACATATTTTTTTTCATACATTCACTGTAAATTTTCTATTTTCTGGTCCAAAACTACAAAATTTTTGAAATTTTTTTAACATGTCTCCATAAATTTGTTTATAATTCCGAAACTATAAGAGATGTGAACTTCATTCTTACATCATTCGATAGAGAAAAGATGCGTCTTGATAACTAACTAATTTGATTTCTTCGATTTCCTATTTGCAGATAATATACAGGGTTAAGTTTGGGGTAAAAATGTTGGTGAAGAATTACCCTTAAAACTACGTCTATGGAATGGAAAGACTGAAATTGGTGAAAATCGAAAGAGAAGAATTCATACTATTATAAAAAAACAGAAACTTTCCAACGATAATAGAAACAGAGTTATAAAGCATCAAAAATGAACTATTCTTAAGAAATTCCGATTCCAAAGAGATTGAAAAAAAATTCAAAAAACATTTTTCATTCCGATGAAATTTTCCATAGAGGTTTTTTTTGAGACAACGATTCTAAAAAATTTGTCAGTTGTTCGAGAAAAAAAAATATTTCGGGTGGAAAATTGAGAAAAATTTATGTAAATGGGATTTTCCGGAAAAATATACATCAAAATAAACAAACTGACATTTATTTTGGATTCTCCGACAAAAAATACATCGGATTACAAATTTTTTTCTCATACATTCATCGTATTCACAATAACAAAAATTACATTCTTACAGGGCGAGTCATGAGGAACTTTACATACGTCTACCATATGTAGATTCTCTCAAGGAGGATATCATGTGGCTACTAAAAAGTATCAACTCCTCGTCCTTATTAATTTACAGAGTGATTTGTGAAATTGACCATAAATTTTAATTGGCTGTAGTGTTTACACGGCCAATTTGATTTTTCTAATATTTTCATGACACAGTTTACTACTGAAAAGCATTCGACTGGTATTAGCTAAACTTAGAAATTCCAGGACCGGCTTTGGTAAAATTAATTTAGGGATTCGTATTGACTATTGCATTCTTTCCTGTACATTTCTTATGTGACACATTCACTCAAGCAATTCGAATTCTCATAGCTCCTCTTCTAATGAATGGATCTTGATGGTTCCACACTCAGAACACTCAGTGGATCAAGCTCGTTCTTTTGAGCTATTAACTGCTTAAATTCGTTGAGTTTGAGGAAAATTATGCGTGCACAATCAACTTTACATTCAATTTTTTCAAGATTTTCCTTTATTCAAACTAGAGTTCTAATTAACGTAGGCTGTTAACACAAATCTAAGAACACTCAGTGGATCAAGCCCTTTCTTTTGAGCTATTAACTGTAATGTGTGCACAATCAACTTTACTTTCAATTTTTTCCTGCTACTGCGGCCGACGCACAGCTAATATTGTCTGGAAGGAAGTACTGTAATAGTATATTACGTAACGTGTGTTGTAAGAAGCATTTTACGCACGAACGGAAAAGTTACGCACGAAGCCGCGTAGCGGCGAGTGCGTAATTCCGTGAGTGCGTAAAATGCGTTACAACACGAGTTACGTACTATACTTTACCTACGACCCACTTGTACTTGTGTTTATAATCTTATTAAGGTATTTAAAGTACAAGTAAAAACGTACATCCTCGATGCCCAGCCAAGTTTTATAAAAGTCGCTCCTCGATGCCCAGCCAAGCAACTTAGAAGTTCACCCTCGATGCCCAGCCAGTTCCGTCCTAAGTAGTATTTATTTTTATTAAAAATGTATGTAGAATTACCGGAAATGCATAAAATAGCGTATACACCTTTCGACTAAAGTGACATTAATCCCTTAGGTGGATTACTTCCCTCAGGAATCAAACACCACCCGCGGAATTAAATGGGCCACTTTAGTCGCTTGGTGTATAATATACTATTGTTTACTAATATGAGATACATTCAGACAGCTGAAAGATGCGGATTGAATGAAACGGAACCAATTATCATATAATTCCAAATAACTCTTGTATTAAATGCAATCTCATGTCATCTACCATTTATATATAGAATAAAATTCAACGTCAAATATCTAAGTAATACATTTTGAATAAAATGGCTACGTCTATTGACAGTTGCTAAGTGGAAGCCGTGCGATTTACTTTACAGCCGTACGTTTTGTTTTACCGTGCGTAATAGACGTCTTACATTGATTGCCGACTGTGTGTTTTTGACCACTTACAGGGGTGGTCGTAGGTAATAGTATATTACGTAACAAGAGTTGTAAGTAACCCATTACGCACGAAATGAAAAAGTTTATGCACGAAGCCGCGCAGCGGCGAGTGCATAAATTTCATGAGTGCGTAATGGGCTTACAACTCGTGTAACGTACTATACTTTTTCTACGCCTATTCATTTTCTCCCATTAACTAAAAAAAACATCGCAATCATTTAAACTTTATTATAATAGTTGTTAATAACAACTGAACAATTATTATAAATCGATTTGGCTTTATTATTTAATGGTGATGAACGGTTATTTATGATTGCATTATATTTTGTTCAAGAAATTGACAATATAAATGACTAGACATTCATTTTCATAGCATGCTACTTAAGAAAACGTGTCCTATTTTTAAAGAAATTGCATAATGTGCTGCCTACATTTAGGGACATCACTCTTTCAATCCTAAATATATCTCGCTAATGCTAAAAGTTTTTATGTTTTTTAATTGACTAAATTTATGTAAATAAACCAAATAAAGTGTTATGTAAATATAAATTTGATTGTAATTTAATTAAACCAAGAAATTTAATTTTTCGTCTCAAAACGCACGTGTATGTTATGAGATCTCATTACGTGCATGTTATTGTTAAATGTCATTTACAAGGAATGTTGACAGTGCGATTTTTGACGTTTACAGACATGGGCGTCGAAACAATGATTTATGTAATAATTACACCCTCTCATACATAGTCTATCCTAATGCTGTGGAGCAGCATGGGTCCTCTGGTAAGGTATTAATTTAAACAAATGTTATAAATTTCAAGTAATTTAACTAAAATGATAAACTGTATCGAATAACAATAACGACAAACACTGATCAACAAAAAACTGTAACTAGTAACAATAACGGATAACAATTTTAACTAGTAACTAAAATTATGTAGATAAGATAAACGCATAAATAAGAACTGAAAGAAATACAATAATGGCAGCAAAATAAAAATAATTGAAAATAGATTCTCGAAGTGGAACCCTGCAGCCTAGCCTCTACACATTTTTTTAGCCGAATTGTTAATTGCCGTATTGAATTACGGATACTTCTAATAATATTGAATAGATGAGGCTTTTACTTGATGAAGATCCATACTGAACGATGAAATAAAACAATATAATTTGTTTAAATCTTCATTTATTTGAACTAATGTTCAATTTAAATTTGTTGACGCGTTTCACTAACACAGTAGCTTTGTCAAAACTACTGATTTGTTCAATTTTGAAGATTTAGATTTATTATTTTTAATGATTTGGATAAATTGTGATCAGTTTTAAAGGAAATATTCATGTGTAAAATTTCTAAAAATGATTTAATTTTTAAAGATGGTGTTCCAAAGTATGTTAAGCTTTTAAATTGTTTATTATTTTTATCTGAAGGGAGTACTTGTTCTAAAGTCCGTTTTTTTATCTTTTTATTTATGATATTGTCAATTAAATTTGGATCGTAATTATTATTAACTGCTATTTGTTTTATGATATTTAATTCTTTGTTATAATTATTAATGTTTAATGGGACTGTTAAGAGTCTGTGTATCATACTATTGAAAGCTGCTAGTTTATGACTGAATGGGTGGACCGAACTATTATGATATATAGAAAAATCATGTTTATTATTTATATTTGAAATTGTAAGGTCTAGAAAGTTTATAGACTTATTTTGTTCAAGCTCTACGGTAAATTTGATATTATTGTGAATGGAGTTTATGTAAGTAATGAAGCTCTCTAATTGTCTATTTGTACCGATGAAGCTAGCTAAAATGTCGTCCACATATGTGCCAGTACATAAATTTTTTACTAAGGGGGTGTTCATGAATTATTTTTTCTATATTATCCATGAAAATTTCTGCTAGTAGGGGGCTGAGGGGGTTGCCCATAATAAAACCATCTTTACTGCTATAAATCTCTTCATTGAAATGAAAATAATTTTTGATTCAAACACACTTTTAATAAAGTAATGATATCCAAGTGAATTATAGGATTAATATTATTGTATGTTAGCAAGTTATCAACAAGAGTTATAGTTTCTTCAGGAGGTATATTAGGGAATAGATTTGTTACATCGAACGATATGAATTTAGAATTATGGGGTAATATTATATCTTGAATATTATTAATTAATTCTGTTGAGTTTTTAACTGAAAATCGAGGTATTAATGAACAATATTTGGAGATGACATCTATGAGAATTTTTAAATGAAGGTGCTGTGAAATAAGAAACAACTGGCCTGATTGGGTACCCCTCTTTATGTAGTTTAATTAATGAATAAAGTTCAGGGTGTTGCGGATTGGGTAAAAATAATTTATATTTTTCTTTATCGTTAATTATTGATTTAGCGTTGATAACTTGCTCACATACAATAATGTTAATCCTATAATTCACTCGGATATCATTACTTTATTAAAAGTGTGTTTGAATCAAAATTATTTTCATTTCAACGGAGAGGTTTATAGCAGTAAAGATGGTTTGATTATGGGCAACCCCCTCAGCCCCCTACTAGCAGAAATTTTCATGGATAATATAGAAAAAATAATTCATGACATCCCCTTAGGAAAAAATGTATGTACTGGCACCGATATGTGGACGACATTTTATCGGTACAAATAGACAATTAGAGAGCTTCATTACTTACATAAACTCGATTCACAATAATATCAAATTTACCGTAGAACTTGAACAAAATAAGTCTATAAACTTTCTAGACCTTACAATTTCAAATATAAATAATAAACATGATTTTTCTATATTTCATAAACCATCACATACAGATATTACAATTCATAATAGTTCGGTCCACCCATTCAGTCATAAACTAGCTGCTTTCAATAGTATGATACACAGACTCGTAACAGTCCCATTAAATATTAAAAATTATAACAAAGAATCAAATATCATATAACAAATAGCAGTTAATAATAATAACGATCCAAATTCAATTGACAATATCATAAATAAAAAGATAAAAAAACAGACTTTAGAACAAGTATTCCCTTCAGATAAAAATAATAAACAATTTAAAAGCTTAACATACTTTGGAACACCATCCTTATAAATTAAAATGTGGTAATGATAATTGTGATAAAATTTATATCGGTAGAGCTTTTAGAAATTTTGAAACTAGAATTTCGGAACACAAACGTAGGCTATGACAACAAACAATTAGATTGTAACTATTCAAATCATTTATTAGAAAACCAACACATTTTCGACCCAAATTTTGAAATTCTCCATGTAGTCGGTATATTCTTTAGTTTAACTTTATTAGAGGCCCTAGAGATTAACAAAAATAAATATTCAGGTAATCTCCTTAACGACCAAATAGATATTAATCAGTCTCCTTTATTGAACCTCTTTACCTAGAAGATAGCTTAGGAATGTTTGTAGTGAATGAATTTCCAGGTAATTTCTTTCAATGCCATTGTTAACCTTAGTAAATAGATTTCTGTATTTAGCACTGTATATATTAAGACATTTTTATATTTTACCTTCATTCGTTTTGACAAAGCTACTGTGTTAGTGAAACGCGTCAACAAATTTAAATTGAACATTAGTTCAAATAAATGAAGATTTAAACAAATTATATTGTTTTATTTCATCGTTCTAATAATATTACAAAAAAGTATAATTCTATCAATTAATTATTGTCGGTTATTAATACTCTCTCTGTAAACTAGTTGCTTCAATTGTCCCCAAATATAAAAATCAACGGGTTTGAAATCAGGGGATCTTGAAGGCCATGAAATAGGACCGGTACGTCCTATTCACCTATTGTCATAAACATTATTTAGATGTTGACCCTTCACTCTTCTCTTGCTGAAATAATTGGATTTGAGATGCATGTGATGACATGTTATTATTCTTGACTAAATTTATCGTAGCTTTCATCGAATCGTAGCTTACATCGATTCCACATTATATTCATTTTTCTTGGGCATGACAGAAAACTAGACACATAATAAAACTCATGTTTCAGTTATAGGACAGATTGTAACCAGTTATTGGACAGCTGTCTAATAACTGCTTACGCTGTGAATACTGACACCAAAATCTAAGTGCCGGAAACAGAGACGACGCGACAATATTTCACACTAAATTGTACGAACATTGCAAAATACAGTTATTGGACAGGTGTTCAACAACTGAAAATAGTATTTCAAGTTAGTTATTGTACAAACTACAAACCTCTAAAACATAAACCAACTTAGCTTTACTGCACCAGTATCTTAAATATTTATGCGAAGAACTTTATATAGGCATAAGAAAACCGTATATATTATGTAACTAATTTCAGATTTGGCACCTAAACAGAAATATCAATTGAATGTCGATTATGTTAATATTGATACTAATGGTACAATGGCAACATCTCAACAAAACTTAATGAACTACTGAATACAGAATTCTTGTTTTCAATTGAAATAATTGGGATGTCCAATAGCTCGCAGGTGTCCAACATTTGGTAGGTTTACCCTAAAGCATTAGAATTATAAACAATATGCTTGTGGAACAATTATTATTTTTATTAGTTATACCAATTCGAATTCAATATTCATAGTTAAGACGAGTCAGCTAATTTCAACATAAAAGAAGGTTTAACATCTGATATATTATGATAGACATAACCAATCATAATTTGATTTTTTTTTCCATTTTTATTTTAAAAATATAACATACTTTATTGACGTATTGTACGTGAATACTAGCTATATATTGTGTATATAATCAAGGGCTATATCTACTTTTAAATATTCGATGAAGTATTGACATGTGTCAAGTACGACGTTACGTGACACAATTTGTTTTTCTAAATCCAAGCTTCATGCTGTTATTCGAGCAAAACGAAAACGCGCCATCGTGAATTCAGATGAGGTATGCACTTGACGTGCAAATTCTTATTTGCTCATCGTTATTTTAAATATTTCACTTGTTTGCTTACCTTTATAATAAAAAAAATGTGTCAGATGTATCGTCTAAAATTTTTTGTTTATTTATTTAACCAAGTGCGTGCGTACCGTAGGTGTAGGAGGGATAAATAGTAATACAATAGAATAGATCATTCATTCCACATGAAAATGTGTACACAAACTCATCCTCTGGAATCAATGTTGTACGTTTTTTATTTTTTGGGAGCGAAATACATAACCCTTTTATGATAAAAAATAAAAAAAAATTCAAATATATATAAATATGCATTTGCAATACTTTAATTTTGATCAAATATTTGTAAGAAGTATTTTTACATGATTTTAATGAGGACGCTTGTTTGTTGTGACGCTATGAACAAAGTTACAAACACAAAAACCACACCTTTTAAGAAAAAAAGGTTGAAATCAGACAATAAGTAACTTTTAACACTGTAATAAAATTTCTTTCTAGTAAATACATTTTTGTTAAGATTTGAAATATTATTTGTGATGCATTTCACCATTTTAACCCATAAAAACCACCTCGACAAACAATTAGGTATCAGCTACTTCAAATCATTTACGGATTTACTTACAATACATTAAAAATTCTTAAGCAAAATATTACTTACATTTTTAAAAATACTATTTGATTTGTTTTTACTTTCAAGCCTCAACCTCTTCGAAAAAATTGTGAAATTTTTTAAATAATATACTTTGAAATTTGAATTCGTTTAAATATACAGAAGAAAAAACTGACATGATGCAAAGCATAACTTAATGTTCCTTAACCCTCGGTTAGGCGCGCTGTACTTTCCTACGAGTTTGGTCGCGTAATCTACGATTGTAGGCCATTTTTTTGTCAATATATGGCACTCAATGGCACACATGAAACATAAATTATATAAATATGTTATGTATTCGTTTATGCACACATTCTTTCGTAGAATCTATTTTGTACCATTATCTGAGATTTTTTTTATTTTTATAAAATAAAAACGCAAAATATGATTTTTTATAGCTTTATTTGCATTTGACTAGTATAAAACGAGAAAAAAATTCAAATTGTTTTCAAAAGTCAATGAATCGTATTTTTCTGTAATAAATACATTACAACTCAACATTAAAGATTATTTTTACAGAAAAACACTAATTAGCTTTGATTATGAGAGTGGGATGAAAATAATGAAATTCTCAGTCGATCGAACAGGTAGTGCATACATCTGTCATGTGTTGTTTGCATGCATAACGATTGCATTTCACGCAAAATTTTCTTGAAGACTTGTTGCGGCTTCTAGGACATATATGACATCTTCCGACGTAATTTTCCGGTTTTTGCAGTGAAGTGGTGAGGGGAATAATTACCTCTAATCCGAGAAGTGCACGCGCTCGTCTTCTAAGCTCTACTGGTAAGGAGGTAATAGTTGACCTCGCCTCTATCTGTGGTTTTATCAGTTTCCAAGCAAATTTCTCGATGAAATCACTTCTAGAGATTTTTTCTTGAGGATGATTTGCTTTATAACCGCAAAGAGCAGTAATCCCAGAAATACTCAAAAGATTGTAGAAGAGAACCATCGGCCAACGACGCGTATTTCTGGCGACACTCTAATTTCCGCATAATTGATATACCAAATCTACACCAATTTTAGTATGAGTATAATGAGTGATCATTTTAGGTTTTTTTGCATCACCTGTTGCTGGATCAATTGCCGTATCATGATGCATTGAAAACACTACAATGACCGACTTATTTTTCTTAGGACAATACGAAACCATTGTTATATCCTCTTGAAATGCGAAAAGTGAGGTGTTCTCTTTCCTTTGCCTATTTGGCAAGAACTTCACGGGAATTTCACGTTTATTTTTACGTACAGTACTAGTATATGTTAATTTTTTTTGTTGCAACAATTTTCTGACCAACGGAATACTGCTAAACTAGTTATCACCTGTAATGTTGCGATTAGTTCCCTCTACTGGATGCACCAACCGTAGTACAATGTCTTCGGCAGAATTGTTGAATTTATACGGGCTATCTGGCTGAGTTCCCACGTATTTCTCCAGACTGAAAGTGTAAGAAGATTTTGCATCAACCATGGCAAACTCTTTCAAACCATATTTTTCTGGCTTACTTGGTATATATTGTTTGAATGAGCAGCGCCTTCTGAAAGCCAGTAGTTGTTCGTCAATAGTGAGGTATTCACTAGCCATGAAGGAATTCTGGAAATTAGCCAAAAATACTTCAAAAACTTTCCTGATTGGTGCTAATTTATCTAATTCCTTCCTTTCGTTTCTGGTAGTGACATCATCAAATCTCAAACAACGAAGCAGAAATCTGAACCGCTTTTCGCTCATGGTGAGATAACAAGATTCAACACCATGTTCCTTGGAATTATCCCATATTTTATGAGCATTTTTTCTGGAACTTCTCATTGTTCCGATCAAGAATAAAATTCCTATCAAAGCTCTCATTTCAGATTCATTGGTGAGTCTAGCATCGCGGTCTCTGTCAAACTTATTTTTTATCTGCCCAATATATATATTTGGTGAACTAACTAGGATTTGAATAACTGCGTCGTTCACGAAAAGTTTCAGACAGTCAATTTCAGATATAGCATTGCGGGCATCACGTTTTGATCCAGGAAAATGTGTAATTATGTTATGAGCACGTGTAAGAACTTGTATATTATTACAATTTTTTTTCCATCTACTTTTTTATCCTTGCCAACATAAAATTTGTCAGAAGCAATTCGTTAGCTCTCGCCTTCTGATGAAATTTCGTTGTCATCTGATGAAACTTCTTGTTCAGAATCTGTGTCATGCTCGCTTCTTTCCACGATATCTTCATTCTCCTCTACTTTATCTTCCTCATCCTCTTCTGGTGGACTTTCCTCACTACTCGAGATTTCTTCAAACCATTTTTGCCAAACATCTGGATCTCTACTACTTTCCACACGTCTTTTTTTGAATCAGACATACTTCACTGAAACGAAAGAGTAATGACTTTAGAAATATTGCTCTCAAAATGACACACATACCCTCACGTATAAACGAAATATGTTTTGTTCATTATCAAGAAAATTCATCAAACATATTTCAGGAAAAAAATCAATTCATATGATGTTTCATATCGAAATAAAAAAATACGTACCTGTCAAGAAATGTTATGTAGGCAGGCGCGCGGTTCACAATCGTAGACCAATCATATTCGGATGAGTATAACAATTAAAAACAACCTGCTCCACTGCACTTCGGGTACTGAACCCATAGAGAAAGTAATGAGAGAGTGTTCGTTCCCGTATAAACAGCTGGCATCGCGTCGATCTGAGCGCACCCCTTGCGGGTGGCAGAACTAATTCTTAGAGGCGGGATATTTAAATTTGGTAGTTTGGATTAAGGGTAGGTAAATTTTACAGTTTGTCTTAAAATTGTTTATTATATAATTATTTCATTCCAAAAAATAACATTATATTTCATTTTTTTGTAATGATATAATTATAATGAACAATTTTGAGACAAATAATTTAGGTAATAAATATTAATTAAAACAGCACACATTTAAATTGTTTATTAACCTGCACATAATAGTAAAACAAATTAATAAAACATTTCTTTATAATACATAAGTCTGTTATTTATACATGGTATCATATATACAATATTAACTTCAAATTCTAGTAGTTAACGAAATCAAAATACAAAAAAATGTGATAAGATTATCAGTTACATTATTATTAAAAAATTTTAAATTTTTACTAATATTTCCTATTATTAATAAAAATATTCTAATATCAGTCATTTTTCCTGACAATTCCTGAACAAAAAAACATAATTTTTCCTGATACACCCACTATAAATAGACATTTATACAACAGTACATTTTTCAAAAAAATTCTACTGCAGCCTCCACCTTCCCCATAGCTGCCCAACTTTCACCTTTTTTTTAATTGTTTTATTCCAGAAAACAATAAAATTTACATAACTTGTACATTTAGTTTTTTTAAATTAATTAAAGGGACAAAACATGTAAAACAGAGAAAAACCCACAGTTGTATACATACACAATGAACCCATGAACATATACTTAACAAAAACTAAAAGTAAAAAATGGCACACTAGCTTGAATATTAAATAATGTTTTAAATTGGTATCACAAAACATGAAAAAATTATCTATATAATTAATTTATCATACAGTTACATCTTATTATGAATCACAAAATTACATACCTATTTCTACTAAAGTTAATCTAATATTACATATCAAATTGCACATAAGTTATTTTAAAATTATCGACAACAAAAACAAAAAATATTTTAATAAAAAGGAATCAAAAAGTAGATTCCCCATTTCCACGAAGACAGGAACAGGTCTGAAACAAAAAATATTGAACGCAGTACATTGTTACCAAAAAAAGAAAAATTATTTTTGTTTGTTAGTCCTCTAATAGGGGGACACAAACTTTCATGATTTGAGAACATACGTATGATTTATGTTCTCGACAAGTGAACCAATCAAAATTTATATGATTTTTTGCAAAATTCTTTTTCGGTAATATTTTCTACATGACCTAAAAGTGGTAAAAAATGATAAACAATGTCATGCAGAATGGAAAGAAATTTTACGACTTCTCTTTGTACATAAATCATACGTGTTTTACCATATTTTTCTTTGAAGGAAGTGAAAGTATGGTGAACATCTAAAATATCTGTCTGCAAATCAGCCTTACGTGCTTCGCAATTAAAAGTTTTTTTAACAACGAAACCAGAAACATAGCTTATTGCCTGACTGTCAAAATTTGAATCATTTAATTCTGTATCTGAAAACGGGAAATCAATATTTTCCAATTCATTAATAATATTAGAAGTCAATGGTTTTGGTTCATTATGAAAATTTAAAAAATAATTCAAGTTGTCTAATAAACTGCAGTCATCTGCTTCAATTGTTGTTGTAGTTCTTGGCAGTAATTAAACTATTTAAAATTGACGCTTTTAAAGCTGTTATAAATTGGTAACAGTTTGGAGAGGTATTGGCATCACCATACTGCCGAATTGCCCCAAACATATTTTCAACTGGGTCCTGATGTAAAGAACGTGTTCTTATGATTTTGAATCCTAATTTCCAACAATTGTTAACAATTTGACACCACTAATAGTAGTTAACCAAGCAGTTTTAAAAGGCATTTTGGTTTTCATAGCCTTCTCATTTTTTGGTAAAAACTGCCAAGATTTTATTTTTGGCAGCATAGAATTCCAAAAAAGCAGATGGTTTGACTTTTTTGAAACACACCGTCTAAGAGCTTTACCAGCATCAAAGGTTGATTTCCTACCATTAAGACTGTCAAATAACTTATCAATGTCCTCAATAAATTCGGCAGTATAGATAGCTTCAGGTGGTAATTTACCAGGAACAATTAAACTTTCATTGGTAGCAGCCACAGTGTGGCTCATTATTTTTGCAGCAACTGAAACTTTCATTTTTAATTTTACTGTTTTTACGAAGATCAAAAAATGATTCTTTAATTTTATGCAAAGCCTGAAATTTTTTCGTTTTATCAATATAAAAAGCATTTTTAATATGTTGTACATTTATAGTTATCAAAATAAATATCATAATTAAATAAAGCATTTCTCGAACATTTCAAAAGATGAGGAGGGTCATATAAAGTTATTATTTTCTTTCCATTTACAAAAAAATAAGGACCAGGTTTTTCAATTTTCCAATGTCTACTTAATTGTCTCAAAGCTGCTCGATTTGTATTTCCTAGATCGCAAACAGTTGCCATTACATTTAATCCTACATCTTGTAGTGCTGAAATTACCTCTACATCAATTAATTTCAAATCTTCAGTTTTAACCTGATCCTTAGTAAAATAATAAGCCACCGGCTGCTTCCAAGCTTTATGTAATCCATTAATTACAAACACTAATGCATGATTGGCAGGTCGTAACTTCCTGCCTAAATTACTACCAAGGTCTACGAATCCAACAATTTTGTCATTAGCCACATCCAAAGTCAATCGTTCTTTTAATGCAATTTCATCAAGTAAGAGGACACAATTTTTATCTATCTGCTTCATTTTAACAACCCTTTCTTTAAGCCTATCAAAAACTGCTTTATTAACTCCAGTATCAAATGGCACTGATATTTGCATCTCTCTTTATATGGTAATTAAACAAGGACCAAACTACTAAATAGATTACTATTGCATAAGTATGACTTTTTTTATTTGCATAACTTTTTAACAATTAAACTTCTAATTTCATTTTTCCTGCAACTAAAGAGACTTTGTAAATATGGCAAAGCAGTTGAAGTGTCCGCAAGTGAGCTTAGTATGTGACTCAATGTTTGGGGCATGAAAAGATCAAAACAAACATATCTATTTTATTTGTTAATCTGAGATAAAAACTAACATTTTTTGAGGTTAGGTGAAAAAAGCTGTTGAGGAAAATTGTATATTTTTCAATTCCCTACAAATTTCACTTGCCATATTTTCCGATAGGAAGAGTGGTTTTGCCGTAATTAACGCTTAAACATCGAAAATGAAGATTTTCACCCCTTTCATCCCCCTACTCCCTTCCAGTTTGGGAATATTAGTACTATTCCTCCCTTAATAAGGACATTCTAATAGTACTACCTTCCCGTGGTTAAAACCCTAACCCTGTTAAACTTATCGCCAAAATCTTTTTTTTTTCATTTGACTGGCATACTAATTAGAAATACAGATAGATAGATAGATATAATGAGTTAATAGATTAGATAAAGGTTTTCCTTCTCCGTTCTAACGAAAATCTCAGAACAAAACTCTTATTTTTCCAATCAATAAACTCGAACACTTCAATTAGGAGCTTACATAAAATCACTTGAAGACAATCAATTAAATTCTATCAAAGTATTTACTGGTTGTGTTATATTTCTATTACTTCGAAATTCATTGACAATTACTTTTAATTCTGGATATGGTAGGAAAACAAATAAACGATATTGACGTGGGGAGGTCTCTTTATGGTGTATACACAACGGGTCTTGACAGCAACGTAAATTTCAAGATTGATTTGTTTTAGTCGATCAATTACGTAATTTCCCTGGTTTCGCATCGAATAACAGTATTAACGTTACTGTTTTCAATAAATACTGGACGTGGTATTAGTTCTTTGAATACGAAACTTTTTACATATTAATAGAGAATTAAATATAGTTAAGTCCCCTACAACTACAATATATATGACAATATAATATATAAATATAAGAAATAGGGGATTGCTTACTCTTTCCGTATTAACAACTAATTTTTTCAGGCGCTCATTCATATACCAATTAAATCCGATCCAATCTAAATATAAGGAGTACAGTAGCTCAAAAATTAGAGCACACGTTAAAATATTTCTTGTTGAGAATCAAAATCAAAGCTAGTATTTTGCCAAATTTTAATAGTTAGTATTTTGTTGAACATAGTCAAATTGAAGGATGAATATGTATATTTGGCAATACGAGTAGGCCATTTGAGGATGCATTTTCGAAATTTCTATTGTTTAAATGATTATTTGAATGTTAATTTTAGGCATATGCTCCTTCTCTTTACTTTCAACGTATCGTGTATACACGGGAAAGTTTTACAACATTCTTCAGGCTTTCAAATATATTCCCTTTCTTCGATTCAGTCAATAAAAACCATCTTCACTGAGCGCCCAATTGTCCACAACATACATAACATCTATCAAACTCTCTCTGCTCGTGATGTAAGAGTCTCTCTCATCTAGCTTCCATCTCACCCTGGAATCGCTGGAAACGAAACTGCGGATCACCACGCCAAAGAATCTGTCTCCTAGCTACAATTCAAAACTAGTCCAGCTTGCATCCGACCTCAAGTTCAACTTCAAATTCATCTACTTCTCCTCTCTCCCTGAACTGTTTAACAAGTAGAGAAGCTACTATAATCAGAAGACTTCGAGGTATTCAGGAAGTTGTCTTGTTTTCCGTAGCGGTGATGATATATTGAGCGTTAAACACATACTCAAGTAGTATTGTATTTTGCCAAGTATTGAATAAAGTTGTGAAAGTTATAACAGTGGTGACAGCGGTAAAAGTAATTTATGGTCAATACTAGAAGTACAAATTACGACACCGATATGGAAGCTAATAGTGGAGCACTAGCATGGTCTCTTCAGATGATGGAGCAGGAAAAACAAGGAAGAAAACAAGAAAAGGAGGAAGAAGAACGGAAAAGAAAGCAAGAAAAGGAGGAAGAGGAAAACCGTAGAGAAAAGAAGAAAAGAAACACAGGAGGAAAGGAAGCAAATATTAGAGCTACTGTCCGATTTTAGTTCCACCTTTAAAAGTAAGATAGCGGCCTTAGATAACAAAATAGATACAATGGAAGAAGGCTTAACAACAGACATAAAAATGGTTAAGGAAGATTTAGCAACAGTAGAAAAAGATTTAAAAACAGTAGAGAAAGATTTAAAAACAGACCAGCTTGACCTACGCCAAAAATTAGATGCATTAGTAAAGAAAAGAGGAGCTTATCCCAATAATAGCAGTTTCATTAGTGAAACTGAAATAGTAAATTTGAGACGCAAGCAGGATATCAAGCCACCTACATATGATGTTCAATCATCTTGGGAGACATATCGACGCCAATTTGAAGCAGCAGCTAGTGCCAATGGATGGAATGATCAAGAGAAAGCCACCTCCCTTATTATTGCTCTTCGTGGACAAGCCACATGCTTCTGTAATTATTACCCCAAGGCAACCCTAGCTATGACGTCATTACCCAAGCTTTGGAGAATATGTATGGATAGCAACATTTAAAACAAGTTTTCGAAAGTCAATTGAAGGTGCGCATGCAAAAATTAGACGAGAGCCTCCAAGAATATGGAAATGTCATATAAAGTCTATTGAGTTTAGCCTATCCACATGCACCTAAAGAATTTTTATAACAATTTGGCGTTCAAGCATTCATTGATAGTTCAAGAGATACAGAAATGCAACAAGACCTTCGATTACGCCACCATCTAACACTACAAGAATTATTCAATTTTGCTCAAGAATTTGAAGCTGCTAAAACCATTTACAAAACCGGACGTCCAAAATTACGAGCAATACACTTCGAGGAGGAGAATTTAACCGAAGTTATGGCTAGAATCGAAAACCTACTAAAATACACTCTACAAAGTCGTACACCAATTCAAGAGTCCCGGAAATGTTTCATCTGCGGAAGAATTGGACATCTGCAGAGAACATGTAGAGTTCCATCAAGATCTCGAAGCCAAGTTAGGAACTCTGATAACCAAACAACATCAAGACAACGTACATCCTCACAGAGCCCAGCTAGAAACAGAGCTCATAGCCCCACAAGAAACAACCTCAGAAGATCATCTCCATACCAAAGTCGATCACCAACACCTGATCGGGGCTCTAATACCAGCAACCAGGAAAACTACTGAAAGTCGACTATTCGGGGCGGTCGTTGACTAAAACCATTCAAAGCCCCACGATTCGCACATATTCTTTGTTTAAAAATGGCCGAAATTTAACTGTTAGGGAACAACTGGAAAATCACGATTGCAAATTTATTGTCGACACTGGAGCAACTAGATCATTTGTACGCCCAGATATGTTGATACAGAAATACGCAAGAACACCTAAAGGCCTTGTGCTGGTCATACTACTCCGATTTTGGGACAAGTAACAGCATCCATTCGAATTGGAAACACGGCCATAGTTCACTCATTTTTGGTAGCAAACATTTTGGATGAAAGTGTTTTGGGTTTAGACATTATGCAAGACAAATTTGTAATAGATTTGAAAACAAACTTTTTTCCATCGACAACGAAGAAGTAATCCTAAGTGGTGAAAATGATCAATTGCACAAAATGAAATAGTTGATGAAGATATAGAATTCTGGCAAATTCAGAAAGCATTGTCATGGCTCATCTTAAAGAAAAATCTAAAGATGTGGTGACTGTTGGGTTTATTGAACCACGTGAACCGACTGAAGATGGAGTAATGGTAAAAATAGAACAGCAAATTCCCGTTCGCGTTGCCAATACATCTACGAGACCAGTTGAACTAATGAAAAATCACGAGTTGAGATATTGTGAACCAGTGAAGAGCATAGTGAGTTTCCGAGATAATCCCAAACCCGAAAAAGAGCCACAAAGTAAAGTCGACGACCAACTTATAGAGACACTCATCAAAGACTTTGACAAACTAACACCTGAAGAAGCGAGCAAGGCAAAGAAATTTGTTTTGAATCACTTCAGCCTTTTCGAAACCGGAAAATCTCCAGGGTGAACCAACTTGGTCCACCAGAGAATTAATACAAGAGATGCACCACCGATACGTCAAAACCCAAGAAGACTTCCATTCGCTAAACAAAAAGATGTAGCGAATATGATACAAAACATGTTGGATGAGAACATTATTGAAGATTCATCTCAACCGTCAGTTGTTTTAGTAACTAATAAAGATGGAAGTACAAGATTCGGCGTTCACTATCGCAAATTAAATCAAGTTACTGTAAAAGACAGCCATCCCCTGCCACGTATAGACGATTCACTGGACAGCCTATCCAGCTCTCAGTAGTTTACCACATTAGACTTAAAGAGCGGATACTGGCAAGTTGAAGTTCATCCCGATGATAGAGATAAAACAGCCTTCTTTGCTGGAAATGGCCTTTATCGATTCCAAGTACTTCCATTTGGTCTATGCAATGCTCCAGCCACTTTTAAAAGATATGGATATGGTGTTAAAAGGACATTACGGAGTTGGGAAAACCTTAGCCAGAGTTCGAGAGCAATACTACTGGGACAACTGTCGCCAAGACGTTACCGAATGGTGTAAGAAATGTGACTTATGCAGTGGAAAGGACGGAGCTAAAACTAGAAATCGTGGAAAAATGGCTCAATATCTGTCTGGTGAACTATTTCAGAGAGTAGGTGTAGACATACTCGGGCCACTACCAAAAACAGAAAAAGGTAACAAGGTAGCTATGGATTACTTTTTCAAGTGGCCAGAAGTAGTACCAATTCCTAACAAAGAGGCTGCAACCGTCGCTGAAGCATTTATGAATAATGTCATCGCAAGACACGGAGTACCATTGGAAGTACATTCCGATCAAGGAAGAAATTTTGAATAAGAATTGTGGACAGAATTAATGAAAATCCTCGGGATTAAGAAAACTCGAACTACACCAATGCATGACTGCAAACAATTTGCCTCTACATATCAACAATTTGACCTGCAGCATAACCTCAAGGAAATGCTCCACTGCCCCATCGAGCTCAAGAAAGTTAGACAATTTCTCAAATCTACAAAACGCTACTCATGCAATATAATTTAAAAATAGTAATAGTTGTTAACAAATTCGTGTAAATATCAGCAATTATTATTTCTGTGCCAATTACCAGCGCTATCAAGGCACGTTAAATCAAAATAAAACAAAATTAGGTAATACTCAGGTTTTCTTTGGGTTAAGTGGAAGAATATTTTTTGTTGTTCCTTGTGTGTAATAAAAGATAAAATTCGCCCTTTATTTTCAATTATAATTTGTTGCACTGTTAAATTTCATTTGAAAATAATAAATGTGATGAAGATTATTATTATTATTATTATTATTCTTATTATTATTATTATTATTATTATTATTATTATTATTTTCCGTTTCCTCCCTTGCGGGGTTGCTCCACAACGTGGGATTCATGATCATTCACGTTGCTTGGAACTTGCGATTCTTCTAGCAGAATTTCGCAATGACATATTTTCAGGTAAGTTTAGAGTTTTCCCAACAATTCTACACGTTTCCAGTACGACAGATTTCTGCATTTCGAGGAACACTTCATTATGATTTATTTTCAACGTTTCGATGTATTCATTTAAGTTCTTTGTTACTAATCAATCCGGTTGCAGAGATGACTATCGGTAGAACTTCGACTTTTTTTAAATCATTAGTAACTCTGAATTCTTCGGCCAGTTCGAAATATTTATTAACCTTTTCTCTTTCTGCTTTATTCAGGTTGTGATCGTTCGGATGGGCAACATCTACGAAGTATCCAATCTTGTCCTGTTTGTTAATAAGCACGATATCTGGTCGATTGCTCGCTACAGTTTGGTCAGTTTGTATTGTTGTGTCCCAGTATAGACGGAAAGTATTATTTTCAAGGACGGGAAAAGGGACATATTTGTAATAACGCTCTTTTTGTTCTTTCAGGTTGCAGAGTATTGCCAGTTCTTGATGGATTATATTCGCCGTCAAATTATGGCGTTGGAGATATTCCGTTGGAGCAAGGTAACTGCATCCAGAGATAATGTGCTCTATTGTTTCCGCATGCCTATTACACAGTCTGCACAGATCGTTATCCAGCTGTACTCCATGTACAAATTTAACATGATTTTTGGTCGCAATTACGTTGTCTTGTATTGCTGTTTCCCCGAATAATTGTCCCCTCCGAAGCCACTCCGTTGAAGAATTAAGATCAGCTTCATTTAGTTTATTGGGAAATCTGCCGTGTAATGGTTTTGATAGCCAAGCAGTTTTTCGTTCAGCCAAAGTTGGTACTGGGACCCCTTTTCCGGCGGACAGATTAAGCGGTGAGTAGTGATCCAGCACACAGATCATCTTATGCATCTCTGACATCTCTGTTTTGGCCTTAAAGTACTTTTTTAGTTCATTTATTTGTCTGTGATATAAAGTTTTGAGATCTAGTAGACCTCGACCACCCATGCTTCGTGGCATGTACAGCATCTCAATGCATGCTCTTGAATGGTGTATGCTGAACTTGGTCAGTTGTACTCGGATGGATCTATTTGCAGCTTCAAGTTCCGTTTGTGACCACCCAATTACCCCAAATGAGTAGGTTATAGCAGGCACTGCCCATGAATTAACGGCCTTTATTTTATTTTTTGCAGTGAGTTCCGTACGTAGAATGCTGGGCACTCTGGTTACTAAGGTTTTATTTAATTTTTCTTTTGCAGATTTTCGGTCTATTATTAGTTCCTGTTCATAGCCCAGATACTTATATCTGCCTTTGTTTAGATAGCAAATATTTTAATTTTTTAAGTTGTCAATTTCCTGAGGTTTTCCCTTGCGAGCTACCAACTTGGCACATTTGTCCAATCCAAATTTCATTTTTATATCGGTGCTAAATATTTCCGTAAGGCTAGTCAATCGATTTAGATCGTTCTCTGTTGAGGCATAGAGCTTGAGATCATCTACATAGAAAATATGGGATACGTTATAACAATAATCGCCATTCTTAAGTTTGTATCCCAGAGCCGATTGACAAAGAGCTTTCGATGATGGATTAAGACTGAGTATAAACCACAGCGAATCTCCCTGAAAGATTCCGCTCTGTATCGATATTTCCTCAGTTGTTATTTGTTGTTTGGGTGTATTAATAAGCAGTTTTGTTCTCCAGGTTGCCATACATGTTTTAAGAAACTCCACAATTCCTTCGTGCACCTTGTATATTTCCAGGACTTCGATCAGCCAACTATGAGGAACTGAATCGAATGCCTTTTGGTAATCGATCCAGGCCACAGCAATATTTTTTTGTCGGTGTCTTGCATCTTGTGTAACCACGCTATCTATTAAGAGCTGTTCTTTGCATCCTTGTATTCGGGATCGGCTTCCTTTTTGTTCTTCTGTAAGTATCTTCTGTCCGCTGAGGTGTTTTTCTATTCTATTTGCAATAACAGATGTAATTATTTTATATAAGGTGGGCAAACATGTAATGGGGCGATAATTCTTAGGGTCTTCTCTTTTTCCAGTTTTAGGGATCATAAACGTTATTCCTTTTGTTAGGTATCCAGGCATCGTCTCGTTATTGTTTATAATACGGTTGATTTGTGCTGCTAACATTTTCCATACTGCCGTATTCTTCCACCAGTAATTGTGCAAATGGTCAACTCCAGCCGCTTTCCAATTGTGTGTTTTTGAGATAATATTTTTCACATCTTTTTCTGTGATTTTAACTTCTTCCATAGCTTCTATTGTTTCGCGGGTTTTCTTCACAGCTTCTAACCAAGTGGCTCTCCTGTTATGTTCACTTTTTGTTTTCCATGTATTTTTCCAAAATTCCGCGAGCTTGTTTTTGTCTGGCATATTTTCGATCTTCTGTTTGTTGGAGATTAATTCTTGGTAGAATGCCCTTTCGTTTTTAAAGAATGTCTTATTTTGTTCTCTTCTTCTGTAGCTTTTGTTGTACCTTCTTAATCTCTTCCCAAGCACTGCTATTCGCTGCTTCAGTTGATCTTTTAGGACTGCTATTTTTGTTTCAAAGTTCTCGTCGCCGACCTTGATATTCTTGGTTTTTAGGAATTTTTTGACTTCTTTTTCCAGTTTCTTGCTATTGTTGCCTTTTTCCCACGTGCATAATTTCGTCAGATTACTTCTAATATCATTGATTTGTTTTTCGATTCTCTTTTTCCATCTTGGTTCCTGGTTTTTGTTAACTGCGTTTTCCTCTCTCATTTTTTGCCCCATTACCTCAACTGCAGTTATGGCTGCACTGTATACTATAAGTTGTGTCTTTAGAATTGGGTCTTCTTCACCAAGCAGTATGGGTATCTCTGCGTTAATTGTCTTTAGTACTTGTTCTGTTTTTCTATTCGGTCTTATTTTTGGTAATTTCGGTCTGCATTCTGGATCAGTTTCATCCTAAAGGGTTAGATTCTTATAAAATGTATCCTTTATGTGTCTTTCTACTTCATTTCCCTCTTTTATTTCAGGATCCTGTTCCTGTATCGTAATGTTGTTTTTCATATTTTCTTCTTGAACGTCTATAATAGATAAGTTTGGTATCCTTCTTGCACTTTGTTGTCTTTGAATGTGGTCTCTAATGATGTCTACTTCGAGTTGTGTAAGGAGTTTATGGGTTTTAATGGCATACATTCGATTCGCCAAATTGGCTTTCACTTAGGGCGGAGTCTGGTCTTATTCTTCTCCATTCCACTAGCATCTTTTTGCGGAAACCCCGCCTATTTTTCTCGCATTCAGTTCCCAGGAAGTAAGCCCGCATGATATCCTCATTTTCATGTTTGGTCCATCTTCTGCGGGTCGCTGTGTGTTCTTGTCGATTCTCTGGAGGAGCTATATCTTCATGATGCGCTGATCTCGCATCTTGAGTTTCGACACTTCCTTCAATTGATTCCATTTCCGATTGCCTTCTTGTGGTCCCAAGGCCTGCAGCGGCGCCACTTGCTTCACCTTGCTGCACGTCAGGCTGATCCTGACGGGTCCGAATAAAGCCAGCCTGGAGCTCTACCCCGCCTGAATAAATTTTTGCTCGTATACGTACAGCAATTTACAATATCACTTACTGGGGTGCTAACCCCCATTACTCCCTTAGGGGTGCCAGGCTAACAAACACTGATGGTGCTCGCGTTTGGATTTATTGACGAGGTTATCTCCTCGGGCTGGGGGCGGTGGCGACGCCGGTTTGCTCTCCATCGGATTTATTATGTGACCGACGCCCTTACCTTATTATTATTATAATTTTTTTTGAGGCATCGACTGCTATGGTCATTAGCCTTCCAGCATTTTTTTTCTTCTTTCCAAATTTCAGTTTATGTATTCAACCCTATTATTTCAATTAATATATTTGTTATTGTAGTCATCAAAATGCGTTTCTTTTTATATTCTTTTGTAGATTCCGATCTCTTTGAAGAATGAGAGTGTTCGAGATGCACTACCCATATTATTTTCCAGGCATGCTTGTAAGGTGTTCGTTATTCCAATTCGTTGTTTGATTGCTTGATGTTCTGGGCATTGTATGAGTATGTGTTTGATAGTAAGTCTCCTATTACAGTGATGTCATATGGGCTGCCGCTCTCCTGCCAGCATAAATGTGTTGGTCAAATTAGTATGTCCTATCCGTGCTCGGGTAATAACTACTTGATCTCTTCTGCATGAGTATGGGAGAGGTGTATAAGGATGAACATTCTGCTTAATCTCCTTCAATTTTGACTCCGTACTATCCCACTCCATCTGCCATTGTCCTAAGA
The DNA here is from genome assembly GCA_963921935.1 of Galeruca laticollis. Classification (NCBI taxonomy): domain Eukaryota; kingdom Metazoa; phylum Arthropoda; class Insecta; order Coleoptera; family Chrysomelidae; genus Galeruca; species Galeruca laticollis. The sequence continues at coordinate 182,006,588 of OY998180.1, forward strand.
TAGCGTGTTTCAAATGGGTTCTTATATCATCAACTCTAATATATATGTCCTCAGCAACAGGCTCTTGAGCAGCTTTTTTGGCAGCACTGTCAACAAGTTCATTACCAGCTATTCCATAGTGACTAGGAATCCATAGAAACGTTATTGATTTATTTTGAGTTCTCAGCCAATGTATTCGTGCAAGTATTATTCGTACCAGTGGATCTCTACTGAATGGATTCTTTAGGGCTTGTATAGAACTCAGAGAGTCGGTACAAACAACGAACTTATTATATGTGTTGAATTCTATATATCATGTACTTTGTAAGATAGCATAGAGTTCGGTTGTATAAACACTGGCTTCACATGGCAATGTCCATGAATGGGAAATTCCCAAACTTGATATGGCGCATCCAGCTCCGTTGTCGGTCTTGGATCCGTCTGTAAAGATAATATGACAATCTGAGAAACTATCAATTATCCTGTGGAATTCCATAAGAATGGTGATTCTGTTGAATTCACCTTTTTTATATTTCTGGAGGTCGAGACATATATAAAGGGGGGCAATGTCCCAGGAAGGCACCCCGGACGGTCTTATGGTATAGCTCCTTGGAATGGCATAGTCAATCTTATTGATGAATTCTACAAATCTAACTCCAGCAGGACGAGTGATAGTTGGCGGTCGTTCATAGTAGTCATACTCCTCTTCTGTAAGCATCTGTAGGTGGTTGGAGTGGGTTGGGAATGCACCCAATTTTGAGCTATGGCTAACAAACACTGATGGTGCTCGCGTTTGGATTTATTGACGAGGTTATCTCCTCGGGCTGGGGGCGGTGGCGACGCCGGTTTGCTCTCCGTCGGATTTATTATGTGACCGACGCCCTTACCTTATTATTATTACTATTTTTTTTTGTAAGGCGTCGACTGCTATGGTCATTAGCCTTTCCTCTGTCTATACTTTGAAACCCTTCTGTTAGAAATCCTCATATAACATATTATTATTATAATAATAATAATAATAATAATAATAATATGTAATACAACAAAAAACAAAAAAAACAAAAACAATAAGTTGGATGTTACATTGTACAATTCATTTGTAAAATATTTTGAACATATAAATATAAGTGATATGACGAGAGTTCAATTTAAACATTTTGCTAAGTCTTTTCTTTTAAATTATTGTTTTTATACAGTTGATGAGTTTTTGGAGGAATTGAATACTTGGGCTTAATGCTTATATGTTTGTTTGTTTTGTTTAATTTAATTTTTACTTTCTATTATTTTTTAACTTATTTTATATTTTAAAATTGTCATATTTTCATCAATATTTTTACTTTATGAAATGTATGTCCGTATTTATGTAAAATTTTTACTTTCTATTATTTTTATTATATTTTAAATTTGTCATATACAACACTATACAATCTTTAATATTTTTAGTTGGTAAAATGTATTCATATGTACTACTTTCACTGACTTCTAATGTACTATGTATGTGAATGGGGTCAATAAACCATCTATCTATCTATCTATCTATTATTATTATTATTATTATTATTATTATTATTATTATTATTTTTTTAATGGGTGGGAAAACCTTCAAAAGGCGCTTGGCGTAAAAGTTGTAGGTTGCCAAACAGTGTGGGATTTGTACCTCACTAAAAACCCACCCATAAGGAGCATCGACTACTGGGGTCATTAGCTCTTGATCATTAGCTCTTGTTACTACATTTTATATATGTTACTACATTTATATTTTCAGATTTTGTCGAATAGTTTGATGCACTTCATATATTCTAAGGTGTTCTTTATATTTTCGTTATTCAGGTTCTCTTCGAGTTGGTGTTTTATGTCATATTGATGTCTTTGCGGATTGAATGTGTGACATTCATTGATAACATGAATTACTGACATAATCACATTACACTGATCACAAATTGGTGCTGGGTCGCCTTTCAGAAGATGTTGATGGGTGAGACTTGTGTGTCCTGTACAAAGTCTAAATGCTTTAATGGTTTCTAACCTACTCAACCCTGTGGATTCATACTTCTTCTTCACCTCCGGTTCTAGTCTACGGAGTAAAGTATTTGTTTCGTCCCATATAGCTTGCCATTCGTTAATAATTTTTCTTTTTAGATTATTCATAAAATCAGTTTTTCTGACTGCTTCATTATTGGCTGATTGTTCGTCACTTTGATCATCAACAATAATCTTAGGGAATTCAACGTCTATACTTCTCAAGTACTCAAGATACCTTATTGCAAGGGGGCGAGTGATGATGCCTCTATTGTCGTATTCATTAATATTTGGGAATAAAAATTGGTTATTAGGATTTTTAGTATTCACTTTAACTCTTGTGAAGTATGATGTTTGAAGGATTAATCTTCGTTGCTCTAGTGGCATTAGACCGGATTCACAATAAAGACTTTGAACAGGGGTCGTCGGAAATGCTCCCAGACAGTAACGTATTCTTAAATTTTGAATTTTATTTAATCTGTTCAAATGACTCTTCCTCGCAGAGGAATAAACAATGCTGCCATAATCTATCTTGGACAATATTAAAGCTTTGTATATTATAAGAAGGCTTTTTGGATCAACTCCCCATTTTGTATGTGCCAAGACTTTGAGTATATTAAGGGATTTTCTACATTTCGTGTTGATAAGTTCTAAGTGTTCATGCCAGTTTAATTTTTTATCAAATACTAAACCCAGGAATTATTATTATTATTATTATTATTATTATTATTATTATTATTATTATTATGTTGATTCACACACACGTATTTCCTTAGTGCTTAGAAATTCTTGAGTTTTCTGTTGAAATTGGACTATTTTAATTTGTGAAAAGTGCTTTTGGAGTGATGTATTACAAATTAACATCTATGTAACTGTTGGCAAGTAAAAAATCATTCTATTTCACGATATTATAAACATATGAAACTTTTTTCGCATCAAAAATACCAAATTTACTTCGATACTTTTTACTGATTCATAAAACCAAATTAAATCGACGTGGACAATTGCACTCGGACTAATTTTTAATCTGAAATTTTGATTTATCAACCTGTTTGAGTCATTAAATGCTTACAATAGAATCGTTAGAGGAGAAAAATATGGATCTTGATCATTGCGTTAGATGTAGAAAGCCCGTTAAAACCGGATATCGATGTCAAAAGTGTAATCGTCTGTCGCACTATGCATGTTTAAAAATTGTGAAAAACGTACAATTTTTAAAGGATAACATGGTTATTTGCTGCGGTGAATCTGGAGGTACATTTGATTCTTTATCAAGTGTTGCTTCTACTGAGGTTGAAAACAGGTCTGGTCTAGCCCAAGAGCAGGCTGTGGACATTGATAAAATAACAATACGACATATGGAAGAACTATTAAAGCAAAAGAAGGAGACTATCCATTATCAAAAAATTGCTATAGATTCGCTTCACCACCAAATATCTTTGTTAAATGAAGAAACATCAAGATTACGGAATTCCATTGTTTCTCCAACACTGCAAAATAGTCAGAAGCCAAACCAAAAAACAAGTATTTCAGTGCGACCGAAGACCAATGTCGAACAACAAGCTCCGCAAAATGATGCATCTACGTTAGATCATACCATTGTAACAAAAAGTAATGTCAAAAATGCCTTACATAATGTGGAATCCCAGCTTCTATGTGAAAAATATATTGGCCTCAATCAACCTTCTTATGCAAATGCAAATGCGAATATTGGTAGCCACGTTGGAAAAAGAAGACCTAGACAGTTGCTAATTGGAAACAACCACGATATATCTGGTCCACTGAAAGCAGCGAATCAAACCATGGACAAATACTATCATTACCACGTAACGAACTGGCATCCAGATGTGTGTGGCGATGTGATATTGGACTATTTAAAAAGCTTTGCTGCCAGTGTAAAGGTGGAGAAGCTAAATTCGAGAAATCCAGACTTATATGCGTCTTTTAAAATAAGTGTATTATCTAAAGAATCTGAAAACATTTTAAAGGGCGAAATTTGGCCTAGTAGAGTTACTTTAAATCGGTTTTTTCATACGAAAAGAGTTGATGCACTTTCGGGGTGATATCTCGAATGTAATTGATAACAGTGATGATAAATTCAACAAACATTTTTTCAGAGATTTCAACTTATCAATTTTTCACCTAAACGTTCAGAGCTTACATAACAAAATAACAGAACTGCAAGTATTTTTAAATAGCAAACCATTTGATATTTTTTGTGTTTCTGAGCATTGGTTAGACATCAATAGCTTAGACAAAATTAAATTGAACAAATATTCGTTAATAGCGTCCTTTTGTCGCCAAACAAAAGAAATGCACGGTGGGGTGGCAATATATACAACATCTAAAATTTCTGTCAGAAGAATTGATATTGGAAGGTTCTGTAGGTCGTTTGATGCGGAATTCTGTGCTATTGAAGTTAGATACTGCAGTCTAGCTGTCGTTGCGGTTTATCGATCTCCCACCAAAGGAAATATGTCAGTTTTCATTGAAACACTAACGGATTTGGTTGAATTCTTGAATAACAAATATAAAAAAATCATTATCATGGGTGATATGAATCTGGATCTCGATGGTAATACGGATCACGCAAAAAATCTGTGCAATCTCTTCAATATGTATGGCTTCAGCCACTTAATCCACCAACCTACTCGAATAACTATCTCGTCAAGATCATGCCTTGATAACATAGTAACTAATGTTGGCGAGGAGAATCTTGCCTCTGGTGTACTAGAGCCACTTGTATCGGATCATAGTGGCATCTATCTCTTTCTGAACTCTAAAATTTCTAAAAAACCAGAACACTTTAAGAAAAGGATTATAAACGAGAACACAATAAAAAAATTTGTTGATAACTTGGAAGGGATAAATTGGGATATTTTTAATATCGACTCTCTGAACTCAAGTCAGTCTATTGATAAAATTCTTGAAGTTTTATCAAATGCTGCTGAAAGAGCATTCCTCTTAAAATCCATACACTGTACACGGCCTGGATTGAAGTGGTTTACCCCAGAGTTAAAACTAATGCGGCAGCAAGTATATGAATTTCGAAATAAATTTAAATCTTCAAATTCACCATTACATTGGAGCGAATATTGTATATTAAGAAAAAAATATAAACAAGCATTAAAGGAAGCTAAGAAGAGTGCTTGTACGAATAGAATCTTAAAATCCGATAATAAGAGTAAAACGATTTGGGGTACTATAAATCAACTAAGGCATGAAAGTAAATCCCGTTCAAATAGCGTTAATATTAATGCCGATGATTTAAATAATTTTTTCACTACCGTTTCTGAAAAACTTATTGAATCACTTAATGATCCATATACGCACTATATTTCCTTCCTGAATAAAATGCAAAAACCTCCATCTTCATTTTTCATGCTACCATTTTTAGAATCTGATGTACTTGAGGCCATTCATTCCCTCAAAAACAAATTAAGTACCGATTACTATGGCTTAAATGCACAAATGATTAAGGCCTCCAGCACTTCTTTACTTGCACCCCTGACAGTTGCTCTAAACAAGTGCACTATCGAAGGCATTTGGCCCAACTCTTTAAAAATATCAAAAATTGTGCCCGTTCATAAGGGGGGAGATGTGGATGAACTGGATAATTACAGACCAATAGCGATCGTTCCCATATTATCTAAAATATTTGAGATCCTGATAAGGGATAGGTTTATATCTTATTTGGAAAAACAAAGTATTCTCTCGGCGTCACAGTTCGCATTCCAAAAGAACAAGTCCACTGTCTCTGCATTGGTTACAATTGTAGATGACATAGTGGACAGCATCGATAGGGGACATGAAGTTCGTGCTACTTTATGTGATTTGTCTAAGGCGTTTGATTGCGTTAATACTCAAATTCTTCTGGATAAAATGAAATTTTACGGGTTCAGAGATAAGCAATATGACCTTATGTTTTCTTATCTCAATAATAGACGGCATTACGTTTACTTGAACAACGTACATTCACACGAACTTAAAATGAATAACGGAGTACCCCAGGGTTCCGTTCTGGGACCTTTATTATTTTTAATTTACGTCAATGATTTACCCCAATCTTTGGAACAGCAGAGCAGAGTGGTTCTATATGCTGATGATGCTACCTTAATTTCAAACGAGGGAGTTGCTGCGAGGAATGGAAGTCTTGAAATGGCAAAAAATTGGTTTCAAGCAAATAAACTCAAACTAAATGAATCAAAAACTCAACATATTCTTTTCAGTGTTGACAAATTTGCAGAAAAGTCGGAGCCTGTTAAATTGTTGAGAATTGTATTCGATACTTCGTTGACTTGGTCGAGCCAGATTGATCGATTATGCTCAAAAATATCTTCTCAAATATTCGTATTGAGACAGTTCCGTAAAAATATTAGTGACAATAATGTAATGAAAGTCGCCTACTGTGCCTTGATTCACAGTCATCTGTCTTATGGCATATCGCTATGGGGTAACTCAAGCAGGCTCCATAAGGTTTTTTCGCTCCAAAAGGCAGAAATCCGAATAGTGGACGGATCAGCATACCGAGCGCATTGTATAGAAATTTTTAAGAAATATAAGATTCTGAGTCTACGCTGCCAACTTCTAAGAATACATCGGGACCTAAATTCTATTTCGAGTCATAGCGATTTACACGGTTACAGTACTAGAAATGCAAATGATCTAGTAAATATCTTTTCACGTCTGTCAACGGCTAAACGGAACCGACTTGATTTCAATCTGTTTAATAAATTAGATAAACTATACCCGGAGGAAAAAATAAAGGAAATGAGCGATGCGAAATTTTCTAAATTTGTCAGAATTTATCTGATAGAACACTGTTTTTACAGCATTGATGAGTACATGAGCTATTCCTTTGAGAGTGCATTATACTTGAATACCTGATAAAATATGGTTAACCTACGATAATTGTTTATTTTTTCTATACAGTTCTATGTTTTTATATAGTTTTTCATCCTTTTATAATATGTCTTGGTGTACTTTTAGATTTTTATTCTATTGTAGATATTTTGTAACTATTTCTACTTTTTATTGTGTGATTGTTCTCTTTTTTTTGTTTTTTCTCATAATGTAATTAATTATCTATTAATCGTTTGTAATTATATTAATATTTTATATGAGATGACTATAAACGTGCCCTGTATGTAAAATGGTCAATAAACGAATATATATATATATATATATATATATATATATATATATATATATATATATATTATTATTATTATTATTATTATTATTATTCATACCTACGGCACGAGGAATGCGGTGGATCTTGTGGCCCCTTTCTCTAGGCTTAGGACTACCCAGGCGAATAAACTAAATGTTGAGTTTTACAATGTTTTTAATAGTTTTTATAGAGGTCTCCATCTCCAAAATTGGAGTCTTCGTGAATTTTGTAAATTCGCTAAGATGTTTTTATTGAAACATTGTTTTTATTCTATCGAAGGTTTTTTAAAATTTGCGCCCAGAGACCGTCGTTGTTAATTTTATTTATTAGTTGATGTTTTATTACCTTTAACCCAGTTTTAAATTATTGTTACTTTTCTTCTATTAAATGTTTTATTCCTTTCATGATGACTGACTTCAAACATAATACACATGTACATGTTGTCAATAAACGTATATATATATATATATATATATATATATATATTATTATTATTATTATTATTATTTTTTTTTAATCACGTTAACCGGATATCTTTGACTGTTGAACCGGCAAGTTTTATGTTGCAAGGTTCACAATGCTATCTATTTCTTATTTAATACTTTTCGCATTAGATTACAGGTGCTTAAGATTATTATTATTATTATCATTCCATCTACCTCCAAGAGGCGTGCGGTTTTAATATGCTAGAGAGGAAACAATTCAGTTTGTCTCTGCTAGTTTAAAAAATTCCTGACTATATGGCATGTTTGCAATAAGACTGCTCTTTGTCCGATGTCCACTATGTTATGTGGCAACTCTAATTCTCCTAAATTTTTGGAAAGCTGGTCACTGACAATCCCTTCCACCGAAAACACTAAGGGGATTATTTTCACTGTATTTAGTTTCCAAGTGTTCTTGACTTCATAGGCGAGATTTTCATATTTGGTACACTTTTCTGTCTCGGTCTTCCTGATGTTGTGACTGAGAGGGACAGCAATGTCGATGATAATTCCTGTTTTTTTATCTTTATGAATCAACACGATATCTGGCCTATTATAATCCACAGTGCGATCAGTTTGCATCGGTCTATCCCAGTAAAGCACCACGTCATGATTTTCTATAACTGGTAGGGGGTTGTACTTGTAGTACGGAGGAGGCATCACGTCAAAAAGTTTATGCTTAATTCCTAATTGCTGATGGACAAGTTTAGCTACTTGATTGTGCCTTCCTAAGAAGGAAGATTCTGCAAGAGCTGTACAGCCAGCGGTAATATGCTCGATGGTCTCACCAACCATCCCGCACTTTCGACATTTGTCGGTTACATCTAACTTAAGACAGTGCTTTTCATAATTTCTCGTTCTTATGACTCTATCTTGAATAGCAATAATGAAACCTTCCGTTTCTGGGTAAAGTTCTTTTCTAGTAAGCCACTTAAAAGACGATTTATTATTGCAGACCCAGGGTTGTTAAATTATTTTTAAGAGAGTTGGGTACTATTCCAGTTGTACTGATAATTAATGGAAGGATTATTACACTGTCTTGTTTCCAATGTTGTTTAATCTGGAAGGCCAGGTCTGCGTATTTAGGTAACTTAGTTTGAAAAGTTTTATTAATATTGTTGAGTTAGGGACTGCGACATCAATAATATATGTAATTTTTCGTGATTTGTCAAGGAGAATAACATCAGGACGGTTTGCCACCACCGTTCTGTCCGTTAGTACCGTTCTGTCCCAATATAGACGGAAGCTCTCATTCTCCAAGACATTTTCAGGTGTATAGTGATAATACGGTACCGGGTCTTTTGAGAGTTTGTTGATAGATGCTAGTTTCAGGTGAACAATTTTGGCCACACAGTTGTGACGGTGTAGGTATTCAGAGTGTGCTAGGCTTGTACATCCTCCAATGATGTGCTGGATTGTCTCAGATGTTTGAACACATTTTCTGCATTTATCGTCCGTTAAACTTTCGCTATATATTTAAGATAATTTTTTGTGGCAATGCCCTGGTACTGTATGCCTATAATGAAGCCTTCTGTTTCAGTGAATAAAGTGCCACGACTTGGCCACAGATTTGAAGCTTCCGTATCTATCCCCTCATCATACAGATCATGTGGATGCCTTCCATGCAGCGCTTTTCTTTTCCATGTATCCGTTTTAAGATTCACTTGCTCCCTCTGTGTAGCCATTTATGGATGAGCTGAACTTAAATCCAGTGGGGTATAACCTTTATCGGCCAGACATACAGCTCTGTGCAATGGAGACTCCTGCTGTGTTTGGATAAAATATTTTTGCAAACCTGCACATTGTTTTTGATGAAGATAGTTGATATCAAGTAAACCTCTTCCTCCTTGGTTTCTTGGTATTGTGAGCCTTTCAATAGCTGCCCTAGGGTTATGTGCACGGTATTGAGTTAAGGTAGTTCTAGTTTTTCACTCGATATCCTCTATTTCTGTCCCAGTCCATTTAATAATTCCGAATGTATAGGTTAGGATGGGGATAGCATAGGTGTTAACTACCCTTGTTGTATTTTTTGTATTTAGTTTTATTTTCAGTATTGCCCTCAACCGTCTTATATACGCTTCCCGAATCTGGTTCTTCACAAACTTATGCTCTGTACGGACTGACTGTTGCATACCCAGGTATTTATAGGTTTCTCCTTCTTGCATTGTTTCTAAAGCGTTACCATCGTTAAGATCGAATGCGTGTTTACTATGCTTTCCTTTTATCAGCGTCTGGGTTCTACACTTTTTGAGCCCAAACTCCATTAGGGTGTCTCGGGAAAATATTTTTACAGTGGTTAGTAGTGAGTGGATATGAGCTTCGGTCCCAGCATAAAGTTTAATGTCGTCCATATATAGTAAGTGTGTAGCCTTTTGTTGGACTGTACCGTTCGTCTTGATGGTAAATCCGTGTTTACTTGCATTTAATAAATGGGAAAGCGGGTTCAGGGCAAGGCAGAACCAGAGTGGACTTAACGAATCCCCTTGAAAAATTCCTTTGTGGATTTTAATCAAGTCAGTGATAACAGTACCGTCATGATAACTAAGATGAACTTGTGTCGACCACTGAGACATCAGATGACGAAGTAGATCGATAATAGGAGGTGCTATTTTGTAGATATGGAGAGTGGATATTAATCATGAATGTGGTACAGAATCAAATGCCTTTGTATGCTGTATATAAGTTTCTTTTCTTATGTAGGGCATGCTCGAGTATAACATTATTATTATTATTATTCCAATTTTTCTCCCATTTCGGGGGAGTATTTTATAGTGGGATCTCTTGATCAATCACTACAAAAACTGACTTTAAAATTGATTTTCGGGTAAGTTCAAGGTTTTTCGAACGATTCTACATGTTTCAAGTATGACTGATTTTTGCATGGTTGTGAAAATGTTTTTTTATCGATATTAATTTTTTTCAGGTGAAATTTTTCGATACCATTCCAATTACTGTAATTACAATGGGTATAATGGAGATTTTTTTATTGTTATTATTATTATTATTATAATAATAATAATAGTTATTATTATTATTATTATTATTAGAAAGAATTGTGCACTACTCAGCTTAGAGATGGTATCTATCCTATCCCGGATTAAAAGTTTCAAAAGTACTAGGATCAGTTCACATAATAAACTTGTGTACTATGTGGCAAGTATTCAGTATCACAGCGTTCTGGATATCGGCGAAAGTGTTTCTTGTTAGTCCCAGTTTGACGATGCTGTCGTGCACGATGCCTGTTGGTGACATAATAACCGGGACTATTTTCGCTGTGCCACATATTTTAAATCTCAATGGTGAGATCCGCGTAGTTGGCCAGTTTCTCCTGGTGTTTGTTGAGAACGTTATGGGTAATCGGTATGGCCACGTCGACGAGAAGGGCTAAATTGACTCTTCTATCAACCACCACGATATCGGGTCTGTTATTCATCACTTGTCTATCGGTGATAGTGGACCTATCGTAGTAGAGTTCAAAATTGTCATTTTCGAGCACCTTCTGCGGCTGATACTTGTAGTAAGGTGTACAAGTGTCGAGAAGACTGAACTTGTTGGCCAATTTCTGGTGAATGATTATGATTATGCCGATGTTGTTGAGATAGCTATCAAGAAGCCCTCAGTTTCTGGAAAAAGGGTTCCGCTAGTAAACCATTTGTTTGGAGCTGCTTTGTTAATATGCGGCTGGTTGAGGTAGTGCTGATGTCAACCGTGCAATGCCTTTTGTGATAATTGCTTCAGCTTCTCGGTATCTAATATTAACTTGAGGTCGGTTACAGGCGAGGCGATGTTCAGAGGTGAGGAATTCTTATTCGCCTTGGATATAATTCGATGTAGGGCTGAAGTTCCCGATTTTCTGTAAAAGAATTCACGTAATTTCATTACCTGTAGACAGTGTAGATTAACAAGGTCAATTAACCCTCGTCCTCCTTCCTTTCGGGGTCAAGTTATTTAATAGTAGATGACGGATGGTGGTTGTTGTTATGCGTCATTATTGATCGTGTCAACCTCTGAATGCCTTCTAGCTCTATTTTCGTACATCTCAAGATTCCAATAGAGTACGATCAAAAAGGCTTGGCATAGGTGTTGATTGTCCGAATTAAGTTGCCTGCATTCAACTCTTTACTTCATGAGTGATTTTACTCTTTTTGTGTATTGCTTCTGGATTCTACTTTTTGCCTGCACACGGTCCAGTAACCTAGCCAATTGAAATACCAGGTATTCGTAGGCTTCAGAGTGAAGGAGTAGGTCCTCGTATTGACAGTCAACTTCATCGGCCAATGTTTTGAATAATCTTCTTTGTAACGCTTGAGCTCTAATCTTGTTCACAATTCTTACCACCAGTTTCATAACGTTGTTTAGTTTCAGAAAATTTCCACATAATGCTTGCTGATGGATAATGCAGTGGTAACAGAGAAATTGCGGAAAAGTTTCATCTTTACGACATAACGCCACCAGACCCTTATCACAACCCACCATAGCTGGAGCGCCATCGGTTGTCAAGCCTACCATTTTCGATTTTGGAATTTTCTCGGAAGAAATAATATTTTTTAAATGAGAAAACAACTTCTGTCCAGTAGTGTGTCCTTTCAATGGAATAAACTTCAAAAGATCTTCTTTAATCGTAAAATCACTAAAAACCATCCTTACGAACACGGCCATCTGGGCAGTGTCAACGACATCTGTTGATTCATCCAGTTGAAGTGAAAAATAAACACAGTTATCTAAGTCAGTTCTTAACTGTAAAAAAATATCATTGCTCATTACTTCTACACGTCTCATCACTGTATTAGCAGAAAGTTGCATAGATTTTATAGCTGAAACTATCTCGTCTTTATTTCTAAAGTTGACAAATAACGAATCAGCAGCTTCTAAAAATGCCTGTTTTATCATTTCCCCGTCTTCTTAAGGTTTTCTTTTTTTGTGCAATTATCTGGGACACGCGGTACGATACTTCAGCTGCAGCCTTATTTTTGTCGACTGTTCTTAAAAATATTGATTTGTTGTCCAATTAACTGCTTTTTTATCTGTTTCCGTTTCTCCTTTCTGGCGACAGAATGTAGTGGGAATGATTTTTCAAAATTAGAATGTACAGTTTTATGATGTCTCTCAATATTTCCTTTTTTAGCAACGGAGACCGAAGTATTACATAACAAATACACATTTTTATGTTTAACTTCTGTAAAAAAGTATTGTTCTTCCCATTCTGAGTAAAAGTGGTATTATCTTTACCTTCTTACAACTGCTTGCCATAATATTATTTTTCGTTGTTCTCTACTAACCCAACCGCTGGACGTTGGTTACGCGTTCAGTTTTAAACTAAGCGCAATGTCGCCGCGCCGTGCATATTTATTCCGTTCAAAGCAATCCTGATCGTTCTCGAACACTAACGCGCTGGTCCGGCTGGTCGGTTCTAGCCGATTCTAGCTTGATGGCGTCAGCGGCAGATCGCTCATCGCAACGTTGCCGCTGTTTATGTTTAATATCGTGACAATTATATTTTTCTGTGGAATTTTCGGAAGCTTCTCTGATTTTTGCAGTTTGTATTTTTTAAATTAAAATCGTTGTGAGAGCTACCAGAATTGCCTCCGTGAGCTACCGGTAGCTCGCGATCGACAGGTTGGCGACCACTGTTCTAGATGTTGTGCGTGAGTGCCTATTATCGTAAAGATTTTTCTGATGTGGTTTCTCAAGCGTTTAGAGTGTGGTGCACTTATACTCCGTTAAGCGTCTAGGATCGCTCCTAATAGTATAGATGGATCTTAATAGGTGCCGTTGCTATCATGGTTTTTTGTTGTTGTTAATGGTACGTATCTTTGTCACATATATTTGCTGGTTCTGTAGACGGAGTACTGTCATAGCTCCACAATAAATAAGTGAATGAAGCCGCAGAGAGTTTCTATTAGTGAGTCGACTCGTTCAATGATAATATCAGAATTTTTGTTGATCCTCAATTTGGATAATTTTGGTCGTCGCATTGGGATTGTGTCCTCAAGTTCCGCTAATGCCTTACGCATTTTGAGGCACACTTCATCGACGCTATTTGGTTAGGTATTGTTGTCAAGATCGGGAATGGTGTGATTCTCGGTAACTACCTTTTCTTCTTCGACAGTGTGGGTTTCACCGTGTGTACCGTTTACTTCTTGCGCTGCGAGCTGATCATCCATTATCTGAAGATCTAGAAGGACTTCTCCTCGGATCTACTGCAAGATATGTGCAAGAAGCAAATTGTTCTTCACAATATTTTTTCTCTGATCAGCTATTGGTTGTTCCGTTGCAGTATGGAGCACCAGCTCAATATCGGATAATTGTTAGGAATTATCTCGATGACCAATTTCCTCATCACTGGATTTGCAGAGGTAGTGAATTTTCGTGGCCGCCTAGAACTAGGTAATTCCCTATATTTTTATTTTTGGAGCCATATGAAATCATTAGTATATTCACATGAAATAAACACTTGTCATGAACAATGGCAGCAAATTATAAATTCGGCTAATTTTATTGCCAATCAGCAGTAATAAGATCATTTAGCCTAAGAATGAACAAGATTTGTTTTTAATTCATCCGTTCATTTAATAGTTGAGATCATTATTGTTATTATGGATTGAAGTTACATTTGCTTATTAAATGCAATCCACAAAATATCGACATAGTTATTACACATCAAAATTCAAAAAATTGTGCAGCTTCACGTTTAACTTAAAATATCTCGAGAAATATTGACTTTATCGTTATGAGGAGGGAGTACGTTATTTTCGAAACAAATATTGGCGAATCGTAAAATTGTGCTGAAATCTATATTCCGCCAGTGGCGTAGAATTTGGGAACGATTAACCAGTCACTTGCCCTTGTCATACGCCTCTGGTAGTAGCCAGAAACGTTTGTTTAACATAATTTAGTAGGGTGTCCAGTGTCTACACTTTCTGCCAAATATGAAATGGATACGTGAAACAGTTTTAAAGTACTGAGCACAAATCGTTTTTAGATTTTTAAACAAAACACCCTGTAACTCAGTAAACAGCTACACTTTATTTGGGTGTTTAAGTTAAATCTTCATAATTTGAAGTCAGGATTCTACTGTTAAATTATATCCAATTCATAATGAATCACCCTGTACAGGGTGTCCCAAATTGGTGTGTTTTGCAGGGTATCTCGTAAACTAGAAGAGATAGAAGAAAAGCAGTTAAGATGTTATGACTTCTTTTTTTGTTAAAGTAACGATAGCCTAATTAAATATTTAATAACTCCCTGCAGTTGGAGGATACAGGGCGATTATTGAAAACTGTCGAAAACTGCAGGGTACTATAACTTCTTAATAAAAAAAATATAAAAAAACTTTTGATAGATATAATATTAAAGAGTTCAGTGGCGCACATAATTTTTTTGTTAGGGGGCTCACTAAGGAAATATAATGCAAAATTATGTTGTTTTAAACGGAACACCCTGTATATTTTGACGTTTTTCGTTTCCTTTTTTAATTCTCATTCACCTGATATGACATATTATATATCTATTTTCAATGGCTGGAGCTACAGTGCAAATAAACCATTTATGGATGTTATCAGGTGAAACACCCTTAAAAAATTTAACAGTCAGTAACGAAATTTAACATTTTATTATAAGGATACTGATGGGTGACAATTTTATTTATCAAAATTATAATTAATAAAAAATAAAACCAAATTAAAAAAATAAAAACAATTTACTTATGAAACAACAAGAAATATTGTAACAACTAATCTACCTATAACTAATTTTATTAGAATGTAAAAATTACATTAAATGTTCTGATAAATGGTTTACTTGCGCTGTAGCTCCAACCATTGAAAATTAATATATAATTTGTCATATCAGGTGAATGAGAATTAAAAAAGGAAACGAAAAACGTCAAAATATACAGGGTGTACCATTTAAAACAACATAAGTTTGCATTATATTTCCTTAGTGAGCCACCTAACAAAAAAATTCTGTGCGCCACTGAACTCTTTAATATTATATCTATCAAAAGTTTTTATAACGTTTTTTTATATTTTTCTTAATTAAGAAGTAATAGCACCTGTATCTTCTAACTGCAGGGAGTTACTAAAGATTTAGTTAGGCTATCGTTACTTTAACAAAAAAAGACGTCATAACATCTTAACTGCTTTTCTTCTATCTCTTCTAGTTTACGGGATGCCCTGCAAAACACACCAATTTGGGACACCCCGTACATTAATCTTCATGCGCGATACAATTTTCTAGCTTTGTTAATTTATTTTATTTGGTTTTCATGTTCTTGTATCAGGATCTTTTTCCTCCGCAGGACATGGCTTAGGATGTTTTTTAAATGGGTATTTTCGTGTGGTACGGCTCTGTGTGTGCGGTTGAGATGTGTGGCTCATTAGAATGCAGCGCAGGGAACAAGTAATTTATGAATTTGAAATTAAGTTTGTGAGAATTGTGAGAAACAAGCAATTTGGTAGACTAGTTACTCGGCGGGTAAAACTGCGTCTATATTCTCTACCGTCGGCCATTTGGCCGATGAACAAGTTCACCAGGTTACAGGAAAACCGCAGAATCTCTGCAACACCGACGAGCGGAAGCAATTTACCGTAGTGAATAAGAGGGGTAAGTATGAGAATGGGTTTTTAGAATTATTCAATTCTCAGTTGAGTCGGTTCGTTATCTTATGGAAATAGGGGAATTATGGAGGACATTTTTGGAAAGATCTTGGTAGCACATCGCTAATAGCCGAAGTGGTGGATCAGGGTCAGGGAATTTCTTCTTATGTTTTGATGAAAGTATCTATCTCTTAGACTTAGATGTTAGGAAGGTTTGGTTTCCCGATTAGATTATGCGGGTCACGTAGGTGATTTAGATGGATTGGAATGGGGGTTATGTCTATACCGACGTAGACATTGTTGCTGGGAGAGAAGCGGAATTGTATTGGCAGTAACTGCTCGCAAGACAACCTTTTTAGAAGATGTGGAGTGGTAGGGTGCAATAAACGTTAGATTTATAGAAAATTATCAGTCGGATATATGTTTTATAAATATTTAATACGTATGAAATAAAATAGAAAGGCGTGATCGTCCAATTTTCCCACTGAGGACCTTAAAGAGACCAACATGCTTCCGGACTCTATTCAGATCAGTTGTTCAGTTGAGAGTGTTAGTAAATCTCACTCGCAAATACACGGCTACCTTGCATACCTAGAGTCAATCTCCCAAAAGCTTCAGTCGAAAGTTTGATGTTAGGAGACAATATTAATTTAATTAATGGCGAAGGGGATTGTACACCCGCCAAAATATGCGTTTGCTTCATTATGTTGAATATAATTTCGTCAATAGAAAATAATTTTAAATGCATCACTAATCTACTGTCACTTTTTAGTATTGAAGAGCCACTGAAAGCAGATAAACTTATGAATTCGAATAAAGTGAGAAAATGTGAATTTCGCTTGCTGATTTTGCTTAATTAATTAAAGCAACGAAAGATTTGCGAATATTATGAGTATTTAACATAATCCATTCCAATGGTTAAAAAGTGGTTTACTGATTTTTGTTGCGGTTGTACAAGTATCGCTAATCTTTCTAGTCGTCCAAAAGAGGTCATTACGCCAGAAATTATCGATAACATTCATGAAATCTTATGAGGAAATCGGAGAAAGAAAGTGCGTGAGATGGTTGAGGTTATAAGCATTTAAACTTAGCAGGTACATAATATTTCTTATGAAAATTTGGATATGTAAAAGCTATCTACGACTCTCGATCGTAAGCAAATAAGCTATGTGTATTTAAGTTTGCGATATAATTTGATTGAACGATGGAATAAAACAATTTAATTTGTTTCAAATATAATGAAGTTTTAAACAAATCACATTGTTGTATCTCATCTTTCAATATGGATCTTCTTCAAGTAAAAGCCTCGTCTATTCAATTTTTTTAAATTTAATTGGTCAATATATCTACTAATTATTTATTTAATGGAAATGTCTTAATAAAACATTGTTCAGGTTATATCTTTTTTATTATTTTTACTAGTCAATCATATCTAAATGCAAAAGCCGAGGTATACAAAAAGTATACCAGTTTATCAATAATACAATATTGTGCGTATCAGAAGACTTTGTACATTACAAAAATAAGAAAGTTTAGCGATGTTCAGCAGTAATCCAATCGAATTTTTTAAAGGTTACGATTTGGAGGACCAATTATAGATTCACTACAATACACCAGAGTCCAGTGGGTTTGTTTGCGCCAATACTAAGATTTTGATTCCTTAGTAATAGACAACACACCTTGCTTGTAAAGACCGGTCCGATATAGATAATTAATATTATTAAAAAAAGTAGTTCAGATAGTGAGTTGAAATAAAACACTTGAATAAGCCATCATTATCTAAAATATAGTTTATAAGTCAATATAGTAGCATTTTGTCAATCAGATATATAGTGAATTTAGGTGAAACATTGTGCAAACTACCAGTTAGTCAATTTCCTCGATTTACCCTATTTACCCGTACCTTAATTCCTAGTTTTATTTGGCAAAACTTGGACAGGACAGCCGGAGTTGGGGTTCACCTAAATATTTGGTAAGTGTTCCATTTAGCATATAAATTAGAATCTACAGTCCGCTATTAGGTTATAGAATCATATCATACATTTTTTGGACCTTATCGAACCGGGTTTAGTATTATTTGTAAAATATAGTTCATTTTGCCGGAATCACTCACAATAAAAAGTTGAAGTTCGTAGTTTTAATTAGTTGAAAGTAAAAACGATATTTTGGATATTGTTCGTGTGTTAGATTTTGGGCTTATTCAAACAATAATATAGGAAGTTTCAATTATTAATAGGTAATTTTTATAGTCGATTTGATTTAAATATAGAATAGATTCCTCCTAAATAGCTCGTTTCATAGTAGAGTCAAATCGTCAAATAAAACATATTTTATAGTTTAGTAATTTAATCCAACATTATCTTATTCATTAGTAATTCAGTTGTTGTTTTTGTGCAATAAATTATTATTGGGGCTAATTTTCCAGTACATTTTCGTTACTCTGATAGTAGAGATACAAAATGACACAAAAAAAAGAACAACAATTAAGAATTTTAGTTGCAAAAAAGGAACAGTATTTTGCCAGAATTCAACGTTTGTTCGATAATAGTAGAGATGTTTCAACGCCAGAAAAGGCAAATCAATTTCTCATTAGATATGAGACTTTGGAAACAACTAAAACCAACTTTTTAGATATTTTAGATCAAATTAACACACTAGAGTATGAGATAAATGACAAATTTGTTCCAAATTATCAAATTTTAGAAACATTTGACGAATTGATTTGTTATATTGAGTGTGTAGCTAAAAAGGTAAATGTTGATATTGCTAGGGAATCACAACCATTACGTCAAAATAGTAGTAAATCTAGTCGTAAATTACCGGAATTACCACTTCCGAAATTTAACGGTGATATTAAAGATTGGCCTTTGTTTATCGAATGTTATAATAATATGATACATAACAATTGTGAGTTGACTGATATAGATCGAGTTCACTATCTGATAGGTTGTTTAACTGGTAGCGCTCTGTCTGTTTGCTCAGGTATTGCTCCCACAGGCGATAATTATAGAATTATTTTCCAAGCCCTTAAAGATAAATTTGAAGACAAGCGTGTCATAGCTAATACGTTTTTAGACCAATTATTCAATTTTAAGCAAGCTCAATATGAAAATGCTACCACTTTAAATTTGTTTTTAGAAAAATTTCATCCTGCAGTTACGGCATTACGTCAATTAGATATTCCTGACTTATCAGACTATATTTTAGCCTATTTAGCATTTCAAAAAATCAATCCCGAGACTCAAAGATTATTTGAAAATACTAGAAGAAGTTCTGAAATGCCTTCTTATAATGATATATTAACTTTTGTAAAAGAGCAAGCTAAAATTTGTACTAGAACAAGTAGTGGACTTAAATCCAATAGTAGTAATAATAAAAATAATTCAAGTATTCATTGTAGCAGTCAGTTAAACAATAACAAAGCAAGGGTAACTCACTCCTTTGTCGTTCAAGGAAATTCTAGTAGTTATAATTGCGTGATATGCAAAGAAAATTCGCATTCAATACTTATTTGTCCCAAATTCTTAGAATTGTCCCCCGAAAAACGCTACCATGTTGTTAGAGAGAATAATTTATGTTTAAATTGTTTATCTAGGCACAAAGTTATTAACTGCAAAAGCAACTATACTTGTAGAATTTGCCAACGTAAACATCATAGCTTGTTACATTTCAAATCCTCGATGCAAAGTATAGCCAATAGTGTAGGTAAGTCTGACCAACCAATCAGTAGTAACTCGGAGACAAATGGTCCTAATGTCTCTGAAATTTGTAAAAATTCCACCGCAGGCCCTTCTTCTTCTACTTTAAATAAAAATGGCGGTACTTCCATGGAATATCCATTACCTCCAGTAGTGAATTGTTGTTCGGTTACCCATAGTCACAAAAACTCTTCTTCTAGCAGTACTGTCTTATTGTCCACAGCGAAAGTGCATGTTCCAGATAGTTACGGTAATTTTCACGATGCCCGATTTCTAATTGATAGCGGTAGTCAGGCAAATTTTCTTTCCCTAGAATTTAGTCGTCGTTTGAAATGTCCTCTAATGAAATGTCATTCTCATGTTTATGGAATTGGGTCCGCTAGTAGTTCCGTATATGGATGTTCAACTATAGTAGTAATTTCGCGGGTGGACACCACCAAACGGTATCCTTTGGAGGTACTGATTGTTGACAAAATTGCAGATCAGCTACCCGCTTCTCGCGTCGATTTAAGTGCTTTATCACATTTGAAATCGCTTCCTTTAGCCGATGGTAGTTTTCATTTTCCGCAAAAAATTGATGGAATTCTTGGAGCTAACGTGTTTGCTCATTTGATAGGCAACAAACGAGTTGTAGGTCCACCAAACACCCCAGTGGCAGTAGAAACCACTTTAGGTTTTATAGTAATGGGCTCAGCTCCCATTGTATCCTCATCTATTGATACTCACAGTTTTTGTACCATTTTAGAGCCCTCTCTTGAAACATTAGTTAAGAAATTCTGGGAGGTTGAAGATTTTCCAACTTCTTCAGTGATAGTAGACCCAGTTGATTTGGAATGTGAGAAAATCTTTAAATCCACCTATAGTCGAGATCACTCCGGAAGGTATACAGTGCCCTTACCTTTCAAATTAGATAGTTCTTTATTAGGAAATTCATACACCACAGCTTTCCGACGATATTTATCATTAGAAAGGAAGCTGAATAATAGTCCCAACCTTAAATCAAAATATACAGAAATAATTAAAGATTACATAGTCCAAGGTCACATGTCCAAAGTAGTAGAAAATGATAGTTCAATGGTACAATATTTCATTCCTCATCACGCAGTCTTTAAAAATTATTCCCAAACAACTCCAGTCCGTATTGTTTTTGATGGATCGTGTAAGACGGACACCCTGTATTCATTAAATGATTTACTCTATACTGGTCCTAAATTACAGTCTGACGTCTGTACAATGTTCTTAAACTTCAGATTATTTGAAGTAGCTCTCACCGCCGACATTCGGCAGATGTATAGGCAAATAAATTTACACCCAGATCAACGAAGATTTCAAAGAATTTTGTGGAGATTCTCTCCAAATGAGCCCATAGAGATTTATCAATTGAACACTGTTTCGTTCGGAATTAAAGCTTCGCCTTTTCTAGCTCTCCGAAGTGTACGCCAATTAGCTGACGATGAAGGAACGTCGTTTCCTTTAGCATCTGAAGTTATTAAAAGAGACATGTACGTAGATGATCTTGTTTCTAGTGTATCTTCAATTAGTTTAGCGCTTGATTTGTATAATCAATTGATTGGATTATTTAGTAGAGGTGGTTTTCAATTAGTAAAATGGGCCACCAATTCACAAAGATTATTAGAAAAAATTCCTCTTGACAATAGAACCACTAATGTGGTGAACTTTGATACAGATTCTCTGAAAATACTTGGTTTACAATGGCATCCGAGTTCGGATTCTTTATCATTTTCTTTTGACCTGGTTGATAAACCTTATACTAAACGTAACATTTTGTCCACTGTGGCTCGTTGTTACGATCCTCTAGGCTTTTTAGCTTCTGTCACATTATTAGCCAAACTTTTGATAAAAGATTGTTGGATTGGCCATCTGAATTGGGATGATCCCTGTCCTCCTGATATAGTCCACCGTTGGAATCAGTTTTCTACAGGACTACATCATCTTTTAAACTTCAAAATCCCTCGTCATATAGGTGTTGTGTTATATCAGCCAATCATTTTAGTAGGTTTCGCAGATGCATGCTTAACATCCTATGGGGCGGTCGTTTATCTTCGTAGCATAAATTCCAATGGAGAAATTCAAGTTCATCTCCTGTGCGCGAAATCCAAGGTTTCTCCACTGAAAGTAGTCACAATTCCTAGATTGGAACTTTGTGCGGCTCATTTACTCGCCAAACTTCTGAGATTTATAATAGATTGTTATGAATCTCGACTAAATATTACTCATATTTTCGCCCTGTCGGATTCTACTGTCACTCTCAATTGGATCGCAACCCATCCGTCCAAACTACAAACATTCGTATCGAATAGGGTGGCTCAGATTCAATCATTAATTGATTATAATTCGTGGTTTCATGTAAATGGAAAAAACAATGTTAGCGATTGTTTGTCTAGAGGCTTAACACCTTCCCAATTTATAGCTAATAATTCCTGGAAAAGTGGTCCTCAATGGCTAAAGTTAGATTCCGCTGAATGGCCGATTAGTACAATTTGCTTAGAAGAGAATCTACCAGAATCCAAAATAGTTTCTTTAGTAATAGCTGCAGATGTCGAAAATTCTGTCTATTCTCTAATATTGCGTCATTCGAAATGGATCAAGCTGTTGAGATCGGTTGTTTATGTCCTTAGATTCGTAAAATTGTTGCCAATGGCGGTTTCTATTTCAGTATCCGATTTGGAAATTGCTGAACTTTCCTTAATAAAAGTAGTACAACGTCGACATTTTCGATCTGAATTAGCATTACTAGCCAAAGATGTTATTCCAGCATCTTTAAGACATCTACGCCCTTTCTTAAAAGACGGCGTCATTCGAATTGGAGGTAGGTTGATGCATGCCGATTTAAATTTTGATGGGCATCATCCTATATTATTGCCCAAAAAAGATCATCTAGTAAAACTCCTTATTGATCATTTTCACAGAACTAACCTTCATACCGGTCCACACTTAGTCCTTTCCTTACTTAGATTACGTTATTGGATTCTCTCAGCTCGCAGTGTTGATAGATTTATAATCCAGAAATGTAATATTTGTTTTAGATTGAGGCCAAAGCCTCAAATTCCCATAATGGGAAATCTCCCTAGTGTCAGAGTACAACAGGCCAAGGCCTTCTTGCGCACTGGCTGCGACTACGCTGGTTCTGTGCAGCTTATCCCATATCGAAAACGCGGAATTCGTCCTGTCAAAGCATATATTTGCTTATTTGTTTGTATGGCAACCAAAGCTGTACATTTGGAACTTGTCACAGATTTGTCCACGCCCAATTTTCTTCAAGCATTTAAACGGTTTATAGCTAGACGTGGAGCAGTTTCTGAAATTTATTCAGACAACGGTACGAATTTCATTGGTGCAAAGACAGTTTTGAACGAATTGTACCAATTCGTTGTATCTCCGAAATACAATGATACCATATTGAACGATTTAGCTATTCAGGGAATTCAATGGAAATTGATACCTCCAGGTGCTCCACATATGGGGGGTCTCTGGGAAGCTAATGTGCGCTCCGTGAAAACACATTTATACAAGGTAGTTCAAAGTCAATTATTAACTTATGAAGAGTTCAATACTTTGCTAGTTCAAATTGAAAGTTTGTTAAATTCACGTCCGTTGTGTGTTCTTTCTTCTGACCCTGCGGACCCGGTAGCTTTGACTCCTTCTCATTTTTTGACCCTTACTCCCCTAACTAGTATTCCTGCTTCTGACCTCACTGATCAACATATAAATAGATTGGATAGATTTCAAATGATTGATCGAATGGTCCAAGATTTTTGGAAAAGATGGCATTTGGAATACCTTACTAGTTTGCAAACTCGGCAACATTGGAATACCGATAGTCTTCCTGTAAAAATAGGCACCGTTGTTGTTTTAGAACAACCAACTACACCACCCCTCCACTGGCCTTTGGGCATTATAGATCAAGTCTATCCTGGTCGCGATGGTATTATTAGAGTGGTCGATGTACGCACGAAACATGGGACATATAAAAGACCCGTCATTAAGGTCTGTCCCTTGCCATTGCAATAAAATACAATAATTTTTACATCATGTAGTATGTATATATTTGTATATATGTGTATGTATATATGTATAGATAGATTTTTAGTTAATATATTCGATTATAGTTTGAATACTTTCAATTTATCGGTAGGAAAAATTTAAGTTCAATGTTTAGTTACATCCTTTCCAATGTTCTGAAGTATAGTTCAGCCCGGGGGGAATGTTTGCGCCAATACTAAGATTTTGATTCCTTAGTAATAGACAACACACCTTGCTTGTAAAGACCGGTCCGATATAGATAATTAATATTATTAAAAAAAGTAGTTCAGATAGTGAGTTGAAATAAAACACTTGAATAAGCCATCATTATCTAAAATATCGTTTATAAGTCAATATAGTAGCATTTTGTCAATCAGATATATAGTGAATTTAGGTGAAACATTGTGCAAACTACGAGTTAGTCAATTTCCTCGATTTACCCTATTTACCCGTACCTTAATTCCTAGTTTTATTTGGCAAAACTTGGACAGGACAGCCGGAGTTGGGGTTCACCTAAATATTTGGTAAGTGTTCCATTTAGCATATAAATTAGAATCTACAGTCCGCTATTAGGTTATAGAATCATATCATACAGGGTTTCTCTTGGTAAACGTGTGAATTGATGGCCAGGTGGACAAAACCGGTAATTTGATTCTAACTGACCGTCGGATAAGTATTCGTGCTATTACTAAAACTGTACGTAATGATAAAGAATCTGTACAGCAAATTTTACACAAGCCTTTTAACATGCAAAAACTGTGTGTCAAAATGGTGCCTACATTTCTGACGCTTCTGACGCCTGTCAGTAGGTTCTTAGCGAAGCCAATCTTTATTCGGTCACTGTCACAAAAGCAGTTTAGTTATCAAAAGCATAACACACTTACCCTTCAGGTTCCATCGGAAATCTAAAAAAAAATTCTGAGCTCTCATAAATTTTATTGTTACATCATTTAAAAGTACACAGTGGCGTTCTTTGCGTTCTGTATATATTTACAGTATATACAGAAAACCCACACAAACGGATCATGTTCTCTCAAGTTCCTCTAGTTATCCACACCAACATGAGATGGCAGCTTTTAATTGTTACATCCACAGACTTTTATATGTTCCTTTGTCAAAGTTACAAGAGAACATAACTTGGCCTTTCCAAAAGTGGATTCTTCTATTAGATTTATATCCGCTCCTTTCACGAATAATAAGATTTCAAACAAAATAGCTAGTTGTATTAACAATTATATGGAAAATATTAGGATTTCTTTCAGAACCTCTAGTACCATAGGTAGACATTTGGTTAATTCTAACGACAAAATTGATAAGCTTTTGAGAAGTGGTATATTTAGACCTAAATATGGGGATTGTGAATCAGCCTACATAGGTAGAACTTGTAGAGCTTTGAAAACTCGCTTATTTGAACATTTGAACCCAACTGGAAATTCGTCTTTTGGACATCGTTTGAGATTCAATAATCGTAACTTTAGCCCTAATAGACATTCAAAAATTTTACATGAGGTCACTAATAGAAATTTCAATAGATTAGATTTTCTTGAGGACGTATACATAAATAATGAACTGTTGGTCAACAGCTTTTGTTTAAACACCCAAGTCAATTTGAATAGATCTTACATCCCACTTAATAGAAGGCGGAAGTTCTGGGGTCTGAATTTTAACAAACTTATCAAACTTTCTACACTTTTTATTAGTTATTACACATTTGGTTATGTCTCATATTCTGTTGTAACGTGGTTTGATTTTAATTTTCTGGACTCTTCTTTATTCTGGTTCATAATTTCAAACCTTTTAACACACATTGGTATGAAAAGGATTTGTCCCTCATTTAGTTGTTTATTTCTTGACGAATTGTTTTACTTATTGGTTGAGTTCTGTTCCCATTAGACGGGGTTTAATATAATCTTTAGGTCTGACTCCTCGTTCGAGTTACACTTTAGTTCTGTTACTCCTTGCCTCTTGTGTCTGTTATTGATTCAGTGGGGTTTATGTGGCATTGTCCCTGGATTTAAGATCCTGTCGTTTGAATTGATTGTCCCGTGTCTACCGTCATCTGTTCATTGCCATTCTTTCTTTGTATTTAGTTCTATCGTATTAGTGTTGTCAAAACTATTTAATACCGTATTTTATTTGGATCATAGACAAATTTCTCAATATTTGTTTTCTTTTCATTGATAAATAAATTCACTTGTATTCTTTGAGTATATTTATTCTGATTATTGCATTCCATGCTTGAGAACGAATCTTTGATGTTTTTGATTAACGTTAAACATACTTACTTGCTGAGTCTCTTAACTTAATGTTTGGGTTCTGTTCTCATTAGACCGACCTTAATGAAGTTCTGAGGTCTGAATTTTAACTTATTAAATTTTTTACACTTATTACTAGTTATTATGAATTTTGTTATTTCTCTTAATCTGTTATAGCTTGGTGTACTTTCAATTTTCTTGACTCTTCATTATTCTTGTTCATAATTTTAAACCTTTTAACACACTTTGGTAAGGGAAGATTTTGTCCCTCATTCAGTGGTTTCTTTCTAGAAGAGTTGTTTTACTTATTGGTTGAGTTCTGTTCCCATTAGACGGGACTTAATATTGTCTTTAAGTCTAACTCCTCGTTCGAGTTACACTTTAGATTTGTTACTCCTTACCTCTTGTCCCTGTTCTTGATTCAGTGGGGTTTATGTATCATTGTCCATCGAGTTAAGATCCTGTCTTTTGACTAGATTGTTCCGTGTCGACCGTCGTTTGTTCATTGCCATTCATTCTTTGCACTGAGTTCTTTCGTATTAGTGTTGTCAAAACTATTCAATACTGTATTTTATTTGAATCATAGACAAATGTCTGAATGTTTGTGTTCTTTCCATTGATAAATAAATTCTTTTGAATCTTTTGCGTATATTTATTCTGATAATATTGATTGAAATTTTCAAGTTTTGATCACTTCGCTAGGTTGTCGAATCCCATCTCAACTTAAACACAAATTTTCATTTTTCTACTGTCAATTGGTCCATTCAAAAGAGAATAGTAATCCTAGCTCGCTCGGCCAAACGGTGCGGCGGCAGCTGCTTGGCGTTGTGGTGGGGGGTCAGCGCTCGTTCGCAGTTGAACGAAGCTCAAGCTTTTATTTTGGTTTTCTTTGTAAAAATTTTGCATTTGTGGTTTGATAATAGTATGGTTATTATCAATCATTACATATTGCTAGAAATAAGGACAATGATATTTATAATTTATATCTATAAATCCATTTATTATATATATTATACATAATTCGAAACGTAGATACTAAGAATAATATTTATTTACAAATTTACATCTATTTTCTACAAATTCTAGCCCTTTTTGGTCTCTGAGGAAATGGCTCTGTACAATTTTCCTCGTCATTATCATTAGCAAACAAATCCTCATCGATATTATTGCTACTATCAATTGCAAGTTCACAATCAACTAATTGAGTCATATCAAAATTTAGCTCATCACTCAGAGATTCATTATCATCCTCGTCATTGTCAAATACCGTACTTACAATTTCAATGTTACAACAGTTTTTGCCTTCGCAATTTTTACAATGTATGCCAACTTTTTTACAACCACATCTGGTAGTAGAGCACCCTGTGGTACAAGAACACGAAATAATGTTCAATAATTCGTCGGGTACAAGTACAGTCATGTTAGTAAGGGTCTTTTGGGCGTTCGAAGAGAATGACCCCCCACCGGAACGCTAACCAGCTGCCGCCGCACCGTTTGGCCGAGCGAGCTAGGATTACTGTTCTCTTTTGAATGGACCAATTAACGGTAGAAACATGAAAAATTGTGTTTAAGTTGAGTTGGGATTCAACAACCTAGCGAAGTGATCAATATTTGAAAATTTCAATTAATATTATGACAGTATCTAGCAGATTTTGAATTTGTTTATCTCGGCTTGTAAAAGTCGCATCGGAAAAAATTTTTTTTCAAAATACTCGTCTTTCAAAAACAAACATATTTATAACGTAAAAAGATATTTTGAAGAAATTTTTCAACGCCAAAATGAGAAAAACCTAGATGTAAAAATTTTTATTTTCGGTAAATGTTCTAAAAAATTATGTAAAAATTTTTTTTAAAATTTTGTTTATGTTATTTATAAAAATATAACTTTCACTCTGTCGATTGCAACAAACCGTTTCTCAATACCGTTAATGTTCATACATTTAGACGCGATTGAAAAAAAATTTGTTTCCAATTTGCGCAGCCGCCATTTTGAATTTTCCAAATCTGAAAAAATGTAAATTTTTAGAAGTTTGACCTCTATGTTTATCTATGTTTTGACCTCGACATTAATATTTTATTTATAATTACCAAACAAAAATATAATTTTCGTAAATTTTTTCAATTATTGGAAAATTTAAGATCGGAAATTTTCTTTTTTTGAAAAAACTATTTACGTCACCTTCAAGAGCATAAGATTTGCTTCAATTTTCATCTCTACGATTTTTTTGTAAGAACACATCCAGGAATGACACGAGCATAAATCACTTGAATTTTAGGTGGTCTGAGCTGTGCTTGCAAGCTGCGTCGCAAGCTCCAGTGGAAATTATTAGACAATCTAGGAGAGTGATGCTGGGTCAATATATTTTCATTTAAAAATAAAAAATCAATCATGGGAAAGTTTTAATAGTTAACAGATTTTTCGACTTTACTTTCCCGGACTAATATTTTTATACCAAAATTTCCAATTTTTAGGTTGGGACAGTAAATTTTTTTAAAAATTTTTTCATTAAAAAATCTGATTGACCACATTTAAATAATTCCATTTTATATTTGTAGAAAATATTCAGGGCTAAAATTGGAGTAAACATTTTTGGAAAAAATTACCTTAAAAAAATTTGTAGTAACTATGTCTGTGCAATGGCAAGACTTAAATTGGTGAAAATCGAAAGAGGAGTGTTCATACTATTATAAACAAATGCAGATGCTTTCCATCAATAACACAAACCGAGATATAAAATTTTTTCGATGAAATTTTGCATAGGGGGTTTTTTGATACGAGAATTCCAAAATATTTGTCATTTATTCGAGAAAAAAATTATTGCGGGTAGAAATTTGAGACAAATTTATGAAAAAAGGGGTTTTCCGGAAAACTACACACATATTTTGCTCATTTACGAAATTAGGTGGCGTTTTCAAGTTATCCTGTTAACAGACTGATAGAACGACCGATTGAAATTTTTTTGGATTCAGAAACGTATGAAACGTGTAGATCCACTCGAGTCTCGAATCACTCCATTTTAATAATATACATATATTATACATAAAGTGAAGTAAAAATGTATGAATTCAAAATATTCTTCTACGCCAGTTTAGTTATTTGATAGCGGCACCTCGTATGTGCTCCAGATAGGTAGAAGGTCATGTTTGAAGTTGGTATGGAATCGATTGATGATAATGAACTTGAAACATGCAAAACCCTAAATTTGAATTTGTAGATTGGTAACTGAATTAATAACCTCAAATCACGGTATGTCCCTATTTTAAACATGGAATAATAGAAGAACTTAAATTTTTGGAAACTAGGCGCTGCCTTAAGATAATATTTACAATGCTTATTGGTAATTTTGTTAATATTCTTTTAATATTTTTACCTGTATGTATATTTTTATTTATCTATCGGCCTTAAATACGTCTGAATAATATTTCCAGATATTGTATAGAGTGGTCAGATAAGAATTGCAAAGTGATGGTGTGGTTAGTGTCTATTTTAGCAAAAATATTTCTTTGGTTAATATGTTCTGACTAAAATATCTCCATTTTAATACATGTGTATTATCAATTGACGGAAAGCCAGACGGTACAAATATATATATATATATATATATATATATATATATATTAAACTGGATAGAACGGGAAGAGAAATAATGATTTATAGTTATTATTCTTTTAATTTACATTTAGTTTTGATTTGCCCGGTATATTGTGAAAATTTAAAATTTTATTACTAAAATGGTTATATTTTAAAACATGAGAAACTCTTTAACCTCAGAGTAGGGTTCAGGTATAGAGAAACAAAAATTCAATTTATAATATGAGCGCCTAGATTTGATTAAATATCTCTGTCTTCTTAAAAATTTTGTTAATAAAAATGTACTTGCTTGTTTAATAATACGTAATAAATTCTTAAGACGGTCCTGTGTTTCAAGTTGAACCTTTTTACTATTCACAGATGTCAGTTTAAACTACCAACGGTTCAAACTAGATGGAGCCATCACCACAAAGAAATAAAATATATCAAAAAACAATTTTACAATGTTCTTCAAACTAGAAAGAACGTTATTTAATATTTTGAATAGACAAATACATTGTTCTTTTACAAGACACAAATTAATAAAAAACCTACTATCTATTATGACCACTCATTCAAACAAAATCACGTTCTCACATGAAAAAATTATCTCTATATACAAATCTAAAATAGGCAACATTTAATACAAATCTTATAATACTGAAACTTCTATATAAACGATTATTATATCAAAATGGCGAAACACAATGGTTGTAAATGTTTGTTTAATACCAAAGTTCAATTTTTTTTACTAAATTGGTAAGTTTTATTCAACCTTTTTTATGTATAATGAAAATAGTCTAAATACCTTATTCCTGTATCGTAATTCACTTCAATTATCCTTTACTTTATTTTAGGTTACCTTCTGGAAATTGTCACATCACTGGTCCAGCTTACACAAATTCAGGAATCAATGCTATGTCCCGTCCACATCAATACATTTCAGTCCAATTACATAATCAAAAGCTTTCTAAAAGGTATGGTGGATATATCCATTCCACCATACAAATATTAATCAAGTATTATATATCAATTATACGGTTAGTATTCAAACATAATTACCAAATTGTTTCTTAGTTTCTACATCTGCTTGTTTAAATATATAATCTACCATATCATAAGTACAATGTATCTCTCTTTTCTGAATTTTGATGCCAAATATCTTATTTTTCGAAAAGTTTTCTTAATTCCCAAAATTTTGCTGCTTCTCAAATTTTCTACCACCCAAAAAGAATTTTACCTAGTCAATAGTCTGTATAATCAACAAACTTTTCTCCTTCAATTTTTTTATTATTAACAACTACTTGTCGCAGATTAAAAGTTTGTTGAATACATTCCACCAATCAGATTTGGTTATCAAAACTTTTCTTTATAGATTTCATTTCAAATAGTGAATTGTCCATCTATCATTTGAAAACGCTTTGTTTTAAGGTTCTTTAATGATTTTAACTCATATTGTGTCTCTTAAATTATATTTCATTTAGTTTACAAAATGACATTTTCCAATTTACAAAATATGTGTTCATAATGTCAAACCGTTCAATAAATGTCACATTCCATAGAATTAATGTTTTTCAGTTTACTTCTTATATCGAAATGTTTTTAAATATTTATAAAATCTTATTTACATGTCCTTCAAATCCTAATATTCATTTTAAAAAGAATCTCACTATTTATTTACCTTGACAATAAAATAAAGGATTATCATTTCCATTTATATATGTAACAAGGTTCTAATATTCCGTCTTGTAGGTTTATAGAGATTTTGTTAATTCATTTCACAAATGTTTTTTCAAATCTTATTTTAAATTATACAGTTAGATGCTTTCTCTATTGAATAGTACATGGTACAGATTGTCTCCTTTTTTAGATAATCTTTTTAAAAAAAATGAAATTTCAAAAATTTTTATTTCTTGAAATAAGTAGTTTTTTATTTTATGTTCGGTATACAGGGTGTTGTTTTACTCTATGTTAACATCCCCTAAATTTTGCGTTTATCAAATTTTTATGTAAGTAAAAATTTTATGAATGCAAATTTTACTTCAAATATTTATAAAATTCTTTTCTTTTTAAACTTCTCCATTATTTGTTGTATTTGTATAAATCTTTTATATTGAAAATACCTCTTATTTCATCACTTTCTATATATCTTAAAACGTAACTATTTATTCCATTCTCATTTTCTACAACATATGGTCCCTCGAAAGGTGGTTTCAATTTTGCACATACATTCCTACTTCTATCTGATACCCTTACTAATAATACATTTCTTTCTATTTCAGGTCGCTGCTATAAAGATGATTCTGGAATCCTGTATTTCAGTATCCTCTTCAATTAGTTCTTTTTTATTTATAATACTATAAATTCTTAGTTTGTTTTTAGTTTCAAGTTTCATTTATAAGTTTCATCCAAAGGAATTAGTTTAAAAAATCATGTTATAAATCCATTTTTGAAAATTCTTTAATGCTCGTTATGCGTTTTATTACTTCTACATTTCTCAGAGTCGCTTATCTAGGTACAATTTATTGATTTATATTTCTTGTGTTACGTCCTTCTATAATACCGTCTTTTAACATATTTTGTATCTCTGAATCAACTTCTTTTCTATATTTATAAGGTATGGGATATGTTCTTATTCTGAAATTTTCTATTCCTCTAACTTCTATCTTATGTACATAATTATTTGCCATTCTCATCTCCTTTTTAATCAATCCTTCATACTTCATAATCAAATTCTTCACTTTCTCTTCATATTCTTTATTTCCACACACTAATACCAATTCCTCCATAATTATATTCTTTTCTATATTCCATAACTGCCTATTATCCTCTCCAATTTCCAATTCGTCCATATTTCCACTCCTTTTTATATTCCATAACTTCCTATTATCCTCTTCAATTGCCAATAATTCCATATTTCCATTCTTTTCTATATTCCATAACTGCCTATTATCCTCTTCAATTTCTAATTCTTCCATATTTTCTTTTTCAAATTCAATCTTATTACCATTTAATTCTATCTCCATCTTTTCAAAATCAATTCTTGCTTTATATTTCGTTAATTCATCTATTCCTATAACTATGTCTGTTTCTAAATTATCCACTAGCAATAATTGCATCTCAACTTCTTTCCCATCCTTTAATTCAATGCTTTGTATTATAGATCTGCTAACTTCACACAATTTCTTTCCATTTGCTCCTATTAATGTAGTTTTCGGTATCTTGACTAGCTTGTTTTCATAATTTTTAATATTTTCTTCTATCAATTTTGTTTTTATTATGGACGCTTCCGAACCTGTATCTATTAATATTTTAACTTGTTTCCCATTTAATTTTCCTTTAATTTTTATTAATCCCGTTATTTCTTTTAATTCCAAATCTTCCCCAAATTTAATATATTTCCTTGGATGTTCATATGTTATCACTCTCTCTTCTCTCCTTTGAATACTGTTCTCTGTAATTGTTATTTTTGTTGTTATTATATTTAAAGTTTTTGTTATAGTTGTTTTGGTTGCTATCGTTCTTATTATAGTTATAATATTCATTGTTATTATATCTGTCAATGTAATTATTTCTGTATCTCATCATTATATCTTAACATATTCTAATTTCTATCTATGTACAAAATTATATTTACATATGTTTTTTTTTTTTTGACATTATTTGTTAATTATAAACTTTTTATTTACATGTGGTTTTATATCCCTTCTTAACCTTTTACAATTCCTTATTCGTCTTCTAGATTCCGGTCCTATAATACAGCCTTATTATTCAATTTAATTTTCTTTTCCTAAATTTCGTTTTATCCTCTTCTCTTATTGTTTGATTCTCTTGTATCTGCTTCCTAAGTTCCTTAAAATTTTCCACTGTGTCTTTTTCAATTTTGTTGTCCCCTATCTCATCAATTTTTACCAATAAATTCATCAAAATTTGCGTTTTCAATTTCTCCATATTATTGTTTCTTCTTTTTATTATTTCATTCCCCATAATACTCTCACTTCCTATCATTTCATTTTTAATTATCCTATTAAAATTTCTTGGATCAATTATCTTTATTTTTCTGCCAAGTTTTAATCTCATTTCGAAATTTTCTGCATAAATTATTGTTTCTATATTCTGTCTTATGGTTTCTTCTATTTCTTCCTTGTTCTCTTGTAATATCTTATTCATTTCCTCTAACTTCCAATTAAGTTGTATCCCCCTATTATTATTATTTGTCTTACCATATGTCACTATTCGTTCCAATATATTAACATCTGGGTCTGTTATTTTCCAATAAATCTCTTTTTCATAAATTTTCATGACTTTCTCACTTCCTAAATTCTGTAAATTGCTATTTATCATCTCCTCATTTATTTGTCTTTGTATTTTAATAAATTGTATTTCTTCTGTTTCCTTCTCAACTTCTTCAAACTCCATCACACTTTGTATTTTTACTTCGTCAATTTCCATTTTATTACTTAATTTTTGTTCTATAGTATCATCATTTCTATTTATATTTTCATTTTGTATCTTTACGTCCATTTGAATCTCTCCTTTGAAATCCTTTTCTTTCTCCTCCATTTTGTTAATTCTGTTAATCTGTGAATTGTCTATTTCCGTTATTTCTTTAATCTCCTCTCCTCTAATTTCTTGTTTAGTGGATTCTATTTTATTTTCCATGTATGTGTTTGATTTTTCCAATATCTTCTCAAATTGTCCCAATTTTTCATCCATTAATTTTATCATTAGGTCCTTAGCTTGTTTTATTTCTTCCCTATTTTGGTCCATTTTAATGTTCATTTATTTCTTGTTTTAATTCTTCCGTATTTTTATTCATAACTTCCCTAATATCATCCTTCATACTATTCATATCTCCACGCATATCTCTCCTCATATCTTCTTTATTTTGATCCATTTTTTTTATCATCATTTGAAACATACTCATTACGTCCATTTCCTCTTTCTCTTTTGATTTTTGTTTGACCTCTTGTCCTGTTTCTTCTGACAATGGTAAATCTTCTTCTTCTTGTCCCTGTTCTGCAATGTCTTCTTCCAAATTTTATCTGCCCTGTTCCAAGTATTGTACCTGAAAATCTCCTCTACCATTGCTTCTTTCTTCTCTTTCTTCATCAGGCCTACTTTCAACTCCTACCTGCTTTCCGTCTCTTAATGTCATTTTCCGTTCCATTTTATGTATTTAAATTCTTTTAATAAAGTCAAAAAAAATTATTTTAATGCTTTTTATTACTACTTACAAAATTTCTATAATAGCCCCACGTTGCGGTGACATGTTAAACTGGATAGAACGGGAAGAGAAATAATGATTTATAGTTATTATTCTTTTAATTTACATTTAGTTTTGATTTGCCCGGTATATTGTGAAAATTTAAAATTTTATTACTAAAATGGTTATATTTTAAAACATGAGAAACTCTTTAACCTCAGAGTAGGGTTCAGGTATAGAGAAACAAAAATTCAATTTATAATATGAGCGCCTAGATTTGATTAAATATCTCTGTCTTCTTAAAAATTTTGTTAATAAAAAGGTACTTGCTTGTTTAATAATACGTAATAAATTCTTAAGACGGTCCTGTGTTTCAAGTTGAACCTTTTTACTATTCACAGATGTCAGTTTAAACTACCAACGGTTCAAACTAGATGGAGCCATCACCACAAAGAAATAAAATATATCAAAAAACAATTTTACAATGTTCTTCAAACTAGAAAGAACGTTATTTAATATTTTGAATAGACAAATACATTGTTCTTTTACAAGACACAAATTAATAAAAAACCTACTATCTATTATGACCACTCATTCAAACAAAATCACGTTCTCACATGAAAAAATTATCTCTATATACAAATCTAAAATAGGCAACATTTAATACAAATCTTATAATACTGAAACTTCTATATAAACGATTATTATATCAAAATGGCGAAACACAATGGTTGTAAATGTTTGTTTAATACCAAAGTTCAATTTTTTTTACTAAATTGGTAAGTTTTATTCAACCTTTTTTATGTATAATGAAAATAGTCTAAATACCTTATTCCTGTATCGTAATTCACTTCAATTATCCTTTACTTTATTTTAGGTTACCTTCTGGAAATTGTCACATCACTGGTCCAGCTTACACAAATTCAGGAATCAATGCTATGTCCCGTCCACATCAATACATTTCAGTCCAATTACATAATCAAAAGCTTTCTAAAAGGTATGGTGGATATATCCATTCCACCATACAAATATTAATCAAGTATTATATATCAATTATACGGTTAGTATTCAAACATAATTACCAAATTGTTTCTTAGTTTCTACATCTGCTTGTTTAAATATATAATCTACCATATCATAAGTACAATGTATCTCTCTTTTCTGAATTTTGATGCCAAATATCTTATTTTTCGAAAAGTTTTCTTAATTCCCAAAATTTTGCTGCTTCTCAAATTTTCTACCACCCAAAAAGAATTTTACCTAGTCAATAGTCTGTATAATCAACAAACTTTTCTCCTTCAATTTTTTTATTATTAACAACTACTTGTCGCAGATTAAAAGTTTGTTGAATACATTCCACCAATCAGATTTGGTTATCAAAACTTTTCTTTATAGATTTCATTTCAAATAGTGAATTGTCCATCTATCATTTGAAAACGCTTTGTTTTAAGGTTCTTTAATGATTTTAACTCATATTGTGTCTCTTAAATTATATTTCATTTAGTTTACAAAATGACATTTTCCAATTTACAAAATATGTGTTCATAATGTCAAACCGTTCAATAAATGTCACATTCCATAGAATTAATGTTTTTCAGTTTACTTCTTATATCGAAATGTTTTTAAATATTTATAAAATCTTATTTACATGTCCTTCAAATCCTAATATTCATTTTAAAAAGAATCTCACTATTTATTTACCTTGACAATAAAATAAAGGATTATCATTTCCATTTATATATGTAACAAGGTTCTAATATTCCGTCTTGTAGGTTTATAGAGATTTTGTTAATTCATTTCACAAATGTTTTTTCAAATCTTATTTTAAATTATACAGTTAGATGCTTTCTCTATTGAATAGTACATGGTACAGATTGTCTCCTTTTTTAGATAATCTTTTTAAAAAAAATGAAATTTCAAAAATTTTTATTTCTTGAAATAAGTAGTTTTTTATTTTATGTTCGGTATACAGGGTGTTGTTTTACTCTATGTTAACATCCCCTAAATTTTGCGTTTATCAAATTTTTATGTAAGTAAAAATTTTATGAATGCAAATTTTACTTCAAATATTTATAAAATTCTTTTCTTTTTAAACTTCTCCATTATTTGTTGTATTTGTATAAATCTTTTATATTGAAAATACCTCTTATTTCATCACTTTCTATATATCTTAAAACGTAACTATTTATTCCGTTCTCATTTTCTACAACATATGGTCCCTCGAAAGGTGGTTTCAATTTTGCACATACATTCCTACTTCTATCTGATACCCTTACTAATAATACATTTCTTTCTATTTCAGGTCGCTGCTATAAAGATGATTCTGGAATCCTGTATTTCAGTATCCTCTTCAATTAGTTCTTTTTTATTTATAATACTATAAATTCTTAGTTTGTTTTTAGTTTCAAGTTTCATTTATAAGTTTCATCCAAAGGAATTAGTTTAAAAAATCATGTTATAAATCCATTTTTGAAAATTCTTTAATGCTCGTTATGCGTTTTATTACTTCTACATTTCTCAGAGTCGCTTATCTAGGTACAATTTATTGATTTATATTTCTTGTGTTACGTCCTTCTATAATACCGTCTTTTAACATATTTTGTATCTCTGAATCAACTTCTTTTCTATATTTATAAGGTATGGGATATGTTCTTATTCTGAAATTTTCTATTCCTCTAACTTCTATCTTATGTACATAATTATTTGCCATTCTCATCTCCTTTTTAATCAATCCTTCATACTTCATAATCAAATTCTTCACTTTCTCTTCATATTCTTTATTTCCACACACTAATACCAATTCCTCCATAATTATATTCTTTTCTATATTCCATAACTGCCTATTATCCTCTCCAATTTCCAATTCGTCCATATTTCCACTCCTTTTTATATTCCATAACTTCCTATTATCCTCTTCAATTGCCAATAATTCCATATTTCCATTCTTTTCTATATTCCATAACTGCCTATTATCCTCTTCAATTTCTAATTCTTCCATATTTTCTTTTTCAAATTCAATCTTATTACCATTTAATTCTATCTCCATCTTTTCAAAATCAATTCTTGCTTTATATTTCGTTAATTCATCTATTCCTATAACTATGTCTGTTTCTAAATTATCCACTAGCAATAATTGCATCTCAACTTCTTTCCCATCCTTTAATTCAATGCTTTGTATTATAGATCTGCTAACTTCACACAATTTCTTTCCATTTGCTCCTATTAATGTAGTTTTCGGTATCTTGACTAGCTTGTTTTCATAATTTTTAATATTTTCTTCTATCAATTTTGTTTTTATTATGGACGCTTCCGAACCTGTATCTATTAATATTTTAACTTGTTTCCCATTTAATTTTCCTTTAATTTTTATTAATCCCGTTATTTCTTTTAATTCCAAATCTTCCCCAAATTTAATATATTTCCTTGGATGTTCATATGTTATCACTCTCTCTTCTCTCCTTTGAATACTGTTCTCTGTAATTGTTATTTTTGTTGTTATTATATTTAAAGTTTTTGTTATAGTTGTTTTGGTTGCTATCGTTCTTATTATAGTTATAATATTCATTGTTATTATATCTGTCAATGTAATTATTTCTGTATCTCATCATTATATCTTTACATATTCTAATTTCTATCTATGTACAAAATTATATTTACATATGTTTTTTTTTTTTTTGACATTATTTGTTAATTATAAACTTTTTATTTACATGTGGTTTTATATCCCTTCTTAACCTTTTACAATTCCTTATTCGTCTTCTAGATTCCGGTCCTATAATACAGCCTTATTATTCAATTTAATTTTCTTTTCCTAAATTTCGTTTTATCCTCTTCTCTTATTGTTTGATTCTCTTGTATCTGCTTCCTAAGTTCCTTAAAATTTTCCACTGTGTCTTTTTCAATTTTGTTGTCCCCTATCTCATCAATTTTTACCAATAAATTCATCAAAATTTGCGTTTTCAATTTCTCCATATTATTGTTTCTTCTTTTTATTATTTCATTCCCCATAATACTCTCACTTCCTATCATTTCATTTTTAATTATCCTATTAAAATTTCTTGGATCAATTATCTTTATTTTTCTGCCAAGTTTTAATCTCATTTCGAAATTTTCTGCATAAATTATTGTTTCTATATTCTGTCTTATGGTTTCTTCTATTTCTTCCTTGTTCTCTTGTAATATCTTATTCATTTCCTCTAACTTCCAATTAAGTTGTATCCCCCTATTATTATTATTTGTCTTACCATATGTCACTATTCGTTTCAATATATTAACATCTGGGTCTGTTATTTTCCAATAAATCTCTTTTTCATAAATTTTCATGACTTTCTCACTTCCTAAATTCTGTAAATTGCTATTTATCATCTCCTCATTTATTTGTCTTTGTATTTTAATAAATTGTATTTCTTCTGTTTCCTTCTCAACTTCTTCAAACTCCATCACACTTTGTATTTTTACTTCGTCAATTTCCATTTTATTACTTAATTTTTGTTCTATAGTATCATCATTTCTATTTATATTTTCATTTTGTATCTTTACGTCCATTTGAATCTCTCCTTTGAAATCCTTTTCTTTCTCCTCCATTTTGTTAATTCTGTTAATCTGTGAATTGTCTATTTCCGTTATTTCTTTAATCTCCTCTCCTCTAATTTCTTGTTTAGTGGATTCTATTTTATTTTCCATGTATGTGTTTGATTTTTCCAATATCTTCTCAAATTGTCCCAATTTTTCATCCATTAATTTTATCATTAGGTCCTTAGCTTGTTTTATTTCTTCCCTATTTTGGTCCATTTTAATGTTCATTTATTTCTTGTTTTAATTCTTCCGTATTTTTATTCATAACTTCCCTAATATCATCCTTCATACTATTCATATCTCCACGCATATCTCTCCTCATATCTTCTTTATTTTGATCCATTTTTTTTATCATCATTTGAAACATACTCATTACGTCCATTTCCTCTTTCTCTTTTGATTTTTGTTTGACCTCTTGTCCTGTTTCTTCTGACAATGGTAAATCTTCTTCTTCTTGTCCCTGTTCTGCAATGTCTTCTTCCAAATTTTATCTGCCCTGTTCCAAGTATTGTACCTGAAAATCTCCTCTACCATTGCTTCTTTCTTCTCTTTCTTCATCAGGCCTACTTTCAACTCCTACCTGCTTTCCGTCTCTTAATGTCATTTTCCGTTCCATTTTATGTATTTAAATTCTTTTAATAAAGTCAAAAAAAATTATTTTAATGCTTTTTATTACTACTTACAAAATTTCTATAATAGCCCCACGTTGCGGTGACATGTTAAACTGGATAGAACGGGAAGAGAAATAATGATTTATAGTTATTATTCTTTTAATTTACATTTAGTTTTGATTTGCCCGGTATATTGTGAAAATTTAAAATTTTATTACTAAAATGGTTATATTTTAAAACATGAGAAACTCTTTAACCTCAGAGTAGGGTTCAGGTATAGAGAAACAAAAATTCAATTTATAATATGAGCGCCTAGATTTGATTAAATATCTCTGTCTTCTTAAAAATTTTGTTAATAAAAATGTACTTGCTTGTTTAATAATACGTAATAAATTCTTAAGACGGTCCTGTGTTTCAAGTTGAACCTTTTTACTATTCACAGATGTCAGTTTAAACTACCAACGGTTCAAACTAGATGGAGCCATCACCACAAAGAAATAAAATATATCAAAAAACAATTTTACAATGTTCTTCAAACTAGAAAGAACGTTATTTAATATTTTGAATAGACAAATACATTGTTCTTTTACAAGACACAAATTAATAAAAAACCTACTATCTATTATGACCACTCATTCAAACAAAATCACGTTCTCACATGAAAAAATTATCTCTATATACAAATCTAAAATAGGCAACATTTAATACAAATCTTATAATACTGAAACTTCTATATAAACGATTATTATATCAAAATGGCGAAACACAATGGTTGTAAATGTTTGTTTAATACCAAAGTTCAATTTTTTTTACTAAATTGGTAAGTTTTATTCAACCTTTTTTATGTATAATGAAAATAGTCTAAATACCTTATTCCTGTATCGTAATTCACTTCAATTATCCTTTACTTTATTTTAGGTTACCTTCTGGAAATTGTCACATCACTGGTCCAGCTTACACAAATTCAGGAATCAATGCTATGTCCCGTCCACATCAATACATTTCAGTCCAATTACATAATCAAAAGCTTTCTAAAAGGTATGGTGGATATATCCATTCCACCATACAAATATTAATCAAGTATTATATATCAATTATACGGTTAGTATTCAAACATAATTACCAAATTGTTTCTTAGTTTCTACATCTGCTTGTTTAAATATATAATCTACCATATCATAAGTACAATGTATCTCTCTTTTCTGAATTTTGATGCCAAATATCTTATTTTTCGAAAAGTTTTCTTAATTCCCAAAATTTTGCTGCTTCTCAAATTTTCTACCACCCAAAAAGAATTTTACCTAGTCAATAGTCTGTATAATCAACAAACTTTTCTCCTTCAATTTTTTTATTATTAACAACTACTTGTCGCAGATTAAAAGTTTGTTGAATACATTTCACCAATCAGATTTGGTTATCAAAACTTTTCTTTATAGATTTCATTTCAAATAGTGAATTGTCCATCTATCATTTGAAAACGCTTTGTTTTAAGGTTCTTTAATGATTTTAACTCATATTGTGTCTCTTAAATTATATTTCATTTAGTTTACAAAATGACATTTTCCAATTTACAAAATATGTGTTCAT
Organism: Galeruca laticollis; assembly: GCA_963921935.1. Lineage (NCBI taxonomy): Eukaryota > Metazoa > Arthropoda > Insecta > Coleoptera > Chrysomelidae > Galeruca > Galeruca laticollis. Next base: position 182,048,385 of record OY998180.1, read on the forward strand.
AATGTCAAACCGTTCAATAAATGTCACATTCCATAGAATTAATGTTTTTCAGTTTACTTCTTATATCGAAATGTTTTTAAATATTTATAAAATCTTATTTACATGTCCTTCAAATCCTAATATTCATTTTAAAAAGAATCTCACTATTTATTTACCTTGACAATAAAATAAAGGATTATCATTTCCATTTATATATGTAACAAGGTTCTAATATTCCGTCTTGTAGGTTTATAGAGATTTTGTTAATTCATTTCACAAATGTTTTTTCAAATCTTATTTTAAATTATACAGTTAGATGCTTTCTCTATTGAATAGTACATGGTACAGATTGTCTCCTTTTTAAGATAATCTTTTTAAAAAAAATGAAATTTCAAAAATTTTTATTTCTTGAAATAAGTAGTTTTTTTATTTTATGTTCGGTATACAGGGTGTTGTTTTACTCTATGTTAATATATATATATATATATATGTATATATATATATATATATATATATATATATTGTGATAAATATAAATTTTTATCAATATATGAATATTATAAATAAAATTTTATTTTACCTTGTGTATTAAATTTTGTTTTATTGATATAAAAAGTATGGGTTTCCTTAATATCCAATTTTAAATTTACCTTCTTACCATAACCTGAATAAGCCTCCGGACTAACAGTAATCAACGTTATTTGGCCTTGAATATGTCTGAGCAATGAGATGATCTTCTTCCCACAGGTGCGTTCAAAATACTGGGTGAATTAGTGGTGTATTATTATTATATTAGTATTGATTTTCAGAAATTATTAAAATAAACTTGGGCGCCTTGTGAAGTTTTCTGTAGGCTAGCTACAGTTTCTTCTTTTTTGTAAAATATAATAATTCAAATACGGAACTAACTATTTAATAAACTTGGCAGTGACAGTTCACACATTTGCTCTTGAAATAATTTAAGATATGTTTTTATTTTGAGTAAATCTTCAATTAGTATAAATTATAAACTCTCAATCAGAATTATTAGCTATTAACGACTTATCTTAACAAAACTTTGTATTTATTTCTAATGATTAAGGTTATGAGTTAAGATATTTCGTTATAACTGTCAAATCAGAATTTTAACCTAAAGAAAAACGATTTTCGCGATGAAATCTCAAAAGTTGATAAGATGCATATTAATCAAGAAATCTCACCACAAAAGCGACTTATACACTTGATTCTAATATTCTACTGGAATTGGAACAGGATCGTTCACTCGCATCTTATCTTAATGTGATACAGGAATTTTATTACATATAGATGACATTTTTTTCTTGGATCCAGGTAGATTTCTGATAGGTATGTTCAATAACTTCCTAAATTATAAACCATGCACAGATAAGTACGTCTTTCCATTATCACTTCTAGTTATTTTGACCATGCTAATCATTTTATTTTCAGTCACTTCCAAATATACTTATTTTCTTCTTGTCATTATTAGCCTTACACCTTTTTATGACTTTTCGATTACGTTTTTCCACAAGAAGCTTCTTTTCAATACGATTTTTCTACAGAAAATATCTTTTTTGACATCACTTTTTTCTTTGTAATTTTTTCTATCAAATTGATGTCACCCTCCCATCTATTTATTAGTGTCCTTCGTTACCAAAATATCTAAGTAAGTTTCATTTACAACAGTATCTAAATTTTCGTTAAACTTTCAGTTTGCATGCTGATATTATTTTATTACAATCACTGGTCTTATGTTCATTCATATCACTAAAATGCCTGTTTTTTCTCCTTTCTTTTAATATCGGTTTTCTCATCCGTATACTTTGGTAGATTCATGTATACGATGACATGTCATGAAATTTTCCCGATTTTGCTATTCAATTTATAAATTTTTCAGAAATTTCGTCTTGTTAATTGTATAAATGGTCTTAATATTTCTTAGTAACTTACTAATTACAGTAAATCTATTTTTAAGCACTTCTTTAATAATATTATAAGTATTATCTACTTTCAACTCTTCCTTATGATAGCTCCCAATTTTCCTAATTTCCATCATATTCAAATATTATTTTGCCTCACATTCCATTTTATATTAAGTCCTTTGCATGAACCAATGTCCTATTACACTTTACTTTAACTATAATTGTCTGGAAAATTGTAATACCACATTGTCCGTTTCATTTTTCAACATAACCCATTACCTACTAACTAACTAATAACGATAAAGTTTTTCATTTACTATTCTATATAACAAATTCATTTTATAAAAATTTCAGATTTACTCATCTCATTAAAACTATGTCAACTGCAGTTTTTAACAAATAATCTGGATAATTCAATAAATTACGAGAGAATTTTATAACTAAGTGAAAATAGGTATCATACTGTCATTTTGTAAATATAACTTCTGACTTCTACTCCTCTACTAACTATACGTTCCTAATTTTACTTCTATATTTTCAATCAATATTGGCTCATTTTTAACCAGTATAATATATAACAACAACAAAGAGATTCATGGGTAATTCACGCAAAAAGAAAAAGGGCTACTTTTTCTTTTTTCGTGATTTACCCATGAATCTCTTTGTTGTTGTTTACATATCACGCGAAATTCCTACATCTTCTTTGTTATATATATATATATATACATATATATATATATATACATATATATATACATATATATGTATATATATATATATATATATATATATATATATATATATATATTGACGTTACATATTTTAAAATTACATTTATGTGAAATGGTTGTTGTTGAATTAATACAACCAAATATTTGTTATTACCTCCGTTTTTGGCTTAGTTCTAGCGTCGATCTACACTTGAAAACGCACCGACATATCTGACACTCAAACACCTTGTCTGACGGATGCTTGTCAGATGTAATGAACTGTCATCTACGTCATTTGCCATTTGAAAACGTTCGCGGGATTGATATAAACGAACGCAACTAATGTATCACTTTTAATGATGCTGGGTTAAAAGACCGGGAAGTCAAATTTTTTTTTATAATGTGTGTGGTCGCCCCAGATGTATTTCGGAAGCTATTGATATCTTTTTACTAGCCTAAAATATCGTAGAAAAAAAGACGCTATTCCACTATGTATTCTTATTTATTGGCCCGTTTTCATGATACAATGATAAAAATCCATAATTTTATAATTTTTAAATAATAAGAAAATACAAAAAGACATGTAGAGGACGGTTACACCACCTTTCGACCCGTTTGGAAAACTGAAAATATTTTTCACCGTATTCTTTCGACCTCAAGTCTCTACGATGAATTATTTCCGAGATTGCATTCTTATCTAGCCACCCTGTACACGAATTATATTGTAATGTTTTTCTAATTCATTTAAACAATAAACGGGTGGGATACATTTCAAACACTCGGTATGGCTACTTACTAATTTATTTAAAACACTAAACTAATCACTAACACTTAATTTATATATACCCAGTATATTCACTTAAACTAATTTATATGTACACTTAACTAATTTATATTTACTGTTTGCTATTTCGGTGTATTTATTTCACGAGATCACTTTTATCAACTAACTCTTCCGCTGATTGGTCCTTATTTATATTAAAGCCATTTTTACTAGTAAATTCTGGGCTGTAGCTTACATACACAAATACTTTTTCTCGCCATTTCTAGATAAGTCTGTTTACATAAGATAGTCGTGAACTCGTAAACAGTTTTTTATAACTGCGTATCCACCAAAACTTTAACTTCTATACCTGGCTTAGACAGAGTCGGTTTTAGGGACTATACCAGTGTGCTGTTTCGTAACAATATGAATCAATGAGAATACTAAAATGCTCTAACTTTTCTGTTATTAGGACTTGGATGACCAGGATAGAAAATTACACAAAAAATCGAATTACAATATGAAATTTATTCAACAAAGTAAATTTGATGCATACAATTACTCATTATTACTTACGTTAGAGAATAACAAAGTTGTAGTAGGATAGAATGTTTATTATACAAAAATTACATTTTGCATTATATCAAAAGTACAATTACTAAATGTAGATTGCATGAATGACATGTTCCTTGGACTATTACGTACGCCAGTCGAATTTTCTGGTGCTGAAATTATATTTTTTTCTGCCATGGACACAACTGCCGTTAATGTACCTGGTCGCAAATCGCTTGTTATTTTTAGCACTTCCATACATTTTAAACATTTTATTACCTATTTATATCCTGTGTGATACCGATTCATCAACTTACCCTTCAGCGACCGTTCATGAATTCCAACCGCCATGTTTCTGTTTTATCAAGTCTCCCCCAGATTCAACTAAAAGTGTAGCAGACAATCTTCGAAATGAATGACCTGCATTTTTATGTTAAGAAAAAATAAGCTACTATTTCAGATACCTTATAAAACTGATTTTCACCCAAAACCTGATTGACACATTTTCCATTGGGCTATTCATAAAACAGGAGGCGATCTTTTGCTGCTGCTGTACGAAAGGTAATGTACATTCGGAAAATCTAATATATTCTTCAATAACTACAAATCTCCTATTTACGGAAGCATTATTTGTGTACTCGTAAAAATCGCAACTGTCTTGGGCGTGTAACTTTTCCATTTTGTTTCAGAAATGTAACTAGTTTGAAATATTTTGCAATGTCTACTGCATTTCTTTTGCATCTTCCATTCTATAAATCTTGAATACGCAGTTTCGTAAATTTTCCGCGATTTAGCTGTAAATAATTTTTGTGACACTATTTTCGCTGCTTTCTACACTGGAGTCAGAGATAATACGAAATCAGAATTTTTTTAACTTTATATTATTCAAAAAAACTACTACACTAAGTTTGCAATTTTTAAATCAAATCACATAATTAAATTGACAGATATCTCATTACTTTAAAGGTTTAAATACGAGCAAATGTACCACTAGACCAGTTCTTGATGAGAGTAAAAGCACGTACCAAGATAAAATAAACGGTTTTAAAGATTAAAACTAATTTTTCCGCATCTGTGACCCTGAACAATATTCTATCATAAAATTGTTACTTGTATACACTTCAGGGGATGTATCGTGCTAACAAACCGAAATTTCTCCAAAAATAACCGAACATTTAGCATATCTGGATTTATAGGACCCGCTGTACTCGCTCTAGTCAACTGAAAATCAATGGAGTACATCTGTTAGACACCTTGCACAATATTAAATCATAAAGTTGATAAATCGTATACTCTCTGGAGGCTGTATCGTGCTAACAAACTGAAAATTCTCCAAAAATTACAAGAATTTGGTACTTCAATTACCATAGCACCCGTTGTACTGGCTTTAGTGAGCTGAATATCAATAGGGTTGATCTTTGAGACGCTCTGAATAATATCCAATCATAAAATTGGTCACTTGTATATACTCCGGAGGCTGTATCGTGCTAACAAACTGAAACTTCTCCAAAAATGACAAAATGTCGTACTTCAAGTACCATAGCACCCGTTGTACTGGCTGTGGTGAGCTTAATATCAATAAGGTTCATCTGTGACATGTCCTTAACAATATTCAATCATAAAATTGGTGACTTATTGCACTCCGGAGGCTGTACTGTATCGTGCTAACAAGACATGTAAGCAAAAGTGGCCGGCGACAACGACGACGACAAACACACAGGATTTTTTTTTCTAAAAACCGTTTGGTACTTCAAATACCATAGCACCCGTTGTACTGGTTCATCTGTGGAATGTCCTGAAGAATATTCAATCATAAAATTTATGACTTGTTGCACTCCGGAGGCTGTATCGTGCTAACAAACTTAAATTTCTCCAATAATGTCATTCATCTAGTACCATAGCACCCGTTGCACTGGATCTGGTGAGCTGAAAATCAATAGGGTTCATCTGTGAGATGTCCTGAATAATATTCACTCATAAAATTGGTGACTTGTTGCACTCCTGAGGCTGTATCGTGGTAACAAGACCATGTTACAAAAAGTGGCCAACGACAACGACATACACACTAGATTTTTTTCTAAAAACCATTTTTCGTGTTGTTCTTGGTGGAAAACGTAAAAATAACTTGAAAAAAATCCAAAATTCCAACTTTTTCTGGGGTAAACCAATACTTTTCTCGCATATTAGATAGGTTGGTCAGAAAAGTAAAACATTAAATGAAGAGAAAACCGCAAAAAGGAAACAGTGGTATGACAAATAGTACAAGAGAATGAAAACAAGGCCAGATTGAAATGCTATAGTACCCAAACGACAGAAACATACAACAATTCTAATATACTCAAAGCGGAAACAAGAAATTTCATGAGAAGAAAGAAGAGACAAGCCTACAATATGATCATATCTAACGTGGAAGGAGAAGCAAGCAAAAACAATAGCCGAGAGTTTTATAAAGATATCAAAAACACTATATGCCACGGTCCAACATATTGAAGAAGGAAAATAATGACCTTATAAAAGACATAATAAAAATCCTGCAAATTTGGGTACAGTATTTCAACAACTTATTGAATATAAATGGTAAAGGCGGCCGAGCAAAGGAACCACATCAGAGAGCAAATGAACAGGTAAAAGCACCGTCACTAATAGAGATCAAAAAAGCAATTGGTCAACTAAAGAATAAGAATAGTTCCAGGGAATGATAACATAACAGCGAAACTCATAAAATATGGTGGAAATCGGCTACATGATGCGATACACACTTTGGTGGGGAAGATTTGGAGATCAGAAACATTCTCGAAATTATGGAACGAAGGTGTTGGAAACTGTAAGATACGCTAGCGCTTCGTGGGCGAAATAAGAACCGTTCAGGAAAAATAGAGTTGACAACTCAAGATTACATGTCATGATTTTTTTGGACTCTGTGTTCGCGTTCCATCTTAGTTCTATTTGATCTTGTTCAATTTGTAGTTTTCTTGAATAAATTTTGCTTTTTGAAGGTTTTGAATCGTTCGATCTTATCATTTCACTCTCCTTCTCTCTTTAACATTTCTGGCGACCGTGACAGGACATAGTGTAGCAAGTGTCTGTCGACTCCCTGTGTGTGAGAAATCGACTATCGTGTTCTTTCCTAAAGTATCCGGTCGTCAGTGCAGAATTTCGTCAATAATTATGTCTTCCATTTCGGCGAAACTTGGAGGGATTCGTGCTACCTTCTCGAATATTTACAACGGGCTGTTGCCGTTTCTTTTCGAGATGAAAGTTATGTTACACTTAATCTCCAATATTTTATCTATTATTCATTCAAACAAGTTTTAATATATTTTTTTAAATATTATTTGGTGCGCCTATGGTTAAAAATTCTCAGTAGAATAGTCGATTCCAGATCTCATAGTAATAACAGATGTCATTCGTATCCGTTCAAGTGATATTTAGGAATACAATGATTTCAAGAATATTTAATATTAATTAGTTTGTATTGGTCAGGAAATATGTAGGTATTATAAATTTGAACAAAGAAACAAAGTGATGAAATGTCTTAAGCTAATATAAAAATTGAGAAGTCGAAATTAATAAACGTTAAATAGAAATGCGAAAATACTAAAATCTTTGTAATTACTTTTATCAGATCTGTTTTATATTTATAATAGTATTAGATTTTAACTCTTTTAACTTTTATCATCTGTGGACGTCTTCAACATACTCCTTCTTGAAGTGTTGTCTTTCAAAACCATACCATACAGAACTGCCGCTGTTTCCAATAACTTGTTATTTTTTTTAAATATTTTTGTATGTAACTTCTTTACAGTATTGCGTCTTATACATTTTTATTTGCCACTTGTAGGACTCTTTTATACAATTTTGATAGTTTTTTTATCCAAAATTTCTTATCATTTCTACAATATGTCATACCTTGTTTATCTCTCAAAAAAAACCTCTTCCTCTTCCACTTTTCTTAATCAACAGGCTCTAATTGTTTTTCGTTGCTATGCCAAAATCATATGTGTGCTAATTTCAAATTCATCACCTAATTCTTAAGTGTTATTTTTCTTTAAATTGTGTCTGTGTCCTTTTAAAATGTTCTTTCTACCTAATTTTTATTATTCTCTTACATAAATTATCCTCTATTCCTATTTTCTAATTCCTAAATAATAGCTTTATTTACTCAACAACAAAATTCATATATTTCCTGACACAATAAATATAAAGTTCTGTGGTTTCTGCTTCTTTTTCGATTTGTTGCATTATTAATTTCCATTGACTCTTTTGACATCTATGTCACTGTGATATGTAACCAAACAATTCTATCCTACATGACAGTTCCTAACCTTCTGACATTACATAGTATAGAATTCTCAACTTAATGTCACATCAAAACACTGGTAAGGTCATCTTGTACATTTACCAAGTATTTGTATGTTTCACAGTACTCCACATTTTAAATAAAAATGGTTAGAAATTAAAAGCAAGTATTTTTTATAATTCTATCAAGTTTGCAATGGCTGAATTACACATAACCCAAAAATGAAAAGACACTACATTTCTACCATTCGGATACGAAATTCAGTAATTAAATGGTATCAAATCAATGTATGTGATGTGGCACTCGCTGGAATATAATCCACAGATATGTCATAGTTTTACGTTGTAACACTAGGATATTAAAAATCGATTCTCTTTTAGTGTTTTATATTCTGATGAAGGTCAAAAAGACCGAAACGTCAATGAAATACATAATAATTTTAATAACCATCTAAAGTTTTAATTAATCCAGGACCAAAAATTCCCAAGAAATATAAATAATATATATATATATATATATATAACAGAGAAAATTAAAAATGTTTTTAAACAAGAAAAAATTCAAATTAGTTATAAAGGTCACAACTTAATCAACAAGAGTTACAGTACTTTAAAAACAAAAACACCTAAAGATAAAAAAAGTCATGTTGTGTATGAAATTCCGTGTAAGGATTGTAATAAGGTGTATATAGGACAAACGAGTCAATATTTAAAAAGCAGACTAAATAGCCATAAGTATGACAAAAAAAATTAAACAGCATTAACTAATCATATGATAAAAACTAAGCATAATTTTAATTACGAACACACAAAAATTCTAATAACTGAAACTAACAACAAAAAACGAGAACTCCTCGAAATGATCTATATACAAAAAAACAATAACACTGTCAATTCCAAAACTGATACAAATAATTTGAGTAAGATATATTACAATTTGATACAATAATACTAATAGAACAAGTAAACATTATTTAGATAACAGTAGACAACAAACCATACTCTGTCCACACCTAGCACGATATAAACAATGTATAGAAACGCCCTCGTAAAATGAAAATGGAAACAATAAATATGGAATTAAAAAATTTTTGCAACGAATTGGTAATCACAGTTGATGTATGTACGTATTCTAATGTATTGCTTGATGATTGTTCGGCTATAATTAGAAAAATTTTAAATGTTATGTGGGAATGGCCGTTTTTAAATGCTTTTAACGATTGTGACGTTCCAATGGGGAAAATTACTGTTCTAAATATGTGAGTACTATACACAATTGATTGTTTTGTTAATGTGAATGAGGCATAGACATGAAAATTTTATTCTATTATACACTTTTTGTAGTTTTTGATAAAGGCTTGGATTGCAGCCGAAACGTTAAAATAAATTAAGTATACACGATGTCTCAGAGTCTATTTTAAGTATTACTAAGGACCGAATCCCAAGAAATTGTACACAAATATATATTAAACTTTGGTCCAAGAAAATTGAAAACAATTTATTATATATACTAAACATAGGTTTATTGGGGAAGCGGCAAATTAAAACGAGTACCCTTTATACTTTTTATGTCCAAGCTTTCAGAATTTATTTATTCCATTATCAAGGATAAAGTATATGAGAATGTATATTATAATAGATGTAAATGGTAAATTGTATACAGCATCAAAAGAAATATTTGAATTTTTTAATAATAATTGTCAAATTGAAAGTAAATAAAATTATTTTTAAAAAATTCAAATATTTCTTTTGATGCTGTATACAATTTACCATTTACATCTATTATAATATACATTCTCATATACTTTATCCTTGATAATGGAATAAATAAATTCTGAAAGCTTGGACATAAAAAGTATAAAGGGTACTCGTTTTAATTTGCCGCTTCCCCAATAAACCTATGTTTAGTATTAATTATTCGGCAAAGATCAAGTTTAACTATATATATATATATATATATATATATATATATATATATATATATATATATATATATATATATGTATCGTACCTGCCATGAACAATAACGAACAAATTCTTGTACGCTGATGATCTAGCAATAGCTATACGACGGAAAACGATTCAAAGCACATACTAAATAATGACCTCCAAATCTGAAAGGAATACTACCTTAAATGGAGACTCACTGCAAACTCGAATAAGATGGAATTCACACGCATTCATCTAAACAATAAGCTTGCCACTCAACAACTTACTCTGATCTTCAACGGCACCATAATTCAACATAACCCTACCCTAAAATACCTAGGTATCACCCTCAACAGAACTCTAACCTACAAATTATGCCGCAGCTAAAGTCTGCACACGTAATAACATCATACAGAAGCTATGTGGCACAACCTGGGGCGCCACTGCTACTACACTCCGGAACTCGACTCTAGGCCTTGTTTATAGTGCAGCGGGGCGCCCGTGTGGCTGTATAGCCACCTTATACGGCAAATATATGTACAGCTAAACCATACGATACACGTTATTACGGGATGCATCAAATCGACACCAACACATTGGCTCCCAACATTAAGCCACATCGCTCCCCCACATCTTAGAAGGCTGGGGGCCTTGATGCATCAAAACACAAACATTATGCTAAACAGCAATTGCCCATCCATCAAGACATCGCCAGCGCCTCTTCCCGAAGGCTGAAGTCTCGCAGACCGCCAGTGAGGACAGCAGCTGAACTGTATAATGAGAATTTTAACATCGAACAGAAATGGTCAGAGGAGTGGGTGCAGGCTACGATGCCCGATATCCATCTTAACCTTTCCACAACGCAGAAACCTAATGGATATGATATCTCGCGATGGACCTGAAAGACTGGTAACAGAACCCGCACTGGCCTTGGAAGAACGAACCGCTGACTTTTTGCATAAATTGGGGAAAATTGACCTCTGCTCAGTGTGACTGCTGTAACCCGCGTCAAACCATGTCTCATATAGCCCTGGAGTGTGCAAGCAGGGCATATGCTGGGAACCCAATTGATGTAACCAAACTATCGTCGCCAGCGGTTCAGTGGGTGTAGAACCTGGACGAAAAGCTGTAAATTAAGCGCTGTTTTTCCTATTTCTACATTTAATTATGAACTTTCCCAGTGTATTCCTTTAATATTTTCATGTTTATGTTAGACTTGTATTGGTTTGTTCATGTTTGTGTACGTATTTTATACTTTTGAGAATAACTCCATGTATGTGCTATACTATAAATAAATAAATAGCTATATTTAAAAATTCTTTTGGGGTCCATCTTGCGTGTCTGTATCCCATTGTAAACACATATTTCTATATTCGTCTGAAGTCATAATGCCAGAACTAATTTTTCTTTTTTCGGATACAGCTTTTGACAATTTTCTCTTACTATTACGAGGCGTTCTCGCCTCCTTGAACATTATATCTTTGAACGGATCAATATTTCACTGGTACTCACCAAAATATTTTTCTTGCACTAATTTTGCAGTATTATTCTATAAGGATTGAATAACACTCTGCTCAATCATGATCATCAGTTTTTCGCATATCGAATGCCCAGTCACAGCTTGTTTGGTATGCTATAGTCCATACTTTCTAAATTAATGCTAGTTTTCTGTTGCTATTATCTGCATCTAGCTTGTAGTTGCGTCTCATACAGAACGTCATAAATTGCCTCCATATGTATGATTTAGATTTTTTTGTATCAGTAGGTATATTTTCATCAATATTGTGGTTGATCTTTTCGTTTGAAGTTTTACCGAAGCGACTCATTTTCACGTCTGCAACTTATAATTATTACTCTTTCAAACTGTCCGTATCCATGGTTACGTTGTTGAAAATATCAAAGTTGTTAAACCAATTATAATTTAGAAACAGTTGCTATTTTTGCAATAATACCAGCTGTTTTTGTTTTGTGATTGGTCAGATAGTGTGAAAATTTTGATATGAGAGATATTTTCCTGATAATGAGGTATTTCCAGACTTTTGTTCCAGTTTGTACATGTTTATTTTCGAAGAGATAGTATACAACTAGTTTTTGTTTGTCCAGTGTCTTATTTATTATAATAATATAAAAGGAGCGAAAAGTTCTTTTGAATTATTACTTATGATTATATTTATAAAATAATGTACATTTATGTACTCCCCTTTTTTACAAGTAATTCTTGAATCTCAAGAATACTTTTTCCTTTCGTTTCTGGCAGAAAAAAATACATAAGGGTAGTACCTACCATACAGCAAAAAGCGAATAACCATAAGCAAACGTGAATTCCGAATTCGTTACTTATTAAGGGAAAGAGAAAGTTCAATAGGAAAATACCGATCCCGTTAATTGTAATGATAACAGATACGGCAATAGATCTTACATTAGTAGTGAATAGTTGGCTCATGATGGACATTGGAATCGGTCCTAATCCACTAGAGTAAAAAAGCAAATTTAGAACAAGACTTAGTAGCGGTAACCATAAAACTTGATCCACGTGCTCCCATTTTGTAAACCTCCAGTAAAAAAATAATCCAAGGATAAAATGCGTCACTGATGTACCATATCCGGATATTAGCAAAGGACGTCTTCGTCCCACTTTTTCTACGAACATAGCAGTTAGGAAAAATATTACAACTTTAATTGCTGCCGCTATCACTGAAATTGTATTTCCCGATAAAGATGTACCTAAAAAAATAAGAAATATTCATTATTTTTTTTACATGTCAAATACCTTGAATTATGGTGCGCTTATAAATAAAACATTAACGATGGTGACGTGTCGTATCTCGGAAAACGTGTGTTTGTCCTATAATTTTATGAAAAAAACTCTTACAATAAAGTCGGTCTTAAAAATGCCTAATTTTCCACTAGGTGGTTGTCCAATTGCAGATGATTCTGTGAACATTTTTTTATTTTGACCGGATGTAACTAACCGCTGGTAAATATTTCTGAAATTTTCAAAATTTACAACCGCAGTCACCCAAAGGGCTCTCACGTTGTTAGCTTGGGTGGTATTGTAAACGATTACTTGAAATACGGCGCCAGTCGGTGTATATGGTATTTCTCATAATGAAAAATTATTATTAATTGCACTATACAAGGTGATTCATTGGGAAATGCGCGTACAGTAAGGGTAGATGGAGGGCACCGAGGTGTTTCTAAATGAACTATATTTTATGGGTCTATCGTTCTTTATAACCAAGATCTTCTTCTTAATCCGCCGTCTCCCGTCGGAGGTTGGCGATCCAATTGGCAATCATTATTCTGGATGTAGCGGCTGTGAAGATGTCAATTGAGGTACATCCAAACCATATTCTTAAGTGTTTCAGCCAGGAGTTCTGTCTTCTTCCCACTGATCTTTTTCCTTGTATTTTCCTTCAATGATCAGTCTCAAGAGTTCATACCTCTCATTATGTTGCCTATATATCCCGTCTTTCTCTCCTTAACACTCTGCATCCATTCTTTTGATTTTTTCATCTGCGCAAGGACTTCCGTGTTGGTGATTTTCTGCACCCACGATATTCTTAACATACGACGGTATAGGTACATTTCAAACGCGTCCAACTTTTTTTCTGTAGACGCATCGAGAGTCCACCCTTCACTGCCATATAACAAGGTTGAAAATAGATAGCATTTGATCATGCGCATTCAAAGGTCTAGGCTCAGTTCGCGTCTTGTGAAAAATTGCTTCATATTAATAAATATTTTTTTTGGCCTGTTCAAGTCGTGCTTTTATCTCGATATTGGGGTCGCACTGATTATTAATGAAAGTCCCCAGGTATCTGAATGAATTTACTTGTTCTACCTGTATATCGTTAATGGACAAATTGGCAATTATATTTGTCTTTGAAAAAACAAGAAGCTTAGTTTTAGACACATTCATTAGTAGTCCATGCCGTTCACTATGGCTTACTATACGGTTCATTAAGTCTTGTAAATCGGCCAGATTATCTGCCAGCACAACACGGTCGTCGGAGTACCTCAGATTGTTAACAACGACTCCATTGATTTTGATTCCTCTTTGAACCCCTTGCAGCGCTTCTCTAAATATTGTCTCAGAATACAAATTAAACAGAAGTGGTGACAGGATACAACCTTGCCTTACTCCCCTCTTTATTGCAATAGCCTCTGATGTTGATTGCTCAATTTTAACGTCTGCTGTTTGGTGCCAGTACAACTGTGAAATGATTATGATCTCTTCTTTATCTATTCCCGTGGCTTGAAGAATTTCCAATAGTTTGTCATGCTTAACGCAATCAAACGCTTTTTTGTGATCAATGAAACATGGAAATACATTCACCTTCATATCTCATATCATAACCACAATTTATTAATTTCCCACATTTTTTCAATTTTGTAATATTTGTTTCTTAAGTTCTTTGCCCACAGTGGTGTTGATTAACATAATAGAAAAATTCTTATTCCAGGACCGGCCTTAAAAATATTATTAAGTAGGTTTCGAGTCGAAACAACACCTTGTATTATCAATATTTGAAAACGTTATTCACAAATTTGGAACGAGCAGAAAAAAATGAGTAAGACTAAATGTATTTAGTGTTTCCACATACAACTTTTTTACTAATTAACTTGAGTCAAATCTAGATTTTCGATAATGCCGTGGCACAAAATTTAAAAAAAATGCTTTCACAAATGGTACTTTTCCAGCTTTAATCCATAAAATCATCAGCTATTTCCCATTCTCCTAATTTCTGGATTTCACCTTTATTGTAAAACAAGAAGATATGTCCGGATCTGGGACGTATTATTATTATTATTATTATTATTATTATTATTTTTTTTTCACACTTGTACGTGGTTGGTGGTTGCAGTTTCTACCGGACGCAGTTGCATCAAGGTATAAACCTACTTAATTAGGGGGTTAGTGTTCTTCGGACAATTGCAGTTGTTCCCAGAATTACTGCTTTTTGCATCAAACCACAGATATGTCGAGATATGCTTAGCTCTTCCAGGTGTCTAGTTACTTTAACGTGCACTAAGCCATTTGCAGAAATTATGAATGGTTTGATCTCTACCTTTCTTAAATTCCATAAATCTCTTACCTCATCTGCTAGCGGACGATATCGCACTATCTTGTCTTTGTAAGCTTTCCCCAGATTTTCGTCCAGTGGGACCGAAAAATCAATAATGATCGCAGATTTGCTGTTTTTATCTAGCACGATCATGTCCGGTTTGTTGTGTTGAACTTCTCGGTCTGTTCTTATCAAAGTATCCCAATAGACTTTATAGTGCTCATTTTCAACTAGACTTAACGGTTGATGTTTGTACCCTGGTGTTTTTCCTGTTTTTAGATTTAATCTTTGGGTCACAGCGAGTTGTAGTTCCTTTCCCATATTGTTGTGTCTACTCAGGTAAGCGGTGGGGGCTAATTGGGTGCAGGCTGATAATATGTGCTGGATCGTCTCCTGTTCCTTATTACAGAGTCTACAGCGGGGGTTTGGGATATCCATTTTAATGATATATTTCTGGTGGCAACGCGTTGCCACCACTTGGTCCTGGATTGCATGGAGTGCGCCTTCGGTTTCCGCAAACAAGTACCCCGTCATGAGGTAAGTATTCGTTGCTCTGAAATCTGCATCTTCCTGGTGCAGTGAGTTGTAATATCTGCCATGTAACACCTGCCAAGTTTCCTTCATTTTATTATTGTTATTATTATTATTATTTTTTTCCTTCCTTTAGGCTTCGACTTCTAGGTCATTAGCCTTATAATTTCAGTTCTTATCTGTATTCTCTATCTCCTTTGTGCTATGTGCTTCTATTCTTTATTATATTTTGTGATACAGTCCTATTGCCTTTAGAAAGTTTAGTAGATTTTGCTGGTGGGAATATTCTGCTAACCATCTTCTGATATCAATTGGGAGGAGGTTGTTTTTCCTTTGGTTATCATATTTTGGGCAGTCAATAATAATATGATTTACAGTGAGGTGAGTTTGACATGTATCGCATTGTGTTGGGTGGGTCCCTAATAGAAGATAAGAAGAGGTCAAGTGTGTGTGTCCTATTCGTAATCTTGTCAGAATGACCTGTTCCTTCCTTGTTGTCACCTGGTATATTGTTGGTATCGTATGCACCCTGATTATTTTTCTTAATCCGGTAATAGTGTGGTTCCATCCATTTTGCCACTGTTCTATGATTTTGTTTCTTATGTAGTGCTCAATGTCTCCAAGGCTGTACTTTATTACGTCTATATTGTCAGATGTAGCAGCTCCTTTGGCCGCTTTATCAGCTATTTCATTACCTTTTATACCACAATGACTTGATATCCAAATAAAAATTATTTCCGTTCCTTTGTCTGTTAAGCGCTGTAGCATGCTTAAGATGGTTTTGGTAACTGGTTCTTGATTATATTGCTTTTTAATTGATTGCAATGAGCTTAATGAGTCTGTACACATTGCTACATTTTTCAAAGCGTTGTTATCTGTATACTTCAGGGCCTGGAAAATTGCGTACATCTCGGCGTAATAGATATTGGTAAAATTCTTGAATCCCCATTGATAAGTAACTTGTTTAGTGACGATCGCACATCCAACACCCTGTTCGGTTTTAGAGCCATCTGTGTAAATTTCTAATGGATTGTTATGCTTCTGTAGTATGTTGTTTACTTCGTTTTGTAGTATTTCCTTGGGAGTGTCAATTTTGTTGTATTTAAGACAGTCTGTGTATATTTGCGGGATTTGTATTTTCCAGGGTTGGTATTCAGGTGTAAATTTCTATGGTTGGAATAAATTCCAATATTATCGCTTTTGCACGAGCTATTGCCGGTTTGTGTAGACGATTTTCGAAAGAATTTTGTTCGTCCTCCTGTATGAGATCTAGTACAGGGTGTGTTTGCAGAGAGGTGATTTTGGTAAAGTAGTTGATCAATAAATATCTTCTTCTATATTCCAATGGTTGAACTCCAGCTTCACAACAAAGTGATGAATAAGGACTTGTACGGAAAGCCCCCAGTGCCAATCTCAATCCAGTTGCTAGTATTGTATTCAATTTTGTTAATTGTGGTTTGCTTGCTGATCCATATACCACACTACCGTAATCCATTTTGGACAGTATGAGAGACTTATACAACTGGATTAGAGTTATTGAATCTGCTCCCCAATTAAGGTTGCAAACCGATCTTATTATATTGAGGCGTTTTTTACAATGCATAATCAAATCAGAGATGTGTTCCTTCCAAAGTAGTTTACTGTCCAGTATTAAGCCCAAAAATTTATAAGATGATTTAATTTGAATATTGTTTCCATAAAGTGTAAGGTTTGGGTGATTATGTAGTTTCCTAAGTCTGCAGAAATGTACGCAACACGTCTTTTTAATTGCTATTTTAAAACCATGTTGATCGGCATATTCTGTTATCTTATCTATTGTGCTTTGCAGCACTGTTTCTATCTGTTCCATTTCTGAGGCTTGGTAATAAATCGATAAGTCATCTACAAATAAGCTTCTGCCTACGTCGGTTGGAATACATTCTGCTAGTTCATTGATTGCTATCAAAAACAGGACAACACTCAGAATTGATCCTTGAGGAATACCATTCTCTAGTACTTGTTTATCTGATATTGTACCACCAACTCTCACTCTGAATGACCTATTCGTTAAAAAACTGCTTATGAATTGTGGTAGACGACCTCTAAATCCCCATTTGTGCAGTGAATCCAATATTCCATATCGCCATGCAGTATCGTAGGCCTTCTCAATATCAAAGAACACTGCTACTGTGTGTGACTTATTGGCAAAGCTTCTTTGTATGTGGCTCTCAATTAGCACTAACTGGTCAATTGTTGACCTATTCTTGCGAAATCCCATCTGGTATTGATTGATTAAGCCCTTATTTTCTAATTCCCATATTAAGCGATAACTGATTATTTTCTCAAATTTTTTTCCAAGGTAGCAAGTGAGGCATATAGGCCAGTAATTATATGGATCCAGATGATCTTTACCAGGTTTAGGTATAGCTATAACGCTTGCTTCTTTCCATTGATCTGGGTAAATTCCTTGCTGCCATAATTTATTAAATAAGTTGACTAAATACATTTTTTTATTTTCAGATAGATTGATGAGAAAGTCGTATGGTATTTCATCCGGTCCAGGGGCCGATTTTTTAACAGATTCGAATGCATTTTCCAGTTCATTAATGGTAAATGGGGCATTGTACGACACATGTTCATCACTTTTAAAATCCATATCAATTTCTTCTTTCGCAGATTTTTTATTTTTGAATATATCGCTATAATTGGCGTCTCAACTCATATTTCTTAGAAAAACTGCCAGTTCTTCTGCGATATTTTGGTCACCTGTGATTTCTCTCCCATTTACAATCAGCATAGTAGGGGTAGTACTGAAATGGCGTCCCTTTATTTCTTTGATTTTTTCCGATACTTCCTTAATAGGAGTCTCGGTATTTATGGAGTTTACATACCGTTTCCACGATTCTTTTTTACCTTTATACAATTAAAAATCTAGCTTTAACTCTTGCTTTTTTGAAAATCAGCATGTTTTCTGTATTAGGGCATCTCTTAAATTTATTGAAAGCACTTTTTTCTCTCTAATTCCTGCTCCTATTGCGTCATTCCATCAAGGTACGTTTTTCCTAATGGCGCCTCCTTTTGACCTAGGAATACTAATGTCAGCTGCATATTGGATCGTTTTTGTAAGGTTGTCTACTTGGCTTGACATGTTTTCGTTTACTAGTTCAATTGGTTCCAGCGTTTTCTTATATAGACACCAATCTGCCTTCTCCATTATCCAGCGTTTCCTAACTTCGTTATTATTTTGGTTAATTCCAAGTTCAATCGAGATTGGTATATGATCCGTATTTTCTTCATCGAGTACATTCCATTTGAAATTTGCAGCAATATTAGCACTACACAACGTTAGGTCTATGTGAGAAAGATTTCATGTCCTGGAATTGATGTACGTCTCTTCTCCTGTATTTAGCAAGACTATGTCTAGGTCATCTATAATATCTTCCAATATTCTACCTCCTGGGCATACTTTATTAGAACCCCATAAAGGGTTATGGGTATTGAAGTTTCCAGATATTATAAATGGCTGTCGAAGTTGTTGAAAAAGTCCACGAATTTCTTGGCCTGTCCAATTGTTGTTGGGGAGATAAAGATTACAGATCGTCACCTTTAATGAATATTTTATATAAACTGCTACAGCTTGTAGAGAGGTTTGTAGGTTGATTTATTCGACGTGAATATTATCTTTTATGAAAATCGCCACTCCGTCTTTAGCTCTTTGGTTAGGTATATCATCATATCTATATGATTTATAGCCTCTCAAGTTGAACTGATCTTCTGGCTTGAGATTTGTTTCTTGAAGACATATACAAAACGGATTCTTATCTAAAATAAGAGTTTTTAGTTCTGGATAGTGATATTTGCATCCATTACAATTCCATTGTAATATATTTTCGTATTTGTTCCTTTATTATTATTTGTAGATGTTAGATACAATATAATGTATATGTCTGTTATTTGTTAAGGTGAGATTTTGTTCCATCCCCTTTTTTCTTTCTTAGTTATATATGTATATATATAAATATATTAAGGTATAAATAAATGTAATACTCGTATAAAAGTGTAAAATATATGTATGTATATGATAAAAAAATATGAATAACATTTTCTAAATCATTTTTTATCGTTATATCAAAGATAATTTTCGGAGATTATTGTCATCTCCTCTAAAGAATTCGAAGATCTTGGGCCCCGATTTGGGGTTACCAAAATATTTATCTGAGATGCGCTTGTTATTTCACAAGTTGCTGAATCCATTTTCTCTTCGGCTATTTTCCTTGGTTTGCCTTTCGGCCATCCTCTTTTTCCTTTCTGTTTTTTTCGATAACTTACACCGCTTAATACTGATTCATCATCTGATGAGCGTGGATAATCCCGCTTGTAAACAGATGGTGGAGATTGACAATCAGATACTTGTGAAGCGATGCTGGGTGCCAAAGGAAATATATTAGATCTTTGTAATGCATTCAATAATAATGATGTCAGCTCTTTCACAAGTTCAGGTATATTCACTTGTGGAGGAGTAGTTGATGGTAAGTTAGTTGTAGTTGCACATGGATAAGATACGATAGGCTTTGGTTTAGTAACAACTACTTTTTTCTTCGCATCGAAGTAAGAGAGGTTTTCTTAGACCTTTATTTCCTGGATTGCAACCTCCTGCTTATATACTGGACATTCTTTGTCTCTAGCTGAGTGTGAACCATTACAGTTCACGCATGAGAATGGGGGTTCACAAGGTTTATCGGTGTGTAGTGGTTTGCCGCATTCACATATCTGTTCTTTATTGCACCTTGCAGCGGTATGTCCAAATTGTTGATCGGATTTTGAGAAGATGAAAAGCAATTTTAATTTCAAGTGACAGTTTTGGACAATCAAAAGTTATAATATGAATAGGTGTATCCGAGAGCGAACCATCTTTTTTTTGTTTTTATTCTTCTTACTCCTATAACTCCCTGATCTTTTAATTCGTCCAATATTTCTTCTTCGGTGCAATTTAAGAGATCTCTACAATTTATTACACCTTGGGATTGATTGAGTCTAGTATGTGGAATTATATAACTTCATAATCAAGTACATGGGTTAATTTTTTAATTTGGATTAACTGTGCTGCAGAAGCTGTCTCGAGTAGTAATCCGTCCTTTATTTTCCGCATATTTCTCACTTGTCCTACCTTTCCATATATGTACCTATGTAATAAGAAGGGATTCGTTTTTGCGAAATCTTCTTCCTTTCTCTTAACGATCAGAAACCGAGGTTGGATTCACGTCTCCTGATTCGTATTTATTGTTTGTTGGTGCTTTTCCATGGTCGCAGATCCAGCACCTCTATCTGCGAGCTTTGGCGCTTTTTGACTAGCAGAAATCATTTTTTTCCCACGAGTATGGTACATTTTCAATATCCACTGTGGCAGTGCACCCTTACCACAGCAAGGTTGTATACAAGTGAGGGTCACCTGGTACTCACAAGGCATCGTTAATAACCGCATTTTAGATGGGCCATTCATCTTGTTAGCACGATAGCTTCCACCTTAAGATTCCAGATTTTTTATCGAGGTTCACTCCTCCCCATTCAGGGTTTGTAAGCCCCATGAATGGTTGTTCTCCCTCTTGCGTTTGCCCAACTGCTGTAGATTCGCCACCGGGGGTTGGTTCCGAATTATTATTATTATTATTGTGGTGTATTCTCGCTTATGGCGGTCTCTTCGTATTCATCGGCGGTCTGCAAGATGAGTACTGACTATTCTACATTTAAAAATTTACGAACAATTCGGCAAGTGTTAAGTATCACAGATTTTTGCATATCAGCTATTAATGCTGATTGCAGACCGAGGGTTGTCAAATTATTTTTAAGAGAGTTGGGTACTATTCCTGTTGTACTGATAATTAATGGAAGGATTATTACACTGTCTTGTTTCTACTGTGGTTTAATCTGGAAGGCCAGGTCTGCGTATTTAGTTAACTTAGTTTGAAAAGTTTCATTAATATTGTTGGAGTTAGTGACTGCGACATCAATAATATATGTAATTTTTCGTGATTTGTCAAGGAGAATAACATCAGGACGGTTTGCCACCACTGTTCTGTCCGTTAGTACCGTTCTGTCCCAATATAGACGGAAGCTCTCATTCTCCAAGACATTTTCAGGTGTATAGTGATAATACGGTACCGGGTCTTTTGAGAGTTTGTTGATAGATGCTAGTTTCAGGTGAACAATTTTGGCCACACAGTTGTGGCGGTGTAGGTATTCAGAGTGTGCTAGGCTTGTACATCCTCCAATGATGTGCTGGATTGTCTCAGATGTTTGAACACATTTTCTGCATTTATCATCCGTTAAACTTGGGTCTTTCGCTATATATTTAAGATAAGTTTTTGTGGCAATGACCTGGTCCTGTATGCCTATAATGAAGCCTTCTGTTTCAGGGAATAAAGTTCCATGACTTAGACACAGATTTGAAGCTTCCGTATCTATCCCCTCATTGTACAGATCATGTGGATGTCTTCCATGCAGCGCTTTTCTTTTCCATGTACCCGTTTTAAGATTCACTTGCTCCCTCTGTGTCGCGATTTGTGGATGAGCTGAACTTAAATCCAGTGGGGTATAACCTTTATCGGCCAGACATACAGCTCTGTGCAATGGAGACTCCTGCTGTGTTTGGATAAAATATTTTTGCAAACCTGCACATTGTTTTTGATGAAGATAGTTGATATCAAGTAAACCTCTTCCTCCTTGGTTTCTTGGTATTGTAAGTCTTTCAATAGCTGCCCTAGGGTGATGTGCACGGTGTTGAGTTAAGGTAGTTCTAGTTTTTCGCTCGATATCCTCTATTTCTGTCCCAGTCCATTTAATAATTTCGAATGTGTAGGTTAGGATGGGGATAGCAATAGGTGTTAACTGCATTTAGTTTTGTTTTCAGTATTGCCCTCAACCGTCTTATATACGCTTCCCGAATCTGGTTCTTCACAAACTTATGCTCTGTACGGACTGACTGTTGCATACCCAGGTATTTATAGGTTTCTACTTCTTGCATTGCTTCTAAAGTGTTACCATCGTTAAGATCGAATGCGTGTGTACTATGCTTTCCTTTTATCAGCGTCTGGGTTCTACACTTTTTGAGCCCAAACTCCATTAGGATGTCTTGGGAAAATATTTTTACAGTGGTTAGTAGTGAGTTGATATGAGCTTCGGTCCCAGCATAGAGTTTAATGTCGTCCATATATAGTAAGTGTGTAACCTTTTGTTGGACTGTATCGTTCGTCTTGATGGTAAATCCGTGTTTACTTGCATTTAATAAATGGGAAAGCGGGTTCAGGGCAAGGCAGAACCAGAGTGGACTTAGCGAATCCCCTTGAAAAATTCTTTTTTGGATTTTAATCAAGTCAGTGATAACAGTACCATCATGATAACTAAGCTGAACTTATGTCGACCACTGAGACATCAGATGACGAAGTAGATCGATAATAGGAGGTGCAATTTTGTATATATGGAGAGTGGATATTAA
Source organism: Galeruca laticollis (assembly GCA_963921935.1). NCBI lineage: Eukaryota > Metazoa > Arthropoda > Insecta > Coleoptera > Chrysomelidae > Galeruca > Galeruca laticollis. The sequence goes on from OY998180.1 coordinate 182,071,607, forward strand.
CCATGAATGTGGTACAGAATCAAATGCCTTCCGATAATCTATGTATGCTGTATATAAGTTTCTTTTCTTATGTAGGGCTTGCTCGAGTATAACAGCATCTATTAAAAGTTGTTCCTTGCAGCCCTGTGCCCTTTTGATACACCCTTTCTGTTCTGAAGAGATAATATTATTTTCTTCACAGTGTTTGTAAATTTCTTTTAATATACATGCTGTGAAGAGTTTGTAGATAGTTGGAAGGCAAGTGATTGGTCGGTATTTCGAAGGGTCTTTTGTATCGTGATACTTGGGTAACAGGTATGTTATTCCCCGTGAGAGATATGCAGGTATGTATTTTGGATCATTAAGGAAGCAATTAAAATGACAAGCTAGATGTGGGTGTATAGATGTAAACCTTTTCAGCCAGAAATTATGTATACTATCAATTTCAGGTGACTTCCAATTTGATAGCTCTTTTAAAATCTCCTCAATCTGCTTTGCTTGTATCTGAACTTCATCCATGGCTGGAAGGTGACTCATTCTTTCCTCCTCCTCTATTATCCATGCTACCTGTGCGTTATGACTTGCTGGGACAGACCATAAAGAAGACCAAAAATCTTTTACCTCTTCCTTAGATGGCACATCTGTAATTACGTTGTTCTGATCATTGTCGAGATTTCTATAAAAAAAATTCTCATTTGTCAGAAATAGCCTGTTCGATGTCTTTCTTAACTTTGATTCTTTATACCTTCTTAGTCTTCCAGCAGCGACACTCAACTTTTGTTTTAATGTATCGGCAACATCTGTCAATGCTTGATTAAGTGGATTATAGGTCGCATGGGTTCTATTGGATTTTATTATACTTTCGACTTTATCTTGAAGCTTTTTTCCCTTGCTGCCTTTCTGATAGGCGGTAAGTCGTCCGATGTCCCTTCTTAACCTGTCGATTTTATTGTTAAGGCGTCGTTCCCATGGCTGGATGGTAGGGCATGTGTTTCGTGTAGCACCCCTTCCATTCCAAACTTTATGGCCGTTCACTCTCGTCGCAGTTACAGCCGCTATATATATAAGTGTATGCAGTTCACCAAAGGACATCCCCTCATAGATATATTGTGGCAGTACTTCATTATTAATTACGTTTGTTACCTCCGCTAATTTTTTAGTGCTGCTCTGTTTAGGTATTGAAGGTCTTTTAGTTGGGTCTGTTCCTGAGTACTCCATCATTGTTGTATTAAATGTGGTATAAATCTCTGCCAGTAATGCGTTGTTATTATTTATTTGGTCTGCGGCTTCGAAGATTCGGGTAGTTTCCACCTCCTCTGATTGTCGTTGCTGAGGTTCTGTCGTAGTTTCTGGGAGGATGTTGTCCAAAATTTCTTGACGAGTACTAGCATTTCGGATAGTTTCTTCTTTGAGGTTGTTCAGCAGTTCCCTGGGAAGCCTTCCGTTGTTGACTATAATTCTCTTTTGATCCATCAACCTTTCCTCGGTGAGGTAAGAAAGTTCAGGATGCATTTCAGAGAATGCGTGATGTAGGAGCGGTCTAATACCTACTGTGATTGTTTCGCCTTCTGAGACTCTGTAATAGCAACGCATAAGGTCAGTATTTAGTTCTTCGGTCCATTGCATGCGTTGCCGGGGTTTTCCTGCTTTAGTGGTCAATGGTAGATTTACCGCTGAAACACGGTTAGCAGGATGAGCAAGAGGCTGTTGGGTGCTCGTTGTTATGTTTAGTCCAATATCCATAGCCTGTTCATCAACTTGATCGAGCTGCCTATTCCCGCGCCGTTCTCGATCATAACGACGCTCGTCCGAGGCTTCCGTAGTACTATTAGGAACCACGGCTTCTCATCCACCGAGGGGTTGGCCCGACAAATGGTGTTTCTCTCTTTCTCGTCTGCCCAGCCACTGTTTCATCTCCACCGGGGTTGGGACCCGATCTCGACTTGGCATTGACTGGTTCCCGGGGTTCGTCAACTTGGAGGTGCGAATAGGAATTGGGTAGGAGAGGCTATAGGAGGCGCTTCACTACCCCATTTGAACCCTTTATTATTATTATTATTATTATTATTATTATTATTATTACATGCCGATGTACATGATTATGGTACTCGATCTGCTAATAACATTGTAAAACCTTTCTCTCATTTACAAACAAGTGCAAACAATAAAATTGATGTAATCTTATACAATAGTTTTGTTAGTTTTAATAAGGAAATCGAAATTAGAAATCTCTCTGTTAGATCATTCTATAAAATAAGTAAGCAATTTCTGCTAAATAATTGTTTTTACTCAATGTCTGATTTTTATCATTTCTGTCCTGACTAAACTATGTATACCTCACATGTACTTTTGTATATTATGTGGTGAATAAATGGTATGGAATGGTATGGTTTTATTATTATTATTTTTTTTTTCTTGTTTGACCCAGACGTCGACTGCTGTGGTCATTGTAAAAACAGAAAACATTCATCACATTTTCAGACAGTAGGTACTTTTTAAAATTAAACATGTTGATGAATGTTGAAAGAGAGAACAGATATAAGAATACGTTATTTCTGGAAATGTGCTACATTAATAAAACAAAACACACCATAAATTATAAATCTGACATCAATCAACTAAGTAATATCTATTGTAACATCCTAAATAAAATTTAAGTATCACCCTATACAATTAAAAAGTAAGTTAGTTTTATCTTCTTATAACTAATTCGTCTCTACACTCTATATAACAAAAATAACTAATTTTTAATTCTATCAACATATTTAATTTTAAAAAGTACCTACTGTCTGAAAATGTGTTGAACGTGTTGTGTTGTCTTTTGTTTTTACATTTTAATTAACTGACGCCAATTTCTGTAGTAATTTTAAAATATTTTATTATTATATTGTTTCATTCAATAAATCTTGTAGTTCGCTCCTGATGAAGCCATTAAATAATGGCGAAACATTGAGGAAATAAGGAAAACAGTTTTTTATTTCTTATGACAGCAAACCTGAAATCTTCGCTAAAAATTTATATATATATATATATATATATATATATACGTTATTGTCATTAGAATTAAAGTTACGTAGAAAAGCAAATTGATTAAATAACGAGAAATTTGATTCACTAAACATAAATAATAATAATTTTAAATATATGAAAACAATTGAAAAAAAAATAGTTCTTCGCAGAGTAAAACCAAGTGTCTTAAGGAATGGTTAAATTCATGTTGAGTTACATAAATCACAAGGACAGGTATCGTGGTTCTATTTGGTTACAGTTTGGTCTTGCTAACATTCAAAGTGCTACCATTGAATTTTGTACTGGAAAAATTACAAGTATTATTAAATTTTTAAAAAGTCGTTAAATTGAAAGAGTTTGTTCAGGAGAAAACTATAGTGTTACCTCATAGATTTCTCACCGGGATCTTCACCCCCAATTACGGGTACTCCGTATCTTACAGAGTACACCCGTCGTCTTCGCGATAAAATTCAAAGACTAAGTTCAACAAAGCCAGAAATCTTCACATCTGAAGGCTTAAATAGTGATAAAAATTTAAGTGTTAAAAATAAACTAAAATATCCGGTCACAGTGAAAACGTCTCCGAAAAAGAAAATCAAAAAAGGTACGTTCAAAAATAAATCAGTTACTAAACACAAAAACATTTTGACATTAAAAAAATTGTTACAAAAAAAAGTGAACGGAAAGTTCCGTTGACAGTTGAATCAATTAATGTTGAAGACGAATCACGTCTCATAACAAACATATTAGACACTCCTAACAAATACTCAGATGAGATTAAAAGAATTAAAGAACGAAAACATGAGTTAAAATCTAAATTCTTAAACTATCATAAATTAGCATATATAGACGAGGGCTCTGATAGCATTGACACAGAGATAAATACTAGTCAAAATTTATTTTCAATTGATGAAAAGTGTCTAGAATTAGTTGATGCGGACACATTAAACAAGTGTCTAGAATACGTCAAGACGCAACCAAATCAAGAAAAGTGTCTAGAAAACGTCGAAAGCATACAGAACACTAACTATATTATATCTGACCAAGATAATATAAATAATTTGAAGCCCGAAAACAAGTGTCCAGAAAATAAAATTAAAAAGTGTATAGTAACTAGTCAAGAAAAGTGTATAGAAACCGAATTTTAAAAGTGTCTAGAAAGTCCAAAGAAAAAGTGTATAGAAACAAACACAAACGTTGATTTCTTGATACCAACCTGCCGGGCTGATAACTCGAATAGAACATCCACCCCGGACAGAACTGAATTAAACCAAAATATCGATTTTTTACAAAACATGGGGGAAGACACGATAGGTCAACTATCAAGTGACATCAACTCAGATGATTCTCAAACAAATGAACAGCAACAAAATACTACAACCATTCAAGCTCAGGTGCATACGGCACACGATCTATCCTGGGCTCAGCAAGTGGAGAATGAAAAAGGCACCCCAGATGACCAGGGTGATAAATTTGTATCTCAATACACCAAATTAATTAAGAACGCCAAACAAATCACCGCAAAAACCTTAGACATGAGGAAGAAGGAAAATGAAGATCTAAATGCTATAATCACCATCCAGCAGGGTAGTCCGATGGATGTGACTGATGTCACGCCACCGGGATTCAATAAACCAAAAAAATTTACGAAATTTACTAACTTAATTAAACAAACAAAAAAAAACCAATTCACAACATTAATAGACAACAAATTTGATTCGTTGTCAGAAGATTCGGAAGAAGAAACCCAACAAGCCGCACCAGTACAAAAAAAAAAGAAAAAAAATAAAATTCAAAAAACTTAGTGTAATCTCAGATTCCTCAGATGACGAAGTTAACCAGCTACAAAAGAAAAGACCAAAAGACAAAGAAGTACCAAATACAAACAAAAAAAGCAACACAGCATGTCCTCCCATAGTAATCGACGGAAACGTCCCTGCACACAAAGAAATTGTTAAACGATTAAAAATGGAAATCAAAAACAATTTTGAAATGAAATATACAGCTAATTCGACCATCATATTCACCAAGGACGTTTTGGACTTTGAAAATTTAAAAATGGCACTACGCTCAGAAAAAATGCCCTTCCACACTTATTCAAGAAGGGAGGACAAAAATCATGCCTTCGTACTGAGGGGGCTAACAGAAGGTATACAATTGGACGAAATTAAGGATGAATTAATGACAGTATATAAACTTTCTATAAAGGATATTTTTAGAATGACCACCAAAGGCCGGCCGCTTTATTTAGTAGTCACCGACGCTAAAACTACATTAGATTACTTAAATAAAAATGTGCGAGTAATTGAGCATACTAGAGTGCAATGGGAGTTTCGTCGGCAAACCAAGACAATTATACAATGCCATATCTGCCAGCTTTGGGGGCACGCAACTTCAAACTGTGGCAGAGCCCCTAAATGCTTAAAATGCGCAGCTTCGCATCTTACACCCGAATGCCCAAAGGAAAAATCCAAACCAGCCAAATGCGCTAATTGCAGTGGTGATCATCCTGCAAACGCCGAGATCTGCCCAGTGTACGTCAAGCGGCGAGAGTGGCTGGAAACTAGAAGAAACCAAAACTCAAACAAGAATAAAGAAGCGAGTAAATTTATACCCGCCCCAGTACCCACAATCAACCCGTGGAATAGAAATAACCAGAAAGAAAAAGATGACTACCCGAGCCTCCCCCCGCCGAAAACTACAGTAAGAGCATCTCATCCCAGTAGCAGCATACAGCCCCGACCACCAAAAGATGCCGTCTCCCAGTCAGCAGAAATAGCAAAGTTCTCAAACTTAAATAACTTATTTAGAGAACTAAATGATATGGTTAATCTTGAGGAACTCACCAGAGCGGTAACAGATCTGCTATCAGGAATGAGAAGAGCTACTACCAAACTGGACAAATTCACAATATATAATAGCTTTGTTCAAGGAATCGACAAGTATGACATCTAAACAGGTAGGTGGAATAATAGGAATTCAAAAACGTAATTTTCTCAAAATAATTTTTTGTAATATACACGGAGTATCTAACAAGCTCCATGTTCTTCGCCACTTTCTCGATGCTCATAAACCAGACATATTTTTTCTTATTGAGACATTCCTTAAACCAAACAAATCCGTGAATTTTAGGAACCCCAATTATAGTCTTATTAGACAAGACCGCCCCGAAAATGTCGGCGGTGGCGGTATCGCAGTATTAATCAAAAAAGACATAAACTTTCAGCTCCTGCAACCAAATAATTCGTCAATTGAGCATATCTGGTTGTTAATTGATAACAAAATTAAGCTTGTAGGTGCGTATAGTCACCCACATACAAAACTTACAGAATTAGACTTTTTTAACATCACTAAAACACATAATAGGGTCCTAATAGTGGGAGACTTGAATTGCAAGCACCCACTATGGGACGCCTATGCCTCTTATCCTAACACAAATGGAAATACTCTTCAAAGGTTCTGTGACAACTCTGACTGTAATATATACAGTACAGATGATCCGACCCACTTTCCGTATAACAATTTCTCTCCTAGTACATTAGATATTGCCATCGGACGTAATATAAATACAATTACTAAATTAAAAACCATTCCCGACCTCAACTCCGATCACGATCCCGTCCTCCTAGAACTCAAATTAACCCATACAATACACCCCTCCCCAATAAAAACATATGATTACACAACAACAAATTGGTCACTATACAGAAAATACATAAACGAACAACTAACGATCTCAGATAAAATAACTGACATAAATAAATTAAATAACACTATCTTAAATCTACAAGAAACAATCATCATTGCAAGAAACAAATCAACCACTATAAAACCAAAACCACAGAATTTCAACTCCCTCCCTGATTACATAATTAAAATAATAAAAGATAAAAATATAATACGTCGTAGATGGCAATCTTCTAGAAATGACAATGATAAAAATATTCTAAAGTTGTATCAAAATACAATAAACAATTTAATAAAGGAATATCGTAATTATACGTGGAAAAGATTTCTTGATAAACTGTCTCCACAAGATAATTCCATATGGAGAATTACGAAAAAACTGAAAGGGTCCAAACAGGAAATTTCAAAAATTATCTCAAATGGCATAACTTATACACAGAAAACAGAAGTTGCGGGAGCCTTTGGGGAGTATTTTCAAAATAACTTCACAAATGACACAGCAAATTCACAATATCATACCAGTATAACACATATAGTACAAAATCACATTCATAAAATAGACAATTTACATACAAAAAATTTAGTAACTACAAAAGAAATTTGTAACACAATTAATTCGCTGAAAAACAAAACAGCGCCAGGGATTGATGGTATTCCAAACATTCTGTTAAAGAGTTTACCAAAAAAAGCAATAGTTCAGCTAACATACATAGCTAATTATATAATCAAAACTGGCAATTATCCAGATATGCTCAAGACCGCTAATGTCATTCCCATTATCAAAGCTAATAAACAACCCTGTTATGTGGATAGTTACAGACCCATTTCCTTACTAAACAATATAGCAAAGGTGATGGACAAAATTATACTGAATAGAATACAAACACACGTTGACAAAAATAATATATTACCTCTCGAGCAATACGGATTCAGGGGTGGTTACAGTACTGTAGCCCAGATTATTAGGGTATTTAATTATATAAGAGAAGGCTTTTTTGCCAAAGACAAATCAGTGATGGTTACCATTGACATTCAGAAAGCCTTTGATTCCGTATGGCACGAGGGGTTGTTATACAAATTAATAAAATTAAAAATTCCTGATTATTTAATCAAAATTATAAAATCTTATATTGAAAACAGGAAATTTTACTCCAAGGTGAATGAAGGATTGGCGGGACCATTCCCGATCCAAGCCGGTGTTCCCCAAGGATCAGTATTATCGCCTTTGTTATACTCATTATTTACCCATGATCTCCCAACTTCTCCGAAAATCCTTACTGCCATGTATGCGGACGATACTTGTTTTGTATCATCGGCACCAACATCAGAAATAGCACTACTCAATGTTCAAACACATATCAACTCACACATTTCACCTTACATGAGAGATAACAAACTTACTATTAACACCTCCAAAACAGAGTACTTGTTACTCAGGAGGAGAGCAAGAAAAAACTCATTGCAATTGCAGCTGTGTATAGATGGTCAATACCTGACAGCCAGTAAAACATTAAAATACTTGGGTTATACTGTGCATGGCACGACCAATGCAAATGCGCATATTGCTCAACAGGTTTTAAAATCGAAAATTGCAATGAACCAATTGTACCCGTTAATATGTAAGAATAGTAATCTCTCAACATCAAACAAAATCACTATATACAAACACATTATACGACCGATATTAACCTACGCTGCTCCAGCATATTACACAGCCACAAAACATAACTTCAACACATTGCAGGTGGTGCAAAACAAGTGTCTACGTATGGCAATAAAACATAATACGGTTTACCCAAAACTTCCTAAAAATACCTGGTTACATGAACAAGCAAATATACCTACTATCAAGGACTTCATAACTAAAATAGCTACGAATTTTTATAACTACTGTATCCCCAAAAACCTTCGTGACACTCTCAGAGCCGCCAGTCGCGCAGAAGACATCCTTGATAGTGGGTGTAGGCTTTTGCATGGTACGCTAATTACATAACAAGTTGATTATCTTTTAAAAAAAAATCCAACTCATCGAACAGGGACTAAAATAGCCCCTTTCAAACAGTCATTATTAATAGACAAACATATACATACAAACTACATCTGTCATGTTGCTGACCCTCATAAACTAAACTCAATACGATTTTGAAACCCTGTTTTTCAGCCGGTTTTCAGGGACAACATAGTCGAAAATTCTTGGGTGTCATATTTGTATATACGGGACAAAGTTATTATGTGTAACCAGAACAAATGAGTAATGCCGTGAGGCAAGGAATCATGTACAGCCCCAGATTCAACACCCAGACAGTGGGAAATGCCAGACCATCGGCCATTATATTTTTTCTCCACTCTCTAGGTAAACTTAAATGTATAAATTCTTGTTAATAAAGACATTTTTAAATTAAATTAATTAAGTAATATCTATTGTAACATCCTAAATAAAATTTAAGTATCACCCTATACAATTAAAAAGTAAGTTAGTTTTATCTTCTTATAACTAATTCGTCTCTACACTCTATATAACAAAAATAACTAGTTTTTAATTTTATCAACATATTTAATTTTAAAAAGTACCTACTGTCTGAAAATGTGTTGAACGTGTTGTGTTGTCTTTTGTTTTTACATTTTAATTAACTGACGCCAATTTCTGTAGTAATTTTAAATTATTTTATTATTATATTGTTTCATTCAATAAATCTTGTAGTTCGCTCCTGATGAAGCCATTAAATAATGGCGAAACATTGAGGAAATAAGAAAAACAGTTTTTTATTTCTTATGACCGCAAACCTGAAATCTTCGCTAAAAATTTATATATATATATATATATATATATATATATATATATATATATATATATATATATATATATATGTATATATATATATATATATATATATATATATATACGTTATTGTCATTAGAATTAAAGTTACGTAGAAAAGCAAATTGATTGAATAACGAGAAATTTGAATCACTAAACATAAATAATAATAATTTTAAATATATGAAAACAATTCAAAAAAAAATAGTTCTTCGCAGAGTAAAACCAAGTGTCTTAAGGAATGGTTAAATTCATGTTGAGTTACATAAATCACAAGGACAGGTATCGTGGTTCTATTTGGTTACAGTTTGGTCTTGTAATTTTAATTCGCATTGTATAAAGTTTTGTAATATTAACAGAATTTGTGCATTCATCTGTTAAGAAGAGCACTATATATATATATTTATATATATATATATATATTTTCATACACTTTATATCCACATTTGTCTCAGGTTGTGAGGTCTTCAAATTTCTTATGCATTAGAGGTTGCAATTTCTCGATTACTATTTATACATTTGTGATTTAAAACTCTTTTCAGTTACTCAACTCTCACTGATGGATAGACAAAATCTCATTGTCTTTATTGCAAATTGTGTAATTATGACAACTCCGAAATTAAAGGCGGTAGCAATAGTTACTTGAAAAGGACGTATTAAAATTTAAAAAAGAATTTAATCTTAAGTATAATAATAAACTCGCAAACTGGAGTTTGCCCCAATTTGCTTGATTTCAATTCCATTTTCTTCTAAATTTTTTAACTCATTTACTAAAAACTGAGAACATTTTCCATTTCCACATGTTTTTACATCTGAACTTTTTATAATTGCACCATGAAAAACGTTATCTAAATTTGATTCAAGTATTGGGAGGCAAGGAAAGGAGTAATATACATTACAAATCGAATGCACAAATGAGTACGAGCCCAATGGATTGTTTATTTCAAAATCGTCAATATAAATAAAATGAGGCGAGACTATTTTATCACCAAATAACATAATTTTTTTCTTTCATAACTCACGTTAAACAAAGTTAGTCATTTTTGTTTTTTTAGAATCTCTAAGTAGTGTAATGTCCTATTTAGTAGGAAATATTTTTCAATTTTTTTTTAAATTGAAATTTCAACGGCATTACAATAACCTTAATAATTTGTTGATCATATATTAACTTTCCCATTATATGCACTGCCGCTATTTGATTATTAATTGTAAATTCTGAATATCACCAATAAGATCTAAATTTTTCATGAATTTATATAACAGGTGATCTGTATTACGCTCTTTGAATAACTTTCTGCTACTTCCTGCCATACTTACAAAGTTATTGTAACCAACAACGTTATGTTTAAAATAATGATCCACAAAATTCATTAATGTGGTTAATAGTGGATCAATAATATACTTTTCTACACAATCTTGTATTTGGAATACATATTTCTTTGAAAAGTTATTTTTATTATGAAGTGCGAGTATAAATAACTTAACAAATTCTTTTATTTTCATTTGTGAGTTCTCAAGGTTAAAAATGAATTTTTGTTGTTCCTCATTATTACACGAATTGTGATCAGCAGAATTACAAGCATCAGAAAGACTGTTTGTATCATGAAATGAACATGAAGGTGTCTGATCCTGATTCCGCTGGGCCTTATTATTATTATTAACAGAATTACCAGCAACAGAGAGATTGTATGTGTAATGAAATGAGCATGTAGGTGTCTGATTCTGCTGAGCCTTTCCTAATTCAAAGTTATCATCCGATATGCAAGATATATGTTTTCTATTTACATGTTTTTTGAAGCTACTAATGTGCTGAAAAGTTTCTCCACAATTGTGTCCTTCCTCTATCTCTAATTCTGTGAAAGATTCCCGGAGATCTTCGTGTGTTTTGGAATGGGTCGTGCTGGTGTACTCCCTTGTCCTTCGTGGTTGTTTATATCGTTGTTAAAATGTATGTGTGCTACCTCAACCGTAACTTTTCTTGCCTACTTCGGCGAGAAAGCTCCTAAACTGAGTGGTCTATCACCTTCTTTATGGCTGTCCCCGATGCATAACTCTGCACCTACCTTGATCGGTAGCGCCAAGTTACCGTTTCTCATTCTTCTTACTTGGTCTCCGCGGTGTTTTTTGTATTTTTTTGTTTTTGACTTTTTTTGGCTTTTTGATGTGTAGCCGATTGCTCGCCGGTTTTTTATATTTTTTTGGTGTATAAGCGATTGCTCGCCGGCTCGGTTTTTTGGTTTTTTATGGTGGAGTTTTTCTTTTTGTGATGATTGTATTTGATTCCTCGGTCTTCTGTATTTCTTATAGTCTTCTTTCGTGTAGTCTATTAGTTCCGTGTTTGGGCGTGTTTTTAAAGCATCGAAGAGTTTCCTCGCTCTTGCGTCCATTATGTCCAGTACTTTTACTTTTCCATCCAGTCCTATCTAATATGCGAGAAAATATTGGTTTGGTAAATGATCAATTTTATGTTCAGGGCGTGTTACATATTCGGAAAAGTTAGTTTAAATCTTTAAAACTGTTAATTTCTACTTGTGTTTCCTCGTACATGTCTTCGCTTCTTTTTTGAATAATACATCTTGGCTTTTTCGCTGTTTATATAGATTTTCCATATTTTACATCAATAATCGACTTTATTTGCGGCGTTTTGGAATCTTTTTGTGATGTTTTTAACTCTTGCGTATCTTGTTGCTATGGCTGTATCGTCGGCGTAAAGTGCAATCATGGAATTCTCCGTATTAGTGATGTCTGCGGTGTATATATTATACAGCAGACGTCAGGCGGGATAGTACTGTCCCTTGCGGTACTCCCGCGTCTTGTTTGCCTACTCCCGATTTTTCGTTTGCTGGTTTCACATGGAATTTTCTCTCTTTGAGATAGCTGTTCAGGAGTATTAATATGGGATTCGTGTATCCTGTCCTGTATATTATAGTGCATTTTCACCTGCAAAAATCTCAAATTTACAGGACTTGCAGTGAAAAATAATTTATAGAAGGATGTTCAATGAGGAATACTTATAGTGGGTTTGCCTCTGTGGAGGAACTGTGGATGACAAAAAACTGATTACTGTAAGTAGAAACAAAACAATTATCGATTTATTTCCATATAAATACAGCAGATAAGAGGGCGGTTGTAATAAAATATTTTGCTACGTTGCCAACTTGTTCACAAAATAGTGGAAATAAGCAAACTGAAGAACAACAAGATACCAATACAAAGAGTAAAAGCAAAACGTAGTGAAAAAAATTCATTTACCTCCGAAGAGTCGATCTTGCTATTGAATTTAACGCTCATACAATTTGCTGAGATGGAGATGATAGAACAAAAATTTTCCGAAATAAGCATCCAATTGCAAACAATGGAGCAAAATCTAGTGAAAATAACAGATGAGATAACAAAATTAAGAGATGAAAATATCACTCTGAGATAAAAAATTACACAACAAGACAAACAAATCGAAATATTTACGAGGGAGGTAAAAAGGAAAAACCTGGTAATACATGGAGTGGAATATGACGAAAACGAAAAATTAGAAGATACTGAACAGAAAGTCACTGATATTATAAAAAATATGGGGGTTGAGCTAACTAGGGATGAAATTGATGAGGTCAGGAGAATGGGAAGATATAAATCCGGAAACATAAGACCAGGGCCACCTACAGCTATAGCTGTAGGATAAGACCAATACAGATAAAATTTATGAAGGGAACTTCTAGAATTAGAGGCACAAATATATGGATAAATGAAGATTACTCAAAAGAGGTACTAGAACAAAGGAAACTGTTAATACCAAAATTAAAGGAGGCCAAAGAAAATGGAACAAAAGCAATACTAAAATACAACATACTAATAATAAAGGACAAAGTATATATGCTAGAAGAATTCAAAGATATCCCTAAGAATAAATAAAACAAAAAAAACTAACAATGATAGATAAAGGAAATATAGGCAAAGAGGACAATGGCAACGGATAAGGTAAAAAGAACACAATAACTAATACAATACGAAACACACAAAATAAAGAACAAAATCTAAAAAACTTAAAAAAGAATATAACAAAATACAAACAATATAAAATAGACACATGGAATATAAGAAGTATTGCAGGAAAAGAACAGGAAATGATACAAGAATTCAAAAAGGCATATCTAGAAATCCTCGCTATAACAGAAACAAAGAAAAATGGAAACGTATAAATAAAAATAGAGGATTGTGGAATATTACACAGCGAAGTAGAACAAGATAAAAGAGCAGCAGCAGGAGTAGGGTGTATATTAAGTGCCAAATATCTAAAAAACTCATAGAATGGCAACGAATTAATGAAAAAATTATGAAAATTAAACTGCAGAGGATAGAAAAAGAAATAACTGGGATAATAATAGCATATGGTCCCAATGAAAATAATTTAGTAGCAGAAAAACACATTTTCTGGGGAAAACTTCTAGAGTTATGTGATGAGACTAAACATTCTGTAATAATTATGGGGGATTTAAATGCTAGGATCACAAAAGAAACTGAAGGAGTAATGGAAAGCTTCGGCGAAACAACAACAACTAATAGAGTTCTGTATACAAAACGGACTGGTAATACCAAACTTATTCTTCCAAACATAAAGAATGTCACAAATACTCAAGAGAAGAACCAGGAAGAGATGAGATATCAATCATAGATTATATTATAACTTAAAAAACAAACAGAAAATAGTAAAAGACGTAAGAGTATATCGAAGTACAGAATTAGGATCAGACCACTAATCGGTAGCAGCAACTATAAAGCAAAAAATTTCTGAAAAGCATACCGACGAAATTAAAAACCTACATAAAGAGAAGATTGTTATTACAACACACAAATTACAAGAAGCACGATCTAAGGAGCAATATGGAGAACTAGTCACTAATCTAATATACCAACAATATAACGAAATAATACAAGCAGACTTAGAGAGAGAAAATGGAAACATTCAAAGAGGAGAACCAGCTGGTGGAGTGAAGAAATAAAAATAAATGTAAAAAAACAAAAAACTTGCATGAAAAGTCTAAACGCGAGAAAAAATGAGCGAAAAATATGAAAAATACAGATGAATAAGAAACCTAGTTAAAACAAAAATTAAAGAAGTCAAAGAATGGGAAAATTTCGGAAAAAATATGGAACACAATAAGAAACATAACCAAAAACTATTTACATAGTTCTGAAAAATATGAGAAGAAAAGGAAAATTAGCATCAACACAAAAGCTTAAAAACAGATAAGGAAAAATCATTACAAACTAGCAAGATGGAAGGAACACTTCCAAGAAGTTCTAGGGAAAACCAACAAGATAGGTAAAGAAGATGAAGCACACAAAGTAAACTCAAACAACGACATAGACGACGGAATCGCGATAAAGGAGGAAGAACAAGCGGTCAAAACATTAAAGAGCGGAAAGGCACCAGGAGTTGACAACATAAAAGCAGAAATGTACAAGTGCATGGGAGATAAACGACTTGAAATGTTACACCAGATTAAAGATACAGCATGGAAAACTAAAAGGTACCAGAGGAATGGGCAACACAAGTAACTGTATCCTTAAAAAAAGAAGGTCATAGAACAGATTGTGGAAATTACAGAGGAATAACGCTTATTTGTAGTGCAACAAGTAAAATATATTAGAGAATATTGGAGACAAGATTAGGGTACAAAATAGAAGGACAACTCTATATGTAACACTGAGCGGATATAGACCAGGGTACAGTACTCAAGATCATGTCTTCACCATTAGGAACCTAACAGGAAAAACCTAACACACAATAAATAAATAGACTTATATTTTATACATCTCTAAAAAGCATTTGACTCTAAAACACCACATCTGGATAAAAGGAATTAAATCATTATACAAAAATAGCACTACAATTGTAAGAACACACAAGAACAAACAAAATTAAAAAAAACACAGCTCAGCCCATTACTTTTTATAATATTTATGAATGAAATAATAATACAGGGCAATAAACAATCCACAAAAATAGACGTAGAATACAACAAATTGCAAAATATTACAATGAACGAATGTATATTTGCTGATGACATAGTAATAGCAGCCAACAGCCCGGAAAATTTACAGCACAACGTAGAAGTATGGTCAAAATGCCTTAACACGTTGACTGCCACCCCTTATTTAGTGACTTCTATCCGGAGCCACCCAAAAATTTTTCAAAAAACAATTGGTATGTCTGCAACATATTCTTTTCATCTCTATTAAAACTGGTATATTACAATTAAACAAAAAACTGTGACGTCATGAACAAACGCGTAAACGCGTTGGTGGCATTGATTGGTAAACTTCAAAAGTAATAACATTACCGCGTTTACGCGTTTGGTTAAATTTTACTTACAAATGACCAAAACGGAACATATATGGATTAAAAATAGAGTCAGTTATTAAAAACAATTATTCGTGGATAATTTTACAACAATTTAAGCAAAATCCTGGGGTTTCTGGACACGATAGGCTTTCGTACGTCGTTTCTCGTCTTCTCCCATTTTCCGAGCAGATTTTACACTTGCGTCTTAGAGTGGCCCATCGCTGGATTTTCCACATTTTGTGAGAAAATGCTGGCCTCTGGGGCTTTCTGAGAGCCTAACATTTCTCTAATTACGGACAGCCTGAAATCGTACAAGTTTTGTCTTATTTCCGGAATAAATATTATAAAGATGAAATGCATTTAGCAAACATAACTGTATAATATGAATACCAACTTTTGTTGGCCACCTCATAGTTTTTCTTTCACAAGGATAATAGGACAACAGTTGGTCCTGATGATCCACTCCAGACATGAATTTGTTATAATTTATGATGGGCTCTGGCTTGACTTTAATTTCATTTCGTTTGTTTCGACTCTTGACCATTATATTTGGAATTTCGGTGGATATGTAATGGACTTCTCTTTTGTCTTTCCACTTGCCAACCATAATACCGTTGCAGTATTTGTCCACACTCTCACCTTTCTTCAGTTTTGCTTCTTTTACAACAGTTGGAGAATTCTGACCACATATTATGAGTGTGCCCGAACAATTAGTTTTCTTATCCAATAGCTGCTTTGCGAGATCGTAACTATTATGATAGTTGTCCATATATAATGAATGGCCCACGTTCAACTTCTCACTCATCAAATGTAGTACGACTTTCGAAGTATGCCCCTTTCCACCAATACCATCAAGTAACCCCGTATATACAGCAAATTTCGTAACAATGCCATTGGGTGTACAAAGCATATATAGTCTTATGCCATATTTATGTCTATTGTTCTGAATGTATTGGCCGAACACTAATCGTCCTCTCCATAAAATAATAGACTCATCTCGACTAAGTTCCCGACCAGGGTAAAATACAACATTTATTTTTTCGATGAAAAGGGTTATGAGAGGAGATATTTTTTACAAGCGATCATGAGGTGCTTCTTCACCTTCTTGTGGATTTCTAGCAAAATGTAGAGCGCGTAAAATTAATAAAAATCTATTACGACTCATGTTTTCTGAGAAACATGATACATTGAACAGTGAGTCCTTTTTCCAATAATCTTGTAATCTGTTCTAAGATGCAATAAGATTCCCATGAAAACTCGTAGTTCTGAAACAGAAATATCGTGCCACTTTGTGATCCTAGATTGCTCCGTTTTACCCTCCAGACACATTATTTCAACCGCATATATGTTGGTTTCTTCGACAATGAGTTGCAAAAACCTATCGTCAAAAATTATGTTGAAATAATCAATAGGTTCATTTCCCTGGGGGTTCTCTAACAGCTCTTGCTTTTTTGTTAATGGAATTTTGCTCACTAATATTTCGTCATTCCAAACTGAAGTTGGTGAAGAAAGGGCTTTTTTGTTTGGGGAATATTTACATTTGGCGCAGAATCGTCACTATCTTCTTCTAAACTTTGATGGTCATCTAAAACAAATAATTTTATAATTACCCTACGGTTACAGTTGCAGCATATAAAGAATAGAAACCTTTGTATAAATAAAAGTACCTATCTATATTATAAAACCCGTTACCTTGAAAGTCGTCCTCATAGTCACTGCCTGAAAGCTCAATAGACTCGGCATCTTAGCAATTTATAAGATAATCCAATTCATCGTCGGATAGCTTCTTTTTACTTCTAATATCAAATTTAGGCCTCTTCACATTGCTAGGACCAGCTTTTTGATCACTGATTTTAACTTATCAAAGTCACAATCAACAATTTTTGAAAGTATGAACCAAACACTTTTTTCGATATTTTGTACTATTCTCTAATGCCACAATACACTACACTCGTTCCTAGTCAACGCCGTACTGAATCACAGTCACAGACTTTAAATTCAACAAGAACGTGTTAAGGCGGAGTGGGCACTGGAAGTAGTGGCGGTCGACCGCGTAAACGCGGGAGGGGCAATGAAGGTGTTAAAGAAAAGGGTATGAGAATTAATGTAAGAAAAACAAAAGTAATACTAATATCAAATAAAACAAGAAACGCCAACACAAAAATGGATGGACTGCACATAGAACAAGTGGACAACATAAAATATTTAGGAACAGTTATAGACAGTACAGGACGTTATGACGCGGAAATTAAACACAATTTCAAATTGTTATTCGTAATTAAAACTTATATAAATGAAAGTTTGATGATTTTTAGAAATAATTTTATTGTAGGTAAATAATTTTTATATTTTGAATAATTTTATATAAAACGAATTTGTTATAATCTTTTATTATAATTTTAAATATAAATGAAGAAATTATTAACATGACATTTATATTAATTTGAAGTTGAGTTTTATATAATAAAAGAAGAATATTTCAATATCTATTAACTTTATTAAACATAACCTATTTTCTTCTTTTGTTTAAAAAAAATTAGTATATAAAGAAAATATTTATATTCAAATATCCGTCAAAATGACATACATATGATTGAAGTTTTTTTTACAGTTCGAATATCGGTATATTAACCTATTTATAATAACAATTATATCAATCTCAATTCACTTATCCTTGATAATGGAAATAAAACTTTCCGAAAGCTTGGAAGAAAAACAGTAAGAAGAGTTTTCTTTAATCACCTGGCCGTTACCCCAATATGTCTGGTTATACATACAGGGTGTCCCACGACGTTTTGACAGATCGATTTCTCGAAAACTGTTCATATGACAATTATGAAATTTGGCAGATATAAAAAGTCAACACTGATGCTTATATTTATTATAAAATTATCTCCGTTGTTCCTGTCATTTCGGGTCATGTGACCCCAACATAATTTTTTTAAATGGGACAACCGGTATATTATTACATTTTTGGATATATCATTCAAAAACAAATTCAACGATACCACACTTGTCATAATTATATTGTGCAGTAATTTTTACTAAATTTATTAAAGCAATATTTTGCACTCAAAAATTTAGGTGGCTATGAAACAAATAACTATAGTAGCAACAACATAGGTTGTCATTCATTATTGTTAGGTGAAGTTTATTCAAGAACTCTCATTAATTAATAATCATAATTAAGGGCAATTAAATGAACATCTGTATAAATTATTTTATTAAAAAATGTAACATAGGAAATTAAAAAGTACAAGTGATTAAAAAATTAAAGAAAATGTTCAAATTGATGACCATGTACATTGACACAATGTTCAAACCTTGTTAAAAGATTTCTTGTAACTGCTGCTGTAATAATTTCGGGTGTTCCGCTCCGGCATGCCTGTTTTATTTTATCCTTTAAACCATTTAATCAATCGGGGGTGTGACATAAAGCCGACCTTTTAAGTAACTCCAGAGAAAGAAATCTAAGGGTGTAATATCCGGAGAATGGTGTCGGCACATAATTGTACCATTTCGACCAATCAATTTTTCAGGAAACGTGTTATCAATATATTCTATAACTGACCAAAAAAAGTGAGGAAAAGGAATATCTTCAAGTAATTCTGCAAGAGTATTTTGAAGAAAATCTAAATATCTTGGCCCCGTTTATGTTCCTTCATGAAAATAGGGACCGATCAACCGATCGTTAAATAAACCATACCAAGCATTGATTCCCCATATTGTTTGAAAGTTGGTTTCGCTCATGCACTTTGGATTCTCTTGCGAAAATAATGACAATTATGACGATTAACAATACAATTATTATGAAATCTACTCTCACCACTCCATAATATTTTTTCTAAAACAGAAGGGTCATCATTACTTTCAACTGACATTTCAGCAATAAAATTTATTCTCCTTTCAGAATCTGCAGGAACCAAACCTTGTGTTAAATGTATTTTATAAGGATTGTATTTGTAATTTTTTTAATACTCCTTGTATTGAACTTCTACTTATCTGTAATTCTTGTTCAAGAAATTGTATTGAGGTGTGTGGATTTACCTGAAGATAAGCCAAAATATTTATCACATCGTCATCTGTTTTGTCGAGAAACTTGATTTTTACCGCTTGGAAAAGCTTTCGTTCGACATAGACAAAAGTATTTTTGCTTGGAGTTATTCTACGAGGAAAACGATTTCTGTACAAACATTGAGCATGAGTTTTGTTTTTTCCACATTCTCCATAAATAAGTAGCATGTCAACATATTTATAGCAGTCGACAGTAGTAGTACTATTTTATTATATCTTTTGAGTTCAAAGCTAGATTTTCCTACAAAACGTGAGTGGAAAAGCTTCAGCAATGAAAGTAGTAAGCCCAAAATTGAAGATTTTTCTAAAAGTTTAACTCAAAGGTGCCAAGTCTTAGAGGCCTTAGATATAAAACCACCCGCTAACCACCCCGTAAACCGCACTAAACAAAGTTTTCAGTCATTTGAACAAACCGATCCCGTTTGTCCTTCTTGTAATGATAAACAGATAATTTATGTGTGTCCAAAATTTAAAGCTTCTTCGGTGTCCTCTCGTTTTAATGAAGTAAAACGATTATCTTTATGCTCAAACTATCTCCGAAAAGGGCATAGGAATTCGGATTGTAGGTCATCTGGTTGCAGGATTTGCAATGGACGCCATCCAACGCTTTTACATCAACCAAAAAATGTTGCAACATTCAATAATAGTAATAATGATAGTTCTCAGCCAAAACAGCAGAATCATCGAAGAAATGTTAATTTTGCACAGATACCTCCTTCAATAAATATTGATACAAGTAATACTACTTACGATAATTATCAAAATACTCCAGAGCCAAACGAAGTTCAAAATTGTACAGTATTGTCTCATCATTCTCAGAAAACCTCAGAACCCTTTGTTTTATTGTCGACTGCTCTTATTCACGTTTTTGACGTAAATAATTTTCCAGTGTCGTGCCATGTTATGCTCGATAGTGGTTCACAATCAAACTTTATTACTCGACATATGGTAACACGATTAAATTTAAATACTCGAAAGGTAAATATGCCGGTTTCTGGAATAAATCAAATAAAAACAACAATTAACGAACAAGTTAATATAACTTTTTCCTCGATTCGTGTTTCACACAAGTTAAATATTTCTTGTTTAGTTATTGACAAAATAAGTGATTTTACTCCGCAGGTGTCGTTTGATGTTTCGAATTTAACTATACCCGATCTTCCTCTTGCTGATGCCGATTATAATGTTGCATCAAGCATCGATATGCTTATCGGTTCATCATTGTTTTATAATTTACTTATTACGGGTCAAATTGAGCTTGGTAAAGGGCTGCCCATACTACAAAACGGCGTTCTTGGCTGGATAGTAGCAGGTCCCATATCGATAAATCTACAACAGTCAAAATGTTTCTTTCTAAATTCGCAAAATTATAATAATGAGTGTAATTTAAGTGCACAAATAGAAAAATTCTGGAAAATCGCGGAAGTTCCTCAAAACCCAGAAACTTCTTTGACACTTGAAGAACGCCAATGCGAACAACATTTTCTAAATACTTTTTCCAGAAATGAGCAGGGAAGATTTGTTCTTAAACTACCATTAAAAGGTAATTCTTTGAGTCTTGGAGATTCAGAAAACCGCGCGTTAAATCGCTTAAACTCGATAGAACAAAAACTTTCAAAGAACGAAAGCCTAAAAACACAATAAACTGATTTTATGCACGAATATGCAAAACTCGATCATATGAGACAAATTTCAAAAGACCAAATTTCATCAACCCCGATTTTTACTTGCCTCATCACAGCGTTTTAAAATTGGATAGCGTCATAACTAAAGTGAAAGTTGTATTCGATGCTAGCGCTAAAGGTTCTTCAAATTTATCTCTAAATGATGTTTTAATGAACGGACCTATTCTACAAAACGACATTTCTCAATTTTGTTACGTTTCCGAAGACACAGGATGGTTTTTATTGGAGACTTAGCAAACATGTATCGCCAAATATTGATACATTCTGATCATCAAAATCTGCAACGGATGCTTTGGCAAAATAATCCCCAAGATAAGGTAAAATATTATAATTTACAAACATTAACTTATGGCGAAAAACCCGCATCATTTTTAGCCACGCGTTGTCTCAGACAAATTGCAATCGAAAATATCAATAAATACCCCATTGAATGCGATATAATTAATAAATATATGTATATGGACGACGTGTCGACAGGTGCTTCGACTAGTGAAGACCTAATTAAAATTCGTGCAAACTTATTTACTCTTTTATTGGAGTATGGTTTTGAGATACGTAAATTTCAGTCCAGTGATAGAGATTTTTTAAGCAACATATCTTTGATTTCAGATAGACAGTATATGATAACTGATGATTCTTTTTAAAACGTTGGGTGTAAGTTGGATTCCTTCTTTAGATGTTTTTCGATATAAAGGCCAGGAGATAAATTCTGGTGTTATAACTAAAAGGAAAATACTTTCTTTTATTGCTAAAATTTTCGATCCTATTTCTTTTTTGGGCCCAATTTTAATACGTGCAAAACTCATTATGCAAAATTTATGGCTACGACAATTAGAATGGGACGACCCTTTGCAAAAGCGAAACGAGCCAATTTTTGTTCAACTTTCTACACTATGGCGAAATTTTCAAACTGATTTATATGGAATTCAATCTTTGCAAATACCCAGGTACATCTTAGTAAACAGTTCTCGTAACATTCAAATTCATGCTTTTTCGGATTCGATTGAACAGTCGTATGGATGCGCGATATATTTACGTTCTATCAATGACCAGGGTCATATCGTGTGTAATTTACTTTGTGCAAAATCCCGCGTAGCTCCGCTAAAGTCTATTTCCCTACCTCGTTTGGAACTTTGTGGAGCACTATTAATGTCTCGACTTTTATCGAAATGTTTATCGATTTAAGATCTTGTCATTGATGAAATATATCTCTGGACAGACTCTACAATAGTCCTTTCATAGATAGCAGGTGAACCCCGAATGTGGAAAACCTTTGTTCGTAATCGAGTTTCTGAAATACAGTCGTTAACCTTAGTACAAAATTGGAATTACATAGCTTCATCTCTTAATCCCGCTGACATTATTTCTCGAGGTTGTACTCTAAATATTTTAAAAACCTCTCAATTATGGTGGCATGGGCCTGATTTTCTTCAGAAATCTTCAGTGTACTGGCCAACCGATTGCAATATTTCTAATTTTGCAAAAAAACTCTGATAAGATTCCTTAAGACCCAAACAATGACATTTTTTAACACTGATACCGAAAACCTTAATATATTTGAAAAATATTCTAATTTTATTAAGTTAATTCGTGTTTTTGCTTATTGTTTAAAATTTATTAACAACTTAAAAGGTAATATGGAAAAACGAGAGCTTTCCAAATTTTTATCATCTTCTGAAATAAATAGTAGCATAGAAGCTCTTTCTAAATTGGTGCAACTGTCCGCGTTTCCTTTGGAGATAAGTTCACTCCAAAAATCTGGTTCTGTGAGTTCCAAAAGTCACTTGAAATCTTTATCTCCAATTATGGAAAACGATTTGATGCGAGTCGGCGGTAGGCTTGAAAATGCTATTTCTTATAACTCAAAACACCCGATTATTCTCCCTTATTCACATCCATTCACTCGTTTAGTGGTTACAAATGAACATGCACGTAGCTTGCATGCCGGTACTCAAACTACCCTATCTTTTATAAGACAAACGTTTTGGCCTTCAAATGGTAAAAATTTAGTCAAAAAATGTATACGAAAATGCATACCATGTTTTAAGGCAAAACCAAAAGGTTTAACTGCCCAAATGGGTCAATTACCATCTTCAAAATTAATTTTAAATCAACACTACAAGTAAATCGTAATGATTTCAAAAATTATTTTCTTTATCAAGTTAACCGATTTTTTCATTCTGGTTTATTATAGCCTTTGAAAATGAAGACAATGCTCTTCGAAAGCTTAGGTAATGTACTATTTGATTCACTTTATCTCTAACCTGTAAAGTTTTTTTTGGCTGCTATCCCCACGAGTTTGAGGGTTTTTTAACAAAGACCACTCTTTGAGGTTTTATACAGGGTGTCCCACGACGTTTTGACAGTTCGATTTCTCGAAAACTGTTCATATGACAAGTATGAAATTTGGCAGATATGAACAGTCAAAACTGATGCTTATATTTATTATAAAATGATCTCCGTTATTCCTGTCATTTCGGGTCACGTGACCCCAACATAATTTTTTTAAATGGGACAACCGGTATAATATTACAATTTTGGATATATAATTCAAAAACAAATTCAACGGTACCACACTTGTCATCATTGTATTGTGCAGTAATGATAATAAGGGCTATTCATTTTTACTAAATTTATTAAAGCAATATTTTGCACTTAGAAATTTAGGTGGCTATGAAACAAATAACTATAGTAGCAACAACATAGGTTGTCATTCATTATTGTTAGGTGAAGTTTATTCAAGAACTGTCATAAGACCGCTCAAACAGATGACGAGGTGATAAATATTTTGGCTTATCTTCAGGTAAATCCACACACCTCAATACGATTTCTTGAACAAGAATTACAAATAAGTGGAAGTTCAATAGGAGTAATAAAAAATTAGAAATACAATCTTTATAAAATACATTTAACACAAGGTTTGGGTCCTGCAGATTCTGAAAGGAGAATACATTTTATTGCTGAAATGTCAGTTGAAAGTAATGATGACCCTTCTGTTTTGGAAAAAATATTTGGAGTGATGAAAGTAGATTTGATAACAATGGTATTGTTAATCGTCATAATTGTCATTATTTTCGCAAGAGAAACCAAAGTGGATGAGCGAAACCAATTTTCAAACAATATGTGGAATCAATGCTTGGTGTGGTTCATTTAACGATCGGTTGATCGGTCCCTACTTTCATGAAGGAACATTAACGGGGCTAAAATATTCAGATTTTCTTCAAAATACTCTTGCAGAATTACTTTAAGATATTCCTTTACATGAAAGGCAGACGATGTGGTAGCAGCAATATGGAGCATCTCCTTACTTTTTTTGGTCAGTTATAGAATATATTGATAACACGTTTCCTGAAAAATTGATTGGTCGAAATGGTACAATTATGTGGCGACACCATTCTCCGGATATTACACCCTTAGATTTCTTTCTCTGGAGTTACTTAAAAGGTCGGCTTTATGTCACACCCCCGATTGATTAAATGGTTTAAAGGATAAAATAAAACAGGCATGCCGGAGCGGAACACCCGAAATTATTACAGCAGCAGTTACAAGAAATCTTTTAACAAGGTTTGAACATTGTGTCAATGTACATGGTCATCAATTTGAACATTTTCTTTAATTTTTTAACCACTTGTACTTTTTAATTTCCTATGTTACATTTTTTCATACAATAATTTATACATATGTTCATTTAATTGCCCCTAATAATTAATGACAGTTCTTGAATAAACTTCACCTAACAATAATGTACTACTACAGTTATTTGTTTCATAGCAACCTAAATTTTTAAGTGCAAAATAACGCTTTAATAAATTTAGTAAAAATGAATAGCCCTTATTATAATTACTGCACAATATAATGATGACAAGTGTGGTATCATTTAAAAGATAATTTGAATTATTAACAATCTTTCTTACATTATTAGAAAACTTTGTTGTTGCTACTTTCTACTTTCATTTCTTTCTTGGTGGGCTCAATACTTTTGATTAAATTAGCAATTTTTAATTTCTCATAAAGAAAACTATTTACCTTACATTTTAAAGCTATTTCTGTTGCTGTAGTTAATATTTGTTGGAACAGTAAATTTACGTTAAATCTAATTTATCTTACAAATAACTTTAAATTACAATGAATTCCAAATTTAGGATATCTAGGAAGGAAGATAAGGAAAGTAAATTAGGCTTCGCCAAATCGTGTTATTCTAATCCAACCCAATTCATTAAAATCCAATACTACTAAGTACAATCCAGAATAACCTAATCCAGAATAATCCAATTCAAAATAATTTCGTCCAATTATAGTTCAGTTCAGTCCAACCAAGCCAAAAAGATAAATTTGATCGAGACTTATATAATCTTTATGGCTTTTCACTATAACTTTTATTAAATTAACATTAACTTTATAAAAAAAATCTCTAGTATCTTTGAAATAGATTCACCAACTGGATATCTCGTCAGCGAGATAATAAATGGGAACCTATGATACCTTAAATTATTTTCGCCAACAGTAAAATTATTAATCAAAATAGTATATAAATAATTTGGCAACACAATAAATAATGAAGTTAAAGAGGTTGTCTATCAGGAGGATGATTACTCGTTACAAGATCCATAAGTAAGACTATTTGTCTTTTTGTAAGCTGACTAGAGTTATGATATTGTGTTCAAAGCTACATGTTACACAATGCTCTCTAAATTATAGTTGAAAGATTAAATGTGTGGTTATTTATCACTCTTTAAATTAAACCTCTAAGTTTGTGAAAATCAGTTAAGACATTATGGAAATTACAGCTCCTGTCAACGAAAGTACACTTCACCGAATAAGTCATAAAAAAACGATTAGGTACAACATAATTTATAGAATAAGAACTGTAGTTTATAATTCAAAAGTTTTGTACCAAACGTAGAATGCGCCTCATAGAGGAAAATTACTACAAATATTTTTTAGCCAATGTTTATAGGACGGTTCTCGAGATACGGCCGTATTTAATAAATTTGATGTAATAATTGTTACCTGCTTCATTAAAAATAGGTGCCATAAACTGCATAATGACAGAAACTCCTGTAACATTTTGAACCAATATAGGTAATAGAGCTAATATTAAAGCCTTTCTTGTAACTTTCGATGTGAAAAGCTTTGTCAGAGTAAACTTGCCAGCGCTTTTCCCAATTTCGTAGCTTTCTTTAATTTTCTCGTAATCTCTCTCAATTTCTTGACGCGAATTATTATTTCTAAGCTTTTCAAGCGTTTTTATAGCCAGTTCTGTATTTCCTTTAGTAATTAGAAAAGCTGGAGTTTCTGGTGCAAAAATACCGAATGCTACTAAGAATGGTATTAACGGGGCTACACAAATAGCAGTATAAATCGGTATATTTGTTAATGATCCAACTGCGTAACTGAAGAGATGTCCACCTGGTAGACACATTTCCATCAAACAACCATATTTAGCTCGATTGTGATCCTCACAAATTTCTGTAAGATAGATTGGTACTAATACCAGACTGGCAGTATACACAATGAATATTACACATCTTGCTATTATGTATGCGTATATGTTTTTACTAAAAATGATCAGGCTACTAGCGAATAATATAGATACAGCACTGTATACCATGAGTTTCTTTCTGCCAAGCAAATCTGATATAGGTCCAATAAACATTGGACCAATTAACGCTATTAAAAACGGAAAACCTGCCAGCATTGACGTTTCCATAGTAGTTATGGGTCTGCCTATTGGATTGATCTCACTATTATTAGATTTCAACTTTGGTATTACAGGAGACGACCATACTTGTAAATTTGAACAAACAAACAGCAGCACATTACCTAAAAATAAAAATACCTTTTATATAATAAGAATTGTTAGGCATTTTTAAAGATTATTTTATTGAAAAAATATATTATGTATTGTAACGGAATAGCTACACAGTAACAGGCATCGGACTATCAATATGACAGCGACATAACCTACAATAGGGATGCTGACAGAAAGAGGAGGAATGACAAGAAAAAGGGGACAGAGAGTGTGTGTCAATGTGACGTTCAGAAGATAAAATAATTCTCAAGATAAATATCCTTTTTAGTTGTTTTTGTTTAGAGTTCATTCATTGTTTGTAGCTTAGTAGAAATAAATTGTTTCAACTCACACTCGTATTACATTTGGTGTCAGGTGTGAAGTGAAGATTTCAAGATGTCCGGGAAGGAAATAAGCCAGTTGTTAGTTGAAGAATTGAGAAGAGAACTGGAAGAACTTGATTTGGGCACGACGGGTCCCAAGGCGGTATTACTGGCACGATTGAAAGGGCATTATGAAAGCGAGGGTATTGATCCGGAGGCTGTGGAGTTTGAAGATCCCTCCATAAAGACCATGTCTCTGATCCGAGACGAAATCTCGCAGAAGATGTCCAACCTGTCCGATGAACTCTCCAATAGGGTGTCCACCGAAATGTCCAGCCAACGAGAAGAAATCTTGCAGAAGATATCGAATCTCTCCGATGAAATGTCCAGAAGGTCTCCAGTCTGACCATGGAGATATCCAGCCTATCCGCCGAGATGTTTAGCCAGCGTAACGAGATCTCTTGGAAGGTGTCTCAACGAAAAAGGGAGAATAACCGGCATCGAAGAAGAGATGCAAAAGCTGCAACATATCGTCTCCCATCAACCAGGACCCATATGCAGAGAGGGAGAGCCCAATCCATAGGTAGAGAGGTTAAGGAGTAGCTTGTCGACCCTCGAACTCAAGTTCCATGCTATGGAAGAGTGATTCTCCCACCAGCCGTCAAGGGGTGAACTGCGTCAGGAGTCCAACACAGCAGGAGAGACCAAGACAAGATTGAAGCCACCAACCATCGACTCCACAACTTTCTGGCCTAACTACCTCAAGCAATTCAACTCAGCGGCCAGCACCAATGGATGGTCCTCCAGAGAAAACGCGGGAGCTCTGACAATTGTCCTACGAGGTGATGCTCTCGATGTCCTGCAAACCCTCCATGCCGACGACTCTGAAGACTTCGACCAACTGGTGAAGCGTCTGGAGATGAGGTATGGCCAAGCGCACCTAGAGCATGTCTACCAGTACGGGCTAAAAAACAGAAGGCAGAAAGCTGGTGAATCTATCCAGGAAGTTGAAGCGGAGGTTGCAAGATTGGCCCGCTTCGCATATTCTTCGGCCAATGAAAGCATTTTGGAATGCCTAGCTGTCCAGGCATTCATAGACGGCTTAAGAGACCAGGAGTTGC
This sequence comes from Galeruca laticollis, assembly GCA_963921935.1. NCBI lineage: Eukaryota > Metazoa > Arthropoda > Insecta > Coleoptera > Chrysomelidae > Galeruca > Galeruca laticollis. The sequence goes on from OY998180.1 coordinate 182,100,434, forward strand.
AAAGAGCGCTGCGCTTGGCCCGTCCCAACGCTGTGGCGGTTGCACTGTCAACGGCATTGGAGTATGAAGCAGCCGCTGAAGTATCTCGTTCCCAGGCCAGAGTTAGATCCGTTACCAGCCAGTCCAGAGAAGAGGTGCACCAAGAGGAGCCCAGCCAAGAGATCCTACAAGAACTGGTGAGTCTGATGAAGACCATGACGTCGAGGAAGAGGAGACTCGTACGATGCTGGAACTGCGGTGAACTTGGTCACATCAGAAGCGCATGCCAACGTCGCGGGAAGACAACCGAAGATGACCCCGAGCAGCAGGAAAACTAGAACAACGGCGCTACGTCCACAGTCTGATGGAATGGAGGAACGCACGAACCGGACTCTAATCAAGGTCGTATCTGATCATCAGCAAGACTGGGACAAACACATTGCATTCTTCTTGATGGCATACCGATCAGCTGTGAATGAGTCTTCAGGGCAGACACCGACGAAAGTCCTTTTCAGTCGAGAAATAAGACTTCCATGTGACCTGGTGTTTGGTTGCAAGCCTGGTGAAGATATCGTTGGAGAAGATTATGTATCCGATCTCTGGAGAAAGATGGAAGATACTCATAAACTGGTTCGTACTAACCTGCAATTAGCCAGCAACCGAATGAAGAAGTACTACGACAGCCGATCCAAAGAATCGTGCTACAAAGGAGGTGATCTCGTCTGGCTTTACATTCCACGGAGAAGACGAGGGTTATGTCCAAAATTACAGAAGAACTGGGAGGGCCACATGTCGTCAAGAAGAAGATCAACGATGTTATTTATCGAATCTTTAAAACTCGTAGAGGTAAGCCGATTGTAGTCCAATCTGATCGGCTAGCATCATATGCCGGGGACCACGATGAAGGTGTGCAATACAATAACTACTCGGCGAAGAGCATTCCAAGTTCGAAGACTTCATGAGAAGAAGAGAAGAGAAGAAATCAAACTGGATCTGCTCAAGTTGCCGCAGGAGAATTTAGCCAGTACTTTCAGGAAAAAGTGTGGCGGTGAAGAGGAGTTAAAGAGACAACATCCAGCAGTAGGAAATGTCCTGAAGCTTCGAGTTGGTCAACGATTTATTTTCTACCTGATTACCAGAAGTACATCTAACCCACAATCATTGTACGAAAACGTCTGGGAGGCCCTTCATCAGCTTAAGGATCAAGCTCTGAAGGTCAACCTGTCCAAGTTAGCTATACCGATGTTGGGCGGTAGTCCCCCTGGTTTGAATTGGAGAGTTGTTCGGAGTATGATTGGAGTAATCTTCAGAGAGACAGCGATCGAATTCCTGGTCTGCAGTCGCCGCCGCCCAAAACCTGGATTGAAAACCGTCCCCGGCTACTTCCATGAGACCTCTTTTTGTAAGAACGGAACCAACTGCCATTACAGCCACAAATCCGAAGATGGTAAAAGCATTCCAAGAATAATGCATCTAAGGAGGGGGAAGTGTAACGGAATAGCTACACAGTAATAGGCCTCGGACTATCAATATGACAGCGACATAACCTACAATAGGGATGCTGACAGAAAGAGAAAGACTCACAAGAAAAAGGGAGAGGACGTCTAGAAAAAGGGGACAGAGAGTGTGTGTGTCAATGTGACGTTCAGAAGATAAAATATTTCTCAAGTTAAATATCCTTTTTAGTTGTTTTTGTTTAGAGTTCATTCATTGTTTGTAGCTTAGTAGAAATAAATTGTTTCAACCCACACTCGTATTACAGTATTCTAATAATATCTGCATAAATGTTTCACTACGAGAAGTCTTATTTTTTTTTCTTCTAGACTATTTTATATATATTTTGTTGAACAACTTTTCTTGATTTTTGGCCTATTTTGATAAATAACAGATTTTTTGACGTTTCGATTCAATTTCGGCCAATTGCAATGTTTGTCTTACATAAATTATTACAAGGAACTTCGTATATAATGTTACTTTTTTTGTTTTTCGGTATTTTTGATTATAGACTACAGAAATATTTTCATGTGTTATGTCAGTGATAAGTTCTGCTATCAAACTCCTCTCCAACATTTCAAAAACCTTCTACCTGAAGCTCTCTACAGGCAGCTGTTACTCTTCTTTCCAAATCTTCCAAATATCGAGGCTGTGTTTTATAAGCAACCGATTTTAGATGTCCCCATAGGAAGACATTTAGAGGCTCTAAGTCGGGCGATCGTGGTGGCCATTCTATGGCTCCTCTTCGACCAATCCATCTGGAAATATATCATTTACACATTGTCTAACCGAAATAAAGTAATGTGGGGGAGCTATCTTGTTGGAAGTGAATAAGATCTTCTTGCAAAATCATGTTACCAGCCGCATCAATTTGATTATCCAAACTAGTTGTTATTAAGAGGTCTATTATTTCTTAAGGAGAGCTCGCCAGTAAGATTTTCCTCAATGACTAAAGTTGCAATAATACTATTCCCAAGAATATCAGCCCAAACATTCACTTTCTTTAGATACTGTTTATGACCTTCCCTAAAAATTCGCGGATTTTTATCGCTCCAGTAGCGACAATTTTGCTTGTTAACATGCCATTAAGAAAAAACATACACTCATCAGTAAAGTACTATAAAGTATCACATTTTGACGGGTTATTACTCGAGAATGGAAAACGATATCGACCTGCAGTTTTCGCTAAACTTCTTATATTTCCTTCAAGTTTTTGTGGACATAGTTGCCAAATGTATATTTTTTCCTGAAAGCACCGTGAAAAATTACCTTTTTTGTTGCGAAATGATCGGTTTATTTTTCAATACTATCTGTAATTCCCTTTCTTCATCTTAAGTTTTTAGGGAAAGATTTAATTTTTCATGAAACCATGTCAAGAACTTCCAAACGAAAATTATCATATTTCAACAGCTTGGAAACGTTATAACTCGAAAATGAGACAAGGGATTAATGAGCAACATTCTTAGAAACGTTTAAATTTTTCTAACACCGTTACCAAGTATCAAAAGTTGTCTAAAATTTTCGTATGAAAGTTACTTTTGTTAATTTTTTAAAGAATGGTGGCCTTGAAACAAATATAACTCACATCAACAAACGTCAAAAAGTTATTTATGTGAAGTATAACAATGAGCACAGTTAAATTTATTAATCGAAAATGTATACTTTGACAGAAAATGTGCGATGCGTCGTATTATATGCCAAAATCAATAACAATGACCAGAAGGAGATTCAGAGCCATTTTTGATAGAAATATTAACTTGGGTACAACAATTTACAGAATCCTGAAAACGATTAGGACAATATGCTCAATGATATTCTAAAAGTAAGGAAAATTCTAGCACTTAACAATAATAGAATATCTGTAAGAAAAATATCCCATATTACACAATTTTCAAAAAGTAAGTTTCACCGGCTCCAAAAAATTAATTAATTTGAAGCATATAAGATACAAAAAATAGAGAATAATTGATTCAAACAAAGATTTTTCATGTCAGAAACATTGTTGGATCTGGTAACAATTATAGGTAATTAGATGTGACTGTTGTACAGAATAATTCCTATTTATATAAAGTTTATTTGTGAATAAATTATAAAATAAACAGTTTTAAGGATTAAAACTAACTTTTAGTTTTAATCTTTATCTGTGAGACGCCCTGAACAACATCATATTATAAAAGTGTCAATTGTATAAACTTCGGAGGCTGTATCGCGCTAACAAAGCGAAATTTCTCCAAAAATGACCAAAAATTTAGTATTTATAGGACCCGTTGCACTCGCTCTGCATTAAGAATGTCATAGTCTCTTCGTCTCGATCAATAATTTTGTTTGAACCAGTATACAGTGGTTGAAGTGCTTTTGAGGAAGGGTCCTTTTATCAAAAAACATGACTGCATTTTGAGAGTTCCTTGAAGACAAAAACGCCAGGTTGACATTGCCTTGATGCTGGAGTTGGTCGTAAGAGTGACATGAATTCTCTTAAGCTTGGGAGAAACGCGCTTGTATCATTGAGATTCTTGTTTTAAAGGTTTGAAGAGAACAGTTCAAAAGGTAAACATAGAGTTTCTCCATAAAACATCTCAGAGGAAGTAGCCTTCATTCCTCCTTTAGAAACTGAACGGATTCCAAGTAATACGAGAAGCAAAGCATGAACCCAATCGATATCGGAATGAGCCATTGTTGCAGCTTTTAAGTGACGATGTAAACGTTCGACTAATCCATTTGCAGCAGGAGGCCAGCTTGTACCAAGATTATGGCGAATATTCCAAAAAAAAATTACGAAATTTTTGAAACATGAAAAGTAAATTGAGCTCCCCGGTATGAGTTAATGTTTGAGGAAAACCAAAACTAGATATCCAGCAATACAAAAGAGCGTGAATCACAGTATCTGCACTTATAATATTCTGTAAATGATAAATCTCGGGCCATAGCGTGAAACGATAACAGTCAAGTAATATCGAAAATAATGTGCAGGTGGAAGTGGTCCAATCAGATCGATGTGGATATGAGAAAATCTTTGTTTCGGAGTTTTGAAATTTCCAAGAAGAGCATGAACGTTACGAGAAATCTTTGATAGTTGACATTCATTGCAAGCACAAGCCAAATTTCAACAATCACCGAAGGCCAAACGAATCGGTCTCTAATTAACTTGAGTGAAGCACTGGCGCCGGAATGACTCAAGTTATGAAGTTGATTGAAAACGAGGTGTCGGAATGAACGTGTGGTTTTCCTGTTGATGTATCACAAAACACAGTAAGTGAGGATCCAGGAATCGGCACACCTTCGATATGGAGAGAAAACTTTTCTTGAACAATCTTCTTGAGTTCTTCGTCTTCTTCTTGAGATTTAAACAGTAACTCGTAATCAAGTGGTGTAGAAACAGCTTGAATCCGGGAAAGGGTTTCAGTAAAATATTATCGGCACCTTTAATGTATTGAATGTCCGTTGAAAATTTCGAGATGAAAGAGAGTTTGTTGAGCTGAACTGGTGGAATTATTTCATGCTTTTGTTGAAAAGCGTAAACCAACGGTTTGTGATTTATGCAGATCGTGAATGGATGTCCTTTTAACACATGACGAAAGTGCTGAATTGCAGCGTATATATCAACAAGTTCACGATAGTGAGCAGGCCAAGAACTTTCTTTCGAAGACATTTTCTTTGAAAAAAATGCAAATGGTTGCCAATCATCATCAACGAGCTAATGTAAACATGCTCCAACAGAATGATTTGAAGCATCTGTGAATAATCCAAGTGGCACACCGATACGAGGGTGGACCAGAAATGAAGCAGATGAAATACAGTTTTTGCATTTTGAGAAATCTTCTTCTAATTCAGGTGTCCGGTCTATCGGTTGAGAACCTTTAAGAAGTGGATTGCTTAATGCGTTATGCGAAGGAGCTTCGTATTGAGGCATGAGGTATAAATTTGCGATAAAAATTCAGCATTCCCAAGAACCGGTGAAAACTTTTTGCTGTTCTTGGTAGAGGGAAATATTTAATTGTCTGAACTCGTTTTTCTGAGGTTCGGATGCCGGCCGAAGAAATTGTATAACCTAAGAAATTAACCTCAGAAACTCCAAAAATGCATTTCTGTAGATTGATGACTAACCGTACTTCGAGAGACGTTCCAAATAATTCTGAGATGACATTCGTGTTCTTCTTTAGAACGAGATAAAACAAGAATGTCGTCCATATAAACGAAGCAAAAGTCCAAACCATGCAAAACTTCATCCATAAATCTTTGAAAAGTTTGACCAACATTTCGAAGTCCAAACGTCATGAATGGGTATTCGAAGAGTCTAAATGGTGTAAGGATGGCAGTTTTTCCAATATCTTCTTCCGGATATAGAATTTGTTGATATGCCTTAACTAAGTCAATTTTTGAAAACATCGTTCATCCATCTATAATGAAGGTGGCATCGTAAATGTGACGAACAGGATAACGATCCGGAATTGTTCGAGCGTTCAACTCGCGAAAATCTCCACAGGGACGCTAAGTTGAGTCACTTTTCGGTGCCCAGTGTAAAGGTAAGGACAAGGAACTTTCAGATGGGCGAGTTGTACCAGCTTGCATCATTTCATCGAATTCTTTTCGTGCAATTTTCAATTTTTCGAGACTTAATCGGAGAACTTTACTTGTAACCGGAGGTCCAGGAGTTGTGCGAATATAATCAACAGTTTCATGTTTAATATTTCGAGGTAGGCCTTGTGGAATAGTGATTTCAGGAAACTCAGAAACAAGAGCAGGGTGAGTTGAAGAGTCTTGGACTACTTTGACACTGGTTTGCAAAAATGGTTGAGAAAAACCGTGAGCTTGAAGTTCGGTGGAAACATCGATGATGTGCTTGGCACGGCAATCAGGTAAAAGATGATAATGAACAAGTAAATATGATCCAATGGTAGGTAAATCAACATCAACAACGACGAATCTCCACAAAAAAGTACGTCGAAGGCTTAAGTTGAAATAAGGTTATGAAACCGTAAGTTTTTATTTTTCTCACGTTTGCGGCACATAAATCGTAGTTGACGGGAGAACGACGATCTCTAAGGAAACGTCGAGAAAAACAACATAAATCAGATTCAGTATCTACTAAAAATTTGTGTTTTGAATTTTTATCAATTATAAACATACGGCAAATGGATACAGAGCAGTCCGACGCCGTCCTTACGGACTGCTTACAAGGTTTAATGCACTTTTTAGCATTTTGCTGGTATGTTTTGTGGTACCAACAAACTTGTCCTAATTGTTGGTTAAACTGGTCTCGAGTACAAGATTTATTCTTCTGTATAAAATTACGGCAAGAACTGCGAGGACGTGAGCGAGAATCGGACAGCGCAGCAACTTGCTTTCGTAGATCAGCAATACCATTAAGAAGTTTATTTTCTGTGCCTTTATTGTTAAGTGCTACAATTATAGAAAAACTTGGATTGCTCGGAGAGACTTCGACGATTTCATCAGCAAGTTATGCAAGTTTATCAAGCACCAGCTCCGACTGCGTTGTGAGAATAGCGCGATCATTGAGTGGAAGTCGTTGTAACCAAAGTTGGCACAAAAGGTTATCTTGAACGATGGTAGCTCCAGCGGGAGAACGAAGTTGTCGAAGAAACTGCGATGGTTCCCGATCGCCGAGTTCTGCCTCGCCAATCAATTGACGAACTCGTTGTTGTTCAGACGCAGACAAACGTTCCATTAATTTTGTGCGCAAAAATGGATATGGAAACTTAGCGGGAGGATTTGTTATGATATCTTCGACTTCCAATTCAAAACGTGCGTCTAATTGAGAAACGATATAATGAAATTTGGTTACCTCATTTGTGATATCAGACAACATAATCTGATAGGGGTAATAACGTTCGCTTTTTTCTGCTGTCGAAGAGCTTGGATTTGACGTAGCAATTCTTCGTTCTGCTCTCGTAGATTTGGAAGTTGACCTTCGTCACGAAGCATTTTCCAGGTTGTGTTTATCACGTCGGGGTCACCAATATAGGTAATTACATGTGATTGTTGTTCAGAATAATTTCTATTTATATAAAGTTTATTTGTGAATACATTATAAAATAATAATAATGTTGACTAGTTGACAGTTACTTAAAAATCAAATTAATTATAATTGCCAAAAAATATCGATACTAAACGTTCAATACCGTCACTCACTTTTTAATTCCTATCGATTTTAGTATCTAAGCCGCCACACACTTCAGCCTAATTTGAACCTAATAATGTCAGGTATGCCATATTTCATATTAATGGAAGAGATAATAACCATAACTGTAAGATTTGTGGAGATGAAAATCCAAGAGCATTAAATGAATTGGAAAGGAATGCTCCTAAAGTAAATGTCTAGAGTGGTGTATAAAACTAAAATCTACAGCCTTTTTTTTTCATGAAGCAACAGTTAACGGAAACACTTACACCGACGTGTTGGAGGAGTTTTTGGTTCCCCAATTACAACAAGATGAAATAATAAACACTGTATCTTTTCAGAATTTCCACATTTCTCTTTAGTTGCTCGAAATGCATTATCAAATCATTTCGGCAATAGATGGATAGGTCGAGCTGGTTCCATCGAGTAGGCCTCGTATTCATCGGACTTAACCATATCAGACTTCTTCATATGGGGTTATGTAAAGGAGAGATGCTATAACCCAATCCCTACAAATCTTCAGGAGTTACGAAATAACACTGTAAATGTTGTTAATATCATAACACCAGAAATACTACAAAATAACGAGGATATTCATATAACTATTATACATTATGCAAAACAAGGTGGTCCTCGCGATTCGATTCTTTCAAATCGATTCGTTACAATTTTATAGTCATTCTCTAAGTACTGTCTAATATTTTACTAACTAGCACTAAATATGAAGAGAAACAAGAAGCACGTGCCATTAAGAAGCAAATGGAAAGGTCGGATTTGTATGTTTATTGGTATTTCAATGTGAAATATTAGAACGTATAAATTTAACTTCTAAAGTATTGCAGTCGAGAGAAATACATTTTGAACAAGCTGCTCAATTCAAGTTTAACACAAATCTTCGTGATAATTTTGCAAGTATGAAAGAAATATCTAAAAGATGGAATATTACATCACAATTTGAAGTGAGGAGTTAGAAAACTTTTCACGAACTTCCAAAAATAGGTAAGTATGTGGAATTTTTGAAAAGGTAATTAAACGACTTTTAAAATGAGGATCAGGCAACCTCCCTATCCATTTAAGATGTTAGGGGTTGTGCCCTTCCCCGCTAGTGGTAATATGTTTTCAAATTGCCCTGTATAGTAAAGATAAGTGTTTTATATGTTTAGGATCTGTTTTGTTTATTAATTGATAATTATTCTTTCTTAGTGTAGATTTAGTATTTCTTCAAATTATGTATATCTAAATTAAAGATCTAATAGATAGGCAGTATGTCAGCCAATCTAAATATCGCTAAGTATTTGATCATTTTATTTCTGGCGTCATTTTATAGATGACTGGTGCCATATTTACCAATGATATTTGCCACAAGTAATTCTTTAATATTAATAATATTCTGTGCAAAGTTTGGATCCTAAAAACTGGTATTTCAGTATCAGCAAAATTTTAGATCAGTTTTGAATATATTTTAGCTGTATCTTTATTAATAGACTTTTGCATCAATTTTAGGTTACCAATTTTTTTGTATTTATTTCGGCATTTTTTAAAAAGCGTTTCAGTTCTTTGCCATAATTTTTGTAAATATTTTTGGAACTAGAACTTACCTGCTTTAATTATATTGTAATGCCTCTCAATTTATTTTTAATTCTTTTATAAGGGTAGATGATTCAGTGATAGAAAGTTAGTAGATATACTAAGTTGGTCCTGGGTCATTCCCGGACGCATATTTCAAAACTGCACATTGATACGAAACCAGTAGCTAAATGCGGCGCTGTCATTTGCTGGATTTCCACCGTTATTCCCCATGCGACTGCGACCATTTTTATTCGAATACGATACATCAATTGGTTTTATGCTGTCGTTGCCATTATGGAATGACAATTACAAATTATGTATTAATTTAGATTTAAGTGAAATTTCTATCAATATTTTTATGCAGGGTGATCACATGGTATTAGTACATTTTTTTGCAAAATGCTATTATGAAAAGTAAAATCTAATTGAAGAAAATTGACATCCCTAAGTTGTAAACAACAGCAAGGAATATTTTAAATTCGAGTTTAAAAGACGGTAACTACACAATCCAGCCGATGGCAGCGCAGCATTTAACCACTGGTTTCGTATCAATGTGCAGTTTTGAAATATGCTTCCCGGACTATTCCTAGACCACTACTCCCGAATAAACGGTGTTAGATACGTCACTACGACGTTCAATCAATATACTGGGTGTCGACATAAAGATGTCATAAGGGCACTCTGTTATTATTGGTCGGATTGAATATACGAGGTGTCGACATGTCAAAAAGGCGGGTGGGGCCGCTGGGGAGGGTGACGATACGGGGCCATAAAGATCACGGAGTGTCAACATAAAAATGTCAAAAAGGCACTCTGCTATTATTGGTCAGATTTTGATGGAACAAACGGGGTTAGGTACGTCACTACGACGTTCTATCAATATACAGGGTGTCGACATAAATAGGTCATGAGGGCACTCTGTTATTATCGGTCGGATTGAAGTCGAATAAACGGTGTTAGGTACGTCACTACGACGTTCAATCAATATATAGGGTGTCGACATAAAGATGTCATTAGGGCACTTGTCTATCATTGGTCGGATTGAAGTCGAACAAAAACAATAGGTCACTACGACGTTCGAGCAATATTCAGGGTGTCGACATAAAGATGTCATAAGGGTACTACAATGTATATCTGCTATTATTGTGATGTTACACGTGACACCGTACACGCGACGTATGACGTTACACGTGCCGTTAGACTTTATACGTGACGGCTGACGTAACGTTAGACGTTACACGTGACATCTGACGTTACATACATGACGTATGACGTTTGACACGCGGCGTATATCGTGTGACACGTGACCTCTGACGTAACACGCGACGTATGACGTGACATCTGACGTTACACACGTGACGTATGACGTTTGACACGTGACTTATGACATTACACGTGACGTTTGACATTACGAAACAAAAAATGTATAGCGACGTTTCGATGATCATCATCATATCTAACGAGGAATCGTCTTATCTGAGCGTGCGTGAGCTCGTTCGAAAGACCTTAGCGTCTACATTATGAGAATAATGATGAAGAAATTATTATTATATACGCTGTAAAGCATAAAAAAATATTGAGGCGCTTTAATAAAATTCACATAATTGTTAACATTACTTATTTGCAATACAAAAATTACACGGGTAATATTATATTCGAAAACCAGCGTCGGAGATGTCCCACGTTTCTTTGGGTGCACGAATGTACATAAATGTGATGATTGCTTAATACAGGACCTACTACGAGCAATCGAAGAAGAGGAAGCATTCCTTAGAGAACATGAAGACGAATACATCAGCGATGACGAAGGATACTTCTCAAACGACGAAAGAACTCAAGTGTGAGGAACAGATGCCTTTTTCAAGTCCGACAGATGCCTTTTTCGAGTCCGACAGATGCCTTTTTCAATTCCGAAAGCAAATGTTCCAAAATCGTGGCGATGTATTTGTTATTGTTTTATGAATAATGTAAAAAAAGGAAATAATAGAAGTGCATACTACTAATTAATGTTTATTATTTACATTATATTACAATATATCATAAACCAGCACAGTCTTTTTTGATCATAGAATAATTTTTATCGCCACACACACACAAGAAAAGAGGGTAAGATTTTTTTAAGTCATACAAATATGAATAACGTTATGAATGTAGTGACAAGATCAAATAATTTAGTATTGAAAATTAAAAAATATGCCATATGCGAAGAAAAACTATTGCCTTTTTTTCGACAATTATTTTTCAAGTGTTGTGCATATGGATCAGTATATTTATCAACACAGCAAAAACTATATACACAGATATGACACTTCTGACTATCCAGAAGATAATGTTTTTGGAATTCCTCGAGCTAATAAAAAAGTTTTGTGTTTAATGAAAGATGAAAATAATGGAAAACTCACTTTATTGGCTTGATATCTAAAATGTATGCTTTCAAAATAATGTCTGATAATGATTATATTGTTATTAAAAAGGCAAAAGGTATAAAGAAGTCCGTTTTAAAGTCTATCATATTTGATGACTATTATTTATGCCTGTTTCGAAAATCTCAAATTGAAATTATTCATTATTCTATTGTTCCCGAAAACCACACTGCTTTTACGATTGCACAACGAAAAATTGCATTAAGTCCCGACGACGACAAAAGAATGGTCAATTATGGTATATACTGACACAAGACCTTGGGGATTTAATGACTATTTTGTTGATTCAATCATGAATACTGTTCGTTTTTAGTCTTAAGAATCTACCACCTGAACTAGCGGTGGCACAGAAAGCATCTCGAAAGATTAAGTATGTCTTTTATTTTTTTTAAACTTCATAATAAACATTTTTTTATTTTTTCTACAGGAGATCCCACCGAATCAACAACGCTTTAAAGTGCTGCTCAAACTTCAAAAAACGATTAAAAAATACATCCACAAAGAAACATCCAACCGCACCAACGAGAGATCTGCATTGTTACGAGCGTAAGTTGTATTTGTGATGGAGTGCATAACAGCAAAAGTGTATGATGTAATAAATAGTCTGTGGAGTGTGCCGCAAAGTGATTTCAAGCAAACCAACCGATAGGCGAAATAATTATTGGAGAGAAGTCTATAGGTTAAAAATGTATAAGGAGTGCTTACAACCTAGACCGTGTATCCAAATGAAGAAGATTTATTGGGTTTAATAAATTTTTGTACTTTGGACTATTCTTTACTTGTATTCATATTTTCGTTATTTTGTTGTTCAATAACTAATTGATATATTATTTCTACAATTATTGTTTCAACTATTTTATCTGCAAATCAATAAATATTTATATTATTTCTACAATTGTCTTTTATTTAAATTATCTGCACAGACGTACACTTATTAAAGGTATTTATGGCAAATGGATTCAGCCAAATACCCACTGGGAGATGGACAAAAATCCAAAGCGACGTTTCGATGATCATCATCATGTCATCTTAACGAGGAATCGTCTTATCTGAGCGTGCGTGAGCTCGTTGGAAAGGCGTTAGCGTCTATATTACGAAAGAAATAATGATAAAAACATCTAAAGCGACGTTTCGATGATCATCATCATGGCATCTTAAAAAGACCATCATCTTTACAAACAGATACTGGAACTAACAATTGAGCAACTTTGTTACTTTTTACCCATAATATTTTTTAGTGAGTGATATTGTCTATCAAATTTTCATCGGACAAGCAACAAAGAAATCAGTAAAGGTACCATATAACTTTGTGTTTGCAAGGGGGTGTGTAAGTGTTTACTACCAATGGTATTACGTCTTACCATGGCAACACATTCGCCAATATAGCAAATTTAATGTTTTACACGGAGGTATGGAAGAATATCCCTTTACTCAAGACAGTATGACTCAAATTAAAAACATTACGATGCAGAAGATAAAAGATCTCATTACATTTAGGCATTGTCAACGCTTAGAACAAGTTGCCGAAGGAACAGAAATTCTAATTGCCGCTATAATGGAAGTTAAATACAGGGAGAGTCTTCGTTACATATTGAAGGTTGAAAATTCGGAAATCTTCTATTGTTCGAACTATTGGTTGGAAAAAGAATTTGCAGAAATGGACCTAAGTTATAGAATTAAGATAAAAATAGATAAGACTAAGCATACGCCTAATATATAAAAAAGGAGAAATCCAGTGTTGTTTTATTCCTATTTCCTAAAGATATGAGTTCAGGGAGGTGGTTCGTCACTTAACACATGCCAGAAGTCACCACACAACACAGGAATATTGATAGCATCAATTAAGTTGATTCGTTTTTTGCAGTGAATGAAACTTTGTTATGTATCAAAGGATCACTCAATGTACATAGAGGGAGTGATGTGAAGCTGGCAAATAATGTTGGTGCTTTCCTTTTCGATTCGTGTACATATAGTGAAAGTGCAAGAGAGATGGAAACTGTTCGATATCCTGGAATCGTTAGCGCTGTACATGCCATGATATGCTACAATCAAGAAGATTCCAATCATATGGCTATAGCAGGGTGGAATTATCCCAACGACCTCATCCTAAATACCATCGACAAATCATTTAACCTTCAAATTCCTCTAAAACATATTTTCAACGACTACCCTATGATTACTTACGTGAGGACGACAAACAATACGTTTGGTTCAAGCTTGAAACGATAACGATTGTGTGCTTATCACAGAGAAAAATGTTTTTCTACGACCATAAAGAATCCTCACATTTCAAGTGTGTGTTCGTTTAAGAAACCTACCACGTTGTTGTACAGATTTTCATTTCCCACGGGCTAGCTGTATCGAAATGTTTCATTTCCCACGACTTTCGTGAGCTATTAGACTGTCATTATATTATAATATATGTCATGTTTGTTAACGTCTGTCTAATAATTTGACATTTCACATCAATGTTTAGAAAATTCGTTTCTAATAGTATATTATACACCAAGCGACTAAAGTGACCCATTTAATCCCGTGGGTGGTGTTTGATTCGTGATGGCGGAGCCCGAGGGAAGCAATCCACCTAAGGGATTAATGTTACTTTAGTCGAGAGGTGTATACGCTATTTTTGCAATTCCGGCAATTCTACAAACATTTTTAACAAAAATAAATACTACTATTACAAAATTCGTTTATAATAGTATATTATACACCAAGCGACTAAAGTCGGGATTACTGTCACTTTAGTCGACAGGTCTATACAATATTTTTTGTAATTCTGGTAATTCTACATACATTTCTAATAAAAATAAATACTACTTAGGATGGACTTTTACTTAACTTGGCTGGGCATCGAGGAGAGACTTTTACGAAACTTGGCTGCACATCGAGGACTGACTTCTAAAATGCTTGGATATGCATCGAGGATGTACGGTTTCATTTGTATTTTAAATCCCTTGGGATTTTAATTGTCACTTTATATCCCTTGGGTCTAAGAGTGACACTTTAATTTCTAGCATGTGAGAGTAAAGTGTCCACTTTAGTCTCGGAATTGCAAAAAAATTAATAATCGAAAATGGGTAGCGATAGTGAGGATGATTTGACATTGACATGCTGATCCCGATATGTAAACTAGCCATTGCTTTAGAAGGACATCGCTCACTATCCTGGTAGATACAGGAGGTTATATTACTTCTTTAAAGAGACGATCGTTGATAACTTTTTCCGCAGTTGAATTATGTATAACGATTTTTTCTGCATAAAGTTTTTTTATTTCCGAGTTATGAAAATTTGAAAATTTTTAACGTTATTCATTTCACGACGTAGGTAGGTACATGTACATAAAGAAAAAACATATGGTTCGCTCAGCGTTAAGAACCCGACTTAATAATTTCAGAAAAAAAATTCTCGAAACCATGCAACAGTGACAGCAGTAAAGTTAATAATAAAAATTGTTATGAAAAATATTATAGATTTGTTTATGATTCAGATGGTCGTAGAAAAAGTAAAGTGTACAATTTGCATGAAAGGACATACATTTCCCACCAGTAGGTATATGAAATTTTATAGTACGAGCGTACAATATACTATTCTGGTACAGTTTCTACTACAACCGTTAACACCAACATTACCTGCATTGAATTAAAAATCAAGCACATCTATCCTAATGATGAGATTAAGTTGGAACTCATGAAGGCAATTCAGAAGGATCATCCTATAGTTATTCCATTTAGAAAGTGGGAGATACACGAACTGCTTGCAATTACCAGAAATGCTAGACGTAAAGTTTGGGCTGTAAAAACTACAACTTCAGTCGAAAGACCTCGTTATGTTATTGTTTTCTTTCAAACCAACAAACGTGACAACAACAAAACCGATCCCATCCTATTCGACAACGCTGACATTCAAAGTATCCGACTATCGTTAAATGGTGAATATTGGCCTAATGAAAGGATGCAATTGGATTTTAGTAAAAACGATTACAATGAAGCCTATTTCAACTATACCGAATTTTATCCTAGCTATATGATTTCAACACAGAAGCGTCCTCTAGTGGATTATTCTTCTTTCGAGAAACATGCATTGTTTGTTATTGATTGCTCGAAACAGGAAGAAAGTATGAAATCGTCCACAGTCGATGTAAAACTTGATATTGAAGCAAACATTGGTTTTCCCGAAAACACCAAAGTATATTGTGTTATAATACACGACTGCGTAATTGAGTATTTCACCCTCACATAAATAGTCAAGACTCTTAATTGAAGTGCATGTTGTACGTCAGTATTGGAGCAGAAGTCATCATGAAAGTAGCACTCGTAGACATTCAGGGTTTCTATAGATGGAGTCTTTGTTGTCAAAGAACTCAGCATTGAAGTTGGCTTTAAGCAAAGTCACTACATATTTTTACCATGCCAATCAATTTTTACGTTAAGCAACCAGGATAAGAAGACGGTGTCATACTTGGAGAAGAATGTGCATCTTATTCGATACTCTTCAGGTGACATTAAGTACTGTTTGACAAAAATATTAGCGTTCAGTCTTCCGTCCGACTAGTGAAATCATTATTAACAAACACAATAATAGCAGATGAACAAGCAAATATACCTACTATCAAGGACTTTATAACCAAAATATCCACAAATTTTTACAATAACTGTCTCCCAAAAAATCTTAGTGACACACTCAGAGCCGCTAGTCGCGCAGAAGACACCCTTGATAGTGGGTGTAGGCTTCTGCGTGGTACATTATTCACATAATAAGTTGTTTATCTCATAACAACCAGAACGATCGAATTAGGGACCAAAATATCCCTCATTCATAATAATTAATTTCACCAAATCATAAACAACATCTGTCATGTTGCTGCCCCTCATAAACTAATAGTTTGTTCGATTTTGAATCCCTGTTTTTCAGCCGAATTTCGAGGACGACTCAGTCGAAAAATCTGGGAGTCATATTTATATATACGGTACAAAGTAAATATTTTCCACAAACAAATGGGTAATGCAGATGCAAGGAACCATGTTGCCACAGCTCAATGACAGCACAAGGGTAGCAAGAAAGGCCAGAACATCGGCCTCAATATTTTTGTTTCTTACTATCTTTGTAAATTTTAAACTTATAAATTATTGTGAATAAAGACATTTTTAAATTAATTAATAATAGCAGATATACATTGTAGTGCCCTTATAACATCATTATACACCCTGTAAGAGCCTCGTTAAGATGACATGATGATAATAATCGAAACGTCGCTTTAGATTTTCGTAATAGAGACCTCGTCACGTGTAATGTCAAACGTCACGTTTAACGTCAAATGTCACGTGTCAAACGTCACGTGTAACGGCTTACGTTGCGTGTAACGTGTAACGTCACGTGTCAATCGTCATAAGTCAAACGTCGCAATAATGGTAGATATTCATTGTTAAGCCCTCATGGCATCTTTATGTCGATACCATGTATATGGAACGTCGTAGTGAACTAATACCGTTTGTTCGACTTAAATCCGCCCAATATAGCAGAGTGCTGACATCGTCGACACCCTGTATATCGAACGTCGTAGTCACGTCGCCAGCGCCCTATTTGAATCACCCGCCAACGACCGCCAACGATCAGCGCCATCTAGTGGCGAAAATTGGAAGTAGTTGTCTAGGAATGGTCCCGGAATGAGTCAGGACCAACTTAGTATAACTACTACATGAGATTCTATCAGAGTGGATTATAACCGGATACAAAGCACTAACTATTGCCCAATAGAAGCAGGCCTGATCTAAATTTTTGACATTAACGCATGTATGTTTGTTACTAATTTGTTTTGGTAATGCAATAAATGACGAACCATTTCCCATTTCTACTTTATTTATATTAACTTCTAATGACACTATTTTAGAGAGCGCAGCGCCCGAATCTTTTTCAGAAAATTCCGATAGTTTTGTGAAAATTTTATCTTTAACGTTTTCATCAAACCAAACATGTAAATCGGTCGATGCGTCTACATTTATATTTTTAGTGCTGAAATATTTGAAATCTAAAATTTCTTGATCCCCCGATTTTTTGATAAACTCACCGCAAAATGTTGTATTTATTTTAAGTGATCCCAAGCTAGTTTTAACTTTTTGTTTAAAAATTTTGAGAGCAACATCTAAAAATTGACCCAAGTCCTTAGACACAAATTTATTATAACCCCTGTTTTAACCCGACTAGCAAAGCATGATGCAACATTTTCCCATTTCACTCTATTTCTTGTAGAAAGTCCCAATCCAACATGTCTGTTTAAAATCAAATTTTTGAAGTGTTTAAGACATCCTATAATTGACTGTAATTTTCTCAGAGTTCCCACCCGCAATTTTTCATTATTATTTTTGATTACTTTATTACACGAATAAATTTGTCTATTAACACGCTTCAACCTAATCTCTACATCGTTTGCAGTAAATTAATCAACAAGAATTTTACGTAACTTTTTAATTTTCAATATGTAACATGTCGCTGAGACATGTTACTATTTTCATCAATTATTTTGGAGCGTTACTTATTCGTCGGCTACTCCCACCTCTAATTCCAATTCCTATTATTTCAAATATTAGGAACACGTCGGTAATCGTTTTTGCCATCGTTAAAATATCTACTTAAACTACGATTGAAGTGGAACTCGCTCTTTTTGGTTCATTTCTTCGCTGAGAAGTATTCAGTATTCATTCACTCAATATTCAGTATTCTCCTTTTTAATCATATCATTTTGTGTGTGATTTTTAATTTTCTTCGCTGGTAAGTTATCTATATATTTTCAAATTGTAATTGTGTGCTTACAAATGATTCTATTTCGATTTTTCTATTTAGTTAAATTATTTCGTTTTTAAAAATAAACAATGTTTTTGTTATGGCGTTTTCCTTTTTTTCTTCGCCGGTATTATCTTTCTTTAAAAAATCTGGTGGCGCCCTAAGTTATTTTATGAAGCGAATTTATAACAGATTCTTTATATGGTTATTTTCCACCGATTTAAATTTGCTTTTTCTGATTATTTTGGGAACAGGACGGATAAGAATGAACAGTTTTCTGTGATTTTATTTTGAAAATTAAATTCAAATTTTTTTATGTATTGGAGTATGAGCTCCTACCTGTTCATTTTATTCCTCCTTTTCAATTTTCAATTTTTTACTGTTTCTACTATTTTTTTATTTCTTTCCCTACAGCTCTGCAGCCTGTACCGTTTACCTTAAGGACCACTTTAAGGACCGTTTACAAATTTAACCTCCACGGACTTACCTTTACGGACCGCTACGGACTCTACAGACTATCCACTCCACCGGATCATACAGCGTCCAAGTCCAGACAACGACGTTTCAACTTTTGACTACTGCTGCGAGCTGTACGTCCCGAGTCTTCCCAAGATAAGTCCTTAACTTATTTTTGATATATATATAAAATATTGAGTTGGACATTTTTTCTGTATAACTAATATTTATTCGTATTTGTATCGAGAATATACGGTCTTTGTAAATTTATTATTGTGTGTCAAATAAATCCATTTGTCCCGAAATTTTGTTTGTTGATTCACCTTATCCCAATTGAGGTAGTAAAAAATTGTGCAACTAAGGCCGAATTCGCTACCTGACCGGAGTCCCAAGGCCGGGTGTTTAGGTTGTGACAAATAATAGGATCTGATCACCACATTCATATTTGTATGACTTTAAAAAAAATACCTACCTTCTTTTCCTCGAGTATGCTGTTAAAAAAATTATTCTTCCATTATATCGATGGGGAATGATTGGGCTGGATACGGTTTTTCAACAGCTATAAACCCTTTGAAAACCACTGAATATTTTCCTTCTGCAAATTCGTTAATGAATGGACGGTATTGGTCTGTGACATGCTGAGATAAAAATGTCACGTTCTCCTCCAACTCCAGTAGAACTGTGGCACCAAATTTCGCACTGTAGATTTTTGCACTTAAAATTTTATACGGTTCTCCCACAGGCAGATCTCGTAATTTTATTACAGCTTTCTTATCTGGAATTAATGAAGCTCTATTTATTAACGATAAATCCATCTAAAAAGCAACAAAATGTTTTGTAAGCATAACGTGAACAAATAAAAAAAATGAAACAATAAAAACTTACTTATATTTTTTATGGTACGCTTTTTAGCAGCAAAAATCAACTGGAACGAATGAACGTAGTTGACTAAATGCAAAACTATTAATCTGTTTTGGAATAACTGTCATCACTATCATAAATGTTTTTCCTGATTTTGCATTCTAACCTTGTCGTCTTATCACTTGCTATCAGAAACGTTTGTTATTGCAAATTAGTTGCTTATTAGTATTTTAAATGAAACTCACTGTTTCATTAGTTTCATATCAATATTTATATATATTTATAATTTCCGTGAAAGCGAATAATGTTTTTTTTTAGAACACAGGGTGATAAATATGTACATTTTTATTACTGTTTAAAAAACCAACGTTTCTACGGCATAATCATGAAATATATACCTTTTCCACAAATTTCTAACACCCTTATTCCATCTTTTTTTGGTACATCCTATATATAAAAATGCTATATCACAATGACGTTTGTTTGATGTAGATCAATAATATCAGAGATAAATTTCTAATGCCCTTATGGCATCTTTGTATGTTCTGTATATAAAAAAATATACTGCGCATTTTCCACAATTATTAAATGTAACGACTAAGCGCACGAGTTTTTTTTTCTATAACTCATATACCTCCGTCTCGACATAATTTGTATCATGATCTAATAGTGTAGATGGTATACTCACGGAATTAATAAATTCGACGTACCTAACATAATACCGTTTATTCGACTTGATGAGACCTTACCATGGGGGCACTATTTGATTGATAAGTCTAAATAAAACATAATTTTGATATTCATGCTGTAAGCTTATATGATATAATTTTAAATTTAAAAACTAAGGTTTTAGATTAACCTTCTTGCGTCTCGATGAGAGAATATTTTTTTCAAAATTGAGTTGAAGAAATATTGATATATGTTTCTTCTCTAAACTCTGCAAACTTTTTAAAAGGTAATAATAGCGATAATAAAGATTACATAATTTAAAATGAATTGCAAACTAAATATTTTTAATTCAAAATTTAATATAATAAGAATAAAAATAATAGCAAAATAAAATGCAAGATTGTTGAAGTTATAGATTTGAATATGCTTCTTTTAATCAAATAAACTATCTCGAATTTATCTCCATACTTGCATTTCTTATAGTTGAGTAGATAAAACATAAGATTTCGTGTTAAAATTCTTCAAAACTACTTGTTATTTTGAAATTATTGATTTTCAGAAAAATACGTTTTTTGATAATAGTTATATAATCAAAATTTACCTGTAAGTGCAGAAAAATAAAGAAAAGCCGAATCGGGCTTTTTTTTAACATCCTCAAAATAAACTGTAACATCATTAGACCCATTAACTAAACCTTCTAAAGTGGCATTATGCCCAGAATCATTGCCAGTATCACGGTATTCAACCATTTTCAATGATGGCTTAGACTCAACTGATGTGAAATAAATAATATTATGCAGGTAAATTTTAATAAGACAGTGTCGCTCTATACTATTTCCATATATAAATACATTTAAAATGTTAAACATCGCTTTTTCCTAAAATCCTTGAATTTTAATAAGACAATGTCGCTCTATACTGTTTCCATATATAAATGCATTTAAAATTTTAAACATCGCTTTTTCCTAAAATCCTTGAACAAGGGAAATACAGAGTGGAACAGAAGTCTTGAAATGAGTAGTCCGAACTATACATATCTTGAGAACCAGTTGATGTACCCAGCACATGACTTATGTAACGAGGCTATTACTTTTTACCCAACATTTTTTATTCTAATTCTTTTCTTGCGATAGTTTCAGAATAGTATATTCTATAACAAGGGTGGAATAAGCAAAATTCTACACGGGTAGAAAGATTTTTTCTACGAGTGTAGAATTTTGAATTCCACCCGTGTTTTAGACTATACTTTTTCTACGACTATCAAATAAAAATCAAACAACAAACGAACAAATATAACTTTATTGATAATTAAAAATTGAAAATATCTCCTTATATTAGTTTTTTAATTTTTCTTGTTATTATATATATATATATATATTTTTAGTTTTGTTTTTTTTTCTTGAACCTTATTTCATTATATATTTTTTTTGGAAAAATTTTTCTTGGGATTGTAGGTTCCTAGTTAAACAAATCAAATGGTTTTTTTGGCTTTAATTAACATTTTTGTTTTTGTTTACGTTTCGGACATATCGTGTCCTTCATCAGAACATAATTCTACAAATAGATGACAAAAAATTAACAATTTATACATTACATATGTCTATCCTAAAAATAACTTACCATAAAACAAGAGCTTGGCGAGCGCATGTTAAAATACACGAAAACAATCATTTTTATTAAAAACATTTAGTATCAATATAAAACCCACATACAACTGCCAGTACACTACATTATATTATGACAATAATTACTTCTTAAAAGGAACAAAAATTTTTATTGTTAGTAAATAGAACTAGTTCTTTTTTTGCTGATGTTATTATGGTATAAGGATTTAGAAATATTACAGGATGTCATTTCATTTATAGACAATGCACCGGAAAAGACATCTATTTGATTAAATTAACATAAATTATTGATAAATTATTTGTGTCAGATTTAGCATTGATAGAATATGGGTTTTTTTGGATTTCTATCATTTCATAGACTTCTCTTTTTTTTGGTGGCTTTCAATTCTCAATATTTTTGTGCTGTCATAGTCAAATGTATGTTTGTGTTCAGAACTATGATTTGTCAGGGCTGTTCTGTTTTTTATCATACTTGTGGCCATTTAGGCGGTTTTTAAGATATTGACTTGTCTGTCCAATATATACACCTTTACAGTCTTTGCAAGGGATCTCATAGATGACATTGCTTTTTTTTTCTTTGGGAATTTTTTATTTTAGTTTACTAAAATTTGATTTTAAAAGATTATGTCCCTTGTGAGACACTGTTATGTTGTGATCTTTGAAAATGCTTCCAATTTTTTCTGAAAGTCCCGAATTTTCAAAGATCACAACATAACAGTGTCTCACAAGGGACATAATCTTTTAAAATCAAATTTTAGTAAACTAAAATAAAAAATTCCCAAAGAAAAAAAAAGCAATGTCATCTATGAGATCCCTTGCAAAGACTGTAAAGGTGTATATATTGGACAGACAAGTCAATATCTTAAAAACCGCCTAAATGGCCACAAGTATGATAAAAAAACAGAACAGCCCTGACAAATCATAGTTCTGAACACAAACATACATTTGACTATGACAGCACAAAAATATTGAGAATTGAAAGCCACCAAAAAAAAGAGAAGTCTATGAAATGATAGAAATCCAAAAAAACCCATATTCTATCAATGCTAAATCTGACACAAATAATTTATCAAAAATTTATGTTAATTTAATCAAATAGATGTCTTTTCCGGTGCATTGTCTATAAATGAAATGACATCCTGTAATATTTCTAAATCCTTATACCATAATAACATCAGTAAAAAATTTTTCAAAGACAAAAATTGATGTGTATTAAAAACCTTGTTCCATCACAATTACTGAATACAATACAAAAAAAGAACTAGTTCTATTTACTAACAATAAAAATTTTTGTTCCTTTTAAGAAGTAATTATTGTCATAATATAATGTAGTGTACTGGCAGTTGTATGTGGGTTTTATATTGATACTAAATGTTTTTAATAAAAATGATTGTTTTCGTGTATTTTAACATATTTTAACATGCGCTCGCCAAGCTCTTGTTTTATGGTAATTTATTTTTAGGATAGACATATGTAATGTATAAATTGTTAATTTTTTGTCATCTATTTGTAGAATTATGTTCTGATGAAGGACACGATATGTCCGAAACGTAAACAAAAACAAAAATGTTAATTAAAGCCAAAAAAACCATTTGATTTGTTTAACTAGGAACCTACAATCCCAAGAAAAATTTTTCCAAAAAATATATATATATATATAATTATTTATAGTTACGCCAGTAACTGTACAATTTTTAAATGTGACTTGTTTAGGTGAATCACTTATATGTTTGGTGCGCATTGAGGCAAATATATTTTGTTGCTGCTGGTTGGAGCAAGAAAGCCCCAGATGTGAAATAGGCAAATTTTGTTCTTGAAAATTAGTTTCGCCGACTGATAGCTCTTGGTTTTTATCAATTTGCGACATTATGCTTGACAATACATTTAAGCGGTTCTGTAAGGAGTTATCTATATACCCTTCTGCAACTTCTGTGGATTTCCAGCCCCCGTGCCGTTTTAAGGTTTCTATGTTTGCCCCAGAATCCACAAGCATTGTTGCTGAAGTCCTGCGGATACAATGTTCTGTGTATAATTTTGAGCCAGATAAATTTAAAAATTGTGCCACTTGTCTAGGCATATTCCCAAGTTTATTTATGCATATAACTTGTTTTGTGCAGCGTCCTTTTTGAAAATTAATAAAAAAATTGTTTGTCACAATATCTGGAGGTCTTAAAGAAACATATTTTTTGAATAAGTGATAAAACTTTCCGGTAATCCTAAATTTTCTGGGGATTTTCGTTTTTGTATCCGGAACATTAATAACTACTGCAGAACCCAAATCTTCAATATCCTGTATTTTCACTGAGTAGAGTTCATTTTTTCTACAGGCTCCCATAATTCCAATAATCATAGCGACCTAAAAAAATTAATATTATACTAGATTGTAAATGTTAGGCCCGGTCTTTTCAAGTGCGAATAAAATGACAGGAAAATAAATTTATTAGGAGGTCTTATTCAACAAATGAAGTGTAAATGTCTTTCAAACTGACTTAACCATTGATTTATTATTCGTTGAATTAACACAACAAAAATAACGATTTTAACGTTGGCTGCAATGAAATTACAATAGTTGACTTCATAATATGTGTAGAGAAAGATAGTTTGATGCACAATGTGTATATGATAGAAAAGGATAAACAATTATTATGTTTCGCGGTCGCCTTGTAGGTAGCAAAATATACACTCGAATAAACAATTCACTTTCTTACTCAACGCTCTTTACTCATATGCTACTTACAAAATTACATTGACGACACTTTGGATTTAAAACGACTTGACAAAAACATTATATACATATCTTACCCTCCCTCTTCTTGACGAGAACAGAAATAACTCTCCTTTACGTTCATTAAAACATTTTTAAAAACTCATTCTTGCCCGCAGAAGAGCCCTTAAGCCCTTAAGACAAATGTCTATAATCATAAAAACAATCTCAAAAGAGTTAGACAAAACTGTCATCATACTTACACTCGTAATCACTACCTTACATTTACTTTCATGCCACCTAACACATTTACAAATGAATTATTACTTGCACTCGCATATGATTGCACTTTAATCAAACTTATACTCATTCTCATATTGGCACTCATAGAGAAATGGCATGAATTTGTGGAAAGCGTGACCCAGTTATCATCATTACATATCCCTAGACATATATTTGAAAACAAACAAATATCACACATCGAACTCCACGGTTTCTGTGATGTCAGCTCATTGGCTTATGGAGGCTGTTTCTATCTGAGAACAATTTACACGGATTCTTCCGCATCCTCACAAATTATCATTTCCAAATCCCGTGTCGCCCCTCTCAACAAACCGATTACAGTTCCCAAATTAAAATTATGCGCCATGGCCCTTGTATCAAAACTTTACGCACGGCTCCGCAACATCCTTGATCAAGAATTAAAAATCTCATCTTTCATTTTATGGTCCGATTCTCAAATAGCCCTGTCCTGGATAAAAAGCATACCCACTAGATGGACAATTTTTGTCTGCAACAGAGTCACTTAAATTCAACAAGCAACCCATTCCGCTACGTGGAGACATATTCGATCTCACCTCAACCCTGCGGACATCCTATCAAGGGGCCAGCCCTTAGAATTTCCCAGTACCAAGTGGTTCTGTGGACCTCCTTTTCTCTGGGAATCCTCCGACGATACGTCTTGTCACGATACCTTTTCCTGTCTACCGGACCCCTTGAACCAAATAAAAAGTCACTCGTCACGTCAGCGAAACCAGCAAACCCCTTCATAGTCCTAATAACTCGTTCATCATATCCAACCAAACTAGTCAGAGTAATTGCATACATTCTTATCGTTTACAACTCTAGTCCATTTCTAGAGTATATTGCTTACATTCTTATCGTTTTTATCGTTTACAACTCTAGTCCATTTCTAGATGCTTACATTCTTATCATTCACACCTCTAGTCCATTTCTAGAGTACATTGCAAACATTCGTGCCCTTAAAAAACAAGAACTGGCATACATCTAGACCTCTTGTTCATTCTTACATTCATGACGTTAGAGTCCTTACACCACTCTAACATCAAACCTTATCATTTCATACATTCATGACGTTAGAGTCCTTACACCACTCTAACATGAAAACCTTATCATTTCTTATATTCATGATATTAGAGTCCTTACAACACTCTAACATCAACCCTAAACATTCGTTTACACTCATGACGCCAGAGTCCTTACACCACTCTGACACCAACATTAGGTTATTTTTACATCCCCTATACATTTATATAATTATATCTACAATTATTCACTTTCATTCTAATCCTGTATCAGAACCCTATACACTCTCACGCTATCTAATCCTTTCACCAACATCAGCATTCGATATATGAGAGCAGCCATCTCTCACCTTTCTTCCATTCTTCCCGCGCCCCCAATATGTTCGAATTTGATTTAATTACCAAATTCTCCTATGATTTTTATTTTCAACTTCCCCTGTATAACACAATTCAAATATTCTGCTCAAGACATATAACCTTTTCAGGCAACAAAAATCATCCTAACTGCAAATTTTCACTCGCTGTATCTGACCGTTACGTTTCAAATTCTATTATTTTTACCCTTCTTCGTAAACACGTTAACCGCTATATAAATATGTCAACTACATTACATTTGTCTCATCATATTTTAACTGTCGTACATAAGAGCACCCGGCATTTGGTCCTGGTAAAAAACATGTGTAATTAATCATTAAACATTCATTACTCCAGCAGATTATGTGCTAAATAATCAAAATGTAACGCGTATGATCAAGTGAATTTCTTAATTGTCTACGCAAAAGAAAAAGTTATAAATTCCTGCAATATAGCAACATGAAAGTGAAATAAGTGTTTAATTTCTTCAAGAAAACATTTAATCAAACATTCTACAACAGTGAATACAATATACGGTCCTTCGAGGAAAACATTTAACAATAAAAAACTTACCGCTCCATCTAATAACCCAAGTGAAAAAAGGGTTAATTAGAATAATTTAAACTAAGCTAGAATCGGCAATACTAGAAACAATTAATTAAAACGAGAAAAAAATCAATTCGTAGTTAATCGGCTTCAGTCGGTTGTTATTCACAATCCGAACAAGTTTATTTCTTATAGCTCCTAATAACTTAACTGTAGAACAATGCTAGATATTCTGCGAATATAAATTATCCAATAATGGAAAGACGAATTTAGGGTTTATTTGATAAATATATATTATTTATAACTTTATTTAGACTTAAGCTAATAATGTATTTAACTTTGTAGCGAGGTATTTATCATCAGGCGCATTGTTTATAAAACAGTTAACTTCTTCTCCAGTTAATGTTTTTGATTTTTTCGCTCGATATACCTCAGATTGTCTTTTTGAAAATGCTCGTAACCTGGCATTTTTTGACAAATCCTCTCTATGTTTTATGTTAATGGTGATTCTTAGCATTGAGTATATTTTCCAGAGAGTAGATGGTTTATTTGACTTTGCTAATTCTGCAAAGTATACAAGTAATACATTCTCTGAAAATGATTGGGCTTTTTTTAATCTACGCCAATGGATAAACAGGTCGTATTGTTGAAGATATACATGTTTAGATTTTTCAGGCAACAGATTGCCTGCTGTCGCCTCTGCTAACTCCCTAATTTCTGGAGGAGTTGGGGCAAAACTACCACTGCTGTCAGTATCAAACAATAAAAAGGAATGAAGCCATGTAATAGCTATTATTTAAATAAAATTATATAAATTTACTTACTTTTTATGAAGTAATATGAATTTGAATTAAAAAAATTAGACAATTTTGACAGTTGACAATTGTTGCTAATAGATAGTGTATTTTCTTCTTTTTTTATTGAAAAGTGTCATAAAGTACACTTATTCTGCACTTCTAGTTCTAACAATTAATATTTAACGACCATATTAGTCATTTTACTTTGAGTTTAGAGGCTTTTTTATGCATTTTGGTATTTCTGAACTACTTCTACTCTGCGTAGTGCAGCAGGTGTACAAAAACGGAACACGCCTATTTTCTCTTTCTGTCAAATGAACCGTGATATTTAGAGGGCGCCACAAGTATTCATTCCATAACAAGGTCGAGAATGAATATTCTTGCACTAGTGCTAGAATGAAGCTATTCCATAATCAAAAACTACGTCGGAATATAGAAATTCTACAATAGTCGTAGAAAAAATATTTTTTAATTTTTTCAATAACAAGACTTTCATAAAACTGAACAAAAAAATGGATTTCTCGTATCAAAATACATGTTGCTGCATAAATTTTTCCATACATTACAAAATTTACAATTTTTTGGCCAAGACCGCAAAATTTTTGAAATTTGTTTGACGTTTCCATAAAAAATTCTACAATCCCGAAACTATGCTATATACGGATTCCTTTCTTGCGCCATTCGATAGAGGAAAGATGCATCTTAATTAATGGTGGTATTTGAATTCTTGTATTTAATATTTGTAGAAAATATAGAGGGTTAAATTGGTAGTAGACATTTTTGTAAAAATTTTTGTAGTCACTACGTCTATGCAATGGAAAGACCGAAATTTTGGAAAATCTAAATAGGAGTGTTCATACTATTATAAAAAAATACAGTCTCATCGATCATGCAAACTGATTCATGAAACATCAAAGTTGAACTTTATTTAAAAAATGCAGATTTCAAATGAATTGAAAATCCCAAAATAATTTTTGATTTCGATTTCGATTAAATTTTGCGTAGGCGGGTTTTCGATACGAGGATTCCAATATATATGTCAGTTGTCCGTTAAAAAATTATTTTGGGTGTAAAATTGAGAAAAATTTATGAAATTGGGATTTTCCGGAAATCTGTACATCACATTTTGCTCATTTACCAATTTAGCCTCTGTTTTTACGTTTTGAATCTACATATAAAATTTCATTAAAAAATTTGGTCATCTTTTTGAGTTGACAGACCGACCGACCAACATTTTTAAAACAGGTTTTTTGGACTCAGAAACGTATGATCCACTCAAGTCTCGTAACGTCAAAATAACTCCATTACAATACTTTACTTATATGTATACATACAGTGAGGATGTATCTATAGGTTGGAATAAATTCAATATTTTTCTGTCCAACAGTACTTAAACAAAATATTTCCACAGGTCAGTTTTTATTTTCAACTGCGCATTTTAAGCCAAAACTGGATGCACTAATGACATTACCACTTTCGTGTACTTGACGTCATCGATTTTTACTTTTCCGTTCAACCTATCTAATATGCGAGAAAAGTATTGGTTTACCCCAAAAAAAGTTGGAATTTTGGACATTTTTTTAATTATTTATACGTTTTCCAGCAAGAACAACACGAAAAACGAGTTTTTAGCAAAAAACTCCTGCGTGTATGTCGTCGTCGTTGTTGTCGTTAGCCACCTTTCGTAATATGTTTTGTTATCACGATACAGCCTCCGGAGTGCCACAAGCTACCAATTTTATGATTGAATATTGTGCAGGGCATCTCACAGGTGAACTTTATTGCTTTTCAGCTCACCAGAGCCAATACAACGTGTGATATGGTACTTCAAGTACGACATTTTTGGAGAAATTTCAGTTTGTTAGCACGATACAACCTCCGGAGTGTGAAAAGTCACCAATTTTATGATTGAATGTTCTTCAGGATATCCCACAGATGAACCTTCTTGATTTTCAGCTCACCAGAGTCAGTACAATGGGCGCTATGGTACCTGAAGTGCCACATTTTTGGTCATTTTTGGAGAAATTTCGCATGATACAGCCTCCGGAGTGTTTACAAGTGACCAATTTTATAATTGGATATATTTTAGAGTGTCTCACAGATGAACCCTATTGATTTATTTTCAGCTCACTAGAGACAGTATAACGGGTCCTATAGATCCAGATATACTATGTTTTTGGAGAAAATTCGGTTTGTTAGCAAGATACAGCCTCCAAAGTGTATACAAGTCACCAATTTTATGATAGAATATTGTTCAGGGTATCTCACAGATGCGGAAAAGTTTGTTTTAATCTTTAAAACCGTTTATTTTTGAATGAAACAACATATTTTTCTCTTTATTTTTAACGATAACAAAAATGTATAATGCTTAGTCAAAATCATTGGTTTGTGAACTAGTGACAAATGGTATATCAGAAATTTTGAATCTAACATTTCATTAAAAGGACTGGACTAATAATTTTCTTTTAGTTAAGGTGACCATTTTTTTTGACCAGCCGCGCATACATTTTACAAATATTTATCAAAAATTCACCCAACGCACAACCTGTACTTTGACTTTTTATATTTTTTTGAGGAATGAATTGCTATTAACAAATTTTCGTTTTCCTGAATATTTCCATAGAATTCCATACGGGTTGCATTTAAATTATTTTTGACAATCAACAAGGATTTCAAAGTTTCCACTTGGGTTTTCTCGCTAGTCCAGATGTTGTTTAATAAAGGAAAAACCCGTTTCGTAGGGGTAGGTGCATTAGTTCCTGCCATGCCCCCAAAGTTGTATTCCATTCTTGTATGAAAAATATCTGACAAGTGAAGGAATAAGTCTAATTTCTTTATGATTTGAGACGTCTGAATAGACTGATATAAAACTTACGTTTCTCAAATCTTCAGCCAACATTTGATTTGCAGGTGATTATCTGTATCTGTATGAATTTTAAGGGTAGGTAACCACACGTTACTTAAGCCACAATTGGCCCATTGTGCATTTTTCTGAGGTTCAAACTTCCTTCTAGTTCGTCATCCAGCCCACTCGTTTGAAGTAGGCGATAACGTCGCCTGAAGTAACCTCCCTCATACTGGTGTGTGTTCGCCTGTCCTCGCCAAATACAGAAAATATAAATTGAGAGAGTGTCGGACATTCGCAAAGGATGTGTTCGACAGTCTCATCTTCTTGTTCACATCCTTTACAAAGTGGGGTGTTAGACAGACCCGGTGTGTGGAGGTGCTTTCGCAGGTGGCAGTGACCGGTCAGAATACCCGTGGCTGTTCGTAGCTTCTGCCTGTTCATAATCACGTATTTTCTGGTAGTTTGCTGTCCGGATACTGTAACAGTTTCTTGGCAAGCCTGCAGCCTTCTGCGTCGTCCCATCTACCCTTAAATTAATTAAGGGAGTGTTCCTTTAATAGATCAACCGTCGCTGATGCCGACAGACGAATGAAACTGCCAGGTACCAAGATTTTTTGGGAGGGTGCTTTCCTGGCTAGCGAGTCTGCAATACGGTTTCCTTTCGATTTCCTGTGTCTCTTGATCCAGCCTAAAGTGACCACGTTGTTGTTACAGGCTTCGATTAGGGCCATGTGACATTCCAATACTAGACCTAATGTAATATGTGGTATGTTCAGGGCTATTATTGTTTGTCTACTATCCGTATGTAAATATTTTGGTAATATCTTTTGCAGTGATGCAGATAGCAGTGAGCTCTGAGCAACACTTGCATTGCAGGATTGCAGCCCATCGCCCATTTAATGTTCATTGTTACAATTTCTTTTCTAGGTAAATTGTGGAATTTTTGAAACCAAGGTTTTTTTATTCGGTTTTGGTGAGAATTGTTCATATATCGTTCCTCTATATTTGCATAATTGTTCGAAGTATTTGCACTAACTTTTGAAATGGTTTTCTTCAAGAATATTAGTGATATATTTGTTATAAAATTCTACTTGTGACATACATAAATATAACCTGATAATTATAAAATGCAAAGAAAATATATGTGCAGTTTTCTAAGAATAAGAATTTTTATGGTTTCTTTGAGGTATTTTTATAATTTAAACAAAATTATATTTAAAAATATGAAGATTTCCATTGACATTTTAAGAAAAAGATTTTTCATAAATTAAATGGAGTGTAACTGGTAAATAATATAGTTTATAATGTTGATTTAGTTTATAGTACATGTAAAGAAGGTATAACAATTAATAAAATCAATAAACCAAAATGAAATATAGTAACGTTTTTCTTATTTATTTAAAAGTTTTTATACGTTTTTATATATATGAGTAGATAAGACTGAAAATGTCTAGATAAGCACAGTCACGAAAAATTAGGGTAAACAATTCAAAGAAATCCCTGCGCATTCGCCTAAATTTCAACTTTCGTATATGGCTTAGACAGAGTCAGATTCAGGGACTACACTAGTGTGCTATTTCGTAACATTACCGCCTCCTTAAAAGAAAGCTCCTCCTGGAACTACTGTGTAGCCGGAACTGGATGTTTAAATCGGCAACTAAACCCATGTCTGCATTTTCCGGTCGTATGGAAATAACAGGGCACTATCTTCAATGGATACCTGCAAATTAATATATGGACACCGGTATCTCGGACACCACGTGGGATTCCAGCACATGATCTTGAAGGCTTCGTAGCGCTTCCCACACATCCCGGTAGGTGGGTCGATCTGGAAATATTCGTTTCTAGTTACCAGGTATAAGACGTACCGCGAATTGTGTTTGAGTCTCAGTGTCTTGCCAGGGGCTGGCATCTGATCTTCAAGTTTATCTAATTGTCCAAACTTCTTTCGAAAGACGGTTGCCGACACTCGTGCGTGTTTGTTACTGGCGGAGATGTTATATACTAGTGAGTACTCTTCCGGGAGCGTGAACTAATCTTGTCTTTATTCTGTAGTGACTCCGTATCTAGCTTTCCCGGTACCTCCGTATGCGCCCATAAATTTTTCAAAGGCAGCATTAGACTTTTGTTGTAAATGGGTAACCCCTTCCTCTTTGTCATGGTCTCCTTCGAATGGCGCTAATCGGTTTTGGTGGACTACCCTCGGTTTTCCATTGGGGATCTTGCTTATACGAAAGATGATGTCGTTGATCCTCTTCTTGATTAAGTATGGACCTTCACATGATTTCTGTAATTTTGGAGAAAATCCTTTTCTCCTTGTCGGGTTGTGTAACCATACTTTGTCCCCTTATTTGAAACTGTCTTCTGTGGCCTACGTATCATACCGTTTTTTCGTTCTGTCGCTGGAAACTTGGAGATTCGTTCGAACCAATTCGTGCACATCGCCAATCCTTTTTCGCAATTGGGTCACGTAATCTTGTCCTGCTAAATCTTCGCCAGGCCGACAGCCAAACTGCAGATCACAAGGGAGCCTCATTTCGCGTCCAAACAGGACCTTTGCAGGTGTGTCAGCCGTGGACTCATTTATGGCCGATCGATGAGCCAACGCAAATAGGGAAAGATATTGGTCCCACCTCTCTGATGGCTGGAAACTACTTTGGACAAGTATTATCCAATGGTCCTGTTCATTCTTTCGACCATTCCATCTGATTGTGGATGCAACGCTGTTGTCCTGGTCTTCTTCATTCCCAGCTTGTCACAAATTTCCTGGAATACCTGGCTCTCGAAATTTCTTCCTTGATTGCTGTGGACTTCCAAAGGCACTCCATATCGGCTGATATAAATTCTTGCACCAGTACATCTGCGACTCTTGTGGCCTCTTGATTCGTGATCGCATAAATTTCCACCCACTTTGTGAAATAATCCATTACTACCAAGATGTATTTACCACCACTTTCTGTCGCCGGGAATGGTCCAGCGATGTATAAAGCAATCCTTACGAAAGGGCTTCCAACATTATATTGTTTCATAGATGTCGTTCTCTTGCGATGTGGTCCATTAATCGTAGCACAAGGCGTACATTTCTTACACCAGTCCTTCACATCCTCGGAGCTGCTCATCCAATAAAACCTTTCACGGACTCGCTGAAGGGTTTTCTTCACTCCCAGATGACCTCCCGATGGACTGTCGTGTAACTTCTTCACTACCTCAGCTACTCTTGTTCTCGGCATAACTAGCTGTCTCCTCCTCTCGGAACGATCATCGTTTACAATGACTCTTTTGAACAGGCCTTCTTCTAGGACAAGGGAGTCCCACTGAGTCCAATATGCCTTGAGTGTTGGTGAAAATCTTGAAACTTTTTGCCAGGTAGGTCGCCGATTTTCTTCCTTCCATTGCCGAATCTTCTTTAGGTGAGGATCATTCTCCTGATCTTCCTTAATCCTGGTGAGTGACCATTCTTCGTTAACTACAGTAGTTCTTGAACCTGCAACTTCCCTAGATTCCGCCTTGTTGCAGTGGGAGCAGTCTGTTGGGCACGGCCATCTGGACAGGGAGTCAGCATTTCGGTGACTCACACCAGCTCGATGTTCGATGTTGAAATCGTACTCTTGAAGGCATTCAATCCATCTAGCGAACTGGCCCTCGGGATTCTTGAACTGCATCAACCACTTGAGTGCTGCATGATCAGTCCGGATTAAGAACTTCCTACCATAAAGATACAGGTAAAAGTGTTCCACGGACTTCACTACCGCCAAAAGTTCTCTTCTTGTGACACAGTAGTATCTTTCTGGTTTGGAGAGAACTTTACTGAAATATCCCAGCACTCTTTCTTGGCCTCTTTGGATCTGTGAGAGCACTCCTCCAAATCCAACGTTGCTTGCGTCAGTGTCAAGAATAAAGTCTCCCTCTGGTAATGGAGATCATAATAACGGCGTCGTGGTTAAATGCATCTTCAAGGCTTCAAAAGACAGTCTTCGTCCCATTGGAAAGCTCTTGTTTCTTCTGTAATTGAAGTTAGGGGCTTGGCAATATCTCCAAACTTCCTGATATATCTTCTATAATATGTGCATAGTCCAAGGAAACTCCTGATTTGATGTTTATCGGTTGGTTGTGGCCATTGCTGAATGGAAGCAATTTTCTCTGGCGTCGATCTACACTTGAAAACGCGCCGACAAATCTGACACTCAAACACTTTGTCTGACGGATGCTTGTCAGATATAATGAACTGTCATCTACGTCATTTGCCATTTGAAAACGTTCGCGGGATTGATACTAACGAACGCAACTAATGTGTCACTTTTAATGATGTTGGGTTAAAAGACCGGGAAATCAAATTTTTTTTCATAATGTGTGTGGTCGCCCCAGATTTATTGATATCTTTTTACTAGCTCAAAATATCGAAGATATAAAAAAGAAGCTATTCCACTGGTATGTATTCTTATTTATTGATCCTTTTCCAGGATACAATGATAAAAATCCATTATTTTATAATTTTGAAATAATAAGAAAATACAAAAAGACGTCTAGATGGCGGTTACACCTCTTGGCGACCCGTTTGGAAAACCGAAAATATTTTTCACAGTATACTTTCGACCTCAAGTCTCTACGATGAATACTTTCCGAGATTGCATTCTTATCTAGCCACCCTGTACACGAATTATATGAATTAATGAGAATACTAAAATGCTCTAACTTCTCTGTTATTAGGACTTGGATCATCAGGATAGAAAAGTGCACAAAAAATCTAATTACAATATGAAATTTATTCAACACAGTAAATTTGATGCATACAATTACTCATTATTACTTACTTTAGAGAATAACAAGGTTGTAATAGGATAGAATGTTTATTATACAAAAATTACATTTTGCATTATATCAAAAGTACAATTACTAAATGTTGATTGCATGAATGACATGTTCCTTGAATTATTACGTGCGCCAGTCAAATTTTCTGGTGCTGAAATTATATTTTTTTCTGCCATGGAAAGGACTTCCACACATCTTAAACATTTTATTACCCATTGATATCCTGGGTGATACCGATTCCTCAACTTACCCTTTAGCGACCGTTCATGAATTCCAACCGCCATGTTTCTGTGTCATCAAGTCTCCCCCCGATTCAACTAAAAGTGTAGCAGACGATCTTCGAAATGAATGACCTGCATTTTTATGTTAAAAAAAATTAGCTACTATTTCAGATACCTTATAAAATTGATTTTCACCCATAACCAGATTGACACATTTTCCATTGGGATATTGATAAAACAGTAGGCGATCTTTTGCTGCTGCTGTACGAAAGGTAATGTACATTCGGTAAAATTTAATATATTCTTCAGTAACTACAAATCTCCTATTTACGGAAGCATTATTTGTGTACTCGTAAAAATCGCAAATGTCTTGGGCGTGTAACTTTTCCATTTTGTTTCAGAAATGTAATTATTTTGAAATATTTTGCAATGTCCACTGCATGTCTTTTTCATCTTCCATTTTATAAATCTTGAATACGCAGCTTAGTAAATTTTCCGCAATTTATTTGTAAATAATTTTTGTCACACTATTCTCGCTGCTTCTACTCCACTGGAGTCAGAGAAAACTCGAAATCAGCAATTTTTTAACTTCATATTATTCAAAGAAACTGCTACACTAAGTTTTCAATTTTTAAATCAAATCACATAATTAAATTGACAGATATCTGATTACTTTAAATGTTTAAATACGAGCAAATGTAGCACTAGATCATTTCTTGATGAGAGTAAAAGCACGTACCAAGATAAAAAATAATACAAGGAAGTGGGATTAAACGGAAACGAAAAGATGAAATACTGTTGTGTTGAATAGGGAAAAAACCTACAAACAAAAATATCAAGCAGAAGTAAATGCACAACTAGATCAGAACACTATACATAAAGAAATGGGAGTAGGAGAGTACTAGAAAAAGATTAAGACATCGATAACGAATGCAGTGGAAAATAAACGGTTTTAAAGATCAAAACTAACTTTTCCGAATCTGTGCGATGCCAGGATCAATATCCTATCATAAAATTGTCACTTGTATACACTTCCGAGACTGTATCGTGCTAACAAACCAAAATTTCTCCAAAAATAACCAAAAATAAAGTATATCTGGATTTATATGACCCGTTGTACTGACTCTGGTGAGCAAAAAATCGATAGAGTTCATCTGTGCGACACCCTGAATAATATCCACTCATAAAATTGTTCTCTTGTATACACTCCGGAGGCTGTATCGTGCTAACAATCCAAAATTTCTTCAAAAATTACCAAATATGTGGCATCTCCAGTGCCATAGCACCCGTTGTACTAGCTCCAGTGAGCTGAAAATCAATAAGGTTCATTTATATGAGCCCTGAACAATATCCAATCATAAAATTGGTCCCTTGTGGATACTCCAGGCTGTATCGTGCTAACAAACTGAAAATTATCCAAAGATGACAAAAATTTGGTACTTCAAATACCATAGCACCCGTTGTACTAGCTGAAAATTAATAAGTTCTTCTGTGAGATGTCCTGAAGAATATTCAATCATAAAATTGATGACTTGTTGCACTCCGGAGGCTGTATCGTGCTAACAAACTTAAATATCTCCAATAATGTCATTCACCTAGTACCATAGCACCCGTTGCACTGGATCTGGTGAGCTGAAAATCAATAGGGTTTATCTGTGAGATGTCCTGAACAATATTCACTCATAAAATTGGTGACTTGTTGCACTCCTGAGGCTGTATCGTGGTAACAAGACCATGTTACGAAAAGTGGCCAACGACATACACACAGGATTTTTTCTAAAAACCATTTTTCGTGTTGTTCTTGGTGGAAAACGTAAAAATAACTCAAATTTTTTGGGGTAAACCAATACTTTTCTCGCATATTAGATAGGTTGGGCAGAAAAGTAAAACATTAAATGAAGAGAAAACCGCAAAAAGGAAACAGTGGTATGACAAATAGTACAAGAGAATGAAAATAAGGCCAGATTGAAGATGCTACAGTACCCAAACGACAAAAACATCCAACAATTCTAATATACTCAAAGTGGAAACAAGAAATCTCATGAGAAGAAAGAAGAGACAAGCCTACAATATGATCACAACAAACGTGGAAGTAGAAGCAAGCAAAAACAATAGCCGAGAGTTTTATAAATATATCAAAAACACTATATGCCACGGTCCAACATATTGAAGAAGGAAAATAATGACCTGAAGACATAACAG
Organism: Galeruca laticollis; assembly: GCA_963921935.1. NCBI lineage: Eukaryota > Metazoa > Arthropoda > Insecta > Coleoptera > Chrysomelidae > Galeruca > Galeruca laticollis. Next base: position 182,138,235 of record OY998180.1, read on the forward strand.
AAATCCTGCAAATTTGGGAACAGTATTTCAACAACTCATGAATATAAATGGTAAAGGCGGCGGAACAAAGGAACCACACCAGAGAGCAAATGAACAGGTAAAAGCACCGTCACTAATAGAGATCAAAAAAGCAGTTGGTCAACTAAAGAATAAGAAAAGTTCCAGGGAGTGATAACATAACAGCGGAACTCATAAAATATGATGCAAATCGGCTACATAATGCGATACACGCTTTGGTGGGGAATATATGGAGATCAGAAACATTCCCGAAATTATGGAACGGAGGTGTTGGAAACTGTGAGATACGCTGGCGCTTCGTGGTCGAAATAAGAACCGTTCAGGAAAAATAAAGTTAACAACTCAAGATTACATGTCATGATTTTTTTGAACTCTGTGTTCGCGTTCCATCTTTGTTCTATTTGATCTTGTTCAATTTGTAGTTTTCTTGAGTAAATTTTGTTTTTTAAAAGTTTTGAATCGTTCGATCTTATCATTTCACTCTCCTTCCCTCTTTATCATTTCTGGCGACCTTGACAGGACATAGTGTAGCAAGTGTCTGTCGACTCCCTGTGTGTGAGAAATCGACTATCGTGTTCTTTCTTGAAGTATCCGATCGTCAGTGTAGAATTTCGTCAATAATTATGTCTTCAATTTCGGCGAAACGTGGAGTGATTCGTGCAACCTTCACGAATATTTACAACGGGCTGTTGTCGTTTTTTTTTCAAGATAAACGTCGATGCGTTTGTGGTAAATGGCCGATTCAAACTCCTAGAAGATAAATATCTTGAACTTGTTGAGAGCAATCAGAGGTTCCAGGCGGAACTTTTCGAGTCAGTCCCAGCTGAATTTGATAAAGACCTACTGACTGACGTGGAAAGCTGTGAAGAGTATAAGCTGAAATACCTCACCGTCAAGTGTAGAGTTGAATCGTTGATAAGGCCACGATTGTGTCCAGTGAAAGGGATAATGATACGTGGGCTAAGATTAGTTTGTCTAAACTCATGCTGAGACAGTTTAATGGCCAACATCTCACAGTGGATCGCCTGTTCGTCACAGTTTTCTAGTATTAACGTAGACAGTAATATCTCTGATGAAGTTCCGGTACTTGATACAAGCAACTGGGTCCAGAGCAAGAGCGCTTGTCGAGAGCTTTCCGCTATCGGCCAAAAAATATTTAAAAGTGCAAGCAGCAGTCAAGACAAAAATTATAACATGTCATTCTTGAGTTGTCTGTTTCACACACAAAAATCACAAATTATGAACTAAGGAAACTCAAGTATATTGTCTCTATCGAGTGCCACCTTTCAAGTCCAGTGTCTTATTTATTATAATAATATAAAAGGAGCGAAAAGTTCTTTTGAATTATTACTTATGATGATATTTATAAAATAATGTACATTTATGTACTACCCTATTTTACAAGTAATTCTTGAATCTCAAGAATACTTTTTCCTTTCGTTTCTGGCAGGAAAAAATACATAAGGGTAGTACCTACCATACAGCAAAAAGCGAATAACCATAAGCAAACGTGAATTCCGAATTCGTTACTTATTAAGGGAAAGAGAAAGTTCAATAGGAAAATACCGATCCCGTTAATTGTAATGATAACAGATACGGCAATAGATCTTACATTAGTAGTGAATAGTTGGCTCATGATGGCCACTGGAATCGGTCCTAATCCACTAGAGTAAAAAAGCAAATTTAAAACAAGACTTAGTAGCGGTAACCATAAAACTTGATCCACGTGCTCCCATTTTGTAAACCTCCAGTAAAAAAATAATCCAAGGATAAAATGCGTCACTGATGTACCATATCCGGATATTAGCAAAGGACGTCTTCGTCCCACTTTTTCTACGAACATAGCAGTTAGAAAAAATATTATAACTTTAATTGCTGCCGCTATCACTGAAATTGTATTTCCCGATAAAGATGTACCTAAAAAATAAGAAATATTCATAATTTTTTTTTACATGTGAATTATGTTGCGCTTATGACTAAATCATTAACGATAGTGACGTGTCGTATCTCGGAAAACGTGTGTTTGTCCTATAATTTTATGAAAAAAACTCTTACAATAAAGTCGGTCTTAAAAATGCCCAATTTTCCGCTAGGTGGTTTTTCAATTGCAGATGATTCTGTGAACATTTTATTTTTATTTTGACCGGTTGTAACTAACCCCTGGTAAATATTTCTGAAATTTTCAAAATTTACAAGCTCATTCACCCAAAGGGCTTTCACTTTGTTAGCTTGGGTGATATTGTAAACGATTACTTGAAATAGGGCGCCAGTATATTTGGTATTTCTCATAATGAGAAATTATTATTTATTGCACTATACAAGGTGATTCATTGGGAAATGCGCGTACAGTAAGGGTAGATGGAGGACAACGAGGTGTTTCTAAATGAACTATGTTTTATGAGTCTATCGTTCTTTATAACCAAGATCTTCTTAATCCGCCGTCTCCCGTCGGAGGTTGGCGATTCAATTGGCAATCATTATTCTGGATCTAGCGGCTGTGAAGATGTCAATTGAAGGACATCCAAACAATATTCTTAAGTCTTTTAGCCAGGAGTTCTGTCTTCTTCCCACTGATCTTTTTCCTTGTATTTTTCCTTCAATGATCAGTCTCAAGAGTTCATACCTTTCGCCTATCATTATGTGGCCTATATATCTCGTCTTTCTCTCCTTAACACTCTGCATCCGCTCTTTTGATTTTTTCATCCGCGCAAGGAAGGACTTCCGTGTTGGTGATTTTATGCACCCACGATATTCTTAACGTACCACGGTATAGGTACATCTCAAACACGTCCAACTTCCGACAAGGTTGAAAATATATAGCATCTGATCATGCGCATTCAAAGTTCTAGTCTCAGTTCGCGTCTCGTGAAAAATTACTTCCCATTAATAAATGTTTTTTTGGCCTGCTCAATTCGTGCTTTTATTTCGATATTGGGTTTGCACTGATTATTAATGATAGTCCCCAGGTATCTGAATGAATTTACTTGTTCTACCTGTATATCGTTAATGGACAAATTGGCAATTATATTTGTTTCTGAAAAAACAAGAAGCTTAGTTTTAGACACATTCATGAGTAGTCCATGCCGTTCACTATGGCTTACTATACGGTTCATTAAGTCTTGTAAATCGGCCAGATTATCTGCCAGCACAACACGGTCGTCGGCGTACCTCAGATTGTTAACAACGACTCCATTGATTTTGATTCCTCTTTGGACCCCTTGCAGCGCTTCTCTAAATATTGTCTCAGAATACAAATTAAACAGAAGTGGTGACAGGATACAACCTTGCCTTACTCCTTATTGCAATAGCCTCTGATGTTGATTGCTCAATTTTAACGTCTGCTGTTTGGTGCCAGTACAACTGTGAAATGATTACGATCTCTTCTTTTTCTATTCCCGTGGCTTGAAGAATTTCCAATAGTTTGTCATGCTTAACGCAATCAAACGCTTTTTTGTGATCAATGAAACATGAAAATACATTCACCTTCATATCTCATATCATAACCAAGATACAGGGTGATTTATTAATTTCCCCCGTTTTTTCAATTAGTCATCACATCTGAACCACTCTATACATTTTTGTAATATTTGGTTCTCAAGTTCTTTGTCCACAGTCGTGTCGATTAACATAATAGAAAAATTCTCATTCCAGGACCGGCCTTAAAAATATTATTAAGTAGGTTTCGAGTCGAAACAACACCTTCCTTGTATTATCAATATTTGAAAACGTTATTTACAAATTTGGAACGAGGAGAAAAAAATGAGTAAGACTAAATGTATTTAGTGCTTCCGTATACAACTTTTTTACTAATTAACTTGAGTCAAATCTAGATTTTCGATAATGCCGTGGCACAAAATTTAAAAAAAATGCTTTCCCAAATGGTACTTTCCAGCTATTTCCCATTCTCCTAATTTCTGGATTTCAGCTTTATTGAAAAACGAGAAGATATGTCCGAATTTGGGACGTATTATTATTATTATTATTATTATTATCAATGACTAACTTTAAAACACCCTGTATGCGTAAAAAATAACATATGTTTAAACAAAATTATAAAAATGAGGAAAAATACCATTCCGAATAAAATATAACTTTATTTTGGGAAAATATATCGTTGCAACAAATTGTATGTATTAATTTAAACAAAAAGAATGAGACTCAAAAAAAGTGTAAAGAACATAACACATAATATAACAGTTGTTCAAAGTGGCCACCATGTTGTTCAATACATTTCGCATGCGTCCTCAATTCTCCGTGAAGGTTCTCTCTAGTCTTTACTTCAGTTAATTAAACTGTTGATTTTAAATAACCCCAAACATTGTAATCGAGTGGATTAAAATCGGGCCCCCTGGCAGGCCAGTTGTGAGGACCTCTGCCTATACAATGATTTGGGAAGTTGTCATTTAAACACTCTCTCACTATTACCCTGAAATGAGGTGAAGCCCCTTCATGTTGAAAGTACATGCCTCCAACATCAACTCCTGCATCATCTAGAAATATGAATAAACAATTTTCCAAGAACTCCAAATACACTTCACCAGGTAGTAGATATGGTAGGATATGTGGTCTAATTAATCGGTTCTTAATAACGTCACACCAAACATTAAAGGAGAACCTGATTTGTGAATGTGTTTGTTTTATGGCGAATGGATTTTGTTTGGGCCAAACATGGAAATTCCATGAATTATTAACACCATCTCTGGTAAACTGGGCTTCGTCTCTAAATAAACATCTGTGTATTATCCTATTGTTTTGTAATACTCACCTACTAAATGCCAATCGAGAGATTTTATCTCCTGCTTGTAGCCTCTGAAGTTACTGTAAATGGTACGAATGTAGATTATTTTTTTTTAAATCTTCGCCAAGCAGTAGACTGAGGAACATTAGTGGCGTGACTGATTCTTCTCTTACTAATTTTTGGATCATTTTGTACAAGGTTAATGATATCTTGCTCCAAATAATCATTGACAACTTTAATTTTGTGCTACAGTTGAAAATTTACCGTATTCTCTAGGGTAAATAAACACATTAGAAAATGTTCTCTCACTAGGTAACCGCCGGCCAGGAAATCGCCCTGCATATTATGTTTGGGCAGCTTTTCCTTTACCGTCACAAAATCCATACATATACAACATATCTACATATTCATTATTATCAAATTTTTGTGGTATTTTGAGTAAGCAATAACTGTTATCAACATATAACATAACATCACAAGTACAAACTCTAAAATCATCAACTAACGTTAAAATTGCACTCTGACATCAGCCAATTTGACAATTACAACAATTTGAGATATCAAACATAAAGTGTATTATTTACTAAATGGAACAATACGTACATACTGCTTTATTTTATTATTATTAGAATGCATCAGAAGAGTCGAGAAATGATCATACTAAAAAAATAATTAGGCCTATATTATATGCTACAACTTTGTGCTTGCAACTCGATTTCAGTTGAGAGTTGAATTATAGGATTAACATTATTGTATGTGAGCAAGTTATCAACAAGAGTTATAGTTTCTTTAGGAGGTATACTAGGGAATAGATTTATTACATCGAACGATATGAATTTAGAATTATGGGGTAGTATTATATCTTGAATATTATTAATTAATTCCGTTGAGTTTTTAACTGAAAATCTTGGTTTGAATAAACAATATTTAGAAATGACATCTATGAAAATCTTTGAAATTTTGAAAGAAGGTGCTGTGAAATAAGAAACAACTGGTCTGATTGGTACCCCTCTCTATGGAATTTAATTAATGAATAAAGTTAGGGTGTTGCGGATCGGGTAAAAATAATTTATATTTTTCTTTATCGGTAATTATTAATTTAGCGTTATCTACTGCAAATTTTATTTCTTTCTGAAATTTATTAGTTGGGTCTTTTTTAAGGGTCTCAAAATTGCTTGCCTGAATAAAATTGTTGGTTTTTAATATATAATCTTCTACTAAAATATTCAAATGTAATACATGAGAACAAAAGTTATTCGTTAATTTTCCCGCCAGAATAGCTACCACAATATACTATAATTGGTATGACAGAATGATGACACACGCATAATAACGAAACAGGTTGCCACAAATGCCTTATTATCGAAATAAATACTTGTGTATCTGCAAAGAGAAAAGAAGACACCCAGAAAAATAAATTATTTATTATCTTACTGATTTTAATATACAGGGCGTACTTGGGGTATTTTTATATTTCACCAATATTTTTTTCATGTAGAAAACATCATCTTTAAAAAAGCGGTTGTCATTAAATATTATTTTTATTTGTATCAACAACACAATGAATTACCTACCTTCTCCACTGTTAATCCCCTCTTTTAAAGTTATGTGCCTTTTCAAGGATTTCTTTAATGAAAATATTCAAATTTAATTCATACTGTTGTTAATAACAATATAAATATAAAATTTGGATATGCGGGATGCTAATTATATAGATTATTTCTATTATTGTTATAAAAATTTTACTATATTGTAATGAAACTGCTTAGAGAAATTTAATGCCATATAACAAAAATTGTACTCATCTAAACCAGTGACATGGTGGGAGGTAATACGACCCTAGGGTTTGAAAATTTTACCACGCTTACGTTCAAAATTCTTTGAAGGAAACCAGGCCACTTTATCTCATTAAAACAATTGAAAATAATATTTTGAGTGTCAGAAATGCCGTTTGTACAAATATTATTCTTAATAATAATACAGTGCTTTTGCGCACTAGTTTTATTTTAACACGCGAGCCGTAGGCAAGTGCCTTAAAATACAACGCATGCACGTGTGCCGTAAAACATTTTATCTACGTCCGCATTAAGAAAAAATAAAATATGTGGTTTGAGCGTGTTTGAAAACATATAATACGTATAATTAACTGTTTTGGTTAACTTTTTTTACAATTGAATAAATACATTGCATACAGTACCCAATGTTAAAAAAAGCATACACTTATTAGAAAAGCAAAATAAATTTATCATCTTGGTGTAAAGCCGGCTCATGTGAGTACGGTAAATTAGAGGAATGGTGGATCATTAAGAAACATTCAAAATACCCATATATAATTATTCTCTATCCTTGTTAGTTTGTGAAATACAGGACGATAAAGGGTGCAAATTAAAAACAAATTTTATTGCATATCTTCTCGCGGAATGAAAATTCAAATTTAAAATTTGTGTGGGTTATAATATCTTCAACATATATCAAACGTATTAATTTGTCAAATTCTAATAAGCCAGTGGCAGGGTACTAGGGCATCGTGAAGTTTTATTCTACCATATTCGTGAAAAAACATTGTAGGAAGCTACACATTTTAGAATATATAGGGTGTTTCTTAACGCGGAGTTATCACTTAATTTTGGTTTGTAGCAAGTTATTTTCTTATCTGATGTCCCATACAAGTTTCAGCTGTACAGGGCAACTAGTTTTCGAGATTTGGTGTTTAATCAGTGAGTGAATTAGTGATCTTTCACTTTCGTATATTTCGATCAGAGAGAAAATTTTATTCTTGATATCAGTTGATTGATGCATTGGAATTGCCAAAGTTTTTAATCATAACCACCCTGGCAACACATTTTTCATGGTTTTAGCCTCATAAAAAATACTGGTAGGTAGTTGATATAAGATTTTAATGCAAAATTATTATCATATTTATAATTTCAGCCCTAATTCGGTGAAATTGTTGCATACTTTTAATAAATAAAACTAAATTTCACAGCTTTTTAAAACTATTTATTTTACATACCTGTTTCGCAAATTGTAATGTCGCATATTCTCCTGACGATGCAAATTACAATTTGCGAAAGTATTTTAAAGAAGCTGTGAAATTTAAAAATTTAATTTTATTCATTTGAAAAATTACCGACGTTTTTTGTTGCTGGTTCTGATTTTTGCAAGTTCTTCAGTGTAAACTTTAAATTTATGCCTATATGTAGATACATAAAAAATACGAATATAGTAGAAAGAGGAATAAAGTAAATGAATTAATCCACACTAAACAATTACATAGGTAATACAAATCTGAAACTTTAGGATCGCTTCAATTATTAAAACTGTCAATTAACGAAAGGTAAATTAATTGAGTATTTAGTTTTTTAAACGTTTTTGTAATAATACATAATTTCGTACCACTATTTAAGGTGTAGATAATTCATTAGATCATAAAGTTACGGATTTGTTTAATTTCATTATTTAGTTTGAATTGTTTAACCTATTCAATTATTTTCTTCTATTAAATCATGCTAGTATTTATTATGTATACATGTAAAGGGTCTCCCAAGTTTTTTTTACAGGTTGCATCTCAGGAACTAACGATTAGGTTTATTTGAAAATTGGGTAATCTTTTTGGGACCTACAGTAATTTCAATTGAAGTATACAGAGTATAGATAGATGGATAGATATTTATTAACTAATTTACAATAAAATGTTTGTAGTACGTCAAAAAGAAAATACATACAAAAGAAATATACAAAATATATCTTAAGAAAAAAACAGAGTGAAATGTCACAGTAGAGATACGGTGTTGAGATTGCCTCGACAATGCACAATGTAATCATCAACAGAATAGAAACAATATTTAAGGAAAAACTTTTTTAAATATTTTTCAAAAGCATTGGAGCCCAAGGTTTCTACCATTGATGTCAAAATATTAAAAAGCCTATAGTTTTGTCTTATTTAGCCGAAAGTAGCTATATCTGATATGATGAGCATTACGAGTGTTGTAGTCGCGGATATCTGAATTTCTAGAAAACATTGACTGTTTCCCATGAATTTCAATTAGAGTATGAAATAAGTACAAAGACGGTAATGGCATAATTTTATATTTCATGAAAAACTGTTGACAATGATCCCTGAAACCAAGATCAGCAAGCACCCTAATCGCCTTTTTTTGCATTCTAACTACTGTTAAAGCATGGGAGGAATTACCCCAGAGGGTGATGCCATAGCTAATATGCAAATGAAAGGGTGAGAAATACGTAGTTTTGAATGTACCTGAATTAGTAATATTTTTCAACTGTCGTAAAATGAATAAGGAACTTGAAAGTTTTTTGACTAAATGCTCAATATGTGCCTTCCAACTTAGCCTGTGGTCTAGGACTAATCCAAGTAATTTTTATTTTTTGTTTTTTGGTGAAATGACAATTTATTACTTGCAGATATATGCATGATTTCAGTTTTATTATTATTTAATTTTAGTTTGTTCGATGAAAACCATTCGTTTGCCCAGCTACTAACGCAATCTAGAGAGGCGGCTAAACTCGTATTATCTTTCTCCGAAATAATAAATGTTGAATCGTCTGCAAATAGAACCGACATATAGGGTAACATAAAACGGCTCAGATCATTGATGTAAATGATAAACAAGAGGGGGCCTAGAACCGACCCCTGAGGGACTCCATGACTTACCTCCAGAAAATCTGATGTTACACCATTCACTGTAACACATTGTTTTATGTTTGACAGGTAAGAACCAATAAGCTTCATTGGAATTCCCCTAACTCCATAATAATTTAATTTTTCTAAGAGAATGTCGCGAGAAACGCAGTCAAATGGCCTTGAAAGATCGCACAGCCTTATGGCCGTACGGTTACCACGTTCAAGTTCTTCCACTACGCCACTAACAACATTAATAACTGCCTGGGTGGTTGAGCCGGAATTTCTAAAGCCAAATTGGGAGCTACTGAAGAATTCGTTTGAATTATAATTTTTCAATGACTTTACTGAATATTGAAATAAAAAGAGGAAGCACTTTGCATAGTTTGAAAATATCGTAATAAATACCGGTGTTAAAAATAAGATTTATGAGTTCCGTCAAAGGTTTTGCAGCAATAGAATTGGTCTCCTTCAAGATGCGTCTAAAGAGTTCATGAATATCAAGACAATCAGAATTTTTCAATGAATTAATGGCTGAAGAGACCTCAAATTGAGTGACCGGGTGTAAATAGAATGATCCGCAAGGTGACGTCATCACAGAAGCAGGGGCGTCATCGCGATGAGTAAAATTTAATGGAAGGGGGGATGAAACTTAGCTCAAATGGAAGGGTTTTTTATTTAAAATTCAACAGTGATCACAGTGAGGGTACTCAAGTGGATAATTAAACCAAATTTTCAGATTAAGGTTTATTTCTAACAATAATCAGAACATTTCGACTTTACAGTGATGACTTTATAAAAGATGTTCAAAATGGCCTCCGTCTGCAATAACACAAGCATCGAACCTTCTAAGTAGTTTACGTGTACATTCAGCAGGTATCATCTCTTGCGTAAGGTTATTACCAGCGGGTCTAACTTTATTTCTTAAATCGCTGGTGTATACAGGATTTTCATTATAAACAAGATCTTTTAAAATAGGTGATAGGACCGACGATCGTGAAGGCCATCGAATGGGTCTATGAGTTCCAATCCATTTGATTGGAAATCCAGCATGAGGATAATTTACTAAAATGCCGCTATTATGTGGGGGTGCGCCATCTTGCTGCCATATCTTAATTTTCTTCATTGCGATAACGTTCCAGCTTCTGTGATGACGTCACAGATACCCTATATACCTCAGATGGAATTACTGTGGGTCCCAAAAAGATTACCCAATTTCCAAATGAACCTCGTCAGTTACAGCCTAAAATATTGGGACACCCTACCTGCATGCGGAGTGAACTATCATAATTAGGCCAAAAGAATTTGCGATAATCTTAATAATTTTTATGGTCGTTAATCTGTAAAAATAAATGAACTAAACCAATTTATACACAAAAATAAGATTATAGGCGTCTGCATCTATCCCGAACAATCCTCATTCTGGGTCTCGTCCGTGATACGTTGATAGTGGTTCAGTTACTAATGGACATCTGACATACCTTTCACCTCAGATTATCATTAAATACATATGTACACCAACTACTGATGACAGAATTAGGAAGTAAAGCCATCACTAGACAAAAAACAGAAAACCAATATCTACGTGATATATGTTAGCGTAAACATACGAGTATAATTACTTTATAGGTATTTACGGAAACTTGATCGGGTTAGTGATCTACATCCGACATTTATAATTTTGCGTTCGTTTACTTGATCCGATGGAACTAACCTCTTTCGAAAAGTTGAATAGGTTATGGAACGAGTTAATACCATTTAACCCTACTAGAACGGTAGGGTAACTTGGGTTATTGTGTGATTACTAGAAACAAAAATTCGAATTTTGTTAAATACATAACCTCTCATATGATAAAATGGAAGAAGTGGAAAATGTATTGCACTTCGCTATATAGCGACAGCTCAGGAATGATTTCTAGAACTAGAGAGCTGTCACTTGCTAATGAGAGAGCTTTCAGTCAACATTATACTCGAGTTTCGACCTACGGTGTACAAGATGGAAAGAGATATCCACTTGATAAGCAATTAAACGTCTGCACCTAACCTTAACAACCCTTATTATTGGTCTCGTTAATAATAGGTAGACAGTGGTCTAGACAATGATAGACATCTAATAGACCTCTCATTTCAGATCATCATGAAATATCTATATCAACTACTGATGACAGAAAAATTTTCGCTTGAATATGACCATATAATATGATATGATAATAATACCATTTAATATCCGATGATACACAGGTATTCATAATAGGTGAAATACTAAAAAGAAACATTCACCAAAAAATTTAGAATATTATAAATATAAAAAATTAAAATATATGTTTAACAAATCATAGAAAATTAAATGCGGCAACTTTTATAATAGAATATATTATTTAGGCTATATTTTGTTCCCAGTATAATGCAATTATTATTGAACAATTGTATATCCATATTTTGTTATGACGACATCTAAGTGGACGGTATCTAAAATCTGTGAAAGATAGTAAATATTGGATGAGAAAAATTAACCGTACGGTGTTACATCATAGTTGTCACTAATATTACCATATAAACTTAACGTAAAAGTGTGCGCAATCGAGTAATTTGGAATTGTTTTCTTAATATTGCCAAATTTAAGTAAGATGTAATCAACGAGCACGCCGAATATCCATAGTTGACACTAATAAGAGCAAACCGGAAAATTAACACCCCACTAGGTGGCGCTCAACGCAGCAACTTTGCAGTATCCATAAATATTAAGGTACAAAATATAAGGACAACTCTCTATCTAACACTGAGCGGATATAGACCAGGGTACAGTACTCAAGATCATGTCTTCACCATTAGGAACCTAACAGGAAAAACCTAACACACAATAATTAAATAGACTTATATTTTATACATCTCTAAAAAGCATTTGACTCCAAAACACCACATCTGGATAAAAGGAATTAAATCATTATACAAAAATAGCACTACAATTGTAAGAACACACAACAACAAACAAAATTAAAAAAACACAGCTCAGCCCATTACTTTTTATAATATTTATGAATGAAATAATAATACAGGCCAACAAACAATCCACAAAAATAGACGTAGGATCCAACAAATTGCAAAATATTACAAAGAACGAATATATATTTGCTGATGACATAGTAATAGCAGCCAACAGCCAGGAAAATTCACAGCACAACATAGAAGTATGGTCAAAATGCCTTAACACGTTTACTGCCACCCCCTATTTAGTGACTTCTATCCGGAGCCACCCAAAAATTTTTCAAAAAACAATTGGTAGGTTTGCAAAATATTCTTTTCATCTCTAATAAGACTGGTATATTACAATTAAACAAAAAACAGTGACGTCATGAACAAACGCGTAATCGCGTTGGTGGCACTGATTGGTAAACTTCAAAAGTAATGCCATTGCCGCGTTACGCGTTTGGTTAAATTTTACGTACAAATGACCAAAACGGAACATATATGGATTAAAAATAGAGTCAGTTATTAAAAACAATTATTCGTGGATAATTTTACAACAATCCAAGCAAAATTCTGGGGTTTCTGGACACGATAGGCTTTCGTACGTCGTTTCTCGTCTTCTCCCATTTTCCGAGCAGATTTTACACTTGCGTCTCAGAGTGGCCCCATCGCTGGATTTTCCACACTTTGTGAGAAAATGTTGGCCTCTGTTTATTTTAGGTGGGGTTTTCTGAGGGCCTAACATTTCTCTAATTACGGACAGCCTGAAATCGTACAAGTTTTTCTTATTCCCGGAATAAATATTATAAAGATGAAATGCATTTAGCAAACATAACTGTATAATATGAATACCAACTTTTGTTGGCCATCTCATAGTTTTTCTTTCACAAGGATAATAGGACAACGGTTGGTCCTGACGATCCACTCCAGACATAAATTTGTTATAATTTATGATGGGCTCTGGTTTGACTTTAATTTCACCTCGTTTGTTTCGACTCTCGACCATTATATTTGGAAATTCTGTGGATATGTAATGGACTTCTCTTTTGTCTTTCCACTTGCCAATCATAATACCGTTGCAGTATTTGGCCACACTCTCACCTTTCTTCAGTTTTGCTTCTTTTACAACAGTTGGAGAATTCTGACCACATATTATGAGTGTGCCCGAACAATTAGTTTTCTTATCCAATAGCTGCTTTGCGAGATCGTAACTATTATGATAGTTGTCCATATATAATGAATGGCCCACGATCAACTTCTCACTCATCAAATGTAGTACGACTTTCGAAGTATGCCCCTTTCCACCAATATCATCAAGTAACCCCGTATATACAGCACATTTCGTAACAATGCCATTGGGTGTACAAAGCATATATAGTCTTATGCCATATTTATGTCTATTGTTCTGAATGTATTGGCCGAACACTAATCGTCCTCTCCATAAAATCATAGACTCATCTCGACTAAGTTCCCGACCAGGGTAAAATACAGCATTCATTTTTTCGGTGAAAAGGGTTATGAGAGGAGATATTTTGTACAAGCAATCATGAGGTGCTTCTTCACCTTCTTGTGGATTTCTAGCAAAATGTAGAGCGCGTAAAATTAATAAAAATCTATTACGATTCATGTTTTCTGAAAAACAAGATACATTGAACAGTGAGTCCTCTTTCCAATAATCTTTTAATCTGTTCTAAGATATTGTGCCTGTATGCAATAAGATTCCCAAGAAAACTCGTAGTTCTGAAACAGTAATATCGTGCCATTTTGTGATCCTAGATTGCTCCGTTTTACCCTCCAGACACATTATTTCAACCGCATACATGTTGGTTTGTTCGACAATGAGTTGCAAAAACCTATCGTCAAAAATTAACTTGAAATAATCAATATGTTCATTTCCCTGGGGGTTTTCTAACAGATCTTGCTTTTTTGTAAATGGAATTTTGCTCACTAATATTTCGTCATTCCAAACTGAAGTTGGTGAAGAAAGGGCTTTTTTGTTTGGGGAATATTTACATTTGGCGCAGAATCGTCACTATCTGCTTCTAAACTTTGATGGTCATCTAAAACAAATAATTTTATAATTACACTACGGTTACAGTTGCTGCATATAAAGAATAGAAATTGATGATATGGGCTATTTAGGAGCACCCCCTTACTGTGAGTCCATTTTCCAATGAATCACCCGGTATAAGAAGAACATCATATTTTCTTCAACTTCCAATGAAATTTTTAGGTGTAAATTATTGATATGATTGAAAAATACATCTAATTGTCGTTCACTACCTACAAAACAAGCTGATATGCCATCTACATATCTATACTAAAATAAGATATTTTTTGGATTGGTACATTCAAAGATTACAGGTCAATTGGTTTCGATACTTTATGTAATTTAACAGCTACATATAATTGTGAAGATTGAGAATTTTTATTTATAATAATTTAAAAGATAATTTGAATTATTAACAATCTTCCTTACATTATTAGGAAACTTTTTTGTTGCTACTTTCTTTTCTTTTCTTCCTTGGAGGGCTCAATATTTTTGATTAAATTAGCAATTTTTAATTTCTCATAAAGAAAACTATTTACCTTACATTTTAAAGCTATTTCTGTTGCTGTAGTTAATATTTGTTGAAACAGTAAATTTACTTTAAATCTAATTTATCTTACAAATAACTTCAAATTACAATAAATTCAAAATTTAGGATATCTAGGAAGGAAGATAAGGAAAGTAAATTAGGCTTCGCCAAAGTTATTCTAATCCAACTCAATTCAGTAAAATCCAATACTACTAAGTACAATCCAGAATAACCTAATCCAGAATAATCCAATTCAAAATAATTACGTCCAATTGTAGTTCAGTCCAACCAAGCTAAAAAGATAAATTTGATCGGGCCTTATATAATCTTTATGGCTTTTCACTATAACTTTTATTAAATTAACATTAACTTTATATAAAACATCTCTAGTATCTTTGAAATAGATTCACAAACTGGATATCTCCTCAGCGAGGTAATAAATGGGAACCTATGAAACCTTAAATTATTTCCGCCAACAGTAAAATTATTAATCAAAATAGTATATAAATAATTAGGCAACACAATAAACAATGAAGTTAAAGAGGTTATCTATCAGGAGGATGATTACTCGTTACAAGATCCATAAGTAAGACTATTTGTCTTTTTGTAAGCTGACTAGAGTTATGATATTGTGTTCAAAGCTACATGTTACACAATACCCTCTAAATTATAGTTGAAAGATTAAATGTGTGGTTATTTATCACTCTTTAAATTAAACCTCTTAAGTTTGTGAAAATCAGTTAAGACATTATGGAAATTACAGTTCCTCTCAACGAAAATACACTTCACCGAATAAGTCATAAAAAACGATTAGGTACAACATAATTTACAGAATAAGAACTGAAGTTTATAATTCAAAAGATTGGTACCAAACGTAGAATGCGCCTCATAGAGGAAAATTACTACAAATATTTTTTAGCCAATGTTTATAGGACGGTTTTCGAGATACGGCCGTATTTAATAAATTTGATGTAATAATTGTTACCTGCTTCATTAAAAATGGGTGCCATAAACTGCATAATGACAGAAAATCCTGTAACATTTTGAACCAATATAGGTAATAGAGCTAATATTAGAGCCTTTCTTGTAACTTTCGATGTGAAAAGCTTTGTCAGAGTAAACTTGCCAGCGCTTTTCCTAATTTCGTAGCTTTCTTTAATTTTCTCGTAATCTCTCTCAATTTTTTGAGGCGAATTATTATTTCTAAGCTTTTCAAGCGTTTTTATAGCCAGTTCTGTATTTCCTTTAGTAATTAGAAAAGCTGGAGTTTCTGGTGCAAAAATACCGAATGCTACTAAGAATGGTATTAACGGGGCTACACAAATAGCAGTATAAATTGGTACATTTGTTAATGATCCAACGGCGTAACTGAAGAGATGTCCACCTGGTATATTCATTTCCATCAAGCAACCATATTTAGCTCGATTGTGATCCTCACAAATTTCTGTAAGATAGATTGGTACTAATACCAGACTGGCAGAATACACAATAAATATTACACATCTTGCTATTATGTATGCGTATATGTTATTACTAAAAATGATCAGGCTACTAGCGAATAATATAAATACAGCATTGTATACCATGAGTTTCTTTCTGCCAAGCAAATCTGATATAGCTCCTATAAACATTGAACCAATTAACCCTATTAAAAAGGGCAAACCTGCCAGCATTGACGTTTCCATAGTAGTTATGGGTCTGCCTATTGGATTGATCTCACTATTATTAGATTTCAACTTTGGTATTACAGAAGACGACCATACTTGGAAATTCGAACAAACAAACAGCAGCACATTACCTAAAAACAAAAATACTTATTATATAATAAGAATTGTTAAGCAATTTTAAAGATTATTTTATTGAAAAAATATATTATGTATTATAACGGAATAGCTACACAGTAACAGGCCTTGGACTATCAATATGACAGCGACATAACCTACAATAGGGATGCTGACAGAAAGAGAAGGAATGACAAGAAAAAGGGAGATGACGTCTAGAAAAAGGGGACAGAGAGTGTGTGTCAATGTGACGTTCAGAAGATAAAATATTTCTCAAGATAAATATCCTTTTTAGTTGTTTTTGTTTAGAGTTCATTCATTGTTTGTAGTTTAGTAGAAATAAATTGTTTCAACCCACACTCGTATTACATTTGGTGTCAGGTGTGGGGTGAAGATTTCAAGATGCCCGGGAAGAAAATAAGCCAGCTGTTAGTTGCAGAATTGAGAAGAGAACTGGAAGAACTTGATTTGGGCACGACGGGTCCCAAGGCGGTATTACTGGCACGATTGAAATGGCATTATGAAAGCGAGGGTTTTGATCCTGAGACTATGGAGTTTGAAGATCCCTCCATAAAGACCATGACCCTGATCCGAGACGAAATCTCGCAGAAGATGTTTAACCTGTCCGATGAACTCTCCAATAGGGTGTCCACTGAAATGTCCAGCCAACGAGAAGAAATATCGCAGAAGATGTCGAATCTCTCCGATGAAGTCTCCCAGAAGGTGTCCAGTCTGACCATGGAGATATCCAGCCTGCCCGCCGAGATGTTTAGCCAGCGTAACGAGATCTCTTGGAAGGTGTCTCAACAAAAAGGGAGAATAACCGGCATCGTGTCCCATCAACCAGGACCCGTATGCAGAGAGGGAGAGCCCAATCCATAGGTAGAGAGGCTAGAGAGTAGCTTGTCGCCCCTAGAACTCAAGTTCCATGCTATGGAAGAACGATTCTCCCACCAGCCAAGAGGTGAACTGCGTCAGGAGTCCAACACAGCAGGAGAGACCAAAGCAAGATTGAAGCCACCAACCATCGAAAGCACAACTTCCTGGCCTAACTACCTCAAGCAATTCAACTCAGCGGCCAGCACCAATGGATGGTCCTCCAGAGAAAAGGCGGTAGCTCTGACAGTTGCCCTACGAGGTGATGCTCTTGATGTCCTGCAAACCCTCAATGCCGACGGCTCGGAAGACTTCGACCAACTGGTGAAGCGTCTGGAGATGAGGTATGGCCCAGCGCACCTAGAGCAAGTCTACCAGTACCGGCTAAAAAACAGAAGGCAGAAAGCTGGTGAATCTATCCAGGAGGTTGAAGCGGAGGTTGCGAGAATAGCCCGCTTCGCATATTCTTCGGCCAATGAAAGCATTTTGGAATGCCTAGCTGTCCAGACATTCATAGACGGCTTAAGAAACCAGGAGTTGCAAAGAGCGCTGCGCTTGGCCCGTCCCAAAGCTCTGGCGGATGCCCTATAAACGGCATTGGAGTTTGAAGCAGCCACTGAAGCATCTCGTTCCCAGGCCAGAGTTAGATCCGTTACTAGTCAGTTCAGAGAAGAGGTGCACCAAGAGGAGCCCAGCCAAGAGATCCTACAAGAACTGGTGAGTCTGATGAAGACCATGGCGTCGAGGAAGAGGAGACTCGTACGATGCTGAAACTGCGGTGAACTTGGTTACGTCAGAAGCGCATGCCAACGTCGCGGGAAGACAACCCAAGATGACCCCGAGCAGCAGGAAAACTAGAACAACGGCGCTACGTCCACAGTCTGATGGAATGGAGGAACGCACGAACCGGACTCTAATCAAGCATTTGTCGAAGGTCGTATCTGGTCATCAGCAGGACTGGAACGAACACATTCCATTCTTCTTGATGGCATACCGATCAGCTGTGAATGAGTCTTCAGGGCAGACACCAGCGAAACTCCTTTTCGGTCGAGAAATAAGACTTCCATTTGACCTGGTGTTTGGTTGCAAGCCTGGTGAAGATATCGCCGGAGAATATTATGTATCCTATCTCCGGAGAAAGATGGAAGATACCCATAAACTGGTTCGTACTAACCTGCAATTAGCCAGCAACCGAATGAAGAAGTACTACGACAGCCGAGCCAAAGAATCGTGCTACAAAGAAGGTGATCTCGCCTGGCTTTACAATCCACGGAGAAGACGAGGGTTATGTCCAAAATTACAGAAGAACTGGGAGGGCCCTTATGTCTTCAAGAAAAAGATCAACGATGTTATTTATCGAATCTTTAAAACTCCTAGAGGAAAGCCGATTGTAGTCCATTACGATGAAGGTGTGCAAATACAATAACTACTCGGCGAAGAGCATTCCAAGTTCGAAGACTTCATGAAGGTCTACGGAGGAAACAGAAGGCCAAAACATGGTGTCGTTGAAGAAATCAAACTGGATCTGCTCAAGTTGCCGCAGGAGGATTCCCTAGTTCATAGTACATCTGCCAACCTCGACGTTCCACATGGTTTAGCCAGTACTTTCAGGAAAAAGCCTGGCGGTGAAGAGGAGTTGAAAAGACAACATCCAGCAGTAGGAAATGTCCTGAAGCTTCGAGTAGGTCGACGATTTATTTTCTACCTGATTACCAGAAGTACATCTAACCAACAACCATTGTACGAGAACGTCTGGAAGGCCCTTTATCAGCTGAAGGATCAACCTCTGAAGGTCAACCTGTCCAAGTTAGCTATGCCGAAGTTGGGCGGTAGTCCCCCTGGTTTGAATTGGAGAGTTGTTCGGAGTATGATTGGAGTAATCTTCGGAGAGACAGCGATCGAATTCCTGGTCTTCAGTCGCCGCCGCCCAGAAACTGGATTGAAAACCGTCCCCGGTTACTTCCATGAGACCTCTTTTTGTAAGAACGGAACCAACTGCCGTTACAGCCACAAATCCGAAGATGGTAAAAGCATTCCAGGAGTAATGCATCTAAGGAGGGGGCAGTGTAACGGAATAGCTACACAGTAACAGGCCTCGGACTATCAATTTGACAGCGACATAACCTATAATAGGGATGCTGACAGAAAGAGAAAGACTGACACGAGAAAGGGAGAGGACGTCTAGAAAAAGGGGACAGAGAGTGTGTGTCAACGTGACGTTCAGAAGATAAAATATTTCTCAAGATAAATATATTTTTTAGTTGTTTTTGTTTAGAGTTCATTCATTGTTTGTAGTTTAGTAGAAATAAATTGTTTCAACCCACACTCGTATTACAGTATTCTAATAATATCTGCATAAATGTTTCACTACGAGAAGTCTTATTTTTTTTTCTTCTAGACTTTTTTATATATATATATATATATTTTGTTGAACAACTATTCTTGATTTTTGGCCTATTTTGATAAATAACATATGTTTTGACGTTGCGATTCAATTTCGGCCAATTGCAATGTTTGTCTTATATAAATTATTACAAGGAACTTCGTATATAATGTTACTTTTTTTGTTTTTCGATATTTTTGATTATAGACTACAGAAATATTTTGATGTGTTATGTCAGTGATAAGTTCTGGTATCAAACTCCCCTCCAACATTTCAAAAACCTTCTACCTGAAGCTCTCTACAGGCAGCTGTTATTCTTCTCTCCAAATCTTCCAAATATCGAGGCTGTGTTTTATAAGCAACCGATTCTAGATGTCCCCATAGGAAGACATTTAGAGGCTCTGAGTCGGGCGATCGTCGTGGCCATTCTATGGCTCCTCTCCGACCAATCCATCTGGAAATGTATCATTTACTCATTGTCTAACTGGAAGAAAGTAATGTGGTGGAGCTATCTTGTTGGAAGTGAATAAGATCTTCTTGCAAAATCATGTTACCAGCCGCATCAATTTTATTATCCAAACTAGATGTTATTAAGAGGTCTATTATTTCTTAAGGAGAGCTCGTCAATAACATTTTCCCCAATGAATAAAATTGCAATAATACTATTCCCAAGAATACCAGCCCAAACAATCACTTTCTTTAGATACTGTGTATGACGTTCCCTTAAATTCGCGGATTTTTATCGCTCCAGTAGCGACAATTTTGCTTGTTAACATGCCCATTAAGAAAAAACATACACTCACCAGTAAAGCAAATACCGGGTGTCCCACTATAAAGTAGCACAATTTGACGGGTTATTACTCGAGAATGGAAAAATATATCTACCTGCAGTTTTCGTTAAACTTCTTATATTTCCTTCAAGTTTTTGTTGACATAGTTGCCAAATGTATATTTTTTCCTGAAAGCGCCGTGAAAAATTACCTTTTTTGAAGCGAAATTATCGGTTTATTTTCCAATACTATCTGAAATTCCCTTTCTTCCTCTTAAGTTTTTAGGGAATGATTTAATTTTTTATGAAACCATGTCAAGAAGTTCCAAACGAAAATGATCACATTTCAACAGCGTGGAAACGTTATAACTCGAAAATGAGACAAGGGACTAATGAGCAGCATTCTTAGAAACGTTTAAACTTTTTCTAACACCGTTACCAAGTATCTAAAGTTGTCTAAAATTATCGTATGAAAGTTACTTTTGTTAATTTTTTAAAGAATGGTGGCCTTGAAACAAATATAACTCACATTAACAAACGTCAAAAAGTTATTTATGTGAAGTATAACAATGAGCACAGTCAAATTTATTGATCGAAAATGTATACTTTGATAGAAAATGTGCGATGCGTCGTATTATATGCCAAAATCAATAACAATGACCAGAAGGAGATTCAGAGCCATTTTTGATAGAAATATTAACTTGGGTACAACAATTTACAGAATCCTGAAAACGATTAGGACAATATGCTCAATGATATTCTAGAAGTAGGGAAAATTCTAGCACTTAACAATAATGGAATATCTGTAAGAAAAATATCCCATATTACACAATTTTCAAAAAGTTAGGTTCACCGGCTCCTAAAAATTATTAAATTTAAATCATATAAGATACAAAAAATAGAGAATAATTGATTCAAACAAAGATTTTTCTTGTCAGAAACATTGTTGTATCTGGTAACACTTACAGGTAATTAGATGTGACTGTTGTACAGAATAATTCCTATTTATATAAAGTTTATTTGTGAATAAATTATAAAATAATAATAATGCTGACTAGTTGACAGTTACTTAAAAATCAAATTAATTATAATTGTCAGAAAATATCGATACTAAACGTTCACTACCGTCACTCACTTTTTAATTCCTATCGATTTTAGTATCTAAGCCGCCAGACACTAATTTGAACCTAATAATGTCAGGTATGCCATATTTCATATTAATGGAAGATATAATAAGCATAACTGTAAGATTTGGGGAGATGAAAATCCTAGAGCATTAAATGAATTGGAAAGGGATTCTCCTAAAGTAAATGTCTAGAGTGGTGTATATAAAACTAAAATCTACAGCCCCTTTTTTTCATGAAGAAACAGTTAACGGAAACACTTACACCGACGTGTTGGAGGAGTTTTTGGTTCCCCAATTACAACAAGATGAAATAATAAACACTGTATCTTTTCAGCATTTCCACATTACTCTTTAGTTGCTCGAAATGCATTATCAAATCATTTCGGCAATAGATGGACAGGTCGAGCTGGTTCCATCGAGTAGGCCTCGTATTCAGCGGACTTAACCATATCAGACTTCTTCATATGAGGTTATGTAAAGGAGAGATGCTATAACCCAATCCCTACAAATCTTCAGGAGTTAAGAAATAACACTGTAAATGTTGTTAATATCATAACACCAGAAATACTACAAAATAAACAAAATAACGAGGATATCATATAACTATTAATCATTATGCAAAACAAGGTGGTCCTCGCGATTCGATTCTGTCAAATCGATTCGTTACAATTTTATAGTCATTCTGTAAGTACTGTCTAATATTTTACTAACTAGCACTAAATATGAAGAGAAATAAGAAGCACATGTCATTAAAAAGCAAATGGAAAGGTGGAATTTGTATGTATATTGGTATTTCAATGTGATATATTAGAACGTATAAATTTAACTTCTAAAGTATTGCAGCAAGCTATAATGATGCTCAATTCAAGTTTAACACAAATCTTCGTGATAATTTTACAAGTATGAAAGAAATATCTAAAAGTTGGAATATTACATCACAATTTGAAGTGAGGAGATAAAGAAAATTTTTCACGAATTTCTAAAAATAGGTAAGTATGTGGAATTATTGAAAAGGTAATTAAACGACTTTTAAAATGAGGATCAGTCAACCCCCCTATCCATTTAAGATGCTAGGGGTTGTGCCCTCCCCCGCGAGTGGTAATATGTTTTCAAATTGCCCCGTATAGTAAAGATAAGTGTTTTATATGTTTAGGATCTGTTTTGTTTATTAATTGATAATTATTCTTTCTTATTGTCGATTTTGTTTATTCAAATTATGTGTATCTAAATTTAAGATCTAATAGATAGACAGTATGTCAGCCAATCTAAATATCGCTAAGTATTTGATCATTTTATTTCTGGCGTCGTTTTATAGATGACTGGTGCCATATTTACCAATGATATTTGCCACAAGTAATTCTTTAATATTAATAATATTCTGTGCAAAGTTTGGATCCTAAAAACTGGTATTTCAGTATAAGCAAAATTTTAGATCAGTTTTGAATATATTTTAGCTGTATCTTTATTAATAGACTTTTGCATCAATTTTAGGTTACCAATTTTTTTGTATTTATTTGGGCATTCTTTAAAAAGCGTTTCAGTTCTTTGCCATAATTTTTGTAAAATATTTTTGGAATTAGTACTTACCTACTTTAATTATAATGTAATGCCTCTCAATTTATTTTTAATTCTTTTATAAGGGTAGATGATTCAGCGATAGAAAGTTAGTAGATATACTAAGTTGGTCCTGGCTCATTCCCGGACCATTCCTAGACCAATACTAATTTTCACCACTAGATGGCGCTGATCGTTGGCGGTTGTTGGCGGGCGATTGAAATGGGGCGCTTGTGACGTCACTACGATGTTCGATATAGATGGCGCTGATCGTTGGCGTCGTGACTACGACGTTCGATATACAGGGTATCAAAATTTCATCGAACAGACAAAAGGCCGTTAGAATATCGATGACGCGAAAACTCTACTACTTTTTCGACCCAGAAGGGCGGTGGTAGCCAAACTACTTTTTCCGTATACTGCGCATGTTTTTCGATACATACAGACCGTAAAAGACGTATTTTAGCGTTCTGCGCAGGTATTAAGGGCGTTGACGCATATCTCTGCTATCATTGGCCCGATTTTTATGGAACAAACGACATTATGATTGCTGGATTATTATCATATACAGGATGTGCAAAAAAAGAAGTCATTAGGGCACTAGCGCATATCTCTGTTATTATTAATCAGATTGAAGTCGAATAAACGGTATTATGTTAGGTACGTCGAATTTATTAATTCCGTGAGTATACCATCTACACTATTAGATCACGATACAAATTATGTCGAGACGGAGGTATGTGAGTTATAGAAAAAAAACTTGCGCGCGCAGTTTTTATATACAGAACATACAGAGATGTCATAAGGGCATTAGAAATTTATCTCTGTTGTTATTGGTCAACATCGATCAAACCCATCATTCTGATAGAGCATTTTTATATACAGAATGTACCAAAAAGATGCAATAAAGGCGTTAGAAATTTGTGGAAAAGGTATATATTACTTATCTACAGGGTGTAGTCATAACATTTGTTTAATGCACAGTCGTTATGAAATTATTTTGGACAAGCGACGGATCAGTTGGATGGGCAGAGAGAAAATGACATTATTTGGACATGCGCAATGGTTACAGAAGTGCTTATGATTTTGTTATAATGAAAAGTTTATATTGTTATCAGAAGAGTATAGACTCAAATTGGAGGAATTTACTAAAAGTATTCGAGAGTTGAATACAGATATTTAATTTTATGAGAATGAGTGATAAAACAATTGGAGCGAATGTGTGATTTTTGCAGCAACGTTTATTTTAATATCGAAAATTATATTGCAAATTGTACAGAGAACGATTAATTCTTCGTGTAATATAATCATAAATGAGTATACATTGTGTTTCAATGTATATTTCGTGAATTTTTCAAATATCATTTATTCAAGCAAAAATAATTGCATTATTACAGTAAACCATTATTCCCTGTAAGATAATATATCTCAGAACAATAATTATTTCCTAAATTAAGATTAATCATGTTGGCTGATACACACTGCATTTTTACAGAGCATTTTTATATATAGGATGTACCAAAAAAAGATGCAGTAAGGGCGTTAGAAATTTGTGGAAAAGGTATATATTTCTTATATACAGTGTGTAATCATAACATATGTCATTTGTTAATTGCACAGTCATTATGGAATTATTTTGGGCAAGCGACGCATCAGTTTTTTTAACGGGTACAGGGTGTAGTAATAAAGTTACGTTATATAGGGTGTAGTCGTAAAATATGCCATACAGGGTGTCCAAATATGATATAAGGAGCGTTAGAAATTTATCTCTGTTATTATTGATCAGATTTTTATCGGACAAATGACCTTGTGGCTCTGGTGTCGTGAGGCACTACGACGTTCGATCAATATACAAGATATCGACATAAAGATGCCATAAAGCCACTCTGTTAATATTGGTCGGATTGAAGTCGAATAAACGGTGTTAGATACGTCACTACGACGTTCAATCAATGTACTGGGTGTCGACATGAAGATGTCATAAGGGCACTCTATTATTATTGGTCGGATTGAATATACGAGGTGTCGACATGTCAAAAAGGCGGATGGGGGCGCTGGGGAGGGTGACGATACGTGGCCATAAAGATCATGGGGTGTCAACATAAAGATGTCAAAAAGGCACTCTGCTAATATTGGTCAGATTTTCATGTAACAAACGGGGTTAGGTGCGTCACTACGACGTTCTATCAATATACAGGGTATCGACATGAATATGTCATAAGGGCACTCTGCTATTATTGGACGGATTTTCATCGAACAAACGGTATTAGGTACGTGGCTAAGACGTTCGATCAATATACAGGATGTCGACATAAATATGTTATAAGGGCATTCTGCTACTATTATGTTAGGTACGTCACTACACAGGGTGATAAATATGTATTTTTTATCACTGTTCAAAAACATGTAAAATGCAGAGTCAATTCTGGACATTTAACGTTTCTTCAATATTTTATATTATGTGAATACAGCATTTTATCATTTTCTGAGGTAAATATTGCTTCCCTCGTTTAAACCGTGTCTATATTTTAACAAATATAACAGTTCAACAAGTTTCCTTTCTGCAGTTTTACCTTATAACGGAAATTAGTAATGAGGTGAATATTGATAAGCAACGAAGTTGCATATTCAAAAACAAAAAAAAAACATTTCTGATAGTAAGAGTTAGAATGCAAAAACAGGAAAAACATTTCTGATATTACATGATAACAGTCATTCTAGATTATTCCAAAACAGATTTGTCAAAATACATAAATAGTTTTCCATTCAATCCACTTAATTTTGTTAGAAACATGTGTTCATTAGTTCCAGTTCATTTTTGTTGTCAGAACCATAAAGAAAAAAAGTAAATTTATATTAGATAGAACGAATAAGTAAACAAGTACGCAGACTTAATATTCCTTATACAGGGGGAGTACAAAATGTGTTACATAATAGAATGTATTATTTATGAAAGTTTGGAAATACAAGATTGTATAAGGACATACGAAGAGGGATATTGTCCCTCACGGTTAGGAATAAGTGACAATGCACATAAATGTGATGATTGCTTAATACAGGACCTACTACGAGCAATCGAAGAAGAGGAACCATTCCATAGAGAACATGTAGAAGAATACATCAGCGATGACGAAGGATTCTTCTCAAACGACGAAAGAACTCAAGTGTGAGGAACATATGCCTTTTTCAAGTGCGACAGATGCCTTTTTCAAGTCCGAAAGGAAATTTTCCAAAATCGTGGCGATGTAATTGTTATCATCAATTTTGTTATTGTTTTATGAATAATGTACACCATGTGCTACAGGAAACTTTGAACGAGATCCAAATCCTTGTCACGCTATACTCCTGTATCCAAAGAAATGTAGAGCGTCTCCGGCATTGGTTTTACGTAACTTTTTAATTTTCAATAATAGATCATTGGATCTTATCACCACATTCATATTTGTATGGCTTTAAAAAAATCCTACCTTCTTTTCCTCGAGTATGCTGTTAAAAAATTATTCTTCGATTTTCTCGATGAGGAATGATTGGGCTGGATACGGTTTTCCAACGGCTATAAACCCTTTGAAAACCACTGAATATTTTCCTTCTGTAAATTCGTTAATGAATGGTTTTGTTCTGTGACACGCTGAGGTGAAAATGTCACGTTCTCCTCCAACTCCACTAGAACTGTGGCACCAAATTTTGCACTGCAGATTTTTGCACTTAAAATTTTATACGGTTCTCCCACAGGCAGATCTCGTAATTTTATTACAGGTTTGTTATCTGGAATTAATGAAGCTCTATTTATTAACGATAAATCCATCTAAAAAAGGAATAAGATGTTTTGTAAGTATAACGTGAACAAATAAAAAAAATGAAAAAATAAGAACCTACTTTTTTTCTTTATGGTACGCTTTTTACCAGCAAAAATCAACTGGAACGGATGAACGTAGTTGACTAAATGCAAAACTATTAATGTGTTTTGAAAAATTTGTTTTGGAATAACTGTTATCACTATCAGAAATGCTTTTCCTATTTTTGCATTCTAACCTTGTCGTATTATCACTTACTATCAGAAATGTTTGTTATTGCAACTTAGTTGCTTATTAGTGTTTTAAATGAAACTCTCATTAGTTGCTTATCAATATTTACCTCATTAATAATTTCCGTGAAAGCAAATAATGTTTTTTTTAGAACACAGGGTGATAAATATGTACTTGTAACGACTGCGCGCGCCTTTTTTTTCTATAACTCATATACCTCCGTCTTGACATAATTTATATCGTGATCTAATAGTGTAGATGGTATACTCACGGAATTAATAAATTCGACGTACCTAACATAATACCGTTTATTCGACTTGATGAGACCTTACCATGGGGGCACTATTTGATTGATACTAATATCCTTAAAATTTCATATAAGAATAAAAATTATTGTTATATTAGTTATTATTTTGATTTATTATACTTTTCAATTTTATTTTGTACAATAAAATGTTTGTTCAATTGTTTTTTTATTTCGACTCCCCATTATATACACTATCAACTGACGGGGTGACATCATCAGCAAGGTGGATGCACACACGGTATGAGAAGGCTGACGGCCACTTCATGATTGACGCATGCGCAGATCGAATTGAGTCAAAAATTACCACGATGGACCTTGGCGATTTCCCAAGTTATTTTACATAAGGAATGGCCTAGAATCAGTGCTGCTCCTTTAATAAAGTTGAATATTTAAAAAAATAAGTCTAAATAAAACGTCATTTTGATTTTCATGCTGTAAGCTTATATGATATAATTTTAAATGTAAAAACTTAGGTTTTAGATTAACCTTCTTGCGTCTCGATGAGAGAATATTTTTTTTCAAAATTGAGTTGAAGAAATATTGATATATGTTTCTTCCCTAAACTCTGCAAACTTTTTTTAAATGTATTAATAGCGATAATAAAGATTACATAATTTAAAATGAATTGCAAACTAAATATTTTTAATTCAAAATTTAATATAATAAGAATAAAAATAATAGCAAAATAAAATGCAAGATTGTTGAAGTTATAGATTTGAATATGCTGTCTTTAATCAAATAAACTATCTCGCATTTATCTCCATACTTCCATTTCTTATAGTTGAGTAGATAACACACATAAGATTTCTTGTTAAAACTCTTCAAAACTACTTGTTATTTTGAAATTAATGATTTTTCGAAAAATACGTTTTTTTGATAATAGTTATATAATCAAAATTTACCTGTAAGTGCAGAAAAATAAAGAAAAGCCGAATCGGGCTTTTTTTTAACATCCTCAAAATAAACTGTAACATCATTAGACCCATTAACTAAACCTTCTAAAGTGGCATTATGCACAGAATCACTCCCAGTATCACGGTATTCAACCATTTTCAATGATGGCTTAGACACAACTGATGTGAAATGAATAATATTATGCAGGCAAATTTTACTAAGACAGTGTCGCTCTATACTATTTCCATATATAAATACATTTAAAATGTTAAACATCGCTTTTTCCTAAAATCCTTGAACAAGGGAAATACAGAGTGGAACAGAAGTCTTGAAACGCGTAGTCCCAACTATGCATATCTTGAGAACCAGTTGATGTACCTAGCACATGACTTCCCCTTATGTAACGAGGCTATTACTTTTCACCCAACATTTTTTATTCTAATACTTTTCTTGCGATAGTTTCAGAAAATATTTTTTAATTTTTTTAATAATAAGACTTTCATAAAACTGGACAAAAAAATGGATTTCTCGTATCAAAATACATGTTGCCAAAATTTACAATTTTTTGGCAAAGACCGCAAAATTTTTGAAATTTTTTTTGACGTTTCCATAAAAAATTCTACAATCCCGAAACTATGCTATATACGGATTCCTTTCTTGCCCCATTCGATAGAGAAAAGATGCATCTTAATTAATGGTCGTATTTGAGTTCTTCTATTTAATATTTGTAGAAAATATAGAGCGTTAAATTGGTAGTAGACATTTTTGTAAATTTTTTTGTAGTAAGTACGTCTATGCAATGGAAAGACCGAAATTGTGGAAAATCGAAATAGGAGTGTTCATATTATTATAAAAAAAACAGTCCCATCGATAATGCAAACTGATTAAAAAAACATCACAATTGAACTTTTTTTAAAAAATACAGATTTCAAAGGGATTGAAAATCCCAAAAAAGTTTTTGATTTCGATTAAATTTTGCGTAGGCGGGTTTTCGATACGAGGATTCCAATATATATGTCAGTTGTCCATTAAAAAATTATTTCGGGTGTAAAATTGAGAAAAAATTATGAAATTGGGATTTTCCGGAAATCTGTACATCACATTTTACCCATTTACCAATTTAGCCTCAGTTTTTACGAATTGAACCTACATATAAAATTTCATTCAAAAATTCGGTCACCTTTTTGAGTTGACAGACCGACCGACCAACATTTTTAAAACAGGTTTTTTGGACTCTGACACGTTTGATCCACTCAAGTCTCGTAACGTCAAAATCACTCCATTACAATACTTTACTTATATGTATACATACAGTGAGGATGTATAGGTTGGAATAAATTAAATATTTTTCTGTCCAACAGTACTTGAACAAAATATTCTCACAGGTCAATTTGTATTTTCAACTGCACATTTTAAGCCAAAACTGGATGTACTGACGTCATCGATTTTTACTTTTCCGTCCAACCTATCTAATATGCGAGAAAAGTATTGGTTTACCCCAAAAAAAGTTGTAATTTTGGACATTTTTTGAATTATTTATACGTTTTCCAGAAAGAACAACACGAAAAAACAGTTTTTAGTAAAAAAACTCCTGCGTGTATGTCGTCGTCGTCGTTAGCCACCTTTCGTAACATGTCTTGTTAGCACGATACAGCCTCCGGAGTGCCACAAGTTACCAATTTTATGATTGAATATTGTTCAGGACATCTCACAGATGAACCCTATTGCGTTTCAGCTCACCAGAGCCAGTACAACGGGTAATATGGTACTTGAAGTAAGACATTTTTGTAATTTTTGGTGAAATTTCAGTTTGTTCACACGATACAACCTCCGGAGTGCAACAAGTCACCAATTTTATGATTGAATGTTGTTCAGGATATGCCACGAATGAACCTTATTGATTCTCAGCTCACCAGAGTTAGTACAATGGGCGCTATGGTACCTGAAGTGCCACATTTTTGGAGAAATTTCGCATGATACAGCCTCCGGAGTGTTTACAAGTGACCAATTTTATAATTGGATATATTTTAGGGTGTCTCACAGATGAACCCTATTAATTTATTTTCAGCTCACTAGAGACAGTATAACGGGTCCTATAAATCCAGATATACTATATTTTTGGAGAAAATTCACAGATGCGGAAAAGTTTGTTTTAATCTTTAAAACCGTTTGTTCCTGTATGGAACAACATATTTTCCTCTTTATTTTCAACGATTACAAAAATGTATAATGCTTAGTCCAAAATCATTGGTTTGTGAACTAGTGACAAATGGTATATCACAAATTTTGAATCTAGAATTTCATTAAAAGGAATGGATTAATAATTTTCTTTTAGTCAAGGTGACCATTTTTTTCTAACCCGAAACCAGAGCAATAGGAGTTTTGACCAGCCGCGCCCACATTTTACAAATATTTATCAAAAATTCACCCAACGCACAACTTGCAGTTTGACTTTTTATATTTTTTTGAGGAATGAATTGCTATTAACAAATTTTCGTTTTCCTGAATATCTCCATAGAATTCCATACGGGTTGCATTTAAATTATTTTTGACAATCAAAAAGGATTTCAAAGTTTCCACTTGGGTTTTCTCGCTAGTCCAGATGTTGATTAATAAAGAAAAAACCCGTTTCGTAGGTGTAGGTGCATTAAGTCCTGCCATGCCCCCAAAGTTGTATTCCATTTTTGTATGAAAAATATCTGACAAGTGAAGGAATAAGTTTAATTTCTTTATGATTTGAGACGTCTGAATACACTGATATAAAACCTACGTTTCTCAAATCTTCATCCAATATTTGATTTGCATAAGGGACAAGTACATCGGTGATTATCTGTATCTGTAAGAGTTTGAAGGAATTTGAATATGTGGTCTGGTCAGGGCTATTATTGTTTGTCTACTATGCGTATGTAAATATCTGCGGTTTTACTTTAGGTAATCTGTTTTGCAGTGATGCAGATAGTAGTGAGCTCTGAGCAACACATGCATTGCAGGATTGCAGCCCATCGCCCATTTAATGTTTATTGTTACAATTTCTTTTCTAGGTAAATTGTGAAACCAAGGTTTTTTTTTATTTGGTTTTGGTGAGATTTGTTCATATATCGTTCCTTTATATTTGCATAATTGTTCGAAGTCTTTGCACTAACTGTTGAAATGGTTTTCTTTAAGAATATTAGTGATATCTTTGTAATAAAATCCTTATACTTGTCTACTTGAAAGTGCCATACATAAATATAACCTCAAAATTATAAAATGCAAAGAAAATATATGTGCAGTTTTCTAAGAATAAGAATTTTTATGGTTTCTTTGAGGTATTTTTATAATTTAAACAAAATTATATTTAAAAATATTAAAATTATGTCACCATCTAAAAGTAAAGTATGGTTTCATTTTGAGAAAATTAATCGAACAATATACTGATCAATTATTTGGTAATAACTGCCACCTCTATATACATGCGTCTCTCGCTTACTGCTCTCCCTCCCTCTTGAACTACTCTCGCGCGATCAGCCGTTTCTCGTGATGTTCAGCTTTATTTCTAACAAATTTCTCAGAGTTTTAATGCAAAATTAGGATGAATATTTTGAAGTATGAAAATTCTACTTTCGTAATCGTTTTTGTAAATTGAAATCGGGCCATACCCGTCGCATTCAGGCCTGCTGGAAAATTGCATAGTGAAAAATTTAAATAGTCACAGATTGAAAACTATGCATCGGTAGTGCCCTGATTTTTACATATATAAAGTTTATATTAAAAACTGATACTGGTAGGAGGATCTACGGTACAACTCAAAAAATAACCGAGTTATGAATTTTTGAAAAAACTGCTCTTTGGCCGGTTTTTCCAGATTTTCTCCTAAACTAACGGTCCAATCGAGTTGTTCGACTTCTCATTTTCTTCATGTTTTTATTCTCTACAATTTCTCTATTGACGTAATCACGATTACTCTTACAGTTTTAATTTTATAAGCAAAAACATTAAAAAACCTATTTTTTGCATAAAATTATTAATAGCAAAGCTATGAATAATAAAGTGGAGTGAAAAACATCTCACTACATCATATGAAACTATTCTCCAAACAATGGCGCTGCTGGTTTTCTTCCAACACTTTTTACATGACAAAATCTCTCTAGATTATCAGGGGGGTCGTAAAGGTTCTGCAGCCAATCAAACACTTCGACCTATAAGATCTTTTGTGCATAACCCTAAATCTATTCGATACCCGGGATTCCGAGACTTCGTTTCCAGTTTCCTGGGAGCTAAGTTCCTGATATCATAGGGCGTTACGAAGGCCCCGCCTTTTGCAGAAAAGTACTGAGCATTCGCAAAGCAAGTGTTCTGCAGTTTTAGCGATGTTCTCGCAGTATCGGCAACTTTCACTCTCTGAGTTGCCCATTTTTTTGAGGTGATACCTTAGAGGGCAGTGCCCAGTTTCAAGTCTTTTTTGTTAAAATTGAGAAGCTGATTCGCTTTTCTTGACGAAAGGCTCCTCAGCCTTTTCGCTTGTCTTTGTTCTGGCACTTTATTCCAGTGAGATATCATTAGATCGTTTTCATAGAATCGAAATTCTTCTTTCAAGTGGGCTTTAGAAAGTCCACAGAAGGGTTTCGGGCCAAGGAATTCGGAGTTTACTCCTTTTTTGGCAAGGCTGTCTGCTTCCTCATTGACTCTAACGCCCCTGTGACCTGGCACCTACATCAGAGTGACCAGGTTGGTTGTTTTCAGTTGTTCCAGGGATTGTTTACAGACCCAAGTCAGCTTAGACTCGCAAGTGTATGATTTCAGAGCTTTCAATGCTGCCTGGTTATCTGATAGTATATAGATTTCTGACCTCCGCGTGTGCGTTTTGAGGCACTCCTGAGCATAAATTTCTTTAGCATGTATTTCAGCTTATTATATGGTTGGGGCTCTGCCAAGGGATTTTGAGAGCCTGAAACTAGGCCCCGTCACTCCCACTCCAGACCTTTCATCCATGTTGAATGCATCAGTGTACCGAACTGATGCGTTTCTTTCCAGTTCAGATCCATTCTCTGTGCATATTTTATGGTTGTTTATGACCAATTCAAACTACCTCCAAAGTCGTACCTAACTGGCATTGTTTCTGTCGGTTTAGGTAAATGTTTTCCAAAATCTTTAAGTGACCGATCAGATTTCCTGCTTTTAATTTTACTGATTGGCTCAGTCTGAAGGCACTGATTGCTGCTTCTTTCATTACACATAGGCGCAGCAGTGGAAGGTTCAGCATTGCCTCTAGAGCCGCAGTAGGGCACGTTTATATTGCTCCTGTAATACCTAGACAATCTTATCGTTGCACTTTCTGCAACTTGGCTTCTGCCGAGGTTTGATGTATCTTTGGCCACCATATCAGTGAAGCATAAGTGACCATGGGTTTAATGATAGTTTGGTATGTCGAGTAGATCACTTTTGGTTTAAGACCCCATGTCTCACCAAAGGCTCTGCGGCATGTCCAGCTTGCCGCTATAGCTCTGGAGAAGATGTGGGTAATTTAGCTGTTCCATGTCAGTTTTTGGTGGATTATGACGCCCAAGTATTTAATTTCTTCGGAAAATGTTAGCTGGGTTCCACTCAAAGTTGGGGCTTCAAGTGTATACTTCATTCCAGTTCGAACTATTGTAGAGTACGGACGTGTGCGATTGTGTTTATCAAAACAAACCGTCTTTGCCTTTTAAACTTAATACGCGCATTTGTGGTTTGTAGTTTAATATTATTTCAACCATACTGTAAGTATAAATGGTTACTTTACGTTTTTGGTTAAACAATTACCGTGGCACTAGCTTGTGGATGGCCGGTAAGTACAGGCCTAGCGGTAAGGATCCGCCATTAGCCGTATCAACACGTAATGAAATTTCAAATAATATTTACGTTGAAGATGTCGTATTTTCAGAAGAAATTAGTATGGATGAATCTCATAATGTTTTAAAATGCTATAATTCTGTTGTTAATAATTCCAAAAATTCCGATAATGTCATTAAGAGGTTAATAAAAACTCACACTCGAATTCTTTCCAATATAGTAGTCAAACGAGTAATACATTTAATACTTCTAATCGATTTAATTCTAATGATAGCGGACCTTATTTTATTTTTGTTCAACATATTGACTTAAATATAGGCCGTTTACATCCTATGAAACTTGGAGAAAAATTACTTTCCCTTTCGAACTATGATCGAAATATTATTGAAATTGTTAGTGTTGGTAGGAACCGTATTAAGATCGAAGTTAATTCGGATCTTGTAGCAAATAAGTTAGTGAATGAACCTTTCTTTAAAGAAAACAACCTAATTTCCTATATACCAAATTATTTGACAGAAAAACGGGGTCTTGTTCGCGGTGTAGATACTACATTAAGCGAAACTACCCTATTAAATGTTATAAAATCTAATATTACTGTTAAAAGAGTCAAAAGAATGACTCGAGTAATCCAAAAAAACGATATACCGGAGAGGGTTCCACGACAAATGGTTATTATCACTTTCGCGGGAAAATTAATTCCTCAATTCATCTATATCAATAAAGTTAGGTGTCCAGTTGAGGTTTTTGTAAATACAGTTATGCAATGTTTTCAATGCCTACGTTATGGTCATTCAGTTACCCAGTGCAAATCAAAAAAACGTTGTAAAAAATGCGGAAATGAGGAAAAAAATGATTGTCCTGATAAATGTACGAAATTTTGCATTATTGTAAAAATAACAACCATGAGTCAGTTTTTAAGGAATGTCCTGAATATATAAAACAAAAAAAAACGAAAGAAGTTATGGCAAACTTAAATATTTCTTTTAAAGAAGTTGCGAAAGTACTCGAAAATCCATCTTACTCCAGTCTCGTTTAAAAAAATAAATTTGCACCGTTAATAAACTCCGACACAGAATTCCCTTCATTGAAAGTTGCCTCCCACTATCAATCTAATCCCGCTACGGCTCATAAAAGTAGCATTACTGAAAAACACTATTCAGCCCCGATTGTCAGTCCTCCGAAGAGGAGGAGAAATTATGAGACTACGTCTAATTTTCCTTCTATTCGTAGGGAGTTCCAGACCAATTTTTGTGCGGGTCCAGTATTTCAGTTTGGACAATGTGAACCTTCAAATGAGTTCAATAAATTCATAAACCAGCTCAGTGTTACATTAAAAACCTTAATAAAAGAAAGCTTTCAAAATTTTGCTAAGTCTTCTACAAATATGGCTACTAACCTGAAAGTAAATGAAATTGAATTTGAAAATAAAGTTAAAGAAATTGTTAATAACATTTTTGCATAATTAAAATGACCTCTAAAAGCATTAAAATTATTCAGTGGAATATTCGATCGATAAAAGCTAACAAATATTCTTTACATCAATTTCTGTTGGAAGAACATTTTGATATAGCAGTTATATCGGAAACCTGGTGAAAACCTTCAGATATTGTTTGTTTCAATAATTTTAGTGTAGTGAGCAGAAGCAGAAGTAGGGGATATGGTGGTGTTGCCATCCTTTTATCCAATAATATTAATTACGAATCTATTTCATTTGTTCATAATTTTAATCCAAACTTGGAAGTTTGTGGTGTAAATATTAGTATTGATCAGAGAAAGTATTCGATATTGAGTGTGTACCGACCGGCAAAAGTTAAAGTAACAGCGCAAGATTACGTTAATCTTTTTTCGCAAATTAACAATGACTGCATTGTCACTGGTGATTTTAATGCACATCATGGCTTGTGGGGGTCCGTATCGAGTTCCCTGGAAGGCAATACATTAGTGGAAGCTCTAGATTCTTTTCCTCATTTAGTTATCACCAATAACGGATCTGCTACTAGAGTTACTCCCCCAGGTCAGGCCAAGTCAGTTGTGGATCTTACTATTTTATCTTACAGCTTATGTTCATCTTTTGACTGGACCGTCCTGCCAGGTACATATGGATCTGATTACTTTCCCATCCGAATTTCTATTAATGACATCAAGATTCAAAATATGATGTTATTATCATCAGCTAAGTGGTCGATGTCTCATGCTAATTGGGATCAATTCAGACTCTTCATAGAACAAGCTCTAACACCGGAACCAACTCTACATAGTACTAACGAAATGATTTTATTCTTATTAGAATCGATAACAAATGCCGCGAACAAATCCTGTACGTTAATACGACCCTCAACCCGTGGTGGGATGGCGAGTGCCTTTCTGCTTCGACTTTAAGAAAAAATTCCTTCAAAGCATACAAATCGAATCTTACTCTTTCAAATTTTAACGAGTATAAGAGACATCAAGCTATCTGTAAACGCACTTTCCGTTCAAAAGCCAAATCTAGCTGGGCAAGATACTGCTCCACTCTTAACAGACAAACTCCTCCCTCAGACATTTGGAGAAGAATAAATAAGATTCAGGGTCGCAAAAAGTATACCGCTATTGATGAATCTATGGTAGAATGACTTTTAACAAAAATTGCTACTGATTAGGCACACCTAACTATAAAAATTCCGAACAACCACATTGATTTTCACTTTTTGCTAACTGCTATCATACCTGACGAGATTGAAGCAAATATCAAAACATCAAAAAATACATCTCCCGGTATTGACGGGATAAACTATCTTATGTTAGCAAATCTCCCCGTAATTGCCAAACACTATATCTGCAAAATATATAACAACATTTTACTTGAAGGGGATAATTATTGTGATTCTCTCAAACAATGCCTGGTTATTCCTATACCCAAAGTAAACGACCCCACTGCCTTCAGACCTATCTCTCTTATGTCTTGTATATTGAAAACATTTGAACGTATCATGAAAACTAGACTAGAATGGTGGTGTGAAAGCAGAAATTTGTTTCCGATATCTCAGTTTGGTTTCCGTAGGAAAAAAGGAACTATCTACTGTCTTTCGCAGTTAACAACTGATATCCAGTTAACTTACTCAAGCAATAGTTATCTATCTGCCCCATTTCTTGATATTTCAGGCGCTTATGACAATGTCATCCTAAATATACTTTTCAAGAAATTAACGCACTTAGGCATTCCAACTATGTGTGCATATGTTTTGGTAAACTTATTTGTTAATAGGCAAGTACTCGTCCGGTGCAACGATAGACTGATCGGTCCAAGAGTAGTTCACCAAGGCTTACCTCAAGGCTCTGTTCTTAGCCCTATTTTGTTTAATTTATACACAATGGACCTTCATGGAATGGATATTAACTGCGACATCTTACAATATGCAGACGATTTCTGTTTTTATACCATGAAAAACTCTTATGATCCATGTATTGATTCTACAAATCAAATTATATATAGTACTAGAGAATATTTTTTTAATCAAGGACTTGATCTTACCCCGAATAAATCCGCTGTGGTATTCTTTACTCGACATCGTTTACCAATCCTATCCAGTGTAATGATAAGTAACCTAAGTATACCTGTGCACAATCATTCTACCTATCTTGGTATTACACTAGATACTAAACTTACATGGAATGAACACATCAATAAATGTTTAATTAAATGTGAAAAAAGCTTAAATGTTCTCAAAGCAATTAATCGATATCAATGGGGTGCTGACCCTAAAGTTAATTTAATGTTCTATCGTGCATATACTAGATCAATTCTTGATTAAGGTTGCTTCCTATATGGGTCTGCCACGAACACTCGAAAAAACTAGATCGAATTCAGTATAAAGTCCTTAGGTTGGTTTTGGGTGCACTTAAATCCACACCTACAGAAAATCTCTTAGCTGAATGTACGGAACCTCCCCTGCATTTAAGACGAATATTTTTAGCTGAGAAGTTTATCCTTAAATGTCAAGCTAACAATCAGATTGAACTATTGCGAAAAATATCTGACATATCTAAGTCTAATTTAGTTGATAAGTGGTGGCACAATAAAGATTATCCAACATTAGCCGAGGCATATCCCAATGTCTCCTCCTATTTAGAGACTTCAGCGGAAAATACATTCTATCATGCCTCTCTTGATAACTCATATTCCCGGGCCAACGTTTGCTTTCCTTCTTTAGATGGTAATAACCCCATTGCTCTTCATGAACTGATTGGAAAGTTTGAAAAACCATGCGAGATTTTCACAGATGGTTCAAAGTCAAAATTAGGAATTGGTTGTACTATATACATCCAAAACTATGAAGAATCTCTAATGCTTAAGTTGAACCAGCATTGTTCAATATATTCCGCAGAACTATTTGCAATACACCAAGCTCTAGAATGGGCCGTTGAAGGACAAATCTCTGATCAGCAAGTTCTAGTCATGTCTGATTCAAAGTCTGCGTTATCTGCTATAGCAAACACATAATCACCTTCACAATAATGGGCTCGTTGTAAGAATTTTAGAAAATCAACTAAAATTACACGGAATGAATAGTTCTATTTGTTTCATTTGGGTAAAGCGACACATTGGTATTTTTGGTAACATTAAAGCAGATTACTTTGCTAAAGAAGCGATATTAAAAGGTACAGAAATCAGTTGGCTAGATAAAAGTGATCTAATAGCAATACGTAGACAATGTTTGAAGTAAAATTGAGATATTGAATGGCACGCCTTCTGTAATCGAAGCAATAATATTTATACCACCCTGCTTTACCTATTGAGCCTTTTGCTGCAAGAAGTTATCCCAATAGAAACATCTACTCCATGTTCGTCAGATGTATTTTTAATCATGCCACTGTAAAAGCGTACCTTCACAGATTCAAACTAAGTGAATAAGAATTTTGTGATTGCGACGGCAATGTTGATGACATCAATCACTGGATGTTTGGCTGCTTACATAATGACGATGCAGTCAAGTATTTGATGAAATCCATTGTAAAACGGATTCCGCTCCCTCAGAATCAAGCTACAGCTTTTTATCTCTCCCCGCGAAATCCTAGGCTAAGCCAAATCATATGGGAGTTTCTAAAAATGACTAAAAGAAGAATTTAGTATTGAATGTCTGTTTCTGTTTCAGTGTAGATCTGTTCAGTCTTGTTCCTCGTGTCTATCCATATGTTATACATTTCACCTTATATCCGTTGCCTGTTTTGTCTGTTATAAAGTCGCTATGAAAGGCACCTTAGCGTGAAAAGTGTCCCTGTGTAATCCTGTTGTAAGTATCCATTACTAAGACCCATCGTTAAGTTGATTAGGGCCGTGAATGGAGACTACTTTCTTTGTCAATGCAGTGTTTACAGTATACTTTAACAATATACATATATACTATGCCTATCCTCCTATGCTAACTATTGAAACAAGCTGTACAATAAATTCGTGGCTGAATGGATTAGGCTATCCAAAGCCATTAAAAAAAAGTGTATACTTTCGTCTCCTGGTGATTGGAACAAGTACTGTTTTGCTAGGAATGACATTAACTTCTTCCTTTGGACACCAGCTTTCGATTATATCTAGGGCTACTTGCATGTAATCGGAGATTACTCTATTATGTCTACGCCTGGCGGTTACAACTAGGTCATCGGAATAACTTTGAGTCGTAACACCCGATTCGTTTCACTATTAGGCTGTCGACAACTAGTAACCACAGCAGAGGCGATAAAACCCCCCCTTGGGGACAACCTCATCCTGCTGTCTCTCCTCCAAGTGTCGCCACAATAATTCTGCTTCTCAGCATAGACTGTATCCATTTGATCAGTGAGCCTTTAATGCTTTTTTTCTCTAGTGATCTGATGATGGAGGCATGTGAGGTGTTATCGAAAGCACCTTCTAGGTCAATGAAGGCACAGAGGCCCATTTCTTTTGCCGCGTATGTCTTTTCAACTAAGCACTGTAGAGCATTAATCGTGGATTTACCTGCTTGATAAGCAAACTGTTTCTTGTGGAGCGGTCTTAACTGCACTAACTATTGGTTGAATCGTGGCTGTGAATCAAACGAACAGTAATTAAATCAGTAAGTGAGTAATAAAATTTACTTAACCATATTTTACTCGATATGATTTCTCATCATGTAAGAAACTATCTGGTTAGTATATGTTTCATAAATTTAATAAATATTTCCTTTGGAATGGTATGTCTACATAATACTTATGAAGGGTAGAGGAAACGAGAACTGTCTCTGTGTATGAAAAAGTGTCGGTTAAAATGTAGCATATAACGGTGGCGCCACAGTAGCCGCCGGGTAAATTTTAAAAAGAGCGCGAAAAGTTATTAGAAACCTCAGATTAAAATAGAAGATATATTTGTTTTGACTTTTTCCTGCCCCAAACATTGAGTCACATTCTAAGCTCACTTGCGGACACTTCTACTGCTTTGCCATATTTAAAAATCCTCTTTAGTTGTGGGAAAAAAGAAATTAGTAGTTTAAATGAAAATTTGTTAAAAAGTTATGCAAATAGAAAAAGTCATACTAGTTTCTGCATTTGAGTCGATGCTTTTAGAATTAATTAATAATACTTGAATTTTATTTAATAAAGGCATATTCTTATATAAATTTTAAACAAGTATTTGTTGTATCCTTAGATACCTTTATGGATATAACTAAAAGTGGCAACATTGCTCAAAATTTCAGTACCTGTTTAATGTGTCAATAGTAATCTATTTAGTAGTTTTGTCCTTGTTTAATTACCATATAAAGAGAGATTCAAATATCGTCAGAGTGTGATAGCCGATCATTTTAAATACGCCGTAGTATTGTAGCAAACGTAGTTTGTTTATACGAGCGCCATTACGACTAGAGAGTAAACATTTAGTTCTTTCGTTTTGATGTGTTTTTCAAGACTTTAAGTGACAAAATAAACTTTTAAGTTAATTAATTTAATGTTTTTGGATTATCATGGTTCGTCGGTGCCAAGTTTGTCAGAAAACCAGCCGAGATTACCAAGGCCATGTATCTACAATACCATCCCCACTTTTTGTAATTCATTCATGATTTTACTACTGGCGTTTAGAATTGTTGGCCGCAAAAATAAACGTGTTTATGAATGAATAGCCCTCTCTATGTTTATTATTACTCTAAGTTAGAAACGGATAGAAAACTAAACAAGTAAATATTTTTACGTGACTACGTCACACCGTTTGCCTACGCTAGCGCCACTTTGGAGGATTTTTGAACTATTAGGTATTTACTGTTTATAGCTGGACACTTTTTCAACTTTTCCCTCATATGAGATAGTTCTCCTTTCCTCTACAATCCATAATAATATTGTAACGAACCCGCTAAAGACAGTGACATTGCTAATGATGGTTACAGTGGGCATTGCTAACTCCTTCACGTGGGATTCCAGCACATGATCTCGAAGGCTTCGTAGCGCTTCCCACACATCCCGGTAGGTGGGTCGATCTGAAAATATTCGTTTCCAGTAACCAGGTAGGAGACGTACCGCGAATTGTGTTTGAGTCTCAGTGCCTTTCTAGGGGCTGGCATCTGATCTTCAAGTTTATATAATTGTTCAAACTTCTTTCGAAAGACGGTTGCCAACCCTCGTGCGTGTTTGTTACTGGCGGAGATGTTATGTGCCAGTGAGTACTCTTCCGCGAGCGTGAAATAATTTTGTCTTTGTTCTGTAGTGACTCCGTATCTAGCTTTCCCGGTACCTCCGTATGCGTCCAGACTTTTGTTGTAGATGGGTAACCCCTTCCTCTTTGTCATGGTCTCCCTCGAATGGCGCTAATCGGTTTGGTGGACTACTCTCGGTTTTCTATTGGGGATCTTGCTTATACGAAAGATGATGTCGTTGATCCTCTTCTTGATAAAGTATGGACCTTCACATGATTTCTGTAATTTTGGACAAAATCCTTTTCACTTTGTCGGGTTGTGTAACCATACTTGATTGGTTGTTGCCATTGCTGAATGGAAGCAATTTTCTTCGGCGTCGATCTACACTTGAAAACACACCGACAAATGTGACACTCAAACACCTTGTCTGACGGATGCTTGTCAGATGTAATGAACTGTCATCTACGTCATTTGCCATTTGAAAACGTTCGCGGGATTGATACAAACGAACGCAACTAATGTGTCACATTTGATGATGTAGGGTTAAAAGACCGGGAAGTCAAAAAAAAATTTATAATGTGTGTGGTCGCCCCAGATGTATTTCGGAAGCTATTGATATCTTTTTACTAGCCTAAAATATCGAAGAAAAAAAAGAAACTATTCCACTATGTATTGTTATTTATTGACCCGTTTTCATGATAGAATGATAAAAATCCATAATTTCATAATTTTCAAATAATATGAAAATACAAAAAGACATGTAGAGAACGGTTACACCTCCTTTCGACCCGTTTGGAAAACCGAAAATATGTTTCACAGTATACTTTCGACCTCAAGTCTCTACGATGAATACTTTCCGAGATTGCATTCTTATCTAGCCACCCTGTACACGAATTATATGAATTAATGAGAATACTAAAATTCTCTAACTTCTCTGTTATTAGGACTTGGATCACCAGGATAGAAAAGTACACAAAAAATCGAATTACGATATGAAATTTATTCAACACAGTAAATTTGATGCATACAATTACTCATTATTACTTACTTTAGAGAATAACAAGGTTGTAGTAGGATAGAATGTTTATTATACAAAAATTACATTTTGCATTATATAAAAAGTATAATTACTAAATGTAGATTGCAAGAATGACATGTTCCATGAACTATTACGTGCGCCAGTCGAATTTTCAGGTGCTGAAATTATATTTTTTTCTGCCATGGACACAACTGCCGTTAATGTACCTGGTCGCAAATCGGTTGTTATTTTTAGCACTTCCACACATTTTAAACATTTTATCACCTATTTATATCCTGTGTGATACCGATTCATCAACTTACGCTTCAGCGACCGTTCATGAATTCCAACCGCCATGTTTCTGTGTCATCAAGTCTCCCCCCGATTCAACTAAAAGTGTAGCAGACGATCTTCGAAATGAATGACCTGCATTTTTATGTTAAAAAGAATTAGCTACTATTTCAGATACCTTATAAAATTGATTTTCACCCATAACCTGATTGACACATTTTCCATTGGGATATTGATAAAACAGGAGGCGATCTTTTGATGCTGCTGTACGAAAGGCTATGTACATTCGGTAAAATTTAATATATTCTTCAGTAACTACAAATCTCCTATTTACGGAAGCATTATTTGTGTACTCGTAAAATTCGCAACTGTCTTAAGCGTGTAACTTTTCCATTTTGTTCCAGAAATGTAATTAGTTTGAAATATTTTGCAATGTCTACTGTATGTCTTTTTCATCTTCCATTCTATAAATCTTGAATATGCAGTTTTGTAAATTTTCCGCGATTTAGCTGTAAATAATTTTTGTCACACTATTTTCGCTGCTTCTACTAACTCCACTGGAGTCAGAGAAAACTCGAAATTAGAAGTTTTTTAACTTTATATTATTCAAAAAAACTACTACACTAAGTTTGCAATTTTTAAATCAAATCACATAATTAAATTGACAGATATCTGATTACTTTAAATGTTTAAATACGAGAAAATGTAGCACTAGATCATTTCTTGATGAGAGTAAAAGCACGTACCAAGATAAAAAATAATACAAGGAAGCGGGATTAAACGGAAACGAATAGTTAGAATACCATTGTGTTGAATAGGGAAGAAACCTACAAACAAAAATATCAAGCAGAAGTAAATGCACAACTAGATCAGAACACTATACATAAAGAAATAGGAGAAGAAGAGTACTAGAAAAAGATTAAGACATCGATTACGAATGCACTGGAAAATAAACGGTTTTAAAGATCAAAACTAACTTTTCGCATCTGTGAGACGCCCTGAACAATGTCCCATCATAAAATTGTCACTTGTATACACTTCCGAGACTGTATCGTGCTAACAAATCAAAATTTCTCCAAAAATAAAGTATATCTAGATTT
This sequence comes from Galeruca laticollis, assembly GCA_963921935.1. Taxonomy (NCBI): domain Eukaryota; kingdom Metazoa; phylum Arthropoda; class Insecta; order Coleoptera; family Chrysomelidae; genus Galeruca; species Galeruca laticollis. The sequence goes on from OY998180.1 coordinate 182,182,724, forward strand.
ATATGACCCGTTGTACTGGCTCTGGTGAGCTGAAAATCAATAAGGTTCATTTATATGAGCCCTGAACAATATCTCATCATAAAATTTATCCCTTGTAGATATTCCAGAGGCTGTATCGTACTAATAAACTGAAAATTCTCCAAAGATGACAAAAATTTGGTACTTCAAGTACCATAGCACCCGTTGTACTGGCTCTACTGAGTTGAAAATTAATAAAATAAAGTTCATCTGTGAGATGTACTGAAGAATATTCAATCAAAAAATTGATAACTTGTTGCACTCCAAAGGCTGTATCGTGCTATCAAACTTAAATTTCTCCAATAATGTCGTACATCTAGTACCATAGCACCCGTTGCACTGGATCTGGTGATCTGAAAATCAATAAGATTCATCTGTAAGAAGTCCTGAACAATATTCACTCATAAAATTGGTGACTTGTTGCACTCCGGAGGCTGTATCGTGCTAACAAGACCATGTTACGAAATGTGGCCGACGACAACGACATACACACAGGATTTTTTTCTAAAAACCATTTCTCGCATATTAGATAGGTTGGTAGGAAAAGTAAAACATTAAATGAAGAGGAAACAGTGGTATGACAAATAGCACAAGAGAATGAAAACAAGTCCAGATTAAAGATGCTACAGTACCCAAACGACAAAAACATCCAACAATTCTAATATACTCAAAGCGGAAACAAGAAATCTCATGAGAAAAAAGAAGAGACAAGCCTACAATATGATCACAACAAACGTGGAAGGAAAAGCAAGCAAAAACAATAGCGGAGAGTTTTATAAATATATCAAAAACACTATATGCCACGGTCCAACATATTGAAGAAGGAAAATAATGACCTTATAAAAGACAACAGAAATCCTGCAAATTTGAGAACAGTATTTCAACAACTCATTGAATATCAATGGTAAAAGCGGCAGAACAAAGGAACCACACCAGAGAGCAAATAAACAGGTAAAAGCACCGTCACTAATAGAGATCAAAAAAGCAATTGGTCAACTAAAGAATAACAAAAGTTCCAGGGAGTGATAACATAACAGCGGAACTCATAAAATATGGGGGAAATCGGCTACATGATGCGATACACACTTTGGTGGGGAAGATATGGAGATCAAAAATATTCCCGAAATAATGGAACGAAGGTGTTGGAAACTGTGAGATACGCTAGCGCTTCGTGGGCGAAATAAAAGCCGTTCAGGAAAAATAGAGTTGACAACTCAAGATTACATGTCATGATTTTTTTGGACTCTGTGTTCGCGTTCCATCTCAGTTCTGTTTGATCTTGTTCAATTTGTAGTTTTTTTGAGTAAATTTTGCTTTTGGAAAGTTTTGAATCGTTCGATCTTATCATTTCACTCTCCTTCCCTCTTTAACATTTCTGGTGACCTTGGAAGGATATAGTGTAGCAAGTGTCTGTCGACTCCCCGTGTGTGAGAAATCGACTATCGTGTTCTTTCTTGAAGTATCCGGTCGTCAGTGCAGAATTTCGTCAATAATTATGTCTTCAATTTCGGCGAAACGTGGAGTGGTTCGTGCTACCTTCACGAACATTTACAACGGGCTGTTGCTGTTTCCTTTCGAGATAAAAGTCGATGCGTTTGTGGTAAATGGCCGATTCAAACTCCTAGAAGATAAATATCTTGAACTTGTTGAGAGCAATCAGAGGTTTCATGCGAAACTTTTCGAGTCAGCCCCAGCTGAATTTGATAAAGCCCTACTGACTGACGTGGAAAGCTGTGAAGAGTATAAGCTGAAATACCTCACCGTCAAGTGTAGAGTTGAATCAATGATAAGGCCTGGACCCACGATTGTGTCCAGTGAAAGGGATAATGATACGAGGGCTAAGATTAGTTTGCCTAAACTCAGGCTGAGACAGTTTTATGGCAACATCTCACAGTGGATAGCCTTTTCGTCACAGTTCTATAGTATTGACGTAGATAGCGATATCTCTGATGAAGTTCCAGTACTTGATACAAGCAACAGGGTCTAGAGCAAGAGCGCTTGTCGAGAGCTTTCCCCGCTATCAGCCAAAAACTATTTAAAAGTGCTGACATAATTCAAGACAAAAAAATTGTAACATGTCATTCTTGAGTTGTCAACTTCCTTTTTCTTGGATGGTTCTTATTTCGCCCACGAAGCAAATTCATGTGTTGGTAGCGTTGGTCCGAAGACCTCATCTTCAGTAGGAGGAGCCACGACGTCGATCTCAAATGGAAACACCCTCTGAAGCAATCGCATCTATTCCCCTCTAGATGTTTTCAGATGTAGTACAAGGATATTGCCGCCAGAGCCACGGATTACCTTCACAACCTTGGCTAGTGACCAGTCCAATCTTTTCATGTCGCCAGATCCAACCAGGACGACTTCTCCAACAGAAGGAATAAGTATACCAATTCATAAAAAATAATACAGGGCAGTATGCAAAAACTACAGGGGAATAACGTTATTAAATATAATTTACAAGATGCTATGAAATATACTGAGAAGCAGAATAATTCCATACGCTGAAGAGAACCTAGGGAACTACCAGTGCGGCTTCAGACTGAAATTACTAACTAAAAAATCTGATTTTTAAGTTAATACTCTATTCGTATTCTACGAAAGGAGCTGCATCAACCATGAAAACAGATTTTCCAATATCTTAATACTTTCCAAAAGGAGGCGCTATAGGTCGCTCTTGCTGAACGTATGTATGTTTAATTGCTCCTCTAATACAGCTGCATTTTTAGTTTCTATCTAGACAGCAAGTGGATTTCATATGAATTGATCTCATCAAAACAGTTCTATTTCGAATTGCAACGGTTCTGTTGGTTTGATTCCTAAATTTGTTTTATATTATTTGAAATCGCTATAGATTTTAAGTTACAACAGTATATGAGTATAGGATTTCATCGAGCTCGAACTTCCATGTCCAGTAATTTGTTGTTTTCATTTTTTTAGTGTCTAATCCTATCTTTTTTGCAGACAATATTATCCATTTTGATATTGTATTAATGTCAATCGGTCAATTTTTGAGCCAGTTACTATTATTATATTTACTCCACTTGCCATTCACTGTCAGAAAAAGTCTGTCATTGGTCATAATACTCCTTTTCGATATTAGTTCTCGGTATAATCTCACAGGAAACATTTCAGGATTTTTCAAATTTTGAGTAAGCCACTTAATAACTGCACCTTGGTGGGTTTTGGAGAATATCGAGTTATATTCTATTCTGTTTATTAAACAACCTTTGTTGTCAAATTCCTCCTTATAAAAATGTTTCATGGAGAAGGCTGCTTCGTTACTTCTTCAAGCTAGTGCTAGTGCACCTTGACTTCCAGCACTCAAGTAGAAAAGCTTGGAGCCTACTCAGAAAATTAGGTGCTGCCATTCCCGTAACACGTAAAGCCCCAGAAGTAATACCAAATCAAATTGTAAACTGTGTCGTGGTCCTATCGAGAGCTCCTAGGATGTTTCACACACAAAAATCACAAATTATGAAGTAAGGAAACTGAGGAATATTATCTCTATCGAGTGCCACCTTTCAAGACCATTTACCCCTGAAGAGGTTACCAACGCGCTAAAAACTAGTAAAGCTCGTAAGGCTCCTGGTTTTGACGTAATCCACAATGAGTTCCTAAAGAACACTGGCCGAGTAGCCAAAAAATGGTTGGCCGACTTTTTCACCAACATACTGAAAACATGCATTCTCCCAAAAGAATTCTAAAAGGTCAAAATCATAGCTATATTAAAACCAGGAAATCCTATAAAGCATAGAGTTATACACCAATATCCCTCCTGAGCTCTTGTTACACACTCCTGGAAAGAATTGCAGAAAAAAAAATTTCCATCGAGTAAGCAGGATTCCGATCTGGACGTAACTGCACATACCAGGTTTTTAGCCTTACCACGTTCATAGAGGCAGGTTTCCAGAAGCGTTACAAAAGATCAGCTGTGGCACTGCGGCATACGACACGGTTTAGAGGAATGGGTTGATTTATAAGTTCCTGCGAATAATCGCCAAGATAGACCTGGCTAACCTCGACACCATGCTAAGTGATAGAGTATTTCAAGTGATAATGGGTGACCAAACAAGCATAGTAAAAAAGCTACATTGCGGATACACACACATATATATATATATATATATATATATATATATATATACATATATATGTATTTATATATATATATACATATATATAGGGAATTGCAGTAATTCCCTAAAAAAATCTACGCAGAAGTTACATTGTCACTGGTCAGCAAAGACATACATTCACATTATATAAATATATATATATATATATATATATATATATGATGTGGCACTCGCTGAAATATAATCCACAAAAAACCATTAATTAATCCAGGACCAAAAATTCTCAAGAAATATAGAAATATAAATGAAATATATATATATATATATATATATATATATATATATATATATATATATATATATATATTATCATACTTGCAATAAACAATAACGAACAAATTCTTGTACGCTGATGATCTAGCAATAGCTATAGGACGGAAAACGATTGAATGCACAGAGCACATACTAAATATTGACCTATAAATCTGAAAGGAATACTACCTTAAATGGAGACTCACTGCAAACCCGAATAAGATGGAATGCACGTGCATTCATCTAAATAATAAGCTTACCACTCAACAACTTACTATGATCTTCAACGGCACCATAATTCAACATAACCCTACCCTAAAATACCTAGGTATCACTCTCAACAGAACTGTAACCTACGAATAATGCCGCAGCTAAAGTCCGCACACGTAATAACATCATACAGAAGCTATGTGGCACAACCTGGGACGCCACTGCTACTACGCTCCGGAACTCCACTCTAGGCCTTGTTTATAGTGCAGCGGGACGCCCGTGTGGCTGTATAGCCACCTTATACGGCAAATATATGTACAGCTAAACCATACGATAAACGTTATTACGGGATGCATCAAATCGACACCAACACATTGGCTCCCAACATTAAGCCACATCGCTCCCCCACATCTTAGAAGGCTGGGGGCCTTGATGCATCAAAACAAAAATTATGCTAAACAGTAATTGCCCATCCATCAAGACATCGCCAGCGCCTCTTCCCGAAGGCTAAAGTCTCGCAGACCGCCAGTGAGGACAGCAGCTGAACTGTATAATGAGAATTTTATCATCGAACAGAAATGGTCAGAGGAGTGGGTGCAGTCTACGACACCCGATATCCATCTTAACCTTACCACAACACAGAAACCTAATGGATATGATATCTCGCGATGGACCTGGAAGACTGTTATCAGAACCCGCACTGGCCATGGACGAACGAACCGCTGACTTTTTAAATAAATTGAGGAAAATTGACATCTGCTCAGTGTGACTGCTGTAACCCGCGTCAAACCATGTCTCATATAGTTCAGGAGTGTGCAAGCAAGGCGTATGCTGAGAACCCAAGTGATGTAACCAAACTATCGACGCCAGCGGTTCAGTGGGTGAAGAACCTGGACGTTACGCTGTAAATTAAGCGCTGTGTTTCCTATTTCTACATTTAATTATGAACTTTTCCAGTGTATTCCTTTAATATTTTCATGTTTATGTTAGATTTGTATTGGTTAGTTCATGTTTGTGTACGTATTTTATACTTTTGAGAATAACTCCAAGTATGTGCTACGCTATAAATAAATAAATAACTATATTAAAAAATTCTTTTGGAGTCCCTCTTGCGTGTCTTTATCCCATTGTAAACACACATTTCTATATTCGTCTGAAGTCATAACGCCAGAACTAATTTTTCTTTTTTCGGATACAGCTCTTAACAATTTTCTCATACTATTACTAGGCGTTGTCGCCTCCTTGAACATTATATCTTTGATCGGATCAATATTTCACTGGTACTCACCAAAATATTTTTCTTTCACTAATTTTGCAGTATTATTCAATAAGGTTTTAATAACACTCTGGTTGTAATCACTACCATCAATTTTTCGCATATCGAATTTCCAGTCACAGCTTGTTTGGTATGCTATAGTCCATACTTTCTAAATTAATGCTAGTTTTCTGTTGCTATTATCTGCATCTAGCTTGCAGTTGCGTCCCACACAGAACGTCATAAATTATCTCCATATTTAGATTTTTTTGGATCAGTAGGTATATCTTCATCAATATGTTGGTTGATATTTTCGTTTGAGGTCTTACTGAAGCGACTCATTTTCACGTCTGCAACTTATAATTAATACTCTGTCAAACTGTCCGTTTCCATGGTTACGTCGTTGAAAACATCAAAATTGTTAAACCAATTATAATTTATAAAAAGCTGGTATTTTTGCAATAATACCAGCTGTTTTTGATTTGTGATTGGTCAGATAGTGTGAAAATTTTGATATGAGAGATATTTTCCAGGTAATGAGGTATTTCCAGTCTTTTGTTCCAGTTTGTACACGTTTATTGAATATTTTTCGAAGAGATAGAATGCAACTAGTTTTTGTTTGTCCAGTGTCTTATTTATTATAATGATATAAAAGGAGCGAAAAGTTCTTTTGAATTATTACTTATGATGATATTTATAAAATAATGTACATTTATGTGCTACCCTATTTTACAAGTAATTCTTGAATCTCAAGAATACTTTTTCCTTTCGTTTCTGGCAGAAAACAATACATAAGGGTAGTACCTACCATACAGCAGAAAGCGAATAACCATAAGCAAACGTGAATTCCGAATTCGTTACTTATTAAGGGAAAGAGAAAATTTAAGAGGAAGATACAGATCCCGTTAATTGTAACGATAACAGATATGCCAATTGATCTTACATTAGTAGTGAATAGTTGGCTCATGATGGCCATTGGAATCGGTCCTAATCCACTAGAGTATACAAGCAAATTTAAAACAAGACATAGTAGCGGTAACCATAAAACTTGATCCACGTGCTCCCATTTTGTAAACCTCCAGTAAAAAAATAATCCAAGGATAAAGAGCGTTAATGCTGTACCATATCCGGATATTAGCAAAGGACGTCTTCGTCCCACTTTTTCTACGAACATAGCAATTAGGAAAAATATTATAACTTTAATTGCTCCCGCTATCACTGAAATTGTATTTCCTGATAAAGATGTACCTAAAAAAATAATAAATATTCATATTTTTTTTACATATCAGATACTTTGAATTATGGTGCGCTATAGTGTCCTTATAAATAAATCATTAACGATGGTGACGTGTCGTATCTCGGAAAAAGTGTGGTTGTCCTATAATTTTATGAAAAAAACTCTTACAATAAAGTCGGTCTTAAAAATGCCTAATTTTCCGCTAGGTGGTTGTACAATTGAAGATGATTATGAGAACAATTTTTTATTTTGACAGGTTGTAACTAACCGCTGTTAAATATTTCTGAAATTTTCAAAATTTACAAGCTCAGTCACCCAAAGGACTCTCACGTTTTTAGCTTGGGTGGTATTGTAAACGATTACTTGAAATAGGGCGCCAGCATATTTGGTATTTCTCATAATGAAAAATTATTATTAATTGCATTATACAAGGTGATTCATTGGGAAATGCGCGTACAGTAAGGGTAGATGGAGGACACCGAGGTGTTTCTAAATGACCTATATTTTATGGGTCTATCGTTATTTATAACCAAGATACAGGGAGATTTATTAATTTCCCCCATTTTTTCAATTAGTCATAACATCTGAACCACCCTATACATTTTTGTAATATTTGGTTCGTAAGTTCTTTGTCCACAGTGGTGTCGATTAACATAATAGAAAAAATTTTATTCCAGGACCGGCCTTAAAAATATTATTCGAAACAACACCTTTTATTATCAATATTTTAAAGCGTTATTTACAAATTTGGAACGAGCATAAAAAAATGAGTAAAGACTAAATGTATTTAGTGTTTCCGCATCAAACTTTTTTACTAATTATAATGCGTCACATCTAGATTTTCGATAATGACGTGGCACAAAATTTAAAAAAATGCTTTCCCAAATGGTATTTTTCCAGCTTTAATCCATAAAATCATCAACTATTTCCCATTCTCCTAATTTCTGGATCTCAGCTTTAGTAAAGAACGAGAAGATATGTCCGAATTTGGGTCGTATTATTATTATTATTATTGTGGTGTATTCTCGCTTATGGCGGTCTCTTCATATTCATCGGCGGTCTGCAAGATGAGTACTGACTATTGTACATTTAAAAATTTACGAACAATCCGGCAAGTGTTAAGTATCACAGATTTCTGGATATCAGCTATTAATGCTGATTGCAGACAGGGTTGTTAAATTATTTTTAAGAGAGTTGGGTACTATTCCAGTTGTACTGATAATTAATGGAAGGATTATTACACTGTCTTGTTTCCACTGTTGTTTAATCTGGAAGGCCAGGTCTGCGTATTTAGTTGACCTAGTTTGAAAAGTTTCATTAATATTGTTGGAGTTAGGGACTGCGACATCAATAATATATGTAATTTTTCGTGATTTGTCAAGGAGAATAACATCAGAACGGTTTGCCACCACTGTTCTGTCCGTTAGTACCGGTCTGTCCCAATATAGACGGAAGCTCTCATTCTCCAAGACATTTTCAGGTGTATAGTGATAATACGGTACCGGGTCTTTTGAGAGTTTGTTGATAGATGCTACCTTTAGGTGAACAATTTTGGCCACACAGTTGTGGCGGTGTAGGTATTCAGAGTGTGCTAGGCTTGTACATCCTCCAATGATGTGCTGGATTGTCTCAGATGTTTGAACACATTTTCTCTATTTATCATCCGTTAAACTTGGGTCTTTCGCTATATATTTAAGATAATTTTTTGTGGCAATGACCTGGTCCTGTATGTCTATAATGAAGCCTTCTGTTTCAGGGAATAAAGTGCCACGACTTAGCCACAGATTTGAAGCTTCCGTATCTATCCCCTCATTATACAGATCATGTGGATGTCTTCCATGCAGCGCTTTCCTTTTCCATGTATCTGTTTTAAGATTCACTTGCTCCCTCTGTGTAGCGATTTGTGGATGAGCTGAACTTAAATCCAGTGGGGTATAACCTTTATCGGCCAGACATACAGCTCTGTGCAATGAAGACTCCTGCTGTGTTTGGATAAAATATTTTTGCAAACCTGCACATTGTTTTTGATGAAGATAGTTGATATCAAGTAAACCTCTTCCTCCTTGGTTTCTTGGTATTGTAAGCCTTTCAATAGCTGCCCTAGGGTGATGTGCACGGTATTGAGTTAAGGTAGTTCTAGTTTTTCGCTCGATATCCTCTATTTCTGTCCCAGTTCATTTAATAATTTCGAATGTGTAGGTTAGGATGGGGATAGCATAGGTGTTAACTGCATTTAGTTTTATTTTCAGTATTGCCCTCAACCGTCTTATATACGCTTCCCGAATCTGGTTCTTCACAAACGTATGCTCTGTACGGACTGACTGTTGCATACCCAGGTATTTATAGGTTTCTCCTTCTTGCATTTCTTCTAAAGTGTTATAATCGTTAAGATCGAATGCGTGTGTACTATGCTTTCCTTTTATTAGCGTCTGGGTTCTACACTTTTTAAGCCCAAACTCCATTAGGATGTCTTGGGAAAAGATTTTTACAGTGGTTAGTAGTGAGTTGATATGAGCTTCGGTCCCAGCATAAAGTTTAATGTCGTCCATATATAGTAAGTGTTTAATTATTATTATTATTATTATTATTATTATTATCAATGACTAACTTTCAAACACCCTGTATGCGTAAAAAATAACATATGTTTAAACAAAATTATAAAAATTAGGAAAAATATCATTCCGAATAAAACATAATTTTATTTTGAGAAAAAATAACGTTGCAACAAATTGTATGTATTAATTTAAACGAAAAGAATGAGACTCAAAAAAAGTGTAAAGAACATAACACATAATATAACAGTTGTTCAAAGTAGCCACCATGTTGTTCAATACATTTCGCATGTGTCCTCAATTCTCCGTGAAGGTTCTCTCTAGCCTTTACTTCAGTTAAATAAACTTTTGATTTTAAATAACCTCAAACATGGTAATCGAGTGGATTAAAATCGGGCCTCTTGCAGGCCAGTTGTGAAGACCTCTACCTATAAAATGATTTTGGAAGTTGTCACTTAAACACTCTCCCACTATTACCCTGAAATGAGGTGAAGCCCCATTATGTTGAAAGTACATGCCTCCAACATCAACTTCTGCATCATCTAGCAATATGGATAAAATATTTGCCAAGAACTCCAGATACACTTCACCCGTTAGCAGATGTGGTAGGATATGTGGTATAATTAATCGGTTCTTAATAACGCCACACCAAACATTAAAGGAGAACCTGATTTGTGAGTGTGTTGGTTTTATGGCGAATAGATTTTGTTTGGCCCAAACATGTGAATTCCATGAATTATTAACACCGTCTCTGGTAAATTGGGCTTCGTCTCTAAATAAACATCTGTGTATGATCCTATTGTTTTGTAATACTCACCTACTAAATGCCAATCGAGAGATTTCATCTCCTGCTTCTGAAGTTGCTGTAAATAGTACGGATGTAGATTATTTTTTAAATCTTTGCCAAACAGTAGACTGAGGAATATTAGTAGCGTGACTGATTCTTCTCTTACTAATTTTTGGACCATTTTGTACAAGGTTAAGGATATCTTGCTCCAAACCATCATTGACAACTTTCATTTTGTGCTACAGCTGAAAATTTACCGTGTTCTCTAGGGTAAATAAACACATTAGAAAATGTCCTCTCACTAGGGAACCGCCTGCCAGGAAATCGCTCTGCATATTCTGTTTGGGCAGCTTTTCCTTTACTATCACAAAATCCATAGACATACAATATATCTACACATTCATTATTATCAAATTTTTGTGGCATTTTTGTAAGCAATAACTGTTATCAACATATAACGTAACAACACAAGTACAAAATCTAAAATCATCAACTAACGTTAAAATTGTACTCTGAAATCAGCCAATTTGACATTTACAACAATTGAGGAGTGTAGTTCCATAGCCCGCCTAATCCATAATGTCAGAAATCGGAAAAAATGGTCTGTTACAAACGTAATCACTACAATAAACTGCAAATGTTATCATTTACAATCGGTTACACATAGGAAGCTGGGATGATAATAAAAAATAATTTCGTCTAAGACTTTTATCAAAATTTTATTTTTAATTTTGGAAAAGACTAGTTTTGGAAAAACATTGTGGATAAGACTGGGTTTGGAAGTAAATAAGGTTTCAAAACTCAACATTATTGTTGTTATTGAACTTATTTATTTATTTTCTGGTAAAAACAATCATCGTTTAAGACTCAACTAAAATAGTAACTTTTTATTGCATTATATTCTGATATCAATATCATCATCTTCATAAACTTCTTCATTCTGTTCTGCTTCTGCGTCTTCTTCATTAAGAGGCGTGTCTATTGCTTTTAAATAAAATTCCAGGTCTTGAATTTGTCGCCAGTTTTCACCAAAATCTTTTTTTTAAAGATTATCGCAGTCTTTTTAGTTTTTTCACATTTACGGCGTGACCAATGGGAATTACCTCAGGATTTATGCTGTTCAAGCTTTTTCCTTTTTTCAGTATGGATTTAGTTGCGCCACTGTCGCTATTGTAAGCGACCTCACCTCTCACCAATATGTTTCCCTGTGGCGATTTTTTTATTGAAATACGTTTGGAAGGGGCAAATTTGAAATGCCATTGACCAGGTGGCTTTATGACATCAGCTATTGCTTCTTTCCATTCCATAACTTCAACATTTCTTCCTACATTGAACACTGTCCCAAATTCACCAAAAATCTGTTCATATTCTTCTGGTTTGATTATAGTATCCAATTTTCTCATCCTCTTTTCTATTCGGCCAAAAACCCTGTCAGGGGGAATATAGGGATGTCCAGGTACTGGGAATACTACTATTACCTCTTCAATGTTATTTGGCGATTCTAATTTTAGCCATTTAGAAAGCATTCCAATCATCGTTACGTTTTTGTTTTGACCTCCACATCCGTCAGCAAAAAGTTTTATTGTATTATAATCTTCTAAGCTGGTATTATTCAGTCGATGATGAACAGCCAAAGCAATTTGATTGGATCCTTTTGCTAATTCAGTGCCCAGGCAGGTGTAAATAAAAATAGTATCTTTATTTTGGGGTGAACCTGAATGTCCTTGGCAAACTGTAAAGTTGTAACAATAGAGTTGCCTACTATAATAAGCCGCTTGATCTGAAATTCGAGGTAGAACCATGTTTTTTGGCAATCGAACGAAAATTTGAAAATTCTTTCTTCGTCAGATTTTAAAAATCTGAAAAAAGATTTAAATTTTATAGTATGAAGTCGCAATTGCATCATTATGCGATTCTTCTCATGAACAGGACTTCTCTTGACTGTCTCGTTTAACTCAATGCATTTTGAACATGCATCTGTGACAGGCCAAAACCAATATTATAGTCTTTTACAAAGATGTGCCTAAAATAGTGATATTTAACTTTTAAGTTATCAGGTGATTTTGCATTATACATTGTCCACATTTTCTTCACAGACAAGTCGCTAGATAAATATTTCCTTGATGATTTGACACGACTATAATGGGAATCGACAGCTTTAAAACTTTCTATAAAACGTTTTACTTCAACCTTTCTAGACGTGTATTTTCTGCTACGTGTATCGCCACCCCTGTTTTCTTTGGCACCACAGCCGGTTTCCAAATGCTTCTTCACAAATCGCTGTACCTTGTCCTTCGAGACACCCAGTATGGATAAAAACGCTTTGCGGCATATTGGAACATGTGTTTTTGCTTTAGATTTCTTAAATTGAGGAGCATAATAACGTATGGTTAGTTGTTTCCGAGAACTGCCTTCCTTTACTTGTCTGGCTCTTTTTGGTTTCTCCGCTGCCGTATAACGCAAAAAAAAATTATCTTGCATAATCTTAACTGGTTCATTATAAAATGCTTGAAGAAACTTTCGTATATCTTGTAAACTTAAATGTTGACACCTATACGTTGGGCCTGTGTGTTTTTGGCATGATTCTGGCATAGTTGGAGGATTTTTTGACGTGTATCTAAGAAATGAAATAAAAAATAAAGTTAAGTTGGAATTCAAACTAACCTCAAACAAGTTACTTACCTGGCATTTTTAACATATTTTTCTTCTACACTGATTTATCCGTTCCTTTTTTTCTTCCTTTATTTTTCGGAGCTACACAAATGTTTTTACCACTATCCATTGCTTTACATTCAAGAATATTTTGGAAGTAAGTAAAGAAAGTTATAATAACAATTTCGTCTACCCACAACTGCATACAATATAAAATCACGGGTGTATCCCCATATAGTCCAGAAGGAATCGGCGCATGAGTACCGAAAACTATTCCACCTCAATTTTTTTATGCGATCCTATTTGAATTGCCCTACTGATGATATAAATGCATGTTGCCATGGGGCAACCTAGTGCCATATTGTTTAAACCGAATTTTTTAAACAATTGGAAGGAATTGTTATTTTTCAACCGGACAAATTTTTTTAATATTCTTAATTGAAATACAAATAAAAAAGGTCCTATGACTTTTCACGATAAAGTTAATATTTTTAGAGATATGCATTTTTAAAGGTTCGAAAAATCTCAAATTTGAGTACTTTTGACCCATGAAAAATATATTAAAAAAATAAAATATAAATAATAGTTTTTTTAAATTCTTTATACAATAGTTAATAATATTCTTAATAGAGATTTAAGAAAATTTTATTGTTTATACCTGTTTTTTAATTGTTAATTTCGCGCGCTCACAATTACGCGTCGCTACTTTTAAGTATCGCCGTCTCTCTCCGACTCATGCGCTGCATCGACCTCTCTGTGTCCTGAATCATTATTTATCATTTATATAAGAAACCATTAACTTCATCAAGATTGGTAAAGAGAGCAATGTTATTAATAATTAAATTGTCTACAATTTGTTTTTAACAAAAGTAATTTCAGTATGAATCGGAACATGTAATTAAAATTACTTTTTTGTTATTATCATAGTAATTTATGCATTTTTATCAACAATAATAAGATATAATGGTATTTGAAAAAAATTTCGAATCACAATTATATATAAATAATAAGCTTTTGCACAAAACATACATTTGGATAAATGCATTGAATCCGGAATATAAAACATTAGATTTTACGAATTTCGGATACAAACTAGAGAATGATACTTTGCTAATACCTTTATTTATAAACAAAAGCCCATTTCCAACTGATCAAAATCTAATGTTTTATATTCCGGATTCAATGCATTTTTCCAAATGTATGTTTGAGCAAAAGCTTATTATTTATATATAATTGTGATTCCAAAATTTTTTCAAATACTATTATATCTTATTATTGTTGATAAAAATGCATAAATCACTATGATAATAACAAAAAAGTAATTTTAATTACATGTTCCGATTCATACTTAAATTACTTTTGTTAAAAACAAATTGTAGACAATTTAATTATTAATAACATTGCTCTCTTTACCAATGTTGATAAAGTTAATGGTTTTTTAGATAAATGATTAATAATGATTCAGGACACAGAGAGACCGTATGCAGCGCATGAGTCAGAGAGAGAGACGGCGATAATTAAAGGTAGCGACGCATACTTGTGAGCGCGAAATGAACAATTAAAAAACAGGTATAAACAATGAAATTTTCTTAAATCTCTATTAACTATTGTATAAAGAATTTTAAAAAATTATTATTTATATTTTATTATTTTTTTTTAATATATTTTTCATGGGTCAAATGTACCCAAATTTGAGATTTTTCGAACCTTTAAAAATTCATATCTCTAAAAATATTAACGTTATCGTGAAAAGTCATAGGACCTTTTTTATTTGTATTTCAATAAAGAATATAAAAAAAAATTGTTCGGTTGAAAAATAACAATTCCTTCCAATTGTTTAAACAATTTCGGTTTAAACAATATGGCACTAGGTTGCCCATGGCAACATGCATTTATATCATCAGTAGGGCAATTCAAAGAGGATCGCATGAAAAAATTGAGGTGGAATAGTTTTCGGTACTCATGCGCCGATTCCTCCTGGACCAATAAGGAAAAGACCATTGGATAAGACGCCATTTGAAAACAAAAGCAATTTAGCACGTACGTACTCAAGTGATAAGGTGCACTTTGCTTATACCAGACGGTCGTGACATAGGCGCGCTTTGGAATTAAACTTCAATTGGATAAGGTGAGTTTTGGAACTACATTCAATAATAGCACACACAAATAAGCGGGAATAGGCAAGTTTTGGTAAAACTTCTCAGTTACAAATAACAACAGATATACTAGAGATTTAGTTTCTGTAACTGGCGGTGTTTTTAAATTTTTTGGATTAGGCGAGTTTTGGAACTACACTCCTTAATTTGAGATATCAAACATAAAGTGTATTATCTACTAAATGGAACAATACGTACAGACTGCTTTATTTGATTATTATTAGAATGCATCAGAAGAGTTGAGAAATGATCATACTAAAAAAATAATTAGGCCTATATTATATGCTACAACTTTGTGCTTGCAACTCGATTTCAGTCCGGTTTCGCCAATGTTATATTATGGATCCTATTATACGACTGAAATTTTGTTTCATTACTTGAACCTGCCAAGTAACTAATTTCATGCTTATGAAACTAGCGGGGCATTGAGTTATAATGGTGCTTATTATACGCTGCAAGTCAGTTTCATGAAACTGAAACTGCGTTTCTCCAACTAGGCACAAGTTTTCTATATCCCTATACACGATTATATGAAAAAAACGATAATAGAAGGAAAATCGGCCAAAGATCTCCAGGAAATGAATTTTCTTAAAAGCAACTAAAAAGAATAAATAAAACAACAAAAAATTAACAAAGATAGATAAAGGAAATATAGGCAAAGAGGACAATGACAACGGACAAGGTAAAAAGAACACAATAACAAATACAACACGAAACACGCAAAATAAAGAACAAAAATTGAAAAAAGAATATAAGAAAATGCAAACAATATAATATAGGCACATGGAATATAAGAAGTATTGCAGGAAAAGAACAGGAAATGATACAAGAATTCAAAAAGGCAAATCTAGAAATCCTCGCTATAACAGAAACAAAGAAAAAAGGAAAAGTAGAAATGAAAATAGAGGATTGTGGAATATTACACAGCGGAGTAGAATAAGATAAAAGATCAGCGGCAGGAGTAGGGTGTATATTAAGTGCCAAATATGTAAAAAACTCATATAATGGCAACGAATTAATGAAAAATTATGAAAATTAAACTGCAGAGGATAGAAAAATAAATAACTGGGATAATAATAGCATATGGTCTCAATGAAAATAATTTAGTAGCAGAAAAACACATTTTCTGGCGAAAACTTCTAGAGATATGTGATGAGACTAAACATTCTATAATAATTATGGGGGATTCAAATGCTAGGATCACAAAATAAGCTGAAGGAGTAATGGAAAGCTTCGGCGAAACAACAACTAATAGAGTTCTGTATACAAAACGGACTGGTAATACCAAACACATTCTTCCAACATAAATACTGTCACAAATACTCAAGAGAAGAACCAGGAAGAGATGAGATATCAATCATAGATTATATTATAACTGAAAAAACAAACAGAAAATGGTAAAAGACGTAAGAGTATATCGAAGTACAGAATTAGGAACAGACCAACTACTCGGTAGCAGCAACTATAAAGCAAAAAATTTCTGAAAAGCATACCGACGAAATTAAAAACCTACATGAAGAGAAGATTGTCATTAAAACACGCAAATTACAAGAAGCACGAACTAAGGAGCAATATGGAGAACTAGTCACTAATCTAATATACCAACAATATAACGAAATAATACAAGCCGACTTAGAGAGAGAAAATGGAAACATTCAAAGAGGAGAACCAGCTGGTGGAGTGAAGAAATAAAAATAAATGTAAAAAAACAAAAAACTTGCATGAAAAGTCTAAACGCGAGAAAAAATGAGCGAAAAATATGAAAAATACAGATGAATAAGAAACCTAGTTAAAACAAAAATTAAAGAAGCCAAAGAATGGGAAAATTTCGGAAAAAATATGGAACACAATAAGAAACATAACCAAAAACTATTTAGATAGTTCTGAAAAATATGAGAAGAAAAGGAAAATTAGCATCAACACAAAAGCTTAAAAACAGATAAGGAAAAATCATTACAAACTAGCAAGATGGAAGGAACACTTCCAAGAAGTTCTAGGGAAAACCAACAAGATAGGTAAAGAAGATGAAGCACACAAAGTAAACTCAAACAACGACATAGACGACGGAATCGCGATAAAGGAGGAAGAACAAGCGGTCAAAACATTAAAGAGCGGAAAGGCACCAGGAGTTGACAACATAAAAGCAGAAATGTACAAGTGCATGGGAGATAAACGACTTGAAATGTTACACCAGATTAAAGATACAGCATGGAAAACTAAAAGGTACCAGAGGAATGGGCAACACAAGTAACTATATCCATATACAAAAAAGGTGATAGAACAGATTGTGGAAATTACAGAGGAATAACGTTTATTTGTAGTACTACAAGTAAAATATATGAAAGAATATTGGAGACAAGATTAAGGTACAAAATAGAAGGACAACTATATGAAACACTGAGCCATTAGGAACCTAACAGGAAAATGCCTAACACACAATAAAGAAATATACCTTTATTTTATAAATCTCTAAAAAGCATTTGACTCAGTCCAAGACACCACATATGGATAAAAGGAATTAAATCATTATACAAAAATAGCACTACAATTGTAAGAACACACAACTGTGAAACAACAACAAACAAAATTTAAAACAACACGCGTTATACAAGGTGGAGTGCTCAGCCCATTACTTTTTATAATATTTATGAATGAAATAATAATACAGGGCAATAAACAATCCACAAAAATAGACGTAGGATACAACAAATTGCAAAATATTACAATGAACGAATGTATATTTGCTGATGACATAGTAATAGCAGCCAACAGCCAGGAAAATTTACAGCACAACATTGAAGTATGGTCAAAATGCCTTAAAGAAAGGGGTATGAGATTTGATGTGAGAAAAACAAAAGTAATACTAATATCAAATGAAACAAGAAACACCAACACAAAAATGGATGGACTGCACATAGAACAAGTGGAGAACATAAAATATTTAGGAACAGTTATAGACAGTACAGGACGTTATGACACTGAAATAAACACAATTTCAAATTGTTATTCGTAATTAAAACTTATATAAATGAAAGTTTGATGATTTTTAGAAATAATTTTATTTTAGGTAAATGAGTTTTATATTTTAAATAGTTTTATATAATAAAAGAAGAATATTTCAATATCTATTAACCTTATTAAACATAACCTATTTTCTTCTTTTGTTTTCATCAACATTTTAGCATATAAAGAAAATGTTTATATTCAAATATCTGTCAAAATGACATATGATTAAAACATTTTTTTTATAGTTCAAATATCGGTATATTTACCAATTTATAATAACAATTATATATCAATCTCAATTTACTAATCCTTGATAATGGATACGAATCTTTCCGAAAGCTTGGTAGAAAAACAGTAAGAAGAGTTTTCTTAAATCACTTTGCCGTTACTCCAATATTTCTGGTTATATATATATATATATATATATATATATATATATATATATATGTATATATTCAATCCTCTATGATGATTTTTAATTATTTAATTTTACTGTAAACCTTCCTGTAAAGATAAATTTCAACTCACCTCACGTTAATGTATATTGTCGCAGTGACAACTCTTGTATATGCAACTTAAAACTTTATGTAAGAAATTTTTACTTTGACAGTAGTTGTCAAAAATATGCCCGGCTCTAATAAATATTAATTTAGTATTTCTAAAAATGAATTTATATGTGTAATCGACCTATTACTCTTCTCTCAGGTGGGATCAAACTGTTAAAAAATTAATTATTCAAAATTTATTTAAATTTTTACGTATCTCCAAATTATCTGTTTAACTATTGGTCAGAACCTATAGTAACTGTATGTTTAAAATTATAAAAGGCACTTTAAATCTCTGATGACGTTTCCAATATTTATGTCACTGAAAATTACCAACTGTCACTGATTTGATCGACAGTTTTATTTAATGAAAAATGTTTAATTTTCTGAAATAATGTTATAAAAAGACTATAGTGTGTAGGAATGCAAAATTCTATATTATACCACTAGATTCAAATACAAATTAACAAATTGATATTCCCAAAATTATCACAACGAAAAAACAGTCGTAATTTCTACGAAACTTAAAATTACTACAACCTATATGCTATAAATTAACCTAATGAAAAACGTTTAAAAAAAGTTCCAATTGTCGATCTAAATCTTGATATGGATAAATATCAAAAACAAGCTTCACTCAAATTTTTCTAGTTCAAAACTTTTCTTCTCTTATGTGAATTTTCTTATATGATTTATTAATTTTGTTTGCAATCAAAAATCTAATAGATGCATCTATGTCAAATTTAATTTAAAAATGGGACTTATTATTTCTCGAGATATTATTGTAAAGAAACTGGATCGGACTCACCAACTAATAACTGGACAACTCGTACAATTCTAATTGATCTTAGAATTCAGGATACTTTCTAAATTTTATTTAGAAATCTGGAACACATTCACTACACACGATGCAATTCTTATTCGAATTATGCACGCACTGGCTTTATAATGAAATGGCTTTTGAATCTGGTTGTATAAATATACAACTTCTACTATCTACCAAAAATTGAGACAACTCTAATGACGATGTTGCCTCTTCGGGATTTCAAACACAACTAACTAAACTTTCTTCAAATAAATAAATCTCCTCTCCTTTGGTTACCAAAAACTCCTTTTTTAAAAAAAAATACTAATTTATGTTTCCCTATAACAAAGAGAGATTTGAATTCTTTTATTATCATTGTAATTCTGATAGCAGAGACATCTGTATTTTAAAATTTCAAATATATTCTCCAAAATGTAATATAATTCTGTCTATCAATAAATATATTCTAAATAAACGTCATCCGAAAATTAAAATGTCACATTTGATTTGTATACCGAATCTTTCAAAATCATTGATTATACCTATAATACAGTGTGTATCGAAAGTATTGCATACAAATTTAAATAGTTTTCCTTATTTCAATGTTCCTTTTACATTTTAAATAGAGGAACTGTATTAATAGATATATATATATATATATATATATATATATATATATATATATATATAGTTGTATAGTTGTATTGAGTCTGGCACTGGCAAACCACCGACAGTATCCTGCCTAGTACAGCCTGTCAACATTGACGTTCGGATCCGTCGTTAAACTGTAATATCACTTCTATATGTGGTAACTGGAGAGTACAACACAGGTAGAAGTGAGAGGTCGCCAACGTCCGATCGCGGATATGGCACTGTAAGAAGAAGAAGAAACACCAAATGCATTTAGTCTTGCTAACTTTTTCTGCTCTTTCCCAATTTGTAACTAACGTTTTAAACAATTGATAATGCAGAGTGTTTGTTTTATTATGTAAATCGACACCACTGTGGACAAAGAACTAACGAACCAAATATTACAAAAATGTGTAGGGTGGTTCATAAGTTATGATTAATTGAAGAAATGGGCTATTTAGAAGCACCCCCTTACTGTAAGCGTGTTTTCCAATGAATCACCCGGTATAATAAGGAAATCATATTTTCTTCAGCTTCCAATGGAATTTTTAGGTGTAAATTATTGATATGATTGAAAATACATCAAATTGTCGTTCACTACCTACAAAACAGGCGGATATGTCATATACATATCTAAACTAAAATAAGGTATTTTTTTAATTGGTAATTTATTTATGATGCATTTCCTTTCATCATCATTTAAAAGATAATTTGAATTATTAACAATCTCTCTTACAATATTAGAAAACTTTTTTGTTGGAACTGCTCTTCAAACTCTAGATTCTATATTTTCCTTCAGTTTTCAATTTGATAGTTGTATTACCTTTGTCAGATTTTGTAATTGTCAGGTTACAATTTCTACTTTCTTTTTTTACTTGGAGGGCTCAATATCAAATCAAATTAGCAATTTTTAATTTCTCATGAAGAAAATTATTTACCTTATATTTTAATGCTATTTCTGTTTCTGTAGTTAATATTTGTTGAAATAGTAAATTCACTTTAAATCTAATTTATCTTACAAATAACTTTAAATTACAATAAATTCAAATTTTAGGATATCTAGGAAGGAAGATAAGGAAAGTAAATTAGGCTTCGCCAAAGCGTGTTTTTCTAATCCAACCCAATTCAGTAAAATCCAATACTACTCAGTAAAATCCAGAATAATCCAATTCAAAATAATATCGCCCAATTGTAGTTCAGTTCAGTCCAACCAAGCCAAAAAGATAAATTTGATCTGGCCTTATATAATGTGTATGGCTTTCCACTATAACTTTTATTAAATTAATATTAACTTTATACCAAAAATCTCTAGTATGTTTGAAATAGATTCACCAACTGGATATCTCGTCAGCGAGGTAATAAATGGGAACCTATGAAACCTTAAATTATTTTCCCCAACAGTAAAATTATTAATCAAAATAGTATATAAATAACTAGGCAACACAATAAACAATGAAGTTAAAGAGGTTGTCTATCAGGACGATGATTACTCGTTACAAGATCCATAAGTAAGACTATTTGTCTTTTTGTAAGCTGACTAGAGTTATGATATTCTGTTCAACGCTACATGTTACACAATATCCTCTAAATTACAGTTGGAAGATTAAATGTGTTGTTATTTATCACTCTTTAAATTAAACCTCTAAGCTTGTGCAAATCAGTTGAGACATTATGAAAGTTACAGTTCCTGTCAACTAAAGTACACTTTACCGAATAAGTGATAAAAAACGATTAGGTACAACATGATTTATAGAATAAGAACTGTAGTTTATAATTTAAAATTTTCGTACCAAACGCAGAATGCGCCGCATAGCGGAAAATTACTACAAATATTTTTTAGCCAATGTTTATAGGACGGTTTTCGAGATACGGCCGTATTTAATAAATTTGATGTAATAATTGTTACCTGCTTCATTAAAAATGGGTGCCATAAACTGCATAATGACAGTAACTCCTGTAACATTTTGAACCAACATAGGTAATAGAGCTAATATTAGAGCCTTTCTTGTAACTTTCGATGTGAAAAGCTTTGTCAGAGTAAACTTGCCAGCGCTTTTCCTAATTTCATAACTTTCTTTAATTTTCTCGTAATCTCTCTCAATTTCTTGAGGCGAATTATTATTTCTAAGCTTTTCAAGCGTTTTTATAGCCAGTTCTGTATTTTCTTTAGTAATTAGAAAAGCTGGAGTTTCTGGTGCAAAAATACCGAATGCTACTAAGAATGGTATTAACGGGGCTACACAAATAGCAGTATAAATCGGTACATTTGTTAATGATCCAACTGCGTAACTGAAGAGATGTCCACCTGGTAGACTGATTCCCATCAAACAACCATATTTAGCTCGATTGTGATCCTCACAAATTTCTGTAAGATAGATTGGTACTAATACCAGACTGGCAGAATATCCAATAAATATTATACATCTTGCTATTATGTATGCGTATATGTTATTACTAAAAATGATCAGGCTACTAGCGAATAATATAAATACAGCATTGTATACCATGATTTTCTTTCTGCCAAGCAAATCTGATATAGCTCCTATAAATATTGAACCAACTAATCCTATTAAAAAGGGCAATCCTGCCAGCATTGACGTTTCCAAAGTAGTTATGGGTCTGCCTATTGGATTGATCTCACTATTATTAGATTTCAACTTTGGTATTACAGGAGACGACCATACGTGGAAATTTGAACAAACAAACAGCAGCACATTACCTAAAAATAAAAATACTTATTATATAATAAGAATTGTTAAGCATTTTTACAGATTATTTTATTGAAAAAAATATATTGTCATCTAATAATATCTGCATAAATGTTTCACTTCTAGACTTTTTAATATATATTTTGTTTAATAAAAATTCTTGATTTTTGGCCTATTTTGATGAATAGCATATTTTTTTATGGTTCTCATTCAATTTCGGCCAATTGCAATGTTTGTCTTATATAAATTATTACAAGGAACTTCGTATATAATGTTACTTTTTTGTTTTTCTATATTTTTGATTTTAGACTACTGAAATATTTTGATGTGTTATGTCAGTTATAAGTTCTGCTATCAAACTCCCCTCCAACATTTCAAAAACCTTCTACCTGAAGCTCTCTACAGGCAGCTGTTACTCTTCTTTCCAAATCTTCCAAATATCGAGGCTGTGTTTTATAAGCAACCGATTTTAGATGTCCCCATAGGAAGACATTTAGAGGCTCTAAGTCGGGCGATCGTGGTGGCCATTCTATGGCTCCTCTTCGACCAATCCATCTGGAAATGTACTATTTACTCATTGTCTAACTGGAAGAAAGTAATGTGGTGGAGCTATCTTGTTGGAAGTGAATAAGATCTTCTGGCAAAATCAGCTCGCCAGTAAGATTTTCCTCAATGAATAAAGTTGCAATAATACTATTCCCAAGAATATCAGCCCAAACATTCACTTTCTTTAGATACTGTTTATGACCTTCCCTAAAAATTCGCGGATTTTCATCGCTCCAGTAGCGACAATTTTGCTTGTTAACATGCCATTAAGAAAAAACATACACTCATCAGTAAAGTACTATAAAGTATCACATTTTGACGGGTTATTACTCGAGAATGGAAAACGATATCGACCTGCAGTTTTCGCTAAACTTCTTATATTTCCTTCAAGTTTTTGTGGACATAGTTGTCAAATGTATATTTTTTCCTGAAAGCACCGTGGAAAATTACCATTTTTGAAGCGAAATTATCGCTTTATTTTTCAATACTATCTGAAATTCCCTTTCTTCATCTTAAGTTTTTAGGGAATGATTTAATTTTTTATTTTTCCATGTCAAGAACTTCTAAACGAAAATTATCACATTTCAACAGCTTGGAAACTTTATAACTCGAAAATGAGACAAGGGATTAATGAACAATTTTCACTGACGTAGAAACGTTTTTCTAACACCGTTACCAAGTCTCAAAAGTTGTCCAAAATTTTCGTATGAAAGTTACTTTTGTTAATTTTTTAAAGAAAGGTGGCATTGAAACAAATATAACTGACATTAACAAACGTCAAAAAGTTATTTATGTGAAGTATGCCAACGAGTATAGTCAAATTTATTAATCGAAAATGTATGCTTTGGTAGAAAATGTGCGATGCGTCTTATTATATGCCAAAATCAATAGCAGTAAGCAGAAGGAGAGTCAGAGCCATTTTTGATAGAAATATTAACTTGGGTACAACAATTTACAGAATCCGGAAAACTGGAAAGGAAAACCAGAACTCCTGAAAACGCTCAGGACAATATGCTCAATGATATTCTAGAAGTAAGGAAAATTCTAGCACTTAACAATAATAGAATATCTGTAAGAAACATATCCCAAATTACACACTTTTCAAAAAGTAAGGTTCACCGGCTTCTAAAAATTATTAAATTTAAAGCATATAAGATACAAAAAATAGAGAATAATTAATTCAATCAAACATTTTTCATGTCCGAAACATTGTTGGATCACATAACAATTATAGGTAATTAGATGTGACTGTTGTACAGAATAATTCCTATTTATATAAAATTTATTTGTGAATAAATTATAACATAAACGGTTTTAAAGATTAAAACTAACTTTTTCGCATCTGTGAGACGCCCTGAACAACATACTGTTATAAAAGTGTCAATTGTATAAACTTTGGAGGCGCTAACAAAGCGAAATTTCTCCAAAAATGATCAAAAATTTAGTATATCTCGATTTATAGGACCCGTTGCACTCGCTCTGGTGAACTGAAAAACAATAGGCTTCATCTGTGAAAAATATCCAATTATATTATTGGTCGCTTGTATACACTCCGGAGGACATATCGTGCTAACAACCCGAAATTTCTCCAAAAATGGTGTACTTCAAGTACCATCGCGCCCGTTGTACTACCTCTGATGAGCTGAAAATCAATAGGGTTCATCTGTGAGATGTCCTGAACAATATTCAATCATATAATTGGTGACTAGTTGATGCACTCCGGAAGCTGTATCGTGCTAACAAGATATGTTACAAAAAGTGCCCAGCGACGACGACATACACACAGTATTTTTTTTCTAAACCCCATTTTTTCATGTTGTTCTTGCTGAAAAACGGAAAAATCTAAAATTCCAACTTTTTTGGGGTAAACCAATACTTTTCTCGCGTATTAGATAAGGTTGGGCGGAAAAGTAATAATAATTTTGACTATATAGTTGACAGTTAATTCTAATTGTCAAAAAATATCGATTCTAAACGTTCACTACCATCACTCACTTTTAATCTTTATCGATTTTAGAATCTAAACTGCCACAGTACCCCCTTGACAGAGAATTTGGCCACACATTCAAAGTTTTTCTAAATATAACTCTTTTGCGAGACCACGTTTTGGTTCAATAGCAGGTGTGGAAACAGGAGCATCTTTTAGAACAAAAACAGAAACGTGTGTTAAAACTTAAAACTTCATCTAGTAAAATAGACGCCGGTTTCATTCGATCGATGGACACTTTGGTGGGTTTATTATGCATTAATAATGTCGATCAATAATTTCGTATGAACCAGTATAAAGTGGTTTAAGTGCTTTTAGAAAGGGTCCTTCTTTCAAAAAAACATGACTGCATTTCGAAAGTTCCTTGAAGACACAGACGCCAGGTTGACAATGTGTTGATGCTGGAGTTGGTCGTAACCGTGACATGAATTCTCTGAGAAAAACTTGCTTGTATCATCGAGATTCTTGTTTGAAGAGAACAGTTCAAAAGGTAAACGTAGAGTTTCTCCATAAAACATCTCAGAGGAAGTAGCCTTGATATCTTCTTTAGAAACTGAACGAATTCCAAGTAATACGAGAAGCAAAGCATGAACCCAATCGATGTCGGAATGAGCCATTATTGCAGCTTTTAAGTGACGATGTAAACGTTCTACTAAGCCATTTGCAGCAGGATGCCAGCTTGTAAGGAGGTTATGACGAATTCCAAAAAATTTACGAAACTTAAATTTTTGAGAACATGAGAAGTAAATTGAGCTCCCCGGTATGAGTTTATGTTTGAGTAAAACCAAAACTAGATATCCGGCAATCCAAAAGAGCGTGAATCACAGTATCTGCACTTATAATATTCTGTAAATGATAAACCTCGGGCCATCGCGTAAAACGATCGATGACAGTCAAGCAATATCGATAAGAATGTGCAGGTAGAAGTGATCCAATCAGATCGATGTGGATATGATAACATCTTTGTGTCGGAGTTTTGAAATTTCCAAGAGGAGCACGAACGTTACGAGAAATCTTAGATCGTTGACATTCATTGCAAGCATGAGCCCAATTTCGACGATCACCGAAGGCCAAACGAATCGGTCTCTATTTAACTTGAGTGAAACACTGGCGCCGGGATGACACAAGTTATGAAGTTGATTTAAAACGAGGTGTCAGAATGAACGTGTGGTTTTCCTGTTGATGTATCACAAAACACAGTAAGTGAGGATCCAGAAATCGGCACAACTTCGATATGGAGAGAAAACTTTTCTTGAACAATCCTCTTGAGTTCTTCGTCTTCTTCTTGAGATTTAAATAGTAACTCGTAATCAAGTGGTGTAGAAACAGCTTGAATCCGGGAAAGGGTTTCAGTAAAATATTATCGGCACCTTTAATGTATTGAATGTCCGTTGAAAATTTCGAGATGAAAGAGAGTTTGTTGAGTTGAACTGGTGGAATTTTTTCATGCTTTTGTTGAAAAGCGTAAACCAGCGGTTTGTGATCTATGTAGATCGTGAATGTATGTCCTTTTAACACATGACGAAAGTGCTGAATTGAAGACATTTTCTTTGAAAAAAATGCAAGTGGTTGCCAAACATCATCAACGAGCTAATGTAAATATGCTCCAACAGAATGATTTGAAGCATCTGTGAATAATCCAAGTGGCGCACCGATACGAGGGTGGACCAGAAATGAAGCAGATGAAATACAGTTTTGCATTTTGAGAAATCCTCTTCTAATTCAGGTGTCCAGTCTATCGGTTGAGAACCTTTAAGAAGTGGATTGCTTAATGCGTTTTGCGAAGGAGCTTCGTATTCAGAGACATAAGGTATATATTTGCGATAAAAATTCAGCATTCCCAAGAAACGGTGAAGACTTTTTGCTGTTTTTGGTAGAGGAAAATCTTTAATTGTCTGAACTCGTTGTTCTGGGGTACAGATGCAGGCAGAAGAAATAGTATAACCTAAGAAATTAATTTCAGAAACGCCAAAAATGGATTTCTGTAGGTTGATGACTAAACCGTACTTCGAGAGACGTTCCAAATAATTCTGAGATGACATTCGTGTTCTTCTTTAGAATGAGAGAAAACAAGAATGTCGTCCATATAAACGAAGCAAAAGTCCAAACCACGCAAAACTTCATCCATAAATTTTTGAAAAATTTGACCAGCATTTCGAAGTCCAAACGTCATGAATGGGTATTCGAAGAGTGTAATGATGGCAGTTTTTCCAATATCTTCTTCCGGATATAGAATTTGTTGATATGCCTTAGCTAAGTCAATTTTTTAAAACAACGGATATCCATCTATAATGAAGGTGGTATCGTAAATGTGACAAACAGGATAACGATCCGGAATTGTTCGAGCGTTCAACTCGCGAAAATCTCCACAGAGACGCTAAGTTGAGTCACTTTTCGGTGCCCAGTGTAAAGGTAAGGACAAGGAACTTTCAGATGGGCGAGTTGTACCAGCTTGCATCATTTTATCGAATTCTTTTCGTGCAATTTTCAATTTTTCGAGACTTAATCGGAGAACTTTAATTGTAACCGGAGGTCCAGGAGTTGTGCGAATATAATCAACAGTTTCATGTTTAATATTTCGAGGTATGCCTTGTGGAAGAGGAATTTCAGGAAACTCAGAAACAAGAGCAGCGTAAGTTGAAGAGTCTTGGACTACTTTGACACTGGTTTGCAAAAATGGTTGAGAAAAACCGTGAGCTTGAAGTCCGGTGGAAACATCGATGATGTGCTTGGTACGGCAATCAGGTAAAAAATGATAATGAACAAGAAAATATGATCCAATGGTAGGTAAATCAACATCAACAACGACGAATCTACACAAAAAAGTACGTCGAAGGCTTAAGTTGAAATAAGGTTATGAAACCGTAAGTTTTTATTTTGCTTACGTTTGCGGCACATAAATCGTAGTTGACGGGAGAACGACGATCTCGAAGGAAACGTCGAGGAAAACAACATAAATCAGATTCAATATCTACTAAAAAGTTGTGTTTTGAATTTTTATCAATTATAAACAGACGGCTACTGGATACAGAGCAGTCCGACGTCGTCCTTACGGACTGCTTACAAGGTTTAATACACTTTTCAGCATTTTCCTGGTATGTTTTGTGGTACGAATAAACTTGTCCTAATTGTTGATTAGACTGGTCTCGAGTACAAGATTTATTCTTCTGTCTAAAATTACGGCAAGAACTGCGAGGACGTGAGCGAGAATCGAACAGCGCAGCAACTTGCTTTCGTAGATCAGCAATACCATTAAGAAGTTTATTTTCTGTGCCTTTATTGTTAAGTGTTACAATTATAGAGAAACTTGGATTGCTCGGAGAGACTTCGACGACTTTATCAGCAAGTTATGCAAGTTTATCAAGCACCAGCTCCGACTGCGTTCTGAGAATAGCGCGAACATTGAGTGGAAGTCGTTGTAGCCAAAGTTGGCATAAAAGGTTATCTTGAACGATGGTGGCTCCAGCGGGAGAACGAAGATATCGAAGAAACTGCGATCGCCGAGTTCTGCCTCACCAATCAATTGACGAACTCGTTGTTCTTCAGGCGCAGACAACTGTTCAAATAATTTTGTGCACAAAAATGGATATGGAAACTTAGCGGAAGGATTTGTTATGATATCGTCGACTACTTCCAATTCAAAACGTGCGTCTAATTGAGAAACGATATAATGAAATTTGGTTACCTCATTTGTGATATTAGACAACATAATCTGATAGGGTAATAGCGTTCGCTTTTTTCTGCTGTCGAAGAGCTTGGATTTGACGTAGCAATTCTTCGTTATCCTCTCGTAGATTTGGAAGTTGACCTACGTCACGAAGCATTTTTCAGGTTATGTTGATCACGCCGGGGTCACCAATAGAGGTAATTACATGTGATTATTGTACAGAATAATTTCTATTTATATGAAGTTTATTTGTGAATAAATTATAAAATAATAATAATGTTGACTAGTTGACAGTTACTTAAAAATCAAATTAATTATAATTGCCAAAAAATATCGATACTAAACGTTCAATACCGTCACTCACTTTTTAATTCCTATCGATTTTAGTATCTAAGCCGCCACACACTTCAGCCTAATTTGAACCTAATAATGTCAGGCGATGCCATATTTCATATTAATGGAAGAGATAATAAGCATAACTGTAAGATTTGGGGAGATGAAAATCCAAGAGCATTAAATGAATTGGAAAGGGATACTCCTAAAGTAAATGTCTAGTGTGGTGTATTTAAAACTAAAATCTACGGCCCCTTTTTTCATGACGCAACAGTTAACGGAAACACACCGACATGTTGGAGGAGTTTTTGTATCCCCAGTTACAACAAGATGAAATTATAAACACTCTATTTTTTCAACATTACTCTTTAGTTGCTCGGCAATAGATGGATATGTCGTTCTGGTTCCAACGAGTAGGCCTCGTATACCTCGGACTTAACCATATCAGACTTCTTCATTTGGGGTTATGTAAAGGAGAGATGCTATAACCCGATCCCTACAAATCTTCAGGAGTTAAAAGAAGTAACACAGTAAATGTTTTTAATATCATAACACCACAAATGCTACAAAATAAACAAAATAACGAGGATATTCATTTAACTATTAATCATTATGCAAAACAAGGTGGTCCTCGCGATTCGATTTTGTCAAATCGATTCGTTACAATTTTATAGTCATTCTCTAAATACTGTCTAATATTTTACTAACTAGCACTAAATATGAAGAGAAATAAGAAGCACATGCCATTAAAAAGCAAATGGAAAGGTCGGATTTGTATGTTTATTGGTATTTCAATGTGAAATATTAGAACGTATAAATTTAACTTCTAAAGTATTGCGGCAAGCTATAATGATGCTCAATTCAAGTTTAACACAAATCTTCGTGATAATTTTGCAAGTATGAAAGAAATATCTAAAATATGGAATATTACATCACAATTTGAACTGAGGAGTTAGCAGAAAATTTTTCACGAACTTCTAAAAATAGGTAAGTATGTGGAATTTTTGAAAAGGTAATTACACGACTTGTGAAATGAGGATCAGTCAACCCCCCTATCCATTTAAGATGCTAGGGGTTGTGCCCTCCCCCGCGAGTGGTAATATGTTTTCAAATTGCCCCGTATAGTAAAGATAAGTGTTTTATATGTTTAGGATCTGTTTTGTTTATTAATTGATAATTATTCTTTCTTAGTGTAGATTTAGTTTCTTCAAATTATGTGTATCTAAATTTAAGATCTAATAGATAGACAGCTATATCAGCCAATCTAAGTATCGCTAAGTATTTGATATAATTTTATTTCGTGTGTCGTTTTATAGATGACTGGTGCCATATTTACCAATGATATTTGCCACAAGTAATTCTTTGAAATTGATAATAGTCTGTGCAAAGTTTGGATCCTAACACTGGTATTTCAGTATCAGCTAAATTTTAGATCAATTTTGAATATGTTTTAGCTGTATATTTATTAATAGACTTTTGTATCAATATTAGGTTAATAATTTTTTTGTATTTATTTTGGCATTTTTTAAAAAGCGTTTCAGTTTTTTCCCATACTTTTTGTAAAATATTTTTGGAATTAGAACTTACTTTAATTATATTATGTCTCTCAATTTATTTTCTAATTCTTTTATAAGAGCAGTGATAGAAAGTTGAATAATTTGAAAAATAAATCTGAATAAAACGTGATTTTGATATTCATGCTGTAAGCTTATATGATATAATTTGAAATGTAAAAACTTAGGTTACAGATTAACCTTCTTGCGTTTCGAGGAGAGAATATTTTTTTTCAAAATTGAGCTGAAGAAATATTGATATATGTTTCTTCCCTAAACTCTGCAAACTTTTTTTAAATGTATTAATAGCGATAATAAAGATTACATAATTTAAAATGAATTTCAAACTAAATATTTTTAATTCAAAATTTAATATAATTAGAATAAAAATAATAGCAAAATAAAATGCAAGATTGTTGAAGTTATAGATTTGAATATGCTGTCTTTAATCAAATAAACTATCTCGCATTTATCTCCATACTTCCATTTCTTATAGTTGAGTAGATAACACATATAAGATTTCTTGTTAAAACTCTTCAAAACTACTTGTTATTTTGAAATTAATGATTTTCAGAAAAATACGTTTTTTGATAATAGTTATATAATCAAAATTTACCTGTAAGTGCAGAAAAATAAAGAAAAGCCGAATCGGGCTTTTTTTGAACATCCTCAAAATAAACTGTAACATCATTAGACCCATTAACTAAACCTTCTAAAGTGGCTTTATGCCCAGAATCACTGCCAGTATCACGGTATTCAACCATTTTCAATTATGGCTTAGACACAACTGATGTGAAATAAATAGATCTTGCATTGTTTTGTTTTATAAAATTATGCAGATAAATTTTAATAAGACAGTGTCGCTCTATAATATTTCCATATATAAATACATATATACATTCATATAAAATGTTGATTATCGCTTTTTCCTATAATCCTTGAACAAGGGAAATACAGAGTGAAACAGAAGTCTTGAAACGAGTAGTCCGAACTATGCATATCTTAAGAACCAGTTGATGTACCCAGCACATGACTTCACCTTATGTAACGAGGCTATTACTTTTCACCCAACATTTTTTATTCTAATACTTCTCTTGAGATAGTTTCAGAAGATATTTTTTAATTTCTTTAACAACAAAAATTTCATAAAACTGAACAAAAAAATGGATTTCTCGTATCAAAATACATGGTATTGCATAATTTTTTCCATACATTTACTATAAGCCAAAATTTACAATTTTCTGGCCAGGACCGCTAAATTTTTGAAATTTTTTTAACATGTTTCCATAAAAAGTTCTACAATCATGAAACTATGCTATATACGGATTCCTTTCTTGCGCAATTCGATAGACGAAAGATGCATCTTAATTAATGATCTTATTTGAATTCTTCTATTTAATATTTGTAGAAAATATAGAGGGTTAAATTGGTAGTAGACATTTTAGTAAAAAATCACCTTATATATTTTTGTAGTAACTACGTCTATTCAATGGAAAGACCGAAATTGTGGAGAATCGAAATAGGAGTGTTCATACTATTATAAAAAAAATACAGCAACTTCCCATCGATAATGCCAACTGATTCATAAAATATCAAAATTGAACTTTTTTAAGAAAATGCAGATTTCAAAGGGTTTGAAAATCCCAAAAAAAATTTTTCGATTAAATTTTACGTAGGGGGGTTTTCGATACGAGGATTCCAATAAATCTTTTTCAGTTGACAGACTGACCGACCAACATTTTAAAAAAATAGGTTTTTTGGACATATGATCCACTCAAGTCTCGTACGTCAAAATAACTCCATTACAATACTTCAATTATATGTATACATACAGTGAGGACGTATAGGTTGGAATAAATTCAATATTTTTCTGTCCAACATTACTTGAACAAAATATTTTCACAGGTCAAGTTTTATTTTCAACTGCGCATTTTAAGCCAAAACTGGATGTACTAATGACATTACCACTTTCGTGTACATGACTTCGATTTTGATTTTCCGTCCAACCTATCTAATATGCGAGAAAAGTATTGGTTTACCGCAAAAACGTTGGAATTTTTTTGAATTATTTATACGTTTTCCAGCAAGAACAACACGAAAAAACAGTTTTCGTTGTCATCGTTGTCGTTAGCCACTTTTCGTAACATGTCTTGTTAGCACGATACTGCCTCCGGAGTGCAACATGTTACCAATTTTATGATTGAATATTGTTCAGGGCGTTTCCAGATGAACACTATTGATTTCCAGCTCACCAGAGCCAATACAACGAATGATATGGTACTTGAAGTACGATATTTTTGTAATTTTTGGTGAAATTTCAGTTTGTTAGCACGATATAACCTCCGGAGTGCAACAAATCACGAATTTTATGATTGAATGTTGTTCAGGATATCCCACATATGAACCTTATTGATTTTTAGCTCACCAGAGCCAGTACAATGGGTGTTATGGTACCTGAAATGCCACATTTTTGGTCATTTTTGGAGAAATTTCGCATGATACAGCCTCCGGAGTGTTTACAAGTGACCAATTCAATAATTGAATTGACTGTCTCGACCCTTACTTCGTGGAATATGCTCATATTAGTGTTTTTAAATGAAACTCAAGGTTTCTAGTTAATTCCACAATATAATACAAGTTATTGAAAATTCTAATTGTCAATTTTTTAGAATTTTCAATAACTTGTATTATATTGTGGAATTAACTAGAAACCTTGAGTTTCATTTAAAAACACTAATTCAATAATTGGTTATATTTTAGGGTGTCTCACAGATGAACCCTATTAATTTATTTTCAGCTCACTAGAGGCAGTATACGGGTCCTATAAATCCAGATATACTATATTTTTGGAGAAAATTCGGTTTGTTAGCACGATACAGCCTCCAAAGTGTATACAAGTCGAACGATGAAATAAAACAATATAGTTTGTTTAAATCTTCATTTATTTGAAATAATGTTCAATTTAAACTTGTTGACGCGTTTCACTAACACAGTCGTTTTGACAAAGCTACTGTGTTAGTGAAACGCGTCAACAAGATTAAATTGAACGTTAGTTCAAATAAATGAAGATTTAAACAAACTATATTGTTTTATTTCATCATTCAGTATGGATCTTCATCAAGTAAAAGCCTCATCTATTCAATTTTTGTATACAAGTCACCAATTTTATGATAGAATATTGTTCAAGGTAACTCACAGATGCGGAAAAGTTTGTTTTAATCCTTGAAACCGTTTATTTTTGATTGGAACAACATATTTTTCTCTTTATTTTTAACGATTACAAAAATGTATAATGCTTAGTCCAAAATCATTGGTTTGTGAACTAGTGACAATTGGTATATCAGAAATGTTGAATCTAAAATTTGATTAAAAGGACTGGGCTAATAATTTTCTTCTAGTTAAGGAGACCATTTTTTTCTAACCTGAAACCAGAACAATATGAGTATGGACCAGCCACGCCCACATTTTACAAATATTTATCAAAAATTCACCTAACCTAACCTGTGCTTTGACTTTTTATATTTTTCTGAGGAATGAATCGCTATTAACAAATTTTCGTTTTCCTGAATATTTCCAAAGAATTCCATTTAAATTATTTTTTACAATCAACAAGGATTTCAAAGTTTCCTCTTTCAATTGGGGTTTCTCGCTAGTCCAGATGTTGTTTGATAAAGAAAAAAACCCGTTCCGTAGGTGTAGGTGCATTAGTTCCTGCCATGCCCCCAAAGTTGTATTCCATGCTTGTATGAAAAATATCTGACGAGTGAAGGAATAAATTTAATTTCTTTATGATTTGAGGCGTCTCAATACACTGATATAAAACTTACGTTTCTCAAATCTTCAGAAAATATTTGATTTGCATAAGGGACAAGTACATCGCTGATTATCTGTATCTGTCAGAATTTGAAGGGTGGGTGACCACACGTCACTTAAGCCACAATTTTCCCATTGTGCATCTTTCTGAGGTTCAAACTTCTTTCTAGTTAGGCGATAACGTCGCCTGAAGTAACCTCCTCATACTGGCGTGTGTTAGCCTGTCCTCGCCGAATACACAAAATCTAAATTGACAGAGTGTCGGACATTCGCAAAGTATGTGTTGGACAGTCTCATCTTCTTGTTCACATTCTCTACAAAGTGGGGTATTAGACAGACCCAGTCTGTGGAGGTGCTTTCGTAGGTGGCAGTGACCAGTCAGAATACCCGTGGCTGTTCGTAGGTTCTGCCTGTTCATAGTCACGTATTTTTTGGCTACCTTTCTGTACGGATACTGTAACAGTCCTTTGGCAAGTCTGCAGCCTTCTGCGTCGTCCCATCTACTCTTAAACCAATTAAGGGAGTGTTCCTTTAATAGGTCAACCATCGTTGACGCCGATAGACGAATGAAACTGCCAGGTACCAAGAGTTTTTGGGAGGCTGCTTTCCTGGCAAGCGAGTCTGCAATACGGTTTCCTTTCGATTTCCCGTGGCCCTTGATCCAGCCTAAAGTGACCACGTTCTTGTTACAGACCTCGATTAGGGCCATGTGACATTCCAATACTATACCTAGTGTAATATGTGGTCTGTTTAGGGCTATTATTGTTTGCCTACTATCAGTATGTAAATATGATTACCTGTGGTTTCACTTTTGGTAATCTCGTTTGCAGTGAGCTCTGAGCAACACTTTCATTGCAGGATTGCAGCCCATCGCCCATTTAATGTTCATTGTTACAATTTCTTTTCTAGGTAAATTGTGGAATTTTTGAAACCAAAGTTTTTACTTTTCGCCAACCTATCTAATATGCGAGAAAAGTATTGGTTTACCCACAAAAAAGTTGGAAATTTGAAATTTTTTTTGAGTTATTTTCACGTTATCCATCAACAACAACACGAAAAAACGGTTTTTAGAAAAAAAATCCTGTGTGTATGTCTATTGGCTGAATCGTCGCCATATTTTACTCGATATGATTTCTCATCCTGTAAGAAACTATCTGGTTAGTATATGCTTAATAAGTATTTCCTTTGGAATGGTATGTCTACATAATACTTATGGAGTTGTAGAGGAAATGAGAACTGTCTCTGTGTATGAAAAATTGTCGGTTAAAATATAGCATATAACGGTGGCGCCACAGTAACCGCCGGGTAAATTTTAAAAAGGGCTCGAAAAGTTATTAGAAACTGATAGAAAAATAAACAAGTAATTATTTGATGAACTATGTGACTACGTCACACCATTTGCCTACGCTAGCGCCACTTTGGAGGATTTTTGAACTATTATTTATTGTTTATAGCTGGACACTTTTTCAACTTTTCCCTCATATGAGATAGTTCTCCTTTCCTCTACAATCCATAAAAATATTGTAAGGAACCCGCTAAAGACAGTGACATTGCTAATGATAATTACAGTTGGTTAGATATTCTTCTTTCTCTTTTGAGTTATCCTATATTCGTTAGGTTGCACAGTAACAGAATGCTCTGGATTGTTCGATCAAAGATTCAGGAGGGTTCGAAATGTCATTGTGAAACATTCTTGAAGATTGAAAATGACTAAATAAGGAGGTGCGCCGACGAAGAGGGGGGAGTTGACAGGAGTTACGTAGTGAAGTTGAACAATTTGGCGAGAAGTTGTAAACTTTTTTTTGGAGAATTGTAAATTGTATTCCTTGTTTGTGAATAAACCATTTGAAGAAATCCACAATCGTGTTACAATATCATGCTGCATAATATCTTTAAAAATAATGTGTTTAAGTATGTTTTTTACAGTAATAATTGTCGCATTGACTGCTATGAACTAAAGGAAGAACTGCAACTTTTAGAGCCTAACATACCAAACTATTAAATATGCTAATAAACTCATTAAATATATAGTTAAAAATGAGTTGCAAGACATTTATCCTAATATTTGTATTTCTATCAGAATTATGCTAACTAAGCCCGTAAAAGTGCGTCTTCCGCTGAAAGAATTTTTTCGAAGTTTCGAAGAAAATTATTTGAGGAATAGTATCAAGCAGGACCGAATGCCTGCTTTTAATATTCTATCGATTGCAACGGAACAAAAATAAACTACACATTATTACTAGAAGAAAGCAAAGAGCCGAAAATACGATTTTTGATATTTTATTTCATGATCATAAGCATATCATGGTTCGGTTTTGTATTTACAAAAAGATGTTAGAATCTCAGCATTCATCTTGGGAAAAGGTACTGAATGAAAGGGGCCTAGCTAATGCATCTTCACCACGGACTTACATCCTAAGTCCGTGATCTTCACCGATGTATATATAAGCCCACACTGATCTAAAATTAGAACGAATGCATTTTGTATTAAATGAACATGATAAATATTAGCCTTTTTTCATTGGAAATACGGAATTTTATTTATTTATGATGTTTTTATTCAGACGATCAGTAGAATTAAATAATAATGATACTTAAATTAAAATTTCTGTTAGTTTACTTCTAGCACGAGTTTTTAAGCTAGCATTACTTTCATAGTGTTAGAGAAAAATAGTTAATATTGAACTATACCTATTAATTTTTTTCTAGATACACAAAGTGCACATTGTTTTACCCGAGTTTACTATAAGTAGAACTTGTTTGTGGCGGCTGCTAAAATGTATAAGTTTTAGATAAGTAGGTAGTTTTTGCTAGTTATTGAAGATGCAAGTGTTAAAGTGAAAATAATTTTGTGAATGGGGTAAAATGTTGATCGACTGGAACAAATTCATGATCAGAACAAAAATTAATATAAAACTACAATATACATTGAAAAATTAAAAATATTAATATGTAATATGCATAAGTATTTAATTAAAAATAATTCCTTTATTGTAGATGGCAGCGCACAGAAGAAAACAGAAAGATGATTATGGATTCGCGTAATATTCGCCTTAAAAGAATTAATTTCTTAAAAAATATTACTAAATACAGAACGGAAGGCTGGAATATTATGTATACTAATCAAACATATATCCACAGCTCGCACGTGTAATCCAAGGTATGGTAGGATGTATCAGGAATAGGTTTGAAATTAGTCAGCAAGAATTTTTCTGAAGTATATGTTCAAGAATGGTGCTCTATTTGCAAACATGTTAAGAATTGCAAATCTGAATGGATTAAAAAAGATCACATTTTTGATAATGCTGTAGATTCTCTAAGTTTAATGTAAATACAGGATCGCCTAAGAAATCTACTTCAGAGGATGTCTACAGCAGTAGTAATGTTATAGAGTTTCTTAGTGGCTCTGAAAGCGATTAATAACACAAGTGTATAAGAAGACATTAATTCTCACGAAGTTAATATCAATCAATATGTTTTATGTTTTAGGAAAATAGAAGAGTTTACATGTTGGAGAGGATTACAGAAGAGAGAAGTTGATTATTGTTACAGGGACAGAAAAAATGGGATAGAATCCATTTTATATGAGTGTACTGGACTGTTTCAATTGTTACATCCCTTTTATTATAATTTTTAATTTTTATGAATGTATAATTTAAAGATTTTTTTTTCATATAAGAAACATAATATAAAGATACGAGGAAGCATCCATATTGTGGAATGTGTCCATCAAAAATTAAACTCTACATTGAAAGTGATGGTATCTACTTATCAGATAACTATAATTTGAATGTATTTTAACTCACTTGTTATTGTAAATTAAAGAAAATATAGTGGTACTAATCACGGAAATACATATGGGACACAAAGATGAAATACGTGCTAAAAGATTGAAGGAAGAACTCAAAACAGTATAGTAAATTAACAGGAGCTGTTACAGCAGACAGGATAATACAGGAGAGAGAGAGAGCGAAAAGATGTAACCCATTTTATTGAAGAAAGGTCCAGTGCACAAGCTTCACTTAGCTTAGATGCAATAAGAAATGTAATTATAATTGAAATTTCATCAATATTTTTAAAAAAATAAGGCATTTGAAAAAACAAAATATATGTCATGCAAATTCAAGAAGAATATGAAGTTTGTAAAGTATTAAAAATAGGGATACAATCCTAATGAAAAATAGAATGTGTATTTAAATCTTTATGTAAGGATAATTATTTGGTTTATAATTAAAATTTGTGTTCGCTCGATTTTTTCTATATCTATTTTTCATAAATTAAAATGAACAATTTTATTACTTCCTATTTTGTGTTTTTCCACCTTTTTTGATACCTAAATGATGTACCTACTTACGACTTGAGGTAAGTTCGCAAACTACATTGTTTTTAATTTAAATACTACACTTTATTAAACTTTTAGTATTGTTTATTTTCCCTAACCATAACCTAGAGGAAATATATCGATAAAACTTTAAATACACCAGCAACATCAAAGTAACTGTCATATATACATGAATTATTATTAATATTCTTTATCCGTCCTGTGTTAAGAAGGACGAAGTCAAGGATCTTGGAGTTACTGGGAATACGATATAATAATGAGTATAGCAGAGTTTAGCGACTTGTCGTGGATCGTTGCTTTGTTTTCTATATTTCTACTTATTAAATATACGTTGAAATACTTATATTGTTTATAAATAAAATAATTAACTATATTTGGTAAATTTAATTGATAGCTGCTTTTATATGTATAATGTTAAAACTTAAAGTTTTGTATAATTTCTTTCCTGCGTGTTAGTAATCTAGATATATCTAATGTACTGACCTTGACGATATATATTCAATTGCTTTGTATTAAATATTATGTAATTGAATTAAAAAATAAATTCTTAACGTCATCGTTAGAAGAATTTAAAAATACTTTGCCGTTATTTTTTGCTGCTAGTATTGTTTCTATCAACTATATTATTTGTTTAGTTAACTCAGTGATAATTTTTTTCAATTCTATAAAAGCTAGTTCTATTTCTACATCACAGTTATGGATTAATTATGTCAAAGTTCATCTTAGAATTATTCTTATTACCAAAGTTATATTTCAAATAATTTTTATATTTTATCATCGCTTATAATAATTACCATAAAACTTTATCTTTGATTACGGATCTATGAAAAACCACACATTCATTAATTAAATACATTGAATAAAATTATTCGAAAGTAAATTATAGTCCAGTCAACAACCAACGTTAATAATGAGGTAGTTCTGAATTTTTTATATGATGTCGAGGATTGTTAGTGCTCAACATTCAAAATGCACAAGTCCTCCCCCATTTGCATTTTCATCAGAAAAGAGTTCTATACAATGTAGTAGAGAATCAAATTTTCTATAATTTACGTTTTAAATTTTGTTTCTAGGATAGATGGTCACGGAGATATGCGCTTTTTAATAAAAATTAAAAAAAACCGAATTTTCCGCAAATTTGTCAAACTTCTAACTTTAGAACGCTGTGATTCAGTTATGGCTTATTTTAGGAAATCAAGTATCATAATAAAATTTATGAGGAATTTAATTACCTATAACATTCATGTGCACTTTTTTGTTAGCAACCCTATATGGAGTGGAGGGTAAAAAAAACAGCAGAATTCCCCATGTCTGTTTAATGAGGGCGGTATGCGTAAAGGGACAGAATCATTATTATACGCAGCTTTCTCACCACTTCCACAAGACTTCCAACTACCTCAACGTCCCATGGTCGTTATTAATGGTGGGTACCTGCGCAAGGTTGTATGGAGCAGAAGCTCGACCTCTGGAGGGATTTTTCAGGATTACGTCAGGTACGTTCAGCGTCACTGTGGAACCGATGCGATGGTGATATTTGATGGCCACCCTATAGATCATTCTCAGCAATGGACCAAGGCTGTTCAAAGAGCTAGAAGGTACAAGGCAAACTGATCATCAGACGTGGTGTTTGACAAAACAACTGTGAACACCACACCTTAGGATAAGTTCCTGGCCAATGAGGGGGACAACCCTTGGCGCAGACCTTTACCTACTTGTCCCGCTGACTGGCACAACACCTGCGGTCAACAATGTCTACCTAAAAAAAAAACGAGCGAGAGGGAAACATCCAGACGCAATCTATTTTGCCTCCTCCTACAAGTACAACACCAAAGGCTGTATATTGCTCCTGCACGCAAAATCGGACTGCCACACCACTTCAAACATTTTTATGTTTGGAAAGAATAAATTCTGCCAGGAGAACCCTGCTGCCAGCACCCCAAGAAATTTCAGTAGCTGGAGAGAAAATCTTGGTAATCCCTGTATGGTGGCAGAAGAGAACAGTCGTTGAACTCTCTTCGCTATAGCAAATTGAAAACAAATGCCACCAAGCTCAATCTGGCTAAACTACCTCCAACCATTGACGCAGCACATTTCCACTTCCTGAGGATATACCAACAGGTCATGGAGTGGATGGAGATTGTCAAAGACCCTATCGAGTGGGCTGGTGTAGAAAATTTCGAAGACTGGAGCCCATCAAGACGAGTAGAGACGCTGCTCCCTCAAACCTGCTCAAGACCATGTCATGCAGATGCACTACTGGCTGTATGGGGATATGTGGCTGTAGAAAAGAGGCCCTGAAGTGTTCCGCCTTATGCAAATTCCGTGCTGAGCAAGAATGTAATAACAGGATTGAAGTCATCGTCGACGACGAGGACGACGCCGATCTAGTAACTTCACTGGTTGACGAAAATGAGGAACCCGACTTCATTAACTACCCCTACGAAACGAGCGAAGTGTATATAACTTTGTTTTTGTAAATTTGCTTTATTTAACCTTTGATTGACGTATGATTGTTGCAATTTGTTCTTACTTTGTTTAAATAAATGAATCTTCAAAAAATGTATCTGCTGTGGGTTTTGAAATTGAACATCCCTTCTTACTACTAGGTATTCAAGTGAAATAGTACCTGGCTCATGAGCTTTACTCTATAACATGTAAGAAACTCAAGTAGAATTGGTATAAACTCTAAGCTAAAACTGGGAAATAATTAGTAATTTTTTTTTATTATTATTATCTTTATTGCATTTAAGAAATTTACAAAATCTTATTGGAAGTGTCCTAACCACAAACAAAATTAATAAGTAAGTAATAGTATTTGACATTTCGATATTTCAGGTTGTCACTCATCAAATATAAATGATCTAACTTTTAGGGCATTACTAATAAAATAAGCTACATTTGTCAATTGCCTGGAGGTCTCAGTGTCAAGGATCTTAACCAGAAAGTCAATATTTGCAATATCTGTCAGATAGATCGTTCTGTACGGTTGGTATAGAGAGCACTCAAAAAATATGTGGTAGCCGGACTCAGGTGCTTTTATATTACATATTGTGCAGATTTCTTCGCTATTTGTTATGTATGCTGAACTTTTATTTCTTCTTACAGTGCCATATCCGTGATCTGACGTTACCACAGATAGAAGGGACATACAGTTTAACGACGGATCCGAACGTCTATGTTGAGAGGCTGTACTAGGCAGAATACTGTCGGTGGTTTGCCATTGCCTTCCGACAGGTGGCTCTCCGAATTTTCAATTATGATGTTAACTAGGCCCGGGTTTGATCCCGGGGCCTCTCGGTTAGCAAACAGAGCACCATTCCACTAGCCTACGGAACCTTTATAAGTAAACTTAATTATTTTTTTGCTACCCGTTCTGATTTGTGCTATAATTTTAAGGACATGTGATGGTAGGTTTCGTTTCAAGTAAGAGTTATTATTTAAAAAACCAGAGAGATTCAGAAGAAGCCA
Source organism: Galeruca laticollis (assembly GCA_963921935.1). Classification (NCBI taxonomy): domain Eukaryota; kingdom Metazoa; phylum Arthropoda; class Insecta; order Coleoptera; family Chrysomelidae; genus Galeruca; species Galeruca laticollis. Next base: position 182,225,382 of record OY998180.1, read on the forward strand.
GGCTATTAAGATCATCTGATCTTAGCTTATTTTCATATAAGTATTTCATTACGGACTTTTAAAGATTTAGTTCTGTCATTTATTAATAGATTCCAAAGATCAATTCTTCTTAACAAAGTGAAGACAGATTTTACTTGTGCCACCCAGTTATAAGTATTATCACAACGATCATCGTCCGATAGTTGGAGTAGACGTAGAAAACAAATTTTTGGTAGACGTAAGTCGTCCATTGCTATAACTTTTGATAGCCAACATAAAGCACTTTTAAAAACAGTGTAATCTAATTTTATTACTGCAGTTTCCAGTCTAACAACGTAATCCGGGGTACTTCGTAGCAAACCAAGTAGGTTTTTGAAAAAACCTACTTGGGCTCGTTCAAGGATATTTCCATATCTTAGACCCCAGACACCAACGCAATATGACAGCATTGATATTACAATAGAATTATATAATTTCAATTTTGACTCCCAAGAAGTCATTCTGGAGCGAACCATTATATCAGTGACGGCTGCAAAGGCTTGTTTCACTCTGTCACTGTCATAACAGATATTTCAGAAAATAACGAGGACGAAGTAAAAAGTATCCCAAGATAAGAAAATTGTTTAGCAATATCAAGTTTTCCATCATTATAATAAAAATTGTAATTATTATAATTATTGTGGAAGCCACCTCTCCCGAATATCATGATTTTAGTCTTTGAAATATTTACTGAGAGTTTGTTACGGACCGAGTATTCATGTAAAGTTTTAAGTTTCTTATTGAGATCAATCTGCGAATCACTAACGATCATCAGATCATCTGCCTACATGAGCAACATTAATGCTTTAGTAGTCAATGTTTAACCCGCCCTACTAAAAATTGCTCCATATCAGTCACAAAAATAGAGAACAATAATGGGCTTAAAGTTTCACCTTGTAAAACACCCTTGTCTATCCAGTATGGTTTTGAATGCTGGCCATTTACTCTTATTGTCATGAAAGCCTTGTCATATATATTCTTTATCAAACGAATCATTTTTGAGCTGACACCCGACGTGAATAATTTACTATACAAAATGTTATGATCTACACAATCAAATGCCTTCCGAAAATCAACAAAGGCTACAAAAACTTTGCGTCTTTTGAGCCTAAGATTTATTTGAGTAACTGCATTCAGAATAAACACATTATACATGCAACCTATGTCGACCCGGAAGCCAGACTGCGACTCAGGGAGTATATTGCACGAATCACAAAATTTTGACAGTCTTTCTAAAATAAGAGATGTAAAAAGCTTGGTCATACAGTTAATAAGAGCAATTCCTCTGTAGTTCTCAGGGTCATCGATAGGTCCCTTTTTATGTAACATAGACATTATAATATTGTGCCATTCGGAGGGAATTTCTTCTGTTTTCAAAATAGTATTAAACAATGAGCATATGTATAAAACTCAATTTTGTGGTAGATATTTATAAAATTCATATGAAATTCCATCAGATCCAGGCGCTTTATTATTTTTACATTTCTCAAGGCAATTTTTTAATTCAGAGAAAGTAATCCGACAGTCGAGATCAGGATGTTGAGCATCGTAAAATTGAATATCCAGCTGTATCCTGGGTGTACTAAATTGATCATAATAATTCTTCCAAATCTCCAAAGAAATAGAGGAGATTTTGGTCGAAAATTTGAAGCTATTTATCGCCTTCCAGAAGCAAGCTTGATCAAAATTTCTCTTTTTGTTTTTTATTAACGTCTTATACAACTTTTTTCCATAATTATATTGACTTTTAAACGTATCTACAAAATTATTTTTACTGCATAATTTAAGTAATGATTTGAGATTGCGTTTAGAAGCAGCACACTCCGCGTCAAACCATCTGTTATTACGTATTCTACTGGAGACTGAACTCTTATAAACTAAATTTAAAGACTCAGCCGTATTTTTAATAGTGTTAACTATATTAATATAGTTTAAATCAGTACTGTTAAACAAACCTACTGAAGGAGAAGTTCTCATTAATTGTTTATATTCCCACAACACAGAGTAGTTCCACCGAACTACAGAATATGTTTGTGACTTGTTCATCAATTTTCAAAGAGATTTTCAGTAACAGAGGAAAGTGATCTGAGTTTGTTACTAGATTTAAAACTTCTAACCTCTCTATAACAGATAGGCAGGGATTATTACAAAAAGCGAGATCTATGACACTGTCACCTCGAGGGCTTGAGTAAGTAAATTTAGCGGGTCTATCGCTAATGATGGATCAGTTTATTAATGAAAGATTGTGACTTGCCATGAAATCTAATAAGGACCGACCCTTATAGTTAATTGTTTGATCTAAACTTAACATATTTTCGAATAGATTCGTATTTTGTACATGAATTTCAGGAATAGAGTATAATTCACCTACTCTACAGTTAAAATCGCCTATTGAAAGTAGTATTTGATTGTTATGTGTGTCAGTTATATCTGATAATGACAACTGAAACAAATCTGAAATATTATCAATATCCCAATCTGGCTTAAAATAACAAAAACATAAAATCATAGTTTGATCCTCATATACCATTTTACAAATTAGCCACCAGGGGGTGGTGTCAAGGACCGTTACTCTAAACGCTTTATTATAGAAGATGATTAAACCTCCGCTTGCACGGCCTTGTGACCTCTCCCGAACGGCTGCTGAAAAAATAGTTGGTCTGGAACTCTAACCGTATCTGTTAACCAAGTTTCGCAAATAGAGAGAATGTCAAAGTCCATTGCATTATCTGAGATAAGGTCGTAAATATTATTGATTCCATGAACATTACAGAAAATCACATTCATACTTCTCTTATAGGGTTTGGAAACTGAAGTTAGTGGTACTGCTCTTGGATGTTTTTTGGGATGGCCCCTGTATTTCCAATTTTTTTTTGCTTCGCTTTTCCATTTTCGTCTTGTGGAGATCTTTCGCTAAGAGTCCTACTCATCTTTGATTTTGGTGTTTGATGGACAGTGATTCTATTGTTAAACTCTTGTGGCATTTCAACATTGCTCAATGTGTCCGTCGTATACACTTTTCCATCAATAAAGAGTCTATTGTATTTTAAAATAGCTTTGTTTCCTCGTAACCTTGCCTCTTTTGAATGGGTTTTAAGTATTTTCCTTTGCTCCTGAACAGATTTAGAGTAGTCTTCATTAATAAAAATGTTGGTACCCTGAAGTTTTTTCGATGCTTTTAGTATGTCCATTTTTTTCCAGTTTTTCATCTGCACTAACACTGGTCTTATCTTATTTGCTTTCTGGTATCCAATTCTCCTAATTTCTTCAATATGGATTGAGTCGTCGATGTCTACTTCAAGTTTTGTTAAAATTTCTTTGATTTTTATTTTCACGGATGCAGCATTTTCATCTTTATCTTCATTCAGACCGTATATTATGATGTTCTTTCTTCCGATTTCTTTCTCTAATTCCTCCAATCTTCGTTTTTGCTGTTTAACTTCTTTCCTCAGCTCTTCATTCTCAGATTTCAGAAATTAATTTACTTTTTGAATTTGCTTTATGTCCTCCTGGATTCCATCCAATTTTTGTTCTACCCTCGTATCTCTCTCTTCCATTTTGGTGAATTTATTCATAATTTCTGTTAGCGTATTTTCCATATTGTTTTCCTTAATTTAATTAAACTTTGACTTTAAATTTTTACAGTAAAATATTTGTGTTCTACCTATGGAAGTACAATTACAGTTGATAAAGCACACCAGCTGGTTTTGAATTGTTGACTATCTTATCAGGCTTTCTTATCAGCTTATTAAATATGGTTACTGTGGCTTCAAATTAATTTTTAATAGCAAACTAACTATTTTTTATTCTTCTCGTTATTCAAAGATAATTTATAACAAATTTACGTACTTGTCTTGACCAATCTTGCATTTGTAACTCAACTTTGAACCACTATTTATGCACTTTTTGTGAAGAGCCATGATTAACATAACTGTTTACTATTGTTGGTAGTGGCGGAACCCGATTTTTTTTTTGATACAATGTGGAGTCACAATAGCAAAAAAGCAATATTCCGTTATTTTAACTTTCACTTTTACTCCTCCCCCCGCCACTCCGTCCAGTTGGTTTAAAAAATTTACATGCCTTTTGTAGGTAATTAAATTTTCCACAAATTTTATTGGGATACTTGTTTTCCTAGAATAGGCCATAACTGACTTGCAGCGTTCTAAAGTAAGTTGAACAAATTTCCGGAAAAATCCGCATATATCCGTGACTATCTGTCCTAGAAACAAAATTTGAAACGTAAATTATAGAGCTAAAATGCACCTAAACGAAGATATAAGCGAACATCTGAAGAAAATGCCGATTTTTTTCAGTTTTTTCAATACAGCGGCAGGCGCGGAGGGGGAGATGGTGCATTTTGCATTTTAAAAACTTACTAACCATCCTACACAACATATCAAAATGTTTGTACTACCGGACCGTTTGTAAGGTAATCCCTTCTCTTTTAGTCTCTATTCAGTGAACTATAGGGAGTGGAGGACATTTCAGGTGGCGAACCATGAGTTGAGACAGCCTCAGTTTCATTAAGCTCTTGATAAGGTTCTCGTATAACAGTAAACTCATTCTAAGACTCTCTCAAATCTCTGCGATTTCGTCTTACAATCTCTCCATTTTCGGTTATATGACCTGAGATTTTTATGCCTACTCACAATTTGGCCAGTCTCTCACGTTTTTCTGACATGATTATAGACAGTCATAATTAATTGTGCCTTAATGGCGCATTGCGGTACTGAAGTAATGCCTCTAACACTTCTTTATCTCACTCCAGTAATTTCTTAACTAGACTTTTGACTTTTACCACGCCCTTCTCAGCCAAACCTTTTGACTGAGGATAACTGGGACTCAAAATTTTAAAATTCCAGTCCCTGGAAAATTGCTGCTTCGAGTAACTTTCACTTTCACATTTCTTAATACATTCTTCAATATGTTGGCTCATTAGAGGCCAGTAAAATATCTGCCTTGTTCTTAATTTAACTTTATCCATGCCTATATGACCTTCATGAAGTTGTTTAAGCATAGTTTTAATGATTTGGGGACTACCAGTTTATTATCATAAAATAAAAGATTATCATAAGGTTGTCTTTAAGCTGAAAAAAATACCTAAGATGGACAGGAATTTTCATCTTATCATACCAAACAAAATTTAGCAATTTTATTATGGTCCACATCATTAGTGGTGGCTTGTTTTATTCCAATTTTCTGTTATCTGAGATATGCAAATAATTTAAATGAATGAATAGCATACTCTAATTCACTATCCAGTTTAGCAACATTAGAATTAGGATCAGTTAAATATGCTCTAGATAATGTATCTGCAATGTATAATTACTTGGAAGGTGTATACGTGACATTCACATCATATTTCAACATTCGTAAACGTTGCAGCCTAGGTGTAACGTTACACAAATATTTTGTGACACCATATATTAAGTAATGAAATTGCCTTCTCAATTTGTGCAAAATTAATTTCGCTTTTTGTCATACTTCGAGAAGAAAATGCCATCCTTAGAAGCATCTATTTCAATCACTACATCAATCGAAGGATTAAAAAATTACAGAACATGGTCATGCGATAGTAAGTGCTTAAGCTGACATAATGAATTTTCATATTCCTTATTCCATGACCCCTCAACATCTAATCTTGTCAGGTGATGCAAAGGGGCTGTTATCTATGTCAAGTTTAGTACAAATTTGGCCAGATATTAAGCCATATCCAGTAATTTTTTTCTCGAGGTATAGGCATTTCAACCATTGCCTTTATATATGATTCACTAGGTTCAATTCCATTTTGCGAGAATAGTTAACCCATAAACTTAACTTGTTTTAATTTGAATTGAATTTGATATTAAATTTTTTCGCACGTTTCAGCACTAGTTTTAAATTATCATCATGTTGAACCAGTTATAATAATATCATCAAAATAAATACACACTCCATTGATGTCGCCAGGTGCAGACCGAATACCAAATGGGGGTGTCAAAAATCTATAGCGACCAAAAGGTGTTTCAAAACTGCAGTATTCAGAGTTTTCTTCAGTAATTTTGATTTTTACTCCATCTTTCATATCAAATACAGAAAAATATGGTTTATTTGATAATTGCCTGGATATTTCCTCAACAGTTGGAATAAGAAAATGTTCTCTACTGATCGCCTCATTTAAATATTTAGGGACTAAGCATAATATTAAATCTTTATTTAATGAAATTAAACAGTAAGTTTCATTTAAAACGCTAATAAATATTTGATTTTTCTACAATTACTTTGGTTTTGCCATTCAATCGGTTTATCAATTTTAGCTATAATATTTGCTTTTTTCCAACTGTCGAATCAATATATACTCTTTTGATTAAACAAAGATCCAAACACACATTTAAGCCTAATAATGGCATTTGACCTTCAATATCAACAACAACAGAAAGGATTTTTGTTAATTTATTTTTAATTCGGCATTCCAGAATAATCTCACCAATCGGTTTCATTCTAAATTTTTTATTTCCATACGCTATTAATGTCACATTCGTTGGAGTTATATTTTGTTTACAAATAAATTTGCTTCCATAACTAAAAGGTAAAACACTTACTTCTGCTCCAGTGTCAAATTTGAACTGAATTTGTTCACCTTCTATTTCAATAATTTTTGACCATGCTGTAGCACTGCAATCATTAGAATTGTTAACTGACCCTATATGCCGTATTAACGCGTCTCTAAAAGAAACGGTTTTGAAGATTAAAACTAATTTTTCCGCACTTATACACTCCAGAGGCTGTATCGTCCTAACAAACCGAAATATCTCCTAAATTGTAGAATATTTGGATTTATGGGACCCATTCCATTGACTCGGGTGAGCTGACAATCAATATCAATATCAAAATTGTCTGTGAGACGCCCTAAATGATATCCAATCATAAAATTGGTGACTTTATGCACTCCGGAGTGACCGACGACAACGACGACATACACACAGAATTTTTTTCCTCTAAATCCCTTTTTTCTTGTTGTTCTTGCTGACAATCGAAAAAATAACTAAAAAAATCCGAAATTCCAACTTTTTATGGAGTAAACCAATACTTATCTCGCATCGTACATAAGGTTGACGGAAAAGTTAAAACTGTCCTCTTCATGCTCTTCTTGCTCTCCTTCTCCTCCACCACAAGCCACTTCATACACGTCTTTTCTTGCACCACTTACTCTGCTAAGACCACTTGATTGACCATTTTGATTTTTTTTATTGCCAACCTTTGCCTTACAAACAGTTGCGAAATGATTAAGTTTTTGACACTTTTTATATGTTACTCCATATGCCGGGCACTTACCTCTTAGTTGCTTTGATTCACAATAAGTACAACCATTTACACAAACTTGAATACTCGATTGAGTTTTCTGTAGACTTCATGAGCTAATGCGTCCTACCACTGCAATGTTTTTGATTGTGACTTACTAATTTCAACTTCTCTACAAAACTTGATAGGCTTATCCAATGTCAAATCCATAGATATAGGAATAAATAGTTATTTACATTACAAGCTGCGAAAACTTACTTTTTTCTACTTCCGTTAGGAAAACCGCATTTTCAACACGGGTTTGACATGCACAAAACGGCTCTTTAAACACTAGTGTTTAAAATGCGAAAAGTCACATCTCGTTTATCTTTTGTTTTTTAAACGTCAAATCAAGTGTTTCTTTTGTATGTTGAATTTCATGCTCCTTGATAATTTTGTTATTCTGCGTCATTTGATTTATCAGTCAGCTGTCAGCCATCGTCCGTCATATAATGAATATAATTCAAATATAATATAATTTTTTCCTTCCTGCGGGCGAAGAAAAAGTATAGTAAGCACCTCGTGTTAAAAACGTCTTTAGTCACTAGTTTCACAAAGAACTCGTTCCGCTTCGCTCCACTCGTGCCTAGTAAAACTCGTGACTAAAGTAACCTTTTTGACACTTGGTACTTAATATACTATTAGGTGCGAGGTGTATTTAAATAGCCGAGGCGAAGCATAGCCGAGGCTATTTGAATACCTCCGAGCACCTAAAAGAGCCTTGCAGCGTGGAATGTATTAAACTTTTCATTATTCACCCGATTTTATTATTAAAGATGCAAAAAATTCTCTGCAGACTGCAATAAAATGGGTAGAAGGCGTAGGTTAACGTTACTTTGGTAACATTCGTGTCAACAAAAACTAATATTTTGACAGTTGTCAAATGATTATTCTTCCATAAAGTCTACATCTTTTAAGTTCAATATTTGGCTAGAATCTAGTTAAGAATGAATTCCATTGAAGAAGCAGCCGTTACAATCAAGCCCATAAAAAATTTAATCAAATGGTGTACAAAGAAAGATGTGTCCACAATAACTGGAGATGTATTTTTGGTATTTTTCTTAGAAAAATCCCCTGCTACATTATGGTCAGAATACTCAATGTTGAAATTGACTATTTCATTAAATAAGAACCAGGATATTTCGAAATTTGGCCGCTTGAAGGCATTCATAAAAAGGCAAAATGATGGATATGAACCTCGAAAATCTCAGGTATTTACAAAAGGTGATATATCAAAGTTTTTGTTAGAAGTTCCTGATGAAATATATTTAATGAAAAAAGTGGTAGCGATTTTTGGAGTAGCTGGGGCATGCCGAACTGACGAGTTATATAATTTAAAAGTGAAGGACGTGGAGTATAAAAATGTGTAAATCAGGTGGTTGGAAAGCATACAATTTCAAAAATTCCGTACGACATAGCTAAATTTCTTAAAATTACAAACCCAAATCAGTACACCGGCCACTCGTTTCGAAGAACGTCCTCTACATTTTAGATATGAAAAGGCACGGGGGGGGGTGGAGGTCGTCAGTGGTAGCGGAAGGATATATAGTAGATTCAGTGACTCATAAATTAGAAGTTGCTAATAAAATCATGCCCACAAAATCTATATCTATTCAGGAAAGCAAACATTCAGAAGAATTTAATGATCATGTTACGCAAATCGACAGGCAAGTCAAAATTTGCAGTGACGTTGCTTTCAAACAACATTTCAATCAACATTTGGCGTTAAATCTTTCAGGAACATACAATAATTGTAATTTTACATTTAATTTCCTATCTAAATAAATATTTGACAAGTAATTTGACATTTTATTTGTTCGTTGCCCAGGGCACGAAAATTTTTCATACTTATACTAATCTTACATTACAGCCTTTTTGCAGCAACTTTATTGCAGGCAATATACATTGCATGCAAAATTAAAAACTAATCTTACATTTGAGCCTATTTGTTGCAAATTTCCAAGATTTTTTGGACAATTGACATGATCACATTAATTTTAAGGATGGAATGTAAAAACAAATTTAAACCTACAAAAAAGGGGGAAATTCGATTTAAAAATTAATACAGAAAAAACGAAAATTTAACTTCTGGCAATAAACTACAAATGCTGTTCTTGCTACGTATAAAACAGACGCATTGAAAACAGGAGGAATAGATCTTGTTGGAACAAACCATGATTAAATAAAACAATGCGAAACTTAAAAATTACAAACGAATTCAAAGATTGTAATGACTTGAACATCTTTAAAAACTATCTGAAAATGGATGAGCCTACATTCAATAAGTTGTTAGAAAAAATTGAGCATAGAATAAGGAAAACTGACATTCGGCCATTATACAGAATGAACAACACAATAATTATGTTGTCAAAAACTAAAATCGCTAAAAATACCTAAAGTTACGCGTAAATAACCTTGAAAAATAGAAACATTTCTATATTTTTCAAGCCTGAAAGTTGAAGTGAAAATGGGCCGAAACGCATACGCAATTATTATTCAACAAAGCCCAGCAATTAAATTGCTAGCAATTTCGTTAAAAAAGCTGTAATGAAAGATTAGTTTTAGCTACCGATAACCTAGCAAGTTTTACTTTCGCTTTCGCTTGTCTATTTAAAATAAAAAAATAGGGGGAGAATGAAAAAAAGATATAAATGTTTACATTATTCTTGAAGGTAACAGCATTTCACATTTAAAGCAAAAACATAATAGGGGGACAGGATAAAGTAGTTTTCTATCTATCTGTTGCCAAATTTCGTTTGTGTTTAGTTTATTTTGAGTTTGCTGCGAGAATGCAAGTTATTAAAAATATATTTTAGATGTTTAAATAATATTTCAAATCTATCAGGGTTTATTTAATTATTATTTGAATTAATTTGACTTTTCACATATTAATACAGCTAATAAACGCAATACTGGTCGTACTACATTATAACAAATCGGCCAAAATTCGAATGAATAATAGGTAACTGTGATTGACATTTTATAAGTTTATTTTCATTCAAAGAAGCAGTAGTTGTATGCATAGTAAACAGTTATCGTCATATTTTTTTATCTAAAGACCACGTCGTAACAGAGGATTACCCTATTCTGTGAAGTTTCTCGTCAGGCAATCCTCCCCTTTTCGCTTCTCGTCTTATGTCGCACCCTACTTGGCCTACAAATTTATCTTGGCTTCATAACAAATCAAATTTATGAATGAATGGTTGGGAATGTGGTAAAATCAGACTCCCTTAAAAGACTCTATTGGGTGTCTTTACAGTAAATACCCATAACAATCCTGTAACGAATCATAGCATCTTGAGTATTGTACAGGGTGGCCCATTAAGCGAGGTAACCGGCTGTATCTCGGAAAGTATTTCTCCCAGGCTGCGGGGAAAATATTAAGTGGCCAAGAGAAATTGCTGGAAATTATTTTAAACCTCAAAATTTCACCCCTAGGGAGCGTTACTGCTATATTCAAAACTGAAATTATTATTGTCTCAGAAAATTGCAGGATGAGCTATAACTTTTATATGATCATTTGAAAGCCTGTTTAATACCAGATATTTTTCTATAGTCGCATTTCTTTGTATCTGTCATAATAAGCGAGAAGGAAGACCATATATTTTTCAGTGTTTATATTTTAATATTTCGTTAACTATTCAACTTATCCGACTGTTTCTGGACTCATATGAAAGAGAGTTGTGTGGATTTTGAAGACCGTTCATATACCTTATCAATTACTTACAGATAAACAAGAGGTCGCTTTATGCAGTGATTATTTATTTCTACAATTCTATTAAAAGAATCAACTGAAACGTCACTTTTTTAGTAACATATTCCAAAGCAACTTTAGATTTTTTATATTTTAGTGAAAACCGCATCTTGATATCTCTATTCGCTTTGACTTATCGTAAAAAATGTGAAAAAATTAAAACGTAAAAGATCAAAATTAGCAAGTTAGCTAACCATAAGTAGGCTTTGGCACAGATGGAATGTTTTTAATGATAGTATTACAAGTAAGCGTTAAGTTATTTATTTTGTCTTTGGTTATTAAACATTCAAAATGCCATTGGCTTTTACAAGTGATGAGGCCGTCGATATGATTCAAGGCCGAACCACGACGCGCTCAAGGAGTCACCCATGTATATTCCCCTACGGATGGATATTTCGTCAGTACTGATACAGTTTGAACTGACCTGCAGATGTAGGTTTGTTCACCATCTTCTCATCGTTGTTGAAAGGAAGCTAACGATAGTTGGGTGGACCTTGTAGATCTGCAAAACCTCGTCAAGTCAGGAATGAGGTACACTATCAAACGCTTTCTTCTAATCCACGAAAGCAGTGTGTATATTCCGGAAACCTTTCTTTACCAATCGAAACATCACATAGTCCGCTATAAGTTGTTCTTTGCCCCCTGGGTGATCTCTTCTGCAACATTTCTGTTTCTCCACTAAGATGTTATTTTCCTCGGCTTGCCTGCAAATTCTGTTAGTAATGCTGAGTAGAATTGTCCGTCTGGGAACTCTTTCGGAGCATATAGGTGGAACCCAAAGTTAGAAACGTTGAAATGTCTTCTGAGTTGTGTGAGAGGTGGGTAAATTGTTTCGCCAACTCCCTTGTGTCCACTAGAGAATTTCTTATAGCAGAAGTTTTGGATATTATCAACTTCCGGTGCTATCCAGTTGTTGGTATTTTGGACGACTTCAGTGATTTCCTTTAGCGTAAAATCATCAAACTGCATCGGCACAGTGTTTAACCGCTTCGGCTGCTATCCAGTAGGCGTTTATTTTGTCGTTTGTTGGGCGTTGACCATAATGAAGACAAATACTTCTCTAACGTTTGTTTCGATGGCATAAACTGGTTGGTGTTATTATCAGGCGTGGCTCCAAGTTTCCTGTAAAATATTTTTTGGTCAGTATAAGAAATGTTGTTCTGTTGTTCTTTTTTGTGCACTTGATGTATCTCGATGAACGCTTAGATTTCACTTTCAACTTCTGCTTAAGCAGATCAATATGTTCATGTAAATGTTGCTGATATTCTAGATGTTGTGTGTGAGTGCCTATTTTCTTAAATATTTTTCTGATGTGGTTTCTCAAGCGTTTAGAGTGTTGTGCACTTGATACTCCGTTAAGCGTCCAAGCTCGCTCCTAATAGTATCGATGGTAACTACAGTCACTAGAGGTTACTTGAGGTGATTTTACGTCGATTTAGCTCAAATTATCTTAATCCGAAAATGCTTCCTAAGGCAGCTACAGCCCTTTGAAGAAGACGTCATCATATGAGTTTTCTTCAAATTATAATCCAACATGATTTTATGTAAGAAACACAAAAAGTTTAAATTTATTTTTGTCGAGAACGGTTCATGATATAGATTTGAAAGAAGAAAACATTTATGAAAATTATCTTGAATTTCCCAAATTCGGTGTCGGATACATAAAAAACTTGAAAATGAATTTTTTTTAATGAAAATAGGGTGAAGTCGGGTGAGATGGCCAGTCCGGAGAGATGGCCAACAGCTAAAATTTGACTAACGGGTCGTGAGATGGTGCTGCCTGTCCTCTCAGACAATAAATGATTATCCATAAGCACAGCCAGTGTGTTGTCGTTTAAGTCGAAGTCACGTTAAAGCGTCAAAACAATAAAAATAATATCACCTCCTTATAAAATGTTATATTATTTTTGTGTCACCTTCTACTGTGAATGTTTGTGAGGAAATTTAGTGCCGATTTCAACATATTAGGTGAGTACAATGTTCATTAGATGATTCTAACCTCAAACAATAGTTAAAAATGTGCGGTGGGTTTTGTTTGTCACGTTGGCCATCTCTCCCTAGCATTTGGGAGAGATGACCAACCAATAGTAGGGACATATGGCCATATATTTTTACGTCTCTTTCTTTACAGTTTGGCATCATTTCCATTCTGCTGCGAAAACATGCCAACGGAGTATCAAAGAAGGAACTCGAATCGTGGAAACTATACTGAAGAAAATCTGCGGCGAGCAATGGACGCTGTCAGAAACGGTTCTTCTGTGAACGGCGCTTCAAAAAATTATGGCATTCCTAGGAAAACTCTTGAAAGGAAATTGAAAAAAAATGTATCGACGACAGGTAAAATGGGGCCGGATAGCATGTTGGGGGAGGCAAATGAAAATAAATTGGTGCAACATATTAAGAAGGCACAAAAATGCGATTTTCCTATGACAGTTCCAGATGTTCGAAAGCTTGCCTATAATTTTGCGGAAAGTCTAAAAATCAATCACAAGCTCAACAAAGAAAAAGGATGTGCCGGTTCCGATTGGTTTAGGTCTTTTTTGAGAAGACATCCAGACTTGTCTATTCGCAAGGCTGATGGTGTATCTCTAGGGCGAGGTGAAGGCATGAACCGTTTAAATGTAGGAAATTATTTCACTTTACTGCAAGAAGTACTGGAACAAAATGAGCTTTTCGACAAACCTGGATGCATTTATAATGTCGACGAAACAGGCCTTCAATTAAATAATCGTCCTGGCCATGTCTTAGCCCAACAAGGAGCAAAGGATGTTGTCACAGTGACATCAAGGGAAAAGGGTGAGACAATATCGTGCATAGCTTGTTGTAACGCTGAAGGCTTTTCTCTGCCGCCGGTCTGTGTATTTAAAGGCAAGAATTTAAAGACTGAGTGGACTGATTCACATATTGTAATGTCTCAAAAATCAGCCTACGTTACTGCAACGATTTTTTTGAATTGGTTTAAAAACCACTTCTTGCCACGTAAAGGAGAAGGGAAGGCATTATTAATTCTTGACGGGCATGCTTCTCACTGTTCTTGTATTGAACTTTTAGAAACCGCTGAAGCAAACAATGTCGTTTTATTGTGCCTACCTCCGCACATTACCCATTATTTGCAGCCGCTCGACAGAGCTTTTTTCAAGTCGCTCAAGTCCTACTATCAATCCTGCAGAGAGTGGATGCAGAGTCACCCCGGAACGAAACTGGCGAGGCTCCAGTTTGGTGAACATTTAACGAAAAGCTGGAGTAAGTCCGCGACCGCTGGAAATGCTATATCCGGCTTCAGGGCCACTGGCATATTTCCCTGGAACCCCGATTCCATACCCGATCATTCTTACACAGCTGCTGATCGAATAGTAAACAGCGAAACTAGGGAATACCATAGAACCCTCACACAGACAAGTAACGAACACTCAACAATCGAACGCTGAAGCAACACAAGAACTTAGACACCCAGTCATCATAATGGATGAGTCGATGCCATCCTGTAGCCATGCTGGTACAGAACCTCGATGTTCAACTCCAGCGGAAGGGACATCTGTTCCAGATTTGATGCCTGGAAAGCTCTGAGATCAAATTAATCCCACACCTAAGTTAGTTGTTTCTGCAAAAAAAGAGCAAAGACAGTTGCTACCCTATACGTCTCCTGACTATATAGCGACTGTAAAAAACCAGTCCACAAAAAAATTGTTAATTAATGAAATGTACCAACATGTCCATATTTCAGCCTTGAAAAAGAAAATAATTTTTTTCGAAATGTTGGGTAGTAAATAAGAGTTTAATTCAGCCCTACTTACGACGGAATCCCTAAGATATTGAGAGATTTTTGATTTATCTACCGTCAAGAATACCATTTTGCTATATATATATATATATATATATATATATATATATATATATATATGCTATATATATATATATATATATATATATATATATATTATGCATTGGTTTCAAATAATTTATAACATGTATCACTCTCGTCTACACACTCCATAACAACACCGTTTTATTTTTCCTTTTCATACAGATAATAAAGTCGACTTGAAAATTTATTTTTTAATTAAGACACTCATTATTTTAATTTCCTCTTAATTTTATTTTTAATAAGTATTATTTGTTTAATGTTTGTTGATTTTAACTATTTGTACACAGGTATTTTAATATGCTTATTTACAAAAGAGTACGAAAAAGATGGCTGAACTGCACGCATGCGCAAGAAAAATAATTGTGATGAAAAGGTCTATTGACGAATTATTGTCGAGCGTCAACACTGTCAATTGTTCTAGCCCATAATACAACGAGGGCGTAACCAAAAATCAGCTAATTATAACATTAAGTTTCTCTTTGCAAATGCAAGAAAACTTACTTGGAACGCTCACTTGGAAAAAGTCATCCATAAGGCCAGACTTTCCTTGTGGACATGTCGCAGGATCTGCGGAAAATCTTGGGGCTTGGGTCCCAAACAAATCCATTGGATATATGTGATGATTGTTAGACCAATGATCACATACGGAGCCATTGCTTGGTGGTCAAAAGCTTTACAGAGACAGGCTAGTTTGGCTATAACTGGTGCTATCAGCACCACACCGTCAGCAGCCATGGAAATCCTCCTGGACCTCCCTTCTCTCCATATACTTCTGGAGAAGGAGGTCAGATGGACAGCATATAGAATTGTGCATATTTCTTAATGCACAAAACAGGCTTATACAGAGCAAAGTAGAATACTAGCGGCCACCTAAAGTCATAGTGTTCTGGGAATGACCTCTGATATAATGTCCCCAACAGTAAACTATAATCTGCCTTATACCGTTCTATTTCCAAATAGAGGTGAATGGGTCCTCCGCAAGGATGAACTCTCAAGAGCAGACATCTGTTGGTACACTGATGGATCAAAGACACCCTCAGGCTCTGGTGCGGATGTATACGGTCGAAGACCTAGGACAGAAATCTCAACCTCTCTGGGATCCTATGCAACCGTATTTCAGGCGGAAATGTATGCCATTGCTTCATGTGTGGAGAGTTTGGGGCAATCCAACCACACACACAGATCAATAAAAATTTTCACGGATAACCAAGCGGCCTTGAAAGCACTTAGCTCGTACCATGTAACGTCGAAATTGGTTCTAGACTGCCAAAAAAGACTCGCCTCAATAGGAGAACGCAACAGGGTATCGCTGGTTTGAATCCCTGGCCACTCTGGTATGGATGGTAATGAGAAGGCTGACTCTCTTGCAAGAGAGGGTGCCGCTCATGACTTTATCGGACCAGAACCTACAATTGGCATCGCAACAAGTGTTGCCAAACATACACTAAATACTTGGACTGCAAGAAGAGTTTTAGACTTCTGGCATAATATACCAGGATTGGTTCATTCAAAGGCCTTCATACATCCTTCGAATAATGTATCCAAACAAATGTTAGGCTATAAAAGATACGATCTACGGTGCCTAACAGGCCACTGTCGATTGAATCATCATATGCTGAAACTGGGACTGTCGGACGATCCGATTTGCCGTCTTTGTTTGGAAGATGATGAAACAGCAGAGCATATAATTTGCGCCTGCCCCGCCGCGGCTCGAATCAGGTATCTGATGTTTGGCAGGGCCACTCTCTTGCCCTCGGACCTAAAATATCATTCACTGAACAAATTAATCGGCTTCGTTAAGAAGCTGAATTTGTTTGGTGAAATTTGAATAGGTATGAGCCACAATAGACTCTCGCGAGTCGCAGTGGAGGGCCTCATTGACCCACTCATTATAAACCTAACCTAACCTAACCTAAATGCAAGATTTCAATGACGTTCCGAATTCTGAATTTAATTTTTATAAACACTAATTGTAATTGCACTGCGAATGAAGCTTTAAGACACAATTTGAAATTTAAAAGTGACAGTCGCGTCGTAATTTATAATAGGGTGCTATCTAGTGTTATTTTTGCGAAGCTGTTTTCCCTGCCTAGCCATTATTTGCCATTTTTTCGCCTAGCCGTGCAAACATCTACTTTCCCGTTCCGATAGATCCACGAAAATTGGATTTTCGAGTAGTGTAGGATAAAAATACCTTTTTATTCCTTCAATTAAAAACATTTCATAAAACTGAACAAAAAAATGAATTCCTTGTAATAAAATACATGGTACTGTATAATTTATTCCATACATTGACAGTAAACCAAAAATTCTAAGTTTTTGGTTAGGACCGCAAAATTTTTGTAGAAAATGTACAGGATTAAAGTTGGAGTAAACATTAATGTAAAAAATTACCTTAAAAAAATTTGTAGCAACTACGTCTATGCAATGGAGAGACTGAGATTGGTGAAAATCGAAAGAGAAGTGTTCATACTATTATAAAAAAATACAGCAACTTTCCAGCGATAATAACCAAGTTATAAAACATCAAAGTTGAACTTTTTTAAAAATTCCGATTTTATGGCGGGATTGAAAAGAATCCAAAAAAATATTTTGTACGATTTCGATTAAGTTTTGCATCGAGGGTTTTTTGATACGAGAAATCCAAAAAATTTGTCAGATGTGCGGGATAAAATTATGTCGGGTTGAAAATTGAGAAAAACTTATGAAAATAGGATTTTCCGGAAAAATATGCATCAGATTTTGCTCATTTACAAACTTAGCCTCAATTTTTACGTTCTGAACCGAGGTATAAAATTTCATTAAAAAAAATTGTCGGGTTCTTGAGTTATTGTATTGACAGACCGACATTTTTAAAAAATTGTTTAAAAAACATTTTTAGCTGAAATACATTAATTCTAATATATTTCGAATTATTCCAAAATGACTATAAGTGAAAAAAAAATTGTTCTGACAAAAATTCAGTAAATCAATGCATTTGGTATTTCGACAATAACTTCCTTAACTTTTGAGATATTAAAAAGATCCAAAAACGAGTTATTAGGTATTTTTTAGAGCTATATGCTACCAAAAAGTTTAACCCATTTGGAACCTTAGTTTTTAAAATTTTCAAGTTCAAATATCGTCCAAGAACTAAAATATCAGCTGTATATATCCATATTTCAGTTAATTCTTAATGTTTACCAAAATCCTGGTCGAAATGCTGATTTTTTAGCTGATTATGTGAACTTATTTTGATCATAACTCTGTAAATATTCATGCGAAAACCTTTTACAACCATTTATTTTAAAGGAATTTTTACGATATTCAAGAAAGTTCAGTTGGGTTTTTCCCAAAAAATATTTCGTTATTCCGTTATTTGGGGTTTAACAATTAAATGTCACTTTAATAAACTAGGTTATCTTTAACTAGTCATAACTATATATTCAATGTACATATAGAAATAAACTAAACATCATTTTTCCGATAGCACGTACAGTTACTCGTCAAAAATCGTTTAAAATCAAGCATTCTGTTGACAAAAAAACGAGCACTTTTTATTGCTAATTACTCACAAAGGTTCGATTTATCGAAAAAATCTCATAGGACTATTTTACTCGGAATTTGTTCTTCTATCCATATTTTAGATATTTTCACCCTCTAGAAGGGGTTGCACCGCCTCCTGGGGTTTGAAGCGTACGATGGCTTTTGTTTCTTATACTTCGTTCATCTCCTGTCAAATTTCCACTCCAATCCATTTACTCCTAAGGATTTCGCAGCGAAAAACCGTCGGAATATTAACACATTTCGAAATCTTAAAAAGTAAAATATACTTGTATAGCACTATTGAGGTAATCATTTAGATAAGGAATTAAAAATTATAGAAATAATTCAACATAATATCGGATTCAGAATTATAGAATATTCACGAGGTTTTGCCGCACTTTAAATAACACTTTTTCACAAATTTCCAAATTGTGCTTAATTCTTTAACATGACAGAACAATGTCGATAATAGATTGATTCTATTGCATTTTCAAATGATTCTCTCTATCTGTTCCCATATCTGATTATAATTTAAGACATGAATTTTTATTTCGAGAGAATTGTGTTCAACGTTTCGCTTAATCATTTTAAGATCCCAACTAGCATTTTTAGTAACTCTTACGTAACAAATACCTTTATCGTTACTGTTATCGTTGGCGCGATGTAAGTAAACCGTATTTGGTAAGTAACGATTCCCTAAGTGTGGAATAACAATTACGTAACCTTGACGTTATTGTTACATATACTATTACCACATTGTTACTAAACAAATACGTCAAATACGTAACGGTGTAGTGACAAATACGTCGCAATAAGTGTAACTTACGTTGACATCGCGAAGATGCTTGTTGTTTTTCGGAATATCTTTCTCGCTCTTACTAATATCAGATATACTAAGTTTCTCCTTTTTCTGACAACAAGTATTTTTAGCGACTAATTTATAGTTACTGGATATAAATGTGTAATTATGAAACTTGCAAAGACATTCCCGAAACGCCAAAATTATTAACGAGTTGCACTTTACTGTCAAATATGATGAAAATTTGAACGTAACATTCATGGGCTACCCGCAAACTGCATATAACTAAAAAAACAAAAATATTAATTTGATTTTATTCAGCGGTTGAGACCAATCCGAACTGAAATAAACTAAATAAAACAATGTCGCTTAAGATTAAAATGTAACAAATATACTTTAAAAACAGACGTTCGGGTGTTTGTTACTACAAAGTTAGTAACATCAACTATAAATAGTGCCCTAAAAGTCACTATTTCTTTGGAAACTACAGTAACTAGCTATCCGAGAGCAGACTTTTAAAAACGTAGTTTTCGTTTTTTGTATTAATAAACACAATAGCCGTGGAAATTGGAATGCATACATTTGATAATGACACTTTACCTCCAAATATAAATCCGAGTGTCGGATTTGGAGCCACCATCATCTACCTCTTGACTATTATTGATATCTACATAACTTCTAGCCGGGGTATTACAAACAAAGAACTTTGCCAGTTTATTGCCTGTACCTATTTATTACTAATTTTGTATCCATTAATTTCTTCATTTCATTCACAAAAGGCATCATACATTTTTCTAATTGAGGTTTGGATATACCACTATAAATACATTGAATGAAGAACTTGAATTATTTTAATAAAATTGGCCAGAATTCTAGTGGAGAACTCTTGAATGGCGATAAACCACCCATATTAATAATTAATGAAGTAGATGTGTCTTCTACAATATTACAAAATATTTTTAGCAACTCACTTTTTATTCCCGGATACCAGATTTCACAATTTTCTAACTGATTAAGCACTAGGTTGTTCAGAGTTTTTAGCATAGTTCCAGAATCTTTTGGCAAGTTAAATCCTTGTCGTTTTAATAAACTCAGCAGTTCATTCGTTGCTTCATGTGTAATTTTCTATTTAAGACACCTCTTTTGTAACTTTTCACGCAATTGAATGTCTTGAAATAATTTTCTTTCAAAATCCTTTTCCTCTCTTAAGTTTTCTTCATCACTTTATTTCCTGATATATTCAGTATATAGGTACGTAATTATTGTCACCTTCATCCAATTCTCTTACAGTGGATCATTTAGTAGCCACTATAACTTTGTCAGATTCAGCATTCTCCCCTCCAGTGTTTACACAGCCGTGTTCATAATTCTCTAATTTTTTTAAGTTTCTATAAAAAGTTGAAAAATAACGAACTTTTTTGACTTTACTACACGACGCCATCATGTCGATCATATATTAAAAGAAAAGTAATTAATTATCTTTAACATAACAATGTCCTTAAATAATTTCACAGAGTTTTGTAGCTTTCTAGCATCTGATCTGATCTGATCTATGTGTGTAATACTCGTAAACTTTAGTGCAAAGTAATTTTCAATGACATGTAATCTACTACGTTACGTATAGTTTAATTGCAAATATGTAAACTTTGAAGTCATAAATACTAGTAAGGAACACGTAAAATTTACCCTAATACCTATTCTGATGACTATGAAGGTATACCGTGATATAACGTAGTAGTTTATCTTTCTTTATAAATTTACTTAGAAGTTGTATTTACTTCAAAGTCATGATACAGGTAGCAAGAACGTATGCAAGACTAACATTTTAGCCTATGGTTTTAATTTACCTTAGATTCTAAATAGTAAGTAACAATTACTCGTTTGTTACAATTTCTTAAACCATTTTTGTAAACTTAACTCTAAAGTTGGTTTATTGGTTGTTATTTCGTTCTCGTTACCAATTTGTAGTAACTATGTACTAAAACTGTGTAATCGTAACCATAAATGCTAGTTGGGATATTGTTTCATAACGGGTGTCAAGCGGCGAAAACAGTTTAATATTTTTATAACAAGAGAGAAATAACAAAAATATATAAATTCTTAGTACTTTATTTTAAGAAAAACTGAACATAACTCCTTTTTCCGCGAAAGACAATATCAAGTTAATTGAGCCCAGTAAGTTTCAAAGAGACATGTTCCTCCGGCATCAGTGGTGCGGTCTTGTCTAAGTAGACAATATTCTGGGATTTTGAGTTTCAAAGATTTATTTGGTTTTAGGAGCGTCTCGATTAGAATGAAAATATCTGGTTTGTGAATGTCAAGAAAATGTTGATTAAGTGGAATTTAGAAAGTACTCCTTGTATATTACAAAAAATGATTTTGATATTATATCGTTTATGAGAGGCTGTTTTACCACCTTCCTGTCTAGATGTCATAGCTGTCTATACTGGCAACAAAGTTGTTGTAGATAGTGAATTTTTCTATTTTGCTTCGTGCTGTCTTCATCTGTTCTAGTAGGTCGGAGACGGCTTTAATAAGTTCATCTAGGTTGACCATCTCTTGCAGCTCTTTGAATAAATTGTTTAATTCAAAGTAGTTATTTAGATTTGTTATGTTATTTTCATTTTTATTTGCTGATTTTGTTTTTGAGCTTCTTTTGTTGATTGATGGGAATGTTTTGAGGGGTGGTATATGGGATAGTTTTGTGAGGGAGACTGGGAAATTCGGATTGATTGTTGGGATTGGGTGTCAATGGGTTTGATGTAGGAATTGAGGCTGGTATATATTTGTTTGGGGTGGATTTCTGGTTAAGTGAACGTTTTTCTTCAAGCCCGACACGTCTTTTAATGTATTCAGGGCTAACATCCGCGTTTGCTTGGGGCATTCTGGCGTCAAATGATTGCCACGCCATTATTAGATATCACCATAGGGCTAATAATATCTAAGCTTCAATATTTGTAATATCACATCTTCTTCTTTTTTCTGTTAACATATATTAAGTCAATCACAAGTTAGGTCACTTCTTGGTCTAACCAAAAATAGCTACTAAACATCAGATAGGCATCAAATGAAATGTAACTTCTGTCATTCTGACGAGGATATTGATTTATCGAAACAGTTGTCAATTTTTCAGAATTTTCAACAATTTTCATTATATTGTGGAATTAGCTACAAACAGTGAGTTTCATTTAAAACACGAATATCAATTTTTGTCATTTTTGGATAATTATCAGTTTGTTAGTAAGATACAGCCTCCAGAGTGTATACCAGTGACCAATTTTGTAATTGAATATTGTTCAGGGCGTCTTATAGATCAACCTTATTGACTTTCAGCTCACCAGAGCTAGTACTACGAGTGCTATGGTACCTGAAGTGCCACATTTTTGGTCCCTTTTGGAGAAATTCCGGTTTGTCAGCACGATACAGCCTCCGGAATGTATACAAGTGACCAATTTTATAATTGAATATTTTTTAAGGTGTCTCACAGATGCGGAAAAGTTAGTTTTAATCTTTAAAACAGTTTATTTTAGTTATTTTTATATTTTTGTATCACTCTCAGATTAACATCTTTCACTGTAACGGTTAAAAAAAGATTTAAAAAATGGTATTTCAGTTTGGAAATACGTATCTGCCCTAACCACACAATTTTTGTGTGTATAAACCTTTATTATATATATATGCAATGATAACGATGAGGGTGTGTACTTACTTTATAATGAATAATCTTGTATTAATAGTAGTACACAATGACATATGTAAGTACGCTTAGTTATATTTCTGACGTAATTAAAACATAGTTACGAAGTTTTGCATTATTTACACGATTTATATCAATTAATAATATAAATATGCACATAAATATCGCTAATGAATAGAGATGGAAATAAACTTGTTACATAAAATTTTAATATCAATTCATAGCTCGTAAATAACACGAGACGATTATATAAAAAAAGTTCTTCATTATACAATTTACAGTTTGTGGATTTTCTTCTTCTAAAAAAATGGTTTTATATTCAGAAAATTTATATTGCATTCTACAGCTTTTTTCTAATTTATTTGATTGCACTAACGTTTTGAGCTTTTTACATGTTTATGATTAATTATTTCAATGATGATCATAGTGAATACAAGTAAATAAAAGGATATAAAACCTTTTTTACATCCTCGATGGATTTAGAGGAAATAAAAATATTTTCAACAAAGTATTCTATTATATTTTGTAGAAACTACCCGACGGGAGAAACTGCTGGACGTCATTAAAAAGTCTAATTAAGGAATCCTAGAATTCCTATATTCATTAGCTTTTAATACCAACTATAATGATCCTATAATGGGATAGATATATCCACTTTGCATTCATTACCCTTTATATACAGTTGTATTATTCGATCTTTACCCGTGCGTCATTAATATCTGATAACATAACCGAAATAATTATCAAGTGGCATCTTTTTCTATTAATACTGAAGGACACAACAAAATAATTTGACATTTGTCGGTTATGTTATCAGAAAGATATTAATTGACTACACCAATTCAGTCAAATTGATAAAATGCTGGCAAAACAAGAACTGAAGAATGTATATCACGTTGTCACTGATTATTTTTAGGTATTTTACAATTTGCCAAATACGGTGTCGTCAAAACGTGAAAATAAAATGAGAAAATAGTATTAAGTAATAAGTATTTTATTTTGTCATATAGTACAGTTACAGTAAACGTGGTAAATCGTTATTTTGAAAACATAAATAAACAGTTAACAACTTCATGATATAAAAATATAAGTATTAACTTTACAAGGGGCCCTAATACAAATATGAACTACACATTGATAAAAATTAAACGCATTGACAAAAAAAAATTGAATTCAACAAAACAAAACATTTATTTATTTATTGAAAGTAAAGTTAGTGAAAGTACAATTATTAAAATTTAACTTAACATTAGATTCGTTGCTGTTCTCTACTGTAGAAGAACTATTACCACGCAGAATATTTATAAACTTGTTGTGGTTTTCTCGATAGACATTTAAGTATGGTGTTATAGAATTTTGATTGCTAAGACCAGTAATTTTCAGAAATTGTTGTTCCTCTACACCACTTTTTGCCAATTCGCTAACAGCACTTGATCTATTCGAGTGATTCGTTATCTTTTTATCCTTTACATTCAAGCCAATTGCGTCAGTAGCAGATTTAGTCCATCCATTTATTGTATTTCTTCCAACAGGTACATTATCGTATCATTTGTCAGTTTCATTTTACCAGTGTCTCGATTTGGTTCGAAGAATAGTCGAGGTGAGGTAATATTGTCGCCTCGTTTTGATATCAGTTTATGAAAAAGACGTACATGGCAGCTTTGTCTTTCACTATTGGAAACCAACTATCTACTACTTGTTCAGCTTTTAGAACCACCTTGACACATTTTACTGAACACCAGATTGCATTCAATGCGATTTGTTGGAGAACTATCGTTATTCTTCTCGATTTGAAAGAAATCCACAAGACAAGCAACGAACTCTCCTCTTCTCCACGCTAATTCTACAGTGGCAATATGGTAAAATTTACGCATAAACCCTTCAGGAGTGTTTTCATACCAATCTAATATTATTTTGTTAACTTCAGACAAATTTAACGAAACTGAACTGATCTTACGTTTACATGTCATATGTGTATATGTCATTATAGTACTTTTCTTGTAAAATTTTGCACGGAACGTTCATATTGTCTTCACCGTTGCTTCTTTAAATTCGGTCCCGTTTTTCTTTCTCATATTGACCGCCCAATCTTTTAGTATCAATGTCAATTCTTCTAAGCTTCTATGTACATTTAATTAATATTCTCGTTCGCAGCATAATTCCATAAATATTTCCCAAATATATTTCTGATTGTAGGTTGTATTTCTGGGAATTTTTTCTTTGATTAGAGCATTTATACTTTGAACATTCGCATTGCCAAAACGCGACATTTTGAAATTTATTTGGAATGAAGTTGTCAAACTCAATCGTGTTGTCATAGTGATTGATAATTGCACTGAATAGCTGACGGAATCAGTGAAAAAAATTCGGTGTAGACTTATTTAATGTTCAATTATTCCTTATTATATTCACATTATAGAAATTCTATTTATACCGGTAAAATCATTTCAATGACACCAATTTCTCAATTTATTTCTCAAAGAGAACATGTTTTATGTTGATGTTTGCTCACAATACAAGTCTCTATTGATGGATGCTTTGAAAATTCACTTACAGCCATTCTTCTCAAATATTTCGTTATTTGTCAAAAGTGTTGCTAACTTTAGATTTTCAATACGTTTCCTGAATAGCCAACTATTCCTTGGTCTTTTTTATTTACCTTTCGTAAAGTTTTATGTTTGCTACAAAATTGAAATTTCCCCTATTTCTCTTACAAAGTGAATTGAATGTGTTATTCATTTTATTACTTCTAACTAAAACAAATAATAAAATTTGATAATTTACTAGAAAATATTCGTATATAAATTTGATGTTTTAATTAGTAGAATCACGACTTCAAATTATGAAGATTCAACCCAAAATATCTGAATATAATATAGCTACTTACTGAGTTACAGGGTGTTTTGTTTAACAATTTTAAAACGATTTGTGCTCAGTACTTTAAACCTATTTTACTTATCCATTTCATATTTGGCAGTGTACACATTGTACACGCTACTAAATTATATTTAAATAACGTTTCTGGCCACTGCCAGAGGCGTACGAAAAGGGCAAGTAACTGTTTAATCGTTCCCAAATTCTACACCATTGGCGAAATAGAAATTTTAGCACAATTTTTTCGATTGTCCTATACTTTTTACATAAATAATGTACTCTTTCCTCATAACGATAGAGTCAATATTTCACGAGATATTTTAAGTTAAACATGAAGCTACACAATTTTTGATGTTTAATAACTGTCATCGTGTTGAGCTTCATCGAGTAAACATCGTTAAAGCCAACAACAAATTTTTTAGCTAATTAGACTAGACTAGAGTTTTATCACCAATATGTGATAAGTAAACGAGTTTTTATTCTGTTGCAATATTTTTACAATTATAATTGGATTTTTATTATTCTAGTAATTCTTAGTGAATTCCAGTGGTGTACCGCTATAAAACTCTACTAGACTTATGTGAGTTCCTTCTTAACCTCTTCCGCTCCGGAAGAGAGTCTGTACTATCTTTCTATTCTCTTCTGTGTAGTGTTCTTGGTAACCAAGATCACATACACAAACAATGAGTACCCACAATAACTCACATTCAACAAACAACAACCCTATCACCAAATCATATGTCGCTGCCGCACTCACCAAACCACCTCCTCCTACTTTTCCCAAAAGAGACCAAGCTATTGTTATGCACTCAATACCAAACACTGTACTAAGTGATTATATTAAATCCATTGGTGAAATAGTTACTCCAAAAAATATCACATTTGCTTCTCGTATTTCCAATAACAGAATTTGCATTTTCCTCTCTTCCACTCAAATTGTTGATCAACTTCTGAACAGTACATCATATGTCACGGTCAACTCCACTGTCGTTCCCATTCGGAGACTAATCTCACTTTTTAAGAGAATTCTGATCGCAAACGTATGCCATTCCATTCCACATACTCTAATTGAGAAATCTCTAGAAGATCTTGGTTTGCAGCTTGAAGCTCTTATCACTTTTGTGAAATGTGGAACAATAGACGATCAATATGCTCATATCATGAGTTTTCGCAGGGTAACCTTCGTCATCTCCGATAAGGATGACTTTGAGTTACAAACCTCCTTACTAATTAAAACCTACTGGTCCTGATACCAATTTACTCTCAACCAATCCTTCCCCCTCTTCATCCCCCCCTGTTGACACTGATTAGCCCTACACCGATAGAACCTGAGCCCTCTCTAGATGATTTCTCTCTACATCTTACAAAGAATCCTGAACCTTCAACTACCTCTTCTGCTACCTTCCCTCCAATAGCCACAGGCCAAAAAAGAGGCCACTCTTCTACCGACATCAGCCCTCTTGACACTCCTCTAATACTGTCTCCCTCCATTACTTTATCAGCCTCAACCTCCACATTACCTCCTTCTTTCACTGTACCACCCAAACCAATAAAAAAAAGTCCAAAACCAATGCTAATAATCCCTCAGATCATTCATTAGGACTTAACTGTGTTTCTAATATCCAAAATCTCTACAAAGACAACCCATCTAACTTCACTCTTACCTCAATCCAACTAATCGCTTTTCTCGAAAATTCTCTTGGATGTCCTTACCCGCTACAGGAAGCACAAAAATTCTCCTCTGATGTAGATGGCAAACAAAAGCTTTACGCTGCTACAAAGGAAAGATCACTAAAAAAATTGTCTCACAAGACTTTTAAACAAATTAAAACACCAACATAACCCAATTGATTTCCCCGACAACCCCGACAGCATCTCTTCGGATAACCTTACAGATACAGAATTTAACCACAGCTCACAGAACGAACACTCTTTAACCCCTACATCTTTTATAACCCTTCTATTTTCAAATTATTACAATGGAACTGTGATGGACTCTTTTCCCGATTAGAGAGAATCCAACATTTAATATCAGAATCTACACCAGACATTGTATGCCTTCAGGAAACCAATGCGAAAAACTCCAAACTTCCCCTATTGAAAAATTTTGAGGGATATCATAATATCAGAACCAATTGCCTAAAAGCTAGTGGTGGTACCTCAATATTTGTCTCCTCTATCCACCTCCCGCTTTACTCTGAATTAGAAACCATAGCCATAACCTGTTGGTGTCCCGATAAACTCACTATTTGTAGTCTGTATGTTTCACCAGATCACCCTCTTAAAGAGGAAGAGCTTGTTATTCTCATAATATTCGAACTTCCGCAACCCTACATTCTCGTAGGAGATTTCAATGCTCACAATGCAATATGAGGCTCCAGTCATATATTTGGTAAAGGAAAGATAGTTGAAAAAGTTATAAATTGCACAGGTATTTGTATCTTGAACACCGGTTCCAACACCCACTTTAACATTTCATCTGGCCCCTTTTCTAAAATCGAAGTTTTAGTGACCCCAAACTAGCTCCCTCATTAACATGGTTTACTGAAGATGACCTTCACGACAGTAATCATTTTCCCATCTTTATAACTAACACGATAATTCAAATGACCGAGCTCTAACAAAAAGTTACTGGTGTCTAAAGTATGCTCATTGGCTTGAATATATCACTAAAACTGAACAATCCATACCCAATCTCTCTTTTACTAACAATATTGATGAGTCTGTTACCTTGTTCGCAAATACTATTCGACTTGCTGCGGAGGCTCACATTGGGAAATCAGTCATCTCTCCTTCACAAAAAACTGTTCCATGGTGGAACTCATCATGCAAACATGTAGTTCAGCAGCAAAAAACTGCACTAAAATTATTACGCATTAACAAAACTCAAGAAAACCTCATCAATCTCAAAAGGGCAAGAGCAAAAGTCAGATACACTATAAACTAAGTAAAAAATCTTCCTGGAGAAATTTCGTCTCTTCCGTAAATGAAAATAATAACCCCAATCAAGTGTGGAAAAAAATCGGACAAATCCAGAGTAAGATAAGTAATATAAAACTCACCAGTCTATTTCACAACCAAACCAATGTCACTGATAATCAAGATATTGCCAAGGTCCTAGCTGGAAGCTATGCAGCGAAGTTCTGCAGTAAACCTAGTCCTATTTCATCGAAGTCGCCTCCCCAACCACCTTTGCCTTGCTCATCCTCTTCCATTCAAGAAATTGATACTCTCCACTCACGTTTCCAGCATTAAAATTTGCTCTATAATCCTGTAAAAACACTGCTTCTGGCCCAGATGATCTCCCCTATATATTTTTCAAAAAATTTTCTTTTCCAAGTCTTCAAAAACTCCTAGAAATGTATAATATTATCTGGCTATCCCAATAATTCCCAAATGAATGGCAGTCCTCCTTAATAATATCATTAAAAAAACCTGGTCAACCTGCTACTTCTCCTAATTCTTACAGACCTATATCGCTCACATGTACCTTGTGTAAAATACTAGAGAAAATAATTAACAAACGCCTCGTTTCGTTCCTTGACAAATACAACATTATAACAAAAGAAAAATCAGGCTTTCGACGTCATAGATCTACCCTCGATAATCTTGTTCTGCTACAAAATGACATTGCCAACTCAATAAATAACAAATATGAAGTTATCGCCGCCATCTTTGATATCGAAGGAGCTTTTGACAGAATTAGTCGTCAAGCCATAATTTCTAAACTAAATCAATACCATATCAACGGAAATATATTTTATTTTATACAAAACTTTCTAACTCAAAGGTCCTTTAGGGTTTCTGTAAACGGCCATTTTTCATCTTTGTACACCCAGACCGATGGTGCTCCTCAAGGATCAGTCTTAAGCCCAACTCTATTCAACTTAGCAATAAGTGATCTGTGCCATAACTTACCTTCTCCCACCAAATATGTAGCTTACGCTGACGATTTAATACTATACTGTCATGGTCGTTCAGCAACCACTAGCTCCAAAATTCTACAAACCGCGGTAAATCTCTTACTTGCACGGACACGTTCTATAGGATAACCTTATCTTCAACAAAATCAAAAATCATTAAATTTGGCAGGCGACCTCAATCTCCTATCTCCCACATATTTATTAATGATTCCCCCCTCCCAGTGGTTAATCACTGCAAAATACTAGGTATGACATTTGATTCTCGCCTCTCTTGGAA
The DNA here is from genome assembly GCA_963921935.1 of Galeruca laticollis. Classification (NCBI taxonomy): domain Eukaryota; kingdom Metazoa; phylum Arthropoda; class Insecta; order Coleoptera; family Chrysomelidae; genus Galeruca; species Galeruca laticollis. Next base: position 182,255,437 of record OY998180.1, read on the forward strand.
ACAGCATATTCTTGAAACAAAAGGTATCTGTTACAAAGATTTAAATATAATTAAAACCCTATCTCATTATCACTGGGGTGCGGACGAGAGATCCCTTCTGAAAATTTAAAAAGCACTCATTCGCTCCAAATTAGACTATGGCTACATAGTTAACATGTCAGCTTTTAAGACAGATCTAGGATCCCTAAATCCTATTCATAATACGGCCCTGCGAATTTGCTTAGGCGCTTTCCGTAGCAGCCCATCTGAAAGTCTCTAATGCGATGCTGATGAACCCCCACTATGGATTAGACGACAATATCTTCTTCTATCCTACGCAGCCTTAGTCTCATCTAACCCTCTCAATCCTGTCTATTCTCTGTTCACATCAACTGCCAGCCCTCTTAACAACCCTTCACCAATAATTAAACATATCGCTCTTATATTATCCTCATTAACAAATAACATTAACCTCTCACTCACTAACCCCATTCCTTTTTCTCCAACCCCTTCCTGGATTATGCACTCTCCTCAGGTCAATACCAAATTTGATAAACACGAAACACCTAAAAAGTTCATGATTAAATCTTTTTATGAAATCATTAATAACAATCACTACGACTTTGTATTATACACCGATGCTTCCAAAAGTGATACTGCCGTTGGCTGTTTAGTTACCACAGCAAACAATCTCATCAGCACTTCCCTCATCCCTCCTTTATACAGTGTGCATACTGGAGAATTGTATAGTATTCTACAAGCTCTTAAGCACATCATCCGTTCCAATAAAAAAGTTGCCATTTGTACAGACTCTCTAGCGTCTATCCTATCTATCCAAGAATTATTTACTGAACATCCCATTGTCCAAGAAATCCATCACTCTTATCACCACATTTATTCTCTAAACACCACAGTCACCATTATTTGGATACCATCACACATTGGTATACCTGGAAATGAACTGGCCGATCAGCATGCCAAAACAGCGTTAACTACAGGCACAATAACTTCTCATATCCAAATTTACAAGGATGTTAAGGCAGAAGCCAAAAGAATCGTCAGATATATATGGCAAACTCACTGGAACTCCACCAAACTTCCCTACTATCTATCCAGCCTGTTCTCAACACACCTCTGTATACTGACCCCACTGGATTCTCTAGATAAGAAGTATCAATACTACGTAGACCTGGAATAGGTCACACCAAACGTACACACAGCTACTTAATGACCTCAAGCATCAGACTTTCCTGTCAAAGCTGCCAGTGCCCACTTACTGTTAAACACATCCTGGTTGATTGTGAGCAATTTAGCACAAGAAGACGACAACATAATCTTAAATCCCAGCTGCAAGACATCCTAGGGGACCCAAACCAAATCGAGTCAACACTGAAATTCTTAAAAGATATATCACTCTATCATAAACTTTAAACTATGTTTTTTAACTATCTGTAATAACTACTGTTTTCTGTAATCGCACCTGTGCAAGTGGCCATAGTTGCCGAGCATGTTAATTGAATAAAAAAAATAATAACTATGTCGATGTTTTGTATGTGTGTATGTGTGTCATTGAATATGCAAATATAATTTTAATCCGTAATAACAATAAAGAACACAACTATGAAATGAACAGATGAATAAAAACCAATTGTGGTACTGAAAATGTAATCTAAATGAAAGTATCTACACTTTTAATAACACGAACATATCAGAAACAAACGGTAAAAACTTTTTATAACAAATGCTCCATGCGACCCCCGTTTACCTCAATAAGCTTATTTATTCTTTGGATAAATGATCTTCTTACTTTCAAAAATATGTTGGGCTGATTGGCAATGAAATTAGCTGAATTTACAATTTGCTGCCATAGTTCCTGACGAGTCTTTATTTCTTGTGAATATACTAATGATTTCATATGCCCCAAAAATAAAAATCTAGGTGATTACCTTCGGCAGGTCTAGACGGCCACGGAAATTCACTACCTCTGCCAATCCAACGATTAGGAAATTGGTCATCGAGATAATTCCTCACTTTTATCCGATAATGAGGTAGTGCTCCATTTTCCATGAACCAAATGTATCTCTACGTATAAATGTGGCCTCGTTAGTAAAAAGCTTTTGTTAATAAATTTACGATCTTCTTTTTTTATTTGTCATCCACTGAGCAAAATTCATTCTTAAAGGATAATCTCTAGGCAATATATTTTATGCCGGTGTAAAATCGTAAGGTCGCTGGACCAGGATTTTGATTGAAACGACTTACACAGATGATTGTGTAACTTATATCACAGGACATTTGTGATGCGAATAACAAACTACTAACTTCTTCTGTTTCTTTCGTTCTTCTGGATTGCCTTGATCCACATTAAATTTTCGTTAATTTTTTCTCACTAAAAGGCTTATTGGTCAATTCAAACCTTTTTATTGACTCTATCCATGGTTATCTGAAATCCTAATATCGTTTTGACTGGTCCGAGATCTTTCATTATAAAATTCTTCATCAACTGCATAAACAGCAATGATCAGTTTTGATTTATTTGAAATTTTATGGTACATCTAAGTATCAGTTTTGGACTCCTCCATTCCATTTTGTCAGTTTGCTTGTTTGAGGCCATATAATGATTTTTTTAAACGATGAACTTTATTTGTGTTAACATCACCTTCTGGTGGGGTCATACATATCTTTTCTGGTATGTCACCTAGTAGAAATGCACTAATTGCATCTATGTGGTCAATATCGAGGTTATTTTCTGATGCAAGTGCAAGTAAATACCTTACTGTGCTGTATCGAACCACAGAAGAGTATAGGTTTCTTCAAAATAGATATCTTTTCTTTGAGCATAACCTTTTATTACTACATGGGCTTTATACTGAATCACATTGTCCTTTTGGGGCTTTGTTTTAAAAACCGCCTAACTTCCAAGTACCATTTTCGATAATAGCTTCATATTCGTTATGCATAGCTTGAAACCAATTATCCTTACCTGGTCTGCCGAGTGCTTCTTCAGCATCCAATGGGCCACCATTAAATTTTGTTATGTCTGAATGTAACACATAGTCCTGCATCGCTTTAGGTGATCCTCTCTCACGCCAAGTTCTCTGAATTGGGACTACATCCTTTGCTGATACTTCAATTTCTGGGAAGAATTCTGAGTAACTGACTTGACTAACTAACTATAAATTCATTTTTAATTCAGATACATAATATACAACATGTACTTTGATGGTTGAATGTTTATTTTTACTAACTGATAAAGAAATATTGACGTCACAGATTGTCTTCGTATAAGTTTCTTCATCATTTGCAGTGGTAACAGTCAATTTTACGGACTTTCTAGCACATCCAGATTTGCTGTCATATACGCCGAGCAACCTGTGTATAAAAATCTCGATTTGTCCTGTACTGCTAATACTGATAATTGATAATAATGCAGAGTCACATTGCTTTGATTTGTTATCCCCAGTATCCGATTTTTATCTACAGGATCCTTTTTCGTGTCGCACTGGCTTGCAAAGTGTCCAAACTCGTTGCAGTTAAAACAATGAGCCCCCTTTTTGCTTTTATTCACAAAATTCTTCTTGGCTTTGTTAAACCTTGAACAACTGGCACCATACATGGCCACGGACTTCTTTCCACAACCCGGAGCTATTGATATATCCTGAAGCTACTTGGTTTTGATCGAGTCTGCCGTTACTGGAGTACTTTAACTTTCGATCCCCATTATCATTGCCATGTACGTTTCTGGAAGACCTTCTAACAAAATCGACGCTTATCCATTCGGTACTAACTGTTAAGCCAATACTTGACAACTTATGAGCGGCAATTATAACAGTGTTTACATATCCCTCAACAGAATCACTATTTTCTAGAGTTGTTGTTGTCAGTAGGTATACGTAGTAAACCAACACGTCTTGTAAGACCTGAATCCTGAAAGGCAGATTCTAAATTGTCCCATACTTCCTTGGCAGTATTCGTGTTCTGTACGTGGACATAATTCAGCGGATCAACAAGAAGTATTATTTTCAACCTATCCTTGGTTATTTTTTTGACATCGGTATCCGTATCAAGTACTGAATCCCATAGTTTCTCGTGCTCTAAATACGTTTCTACGGCGAACTTCCATACATCGTAATTCTCACGACCTTTAAGCTTTTCAATGGGACATTTGACACGACGACATGTTTTAGAGTTCGGAAACTTATTTGAAGAAATATCACTTTTCCACACTAAATTTGAAATCCTGTTTTCTGGGCCCATAAAATATTGGTAGAACAATAAATATTTGGCATATTCTTTATCTTGGTGGGATTGATTATACACCTAAATAATAAGTTATTTCAATAGAATCGTGGCGCCGATTGGCAAGGTAATTTTAAACAATTGTTTGGGCACCACGATAATGCGTCCTCTCATGAGGTTGTCAATGTGAACGAATTTTAGGCTATTTTCCTGATATGGCTTTGGCCGACTCTTTTCTCTTTCAAAAATTCAATCGATAGAAGAGATAAAAGAGAATTCGTGATGAATACTGAATTCGATTCCTAAAAATGCGTTTGCTGATTGTATGTATTGGCATACGTATATTATTTCGGAAGAAATTTATTTTAAAAGGCGATATAATAAATTTGGATAGAAGAAACACATTTTGTTTTTCATTGACCTATAATTTCCAGTAATTAGACATGGACATTGTTTATGAACTTTTCTTTTTTTTTACTAAGATAATAATTTTCACAGCTTCCTTTCTGTTTAATACAAAATAATGAAAATGTTTGATGTATTTTTTTAAAACATGCAATTGATTTAACTATTTTCTATAATAAAGTGAGACTTATTCTATAATGATATTCACATTTAATAAATAACCTTCATATCTGTTCATTAAATACTGAGGAACCTGTTTTTGCACGTCCCTGTTCAAATACCGTAATTCATTTTGACAACCAGTTGAGAAATTAAGCTAACAAAAGTTGTCGCAGTTGCCGCATACCAATAAGAATAATTCTCGTTTTAGTTAAGTGGTTACAATTTCTATGGGAGCTTTGTTGATATGTAGTTTGCTTTTTATACCTACTAAAACTAATGAAATTGGTATTCGATATTAAACAGAGAATCGTTAATTAAGCATGGCAACCGACCGTGTCTCGGAAACCGTATAATCTGTAACAACCAGCTCCAGTCATGATTTTTTATCGTAATTTTTATATACAATGTTATACCTTTAACCAATGTAAAAAACTGATACGCTAGAAATGGCATTATCATTAAACTCCGAGATCTTAACACACATTTATTGATATGCTGAATCTACAAAACAATAATTATTATTTACAGAAGTCGCACATATACAAGACTTCACTCAAAGTCTTTTCTTAATAGCCCGGGAACCTGCGGCCTATTTTTCATAGTCATTTCCTTGCGGCTAAGAATTGGTTAAATACTTAATTTAGGTTCGGCTGGGCCATGTGGGCTTCCCAAACACGTATTGGCCCACCCCACCTATGCCGCGAAAAATGTACTTTATTTCATAAATCTTGTTTTTAAAAACTACAAACTAACTATACCGACAATATTGGTTCGGTTCTAATTACTGACTGACTGTTTACTCTTGGAAGAAATGGATTTATGTAGAACTAAGATATACAACGTAAGCAACTACAATGTAATCTTTTTATCACTGATCTTCTTTGGTGATGGTATCGTTGAGTACGATTGTTGAGAATCGTTCAAAGTTCGTGATGTGTATGCTACGGGGACATCCTGACCTATTGGGCCTTGAGATAGGATTGCCCCTAAAGCTACATTTGATACATTTGTTGTGAGATTAAATGGTTTCGAGAAATCGGGATACTGTAAAATAGGCTCGTTTATTAAAAAATTCTTGCAAGTCTCGAATCAGGTACTGTACTTGTTGGAAATACATCCAACATGTATCGCCGATACGCCACTAGGCGAAATCGGCGAAAAAAGAACATCTATTAAAACGATCTAAACTCCACAATATATTTCTAAGCAACAAATAATTTTACCGGATGTCGTAAATGTTTCAATGCATACCCATGTTTCTATGTCATAAACCATTAATAAAAGTTGAAAAATACCCTTTTCGGCTAGATAATTAGAATATAATAATAAGCTTATACAAATTCGAATCCTCATATAAGTATTCAATGCACACGTAATAGGACAAAAGAACATATAAACGGCAAAATTTACTTTAAATCGCTCTCATTCTTATTCGGTTCACTGATACCTTCAAATCCGCTCGAGGCTTTTAGTTCCTCATGTTTAAAAAAATATTTTTTCTTAGCATATACGTAAATTTAAGTGATACAGTTGTTACGGAGTGTTGTATATTATGTAAATAAAACTTAGTCGCTACAATTTCTGAGTTTTATTTGAAGTTAACTTCTACGAAGAAAACCAGCCCAAAAAAAAGGAAACACAGCTCGATTGACTAGTAAAATAGTCACCCTGGCGGAAGCGACAGAAATGTACTAACTCCCTTAAAATCCGCACAGTACTCGTCATTTAATTCGATTTTCGCCCACTTTTTAAGGCACTTTGTTAGAGGTTTTATAATTTTGGCAAAGTTCTTAATGAATCGTTGATAATATCCGAATAGACCAAGGAAGGCTTTGATTTGTTTTGGTGTTTTCGGTATTGGGAAAATGCGTATAGCGTATATTTTATCTAGATTTGGTTTTACACCATCAGGTATTACGACGTGGCCCAAGTAAACAACTTCCTTCCTTAAAAATTCTGGTTTGTCCAGTAGGATCTCGAAATTTGCTTCTCTAAGTCGTTGAAATACTGTTCGCAGGCGTTCCAAGTGTTCCTGAAGGAAAGTCGAAAATATTATGATATCATCGAGGTAAACCAAACACATTTCATTTTGAATACCTCGTAATATGTTATTTGCAATTCTTTTAAAGGTGGCAGGTGCCGATTTGAGATCATAAGGCATACGGAGAAATTCATAATGTCCGTTTTCTGTATTGAATGCTGTTTTTTTCGATATCCTTTTCTTCCATCTCGATTTGGTGGCAGCCGCTAGCTAGATCTATTGTCGAAAAATATTGACCATTTCCTAATTTCGCTAAAACATCGTGTATATTGGGCAGAGGATAACGGTCATCTACTGTCTTTTCGTTAAGTTTTATTTAGTCGATCACTACTCTCTATTTTTGTTTGCTGCTGACATCTTTCTTCTTACTTACACCAAATGGGAAATAGCCATGGCGAATTTGGAGGGCGGATTATATTAGAGTACAACATGTTTTGTATCTGATTAGCGACCTCTTGTATATGTATAAAAGTATATCTGTACGTTTTCGTGTTGACCGGCATTTCGTCAGTCGTTCGTATTTGATGTCGAATTTTACTAGTAAAAGTCAATGGTTTGTTTTCTATATAAAAAATGTCGTTATATTCGTTACAAAGCTAAAGGATTTTCCGTTTTTCTCTCCGTTCATGTGTTCCGTTCGAATTTTTGGCATTACCAAATTTTTATTATAATATTCAAAGTTATTAATTTCAAATTTATGGTTTCCTAAGTAATTTTCATGAAAACTTTCGACTAAAGTCGGTTCAGAAAAATCTAAAATTAAAGAGTTCGTAGATTCGTTTAAAATTGTAGTTAAAGCATAACCGCCTTTTGCTGTACTAAGACTTTGTGGAATTTCACAATCGTGTATTTTTCATAAGGAATAATTATATCTCCTTGGGAAACACTAGATTTTTTTTTATTACTTGATGTGTTCTAGGAGCTACTGTAACAAGATTTAAATCATGCGATATCTGATGATAACACAATTTTATTTTAGAACACTAGCTTGAAGTAACTTGAGACTACAAGGCCGTTAAAAACGTTATGAAATTTAAAAAGAACAATTTCAAATTTGTTGAGTTTGGAAATTTTAATATTTTTGAGACTTCTATGTCAGCACGATATTTATGAGAAGATTACAGTAATACCGTTGTAACTGCAAAAGGATCATTACTGATTGCATTTGGGTATAATTTAAAAGCAATTTTAGGGTCTATGAAGGACCTACTCGAACTGGAGTCGATTAAGAATTTTAGATTAAGTTCAGGTAAAACTACATAGGGCAGTTCGCTAGATTTAACATTGTTAAATGAAATAATTTCGGGGCTCGTTATTTACGATTGGTTGCGTTATACGGTTTGAATTATTACTACCTTGGTTATTTACTCTCAAGATATTTTATTTTTTCGATTTATGCTGAAATTTTGTTTTATCTTTAGAATTTGAGGCAATATGAAGAGAACCAGCACTCAATTTACTTAAAGCAGTTGGAATTTCATTCAATAGATTATTAGAATTCATAAATTTTACTTACAAAATAATCAATGCTACTTTGATCATTATTTTCTTAACTATAAGGAGCATGTAATCCTTGCAGAACTCAGGCTATGTGGGTCCTAATTCCAAAACTAGTACATCTCTGAACACAGGCCAGTTTTTTCAACTTTAAAATTGTTCGCTAAGTTCGATTTGTCGGTAAATCGTTAAAACGAATATCGGACGTTTAATACGCACGACCCGAACAATCCTACTGACTGCGCCAAAAATGTACTTAATTTCGTAAAACTTGTATTAAAAAAATACAAACTAACTATACCGACAATATTGGTTCGGTTCTAACTACTGAGTGACTCTTGAAAGAAATGAATTTATATAAAACTAAAATATACAACGTAAGCAACTACATCATCTTTTTATAACTGATCCTCGCGTGAGGGTGATATAATTATCGCCTCTCGAAGCATTTTAGCACAACTAAATTAAGTATTTTACCAATTACTAGCCGAGAGGAAATGACTTACAAAAATAGGTCTCTGGCTCCCGGGTTATAATGTGAATGTTCATTTATGAATTTTTATACCCTAACCGAGTAGTGGGCAATCGTTCTTCATAGGGTACCAGAAAATTTAAGAAATTTCATAGGAGGACCAGAATTATATCAAAAATGTATTTTGTTTTGAAATATTTGTATTATAAACATTACACACAATTGCTCATTAGTTATAAATTACAATGTAATTTTTATTCGTGCCTGCCCTGGTAGGTGTGCGAGACATATGAAATTACTTTTGATTTGCTAAAATATATTCAAATGCAGGACCGGTTTCTGATTGAATTTTATAATCGACAAAATCTATTCGCACACATACGAAGATTCAAACATCGCCATAATTTCGTTTGGTTATTCAACTCTCGGCACTGTCCTATAACAAGTTGATGTACCCAGCACACGGCTTCAGCTTATGTAAAGAGGCTATTAGTTTTCACATTTTTTATTCTACTATGTTTCAGAAAATATTTTTTAATTTTTGTAATAATAAAAATTTCGAATACTGAACACAAAATGGATTTTCCCTTTTTAATTCCAATTCGAAATTTTGATTCCGATTTCCATGAAATTATGCTTAGGGGGGTTTTTTGATACGTAAATTCAAAAAAATATAGTCAGTTGTTCGAGAAAAAATATTTCGGGTGAAAATTGAGAAAAATTTATGAAAATTGGTTTTTCCGTAAAACTATACATCAGATTTTGCTCATTTACGAACTTAGCCCCCGTTTTTACGTTCTGAACGTACATATAAAATTTCATTAAAAAATTCGGTTGCGTTTTTCAGTTATCGTGTTGACAGACCGACCGACAGACGGACCGGCGTCTTTTAAAAAGGGAACAAATTTGTTCATCACCAAAATAAATATTTCTCATCAAACAAAATCCTCTCATTATTCATTAGTTTTAATCCCAGAAATTATTTTTTTATTCAGATTTATAGATTTGTTTCCAAACATGTGTATCCGTATGTGTAAAAATTTGTATTCAAAATAAACGAAGAATCATCGTCCAAAGAATTTGTATTATATTCGGAATAATAACTGTGTTCTCAAAATGATAGATCTGTCACCAAATAAAAGGTAGCAAAATTATTTATCTTTTGTGTGAGTATCCAGGATTCGCAACCGTACAGTACTGTTGGCCTAATCATCGTTCTGTATACTCGCAGTTTTACATATTTCGAGAGTAACTTCGATTTCAATAAATTACTGAGATATCCTAATTCTGTTCCTATGGAAAACCTTCTATGTATTTCATATGTTTCGTCATTTGTATAGTTAATTGTTACCCCTAGGTAATCTAAACTGTTGAGTTTCTCGAGTCAATATGTCTGGCTGTCTGATATATAGGTAACCTCCTTCATTCCGTCGATTGCGACTTGTTCCATCTTCATATATTTTGTTTTCATTGTGTTTACAATAAGGCCATATGTCTTCGCCACACGTCCAAATTTATTAAGTATTATTTCCAGCTCCCTTTTTGATATAGTAATCAAAGTAAAATCATCGGGATATGCAATTAGCTGATGTTTACAAAGGTATATCATTCCTTTAGAATGAAGTTCATCTTTGCTTAAAATATCGCCTAGCACCAAATTAAATAAAACCGTTGATAAAGGATCTCTCTGTTTCAGAGTTTCTCTTGAAATAAACGGTTTTAAAGATTAAAACTAACTTTTGCGCATTTGTGGCCCTGACCAAGTATACATCTCAGGGAATGTATCGGGCTAACAAACCGAAATTACTCCAAAAATAACAAAAAATGTAGTAAGTACTCGCTCTAGTCAGATGAAAATCAATAGGGTACGTCTGTGAGATACTTTGAACAATATTCAATCATAAAATTGGTCACTTCTATACACTCTGGAGGGTGCATCGTGCTAACAAACTGAAAACTCTCCAAAAATGACAAGAAATTGGTACTTCAAGTACCATAGCACCCGTTGTACAGGCTTTAGTGACCGGAATATCGATAGGGTTCATCTTTTAGATGCCCTGAACAATATACAATCATAAAATTGGTCACTTTTATATACTCCGGAGGCTGTATCATGCTAGCAAACTGAAATTTTTCCAAAAATTACAAAAATGTCGTACTTAAAGTACTATAGCACCTGTTGTACTGGCTGTGGGGAGCTGAAAATCAATAGGGTTCATCTGAGAGATGCTCTGAATAATATTCAATTATGAAATTGGTGACTTTTTGCACTCCGGAGGCTGTATCGTGCTAACAAACTGAGATTTCTCAAAAAATGACAAAAATGTCGTACTTCAAGTACCATAGCATCCGTTGTACTGGTTGTTGTGAGCTGAAAATCAATAGGGTTCATCTGTGAGACATTCTAAACAAGATTCAATCATAAAATTGGTGATTTCTTGCACTCCGGAGGCTGTAACGTGCTAGCAAGACGTGTAACGAAAAGTGGCCGACGACGACATACACACAGGATTTTTTTTCTAAAAACCATTTTACTTTTCCGCCCAACCTATCTATATGCGAGAAAAGTATTGGTTTACCCCATTATTTTTACGTTTTCCATCAACAACAACACGAAAAAACGATTTTTAGAAAAAAAATCCTGTGTGTATGTCGTCGTCGTCGTTGTCGTCGGCCACTTTTCCTTACATGTCTTGTTAGCACGATGCTGCCTCCGGATTGCAATAAGTCAGCAATTTTATGATTGAGTATTGTCAAGGACATGTCACATATGAACCCTATTGATTTTCAGCTTACCAGAGCCAGTACAACGGGTGATATGGTACTTGAAGTACGACATTTTGTCATTTTTTGAATAATTTCAGTTTGATAGCACGATACAGCATCCGGAGTTCAACAAGTCACCAATTTTATGATTGAATATTATTCAGAACATCTTACTGATGAACCCTATTGATTTTGAGCTCACCAGATTCAGTACAACGGGTGCTATGGTACTTGAAGTACGACTTTTTGTAATTTTTTGAGAAATTTCAGCTTGTTAGCACGATACAGCCTCCGGAGTGTACACAAGTGACCAACTTTATGATTGGATATTATTCAGAGCGTCTCCATGATGAACCCTATTGATATTCAGCTCATTAAAGCCAGTACAACGGGTGCTATGGTGCTTGAAGTACCAAATTTTTGTCATTTTTGGAGAATTTTCAGTTTGTTAGCACTATACAGCCCTCAGAGAGTATATGATTGATCAATTTTATGATTGAATATTGTTCAAGGTGTCTCACAGATGTACCCTATTGATTTTCAATTGACTAGAGCGAGTAAAGCGGGTCCTATAAATCCATATAAACAAAATTTTTGGTTATTTTTGATGAAAATTCGGTTTGTTAGGACGATACATCGCCCGAAGTGTATACAAATAACAATTTTATCATATAATATTGTACGGGGCCACAGATGCGGAAAAGTTAGTTTTAATCTTTAAAACCGTTTATTTTCGTTTTGTTCTTTATGAAAAACGTAAAAATAACTCAAATTTTTTTTTCAAAATTTCAACTTTTTTGTGGGTAAATCAATACTTTTCTCGCATATGGGATAGGTTGGGCAGAAAAGTAATAAATCTTTTTGAGACCTTTATTTCTACTAATACTTTCGATGATGATCTTTCAAGGGTTTGTTTTGTCAACTAGTTTTTGTGGATCTCCTAGATTGCCCAATGACTTATACAATTTCGATCTTAAAATGGAGTCATAAGCCTGTTTAAAACCAATAAACAATAAGTGTAGTTCTAAATTATGTTCAAAGCTATGATATATAAATCAACTTCCTTAAATCGTTAAATTTGGTTTTTACAATTTACAATTGTTACGCTTTGTAAGTTAGAGCCTGTCTAAATGAATTTGGGTGTTTTTGTATTTCAAATAAATTAGAATTCCCAAAATTTATTCAGGATTTTGGACACCCTGTATAATTATCAATTACTTAACCGTACGTAAAAGTATAAGCTTTTTCAGAATCCTTAATAAAAAGTGGGGGTTCCATTTAAAGAAATTGTCGATGATTTCATATTTCCTACATTACTTTTTTTGGAAAAAAACGTAAAAATGTGAACAAAAATCGACCTGTCCGAGGGTTTTGCTAATTATATAAGAATAAAGAAGTTAGCAGGGGTGAGGGAAGTAACACTTATTCTAGCGCACTGTATTGTATATGCAAATATCAATAAAGAAAACAATGTTCCTTACAATATCTAGAGAAACTAGAAGATGCATACTCGCGACTTATGATCAGATCAAATATCTAGGAAGTAATAGCCCAAACATACCTAGAAGATATAATTTGGACAAATAAGTATATGAGCGTCAGAAGAAAATGAAGAATTTATAAGGTATGCGTAAGACCGGTTATGACGTATACGATAGAAATACAATAACAAATCGGCTCCTAAAGACAACAGAAATGCGAACTTTTAGATCAATTACAGGATATACTGTATTCGACCGAACCGAAAGAGGAGTGAAGAAATAAGAGATTATTATGAAATACAGGAGGTAGTAACATGGACAAGAAACAGGGGAAGAGAATGGAGAGACCATGTGGACAGAAGGGCAAATGAGATAGTATAGAAAGCAGGTCTTCATCGTCCCATCTGTTTCTAGATAATCATCGAAGAAAACACATAAAGATGAAGAAAAATATTATTAAGACAACTAGTTTTTTAGTAGGTGTATATCATGAAACCGCAAAGCTGGCAATATTTCAAATGGTAAATCTGGAATCTACATATCCAAAAAGGATTTTGTTAAGCTCAATATTATATTCAGATGGAAGCCAAGATTATTATATTAATAATATAGATGGAAAGTTGAAGAGAATGAATGTTATCCGCCTATATTCTCAGGTAATTATTTATTTACATATAGATTTAAAAATACGATTATAATTTATGTTATTTTATGCTAGGCTGCATTTTAATAAATACAATTAAACTTTAATTTGTTGTTGTGATACTGCACATACGTTTCAATTTTAAATTAAATTAGATGTTTCTCCTCCTTATGCAAGACCTAAAATCACATAACACTTTCACCAATTATGGACATTATCCGATTTGATTTGATATCTTCATATACTGAATAAATAAAAAACTCATCACCATATATGTTTATCTCGCATAAGTACGTGCGCAAAATTTTGTTTAAATAAATTGTGTTTAACGCGGTGATGAGTTGGTTTTCCAATGTTTAGTAGGTTTGAGGTGCTCCTTAAACTTTATATAGAATTATCTGCCAGAAAAATCAACAGTGGGAACTACATTCATTAGGGTAATGGAATAATTTTCTTAGATATTATTTAAATATAACATTTATGAGATCAAAATATGTAAGATTTGAGAAATTTACAGGAGAATAACAAATAATTAAAAATTGAAGTTTTCATTTAAAACTTCTAAAGTTTCATTATAATAATAATAATAATAATAATAATAATAATAATAATAATAATAATAATAATAATAATAATAATTTATTCACAAGGTAAAGATAAAAAATGACAATTTATATACAGGTAATGTGTGAATAAATAGAGCTTAATTTACGAGGTATAGTATGTATATCAGAATACACATATATACCTGTATGTAGAGCGAGAATATATAAATAAATAAACAAACAAATATCCAAAACAGCACACAAAACATAAGATGAATTGAAATGTACAGAATAGTTCCCAATCATAAAAATAAAATTTAAAGTTAAAAATACCTAAAAAGTAGTGCTTAAATAACCTAATTAAATATATGAAAAAAAAATATTAGTAGTACTCCAACATCATACCAATTGTTAGTAATATTGTAATGTTTTTCTTGTTTATTTAAACGGTAAACGGGTGGGATAAACTGTAAACACACGGTATATGCCTACTTACTAATTTATTTAAACACTAAACTAATCACTAACACTTAATTTATATATACTCAACTAATCATTTAATTATATACACAGTATATTCACTAAAACTAATTTATATTGACAGTTCACTAATTTATATTCAGTTATTTACTTGTTTATCTCACGATGTCAAATAATCAACTTACTAACTCTTCCTGATCGGTCCCTTATATATTAAAGCCTTTTTTACTAGAAAATTCCGGACTGCGGCTTACACAAAAACAATTGGCTCTGGCATTTTCTAGATAGGACTGGTCACAAAAACATCTCTAGATAAGATAGTCACAATTCGTAAACAATTCCAAGAAACCCTGCGCGTCCGCCTTAATTTTAACTTTAATACCTGTCTTAGACAGAGTCGGATTTAGGGACTATACCAGTGTGCTGTTTCGTAACAATATAAATAGTTTTCATTTTAATTATCATTATCAATTGTTTTAGTTTCCTATTATTGATTTTACGTAGGTGGTTGGTAGCTCTCTGATATAATCTTTGACTGTTTCAGTGAAGCGTTGGATTGTGGGTGCGTTTTTAATATTATCAGGTAAGCAATTGAATACCTTTGGTCCCAGATATCGGTAGCATCTCTGACCGATTGATTTCTTCATAAATGGGGGTATATACTAGGCCTTTTGTCGCCTCTTATGTTGGTGAGAATGTGTAAGGAGTTCGTTCTTATGCAAATATTGTGTTTTTCCTAGTTTCAAGAAAGAAAGTTTCCTCAAATCATAAATTTGTATCTCCTCAAATAGCGCTCCACTTGGATATCGGTTTATTCTACACATTATTAGTTTCGAGAATCGCTTTTGTATGCTTTCTAATGATTTCAGGTATGTTTTGGATACTCCACCCCATCCTATAATACCATAGCCCAGATGCGATTCAACTAAACTGTGGTAAAGAATTTTTTTTGTTTAAAGTTGAGTATATGTGAGACTTGTTTGATTCTATATAGAACACTACGTAATTTTTTTATATGTACGTCCCATCTAAGTTGGCTGTCTATCATAATACCCAAGTATTTAACCCTTTTCGATGGTAAGATTTGAAGGCCATCTATTGATATTTTGTCAAATGTTGGGAGGTTCGCAGATAAGCTACAGAAAGGCAGGTGGAAAGTTTTTTTGATATTCATTGATGGTAGTCTACTCGTATTATCGAACCATTTCTTGATGTTACCAAAGTCAGTTTCTATTTTATTCTTTAAGTCGTCCCATGTGCTACTTTCATAGAATATGACCGTATCATCTGCAAAACTTATGATGCGTGTTCGTATGGAGAATAAATTATTTAGATAAATATTGAATAGCAAAGGTCCCAACACCGTTCCCTGGGGTACACCACATGATATAGTTTCTTTTTTTGCTGAGTATGTTTTGTATTTTTGTTTGCTGTTTCCTATCAGTTAAGTATGAGTTGAAAAGGTCATGTGATTTACCCTTCACTCCCAGATCGCCAAGGCTTGATAACAGTATATTGTGGTCCACGGCATCGAATGCCTTTGCCAAGTCTAGAAAAATTCCAATGGAGGTTTTTTTTATCTATAGAATTATATATTTTGCTTGTGAGTTCTAATATCGCATCGCTGCTGGACTTTTTTTCTGTGAATCCATACTGCGCTCCTGACAACAGATTGTATTTCTTCAGAAACGAGTTTAGTCTTTTTTTATGATCTTTTCCATAATTTTACCCAAATTTGATATAAGTGTTATAGGTCGATAATTTGAAACCTCTGTCTTTTCGCCAGTTTTGCAAACAGGTACCACAGGACATTTTGAAAGCAGAAGGAAAGTGATCACTTGACAAGGATTTATTGATAATATAACTTAGAGATTTGGCTATGTAAGTTGATATGAGTTTCAGTGTTTTCGATTTCAAGCCATCAGGTCCTGGTGATTTTTTATTTTTCAACTGCAAAATAGTTTCTTGTATTTCATAGACGTCAGTGGGAAAGAAAAAAAAGGTGTGATCTGATTTAATTTTCGTTTCCGTATAATTTCTGTCCTGCTTAATATTTTTTGCTAGATTTGCACCTACATTGCTAAAGAATGAGTTGAATTTTTCAGAGATTATAATTGGATCGCAAGTTATATTTCCATCCTCAGTCGGCATCAATGATATATCGGTATGTTGTCTTGCCTTCGTTAATTCATTTACTAATTGCCATAATCGTTTTGAGTCTGCTCCTTCTTGTTCTATCTTGTTTTTGTAGTATTTCATTTTTGTGTCTTTTATTGCTTTCTCAAGTATTTTTCTGTATGTATTGTACTCAGTTTTCAAAATTTCATTTTGTGGATTTTTATTTAATATAGCATACATAGTATTCTTCCTATTAATGAATTCCAGTAATGATCCAGTAACCCATGGTTTCCTCTTTATATCTTTGTTTTTAACTTTTATTAATATCGAGGATCCATCTATTGCAGTTTGGACTAGTCTGACAAATTCAGTAACCCAGGTTTCCAAATCATTTATTTCAAAGAAATATTTCCAATCCGTACTTTTAATGATTTGTATCAATTTTTTTCATTTATTTGTTTATAGAATTTGGAATTGGCTGTAGTTTCTTTTGCATACTTATCGTTGAATACTATTTGCACCAGTATTGTGTAATGGTCGGTAATACAAGTCTCCACAGTCAGCGGAATGATAGATTCAAGGTTTCCCTTTTTCGACTTAATGAAAATGTGGTCTATGCATGTCTAGGACTGTGGTCTGGTGGTAGTATTTATTGCTGAGTTATATCCATACTCTCCTAATGTGTCCAGGTAAATCTGTAAATCGTCTGTATTTTCATTCAAGTCGATATTTATATCTCCGATAAACACACTGTATGTGAAGTTCTTTGGGTGATTTTTTAATATATTGTCCAGGTATTCAATAAACGGTTCGATTTGAGTATTACAAGGTGATCTGTAAAATTCCTTAATAATAATAACTTCTTTGCCAATAGTCACCGTCAATTGGAGTAGACTTGTAGTACCATTTATTTCAATTTCTTGGTGATAGTAGTATAAATTCGATTTAATGAAAACTACTCCTCCATCATTCTGGTTGAGTTTGCCAAAATTATAGAGAGTTGTATAGCCTTCAACATTATATACTTCGATGTCATCTATAATTCTAGTTTGTGTAAGTACTATGTAGTCTATTGAGGAGTCTAATTCCTCTAGAAATATTATAAATTCATCCAGATTTTTAGCTGTGCTTCGAATATTATTATGTATTATTTTGAAGTTGCAATGACAACTATTGACTTTTAGTACTTGTTTAGTTTGGTCTGCATTTTCTAACACAAAATTTCTTATTTTTTCTACTTTGTAATCTCTAATATATGGATTCATTTCCGAGCGCTCACTTATATAGATATAATATGCAATTTTCAAGAAACATCAACAATGCATGGAATAAAATACTCATTCGCTGGCTTTCGAAATGTTCCTAGTTTTTTATCGATACATGTATTTCAATAAATATTAGTCCGAGCGTTTAACATGAGACTATTTGGCATTTATGCTTAAACAAAGGTACTATCATTGGAAAATATAATAACTTAGACTAATACTGGAAAATAAAGAATTATTTTAAAATATGGTTACTGTATAAATTGGAATGAGTAGAAATCTAAGACAAAAGGAAGGAATTCCTAAAATAGGTCAGTATACGCCGGGGAATTCCTGACTTGGTATTTCCACTTTCACACGACATCTTAATAAAGGGTTAGTAGTAATGCAACGAGCTTCATCAACTTTTATTGTATGTAAAGTGATCCGAAAAGGAAATTTTCATCACCAATTCAAAAAATTGTATTTGGCAAATTTCTGAATTTTCTTAAATAAATGTTTTTATGTACATTTTAGAAAAAAGTGTTAAGTACAAAAGTTGTAGAACGTGTTAAGGTCTATAAAAAATATGAGTAACTTTTTTGCGTCAGATCAAAACAAAATTAAAATTTTCTTAAATAAATGTTTTTATGTACGTTTTAGAAAAAAGTGTTTCATACAAAAGTTGTAGAACGAGTTAAGTTCTAAAAAAAATCTCAGTAACTTTTTTGCGTCAGATAAAAAACAATAGAAATACGATTTTTTTTTCAACTTTGACAGGCCGCCATTTTGTTTCTACTGTTCCGATTTGGCACGGTATCGAACACGTCCAAGATTTTGTCCCAACCAATTTTTGTGCTAAGTCCTGAATTTTATTTAAAATGCTATTATAGGTAGAGTGGCATACAGGTTTCAGGGAATAAAAAAATATATTTTCAAATGTACCCTGTATATTATTACATTTTTGAAATAAACATGTCATATCATCAAGTTTGTAAAAGAGTATTTTCTATTTCTGAGACGTGTTTTCAGATAGGTAACTCCAATAAAAGTAGATATAATCATAAAATGTAGAAAGCTTCTACAGTCCCGAATGCGGAATCGGGTGAAAAAACTTAAAACATGGAATAGGTGTTCAGGTGTTCGGAGCTTTCTCAAAATAAGTGAAATCCCGGCACCGTTGTTAAAAATTAAAATCTTGGATTCATTGAGAATAAAAACAAAAAATAGCAGAACTAAACTATTAATATTATTACTTTCTTAAATGAAACTAACTGTTTCCAGATACTTCCACAATATAATGAAAACATGGTGAAAATTTTAATAAATTGACAATTCTTTCGATATTACTAATTATTATCACCAGAATTACAGAAGATACATTTCATGCGTTGTCTACCTACTGGACATTTAAGTTTGTATATACCAGACTTTTTGATGGGGATATTTTTGTTTTTACATTTATTAATTTTGTACTCACATTACATTCTTTTTTACAAATTTTATTTAACTGGCAATGTATGTATGTATGTATGTATGTAACTATGTTTGTTCGGGTGGAATCTTGCAACTCAATTTTGAAACAGATATCTTCAACCGATTGAGCTGAAATTTTGTACAGACGTTTAGTTTGGATGACAATACATGGTTAGTTATGTGACGTCATTTTAAATCCAACATGACGGAAGAACTAAGATGGCGGACTAGTAGTTTTCAATACACTCCTACAATATTGGTATCAAATGAAAGGGCTTGCTGTGAATAACTTGAAAAATAAAGTAACGTCTCTCTAAATCCAATATAGCGAACTTCTAAAGATAGCGGACTAAGTCCAAATGAAAGGAGTTGCTGAGGATAAGAATGCGAGTTAGACTCCGTTGCTCCAATCCGTTTCAAATTTTGGTGTACTGTGGTTTTTGGAGTCCTCAATTATGATATTGAGGTCGAATTGTTCCAATCTGTAGCATTGTTTGGTTACCTTTGGCTTGTGTGAGAAGGATAACTCCAAAATTAAACCCGGAACTGTGTTTCGTAGGGCACAATAGAAGGTCTCCTTATTGAAGAGCTAGACTGGCAAACGACCCTTGCAGCAATAATGCATTGAATGAGATGAACATTCTGAGGAACCTGTCCAACGATAACTAAAAGTTAAAAAATAAATCTGAAAGTAATTTTTTTAAAAAACAAGTTTTTATTTAAATGTACTGAAAAGAATAAAATAAACTTTTCCTTTAAAACTTTTACTATCAACTTATAACGTCATTACATAATTTATATGATATAAAAGATTGTCGCGAGATTTATTTAAATACGAGTACTTACATCTAGCAACAAGCTTTTATATCATATAAATTGTGTAATGACGTTATAAGTTGATAGTACAATTTTTGAAGGAAAAGTTTATTTTATTCTTTTTAGTGCATTTAAATAAAAGCATAAAAGATTATGTTGTTGTATTTGTTGCTAGAGTTGCCATTTTTGAAATATTATTTTAAATATTTCCAACATATGTGATGGTTTTGTAATTTACTATTTCCTTAGTTTATTTAGGAAATATTAGTTGTAATGCCATTTTTTTCTCTTTTTTATTAAGTAATTATTTATTATATGCAACTAGAAATACTCTATGAATGACAGAGGATGATTGGAATTATATAGTATGGTCGTACCAGTGTGTTAGTCTTCTGTAAATTGTATAATCAAGTACAGTATTAACTCATTGAATTATTAAATCAAGAAAAGTTATTTTCTTCAGCTTCTAATGTAAATTTAATTTTTGAGCGGAAATTATTGATATGATTGAAAAATACAACTACGTTCACTACCTATAAAACAAGCTAATATGTCATTTACATATCTGTACCAAAATAAGATATATTTTGAAATGTTACATTCAAAGATTTTTCTTTCTAAAATGTCCATAAAAATGTTTGCCAAAATTGGTGATATAGAACTTCCCTGTTCATTTTGAATATACACCTTATTGTCAAAAGTGAAATAATTCTGATTAATAAATACATCAAACAAATTGTATATCTGATATTATTCCTGGATTAACAGTTTTATCTTTTAGTATTTTTCTCAAAAGTGTTATGCATTCTTTTGGAGGAATTTTAGAGAATACATTGGTAACACCAAATGAAATGAGTTATCTTGTAAGTTGTATATTTTTAACTGTTTGATTAGTTTTGAAACATAATTTGAATTATCAACAATCTCTCTTACATTATTAGAAAATTTTTTTTACGGTCTGCTCTAAGAATTTGTACATCGCTAGATTCTATAAAGGTATTTAGTTTAAATTTATAATCTTCAGTTTTCAATGTGACAGTCAGATTTGTCAGATTTTGTAATTCTGAGGTTATCATTTTCTTTTTTATTGAATTTAGAGTTGAAATCTAATTTTTTAGAGCTATTTCTGATTCTGTAGCTAATATTTGTTTAATATTATTCGTAAATATTGTTGTACTTTAAGCCTTTATTTAAAAATTCTCTGTACCTATTTGTAAAGTTAATGCCTGGAATTTTTTCAAATCATGGTGCAAAGTGTGTTGGTATGTAAGTATTTGCAGGTCCATAATGTTTAGAGTATTGAATTCTATGTGGTATGTATTTCAGCTTTTTTAATTTTTGTTCTTGTTTCATAAGCCGCGTACTCCCAGATATACGTCGTCGATCGACTTTGTCTATCGTCATTGTCGGCCAACAAATCGAGAAAACGTCGACCGTCCACACCAACTAGGCAATAATTTTATCGACAGTTAAACCAATATGTTTGACGAGGAGGATGCTATTATTGCTCCCTAACTGACTACGAATATTTTTAATATTATGCTATATTTCGAGCTTTTGCAATTTTCATCAGTGCATCGTACCTCACGTTTCGGTCTTTATAATATTCACTTTTAGTGTCCCATTCAATTTTGCTAGTAAGTATAGGTTAAACTATCTATAAAACGACGAGACCAGCAGACGCATACCTGCACTGAAAATCTGTTTGTTTATTTCGAATGTCGAACGCGAACTCGTTCACACTCGAGATTCGACTCGACTTCTTTTTCATGTTTACTGACACTGCATGGAAAACCAGTCGACATGTCGATCAACATATTTTGTAGATTGTCGCGTACACACTCAGTTGACACTGTTGATTGACAGAGTCGATCGACGATGTCGACTCGGTGACTACACGGCTATTTCTTATACTTCTATTTGCAGATATTTTTTCTGATTTTGTCATTAAAACAGTAAAATTATACTGGATGTAGTTGAAAGTGAGTTCAGAATGTACAACTTATATGTAGGTGTCTAAGGAGTTTCTTATTCTAAATCATTTTCTACTTTCCCCCTTAAGACAAACTTGTTGAGCTTTTTGGGCTTGAGGTGTTTTATTATGGTATTTTATGTTTACATAATTTGGTATTACTTCTTTTCTAATGCATTATTGGTTAAACCAGATGTTTTGTGATGCTTTGCTTTGTAATACCATATATTCTTCTTCTTTCTATTCATATATATATATATATATATATATATATATATATATATATATATATATATATATATATATATATATATATTGGTTTGTTTATTGTTTATTTCTTGAACCTATTTTATTTATTTTTCAAACAATTAGTCTTGGGATTTATGGTTCTGCATAAAATTGGAAAGGATTTTCATTTTTTTATTTTACATTTTAGTTTAGTTTTGACGTTTCGGACAGTCAATGTCCTTCATGAGAAAAGTGTTCTACAAAAGACTGTTTACAATTAACATGACGTACAATACAAATATATTTCTTGAAACTTACCAAGGGCCCGATATATGTGATGGACATTGCGCTCGCAGGCCCTTGTTTTATGGTAAGTTTTAAGAAATATATTTGTATTGTACGTCATGTTAATTGTAAACAGTCTTTTGTAGAACACTTTTCTGATGAAGGACATTGACTGTCCGAAACGTCAAAACTAAACTAAAATGTAAAATAAAAAACTGAAAATCGTTTCCAATTTTATGCAGAACCTGAAATCCCAAGAATAATTGTTTGAAATATAGATATATATATATATATATATATATATATATATATATATATATATTAATACAGTTCTATTATTTAAAATTTTAAAGAATTTCGTTCAATTTTATTTTGCAATACTTTTGTATTGTCTATAAAATCAATATGGTTGAAAAACACTGTATATGTAATATTTGGCAGATTATTTAATTTCTGATGACATTGACATGTCACAGGTGAAAAAGATATTGTAGGTTAAAGAAAACAGAATTCATGATACGATATTTAGATAATAAAATAATTCCAAATCTTTGTTACAGAAAAATAACAAATAGAGTTTTTTTTGAAAAGAAGAAAGTGTGTAACCACAGCGTAATGTGGCTATTTATTTGATAAAAAATAGTTAGTTGAATTTGATATTCCGAACGGAGAACATGTAATTTAATAGTTCTCCAATATTTCGCAAAGTAGTAGTTAATTAAATAATATATTAATGAATAATAGAAATTGTTGTCCGGTACCCATAATTGTAAATTCTGTGCGTGTTATTTTTATTAAAAAAGTTAGTCGTCAGTTCGGAAAAGTGAACGATCCTGAATTCTAAATTAGATTTAGAATTGTACGAGTTTGGAGGAGTTTTGGAGACTTGGTGAGTCTGTTCGAGATTATTGATAATATAAAATAATGCATTATTTCGATAACAAAAATATCAGGCCTTAATCAAAATTAATCATAAATGCATCTAATTAATCGATTACAAAGAAATTTGATTTAGAATAAATACAGAAATTTAATATTGAACAAATATATTGAAAAAGTATATTGAAAGAAGTTGGGACTGTGAATGGGTATTTAACATTCGCGAAGTAAAAGTGACAATTCGTAAATCATTCGGACATTTTGAGAAATTTCTCAATTTAGTTTGTAATTAATTTAATTTGTATCCTTATAGATAAGATTTTGCCATTTGATAATTTATAGACTTTCTTCGTAATTCACTGAAATTTCATTCATTGTAGATAAGATATTTGTTATTCGATAAAAGAAAAAAGGAAAACTAATATTTGTCTATTTTCTGTGAGATTTAATGATTGTATATAATTTTTGGAATTCGACTTACGTTAGATATAGTTTTGTAATAGATTTGAACAACTTATTGAAATTAAACTCATTTAATTTGATTAAAATTTTTATTTGTGACAGTGACATTTGTGGATTCTTGGTGACAGAATGCTTTTTGAAATTTATTGAATGTCAGAAAGAAATTGAATAGCCTTTAGAATACTGAACAAACAGCCACAGTGTAGTAATAGGTAGATCAAACAGAACAAAATTAATAATCAATATTTATTTTAGACAATACTTTGAAATCTTATAATTTTTTTTCTATTTTATGGCGCATTGAACCCACCCTGAGATAAGAGTGATTCGAATATTTTATAGTAGATTTATCTTTCAATAAATTGTATTTTTTTTGATAGCCGGGCATTTTTGACAACTACTGTCAAAGTGAAATAAATATCATACGTTGCTAAAGCCGTGTGCACAGTAATCGTCGCTACAACGTAGGGCAATTATATAAAATAAAATCGATATATAATAATATATCATCATCATCATCATCATATGCAGCTTATTCAACCATTTCGTTATGGTGTAGCCTCCCTTTACATATTTATATATTCCATTTCCATGTGGGCCCATTGTTGTCTATTGCTAGCTATGCGGCTCCAAGTTGATCCTGCGAGTTTCTTTATGTCGTAGTCCCCTCTTAAGTTGGGGCGTCTTCTTGGTCTTTTCACGCCTCGGGGATACCATTGCGTTATCTTTGTGGTCCATCTATCGTCTGTCCTTCTAGCGAGATGCCCCGCCCATTGCCACTTTAGGGATCTGATTCTATTTATGAAATCTATCACTTGGGTCTTTTGTCTGATCCAATCAAGCCTTTTTCTATCTCTCCTTGTTATTCCAAGCATGCATCGTTCCATAGACCTCTGCGTTACCTGGAGTTTTCTAATGATATCAGTTTTCAGGGTCCAGGTTTCACAGCCGTATGTTAATACTGGTAGTACGCACTGATCAAACGCTTTCTTTTTCAAACGGAGTGACATTCTAGACTTGAAGATGATAGAGTTCTGTCCAAATGTTCTCCATGCTAATTTGATTCTTCTGTTTATTTCTGGAAGTAGAGAGCCTGATATGTGTATTAGTTGACCCAGGTATATGTATTCCTCTACTATTTCCAGGGCAGTGTCATTAATTGTTATTTTTTGTGCGTTTATCAGTTCGTTATACATTATCTTGGTCTTACTAAGATTTATTTTAAGGCCTATTCCGTTGCTTGCTGCATTCAATTCATTTATTTGTTGTTGCATTTCGCCAGGGTTACTCGCTATCAGGATGATGTCATCAGCGAATCTTAGATGGTTCAAGTATTCTCCATCTATATTCAGACCTGTGTTGTTCCAGCCCAGTTTTCTGAAGATGCTTTCTAGTGTTGCTGTAAATAACTTTGGTGATATTGCATCTCCTTGTCTAAGTCCTCTGCTGGTGGGGAATTCTGGTGTGCCCTCATATATCCTAACTCTCGCTTTAGCTTCCCTATATATATTTGCTAGGGTCTCAATATATGGCTTGTCGACCCCTTGTTCTGTTAGGGCATTTATTACTGCTCTGGGATATATAGAGTCGAATGCTTTCTCAAAGTCGATGGAGGCTAGTGCTAGTGGTTGGTCGTATTCTTTGGTTCGACTGATAACATCTTTGAGGGTATGGATGTGATCTATTGTACTGAAGCCTTTGCGGAATCCAGCCTGTTCTCGTGGTTGAGCCGAGTCTAGTGTATTTTGTATTCTGTTGTGAATGATCTTTGTGAATACCTTGTACGTCACTGGTAGTAGACTTATTGGTCTGTAGTTCTTATTGTCTTCTTTGCTGCCTTTCTTGTGGATCAACACTATAAGGGCGCTGTTCCACTCTTTAGGTATGCTCCTGGACATCAGACAGTTCGTGTATAGTTTGGCAAGGTACTTCCATGTTTTAGCTCCTGCATATTTGAGTATTTCGGTCGTGATGCTGTCATTTCCCGCTGCTTTGCCATATTTCATGCTTTTCAGTGCCATTTCTACTTCCTCCACCAATACTTCTGGTATGGCATCTTCTGAGTGTTCTATTATTTCTTCCAAGTTTTCAGGGGCCTTGTATATGTCTCCATAGAATTTGCCTACTAGGTCTATTATTTCATTCCTGTCAATGGTTCTTGTGTTTCCATCAGTTAATGCAACTATCTGTCTTTTCCCTATTATTAGTGCCCTTTTTGCATTTTTGTAGCTTTTACGGTTTTCTATTGTTCTTTGTACCAGTTTCTCGTTGTAATTTCTGATATCTTCTGCGATTTTCTTTCGTATCGTCCTGCACAGTTCGGTGTATTCAATTCTTTGAATGTTTGTTCTCTTTTTCATTTCTCTTCGTTTTTGTAATAGTGCTTTTGTTTCCGGAGTTAGTTTTTTGTGTTCACCTCGTTGTTGCAGACCTCCCACTTCTACGGCGCAGTTTCGAATTGTGTCTATCAGTTCAGGGTTGTTATATTCCACTTTTTGTAGTCTTTCTTCTAGTAGTGCTTCATATTGGTGAGAGTTCTCTTTCAGCCTTTCGTTGTTTATGTTTTTCGTTGTGTTGGTTTTGATTAGTCTTGACCTTTCTAGTTTTATATCTAAGACCAGTCGAGCTCTAATTAGTCGATGGTCGCTTCCTGTAGTGAACTTGTTGAGCGTGCTTAGATCTTTTACTGTGTTAATTTTATTGGTGAGGATAAAGTCTATTTCGTTTCTGATAGTTGCACCGGGGCCTTCCCACGTCTATTTCCTGTTAGGGTTCTTCTTGAAGAAGGAGTTTGCCACATACATGTTCTGAAATTGTGCGAACTGTATTAATCTCTCTCCTCTTTCATTCCTTTCTCCAAATCCATATTTCCCCATTCCTTTTTCTTGGTCTTTCCTGTGTCCTACTTTGGCATTAAAGTCTCCCATTATGTATTTGAAGTGACTATTGTCGTTGCTGAGCGCTTGGGTTATTTCATTATAGAATTCTTCTATTTCGTCGTCACTATGGCTGATTGTTGGGGCGTATACCTGAATAATCTCGATAGTATATCTTTTGGAGAGTCTTAGTGTTATGCTGATAATATATATATATATATATATATATATATATATATATATATAAAGTCAATCACAAGGTAGGTCAGTGCTTAGTCTAGCCAAAAATAATTTTAAAATATCAGGTAAGCATCACATGAAATGTAACTTCTGTCATTCTGACGATGATAATAGAATCGAAACAATTGTCAATTTTTTCACTATATTGTGGAATTATTTGGAAACATGTAGTTTCATTTAAAAAAGTAATATGAGTAGATTCCACACAGTAATGATCGAAACAGTAAATTTCAATAAAATTATTGTTTATCTTTTACATTAACAAAGTATCACAATTTTCAACGTTTCATTTGGTTGCTTTTTTCTGTATATTTTTAGCTGTTAGGCCTATTGCCGTTAAATTATTATCTCCATTTCTACCTCGACTTCTAATGTGGTTCTGAATTTTTTTTAAATTAACATTATTACGTATAGAACAAAAATTTCGAACTTGCTGGTAAAGTAATATTATTCAGGACATCACAAGTTCCATCTCGTGAACATATCTGCATCTCATTATTTTCGGGTGCAGGAATTTCTTAGAGAACATTACTATACAGCTGAATTAGCTTCAAGCTCCTTAAATCTTTTCAGGTTTTCACTAAAAAGAATTGGGGAGTGTGGTTCGATTGCTTCATAATTTTCTGTGCGGATCTTGTGCATCATAGTTGCTGTGAGCTACATATGCTTCAATAATTATTTCTTCGTGGTTTTGCCAATGAGAGTGAAGTCTACTTAAAATATTCATGGGATTTCTTGTGTAACAATATGTGTTCATAGGGTAAGATCACGGTCACACGGTCGTGATATTAATTATTTTGAGAAAGCCCCGAACAACGTCATCAAGCCACACCTATTCGGTATTATAAGTTTTTTCACTCGATCCCTCGTTAGGGACTTTATAAAATATAGGTTCAACCATTTTGTTTCTGAAAATGCCACACCGATTACTTACAGTTTTTCTTCTTGGTTTTTTTTATTTGCTATTCAAATATTTCCCTATTAAAAAATCTACGGTAAAAAGATAATTCATCAGTCCAGAATATTTTGATGAAAGAATTTATTCATCCAATTTTTTAACCAAAAATCCAGCTTTCAATAGCTGTATTATTAAACTTTCAGTAAATACTTTTTAACGTATCTTAAGCTAGCGTTAGACGATTTTTATAGTATCCCTAACCACACTTTAGAATTTTTTCATTAGGTAATAATAACGATGATAAGGAGGATAATTACATAATAAATAACCTAGTAAATATTTTACTGTTAATTCCTACTGAAATTGTTAAACAATTGTGATTAACTAGCTAAAATTAAAAACAAATATCTATAATTCAAGTTAATATATTACCAATAACAATAAATATGTGTTTAATTTAACGTGCGTATGCCAAGTACAACTATTATTAGCACCAGTAACATTTAATTACATTAGTTGTGTGTATGTGGAAACGAACAATAAATAATTGCATCTCATACTTTATTCAGTAGGTTTTCTTCTTCCAACTAAAAGGTTATGTTAATTTGTACGAATTTCTTAAAATATACTTGATGTTTGTTTTCATTCCAAACTGTTGTTAATATCGCTTAGGCTTGCAGACGAACAGTCTGCAAGGACGTGTTGAATATTTTAGATAAGATTTATAGCGTTGGTAGGTGGGCTGAAGTAAAAAAGGCGTCTTTAAGTGGCATCAAGAGTTTTCTTACCGATCTTCTTGTATTACAATTTCATTTTCAAAAAATTAGTTAATTCGTATAGACAGTTGTGCACATGTGCTAAGTTAGGTTAGGTTAGGGTAGTGATGGGCAATGTATACTCCATTTCACGAAAGTTGGAACATTGACAATCGCAGAAACCAAATTCTGCTTCGTTTATCTACGTCGCTTAGTAACGACCACCGGCGTAGAACGATGATCTATGGATGATTCTGGTTGTTTATTTGTTGAATATTTTTTATTTTGAATATTTTTAAAGACGTTTAGCTAGTTTATAAGTGTGTTTGTTTAATCTAAAACCATGTTTTCTAAAAAACTTGTTAGCGTAGAAGCAAAAATTATCCATAGTCAAGGCATTGGAGGCACTAAAATTTGAAGAACTGCAAAGGATTCAGAATATCATCAATAAATTCTCTCCACCTTTTTCTATCAGTAGCGGTTGCTCGCCAGTCCATCACCTCCATACTTCGTAGATCCGCAGGCTTGAATCCACTTTCTTCTGGGTCTACCTCCCTTCCTGTGGCCTCTTCTTCTCTCTAGCACATTTCTGGCCAATCTTGCCATTCTTACAACATAGCCCGACCACCGCAGTCTAGCTTTTCCGATTTCCCTTATAATTGACTTAATTCAATATCCACTCTTCTAGCTTCTGTCTTCTGCCTTCATCACCTCGAAAATTTTTCTGAGCACCCTCTTTCCCATCTGTTTATTTTGTCTTATTCCTTTCTATTAAATATCCAACATTAGCATCCATAGAGTATAGTGGGATCGGTTACCGTCCTGTACAGTACGAGCGTAGCGGCTCTTGATAGTTCCTTAGACTTCCATATTTTCTCCGGTGTCCTTTCGTCAACCTAAATTTTCTTTATTAAATCGCTGATTGGGCCTCACCACCTGTTTTTATGACTTCGACCGGTATTCCGTTGTAGCCACCGCTTTTGTTATTCCTTAGGCTTCTTATTACTTCTATATCTTCGTTTGTCGGAAGTCCAACTAAATAATTCTGCGTATTCTCATTTAGCTCTATCTCTTCTTTTTCTCCTTACTTATCATTCAACAATTCTTGAAAGTACTTCCTCCACCTGTTCAATTTCCCTTGGCTGTCACCTATCAATTGACCATTTTGATCCTTGTAAAAATTTTATCTGGTTCTGTAGGGTTCTTTTTTCTCTTGGCTTCCTGGTAAAAGTTTCTAATATCCCTATCATCCTCTTGGATGCTTTCCTTTCCAAAATGCATTTTCTTTTGAAATTCTCTTGCGGATCTGTCAGCATTTTCTGTCTAATATAATTCCTTCTTTCAATCGCCTCTTTGCAGTCCTCGTCAAACCAGTCTTTCCAATGTTTTCTTATAGCTCATCCTAGGTATTTCTCGGCTACCTCTTTCATTGCTTCCTCTATTTCTCCCCATTCCATTTCTATGTTTTCTTGTTTTTTCCTGTGATTCAATTTTTTTCGGTTTTTTCTACAAACTGATGCATTGAAAGTTTAGTTACATCATATTTTGTGATTTTATCTTATATCCTGTTCTTTGACGGAATTTCATCCCTTATTTTCGTTATTGTAGATATATGACCCAAATCCGCATCCGTCGGGAACTTAACCAAGTTTCCTTGTGTATTACTTAATAATCCAAATAAGTGGTCATTACTCTCATGTCATTATCTCCAGCAAAATTTATTAACATTTTCCCATTGTTACTACTTACTTCATGTTTGATTTTACCTCCTGTTGTTTTCCTGTATACTATACTCTTCCCTACGTTGGCATTAAAATAAGCTAAAATCAATTCAACATTATACCTACTTGGAAATTTTGTTATATAACCCGTTATGTTTCTCGTGAAATTCATTCTCTATTTCTAGGGCTTTGTCTTCCGATGGTGCATGCACATTAAGTAAAATTAGTTTTATAAATTTATCACTCATTCTTAGTCGATAAATTCTCTCTGAGAAGGCTTCGAAGTCAAGCACCAAATGCTGCATTTTTATGTTTACTAAAAAGCCCGTGCTCAACATCCTGTCCCTCCGCTGTTGAAGAAGGAATATCCGTCATGCCTATAATTTATTGCGTTTTTGTTCAGCTTCCTGCATGGCCAGGACATCTATTTTATATCGCTTCATGCTTTAGGGATCCTATTTCAAAGCTACCGACAAGTTCCAATTTTAATTATAATCTTTTTATTTTTGCCCTTCATCTTATCTGTTACCTAATGTATATATAGCTTTTGTTCCGTGATCATTAGATCCTTCAACCTGTTATGCTATTAGTTCATTTGCTGCTTCAGTTTCCCCTCCTTCCCTTTCCAGCTCCATGTTTCGGAATCTCTCATTAGTTTCTGGAATACCACTTTGTCTGCCTTACCTTCACTCCTTGCTTCCTGTGCTTTTTTCTTTATTTCTTTCTGTGTTTTCATTTCCGTTGACGTTCGATCCTCTGTTATGAAAAGTCTTCCTTTATAACTCTTCTGCTTATATTTATTATGCATGGTTTCCTTTTTATCTTTATCGTTTTCCAGTTCAAGTAGACATGTTTCCTCTCTTAATTTCGCTGCAGTCCTAATTCCTATTCGAATTTCCAGAGTTTGTTCCAATACATTTTTTATTTTTTGTATAACTTCTGGATCATAAGTATCGATTTTTTGTCCTGCGACCACTACATTATTTTTCTTCCTTTCTTTTTCTAATCAGTCCACTCTGAATTTAAGTTCCTGTAACTCTTGCTTCGATTGTTGGTGTTCTTTTCTAATCGCTTCTTTCGCTTTCCTTAGTTTCTCGTTTTAAATTGGATATTGAAAATTTCAAATTGTAATAACTTTGTTATAAATAAATTTTGAATTTTTTTTCTCTAAAATAAAAATGGTGCGCTGAGTAATAACAAAGATTTGTTTTTCAAATAAATCAATTTTTCTATTAGTTATGATTTTTAAATTATCATCCTTTACCTTTTATCGACTTGGAGAAAAATGAAAAAGACCATTTTACTCTACTACTTTTGATAAAAACTTGTTTACGTAATTCCAAGTGTTCTAGCGTAATTAAAAAAAAACTCCTTATTTATTTTTTATCTACTCCTTTCCGATGGTTTGAAGCAGAATCACACATATGTTTCGTTTGTCGACACTTTAAAGCAAATTATATAAAAAATTCAAGACCTTCAAAATTTTGATTCAATCAACTTTTTTCTTGGACTAATCAGATATGTTTTTATTTCAACACACTGTTTTCGTAACATGTTATATTCCTAATAGGCCACTCGGTATAGTGCCCAATGAGCATTTTACAATCTACTTAGGCTCACCGCATATTGAACCCAGCACACGCACAGCCCACGGACAATCCACGCGTGTGTTATTCTGTAAACAATGGTTTAAAGTTGAGTACCGCATATTGAGCCCAACCCACGCAGAGCACACGCCCAACCCACGTTCGCTTGGGTCGGTTTAAGTGTGTCGCACAGTTTTCGTGGGTCGTGTGTATAGCTCGATTTATCAAAAATGCAGAAGTTGACAGAGTTCGTCCGAAGTTTCCCAATTCTTAATGACACCAGTGATGAAGATTCTATAAGATCTAAATTTAAAGATGAGTTGTGGGCACAGATTGCCAAATGGAGATAAACTATTAGGTTTATGTCGTATATTGTAAGTAGGTTTGTATAAATAAGTATGTATGTTTAATCTGGACCATTTGAGAGGTATCTTATGTTACGTATAAAACTTCTTTATTTCAAGGTAAAGTATTATATAAGGTGTCCCATTTCAACCGGCGAAATAAAATAAGAACATTACATTTTCGGAAAAGAGTTATAGAGATTATAGGTAAATATTCGATGCCACCAATACTTTTAACCCTAAGTAGAAGATTTAAGGTCAACTTGTGGAACTGGGTCTGGGTTGGGTATGGCGTGGGTTCAATATGCGGTAAATACGAGAAACGTGGACGTGGGTTGCGCGTGTGTTGTGTGTGGGTTGTGCGTGGGCTGTGCGTGTGCTAGGTTCAATATGCGGCAGGCCTAGTCTTGTATTAAGAGAAATAATTGAGTTTTGTTTTGATGGAACGAAATATAACTTCTACAAACGGGTTTTTTGTGATTTAATACCTTCGTTAATTATGACTAATTAGAAAAATGTTTATGTAACTCTTGTCAAGAGTCATTATATACTTACACTTTTCCACAAATCATATATTTTTATAAAGCAACTTTAAAATTACTATCTATTATAGTTATAAACATTTTTATAATTAATTAGACTTGAAGCAGCAGGATATTCAAACTAATTTTATCAATAAACTAATTAATTTGCTACATTTGAAATTATTCTCGTTAAAATAATACAGGGAGATTCACTATTAATTGGATATAATTTAACAGTAGAATCCTTACTTCAAATTATGAAGATTCAACCCAAAACACCTAAATAAAATGTTGCTGCTTACTGAGTAACAGAGTGTTTTTCTTTAAAAACTTAAAAACAATTTGCGTTCAGTACTTTAAATCTGTTTTACGAATCCATTTTATATTTGGCATAAAGTGTAGACACTGTACGCCGTACTAAATCATGTGAAACGTTTCTGGCTACTACCAGAGGCGTTCCTACGACAAGGGTAAGTGACCGTTTAATCGTTCCCAAATTCTACGCCAGTGGCGGAATAGAAATTTTTCGATTCTCCAATACTTTCCTCATAACGATAAAGTCAATATTTCTCGAGATATTTTAAATTAAACATGAGCTGCACAATTTTTGTAATTTGATGTGTAATAACAATGTCGAAGTTCTGCGCGAGTGGATTACATTTAATCCATTAAGTTCCAGTGTCCTATTTATAAGACGTTCAGTATTTATTTTTCAACTCATGTTAATGTAAATATTTCGTTCAGTGTAGGTAGTGAATTGAAGTGTTCTAAAAGTACACTAATTTTTTGCACAACTAATCAATGCATATCAAAAAAATTATAGGTATTTTAAAATGCTTAATATTTTCTTGGCCTACACCACTGACCAGAATATTAGTTTTAAAACTCAAAATAAAATATTTTTTAATACAGCATAGATATGTTTTCACAAGCTTCAATTTCTATCTGTTCTATTTTTAGGAAACTGGTATTTACCAATATCATTCGATTATCAGCTGTCTTCGAACTGTTTATAACGTTCGTTCAATCCTAATCGTCTGGATGATTCACGACCGGAGTGATGGACGTAATCGGCCATCTTGTTAGGGTTGGTCAGTGTCTGCTTTCCAAACAAAGTTTGTTGATTCGCGTATCACGTGACTTTTTAAAATTATTTTTTTTGTTATGTAAGTATATTTTAAAATAAGTGCTGTAATGTACTGTTGAATATCATTCCAATAAATTTCAATAAGATTCATATACAGTATATTTTAAAAAGTGAGGTTTGAGGTAATATTGCTTCCAATTCCAGAATATGACTACAAGATGTGTTTTGCGGATTTTTTCCAAATATAAATAATATGCAAAAAGTACTTACGGTTATAAAAATAGCAAAATAGCTTCTAGACACTAATTTCAATGACTTTCTTATAACACAATAAACGCTGTCAAAAGTTTGTATGAAAAGTAACACCTAACCTGCCCTAACAAGATGGTCGATCTACGTCACACTCCGGTCGTCTATTTCAAGGAGAGTCGGAGTGATTGTTTTCGTTGTTTATACTCGTTGATAGTTTATTAGAATACAGTCACGTTCATAGTTCAACTAAAAAAAAACCAAAGATTAAAACTAACTTCTCCGCATTTGTGAGACGCCCTGAACAATATCCTATTATAAAATTGGTCACTTGTATTTACTCCAGAGGCTGTATCGTGCTAAAAAACCGAAATTTCTCCAAAAATGTAGAATATCTGGATTTATGAGACCCATTGTACTGACTCTCGTCAGCTGAAAATCAATAGGGTTTATCTGTGAGACGCCCTGAATAATATACAATCATAAAATTGGACACTTGTATCGTGCTAACAAACTGAAATTACTCCATAAATGTGAAACTTCAAGTACCATAGCACTCGTTGTACAGAATCTAGTGATCTGAAAATCCGTAGGGTTCATCAGTGAGATGTCCTGAACAATATTCACTCATAAAATTGGTGACTTATTGCACTCCTAATGCTGTATCGTGCTAACAAGACATGTAACGAAAAGTGGACGACGACAACGACGACGAAGACGACATACACACAGGATTTTTTTCTAAAAACCGTTTTTTCGTGTTGTTCTGGCTGAAAATCGAAAAAATAACTAAAACAATTCAAACTTTTTTTGGTGTAAACCAATACTTTTCTCGCATATTAAATAGGGTTGGGCGGGGAAAAGTAATATGACTCAGTATCGAAAAGCCTTAACAAATAACCACTGGAGGATATTATAAATGATCCAAAGTTGAAACTACCGATATTGTTGTTATTCCACCTGAAACGCATTAGGTACTTGACTGACGAAGATGAAGCTGATGATAATCTTCTGGGTGTAGTTGAGATAAACGATGTTCCGGGTGAGCTCGAATTGCAGTATACTACAATTCAATCAGAACAAGTTTCTGTAATAGGAGAACAGGGTGCCTTTTACAAGAAATGGGGCAATCTTGTAGCCCTAACCAACATCGAACTGACTCGAAAAGAAAACGGGTTCTTACTGAAACTCCGTTGACTTGGCAAAAAAGGTCCATTCTACACCACCAGTCCTCGTATAAGCATAAAATAATCAAAACTTATTGGGCAGTCCTCGTATAGTCATAAAAGTATCAAAATTTATTGGGCAGTCCTCGTATAAGTATAAAAGAATTGAAATTTATTGACAGTCCTCGTATCATCATAAAATAATCAAAAATTATTGGACAGTCCTCGTACAAGTATATAGGTATTAAAACTTATTGGACAGTCCTCGTATCAGCATAAAATAATCATAAAAGTATTAAAATTCATTGGGAAGTCCTCGTATAAGTATAAAAGAATCAAAATTTATTGGACAGTCCTCGTATCCTCATAAAATAATCCTCATAAAATAATCAAGACTTGGACATTCTTCGTATAGTCATAAAAGTATCAAAATTTATTGGGCAGTCCTCGTATAAGTATAAAAAAATTAAAATTTATTGGACAGTCCTCGTATAAGTATAAAACAATCAAAATGTATTGGACAGTCCTCGTATCATCATAAAATAATCAAAATTTATTGGACAGTCCTTGTATAGTCATAAAAGTATCAACATTTATTGGGCAGTCCTCGTATAAGTATAAAAAAATTAAAATTTATTGGACAGTCCTCGTATCATCATAAAAAAATCAAAATATATTGGACAGTCCTCGTATAAACATATGGGTATTAAAATTTCTGGATTCGGTCTCCACGATCAAGGCCCGCGATATAAGTTAATGCAATAGCTTAAAAATGCCTACACTTCAATGATTATGATCAGGCAGCTAATAATACCAATGTCATGATCTATTTGAATAAAATATGGAAGTAAGGTATCGTTTTATTATTTTAAAATAGTATTAACACTATATAACAATACGTCAAAGCACCAGCGTCCTATTTATATTTTCTAAAAAAATATAAAAAAGTTATTTTAGATTTATTTGTGGTGTTAACACTCTAGCTAAAAGTGTTTCCTAAGAAATTACCAATTTTTCGAAAATTTTAAGTTGGTACTTAATGGGTAAATACGCAAATGTAACTTTAATCCGTAATAACAATGAAGAACACAAGTATTAAATGAACGGATGAATTAAAAACAAATTGTGGTTCTGAAAATGTAATCTAAATAAAAGTGCTTACAATTCTAATAACACGAAAATATCAGAAACAAACAGTAAACATATTTTTCCTCCTACCCCTATAGAAAGTACATTCCTCCCTCAAATCAGGGAGGAAACTCATACTTTTTCTCCCTAGGGAGGAAAAGTACTCTCCTCCCTAGGGAGGAAAGTATTTTTCCTCCCCCTCATTTCAAGTAAGTTGTAAACGATGAAACTTGTGAATTCATTATATTCATATTGTTTCCATAATTTCTAGAACATCCTGTATATCCTGTTTTTTGGTAAAAATCAAACATTAATGTTACTTCAACGTAGTTTTTCAATAGAAATTTCAACATCAGGAATCTTAGATATACGTTTTTTGAGTTCAGAATAAGAAAAGCATAGTATGCTGTGGCTCACTGACAGTAAACACGGCGATTGACTTTTGAGGTGCAAAGTCGCTACATTCATTGAACTTAGTTGAATTTTTGAAAAATGGAGAGCGATTCAAGTGATTTTGAATTTCCAAATACACCACCTAATATTAAGGAACAAGCCAACATAGCGTCATTAACCTTACTACCAAAAAAATCTAAAGACAGGTATGAAAAACAATATGCACAATATAAGCAATGGGCTGAAGACATCAAGATACATTAATATTCAGAGAATGTTTTACTGGCATATTTTTCACTACAAGGAAAATCATTAAAAGCTTCAACACTTTGGTCTAAATATTCAATGCTACGCACAATGATACAAATGAAGGACAATGTCGATATTAAATATCCAAATATCAAATATGGGAAATAATGTAGAACCTGAACTTGATCAAAATCAGCCAAGCACTTCTAGAAGTTACCACCATTACAATGTGCTAAGCGAAAATATTTCAACTACTAAAGCTCCTTTTCAAAGCCTATCTTCTTCCAATGGTGTTCATATAAGTGCTGCTCAAAACTGCACATTCAATATTAACATAAATAATTCTAAAATATAGTTAAACAATACTATGTACTTAACTGTATAACATATATCGATAAATTTGGTTAATAAATAATTCTTGTGTTCTTAATTATATTCGTTACCTATTTGTGTCGTAAATAAATTTTCAAAAAAAGGTGGGTAGGAGGAAAAATCATATGTATCACATGGGAGTAAAGTGCCTTTTCCTCCCTTGGATGTTTATTGCCCTCCGCTTCGCGTCCGGCAGTAAACTACATCCTGCGGGAGGAAAAGTGGCACTTTCCTCCCTAGTAATACAAATAGCTATTTTCTACAACTGCTAGAAAAGTAGCATATTTCTCATAGCTTACTTAATTTCAAAACCATATATTGCTCACACTGTGAGAACTATTATTTCTCATGGCACTTTGCCCACACTACATACATTTATAAGGAGAATCCAGTAGGAGATCATCGATGCCCAGCCAATTTCAGAAACTTATACTCGATGCCCAGCCGTTTTCGGTGGGTGGTCCTCGATGCTTAGACTTTTTCTACAAAACTATTTACTTGTATTCTTTAAATTTGTGCAGTTGTAGAAAAAGTATAGTGTGCAACATGTGGGAAAAGTACTTTTCTCACTCGTGTGTTTGCGGCACTCGCCCTTGGCTCGTGCCACAAACTTCCACACTCGTGAGAAAAGTTGAACTTTTCCCACTTGTTGGACAATATACTATTTTCTACGACCATAAAGAAAAATGTACATTTCAAGTGCGTGTTCAATTAAGAAACCTACCACGTTGTAGTACAGATTTTCATTTCCCACGGGCTACCTGTATCGAAATGTTTCTTTCATTTCCCACGACTTTCATGAGCTACTAGACTGTCATTACATTATAATATATGACAGAGTCATGTTCGTTAACGTCTCTCTAATAATTTGACATTTCACATCAGTGTTTACAAAATTCATTAATACACCAAGCGACTAAAGTGATCCATTTAATCCACCTAAGGGATTACTGTCACTTTAGTCGAGAGGTATATACAATATTTTTTGAAATTCTGGTAATTCTACGTACATTTTTAATAAAAATAAATACTACTTAGGAAGGACTTTTACTTAACTTGGCTGGGCATCGAGGAGAGACTTGTACGAAACTTGACCGGGCATCGAGGAGGGACTTTTACGAAACTTGGCTGGGCATCGAGGACGGACTTTCTAAAATGCATCGCGGATGTACGGTTTTATTTGTACTTTAAATCCCTTGGGATTTTAACTGTAACTTTATATCCTTGGGTCTTAAAGTGACACGTTAGTTTCTAACATGTGAGAGTAAAGTGACCACTTTAGTCTCGGAATTGCAAAAAAAATAATAATCCAAAATGGGTAGCGATAGTGAGGATGATTTGATATTGACATGCTGATCCCGATATGTAAACTAGCCATTGGTTTAGAAGGACATCGCTCACTATCCTGATGGATGCAGGAGGTGATATTACTTCCGAGTTATGAAAATTTGAAAATTTTGAACGATACTTGTTTCACGACGTAGGTAGGGTACATATACAAAAAGAAAAAAACATATGGTTCGTTCAGTGTTATGAATCCGACTTAATAATTTCAGAAAAAAATTCTCTAAACCATGCAACAATGACGGCAGTAATGTTAATAATAAAAATTGTTATGAAAAATATTATAGATTTGTGTATGACTCAGATGGTCGTAGAAAAAGTATAGTGTACAATTTGCCTGAAATGACCCATTTCCAACTCGTAGGTATATGGTATTTTGTAGTACTCGCTACGCTACAAAATTTCATATACTCGTGGGAAATGTATGTCATTTCATGCTCATTGTACAGTATACTATTATAACAAATATTGTATGTGACCCACGTTTACCTCAATAAGCTTTAAGGAAAGATTAACTACAGCCATGGAAGAGGAAAAAGCAACCGGACAAGAAAGAGAACATAGTTAATAGGAAAAGTACAAAATTACACTAAAGATAAATCGAAAGAAACTGAAGAATTAATGAAGATGATGAGGACAATAATATCTGACATCCATTAGCTAAATGATCTTTTTACTTTAAAAAATATGTTGGTCTGATTGGCAATAAAATTAGCCGAATTTACAATTTGCTGCCATAGTTCCTGACGAGTCTTTATTTCTTGTGAATATACTAATGATTGCATATGGCCCCAGAAATGAAAATCTAGGGGATTACCTTCGGCAGTTCTAGGCGGCCACGGAAATTCACTACCTCTGCCAATCCAACGATTAGGAAATTGGTCATCAAGATAATTTCTCACTTTTATCCGATAATGAAGTAGTGTTCCATCTTGCATGTACCAAATATATCTTCTTCGATTATGTGGCAATTCCTCGAGATGGTCGAAAAGAATTGTTTGTAAAAATTGTAAATATGAGTTAACATTCAAATTTTGCTGATATTTCATATGGACCCAACAAACTATCTCTAAAGATACTGCACCATACATTTATCTTAAATTCGTGCTGAAAATGTGATTCTTGGAAGACATTGGGATTTGCAATATCCCAATTGTGACTGTTTCTCTAGTTAGAAACTCCTCTACGTGTAAATGTGGCTTCGTTAGTAAAAAGAGTTTTGTCAATAAATTTACGATCTTCTTTTTTTATTTGTCATCCACTGAGCAAAATTCATTCTTAAAGGATAATCTCTAGGCAATATATTTTGTACCGGTGTAAAATGGTAACGTCGCTGGACCAGGATATTGATTAAAACGACTTACACAGATGATTGTGTAACTTAAATCACAGGACATTTGTGATGCGAATAACAAACTACTAACTGCTTCTGTTTCTTTCGTTCTTCTGGATTGCTTTGATCCACATTACATTTTCGTTAATTTTTTCTCACTAAAAGGCTTATTGGTTAATTCAAACCTTTTTATTGACTCTATCCATGGTTATCTGAAATCCTAATATCGTTTTGACTGGTCCGAGATCTTTCATTATAAAATTCTTCATCAACTGAGCTTTTAACTCTTTTTTTCGCGTCAGTATTATTGGACAAAATGATCATATCATCTACATAAACAGCAATGATCAGTCTTGATTTATTTGAAATTTTATGGTACATCTAAGGGTCAGTTTTGGACTGCTCCATTCCATTTTGTCTGTTTGCTTGTTTGAGGCCATATTATGATTTTTTTAAACTTTATTTGTGTTAACATCACCTTCTGGTGGAGTCATATATATCTCTTCTGATATGTCACCTAGTAGAAATGCACTAATTGCATCTATGTGGTCAATATCAAGGTTATTTTCTGATGCAAGTGCAAGTAAATACCTTATTGTGCTGTATCGAACTACAGAAGAGTAGGTTTCTTCAAAATAGATACCTTTTCTTTGAGCATAACCTTTTATTACTAAATGGGCTTTATACTGAATCGCATTGTCCTTTTGGGCTTTGTTTTAAAAACCGCCTAACTTACAAGTACCATTTATTTTCGATAATAGATTCATATTCGTTATGCATAGCTTGAATCTAATTATCCTTACCTGGTCTGCTAAGTGCTTCTTCAACATCTAATGGGCCACCATTAGTTTCTGTTATGTCTGAATGTAACAAATAGTCCTGCATCGCTTTAGGTGATCTTCTCTCACGCTGAGTTCTCTGAATTGGGACTACATCATTTGCTGATACTTCAATTTCTGGGAAGAATTCTGAGTAACTAACTTGACTAACTAACAATAAATTCATTTTTAATTCAGAAACAAAATATACAACATGTACTTTGATGGTTGAATCTTTATTTTTTCTAACTGATAAAGAAATATTGACGTCACAGATTGTCTTCGTATACATTTCTTCATCATTTGCAGTGGTAACAGTCAATTTTACGGACTTTCTAGCACATCTAGATTTGCTGTCATATACGCCGAGCAACCTGTGTATAAAAATCTCGATTTGTCCTGCACTGCTAATACTGATAATTGATAATGATGCAGAGTCACATTGCTTTGATTTGTTATCCCCAGTATCCGATTTTTTATCTACAGGATCCTTTTTCGTGTCGCACTGGCTTGCAAAGTGTCCAAACTCGTTGCAGTTAAAACAACGAACCCCCTTTTTGCTTTTATTCATAAAATTCTTCTTGGCTTTGTTAAACCTTGAACAACTGGCACCATACATGGCCACGGACTTCTTTTCACAACCTGGAGCTATTGATATATCCTGAAGCAACTTGGTTCTGATCGAGTCTGCCGTTACTGGAGTACTTTAACTTTCGATCCCCATTATTATTGCCATGTACGTTTCTGGAAGACCTTCTAACAAAATCGACGCTTATCCATTCGTTACTAACTGTTAAGCCAATACTTGACAACTTATGAGCGGCAATTATAACAGTTTTAACATACCCCTCAACAGAATCACTAGTTGTTGTTATCAGTATACGTAGTAAACCAACACATCTTGTAAGACCTGAATCCTGAAAGGTAGATTCTAAATGGTCCCATGCTTCCTTGGCAGTTTTCGTGTTCTGTACATGGATCAACAAGAAGTATGATTTTCAACCTATCCTTGGTTATTTTGTTGGCATTGGTATCCGTATCAAGTACTGAATCCCATAGTTTCTCTAAATACGTTTCTACGGCGAACTTCCATGCATCGTAAGTCTCACGGCCTTTAAGCCTTTCAATGGGACATTTGATACGACGACATGTTTTAGAGTTTGGGAACTTTTTTGAAGAAATATCACTTTTCCACATTAAATCTGAAATCCTGTTTTCTGGGCCCATAAAATATTGGTAGAACAATAAATATTTGGGATATTCTTTATCTTGGTGGGATTGATTTAATAAGTTATTTTAAATTTATTTCAAGAGAATCGTGGCGCCGATTGTCAAGGCAATTTTAAACAATTGTTTGGGCACCACGATAATGCGTCCTCTCACGAGGTTGTCAATGTGAACGAATTTTAGGCTATTTTCCTGATATGGCTTTGGCCGACTCTTTTCTCTATCAAAAATTCAATCGATAGAAGAGATAAAAGAGAATTCGTGATGAATACTGAATTCGATTCCTAAAAATGCATTTGCTGATTGTATGTATTGGCATACGTATATTATTTCCGAAGAAATTTATTTTAAAAGGCGATATAATAAATTTGGATAATAGAAACACATTTTGTTTTTCATTGACCTATAATTTCCAGTAATTAGACATTGACATTGTTCATAAACTTTTCTTTTTTTTTACTAAGATAATAATTTTCACGGCTTCCTTTCTGTTTATAAAATAATGAGGTGGTGCTCCATTCTGCATGAACCACATGTATCTTCTTCGATTAAGAAGCAATTTCTCGAGATAATCGAGAAGAGTTGTTTG
Organism: Galeruca laticollis; assembly: GCA_963921935.1. Lineage (NCBI taxonomy): Eukaryota > Metazoa > Arthropoda > Insecta > Coleoptera > Chrysomelidae > Galeruca > Galeruca laticollis. The sequence continues at coordinate 182,298,526 of OY998180.1, forward strand.
TAAAGATAGTAAATATGAGTTACCATTCAAATTTGCTGGTTATTCATATGGATCCAAGAAACTATCTCCAAAGTTGTGTAGAAAAAGTCTAGGTATCGAGGATGCCACTACTGGATTCACTATATAAATGTATCTAGTGTGGGAAAAGTGCCGTGAGAAATGATATTTCTCACAGTATGAGTTATATATGGTTTAGAAATTGAGTAAGCTATGAGAAATACGCCACTCTTCGTAGCAGTTGTAGAAAAAAGAATTTCTATAATAAAATAATTCCGCTCTTAATTTTTTAATTTATCATCCAGTGAGCAAAATTCATACCTAATGGATAATCTCCAGGCAATAAATGTTGTTCTGGTGTTTGCAAAACTGAATATTGGCTTACTCCAGTCATTGCTGTTAAACGCCGAGTGCTTAGTTCCGGACTATTAGCAACTCGCACTAAAATTTCATCCTCCTGATCCACAGTTATTATTTTCGGTCGTCCCATACTACTATTACGCCTAAACTGTCCAGTTTCTCCTAATCGACGAAAAATATTGCTGAAAGTGTCCCGATCGGGTTACATTTGTTGATATCTGCGAGCAACAGAAACACAGGAATAATTTTCGTTTACATACCTAAACACAAAGCATGTCTCGCATTTCAAGACTAGTAAAATTGTTGTGTCGGGGCATTTACACTTATCCGACTCTAAGTTTTACAACAATCACACTTTGAAGTGACATTGGCAACAACTAACAGCACCACACTAATTCAGACCAGAGCCAACTACATAAAACCAATGATATTGAAAGATTATTAATCAAATACCACTTATCTGATTGTAATTAAAAATAGAGATCAGTTTATTGGTTTTAAAATATTTTTAAACCATTTTAATATTATTTTAAAGTTAGATCTATTTTATTTTCGTCAATAATTTTCAATACCTTTATTGTTAAAACAGATTAAAGTTTCATTTGCGTATTAAATGCAATCGACTGGCCCAAAACATCGACATAGTTATTACACATCAAATTAAAAAAAATTGTGCAGCTTCATGTTTAACTTAAAATATCTCGAGATTTATTGATTTTATCGTTATGAGGAAAGAGTACGTTATTTACGTAAAAAGTATTGTAGAATGGAAAAAATGTGCTAAAACTTCTATTCCGCCAGTGGCGTAGAATTTGGGGGGAACGATTAACCAGTCACTTGCCCCTGTCGTAAGCGTCTGGTAGTAGCCAGAAACGTTTCTCTAACATAATTTGGTAGGGTGTACAGTGTCTACACTTTCTGCCAAATATGAAATGGATACGTATAACAGTTTTAAAGTACTGAGCACAAATAGTTGTTAAATTTTTAAACAAAACACCCTGTAACTCAGTAAACAGCTACATTTTATTTAGTTGCTTTGGGTTAAATCTTTATAATTTGAAGTCAGGATTCTACTATTGAATTATTAGTAATGAATCACCCTGTATAATATAATTCAAAAGTTTCAGTTGAAATATTTGATCAGATGAGTGACTTTTAATTCATATAATAAAAAAATGCAATTTATAAATTCTCTAGTATCTTTATTCATAAAGTTTGAAAAAGTTGAGGTAAAATTGCAGATTAGTTCTTGCGCGTTTCCAGTGCTACTCCTCCCCCGAAACAGTAAACTAGCGCAAAGGAAAGAAAGTTTAGGAACGGTTGAATATAGGGTCCAAGCCAAGCATCATACAGCGGCATCAGATCCGGCGACGGTAGGGAAGAGGGAAGTGAAGGGTTGGTGTACAGGGGGCGGGCGCGAATCTAGGGCTGTCGGTGGTGGATGCTGCGCTCGGGATCTCGACGATCCTCCGATCTCAGTAACTCAGCGGCGGTAGATATAAACGGTTGTTTGTGTAATTCGGTCCAAAGAGGCGGTCGTGTCCCGTATCCCGTGTCGTTATCATCATACCAATAATAATCGAATGATAACGCGCTGGAAAGTGGAGTAATAAAGAAATATGTCAGCTCCAACGGCAGGCGAGGATTCCAAACCTCCTTCATCTCCCGGGAAAATGATTGCTGATGGGCACTGTTCTCCGACAAAAACAGGTACTTACTTATTAAGTTGAATTAAGTTTTCCCGCCAATGTGATTTGGCGCTTGTGCTCACCCGAACACATCCGCGCCGCATCACAATCGCTTTTAGTCGACGCGAAACCACGACATGTGGCAATAGAGCAACTAAGCAACGAAGCAACTAAGCGACGGCAACGACAATTACATCTCCACATCGACACCAGCGAACGGCGGCGACTGGCGAGCGAGACACAGCAGATAGCGGCACCGCCACCGTATTGATTCGCCCGCCACCGCCCTGACATAGGCACAATGCTTTTGCTAACCTACATTTTACTCTCAGCTATCCTATCGATCTCGTCCCTTTAATGGTAAAGCTGTCGAGTACCGTGCGGTTTTTGGAACATTTTTTCGGACATCAATTATACATTTTGCTGATTTATAATTTGCAATTCTATTATCCTTTGCGCTTTCGCTCAAACTGAAACTTTATGAATCGGCCAATCATAACAATTCATCACGCAACTCATCGTTTAACGTCATTTTCTCTTTTCGGTTCTTTTCACTGATAACAATTATTAAAAACATTAATTCATAAAACTTTATCGCACTGACGTTCAAAAATACTTTTAAAAATAATACGGGATAGAAAATAAATGTATATAACGATAATAATATCAACAGGATATATTGTAGATATTACTGATAATCATACTACGGGGCAAATAAAAAATTAAGAATTTCTATAAAATAAATAACCAGTAGTTGATGTACCGCAACCACCTTATGTAACGAGGCTATTAGTTTCATCCAATTTTTATTAGTACTAGCAAAAGTTTCAGAATACATTTTTTAATTTAATTAATAACAAAAATTTAGTAAAACTGCACAAAAAAGCGGATTACTCTTATTAAATAAAATATATAGTACTGCTTAATTTTTTCCATACATTCACTATAAACCAATATTTACATTTTTTTAGTCAGGACCGCAAAATTGTTAACATACTTCTATAAAAAATTCTATAATTCCGAAACTGTGTTGTATATCGATTCTTCTCTGACACCATTCGATAGAGGAAAGATGCATCTTAATTACTGACCATATTTGAATTCTTCCATTTTATATTTGTAGAAAATATACATGGTTTAAAGTTGGAGTGAAATTTTTTGTAAAAAACTACCTTAAAAAAATGTCTAGTAGCTATGCAATGGAAAGACTGAAGTTGGTGAAAATCGAAATATGAGTGTTAATAATATTTAAAAAAATACAGCAACTTTTCATCGATGATACAAACCGAGTTATGAAACAGCAAGAGGGATTGAAAAAAAATCCAAAAAAAATTTTATTCCGATTTCGGTCGATAAAATTTTGCACAAGGGGCTTTTTTGATACGAGAATTCCAAAAAATTTGTCAGTTGTTCGAGAAAAAAATTATTTCGGGTGGAAAATTGAGAAAAAATTATTAAATTGGTATTTTCTGGAAAAGTTTTCGTCAGATTTTGCTCATTTACGAACTAAGCCTCAATTTTTACATTATGAAACCACAAATGAAATTTCATTAAAAAATTCGGTCGCGTTTTTGAATGATTGTGTCGACAAACCGGCCGACCGACAGACCGACATTTTAAAAAATTAGGTGTGTTTGGACTCGAATCTCAAAACGTCAAAACCACTCCATTACAATACTTTCGTTGTACATGTATTACATAATATGTTATACATAAGTTGAATTAAAAATGAATTTAACTGCTTGGATTTCATGAGTATGAAGAGTGTCCCAGGAATGAGAGGCCAAAACTTGGGAATGGGTAGATTGTATGAAAATAATGTCATCACTTTATATAACTTCAGACCTCCTTTGTTGAGTTATAGGGCTTTAAAGTTAGAAGTTAAAAATACATTTTTATTTATAACTCTAAAACTATGTTTCGGAAGTTTATGAACATTTGATGGATTATCAATCCCTAAGATTGGAAAATAATGGAATTATTTTTCGGTTCTAAATTTCTTTCTTCCAATTCAATTTCTTCTTTCTTGCTCTTTTCTGATCTGGTTTTTGTATCTTCTTATGAAATATAATATTGTTATAACAATACAAATAATTATTATCGTTGAAATTATCCCAAATGTTGTACGTGTTTTCGGAGTTTCTACTTCTATAATTGGTTTTATATTTTTTGCAATTTTATTAATTTCATACAATCCTTCGAACTCAGTGCTGCTTAGATTTGGTGAATTATATTTTTGGATTATCATGAATTTTCCATCTAATTTTGGTATTATAATTTATTTTCCTTTACGAATCTGCATATTAGTTGAAAATCTTTCTTCTCCAATCTGAATTCTACAATTTTCTGGATATCTAATAGTTCTAAATTAACCCTTTTACTTTGGGTTAATTAGAGGGAATGTAGTTTCTTTGTTGTTATACGATGTACTCGAAGGACCAAATGGGCATTTTTCACTTTAGGTATGATGTAAATGATGTACTGTACGATGCAATGAAACACTTTAGGTTTTATATTGTCAGGAACTTATAATTTATTTACTGTTGCGTCGACAATTAAGAATTCACTTGTTATTTACGCGATGAATGCTATGACGTTTTATGAAATAACTAAACCTTAAATACACATGGTTGTTCCCCGTATCAAAACGCCGGGTGATTTTACGAAGTGAGGTACCTTGTTGTACCACGTTGTATGATGAAAAGAGGAAAGTGTGTCTGGGAAGTGAGTGAGAATGAGGTTACTTATACGTAGTGTGACGTAGGGTCCACTTGTTCGGGTTTAACCAATGGGATATGAGTATTTTAAAATGTAATGTTCAAACACAAGTGAAATTGCCAGTTGGAGATATGTTTTTTTTGGGGTTTTCAACGGTTTCGTAGCTACAGATAACAGAGTTTGGAAGAGAGTTTTTATGAAGCGATAAGATGTCGGGGACTTTGATATATTCAGTGGAATTTCAGAAAACGATATTTATCTGTTTTTCTTAGGTGTTAGTAAATTTAAATGACTTTTTTAGTGAAGTAAAGAAATATTCACTGTTGAAAATAAAGATATATTTAGTTATATGTTTTGAGCATAATATTCGATTTGTAGTATACAGGGGAAGTTGAAATAAAATCACGGGAGAATTTGGTAATTAAAAACCAAATTCGAACACTAATAATTGATGGATATTTTACTTTTAAATATTGGTCTGAAGTGCATTTGGACAGTACTGTTATTACTGGATTTGGAATTATCAAAACTTCATTATTAGTTAATTGTTCTATAATGGTTTCTTGAAGGTTTGCATCATTGGCATCCTTGGGAGAATGGCCGTCTAATAATTCCATAGTGCAATTATCTCGATTTGAATTCTTCTAGGCAATAATACTCGTTTTCTAATATTGGACACTATTCTTTCATAAATGTAGTTTCACCTGCAGCTTTGTAAAGTGTTGTAAAATAATAAATAGTTTTTTTAATTGTTTAAAGTCGCATCCACCCAGATGGTTATTAGCGACTGCTGTATTTATTCAACGATGCAATACATATACATTACATATATAAATATATAGAAACATATACACTAAAGTTATGTACAATTTACATTTTTAATTATTTCTTAAAGTTTGTCAAGTAAGTTAATCGTTTTTAGGTATGCGCACAAGTTTTCAACGTTACACTGTTCCCCTAAGACCACTTTTAGGTTAGATTCTATTGACCACTGTGTTCTCGCGGGCTTGAGTGACGGACACTCTACAAGAAAATGTTTTACCGATATATTCTTTTGACACAATTCACATACAGATTGGTTTGTTCTTGTAATGATGTGTGAATGAGTGGCGAATGTATGTCCAATTCTTAATCTGGTTATGATCACTTGATACCGTCGGTTCGCTAGGATATTATTCCATTTTTTCACTGATGTTTTTACATCAGAGAGTTTGGATGATGAATTGTTCCAGTATATTTCCCAGTCGGAGGTAATAATGTTTTTGTAAAACTGCTTGAGATCTGCAAGAGGTGTCTTATTCTCAATCTCAGAATTTTGGGAAGTAGCGCTTTTAGCTAGGTCATCTGCTTTTTCGTTTTGTGCGATGCCCACATGTGCTGGGATCCACATAAATTCAATTGTTCTTTGGCGTTGTTAGCCGTGAAAAGTTCATGTTTTGTATACGAGACAATTGGATGTAAATGTTGGAACTGTTATATGGCTGTGAGAGACCTCAAGGAGTCGATTAATATTAAGGTTATGTTTATTTTTTCCGTATTCGCATATTCTACTGCTTTCCAAATAGCATATAATTCGGCGGAAAACACGGAATTAGTCGGCGCTAGTGTAAATGAGTGTTGTATATTCTCCAGAACCATGGATGCACCCACATCTTCTTCAGTTTCTGAACCGTCGGTATATATATATATATATATATATATATATACATGTTTGTAGCTTTGGCAATTGCTCATTTTACTTAGAAAGAATTTCATAATCGTTGAGTGGTTCATTGTAGATTTACTGAATTCAGTCATACTGGAGTCACAACTTGGGGAGATGAAACACCAGGGAGGGAAGGATGTTTTGTAGCAGAAGCTGTAAGTGAGAGGTAAGGATATGTTTAGTTTGCTTTGGTAAGAGTATAGTCTTTCATGGTATGGGGGATCAAGTCTCGGATGCAGTTGAAACATGTTTCTGAACCGATTTGCAAATACGTTTCGAGGGACGGGTTTTTCGGGGATCACTGCGGCAGATGCCGCATAGCTGAGAGTTAGATACATTCGTCTTCGGTATAAATCTGGTTCACCTAGTTCACATAGAATACTGTCAACCGTGCTTGTGCAGAATGCTCCTAAGGCAATTCTAACGGCATTGTTTTGAATAGCTTCCAATTGTTTTATTATGTGCCTTTTAGCGGAATTATAGATGATGGTTATTTTGGTTAGTTTTAGTTAGTTTATAATTATTAGTATTTGAGTATAGGAACATGAATAGCAAACATTATTTTGGAATTGGAAAAGTTACTTGTGAACCCAGAAGTGAATATGTTAAAAAGTTATTAAATTTTGGACTTCTTCCTTATAAATTGTTTGTAAATATTTTATCATTTCTTAATTTCTTTATTTGAAATTATTGAACTATGAATAGAATTTAATTTCGAAAAGGTTATTGCATTTTCAATGTTATCAATCCAGATTAATCTGTGAAATTGTGTCATAAAAAGTAATAATGTTATTTCAAGTTATTATTTTATTCTCTATCGATATATGAATTTTTTTAAAGTATCTTGAAGTTTTTGTTGATTTAACCGCGAAGCTGTTAAAGATTTATTATAATGATCAGTTCATTTTTTATTCAAAGATATCTGCAAATTAACTTCATGAATTATTTCTTTTGGATTTGGTTGCTTTATCTTATCTTTCTTCATCGCCTGAGTCAAGATTACAAAAAAGCCCTTTATTAACTTTGCCTACGGCATTTATTAACCCTCTTTTCGATGTAATGTGTGGGTAAATATTTTCTGATTTTCTATATAATAATTTTGGTTCTTCCCATCATCTGATCAGCTAAATTATGATATGATATAGGATTTGTAACATTACTTTCTAATAAACTATTCCTTAAACTATAAAAATATTGTCTTATATTATCTATTTACTTACTAATTTCTCTTGAGTCTACATAGAATCAAAATATATGTTTTGTATAAATAAGTCTACAGGATCCTAGGTTAATAGGTAAAAGTAAATTATTTAACTTGGTATTTGTATGTCCTCCGCTTTACACTTTGTATAAAGTTGAAAAATTAGGAATACCATGGTCATCGTTGTTACTTTCATCTTTCTGTAACACTATTTCAGAATTATTTTTTGATTTCCTGACTATATTTTTATGATCATTTCCTTTATTGGTTTCTAATATTACACATGAGTCTTTAATAATGTGTTTATCTCTAAATTTCATTTGTATGCAGTATCTTGATTTGAGTATGTTGGTGGGTCAGTTCTATTTTCATTTCTATTATTAATTATTTTTTCCTTGGCTTGAGCATTTTTATTTTGAAATTTTCCATACAAAAGTTTAGAAGCTTCTTTATTATTTTGCACATAGTGGGATAATATTAAATGATCGTTCAAATCAAATGGAATCATTTAAATCGATGGAATATTATTTAAATCACAGGAAGATCATTTAAATCAAAGTGGATCTGGAACCCTTAATGATTTCAAAATGTCTCAATTTACACCTTTACAAAATGAATAAAGTTATTAAACGAAAGAATTCAATATTTCATATTATTTCTTTGAAAATTATTATTGTATCTATTTCTGTATCTAATTATCTTATTGTTATTACAATACTAATTTCTATTATCTATTCTAATTACATATGTACATAAATTTTCCACATATTTTATACCGCTTAATAACTTCTTGTATTGAGAACCATCTTAATGCAAAATGTTCCCAATGTTTTCTTATTACATCTTATTGAATGTTGGATTGTCCGATTATTTCATCTTTACGACCTTTCTTCATTTCTCTAGTTTACGCTCTTGTTACGTTCTTCTATCTTTCTATTTCTGTCAACAACTTCCTTATTTCCTCTTTATGGTTTCATTCATTTTCTTGTTACTTTCTTCTATTTTCTTATTTCTATCAACAGTTTTCTTATTTATATTTTCAATAATTTTCTCGTTACTTTCTTCAATTATCTTATTTATAGTTCCATTTATATTCTTGTCCCTTTCATGGATTTTACCACTTATAATCTGATTATTTTCTTCTATCTTCTTGTTAAAGTTTTCATTTTCCATATCATTTTCATTCACTTGACTTACTTTTTCTTTAAAAATTTGTATATTTTTATTTGTTTTGATTATTTCTCTATCCATTTTTCTTGTATTTCCTTTTATTTCCATGATTGGGGTTTCTAAGGACGTATGAACTATTTCTACATCGGTGACGTTCGATACAAAACATTTATTTGATGATTGAATATCAGATATATAAATTTTATTAATATTATTTCATTATTTTCAATAAGATTTTCAATATCAAATAAATATGATATAGCAGGTAATGAATCAATTTCTACTACCTCCGATTATTTATTTGATTCTGCCCTGAATCATTTTCTTCAGAAAGGGCAACATTCTCAAAATCTTTACTTACTTCTTCGATGTTATTTTCAGGACTATCATTATGTAATTACTCAGATGCAAAATTTGGTTTTTGGCCGTTATTACAGAAATATTGATTATTATTCTGGAAGCTATTATTATTATTTTGAGAAGTAAAATTACTATGATTTCCTGGATAATCTGCGAAGTTTCTCGATGTTGTTGACGTCGGTTCCGGTTTTGGTACTTTGTTTGTAGGTATCTGGTGAGGTCTAAATACATTACGCCTTGGTCCAAACACCTGAGAATTAGTGGGGTAATTTCGTGGTTGCTGAGGCCGTGGTTGAATATTTATAGGTTGACTTGGAAAAGTTGATCTTTGATAATTATTATTATTATATCGGTATTTGATTATAACTATTATTTCTAGGATAATTAAAATTATGATTTCTATGATAACTAAAATTATTATTTTATGATTTGAAATTGTTATTATTATTATTTTTGAAAGATTGTTTTGGTTCACTAAATTGACCGTACAATCTCTCAAAATTCTCAAACTCTTCCACATAAGTCATTGCATCATCTGAATAATTTGTTTTTTTGAGATACATATTATTTTTAAGGACGGCAGTACATCCTGCTATGAAGGTGTTCAATGCCATTTTGTCGCAATGGTTTAAATGATATTTCTTATCGTTTTCGTTTAAATTAAAATCATTACTGATTCTTTGAATTACTTTACTTTTTGGTAGTTGAAACCTAGCTCCAAAATATATTAGATTTTCATTTTTATACGGCCTCGTTCTCATTCATTCTTGCAATGTGCAGTCTAAATCCCTCCTGTCTGAGAAACATTGTCTCAATGCCTCTTTAATTAATTTTAGGCCATGTATTTAATTCTATTCTATTCTATTCCCGCCTGCTTTTCCCACCAATTTTTCTTGGATACACTCCAATATATGACTATTGACCTCCACATCATTATAATATGTGTAAGTCTCAATCAATCTTTCACAACGTCTGATAAATTTGTTCAAATTATTGCTGTCCCATCGTAAGGCTTAATATTTTCTAATTTTAATTTTAATGGCTATCAATTAATGGCAGATTTTGTAGTTTTTATTTAAATTATTAGATAAATCTAAATGCTCAAAACTATTTTCTTTATTCTTTCTTTAATAAATCTTCTATATCATTCATAAAAAATAAATTCAACTATGTGGAATCTAGTCATATTACTTTTCAACTGAAACTAACTGTTTCTAAATAATTCCACAATATAATGAAAACATTATAAAAATTCTAACAAATTGACAATTGTTTCGATCGTCAGAATGACAGAAGCTACATTTCATGTGATGCATATCTGATGTTTAATAATTATTTTTGGCTACACCAAGAAGTGACCTAACTTGTGATTGGCTTTATATATATGAATAGAAAAAGGAAGAATATATGAAATTACAAATGTTAAAGCATAGATATTATTAGCCCTATGGGGATATCCAGGATATCTTTTTGCAATTTAAGATCAGTATAACGGTGCAATGATATAGGATACCTGGAAAACTGTATCTGCTAATCTTCACAGTTATCACGTAAGAAGACAGTTTATTAGTGGAGAACTCCCTAGATTTATCTGTTCATTGACAACTTCATATTGTGGGTTTCTTAAATATAGTTCTTGTTTCTTATCATAAATATGTGGTACTTTTAGTGCTATGTTAGGTGTTAATGAATGTTTCGTGTCCAGTAGATGTTTTACGTAATAGGATTTCTCTGGTTATTTTAATCTGTATGCTTTTAAGTGATCACTGTGTCTAATTTCAAAATTCCTAAGGATTTGACCCAAATAGACAGCATTGCATTCTGGACATTTGAGTTTATATACACCAGACTTTTTTAATGAGGATCTTTTTGTTTTTACATTTAACAATTTTGTACTCGCATTACTTTCTGTTTTAAAAGAAATTGTTGCTTTTGTTGCTAAAGATACTATCTTTGATATATTATTAGAAATATTACCAGCATATGTGATGGTTTTGTAATATTGTATTTATTTAGTTTGTTTAGGAAACACATACAATACTGTATACTTTTTTTCCATACATTCACTGTAAACCAAAATTTACAATTTGTTGGTCAAGATCGTAATTTTTTTGAAAAATTGTATAATTAAGAAACTATGTTATATATCGATGTCTTTCTTAAGCCATTCGATAAAGGAAAGATGCATCTCAATTACTTACCAAGTTTGAATTCTTTCATTTTATATTTGTAGACAATATACGGGATTAAAGCGGTAGTAGAAATTTTTGTAAGAAACTACCTTAAAAAATTTTCTAGTAACTACGTCTTTGCAATGGACTGAAATTGGTTAAAATTGAAATAAGAGTGTTCATACTCTTATAAAAGAAATACAGCAACTTCCCATCTATAACGCAACCCCAGTTATAAAACATCAAAATTAAACTTATTTAAAAAAAATCAGATTCTATGGATTCAAAATCCCAAGTAACAACAAACAGTTCCATATCAGCCATAAATATATATCATATACGAGTGCCTTACGATATTTAATCTAGTTATAGTAATACAAGCAGATCAAAGGAGAATTTTTGTAATTACTGTGTGGTGCGTTAATTTCTGGGAGCAGTGTAGTAGAGTACAGTCTACCAGTATATGATTTATCTGATATTTCCCTTTTGTACGTAATAAATAAGCAAGCCAGATATTTCACTGTAGACATGCAGTAAACTAAATCGGAAGGAAAGCACTTCCTTTATGCACTCTGTTTTATTATGATGGATGGCAACTTATATTAGAGAATTTGAGACCTTCACGACTGGTTATTTATACTGTAGTACCTCCATGCTTTGCTAACGTCAAAAAAAATGGCAAAACAGTCTAAAGCAATTAGGTTATCAAGAGTTTATCGTTTTTTTTTCTGTAGGAGTACCACATCATACTATTTTTTCTATAGCTTCCCATAGAGAATAGATTATGTAAATTGGTCTGCATAAATTGAGTTCTATTTTAGGATAACATGTTTTTTGAATCGGTATTATGATTTATACATTCCAGATAATAAAAAATCAGGTCAACTTAAACTTTAATCAATATGTCCAGTAGAATTACAAACGTGGATGACGTTAATTGTAAATTCAATTAATCTGAATTGGGATGGGAAAAAATCGTAGCCTTCTAAATAAAAATTTATTATCTCTGTGAGATCTGAAAAGGTGAAATGAAGCGATAAAATTTCTATATTTGTTTTTCATCCACATCCTCTTTTACGAGATCTTTTAATATTGCAGAAGGTTTTCCTTTAATCGAATGAAGAGGATCGTATTGCTTTAATTTATTTGGAAGGATTTTGTTATTTTCGAATGAACGATCCGCGTTTAATGAAAGATCCACAGAAACATGTTTTTATTCCATTTTTACCTTTAACTTCTATCAGTGAATCAATTTTTCAATTATATCTCGTAGGTGAAAGATTTATTAGCTGTCAGATTTTATTAATACTTGTCTGGTCAGACCAATATGTATTAAATTCTTGAAACTAAATTAGTGCAATTACTTGTTTAGTAATTTCTTTTATATTCTTGTAACAGTATAGTTATAGTATATTCTATATCAATGGAGGAATAAACAAAATTCTACACGAGTAGAAACGATTCTACGAGTGTAGAATTTTGTATTCTACCCGTGTTTTATCCTATACTTTTTCCATTAAAAAACATATATTGAAATGCTAACTCCTTTATTTCTGGAGTGAAATTATCACTGCTGTCAGGATCAAACACTGAAAATGAATGAAGCCATGTAATAGCTCTGATTTAAATAAAATTATATAAAGATACTTACTTTTTATGAAGTATTAATCAATTTTATCTTAAAATTAAAAAAAAAATAGATAATGAAACAATCGACATTTTTGACAGTTGACAATTCTTGTTAAATAGCGTTTTTTATTTTTATTATTCTGCACTTTTGGCTTTAACAATTAATACTCAACGACCATATTAGTCATTTTACGTTCACTTTAGAGTATTTTTTATGCATTTTTAAATTTCTGCACCACTCCTATTCTGCGTAGTTCAGCTGGTGTAGAAAACGGAACACGCCTATTTTCTCTTTCTGTCAAATGAACTGTCACATTTAGAGGGCGCCACAAGAATTCATTTCATACCAAGGGCGAGAATGAATATTCTTGCTCTAGGGTTCGAATGAAGCTATTCCATAATCAAAAAGTACGTCGGAATATATAAATTCTATAATAGTCGTAGAAAAAATATATATGATTACAATGTATAGAAAATGCTTCATTCAATCACTTCTTCCAATATACAATACAAAGAAAG